>OV815312.1:10000000-11284554 GCA_929108375.1 Gymnoscelis rufifasciata | reverse complement strand
ACTACTGTACCATTCTATATGACACTATTCGGTGCAGCTGCACTTGTTATAATCATCGCATTGCGACGTCACCGAAGACAAGTAGTAACTATACAGAAGTCATCGAACAATGATGAAAATCCCGATCACACTTGTGCTGTTCCTGAGAAGAGTACCCCCCGGGAACCTGTGCCAGCAACATTCTCGCTCAAGGTTCTCAAATAGTTGCTGCTCTGGGGATGGAGGTGTTACATAGAAGCTATGCACGTAATCTGCAACCCTAAGCCTGACACCTTGCACTATCTTTGTGTTCTGCCGGTACAACACGCCGGCCTCGCCGACTCAGCAGTGACGTCTTTCCCTGGAACGTGATCGCGGCCGGCCATTCTACACTCGGTACTTGCATCGACCGTTTGTAGTCTCTACGCTAGTTTTAACTTAGAATAATTTAGTCGTAATTTTCAATTGTGAAAACTTAATAAAGTCTTGGAAAGTTTTTGGTTTTTTTTAAAACCGTCGACTGCGGCTTACGTATTTCCTACATAAAAGTATGAAAATAAATATTTAACAACGGCTAATGTAATTGAAAAATCGGTATGCTTTCAAGTAAAATTTGAATTTCAACTGATCGTATTTGCAAACTTTCTTTGTAACAATGGATAGTCTAACCTATTAGAGTGTCTGAGGAATTTACATTGGAATCTGTTCTACTTATCAGTTTCATTTGAGAGAGTATCTTTATTGAGGGTTTTGTCCTTTCTTTTTTTTTTGAACAGACGAGAGAAAACCTTTTTAATTTTATAAGATTTTCTTCGAATTATTAACTTTGCTAGAAATCGTTTCGTGAACCTGGTTGGTTGTACATTCATCATCATCATCATCATTTCAGCCATAGGACGTCCACTGCTGGATATAGGCCTCCCTCAAAGACTTCCAGTGACTTTGGTCGGTAGCAGCTTGTTACCACCGCGAGACCGCTACCTTCACCAGGTCGTCCGCCCATCTAGTAAGTGGACGTCCTACTCTTCGTTTGCCCATTCGTGGTCTCCATTCGAGAACTTTCCGGCCCTAACGGAAATCTGCTCTACGTGCTACATGGCCTGCCCATTGCCACTTTAGCGAGCTAATTCACTTGGCTATGTCGGTGACCCACGTTCTTCTACGTATCTTCTTATTCCTGATTCGATCACGTAGAGAAACCCCGAGCATAGTCCTTTCTATAGCTCGTTGCTAATACATAAACTCTGAGCCTTTTCATGAGGCCTATGGTGAAGCACTACGTTGCGTACAATCGAATTGAGACGTTTAAGAAAATATAAAAAAGTTCTATGTATATTACATTCATAAGTCCTAATTCAGTTCTTATTATTGGCCGCTTGCCATATGATACGACTTGCCAGTGTCATTCAGTTACTTGAAAGTTTTGTAAGCTATACAACGCCATCAAATAAAAGAAGAAGAAGTAAGCTATACAAAATGTTGATCGGCGTTGCAAGGTCAAGCGAAGAAACCCCCCATGTTGAAATATGACAAGCGAAGTGTCACCTGTCTTGGTATGTTCGTAATGTTAACGTCACTTGTGAGCGGACACATAATAAATAACAAGCAACTATATCAATTTTGAAACTTGGAGTTTTTCATTATTGTCTCAAGTAACAAAAAAAATTTAAAGTGTTACACTCTTTGAACAAAAACTTCCATGAAAAGTTCGCTTGTGATTCTGTAAGCTTGAGATTTTCTTACAGTCTATGAGCATCAGAGTAGGAAAACGTTCTACTTGATAAAACTTTTAATCCAACAACACAGGATGATGGGCGAATCTTTTTAACTTCAATTTCCAACAATAGCTCTTAACTCCAAGCATTAAACTTCAATTCATTCGAACTAGAAAGATTAATGGAAAGCCTTCGAACTATCCTCTCCAATGATCAATTTGAAGAAACTAAACGCCTTCGCTATTGAATCTCACTTCATTTGTTTTCAGTCTTTCGAAGCTTTCAGAAAGTTGGAATCTTTTTGGAATAGTCTGTTGAGCCTCTTGTTAAAGTTGGTTGATTGTGCCTTTACAGAGCAATCTTTTCTACCTTTGCGGTTTAAGATGTGGGTGGGAACTTTGGAAACTTAATTTTTCCGTATCTCATGGATACCAATCCTTTCTTGCATGTAGTTTTAAAAAGCTGCTTAGAATGATTGAAGTCGTGTAAATTTATTGCTTTCACGCATCACATAGTATGTGTTATTTTATTCCACTACAAACTACAATACAATACAATGCACTTTATTAAACACCAATTTACAAAACAAAAAATAAATATACATATTATACCTCTAGTGTCACAAGGAGCGGCCTCATCACTAAAAGCGATTTCTACCAGACAACCTTTGGATGGACTGGAATAAATGATAAAAAACAGAAGAGGCAAAATTGGTAATAACAAAAGTCAAGAGATAAGAAAGAAAATAATCCAATTATATAATTGGATTCAATAAATACATAAGCACCTGATAAAAACTATAAAATAACAAATAAGCGATTTCTACATAAATAAACATATACCTACAATAAACAAGGTACTACTACCTTAACCATAATTTAATTATTTAAAGATAGTAATTATTTGTGTTACCGACACTTCGACAAAAAACCATAATATATTTTTATTTGATCATTTAAATATTATGTATTTTTCTTACTTTTTGCTTCAGCTTAGTCTGTGATATAATTAGATTCTAAATAATTTATGTGCCATAATCTTTGTTTTCGTGTGATTCTAATAAAAACCGAAAGTTATTTAGCCTTTAACACAAATAATAACAAATATTACTACCTTAGTTGTGTAATAAACCCTAAAGTATCTGTAAATAAGTTAAAGTATATGTAGTTTAGTTAAGAACAAAATGTGGCTAAAGCTTAACATTGTTGTCTTTCAAAAGACCTATAAAACAATTTGACCCTAAGTTATGTGTCTATAAACTTTCGCTAAACTAACGTAAAACAAGTCTGATAAAATCGAAAACTTATTGGACTCAATCCAGCTTAGTTTGAGAAGAGCTTACATAGTTGCAGTCGCCCTAATTTTGGGATACAAATCAAACGTTTGAATGAAATAGTTCCGAGAACGGGTCTCTGATAATGGAATTCTTTGGGGCCCATTTCGTAGGTGGTTGGCTCGGTGCCATTACATACTTTAGCAGCAAAGGGAATTAAATGTCATCCTCGGAAGTGACCTAGCTTTTACAAAAAAGCTGCATTAGAAGTTTATTTGTCCTGAATTAGATTCAATTCGAATGTGAGTCCCGAAGTTAGGGGTACTTAATTAATTAAAATTTATTTAAAAAAAAAGTGTTTGTTACTTTTTAGATGGCATAACTGTCTAAGATCTCTCATATCAGAGATAAAATTCGCTTGTATTTTTTTAAAAGGAATTTTGGCTTTTTTTACTCGAATATGAAATCTTTAAATAGTTAGACATAAGTATTCGATGTTAATCAAATAGTTAAGATAAAAAAGTAAATAGAAAAATAAATTCAGAGTAGGTACAACATAAACGTAAAAAAAAAGTGTGTGTGTGTCAGCTACGACGCACGATTAGAGTTTACTCGATAATAACGATAATTATGATATATATCGAATAGAAAAAAAGGGTAAATGAACGTATCTGCTAAAATGATAAGAGAAACAAACATATATCTGTAAGTATTCGGATTATTTATATTACTTCAATAAAGCGTATTACATAAAGTATGTTACAAAATAATATAAAAAAAATACGCGAAAAGAGGAGACCCCGACAATGAGATACGCTGTGTAATGTATTCCATCTCATTCTTTTAACACGTTCAATCCTACAGATATATATGTTTGTCTCTTTCTACGTAACGCCTCAACTTTTCGTGTTACACTTGATTTTACTCCTTATAACTCAAATCGTTTCTTATGGAGTAAACTCCAAAAAATACGTTCTGTATATTTTATAATATTCAACTGTGCCTAAAAATTATTTAGGCTATGTTTTTACTGCTATGGGCTAGGAGCGTCCACCCGTATCTAAAATCTAAACTCACATGAGTTCATCCCAGTTCCATTTATCGAGTTGATTAACACTATATATTTATAACTATATATTAATATTGTCACAGTTTACGTGAATAAATATATAATATAAAAAAAACTTGATAGATTAACTATAGCTAATAGAGGCAATTAATATGGCCCAATTGACAATTCTCCGGATTGAAAGAAAAAAAAACTAATGATTTTAGGTGAACGTGACAAGCGCTTTCAAAAGCTTTAGATATTTTCACACATTTCCCTGAATAAACCTGTTTCGTATGTAAAACTATTGGAAACCGGAAAAGGCTCTTCAATAGTGCGATTTCAATGAAAACTGCTATGTATAGATCCCGAAAGCCTGAATGAATTCATCCCAGTATTTACCTGTGTTTTATTAAATATTTATTGAGCGTGTTGCGAGATAGGTTTGGCCTGAATTAATGTACCTGTGAAATGTACATAAATATGTATTTGTCAATTACGTGACTTTTGTTGTTATTTTACTGAAAACGGTTAAATTTTTAATCCTTGTTTTATGGACAGTTTGTTCTCTATGCAAAATTCAGTTATCAAATTTGAAACAATATAATCTACACACCTATTTATAAAAACTGCGATTTCTGCCTTATATAACTCAAATTGGCTAAAAACACAATAAATCTATTTATGCCGTCTTTATGCCTTTTAGCGACTATTATAGAAATAAACAAGGGTGAAAAGCTTTTAAACTGTTATTAACAGGCTAAGCGCTAATTTCGATATTACATGTTGACTGCCTCAGTGGAGCAGTGAGCGTACGTCCGCTTGCGGCACAAGAGGTAGCGGGTTCGTTTCCCGCCGAGGGGTCAGGTGTTTGTATGTTCTGCAGGGACTTCTCCTTGGTTTGGGTGTACAATAAAAAATATCTTTACATGTATTTAATATTAGGTCCTTACATATGAAATTGGCGTTTTGTATGGGAGGAACAAAAAGTCGAATATTTTTTAATATAATATATTTAATTAATCAAAGTATGAACCATTATTTTCTATGCACTTTTGCCATCTTATAGGTAGTTCATTGATCCCTTTACTAAAAAAACCAGTCGGACGGGAATCAATAAAATCTTTGAAGGCGATTTGGACTGCCCCATCGGAGTTGAATTTTTTCCCTTGCAAGAAGTTATCCAAATTTCGAAAAAAATGGTAATCTGTTGGAGCAAGGTCCGGGGAGTACGGAGGATGTCTTAGACTTTCCAATTGAAGCTCTTCTAATTTAGTAGCCGTCTGTTGCGCAGTGTGTGGTCTAGCGTTGTCGTGAAGCAGCAGTGGCGTGGAGCGATTGACCAGCCTAGGTTGTTTAGCCGCTAGCTTTTCCATCATGGTTTGCAATTGCTGACAATAGACATCAGCCGTAATAGTCTGGCCAGATTTGAGAAAACTGTAATGAACAATACCGGCACTAGTCCACCAAACGCTTACAAGTAACTTTTTTGGGGTTAATTTTCGCTTGGGGCAGGATTTGGCTGGCTGGCCAGGATCCAACCATTGCGCTGAGCGCTTCCGATTATCGTAAAGAACCCATTTTTCATCACAGGTAATGATTCGGTTTAAAATACCTTCATTATTGTGCCGGTTTAGTAATGTAACGCAGCAGTCGACGCGCGTTTGCCGGTTTGCTTCAGTCAATTCGTGAGGTACCCACCTTTCAAGCTTTTTAATCTTCCCAATTTGCTTCAAGTGAATTAAAACAGTTTTATCACTAACACCGCAGCCTGCAGCTAACTCGGACGTGGTTTGCGATGGATCCGCTTCCACAATAGCCTTCAACTCTTCATTATCAACTTGAGTCTCAGGCCGTCCACGGGGCTTGTTCTGCAAGTCGAAATTTCCAGAACGAAAACGTTGGAACCAAAAACGAACTGTGTTTTCTTTTGCAACACGACCGCCATACACATCATTCACCCTTCGAGTTGTTTCCGCAGCACTAGTGCCACGGCGGAACTCGTACTCGTAAATAATGCGATATTTTAAGTTTTCCATTTTGTAAAATGAGTGACGCAAACAGAAAAAAACAGAAGAAAAAAAACAAATGAATGACGATCATCGAAGCACAAATACATGAGTCTATAGCTGTACAAATTTGAATTTGGAATTCCTTACCAAAGAGGAGAAATTTGTGATTAAAGTGGCCAGTACGAAAAACGCCAATTTCATATGTAAGGACCTAATATATCAGATGTCTAGTACCCGTAACACAAGCTTAGAGCTTACCACGGGGCTAATTGTTGTTGTGTGGATTGTCCGAAAGTATTTATTTATTTATATGAATAATGTATTTATCAATCATTCTATTAACCTCATATAGTCATATAAAAAGTGTTTTTTTTTATGAATACGGCAAATACAGAATTCTCTATATTATGTAAAAGCGTATTATACGATTAATTTTTCGCGTCAAAAACATTCAAAGTAAGTAGTTCTAGTCTTAGATCCGAACTTACTTCCGAATCGACCTTCATCGAGCTGATAAATATAACAAACATATTGTACAAAAACAGTGTAATGTATTAAAAATGAATTTGCTTAAAAAATCCAGGACAGGCTAATTTCTATTATTATATAATAAAAAAAGTTTAAAAAACACTATATAAAGACCGTGTTTTTGCGGATAACCATTATACGTATTCGCAATAACAGCGCTTATAAAACAAAATTCTATTGTCCAATCTAGTGAAGGTAACTAACTGGCATCGACATACCTACATATTTATACCTGACAACCGAGTAGTTTGTCCAGGCATTACATTCTATACGTTTGATACCTACATTAAATCAGGGAAAAAATGTTTTAAATTTCTTGATTTTTACATTGAGTAAAATCTATATTTTTTATGTTATTCAAGATACACAATTTATTTCCACTGTATGATTTTCCAAATCTTAGAAACGTCAAAAATAAACACCAATGAGAACCTCCTTTTTTCGTCGTCGGTTAAAACAAACAAATTGAATATAAATAGGAAATAAATTTCCAGGCGAAGTATATACTTTTGACACTTAGATCAAAGAATCGATTATAAACACTAGCTCATTTTTGTTCTGAAACAAATAAAAAATGGTCTACCAAAATCTATTTTTAATATATTTTCTGATATACTGCATTTGGTATAAAATAATATTTTTATCTATTATCGAGGCATTTCCAATTCGGTGAAGGTCGAATCATGTGCTATTCGTTTCTTAATATTTCCTAAACCGTCGTTGAGCAAAATGGAATTGAAGTAGAGTGAAATTCTTGAGCGACGAAACCTTAAATTTTTTAATCAGTTCCTTGAAGCTCAGGGTAAACATTTTCGTATATTCACTGTTATTTTCTTTGCTGTAGTTTTCTGCATTTTGGTTTACTTAACCCTGCTGTAGGGTTATTTCTTAATTCCATAAAATTGATTGACTTTTGGTTATTAAAAATAAATAGATTCAGGGATTTAAATATACTCAAAAATAAGTTATTTATTACAAGCGAACGTTTTGGTAAATAAATAACAGGGACTGTTCCATATTCTACCGAGATTTGACTGAAAACAACCGATTTCATGTTTGCCAAATACGGATGATTGGAAAAAACCACGAAAGAAATCTGAATAATAAGCTACTACGAGTATTAAGATTGATGTGAAAAGAAAACAGTTGATTACAAGACGTGTATAGCATTAAATTAAAATAAGGCTATTTAACCGGGAAATAGGTTAAATGAAATCCATTTCATGGTGAGATAGTTGTTTACAAAAAGTTTTCGACTGAGTTAGTTTTTATTATACCATTTTTGAGTAAGTTACAAACAACTTGGCCCCTATCCCACTATGCAGCTTACTGTCTTATCCTTCAATTCATAGCCTAGTTACCCCGCACTAGTACACATACATTTCGCCAACATAGAGTACACAGTCGGCGCAATGCGGATACCAAAATAAAGTAAAAACCGCCTCAATTCCTATGAAAGAGATTTCTCCAAAAAAAGGTTAGCCTATTTTGAGCAATTTAACAGACGAAGGATTGCCAAATAACAAATGGCATGCGGGTAATAGTGCCTCAGTGGCGTGGTGGGGCACGGTCCTCTTGCGGCGCAAGATTTAGCGGGTTCGATTCTCGCCGAGGGGTCAAGTGTTAGTATGTTCTGCAATCACTTTCTCCATGGTCTGGCTGTTTAATATCTATATAAATAAAAATGAATTGTTGTTCGTTAGTCTGATTAAAACTCGAGAACGGCTGGACTGATAGAGCTGATTTTGGTTTTAAAATGTTTGTCGTAGTCCAGGGTAGGTCTAAACGGTGAGCAAATAAGGAAAAATTGCCGGGAACTTTTTTTACCCGTGCGACGCCGGGGCGGGCCGCAAGTGTATACCTAATAAAAAACATCAGATCAGATGTCAGATGTCTAGTACCCGTAAGGTCTAGGTTTTGTATGGATTGTACGGAAATATATTACTTTATTTATCTACTTATAAATAGTAAGTATTCAGAGGTTAGGTTGTTTTACGGCCTTGAACACAAGTTTCTGGCACGTTTTACAGTTACAGGTATTAGATAGATAATGTTATTCCTTGCTCGAGCTCGAACCTAGAGTCTCAGCCAGAGATAAGAGGGTTTGAACTATACCTTCGATTTTGACCTTAAGTCCACTTACAAATGCTAATAAGAAAATAGATTTGTGTAGGAAATCGCCTCGTTTAAAATTTTTGTAGATAATAAATTCAGTTAACGTGTTATAATCAAGGCTGATTTACTATCAGAATTACGTTATTTATAATGTTCTATCTGATATATGGATAGTTAAACCAAATTAAATACATAAATAAATATTTCCAGACAATTTACACAACAATATCTAGCCCCGTGGTAAGCTCTAAGCCTGTGTTACGGGTCCTAGATATCTGATATACTTAATATAATAGTCATACATATAGAGATATTTTTTATTATACATATTAAACACCCAGACCAAGGAGAAAGTGCTTGCAGAACATACAAACACTTTCACCCTCGGCGGGAATCGAACCCGCTACCTCTTGCGCCGCAAGCGGACCCTCGCCCACTGCGCCACTGAAGCAGTCAAAAAAAATATTAAACACTTGTCATATCATAAACAACAAGGACAAATTATCACACACTATGACACTGTCCAATTTAATTTATGCTTTATCTTAAATTATGAAAAGGGTATCCTATAAAGTGAGGTTTATCATTTATCAAAAAGATTCGTTATATCTATTTGTATTTACAAAGAAATTATTGGTGCTACGTCGTTTTTTAGCCTTTTGATACACACATTATGGAAGTTTCTGTTAGTTCGGCAACAATGTTAATCATAATGCGATTAGCTAGACCCAACTTATTATACCATCCTGAACGGTAATAAGTTTGTAAATTAGGTTTAAAGTCTAATGCAGTATTTGGTATGCAGCGCGCTCCCAGCGTACCTTGGAAACTTCCGATGTAGCCTTGTTTTTAACATTATATTAAAATTTGCTAGTAAGCGAGGATAGTTACAAATTGTAATGAACATGTAATGTTTGTGAGTTAGTCTATACATTAAGGGGAGTTACCTAGAAATAAACCTAGGAGACATATTATGCGTCCTGCCAGATATAGAGTGGTCAGGCATTTAAACGTTTAGGACAACACGAATACAAAATAAACATAATTTGTGTGGACTATTGTTATCTATAACAGATTACCAAGACGCGAAATAAAAAAAAAATGTGTTGATTATCTGGAAATATTTATATTTCATAGAATGAATTATTCGGAACACTCGTACGCCTAACTGTGCCTGTCTGACAAGGCCCTATAAAATAAACATATAAATACCGTATATTTATTTTGGACAATTCACACAGCAACATCTAGCCCGCTGGTAAGCTCTAAACTTGTGTTAGGGGTACAAAACATCTTAAAATACTTGAAATGAAATGAAATACATTTATTTTGGTACATTAACAAACAACAGTATAGTAGACAGCATAAATTACTTATTTTAATTAAATATAAATATAAATAAATATTTCCGGACTACTCACACAGCATCACCTAACCCCAAACTAAGCAGAGCTTGTACTATGGGTGTTAGGTGACTGATATACTACATAGTTTTTTTTTTTTTGTAAATACATACATTATGATACATAGAAACACCCAGACCCGAAACAGGAAATTGTAGATCGTACAAAATCTTGTCCCCCGGCGGGAATCGAACCCGCAACCTCCTGCCCCTCAGGCGGACGTTCGCCCACCGAGCCACAGAGGTCGTGAATTAATGAATTTACTTATTAATTGTTCGTCATTCTACCTGTCCAATCTCAGCCAATTAGCTTAAAATGTTGCCAGTTTTCCGCCGTGTGATTGCTTATACGGGTATCTTTTAAAAAGATTTTAATATAGTTTTCAACACATTCTAGCATAAGCGATTTTTTCGTGTTTCGTAATGTGGCCCGGAGAAGCCACCTTCTAGGTCTCATGTCCCATCTTAGACCACATCGTCACTTTACATCAGGTGAGATTGTGGTCAAATGAAAGCTTATCGATCATAAAAAAAAAAAAAAAAAAAAAAAGTATTTCTATTTACATAAGTACCTCTATTTGCGTTCCCACTGCTGGGACACAGGGACTTCTCTCTTGGCGACAGGTGAGGCCTTAATTCACCACGCTTGCCAAGTGTTGGCTACTGGCCTTCACCGTTTAAAGCGTATATATTTTTTCATAAAGAAAAATCCAGAGGTACATACACGGTGGGATTTGAACCCACAACCTTCGGATAGAAAGTTGAGTGTGCTCCCACTTAGACAACACGGCTAAGAGCACATTCTAAAGGAAGGCTAAAAATATTACACATTTCGTAATAATTTCCCTCATACCAACACCCTCATAAATATAATCTTAACAACCTCGAACACAACCTTGCTAGATACATCTCATTTAAAGTATTTCAAAGAAGCACCAAATATTATGAATTTCTTTATCTTTTGCGATGAAAGACATTTTATTTCTATGAAGAATGTTTTTATACGTAGTAAACGCCTCATGTACATTCCTTACGGATTTTTTAAAATTTATAAGTTTACATTCATTAGCTGTTTTCATTACGTTAACTTTAGCCTTTTTAGGCGCTCAACAGCTATTAAATGGGTTATGGCGGGTTTCTATGGTGAAAAATTATGAGATGAGTAGAAAAATGCTTACCTATACAGAATACAAAAAACATAAGTATAGTACAAAGAATCGACGATCACTGAAGCAACAAATTTGAATAGAGACGGCTTCTCGACTAAGACCTTCCTCATCGTCCAAAGGTGATGAACCAGAAGGTAGCTAACAAGTAGATTTCATCAACTTAAACACTATTATACCTCTGTACTATATTAACACATAATACCATAGTCGTCACACTGTGTGGTATTATGTCTCCTTTAGCCTGAGTAACATTTACTAGTAAACCTATAGAATACTATCCTTATAACTGACACAAATTAAACTAATTTATTCGCCCATGCGCTGAGGGACTTGGAAGTAGCCATCATGAAGGAGTGAAGAACTGTTCCTATATAACAATGACAGTAAATTAACCTCTGCATCCAAACACCTAAATAAGTGAATATACAAATTGCATTTCCCTTAATTAAAAACAATGTTGAATTGATTAAATTGCACATAAATATTTGTGTGTATACTACCACTTTATTCCTAAACTTTAGTTATTTTTATCATTGGTTCAAATAAGCTATTAACATTAGAAATGTACCAAAAAATATTATGAAACATTCCACGAATTCGTACATATCGAAACAACTAACTTGATTAATCCCTCACATATGAAATTTAATTTTTTGTCTCTATTTGGATAAAAACTAAACTTTAAGCTTGAGTGAAGCTAATCATCATCATCACCCTATTAACGTTCCCACTGCTGGGACACAGGGACTTCTCTCTTGACGAGAGAGATTAGGCCTTAATTCACCACGCTGGCCAAGTGCGGGTTGGTGAAAGTCACATTTCCTTCAAACTCTTTTTTTAAAGTTCTCAGAACATGCCGGTTTCCTCACGATGTTTGTTAAAGCACGTGTTTAAAGCGCACATAAATTTCTCAAGAAGAAAAATCCAGAGGTGCGTGGCGGGGTTTGAACCCACGACCTTCGGAATGAAAGTCGAGTGTCCTCCCACTTAGCCAACACGGCTTATCTAATATAAGCAAGCAAACATTTGCTAGGTTGACTCAGCGATATTACTTCCTGGACTAGAGGTAGTCGCTCACTAATTCCCTCCGTCGGTCGAAACCGCTTGGTCGCTTCTACAAAGACGAATGTACCAATTCATGTCAATTCAGGGGCATTGACTGCACACAACGGTATAGTACATCTTATATATTAAATTTCCATGTCACAATGATAGTAACCGTACTCCTCCGAAAGGGCTTTACCGTTTTTTACCAAATTGTATATGCATATTCAGTAGGTCTGAGAATCGGCTACTATCTACTTTTCATTTTGCAAAACAACGTTTGCTGGGGTCAGCTAGTATAAGTATAATATAGTTGGTTTGTGTTACTTCCTGAAAGCCTGCTATGCGGTCTTGTTTACGTCCTTACCAGTTGCACAAAAAGTCGTGTAAGTTATTTAACAAAAAACTAATTAGTAAGTAGACTCTAGAAACAACAAAAAGACAATATTTAAAGGATTCTTGGCACTTAGCTGGCTTATGGCGTTGCCACGTACCTAAAAGTGAGCATTTTCAGCTTATGTTTAACCCAACTCAAGAAAATAGGAACAACGCTGGTATTCGGACAGATAATTTATGAAAACAGACCACACAGACCATATTTTGCCATTATTTACCAATCTTTTGCCAAAACGTTCCGCTGAGTGAGGACCTCAAAGCGCCTGCTGATTGTGTACACGTGTTGAATCTCAATAAACTTTATTGAACCGAATGGACTTTCAGCGGTTTCTAACAGTTTTACAGCTTGATTGCAATTTTAAAAGTCTATTTAGAGCTAGAGATTTATATTTTAAATTAAGGTTGTTGTTAGAAGAACTTAGTTCTTTGATTTATATACGACGATGTTATAAACGAGCGAAGGAGAACGTATTTATATGTTACTAGTGGCCCGCCCCGGCTTCGCACGGGTTTTTATTATATTTTTTTCCCGGCAATTATTCGATTTTTTCTCACCTTTTAAACCTTCCCTAGACCTCCACGAACATTTCAAGACTATGATAAGATAAATCCGTTCAGCCGTTCTCGAGTTTTAATCAGACTAACGAACAACAATTCATTTTTATTTATATAGAAGATTTATGTCGCAGTCAGATTGTATAATCTGCCGTTATACATTGCCGCTAGCTGTTTTATAAAAGACAGCGAGACATAAGCCACTTCTTTGACAGTTTTAGTACCCATTCTTAACACTCGTGGCGCTGTAAAATGCTTAAATATGTTTTTTGGTACATTTACTTTTACAAAACCAGAATATCTGGCACTTTACCAGGAGAAAGTAACTATTTTAGATTGATATAACTGGAGATACTTATCATTAAGATGCAGCTGTAATTTACTAGCGATTACTAATTCCGTGGAGTCTTGCACAAACTAACTTATAGATCGCAGGGGTCTTTCTCAGTCTCGATGGGTGTACCGCAGAGTACCGCAGACCATCCATACTTGGTCCTTTCTTGTTTTTGCTTAAATGATTTGCCTTATCTTGTATAGAATAGACATGACATCGTTTTATTTGCTGAATAAAAAGTTAATTTCTGGAAAATGGTTTACAAAATACTCCAATTATTAAAAAAAAATATTCTATTATATTATTATTATTATTTAGCCTCTACTGTCCCACTGTAGGGCAAAAACCTCCCTTCCCATCTTCCACTCTTCGCGGTTCATAGTTTATATACTGTACTAGCGGTCCGCCCCCGCTTCGCACCTAGTTGACCGTATTGTGAATCTAAACCATTCTCGAATCCACTTAAAAACACACAAAAAAAATTCATCAAGGTCGGTCCAGCCGTTTAGGAGAAGTTCAATGACTAACACACGTTCAGAAGATTTATATATCTATATAATAAAAATGAATTGTTGTTCGTTAGTCTGATTAAAACTCTAGAACGGCTGGGCCGATTGAGCTCATTTTGGTTTTAAAATGTTTGTCGTAGTCCAGGGTAGGTCTAAACGGTGAGCAAATAAGGAAAAATTGCCGGAAACTATTTTTACCCGTGCGACGCCGGGGCGGGCCGCTAGTATAAAGATGTAAAATAATAGTATGGCAGATTTATTCAGTAGGTACTTTGGATTTCCTTTATAATCAAACTAAGTACGCCCAGCTCTCACTAAGTAAAAATACTTGTAAATATGATAATACACCCTAGTATTCAAATTAATTAGACATAATAACGATGTTGACAATGTAAATAAAGCAATCGCTAAGGCTTTGAATTCTTTTAGTATAAATAATCTTTTGCTGGACGATAACATTACAAAATATAATTTTGGCCAATTTACAAAACCAACATCTCACTCGCGTGACATCAATGTGTGTGAAATCCCTCTTTGTATTAAAAAATAAAGAATAAAAATAAATCTAACCCCTTGGCAAGCTTTAAGCATGAGTTACGGGTACTAGACATCTTATTTACTTAATAAAATTGACATACATATATAGATATTTTTATTCTGCATATTAAACACCCAGACTGAGAATAAACTGCTTGCGGAACATACAAATACTTGGCGACGGGAATTGAACCCAGTACCTCTTCCGCCGCAAGCGGACTTTCGCCCACCGCGTCACTAAGGCAGTTAAATGCCTTAGAATATACATATCCATACCTGTAAGAAAGACAGGGTTGCAGGTTCAGGGTTGGATGTAAATCAAGGAAGATTCATTAAAACCTTTCGATAGTGCAGTATTTTTGGACTGCTTATAATCAATTTATTTATTATTTATCCCCGACCAAAAAAGAGGGGTGTTATAAGTTGAACGTGTCTGTCTGTATGTCTGTCTGTGTGTATGTCTATCTTGTGCACTTACAAAATATTATGGTGTTTTATTTTTAAGGAAATAAAGGCATTGCAATCGGGGTTTTTTTCTTATATTATATTTTAAATATAGATTTATTTGAATGACAAGAGTGCATTGAAACTTGCTTAAATTCAAAGAACCACATAATCTTTGTGAATTTACGGACAACAACTGAACCAATGAAACCTGCAACAGACAAGGCGCTTCCACTAAATGATCTATCTTCATACATTTATTATATCTTACCAACATTTTCACGGTCTCAATACAGTGTACGTAGGAAAAGCCACGACAGTACCACTTCGCGAATGTCAGCAGCCCATACCGTGCTCTGAATTCGTAGTAGGTTACCATATCCAGCCGTTTTGTACTCTACCACCATGGTAATAAGATTGAAAGTTTGTTTAGAAGGGGTTGGTTATTGAATTTTGCGCTCTATTTGAAGCCGCGAAATTACATATTTTGTGTACGAGAAGTTTCAATATGAAGTCAGGGGAAGCGTGCACGTTTTGCGCGTTTGTCTTTTTAAATATCGAACGTTGGTTTTAGGGTTCCGTAGGCAAATGGCAAAAAATCGGAACTCTTATAGATTTCTTATTTTGGCAACAAGATATGTTTTACGGCTTTTGTGAAGTCGGTTAAACTATAATGCTAAAAATAAATGGTCATACATAAAAAATTTACATGTCAAAATTGAGAACCTACTCCCTTTTATGACTTAAAACGGGTGAACATGGCGGTAAAACATAATTTGACGGATTTTGAGTTTACCGATATTTCAACGATGTTGCAAGCGCCTCCTCCTTTAAGATTTTTTGTTTAATTTGAATAAAATATTTTTTGTTAAATTAAAGCTCTATTATTTGTAACGAATATATAAATTGAAAGATAAATACTTATGAACATATTCATTGAGTTGTTAAAATTTGTGGTGTGTGAGAAATTTCTATTCTATTTATCGTTATCTTTAAAAAAAAGCAGCTTACCTTCTCTGTTTATAACCGTCATGAATTTCAAGTTTCTTGTTTTTTGACTAGCATTAACATAGTAAAATTACGTGGCTGAAACTCGACAATCCACCTGGATTCAATTGACAAAGCACCTATCTCCCGGCAGACCAACCCCGGACCAGCCCGGAGGGTGGTGACAAGCCGCGGCCGAAGCCTACCATCAGAGACTGATTTTAAATGGTAACCAACCATATTTGGTTGGTTTACTGTATGTACTATTTTTAATTTAAGGAAAGGCCAATGTGATGTCTTGTTACCTTAGTGATACCTCTGATTTTTTTGACTTGAAAAATCTAAGTGCGCTACGAACACGTGCTTTAACAGTGAAAGCAAACATCAAGAGGAAACCGGTATTTTCTGAGAACTTTGAAGAGTTTGAAAAACATATGACATTCAACCCGCACTTGGCCAGCGAGGTGAATTAAGGCCTAATCTCACTCGTCACGTGAGAAGTCCCTGTGTCCCAGTAGTGGGAATATAAATAGGGGTGCTATGATGAAGGCCTATGTTGCCACATTGCAAATATTAAAACATAAAGAAGGTTTGGACAAGAGTAAAACAACCCTTTAACACAAAATTTCCCGGAATTTTAAAGTAAAACCCATTTACCAATATTTTATAATAATAAATTTATTTTATAAGCTCCGGACTGTTGCAGCAAAATATTGGAGACATTAAACTTAGGGATGGAAAAATGTACGACGCGACTTATTGTAGCGGTCGCCAAAAAATGCGACTTTACCTTATAACAAAATTTTAGTTTGTATTTTGAAACTTATACAATGCGTCACTCCCGTCTTAAATAAAATGTTAAAATTTTAACTGTCAATAAATATACCTTCTGATTTATAAGTAAGGGAAAATACCTGCATGTAACAAACAAAAGCTTTATAAATCATTTGAATCAGATGCAAAGCGCAAGTCATTATCCTGCTACTCGCTTAATCTCTACAGATTAGTCGAGGAACCTGCTGACTAATCTATATGGCTTAGTACAGTCCTATCTCATAGTTTGAGAGATGCATTTGTGTTGATTTATAAATAACATTTAGGCATTTTGATTAGGACGTGGGTCTCCTTGAAATATTTACAGTTATTGTTGGAAGCGGCTGTGAACCCGCACCCGTCTACCTAAATGGTAGATGTATTAATCACGCGACTAAATAACGCGTCTTATAAAATTAGAAATGTTCAACGCTTTTGGTAATTTATTATTGTTAAATTACATCGTTTTTCACTTGCCTTTAATGACTCTTTTATTGATTGGACCATTTATCTTGTTTCAGGTAAGAAAATTTCACCTCAGTAAAAGTTATAATTCAGAGTGTTTGGTAAGTTTTCTTGGGTTTTAGGCCTTAAAACCGGTCTCTTTATTTTTTTTTCTGCCTAAAGAAAGATTGTTAAGATAAAGTTTTTTTTGCGAATGCGCCATATTTATAAACAAATTAAATCCAGAGCCGTACTGATTAGTTAAAAAGTAATTTTAAAATAGATTACACAGTTTAAAAAGAAGAAGAATTTAAGTTGACGCCATTGTATTATTTGAAATAATGAGATACATATAAGTAGCAAGATGTTAAGATGTCTTTATGTTTGTTTGCATACAAACTTAATTGAAAGGAATTTAAAACTACGCCTTACCGAAATAATATTAAAAATCGTACATTCTTGTTTCAAATTAATGGATTAAAATCAGGGTACAAAAGCTTTGGATAAATATAAATTTTAGTAAGTTCCGAGTATATTTTGCCTCAACCCATATTGGTAACTAAAATCGAAAAATTCCAAATTGAAATCAAAAGAGAAAAAGGCTAGTTACACGAGCTAGTATTTATAACTCTTCAAGCGAAAATATCAAACTATAAAAAAAGTGTCAAAGAGACTTCAATCTGATAAATGTACATTCAAGCCGGGTCTTTAAATATTTGAAGAAGAATCTATATCTATAACATTACATTACTTACCGATAAGTTTTCAAGGCCACTTTCGTCGAAGCAACAAACTTCGCGGATAACATAAACTGCAAAGTTAAGGAAGCTTTCTGAAATCATTATTTATTTTGGGCGAGATAGTCGAGCGTCTGGTTTATTCAATGGAATTTTGTTTAGTTAAATGCTTAGTCTATGTTCAAGAACTTTTCGACTAAACGTGCTAAACGGTACCCAATATAACTCGGTAATCTGTTTGTTAATGTCGTAACCCGCGTTAATGTTGTTGGTTGTGGAACAGTACAATAAATTACAAATATTAGTTGTGGTATTTCAACATGGCTATTGGTTTAACTGTAACATAAAATAAAACATTAACTATATCGCTGAAGAGTTGCTTCATCTTTTCTATATCTTTAAAACGATTATACCTCTAAAATAATTGTTGAGGTGAATATTAGAAGTATTTAAGATATACATACATATATGTATTTTACATATATTCAGACAATTCAGTTTCGGTCGTTAAGGAAACCGGAGTTTGGAAACTGGTTACATAAAAGGTTTTTTTATTAAATTCATATTATACGAGTATATCTCTACAAGGGTTGTTCTTGAGTTGGTCATAATTTTAAGACTTAGATATAACTTTTATTGTCATATTTTATTAATTTAGTACACAGATTTTCTAGAGCCTGAAAAAGGACATAAGCTATTTTACCGCGGGAAGTGTCATTCCGCGGGAAAATCCATAAAACTAGTTCATAAAAAATTTAAGAAAAACCCCCGATTCCAATGCCTTAATTTCCCTATATGTATAACAACATAATATTATGTAATGTGGACGCGATGCGTTTTCATTTGATACCCCACACTAGTATATTTGCAGATTTTCGGTTTTCCTTCCCAACCCCCATTACTTTTAAACGGCTCAACCGATTTTCATGAAACATGTCTAAAAACACTCGCGCCAGACTCACCTTTCATACAAAAAAAAACTAAATCGAAGTCGCTCCATCCGTTCGGGAGCTATGGTGACACAGACAGACACACAGACAGACAGACAGACAGACAGACACGTCAAACTTATAACACCCCTCTTTTTTGGTCGGGGGTTAATAAATGAACATCAATAATGAGCTGTTCTAATCAGATCTGGGACGAAATCTTTCAAACTCACTAAAGGCGTTGTGAATTTAGTTAAGTCTAAATTACTCTATCCCTTTCTATCATTGTGCAATATTAAATATGAGAGAAGAATATGCGCATATAATAAACGACAATGAATATGTATTTTACTGAGTTCTGACATTAACTAGATAAAAGCAATAACCATAACCTCTGAACTTTATTTGATTCAGTGCCGAACCGTAAAATACTTACGAGTAAATACGCCATTTGTTAACGTATTATTTTGGAGATAAGCAATTTACGTAACCATAAAAAGTTAGATGCTCTTCAGAACACAATTTAGCTGTTCTTGAAAGTCATCAGCCATCTTTGTTTTTCTGTTTCGAAATGAACTCGTTTTGACTAAAGTTTTGTTACTCGTGGAATTAGGTTAAAAGATTATATTTTTTTTGCAATACGCGTTATTTTTATTTTAAAAGAAAAATATTTATCAATGTACTTAGTCAAATCCAAGCAAAAAGGATAATTTAATATATTTTAACCGACAGTAAGTACATACAAACACTGGCCCTCCGAATGGATTAAACCCACTGTGAAGCAATTGACTTATCTCGTCACCGAGGCAGTTATGTACCTCTCCATTGTTTCTATCCTGTATCCTGGTACCAATGTATCAGTTCTTTCATATATAATACTTTTATTACTCTTTTTTTGTAATCTTCATTTACTAGGTACCTGGTTTTTCAGTAATTTTTTGTTTGTGTCGCTATGCTATTTAGGAGAAATGTGCGCTAGTCAATTTGTGTAGGTATTATTAGAAAATTGATAGTTTAGCCCAATAAGCAAGAGTCACTGCGCCTAGACAAAAATAGTCTACAAGTGTGTACAATAGTGTGTTCTAGACAGCCCAAGACCAACCCTTATTTAAGCCCTTCTGACGTAGATACTTAAAACTTTTTTGTAACTTTAGGAACGCACATAAACACTTGGACAGTTTTACTGTAAACGTTTCAGCCGAAATTAGCGAAAATATAACTCCCGCACAAAAATTACCCTCGGCTAAAAACGTTCCGAACACCCGTGTTTTTGTTTAACTTCAACATTTTATTTATTTTTATGTCTACAATTTGTTTGGTCGCGCTGTGTATACTGCTTTTGGTGGAAATTCCGAGCACGTATGATTTTCATTTTTATTTTAAGTTATTACGGTTTGCTCGGGAATATAATTTTAATCGGTCGTTTTGTAAATATTACGGGTTATTGAATAATTTAATACGTTTTGTACCCAAAATGAATGGAAATTATATCTCCAATTATTTTCGGTAAGAAGATAGACTTGTGTAACAAAGAATTTGTTCTTATAATTTCATGTTTCTATTTAAAATCCATCCGAGACGAGGTTCTCAGTCAGACGTGACATTTTTTATGTTAGTAATCCGATATACTTAATGAAAGGATTTTCATAATTATTTATATTCGAAAGATATTGCTGCAAATTACTCTTGGCGCTAATGAAGTTGGTTGATTTTTTATAAACAATCACTTGCAAATAATCATATATTTTAAGGGTTTTTTGTTATTCTATATAAGCCTTCATGTGACCATAATCTCACCTGATGTAAAGTGACGATGTGGTCTAAGATGGGGCATGAAGACCTAGTAGGTAGATGGCTTCTTCGGACCACATAATGAAATATGAAAAAATCGTTTCACGCACTGGCCCAGCCCGGATGGTGGTGACAAGCCTCGGCCGAAGCCTACCACCAGAGACTGTCCTTAGCTCCAGCCGGAAGTCACGTGTAATTCAGAGGGTTAACACTTAGCTTTGACGTGAACAGAAATAACCTCCAACATACATTATAAAGTTATAAGATACATTATAAAGTTATAACAGCAAAAGCCTGTACTAAAGGCAAGTTTGATTAGCTAGCTAAGTTTGGTCAAATTCGATTATGTCAACGCCTCGGCGGTGTCGAGTGTCCGAAGTTACAAACTTTATTATAATCGAATTATCCCTTCGTCCAACGTACACTGTTGAATGAAAATAACAATGTTACCTACATTGTTACTGCTCTCCTACTTTGTTTTCGTTCAATCCATTTAAAAAACCACTGCAGGAAAATGTAAATAATAAAGGTTTTTAAAAACTTGAAATTATAAATGATTTACGTCCATTACATGATACGAAATTTTTGTTTTAAGGGATTTCTTGGTGTGGGCTGTTTGGTTTCATTCATTGTCTTTTTTTTCCACCGTTTTTTGTTATTATTATATTATCTTTTTTTATAATATGAAAATATTTAATCAAAAATGGAGAGGCTTCACCGTTTATCTCGTATATTTTTTGTTTATTATATTTCTCTGAGAAAGGATTAGGATAGTGTTTATTGTTTCTTAGAAGTTCTGAATGGTCGCACTAGATTATTTCTTTTTTTTTTAACTATATTGAACTATTTTTAACAGGTTAACTTCAATTGACTTAGCCAGAGGATGCCTAAGATAAAATTACTTTAATATTGTTTTTTTTTAGTATTAGAGAGTGGCTTTTCTTTTTCATTCAATAATTTTAATAAGCTCTTTATACAATTATTTGTATTGAATTTTGAATTTGAATGTATAATTACCAGGCGCGTATTATTTGTTAAAAATTCAAATTATTTAAATATGTATTTTATTTACACAAAATATCATGTTTCTTATCTTATTTTATATAGTTTACTTATTATTTAATTTCATTTCATTGATTAATTCTTATGTATGTGAATAACCTTTTGAATGTAATGAAATAAATAATATTATATTATAATCTATTTTGATTAACTCTATTGCATGGGAAACATCCTGTAAAGATAGAGTAACAATTGTTGTTGAATAAATAAAATGTTTTTACAAAGTGATACCCAATTTATAGGGTGAAACTAATATACCATATATATATAATATAACATATTTAGAATATGTGTAGAAAAAATATTTAGAATATTAAAATATAATGTATCTATAGAATCTAGATAACTACTGATTGCTTTTAAAATCACGGTTTTAAAAACAAGGTAGGCACTGTGTTTACCTGCTCTAAAAGTACGGTTTTCTTCCGCCATCTTCGCCCAAACGCGAACCCTTATTAAACATTGTTCCCTTTGTAACGGTTATTAGAATCCTGTCAGTATTTCATATAAAACTTTATCCACATTGGCTACGCGTTTCGGCTGTGTTCTGCTTTTTCACGTTACATGAACTTTCATTCAGTATATTTTTTGCATTTTTTAAGCGGGTCACGTAACATGGTGGAAATTTTTGCGATCCGAAATGCTGAATTTAGTTTGTTTGAGCGTTTTTAAGCCTGTTTGTCAGCGCTTATCTCTGAAACGGCTTGACCGGTATTGATAAGTCAGTTAGTTGATGTCACTACTAAACGAACTAAACTCTCGTTTAACTAAAATTAGAAATGCCCGCGGTAACGGCCGCATTTAGTTAATATCTTCAGTATATATTAATTATATATTAATATTTTCCTAAACAGAAGTTTAGTTAAAATGTAACTATTTATTTTATTTCCTGTATTAGATAATAAGCCGCTGCTTGCGTTTTAAACAAATAGGCGTTAAATTTTCACTTTTTACTGCTAATCTGATCAGTTCCCGTACTTTCACCCAATTTTACTCTCCATTTATTCAATAATTGAATGACTCTCTTATAGATTATTTTCCTTTGCCTTATAAGGAAAATGAACAAAATGCTGCTGTTTTTAAGGTTTGAAAAACATTTTGATCGGTTTTACAACTAGGAGAAATGCTGATTTTCACATTCAGAGACAAAAAGAACTATTGCAAACCTAAAAGAAGCGCTGTTTACCAAAATTAGTTACATACCCAGACTGGTTTTTAAATACCGTTTATTATAATAATAATATAACTCTTTATTACACACCAAGATAAAACAATATAAAAATGGACATAATGCTAAATACAAAATGCGTAATGGGCGGCCTTATTGCTTACAGCAATTTCAATGGAGATTATAATAACCTTTTAAGTTTTCCTTAGTTTATATTATAATTAACTAAGTTCCAAAACGGATTTTCTATGGTCATGATGCGTTTGTATGATTTTTGGTGAAATAACAAATCTGATCTAACTATTATATTGATTAAAAAAAATTTAATAATGGTTCTCATTGATCGAGGTAGGTTATAAACTTTTCACCACTGGAAAATCCATAAAACACGTGTATAACAGCATTGCAGTAGTACGAAAGACTAGTTTATAATAAATCTTCAAAATCAAAACCGTTAAATAAATCGATTCACTTTATATCCTCAAATGATCCGAAAGTAACCTGTCCCTATCCCTGCCCTTACCATATGAAAGAAAAAATCTTCTTATCTTACTGGGAATATGTTTCTAATCTTACTCGTAAATCATACGAACTGTATCAATTCGCGGGATCCGTTGGGAGATGAATGTCTGTGATCTATTTCGGCAACTGCAATGCAGTTCAAAATACTTACAAGCACTTAAACAGCTTAATAATGCATTTCTTCGCGTAGAAATGTTTTTCCAACTTAATAGGTATTTAATAGAGACGAGTTGATGATTTCTAAAGATGCAGGGCGTGGATCGTGGAAGAGATTGGCGTTGGACTGTTTAAAAGGCTAAACCCAGCAGTGGGCGAAATCAGGCTGCGAATGATGATGTGAAGTAAACATTGTGTTAATCTATTAAGCCGAGCTCTGGTCAAATCTGTACTGCCTATGTTTGACCGTGAGAGAGTAGCAATTAAACATGATTACAAACTTATAGGTATATATGTAGGTTATACACATAATGTACATATGTTATAAATATAATAAATGTGCAACTAACTGAATCGACCGAGGCTACAAAATTATGTAGAATATCATCATTTCTTTGATCATAGATAACCCACTACACATCATCTACCCTCAAGTTTCAGTAGTTTAGGATGAAATAATGATTTTATTGAACACAAATAAGAACCAAAAAAATATGAAAGCTGCCTGCCACAGTCATTAATTACTTAACACAACATGGAACAAAATGAATCAGCATTTTATTATGTTTTCATTTACTTTTATAATCATAGTATATCCCTGCAAATACTATTATGGTAGGTAAACGGAACCTACGACTTTGGTGGACTCGCAATTTTAAACTTTGTCAGACAAATTTCAACGAATATTTAACAAAAGCTAACAATTGATTTATATTTCCATAAAAACATCAACAACACAAGCAAAACAAAGTGCAGACTGTCGTATATCAAAACACCCAAACATTACATCGTAAGATGCGCCATAAAAGTCTTGCAACACAAAATGGCGAGATAAGGGAAAATGGCGGCATTTCATCGCCATCTTGATTGTTATTGAATTTTATTTTACGCTTGCATTAGCCGTGGACATCGTAAAGTGTTTTATTGTCCTATGAATAACAGGACGCAAAAAGTAAAAAAAGATAATAATAGTCAATTAGTCCAATGAATTTACTTTGTCTGAATCCGAGAAATCACATAAAACTGCTTCAGAGATCAGTTATAAAATGTCAGTATCAAAACTATTTAAAAGCTCCCTTTATGGGACTAAGATGATGTTTATCTTTTTACTTTTTATGAAATTATTAAAACAGAAAACATTATATAGTATTTTAATCCATGGGGTATGGGAGTCCATTAGCTTTACGCAAAGCCGGTGGTGGCAGGGAGCCGGTCAAAGTCTCTGTCAGTCTGCTCGACACCTGTATAGATGTCTCTTGGATAATGACTTTTTAACAGACGGACAAAACAGAATACCATTTATTTAATGAAACCGTCACGCCTATTATTACAATACTTAGATATTATATCGATAATATCGATACAATAAAACAACGTGAGTACAATCCGTATTCAAAATGAACAGTTATAAAATCATTTACATTGTGTTTACTTTTTCGTATCGGGTAAAATAATTGGACAAGACCCAACTGGAAACCGTACAATTTTTATCTGAATAAACACGCGCATACACGTCCAATCAGTCCAGCGAACAATAAATTTAAGGATGTCGATTCAATTTCTTTTGATTCTGTGATATAGGTCAGCACTGGTCTGAGATTCCACTGAATACAGACAGCTGACTTAAATAGTACCTCGGGATCGTGCTAATAGATTCCGAACGCAAGGTTTTCGCTCGTAGCGTAGGTATGATTATATACCATCCGAAACAAAATGATTTTAAGGTGATATGGCTATAGGCTTTCTATATGATTTAACTTTATTGCATACATACGGAAAAATAACAATAATATTTATTAGGGCTTTTAGGCTTTTCCTCTTAAGTATTGGGTGCCTAGAACCAAATAAACGAAATATTCAGACAGTGTAACTTCATCCCAAAATAAGCAGAAGCTTACGGCGTTGTTGAAATGATGCAAATTTTCATGATTCAAAATCATGATTTAGTTTTGCATTGAGTATATTCGTGTTTGTGTACCAGGAATAACACATATAACAGTGTAACATATATTGTAATTTATAATAAGAACTAGTGGCCCCGGCTTCGCACGGGTTTTTATTCAATTTTTTCCCCGGCAATTATTAGATTTTTTCTCGCCTTTTAAACCTTCTCTAGACCTCCACGAACATTTCAAGACTATGATAAGATAAATCCGTTCAGCCGTTCTCGAGTTTTAATCAGACTAACGAACAACAATTCATTTCTATTTATATAGATAATAAGATAGTTATTATTATTTTGTATTAATTCATTTATATTTATGATTTAATGTATTTAATGACTATTCTAAGTGCACCATTTTGTTTGCCTCTGGAATAAATGATTATTGAATTTGAATTTGTCTATAAGGAAATATGCGGCTTGTCACCACCCTCCGAGCCCCTCCAGGTCTTTATGCCCCATCTTACCACATCTTTACTGTACATACGGTGAGATTGTGGTCAAATAAAGGCTTATTTGGCATAAAAAAGAAGGAAAAGTATATAAAATGTATACAATAATGTATCGCTCGTTTCGTGCTCGTATACGACATAATAAAGGAATTATGTATGTAAGTACATTAAAAATAGCTTTACAGTACTTTATTTGGTAATTATTTATTCTCCTCGATACATTACGCCACTCCCTGAGTCGTTCTATTTCTTTTCTGTCCATCCAAAGGTTGCCGGAAGAGAGGAAGAGATCTCTCACAGCGATAAGGCCGCTCTTTGTACTCCGATGTATTGTTTTGTTACTGTTTGTATTATTTTTGTGGTATTCCTTAAAAAGTTATCCATCTATCTAATGTAAATGTGATATTTTACTTATTTAGGCATAGTATATATTTTTTTTAATTTTAATAAATAATCATTAAAAATTTACTAATTCATCTATAGTAGCATAAGGATAAATTTAATTAAGTAAAGGCTAGTTTTTGGTTTAGCATTTAGATATTAGGTATTTATATTGTATAAGCCATCGTCCATAACACTTGTATTTTTTCTCTCCATCCATGGTGGTCTGGAAGAAATTGCTTTTAGCAATAAGAACGCCCATTACGCATTCTAGGTTTAGTTTTAATTTCTTACTGTATTGTTTCTTTATTTGGTGTGTAATAAAGTATTTTCTATTCTATTCTATACTTTTATGACTAGGTACGCAAATCATGATAATCAAGCCTATAGTTACCTTCTAGCCATTTCCTGATAACTGTGTATAATACATTGAACAGCTGACAGGTGCCAATAACGCACAGTACAATGTAGGTCTCAGTGAGGTATCTATTAGCCGATATTTTGATGTTGACAGGTTATAAGGCTATAATTTATTAATTGTTTTTAATCGGAGATTGTGAACCAGACCTTACTCAAGCCTTACTTGAGTAAGGTCCCATGGTCCAAAAACGTCTTAAGATACTTTTTTGGACAATGGGAATGTCATAAATATTTTTAAACAAAAGACGATCCAAATTATTTCTAAAAAAAAACACTGGCTGGAGTATGTTGTTGAAAGTCAATGTTTATTTTAACTGATAATGCCGAGATCGTAATTTTAATTTTTAAGGTACAAATGATATAGTTTTTAAACGAAAGTCTTTAAATGTAAAAACGGCAAATATGAACTTTGACGTTATTCGAGTAATGTCAGTTATTACACTTTTAACAAATTTTCGTCAAAGCCATCTTGGCTTGGATTGGCTGGAATAAAGTTAAAGAGATAGGATCTTGGTTCGAAATCTGAGTGTCGAATTCATTACAAGATCGCGCCGTTTTATCTAAATCATTTTAGATGTCATGTGATTTACTATTTTGAAGTCGTGGTCAAAATAACATTTAACCTTTATGGTGCCGGTGGAAACATCGGTGTTCCCAGACAAAATTGCTTCGTTTAGTGCCACTGGGAAAACTGTTATTCCCGCATCGCAAGCGCTATCTTTGGCAATTGATAACAAAGCAACATTAACTAAAACCAATAGTCATTGTTTTACAGTTTATATTTGTTTTCATTAACCGTGGATTAGAAATGCTCATCGACTGCTTTTTAATAAAAACCACTGTACTAAAGCCAAAAATTCATTTTAAAATATATTTTAATGTGTGTTTTGTAAATAACTTGTTGCCAATTCGCTTTCGAATCGTGTTATCGTGTTCCGTAAAATCACGCACTTCCAATAGACAAAGTCAAAGTTAAAGTCAAAACGTTTATTTCCTTAGAAGCACATGGCCTACATGGACAGGTCAACTTAAAATTAATAAAACTAAATTGTTTAAACAAAAAATATCAAGGAAATAACATTGTCTTAACAGTTCGCTTCAATGTTTTATACTGAATGGAGAAGTGAATAGAACAACACAGCTTTCTCAGTTATTACAATTTTGTAATAACATATGACACAAAACATTATATGTTTATATTATATAACTGTTATTTTGTTGTTTTGAAAATTAATTTCGCCAGAAGACCTCGAAAAAGGTTTTGTTGTGATTTTTTGTTTAATCAGGACGCTATTAATCATGTATGAAACATCCAGTTTGGATGAAAGCTAATTAAGATATGAGAACGATAATGAGACCTATGATCGGCCAACATGTGATTTATCGCGGCCCCCGACAGTATTTCTCGGAATTTTCTTCTGACACCCACATTATAAATATAAAACACTCAGATGAAAAACTTGTGAAATATGCTTGCAAAGCATTTAACACAATAGTGTGACACGATTATTAGTTGGGAATATTGGAATATTAATATGTCAGTTCCGTTCAGTTTCTTGTAATTGGACTGTCTTTTGTGAATTGAATTTGCCAGTGTCGAGTTAAATAAAATTATAAAGTCGAAAATATGTAACTCAGTTGAACGCCATTTTGCCGTTATGTCTATTCCAATAAAAAGACATCGATCGAAATTGCAATATTTCAAAGATAAACCTGTCAGAATAATGAATCCAAGATAAAACATTGCTCTAGTACTATGAATGATATATTATATCATTCATACGTTACGAGTACACTCGTTATACAATTTTTAAATCATTATACAATTTAGTCACTTCAGATTAAATTTTAGTGCTTAAATAAATTGTCAGATGTCTGATTGAACGGTTATTCCAAGGGAATAATAATTAGATGGAAACATTTGCGATATGAAAAACGTTTAAACATTCAATACCCCTTTTCATTGCCTTGCAATCAAGGAAGAAAGGAAAAAAAATCATTAATTATCTCGGGAAAATGTTATTAATTGCAGAAAAACATTAATAAACTAGGAATATACCAATCATTGTGGTTGACATCTATAAATTAGCGTCGGTAGATGGTACGATATAATATCCGAGCTGGAAAATCTCTTCTCTGATTCTGCCATAGCGACAATTCCTTTGAAAGCAAGTTCATTTATTACCGCAGTTTTATTCAAATATGAACGGAAATAGATTTCGTTTCGTTATAACAGTGAGTGGGCGGTTGGACAGAGGCGTGGACTGGTATGGAAATAACTGAATTACATTTTTTATGATTTTGAATAAGTGATAAACCTCACTTTGCAGTTTAAACTATTATTAAATTTTATGTAGAAAAAAATATAATAAATAAATAAATAATAAACTAGCTTTGTAAGCGATTTTTTCGTGTTTCGTAATGTGGTCCGGAGAAGCCATCTTCTAGGCCTTCATGCTACATCTTAGACCACATCGTCTCTTTACATAAGGTGAGATTGTGGTCAAATGAAGAATTATCAATAATAAAAAATAAAAATAAAAAAAAACCACGGCCTTTCCCGTGTTTTATGGAATGACTAGCCTATCCTCGATAAATAATGAAAAGGAAATAAATTTTATTTGAGACACAATACATATAAATAAGGGCTTGGTATACAAATCACCTTGGAGAATCCCCTGCGAAGGGGATTTCTATACTTTTTGTTTATAAAATCTCCTTACAATCGGAAAAAGCTGCAGCAGGGGATTATTAGACAAAAAGTATAGGGCTAATAAGTAGAAATAATTAGTAGTAGTAAGTCGCATAAAGTGTCAAAAAAGACTTCCAACTCAGCATTAGTTGACTTGTATGTAACAAGACAACGCTGATCTTCCGTTGGAAGCCCTTTGAGTCACAGCATGCAATTAAATAAACAAAATAATTTAGAAATTGTAAACAGGCCATCTAACAGTGAGAATTATTAAAATTGGACCAGTAGTTTCTGAGATTAGCGCGTTAAAAAAAACAAACTCTTTATCTTTATAATATAAGTACATATATGTAGATGCGATCACAATAAATCAAAACGTAAACTTCTCAAGATCCCATAAAACCCACAAATGTGTACGTCTTGAACAGTATTATGTTTACTTGCTCAACCGCTAATATTAAATTAAGATTTATTGTATAGGTACTTATATTTAAGCTTATTAAGTGTAAGGCCAAAAAAATTGGTCGAAAATGTTGTTTATGTGGTATATTAAAATAAAAGTGTTGAATAATAAGATCGTATATTAATAGCTGATCGATAACGCTTATCACTAGAGTCGAGTTATGTTTTTTTTGATGTTGTCCGTGACATCTTGCGAAAATCATGCCCCCCAGGCATTTATTGTGATAAATAACAGGTGTATATTCTTTTCAGTTTTGATTATTAAAGAAAGTGGCTTTTTTATTTTGTTCATTTATAAAACATTAATAAACTGGAATCTCCATCATCGCAGCTGACATCGATAAATTAGCGGCGTCTCCAATGAACTATCGAGATATATCGAAGCTGCGCGGTCGTAGCTCATAAATGAAGGCACTAGCTCACTCCATATTCTAAGAACATTAGTCCTACCACGAGATGCCACTTTAGACGGTTGGCGATAACATGTTGTATAACTTTTTAAATTATCATGGTTTTTAACGATATTATGATTTAAAACGGGTAACATACCATGATTTGACGGTTGTTAGTTGTTTCCGTGATCATGGCGCTTGCAACAGCGTCGAAATATCAGAAAACTCAAAAACCGTCAAATCATGGTATGTTACCCGTTTTAAATCATAACATCGTGTATTCCCAAGCATTGGACAGAATTTCACTACTAATATTTTATCTTTATCTTTCAAATGCATGGGATTGCAACATGTTGTAATCTCCATCAGTCGTAAATGGCAGCTCGTGGTAGGGCTACATGTCATCTACTTGTCAACGGCAATGATTATAAGTATCTTCATGCTAAATGTTGTTGTGTGGATTGGCGGAAATATTTTATATTTATTTTTATTCAGTCTCAAAACTTTGTGCTGAAGACTTATTGGATGATACAAAGAAATAATTATATTGTAAATAAACAGAAAAACTTTATGTAGGTCACATGGACCTAGAATATGGAATGGAGTGAACTATTAGAATGCTAATATATAAACTGGTGACTTTTGTGATAAACTTTTCGTCGTCGTTTTGTGGTCTGTCGTTGTCTTATTATCTGAGGTATATTGTACGAAAAGAGGTTACGAAGTTACACAAAAAGCTCTAAATATCTCCGGCGATATAAAATTCTTAAAAGTTATGAATGTAATATGTTTTATAATATATTATTCTTTTCGGTTTGCTGTTCCATGTTAACACTGCCGTGCGTCTCGCTAGCGTGCACATTATTTGGTTAAACTAAATGAAATAAATATTCAAACGGTCAATTTAAACCCGTCACGCCTAATCGCCTCGATTTAAACCTCGACCCTAAAATAAACTACTACACGCCATTCAGCTGTTTGTTTACCAAATAAATGTTTGATAATTAACGGTGTCCAAAGAGGTTTTATGTTGTTTCGGTTAGAACGCTAAATTGTAAACCTTTTTGGCCTATGAGCAATTTATTCTACGTGCTATATGCCCTTTCCAATGCTGCTTTATTGAACTATTAATTAGGGCTATGATAGTAGAGCGCGTTCTTTCACGTATCTCCTCTTTCCTAACCGGCAGGTGATACCTGACTGATCTGAGGTGGAATAGGTATCAAGACAACATAAAAAATTGGTATTCCGGTTAGTCAGTCAGCTAGACTGTCCAAAATACTGGACACCCATTTTTTTAATACTCATTTAATAAGCAAGGGCTCAGATATAAAGCATCAAGGTTGCGGAGTGGAGCTTGTTGCGCATAAATTTAGTACAAAAGCGTTACGTCACGCGAAACTTTCAATGTCTCTTGTTGATTTTTTATTTACAAGAATATTTAAAAAAAATAACAAAATGTTATAGTTATCTAATGCCGGACTAATTTTTATTTTTAAGTCATCTCCCCCATTGTTTTGGACTAAAAGAAGTCGCAAACCAACGCGAAAAGAAGCAAACTGAGTTAGTCTCATAGAATAGTCTTCGTCCTCATTGTGTCCATGAGCGAAAACCTACAACTAAATCATAACATTACGTGGGGTCGGTACTCCATGTTTTTGCTTCCGTTTCCGTTTACCACCCGAAAAACTTGAACAGAACAAAATTTAACCAGCTGTGTCATTATTTTCTGTGGTCCATAAGCTTCGGTTCGCATTGTGGGCAGGTTTATTGTTATCTCCCAGCCCGCATTTATCAGCTTTGTCTTAGGCAGTGGGTGTATCGTTAATTTGCTTCCTGAAGCTCGTATTTTGGAAGTATTCCGCAGGAATTCTCTGAGATATTTATTAAGACTCATTTGATTGGTTTGGAGGTTACCAGGCATTTTGTTGTTAGCTCTTCACAGAAGAATTAATTAATTAATAACCACTTTATTGTACACTTAAGTAATGTGTATTATATTAAGAGCTTGTTTCAACATCTCTTAGTATTATCAGGCAATGATTAAAATTGATAGAGTTAGAGCTCACTGCATTGTTTTTGGGGTGATTGTCCAGCAATATATGCATATAAATATATATATATATTTAATTTATACTTATACATGTTAATCACCTACTCTAGTGTAACGGTCGTCACATTACGAGACTGCGTTTGTGAAATAGATAGTGTTTTTTTATTGGGTCAAGTGGAGAAGTAAATATTATTAAGATAAAATTAGGGGTAAAAATCTTTATTTTTAGTTTAAGTATCCATCCAAGTCTTCAGTACCTTGCATTTCAAATAAAAGAGCAATAAATTTTTTGAACTAGATTTTATCATTTTATAACGCTGAAGAGTTTGTTTGTTGGTTTGAACGCGCTAATCTCAGGAACAAGTCCGAATTGAATAACTCTTCAAAGCTAGATAACCTATTTATAGGCTTTTTTTACCGCGGGGAAATACTTCGTTTCCGCAGGAAAATCCATCATCCAAATAAATGAACAACGAAAAAAGCTAGTGTAAACATACTCGTACATCTAAGAAAAAGTAGTATGCGAAAAAGCTTAGTGAAGGGTTACTAGATGTTTTGAGTCCTACATCTTCTATTTTATACATCGAAAGTCTTATGAAACACTGAATTTCCGTCAAAAACGATTTTTACTTCACCAGAACTCTTAAAGCTATTGACAACACGACGAAACGTGTAAGTTGAGACCTTGAACATTTTCATACCTCCAGTCACATAAACGTGACAAAGATAATAATAAACCTTAAGGTACAGTACATTCGCCTCAAGATTGTATGTGGTAAGTGTACAGAGTTACTTACGATAGCAAGATAGGTCGATATTCCATCTTGTTCGGATGTTTTGTATAAATCCAGAACTGCAATGGGTGCCAAAGCTGAAAAGCCTGACTGTATTTCTCAATGACAATATTGAATACAGATCAGTGCTTTGGATTTGTACTATAGGTTTTTCTGTTCACGTCCGTAAGTGGTTACCTCCGGGTGGTGCTAAGAACAGTCTCTGGTGGTAGGCTTCGGCCGCGGCTTGTCACCACCCTCCGAGCTGGGCCAGTGCGTGAAGCGATTTTCTTCGTGTTTCGTAATGTGGCCCGGAGAAGCTATCTCCCTTCTAGGTCTTCATGCCCCATCTTGGACGACATCGTCACTTTACATCAGCTGAGATTGTGGTCAAATGAAGGCTTATCTAACATTAAAAAAAATACGATGTATATAGTTTTTAATCAGTCGTGCTCAAAAATATCTATATAATGACCCCTTTTTACGCTCACTTGACGTGATAAGGCCTAAATTCACCACGCTGAAGGAGTGCTGGTTTGCGAATGTCACAAGTGTTTCTTCTTAAAACATGCCGGTTATCTCACGATATTTGCCTTCGCCTTTACACCACGTGTTTAAAGGCGTACTTAGAGAGTTAGGGTGGTACGAGTAACGTCGATCACTACGCTAGTTTTACTTTTTAGGAGCTTATAAAAAACAAAATACCGGTGCTTATGTCAAATCGAGCCCCAACGAAAGAGATAAGTAACGTCACTTTATAGCCCGCACCGCTCTATTCAGTAATATATTCTCCTAGCCCATAAACTTTACATAAACTATTCACTGTGTTTGTATGCCTGTCATCACTCCCAGTTTACCCCGGAGAGCTATTACTTAGCTGCATCATGAAAGCGCTATCGAAAACATTCGACATTAATTGATTATGAGCTCTAAGACAATAATGATAGAGGAATATTGAATCAAGAAAACTGGCGGTGCTCCAAAAGAGATTCATACTTGGTAAAACCATCTATCTTTTTAATCAGTTTAAGTATGTTTGATCTAATTTAATAAAAACTAGTTTTTCGCGTTGCGGCTCTTTCCGTGGTATTTGATCTTCCATTCCGTGGGAATTAGATACCTCCATCTGTCCTGTGTATAGCATTGGAACAGAGTTCTAAATTATTTAGATTTGAGAGCATTGGATGAGCATTGTACGCCCTACGGCTGAAATAATATTTATGATGCCGAACAACACTACTGCTTGTCAAACTTGTAGAAAATACTTAGAAATTCCCTCAGCTGTTTTCAGGTGTACAAAAAACACACCTACACCTAAAAATATTACCTTCATTAAACAAGAAACTATCAAAAGGACATTCCCGAATAGCCATTTTTAGCCATGTTTTTTGTATACCTATACCTGAAAACAGCTGAGGGAATTTCTGAGTATTTTCTAAAAGTTTGACAAGCAGTAGTTTTGTTTACCATCATTAATATTATTTCAGCCCTAGGACGTCCAATGCTCATCCAATGCTCTCAAATCTAAATAATTTAGAACTCTGTCCCAACTTGAATTGCTTATACATTGCTTACAAGGTCAAAACTGTACTCAACTTCCCATATTTGCTAACCAGCAATTTGTTCATCTGTCAACTCTTACCTCATATTAAGCTTTATCTTGTTTATGCGCAATTATTCACAAAATGCTCCTGTACCGGATGCTGGAATAAGTGGTGGCTGCTTGTGATTGTGTATGACAATATCTTGGTATATCGCTATAATTATTTTGATATGTTGCTTGTTAGGGTAACTTTTCTCTTATATTTTTACTCTGTGGAAATGTTGGGGAAAATGAAAATAAATGCAGCAGTTTGCTTTTATTTTTCTCTGGCTGTAACGATAGTAAACCTGTGTCGAAGGTCAGCTTTGTAATATAAACTTTGCAGTTTATTTTTCTAGAAAGTTAAAGGTAAAGGATCTAGTTCTACGCGTTCATTTCAAGATCTTTATAAATCTTATATATAAAATTCTCGTGTCACAGTTTTCGTTCCCGTACTCCTCCGAAACGGCTTGACCGATTCTCATGAAATTTTGTGAGCATATTGAGTAGGTCTGAGAATCGGCCAACATCTATTATTTATTTTGCAAAACAACTTTTGCTGGGGTCTGCTAGTAAATAAATATTTCCGGCCTACACATCATCACCTAACCCCAAACTAAGCAGAGCTTGTACTATGGGTGTTAAGGTGACTGATATACTACATATGATACATAGAAAACACTCAGACCCGAAACCAGAAATTGTAGATCGTAAATCTGGTCCCCCGGCGGGAATCGAACCCGCAACGTTGCTCGTTTTTAACCGACTTCAAAAAGGAGGAGGTTTCTCAATTCGACCGTATCCCCAATTTAGTATTACCGACAACGGGTTGTATTTATATCCGTCGGTGCATTTATTATCGCCAATCAAGTGAGGCTTTCACTTTATCGGCGATTATGCACTGATTGAGTTGACAGACAGGTTAAAGGAAAGATACACACGATCTTGAAAAATATATGTATTCATACTGATTGGAACTGCCAATATAATCATAACTAGCTTGACATAGCGTTGCCCGTATTTTTTTTTGTTAAAAAAAGTAGCTATTAGTCAAATCGGACCAGTAGTTCAAAGAAGCAAACATACAAACAAACTCTTCATCTTCATAAATATAGTATACATTTGATTTGCGAAAACGATGTTCACACAAGTGTGCCCTTTGTCCAGCAAGAACAACTTTGTCTCATTTCAACAAAGTGATTCTTTACTCAATTTACATCAATCGGAAGTCGATTTGCTGCCGTTTACGTAATGCCAGTTCCCAAGTTGATGACAAGCCAAGTTTACAAATTAAGGCCTAATGGAGAACATTTGAAAGGATTTTGAAGAGATTTAGGAGGTGGCACGGTTATTAGTACCGATTCTGTATTGCGAAGGATTAATTTATATATTTAAGAATGTCGGCAAAACGGTAATAATTTAAAGGAGTTATTATTAATCATCTAAATTTAACATTTAAACAAACCCCTGATTCCAAATTATTATTTCCCTTAAACGTATGAAGCCATACTACTTTGAAACGTGCACGTGATTCGCTTTCATTTGACACCCCGCTTGAGTATATTTAACCGATTTTCATCATTAATGTCTAAGAACAAAGTCACTCTGTCTGTTCCTCTTTTACGCAAATACTGAAACCAATTTAAATGAAATTTAGTAAACAGATTTTCTAGAGCCTGAAAAAGGACAAAGGCTACTTTTTTATACGAGAAAATGTCATTCCGCTAAAAAAAGCCATTAAGCCGCGAGGCACTACTAGTATATATGTATATTCGTAGATGTGGTTGGCTGTGGCTTAAACACAGCTAAATATAGTTATTAATTAAATATCACATATAGAGGTACAATATAGTCACGCAAAAACTGTACTGCTTTCACATATATTTTCTCAGTTCATGTTTCTTTCACTATAAAGTATAGATTATGCGGTTCCAGAAATACTTTTCAAATATAAAATCCGTGCTTCGGCGTTCACAAACGATTGCTAAATTCTGAGATAGCTGGAAAATCACGAAGTCTTAGATAACAACCTATCGTCTCCCCTATTACGTGGCAATAAAAATGCAAACGCTGCAGACCGCCGTTGCTTCTCGATGCGTTCGAAATTGCACCTATCCGTTCCAGATAGTATCTTGATCAAGAAATGAAAGATATTTTCTTTCGTTTGCATTAAAAAACATAATTTAAAGATGTGATGTGTGTAGTCATTCTCTGTATTTTTATTCTATATGTCTACATACAGCCTCGTAGTTTTTAATTTAATGGAACAAAACTAACATTAACCAAACTTCAGAAGCAAAAACTACGATAAAACACAATGTAAGTACTAAGTAACACTTCGAGCACTTTACACTCTTGGCTTAGTTCTCGAGAAATTTAATAATGTGTACAATGTTTCTGTTTGTGGGTATTTTATTGCTCAAGGTACACAAATTACAAGGAAAGCTGCTGAGGTTGAAAGTTAAATATGTTTTATATTACTACGAGTAGCAATGTCTGTTTCAAGGCCTAACGTCAGAATTTTCAAGAATTGCAACCAAAGCAAAGCGACATCTATCCAGGTCGCAGGAAACTAAGTTTTGTTCTACCTCTACAAATATTAGAAACGTTTTAATCATTCATAAATTATTGACATGCGTCCCTTAAAATTATTTAATTTATCTTTATTAAGCTAAAACAAGGACTACGTTTTACGTAAGCAAAGCCCTCTTGGCCTTTCGAGTCACTTTCGAAAAGAGCCGAAAAATAGTGCTGCCTGAAAACCTGGGTCTTACAAAGTAACTACTTTTATTTACTACCCTAAAATTATTTTCGTGGCGAGCCACAAGTAAAAGATATTTGCAAATCTCACAACAATATGCAGAGTTTGTTTACTCCGACATCCAGTATTCATTTAACGAGTTCAGTTTACAACCAAAGCTGTAGAATTTATAGGTCTTCACTCTTGCTGTAAAAGAAGCTAGACAAGCTAGCTCAGCTGGTACTAAATATACTATAGATCTAAGCTGAAACCGCGCGTGACATCCATAATGGAACACAGCTACTAAACAGTGTACAATGGATCAGCCTATTGCAAGTTGCTGGCGACGTGACCAAGAGCGGCTCTAGCCAGAATCTAGGAGTTGATCCAATTTGAACACAATAGACTGTCCTTAATTCGAAGTGTTATGTCAATGGAGTGCGTCAACATTGTTATACTGATTATATCACACTGAAATTATAGATGCGAAGTTTTGTTAGCTTGTGTTTTATTCTTCTTTATGCTCATATTTCACTCTATGAGCATAGAGAAGAATAAAACAGGATTTGGAAGAAAAGCGGAATATACATAGCTTATGAACTAGAATAAAACACGAGCTACTTTTTAGTTTGAAATGCAAAGTACAGACAGTCTAAGAGGGTGAGGGAATCGCGAGTACACCTTTCCTCTTCGGGTAATCTCTAAGAAACGAGCGAGTACTTTTCCCCGTAACGCCTCGACTCGTAACGGAATCGCCACGTTTCCTTGACGACATGTTGCGTTATTTTATCTGTTCACGTCCGTAAGTGGTAACCCTCTGAATCCTTACTCGTGACCTCCGGGTGGTGCTAAGAACAGTCTCTGGTGGTAGACTTCGGCCGCGGCTTGTCACCACCCTCCGGGCTGGGCCAGTGCGTGAAGCGATTTTTTCGTGTTTCGTAATGTGGTCCGGAGAAGCCTTCTAGGTCTTCATGCTCCATCTTAGACCACATCATCACCTTACATCAGGTGCGATTATGGTCAAATGATGGCATATCGATCATAAAAAAAAAAAAAAAAAATTGTTTCCTGTGTCAGTTGCGTGCGTTTGACATCGAGAACGTCGCGTGCTCGCTGCGAGGGCGCCTCGTTCCGTAACGGGCCCGCGACGGTATAATGACAATTCGCCCGGGTTCAACAACTTGTCGCTAGCCGCAATATCATAGTCGTGTGGAGATACATGTTAAGAGAATGTATAGAATCATGGTGATGACACGACGTTGACATCGTCGCGATTCCCTCGAGACGGTCCCTTAACGTCAGCAAGTTGTTCCCTTACCTTTCTATGTAAAATAGATAGCAAGCTGTCTGATTTGGAAAATTCAGTGGTATATCTCCACTTCATTTTGACACTTGAAATAAATAGGCACTATTTTAAGTGTTGTTTAGATTGAAGCCCCTTATTCAATAAATGTTTGCAGACCATTAAAGTAAAGTATTCCAGATTGAAGCCTGACATTACAATAACCTAATTTAATCAATTAGTTGATTTTTCAGACCATTGAAGTAATAAAAAACGGAGACTTGTATATCCGTATGTTCTCATTTACATTTTGTGCGTGTAATTTACTTTTTTATGCCCATTCTGAAAGCCGTGCCTTGTGCCAATCCTTGAATAAATTTAAGACTCCTTAAATGCAATTTATATTTTACTGCTAATCTTTTAAAAATCTCTTAAAAAAATTACTTACCTAAAAGAAATATATTAGTCATTCTTTAAAAGCATGCATCATTAAGATTATAACACATAAATAGAAAAAAAAAACAATAAATTTTGTGGACTTAGAACTGAAATTCTTTATTTTTCATAATCTAAGAGATTTTGTAGTTTAAGAGAGATAGATATATAGACAGAAAATACTTTATTATACACCAAACCAAGAAACAATACAACAAGAAATTATAACTAAACCTAATGCGTCATGAGCGGTCTTATTGCTTAAATCGATTTCTTCCAGACAACCGTGGATGGTGAGAAAAAATATATACAAATGTTATGTTAAAGCCACATAAGATCTAGACATCTGTTATGACATAGCAAGAAAAAAGTCAGGCGTATTATTTATTTTTAAAAAGTCATATCGTAAACCACATTTTATTTATAAAACAACGTTGATCGTGATCAGTACTTGGATAAATGAGCTTATTTTTAAAATTAAAAAAGAGTTTTTTTTATTGCAATATGGGCCTATTTCAGTACCTTCGAGTAAATTTTCTCAATATTGTAATATGGAACAAACGCATATAGAACCGTTCGGTCAGCCACTGTCAGTTCTCAGTTTCCTTAATAACACTTTGTTTTAACCATTGACTATTTTACCTCGGATATGGTGAAACAGGCCCTAACTGTATAATCTGTTGAATTACACGAAACCTTGGTCTATCTATCTCATACTTATACAATGTTTGTATCTATCTAATGTCTTATTTAGCCCCCAGTAGCGTGTTGTCAATAGTGGCGCCACCACAATACCTTCTGTGTAGTCTTTGATACCCTTAAAACGTAGGCGTAAAAGTTATCTATCAGAATATATTTTGATGTAAAGAATAAAAACATCATCCATCTACTTTTGTTTCCCTCTGAATGTCCGGCAAAGCCTTTCTCTTCGCGATAACAAATGCGATACCTCCGGATAAAATACTCATTTGTCTTCAGGAGAGATGGAGCTTTAAGATGCGGTTAAAAATAAATTTAACTCGGAGTAAATTGCCTGTTTATGCAAAGGACATTCCGGTTTCATTGACTGTTATGTGCTTTAAAAAGATGAATGTCAGGTAATGTTTATTTTTAAGAATAGGGTGTTCTGTGTTTTGATGTCATCTGAAAACCGCGTGTCAAATACAAATATAAAAACACTTTATTGATCACCAAACAAAACAATTAGTAACAAAAAAAACCTTTTTTTTAATGCTAGATAAGCTTTCATTTGACCACAATCTCACCTTAGTGAAGATGTGATGATGTGACCTAGAAAATAGATGGCTTATCCTGACCACATTACGAAACACGAAAAAATCATTTCGCGCACTGGCCCAGCCCGGAGGGTGGTGGTCAAAGCCTACCACCAGAGATTCATCCACAATCATCCAAAACACCTCAGCGACTCTAGGCATAAGTCTATAGCCAGTATTTAACCACTGGCATAAAACCAGCGATTACACAACGATCAATAAGAACTAACCCAATCCAATTAATGAAAGATGCAATCCGCTTCCAACGAAATTAACTGGCAATTTATGAGGAAAGTCTGCAGAACTTCCTGTTGCTGAAACCAAATTAATTAATATTTCAGGACAATCCACACAAAAACATCTAGCCCCGTGGTAAGCTTAGAGCTTGTGTTACGGGTACTTGACATCTATACTTTATTTAATAGACATATACGCATAAAGAAAATTTTATTACACATATTAAACACGCAGACTAATTATTGTAGATCGATGTTCGGTTATGTGTAACCAACGCCTAATATTAATATTGTACAAGCTATAAATAAGGTATTTTCCCTTAGGAGTATTCGCAAAATTATCCTGTTAACAGTCCCGAGAGTTAAACCGTCAACACCAAATTTCGTCTAAATCAGTCTAGTGGCTAAGCAAAAGGTTGTTCCTTTCGAATCCTACTTATATTATAAACGCTCGAGTTCGTGATGATATAAGTATATTTGTGTTTTTTTGTTGCTCTTTTACGCCAAAACAACAGAAGGGATTTTATAAAACTTTACAGCAATATAGTTTACACATCAGAATAACACATAATCTACTTTTTATCGCTTTATAATTGCTAGCAAACCCCGCTTTAGATCAAATTTCGTACGGATATCGCTGTTTTAAAAGAAAAGGACTAAAACTATTATTTACTGGATATTCTATTATGACGCGGGCAAAGCCATGGGTCGAAACTATTACAGGTACTATTATAATAATAGTACCTACTAGCTTAAGCATTAAGTCCCTTTTTGTATTATTTATTCTTGGTGTGTAATAAATAGTTAAATTATTATTATTAATAGTACCTATTAGCTAGCATGAATACATTCAAAGTCAAAGTCAAAGTCAAAACGTTTATTTCCTTAGAAGCACATAGCCTACATGGACAGGTCAACTTAAAATTAATAAAACTAAATTGCTTAAATAACAAATATCAAGGAAATAACATTGTCTTGACAGTTCGCTTCAATGTTTTATACTGAGTTGAGAAGCGAATAGAACAACACAGCTATATCAGTTATTACAATTTTGTAGTTATTACAATTTTGGAGTTCTTATTTATAGGTAACTATTATAAGTTTAACATTTACAATAAAAAAAAATGTTTGTCATATAAGGAAGCTATTATAACATGAGCATATCAGTCCTGGTCAACCAGAATTATTAGAGCCTGTTACTGTGGAACTAAGCAACATCTATCCAAGCTGCATCATCCTTTATATAATCATTTATAGAGTAATACGCTTTTTTCATTAGACTTCTCTTAATAAATGATTTAAATTTTCTAATAGGAAGCTCAGTTACATTATGAGGAAGCTTATTATAAAAACGTACAGAGTTACCCATAAATGATTTGCCTAGTTTTTTTAGTCTGTAAGTAGGAATTAGTAATTTTTCTTTACTTCTCGTGTTAATACTATGTACGTCACTTTTTCTTAAAAACAAGTGCTTATTCTTGTGGGTGAACATCAAGTTCTCAAAAATGTACTGTGAGATTACAGTTAGAATGTTAATCTCTTTGAATTTTTCTTTGAGGGAGTCACGAGGTTTCATTTTATATATTGCACGTACAGCCCTTTTTTGCAGCACGAATATAGTTTGAATATCGGCTGCAGACTATGCATTATATTCATAAGTATTATTTATTCCTTACGCGTCCTAGATATATTATGTTAATAGAAGCTTGTGTTAGTTTAGCGTGATTTACCGCGTAAGAGACGTGAATATAATATTTTTTCGTTCCGACTAACGAAGTGAATTCCTTTGTCAGTCATTTTCATACGCATCTCTCACAAGAGTGCTAATGAACTTCCTTGTGAAAATAATGGGATGAATGACTCTCGCTATCTCATCTTAATAAGATATTAATAATGAAGAGGGCTTCGTACAAAGGATAATCTGCTCAACTCTTTGTCTCTGGTTGTTGTGTGGGCTTAACATTTCTTTGAAGTTATAACTGATCTTGACAACCGTCTTAAGATTTTATTAAAAATGAAATAATTGTTTTGATTAGATTCGATGGATAGAATGTCGAAAACTGGTTATCAAATAAAAATACCAAAGTAGTATTAGTATTTTATTTTGTATGTCAATGTCTAATCGTTAAGTGAATAGATCTGTTGTGTTTGCTTATTCATAATTAGAGCGTTATTAAAATTAAAGAATATTCTCATAAATAGTTCAATTTAATAAATATTTGTTGAAACACATTTTTTATGATGTAAGAGAGACCAAAACGTTTTTCGATTTCAAAGTTTTACAACAAGTAAGCTTTTTTCATGACGATATCTTTTTGGAAACGGGTTGCCAAGCATAGTGGAATTCAAAGTCAAAACGTTTCATTCCTCTGAAGCACAGGGCATACATGAACAGCTCAAATTAAAGTTAATTTTACTAATTAAAAGAATGAACATTGTCTAGACAGTTCCCTTCAATTTTTTACACTGTGTTGAGAAGAGAATTGAATAACACAGCTTTATTAGTTTTTACAATTTTGGTGTTCATAAATATATTTTACTTTTATTTTTTTATTGTACGACTTATCATCATAATATTTTGCACTCGTATATCCTACTGCATGATATGTATACGTAAATACAAATCTCACCACAAATATTCTCTTTCATAACCTTGAATGACTTTTGTTGATACAGTTGACCCACATTATTCTAAATAGTTGGAGCATGCTATTTGATCTGCTACTGAAGTGATTTAATTTACCCAATCAGAGGCAATACTCCTTTCAAGAAAGCTTCAAGGTTTCCCGTCGAGACCCACCGCACCACCTTATCCCTTAGCAATTAATACGGGATCCCTTTCACTAACGAACCCTTTGTTTAAGTGCCCGTGGTGAAATTAATTTACATTGAAATATCTCTTAACGAAATTTAAATCTTGTTTTGGTGGTATTTATTTATTTTATGCCGAATACCTTGATGATATCGTGAGGCGAATTATTTGAGACTACTAAAATGCTCCCATTTTCAGTGATGACATACGTAAATAATCTAAGTTATGAAGTAGTTATCCGTGTTTTTATCAGCTCCTCAAAGTAATTAATTATCTATGGACAAAATATCGCTGAACGACCTTGAGGCTAATCCCAACTATTCCTCAGTAAAGTGTCACAAACAGTTTCTGGTGATGAAAGAACCTTATCGTCTTTCGTTGTAGCTATTTTATCTGTTTACATACTTTAGCATATCCTCATTTTTAATAATGATATCGTGTTCAAATAGCTAATAAGTAGAAGAACGAGAGTCACCATTAGACAAGTGGATTCAAGTAAAGTTAAGTTTAGGGCTGACTTTTTTTAAGGAATCATGTATTTCTGTTGCCGGCCGCTATTACAGCAAATACTCAAATACATAAAAAATAAATATAAAAGAGGTATAAGAGGGCTTCCAACAACAAACGTGATTTTTATAAAGTCAAGTTGACGCGAGGCTAGTACTTGGATGGGTGATCGAACTAACTACATCGTTTTGCACTTAAAAAATAATTTTGTGTTTTTTCTATTTCAAAATGTGTGGGAACTTGTACACGGAAACCTTAGATGGACTATTTGGTAAAAGCTGCAGGGTGTGTCCCTGCTTGAAACATACATATGTATTATGTATGTCCTTCAGAAGACTTTCTTCAACTATAATTATGATGATGATAATCTGATCAGAAATAAGAATAATTTTAAGAATAACAATAATTTTCATTTATCATATTACAAAACATAGCTTAGGTACATACAAATACTCCAATTACTATAGATATATCATCTTAAATCAATGTCAAATGTCCAAATTTCTTAGGGTTCCATAGATCAAATTCGTAACAAGTTTAATTGATTGATCGTTCGTTCTAAATTAGTTTCTAAACTATCAGGCTACTTTTGCATGGCATCCAAAACAATAAAGCTTTCTCATTTGACCTGATTCAATTGACGATAGTGAAAGGTTTCTTGTCATACTAAGCTGGATTAGACCGGAAGATTCCAAGTCTTGGTGGTTCTGTAGACTGCAAGTGTACTGACATTTTGCATGTCTTTAGTGTATTATCCACAACTTGGCCTTTATCAGTTTTAATTCTCAATTTATTCGAGTAAGGGCCGATTTTTCAATCGTCAGATAAACAGTCAGATAGACTTTATTCGTCAAATAGCAATATTCATGGTTTTTCAATGGTCTGATAGTAGTTAACTGTCGAATAAGGTCCCTATCAGAGGAATAAAGTTACCTGCTACTTGAAGGACCAGATAAGGTTCTATCCCGCCGATAAGTTTGACGTTTAGGTTATGTTGTATAGGTTCGTTCGTTTTATTTTTGTTTGATAAACCCGTAAAACGACATAGACCCGTGATTTGTTATAAATGGTTGTATTTGAAGCAATTGACGACTTATCAATCGAGGAAGAACAAAAATACTTAATTATCTATATCCTTCTGAGAGAAAAACCCGAACTTTACGAGAGAGGCCTGATAATTTAAACACATGGGACGACACTGAATTTTAGAGAAGATTTCGGTTGAAAAATGAAGCCTTAGCCGACTTACTTTCATTGATTGAAGAAATAAATCATTAGTTAAATACTGGTAAAAATAAAAGAAAGAAAAGTTAGAAGTATACATATGTAGTACATCTGAAATACTGAATTTTTTATTGAAAATCCACAACCTACTTGCAATATTATCACTGTCATTACGTGGTCTAATATTCTAGTCCAGATGTATTGGAGCATATTGCCACACTTTATCTTCAACATCATTGATATCGGGGGCAGTAGAAGTTCGGCCACCTGTTCTATACAACTCCTGTCTAAGGATAGTCATCTTTTTCTTCGTAAATTTTTTACGCCTTAGTACTTTCATTTTAATGTTGTAGCCGTGCGTACTGCAGTTTCACTAGATGTCTCATTAAATGTTGTTGCAATTTTGATCCATGCATCATCTTTGTCTTTGTTGGTTACGGCGTCGGTTTTCTTGTTTTCGATTACTGACCGATATTTAGTTACCAACTCGGTCAGTAAACGTACTTCTGAACTACTGAAATTAGTAGCACGTTCACGTTTCTTGGATAATTCCATTTTCTGATTCATTTTTAATTCGCAAAAGATAATGTAGAAATAACAAGATTTGAACTGACTGAACTGTCAAATACAGTTTTGTTGCTATTCTTCACTAACACTTTGAATACAGTATCTGTGTATCTCGCTTGCACACAGATGGTGTGAAGTTGGTTTGGATAAACCACTGATAGTTATTCTCTATATAATAGACGATTGAAAATTTGAAAATACTTATTCGCCCGATAAACAGACAGATAATTTTATACGCTAAATAACTATTTGACGACTTAACTGAGGATTGAAAAATTAAGTCTTCAAGTCAAGTCTGTTATAAAACATTTTAGTCTCAAAACAGAGTTGTGGTTACAGTGTGCTCGGCTTCATACAATACACTTTATTGAACACCAATTTACAAAACAAAAATATTTACATAAAAAAATTAAATTTACATATAGTGTCACAATGGGCGGCCTTATCACTTAAAGTGTTCTCTACCAGACAACCTTTGGATGGACTGCAATAAATTATAAACGACGGAAGGAATTCTGTAAGGCGATAGTCAGTCGGAACACAGTTTTGTCTTGCGTCAGCGCGAGGCTCAAGACTTTCGTTACCCCGTACTACCCCAAACCGTCTACACCATTTTGCCATCAAAAATCTTACACATCTAACCCATACTTGACCTAAGGCCTGAGGTCAACTATAATCTCGATCGAAAGGTCGCCTCTGTCGTTTTCGATAAGCCCTTTATGGCCTTTATGACTAACTGCTTCACGCCCTTAACGGTATCAAACATCTACTGGATGACTGTCGTCGCACAAAAAGTATAGTAAAAGTAGTTTTTTTTTTTTTTTATTATTGATAAGCCTTCATTTGACCACAATCTCACCTGATGTAAAGTGACGATGTGGTCTAAGATGGAACATGAAGGCCTAGAAGATGGCTTCTCCGGGCCACATTACGAAACACGAAAAAATCGCTTCACGCACTGGCCCAGCCCGGAGGGTGGTGACAAGCCGCGGCCGAAGCCTCCCACCAGATACTGTTCTTAGCACCACCCGGAGGTCACGTGTCAGACAAAACAACCAAAATATAGATATATAGTTTTTACAATGGATGTCGTATTCTGTTTTAGATTTCCGTACCCGAGGGGAAACATTAACCACGTTACGGGACCCTAAAAATATATTAAAATGCAGTTCATGATCCGTGATCTCTAGATAGTTAAAAAGATTTCAGACGTGTACTGTTGCTGCAAATACTAATGTTTAATTAATAAAATATTATATAGCTGTTTGGCTAAGTGGGAGCACACTCCGCAGGTTTAATTCCAGGTCATGGGTTCAAACCCCAGCAGCACCTCTGGTTTTTTTTCTCGTAAAAAGTATGTGCGCACCAAACGGCTGGGGCTATTTCTATGATTCTAGACAACAGGACGCCATTTAAAAAACATAATTAAGTCAACAAACTATGTCATGTCATTGTATGGTATTTAAACACGTGATTTAACGATGGAGGCAAACATCGTGAGTAAACCGGCATGTTCAGAGAACAATGGCCACCAGCATTTGGCCAGCGTGGTGAATTAAGGCATAGTCGTCAAGAGATAAATCCCTGTGTCCCAGCAGTGGGATCCTAAATAGGGATGCTTATATTCAAGGAGTGCTCCCATGCAACAAATGTGGCATTTTTTGCAACTCGCAGTTATACTACGTGTTTATAAATCAATCAATCGACGAACGGAATAGTTATTTGTAATTATTTTTATAATGTAACAGAAAGTGTTAAATTTCTCTCAGTATACAAATCCAACTTGTACTTAGCGTATATATGTTATATTGGTCATCCTTATTTGAAACCTTCGAAAACCTTTCAATTTTATTAATACCTGTTTTTTTAATTTTTGTTTGGTTTAAGTAACTAGTTAATGTAATGGCTGTACTTTAAGATTAAGTGCGCTTGAAAATATATTGAATAATTTTCATATTATATATAACATAACATTAATTTATTTTGTTTCAGGTTCGTAAATAACTCTCAGAAGCCGAATTATAAGTAAGTAAACAAATCCAACTTCCAAGAAAACAACTTAACGCCAACATCTCTAGCAAAGCGTTCTCTGTGCATCTGAATAATTTAGGGTAAAATAAATTCGTTCCAAAAATAAAATTCACGAAAACAAACCTTGCGTAAGGAAAAATAAATTTCCAGGTGATCTTGATAAAAAGTGTTTGAGTGAAGGCCGATGAGTAATTGCCCTCCACTTACAAAAAAATAGGCCCTATCTTCCCCAAAATTGGTGCCGAAACCCGACTACCTGGTAGATAACAGTAATTGCTTCCTCCAAGGTTTAATTAGTTACCATGACTTTTCTCTGCCAAGAAGTTACCGGAAGCCTTAAAATTGTTAGACTCAGGGAGAGGAAGAAATCCTGTCGTTTTCACTCCCTTTCTTTCTTTCACGTTAGTGAAAACACTGCCCAATGTTGTGAGTTTCGCTGTGATTTCATGTTTTTTTTCCGTACACCTATATAGGTTGTAGTAGGTGAAAGTGTGACATTATTGTTATTGGGCATTAATTTATCGAATTAGCATAGCATTAATTATCTAAATTTATGATTTTAAAATAATTATTACAAATGATACAAAAGTTCGTCTGTAATTATGTTCTAAGCTTGTCAGTAAATTATGAATAATAAATCGAACGTGTATAAACACACATTCCCATATGGGAATGCATAATATTATGCTTCTCATCAAATCAATCAAATCCCGCTGAAGCACGTCTGCAATGCTGTTTAATAACTAACATATTTGCCGAAACTACGTAACCTTTTCGCGCTTATACATAATATAATTTATTTATTTTACACTAATGCGTATAAACTAACTAAAAAATAACAATCTATTATATCATTTTAAGAAGAAACAATCGGCTGCCTTATCGCTAAAAGCGCTCTTTCAGGCAAAATTTGTATGGATAGAGGTATTAATGACGATGCACAATTATCAATGTAGAGTCGAATGACGTTTATTTCACTTTAAAATCTTATTTTAAAGTGAAATAAACGTCGAATAATAAAGAGTTATCTATCTATCAATCTATGTAAAAATATGATGTTTTTTGCTTTAACTTGTTCACAATTTATGTATAGAAGAAGCTGAGGTTTTGTCAACAGGCACAAATTGTTACGAATGGTAACAAAACAACGATTATGTCGATGTAACTTCGGCCCATAATTAACATTTGTTGTCGTGCGGTTTAATAACAAAGTTCCCACATCAATTACACTGACATTTTGCCTAACCTCTCACCCATCCAGCCATTCATTCCAGACTTTAAGCAATTCCCTTGCCGATTTTCAATTTAAAAATTAATATAACTTTATTTAATTGAATGCATTCGTTAAGTACTTTGTACTTAATGATTACACACAGGCTTATCGCAAAATCCATGATAATTATCCCGTAATTACTTAATTGAATAACTTATTAATATATGTGGCCTGTATTCGGGACCATTTTATCACAACATACCCAACGCGATTCACTTATATTCTTAATAGTACATATTTATTGTTATTTCAGGAGCTTATACTTTTGCCATATCGTTAAACTTTCACGATCATATTTGACTGCCTCAGTGGCGCGGTGGGCGGAGGTCCGCTTGCGGTGCTAGAGGTAGCGGGTTCGATTCCCGCCGAGGGGTCAAGTGTTTGTAAGTTCTGCAATCATTTTCTCCTTGGTCTGGGTGTTTAGTATGTATAATAAAAAAATCTATGTACGTCTATTATATTAAGTATAACAGATGTCTAGTACCCGTTACACAAGCTTATAGCTTACCACGGGGCTAGATGCTGTTGTGTGGATTGTCCGGCAATATTTATTATAAATAATTATTATATTTTTGACGAGATTTTCGTGTATCGCTCGTTCCCCTTGTCCCTTCCCCTACAATCTCAAAGTTTCGTTCCAGATATCATCTAAGCTTTGTGCTAGAGTAATAATTTCCCGCCGTATGTGTCATGAATTTTTCAAAGATCCCTGTTGCTTGCTAATGAAACAGTTTAGGTAAACAAATGAAGGTGCCTCAGCACTAGAAGGTTCAGTATGCAAATAATAAGCTTTGTTTTGCTGTGTTCGTGTCTGTTACTTTGGGTTTGTTTAGCATTTTCTTTTGTTCTTGTAAACAAGTTAAAAATACAATAAGTTGTCTATTGTTAAAGCTTATTTCGAATATGTTGTGATATCATCAGTTAATACTAGATAAGATGGTATCGGAATTACGAATTTTATAATAATAATAACATTAAGAACTAACTATTATACTTTATAAACATTATGAAATATGTGAACTTCGCGAATATTACTGCAAATTACTCCTAGCGCCACCTACCTGATAAAGATTCTAGCTGAGTCATGTAAAACAGCGCCATCTCTCCAGTTACAGTCCAACTTCTCACTGAAATGTTCAGCCCTCCCTGTAAGCTTGGGGTTTTCTCGTGGTTAAATGTTTTCTAGTATTTCGAACAGAGGGAGCTACTAGAACCATTAAAAGGATTCAACATTTCTGCAGATCTTACATAAATAATTACTTAAATAATTTAGAAATTACATTATATAAAATAACATGAAAATAAAAATAAAAAGCCTTTATTTGCCGTAACTTTAATAGATGTCTCAAGTAAATCGTGGATATTACAGTGAAATATTATTAAATAATTTAGAAATTACATTCTTATATTTAATTTAAGTGAAAGTTTATCCCAATGTATGTATTAAATGGAAATAGGAGATTTTTTATCATGGAATTTATTGATGTAATGTACCTACATGATAATTTATGAAATAAAATATACAACGATGTTTTTGTAACTGTTCTATAATTGTTTAACTTGTTAAATAAGTATAATAATCATATTTCTGCCAACCAGCTGCATATAGCCACATAAATATTAAAGCAATATAATATGATGACAATTTTAATACATATAATGAAGAAATCCATACTCACCCCTAATTACGTCCCCACTGCTGGGACACAGGGAATTCTCTCTTGACGAGAGAGATAATGCCAAGGTGAATGTCACATGTGCTTCAAACTTTTTAAAGTTCACAGATTATGCCGGTTTCCACACGATGTATGCCATCACCATAATCACGTGTTTTGAAGCGCGCACATATTAAAGTCATCATACCTCTATAATAATATAATATAATTCATTTATTTTTAAATCGCAAGACTAGAATCTTCATCTAATTGTTTATTAAAAAAAACTTTGTTTTATTACTCTACAACCTTTTTTCCAATTTAAGCGAAGAAAAACTTTGGTTAAATTTAACCCAGCAATCGTGGCTTCAGGTAGTAAATAATTCTGTTTCAGCTTCGCCTCTTGACGCCGAAATGTGGCGTCAGTTGTCTCCGGGGAAAAGACAATAAAGTTCTAGGTACCGTTAGGTACCGTTAGCGGCTAAGCGTTACATATTTGATACTGCCAGGAAGTTATTTCACTGCATTCGGGGTTCGAATCTTGTGAACGTAAACTTTATTTATAGGTCCCTTGTGTTTTAGGAATAGAAACTAAACTAAACTACGAAAAAATATAAGTATAGCACAGATAATATCTAACTTTAAGTTGATCGGTCCATGTAGGCATATGCATCTAAGGAAATAAACGTTTTGACTTTGACTTTGTCTAACTAAAACGCTATTCAAAACGAACGACTTGTACATTTATAAGTAATTGATTGTTACTCTTTTAAACAGTAAAACTATGAATAATAATTATTATAGAGGTAGATTTTAGGGATTGTGATTTTGTAAGGATGTAGGACGTTAGAAGCACACGACAAGTTCTAATGAAAAATTAAATATTTGTCTGTTGGACAGCTGACATATTAATACATTATTATTCTAGGTTAAGCCATATTAAAATGCAAAAAGATTATATAGTTTTAGGAATTTACTAAGTAACTGTTCACTCCAGCAATTATTTGCTTTTCCAAACCCAAAGCGACTGCGAAGCGGGATCATTTTCCGCGCGGCGGACGATATCCATTCTTTTGCACATCTACGCAAAAACAAAGCGGGGCGTTTTCAGCTTTAAAAGTTCCGCGTTGCAGACGCCCCCGGGTCGCGTCCCGCTTCCTAACGCGTAGGTTTGGCCGAAGCCTTAAGCCATTTCGAAACAGCCTCTTATGCACGTATCTGATAGCCTATAGCCGACAGCCACTTACTACAGTCGAGTCTCGTTTGTATTAAGTTGAACTGCTGAGGCAGCGAGTAGCGTAAAGGCCGTTTGAGATCGTTGAGACGACATAGGTACTCTTAGAATCTAAGGACTCTAATAGAATAACCTTTAGTTTGAGAGATCAGCCGCAGATTTTCTTTGGTTCGGTTAATCAATATAATGGAACAAATATTTACCTATCAAATAAAATAAAATAAATAATTATTACCGGACAAACCAAACAACAACATCTAGCCCCGTGGTAAGCTCTAAGCTTGTGTTACGGGTACCAGACATTTGATTTACTTCGTATAATAGACATCCATGTATAAATATTTTTTATTATACATACATGTACATATTAAACACCCTGATCAGGGAGAAAGTGATTGCAGATCATACAAACACTTGACCCCTCTGCAGCATTGCTAAGTAGTGGCCTTATCACTTAATTCCATATCCTTAAAACAACCTTCAAGTGAATTAAAAGTTTAACGATTTTAACTCAGTTTTATATACCACCTTGCTTCGTGCTTAACTCTGTGAGAACTAAAAAGACTTACTGGGACTATAATGTAAAATGAGCTGTTTTTACAGCTATTGTGTCAATCTACTATTTGAACGATAAAATAGTCAACTTTTACGGTACAAGCTTTTGTGAATTGATATACAAATTTATTACACTTTTGAAAAAAAATAAACAAAGGCAATAAATCATTTATTCATTTCCTTTAAATAATAAAAGAGTGCCAAGATATGGAGCATCAAATTTACCCACTTTTTACAGTAACGTTGTGATTGTTGTGATTGTGTTGTAGTGATTGTTTAACGTTACATTTTTTTACAGCGAATCTGTGAAACTGGCGAACATTTAAACTCTTTTAAAGAGTCTCCTTTTTACAAGTTCCCGACTCGACACAATGAATTATTACGGACGCTTAATTAATCAGTGTCCTTTACCTTCTTAGCTTCTTTTTACATTAACGTTTTTTTCCATTGTGTGTCAAAAACACCACGGTTTTAAGGAATAGTAATAAATAAACAAATATTTGTAATGAATCCTGTGTTTTTCGTTCTACTATAAAATCTTTTAACTACCTATTACAATATAATTACATTATGATTATGCTAAGTCTATGTTTGTTTTTTTTGTGTGTTTTGTGTGGTGTGCAATAAAGTGTTATCTATCTTTCAATATATTATAGTAAAGATGACTTAAAAAAATGGTCTGTCCTTTAGATTATTTATAAAAAAAAGTATTTTGTTCTTGCAAACGATAAATCCAGACAATACAGTGCATTGAGTTTAATTTGGGGCACTTTCTTATTAAATTGATAAAGCAAAAAAAGGTCTTAGGTGATTGGTATACTGTTAAAGCCGTGTTGGCTAAGTGGGAGGACACTTGACTTTCATTCCGAAGGTCGTGGGTTCAAACCCCGCCTCGCACCTCTGGATTTTTCTAGGGAAATTTATGGTATGAGGTTCATTAGTCTATGTTTAACGGTGAAGGCAAACATCGTGAGGAAACCGGCATGTTCTGAGAACTTTAAAGAGTATGAAGGACATGTGACATTCACCAACCCGCACTTGGCCAGCGTGGTGAATTAAGGCCTAATCTCTCTCGTCAAGAGAGAAGTCCCTGTGTCCCAGCAGTGGGAACGTTAATAGGGTGATGATGATGATACTGTTTGACTCAGAAGTGTTTTAAGTTGGCCTGTCAAATGCTTGTACAAAAATAGCAATTACAAACAAAATATATAAAAAGACAAGTCTTTGAATAATTTAAAGTTGATTCATCATATTTCTCGGTTTTCACCCTCAGTCCTAAAAAGAAGCTTTTAAATACAAACATTATTTATATAAAAACTTAAAAGGCTTCAAACTAAACAATTGCATAGCACAAATTAAAAACTTCCTGTTATGTCAAGCCACAAGTAAACTAATTAGTTAAACTTTTAGCAGATAACTTCATATTTAATCACAATTCCTTCAGTCTAAACAAGCCCCAACTTCTTCAAAGTTGAACTGAGCGAAGCCACACAGGAATTGCTTACGGCAAACTATTTATTTTGATAAATCTCTAGAGAAATCTAACCAGCCAACTTTACATAACATCCATGTTTATGTTATTTTAATAAATATATGCTTTCTAAACTTATGTTTTGTTATTTTATATGACGGGGTTTCTCTTCAGACAGAACACTATTCAAATGTTTCTATTTTGGAGCGAGAGTCAATCAAGCCATTAAAAGAGGATTTTACTTTTTAGAACACTTGATTAAAATAAACGTCATAACATAACCTCTACCCGCCGTGTTTAAACTGATACATAGATACATTTGCTAAACAACTGTTAAACACGGTTCTAAGTTGTATTTATGTTTTTGTGGTAATGGTAAAAATCTATCATTTTTAGCTATATATCTTTACTACGAAAATTAATGATTATGAGTCATTAATAATGACCCATAATAAACCATACACGGAATAAAAATATTATATATGTTAATAATTCATATGGTACTCTAGGAATTAGCTTATGCCAGCTATTTTCATAATAGTCGGAATCTAGTATGTATAACAGTTTGCAGAAACACGGCCGCGACATATGACAAATGGTATTGCTGTAGCTTTTGGATTAGCTAGGTCACTCCATACTGTAACCCGGTTGATAATGTATTACTTTAGTCAGACTTTACTATGCACAGTTCTCTGTAATATTTTTCATGTTGTTGGTGTTTCAATAAAATAATATTGTATTGTATTGTTAGAATAAACATAAATATATCGATGAACTTTTTTTTTTACTTTTTAATAGTAAATACTTAGTACTAAATAAGCTACGTTTCTTCGCCTTAATTGTTTCTACACAAATTTAGAATAACTGTTTAGTTCCTTATAAGTATTTAGAATGGATTTCCACAAAGTTACGCCTGATTTAATTATTTTTAGTAGTTGCGTAAAGCGATATTTAGTCCTTTCGCAATTAAAATTGCAACATTCATTATTAAAATAAATAGAAGATACGTTCTTTTAACAATACAAAAATGCAACGAACATCTTACAAAAACTTTATGGTTAAGTTGTTATTTCTATGATGTGTTGTAAACGAAATATCACGTTTGTGTAACAGACTAAAGCTGTTAACCCTTTAATTGCTTTGAATGTAACTACAATTATTTATTTATCTACCTAATCTAGTTGTTGGTCAAATTGCTCAAAATCTTTATTTTTTCTGCATCCCGTGTAAGTCTCAACTGTCTATCACTAAAGATGCATGACCGCATTTTTACAGCTGTAAAATATTTCATTTATCTTATAACATGGCTATAAATTAACAACAGTTTGATCTTGATATGACAGCCAGATGCCAATATTAACAAATTCAATGCCAATCGCTCCATCTATAATTCATGTCCATGTCCTGTGCTAAAATAATGTACACAATTCTAGCGACAAACCTGCGATATTTTTTATAATAAGGCCTATTATAATACAATGCTATACTATTTATTGAACACTTCTGAAAACACAAGACAAAGTAATACTTTCAAAACTACACTGAATCGATGGGCCAGCGATCTCTCCCAGGTAACCTCGGGATGGACACGGATCGAAATGACGGAAGTTGTGTAAGTAATTAAGAATAAAAATAAGAAATATCTTACTTACATAAAATCTAAACAAGACCACAAGTTCAGGTTGAGGCCTATTATGATGTTTGTTCTAGTAAAAAAACGAATATTTTTTTTCTTTATTGCTTTATAACACGACTATGATGTATAATTTCATTTCATGTGTTGTGATCTGGCTGTTTGGACCTCCACTGCGCTATAACTTGGAATGCAATATCGCACTGTCTAGTAACTGACGCCACTCGGGTTCTACCCGTTGTAAATGGTCGAGCTGTTCCAAAATGGCCTAGGAAATACAGCGGACATCAACATAATTCTGTTTGCTAAGGCATACAATATAGCGTTCAGTTATGAACAATTTTTCTTAAAATTTTGAGTATATTAAAATGGAAGACTTCTAGAGCTTGTCATTTATTTGGGGAAGTCAAGACGTTTTAAATAAAATTACTTTGTGCCCGGAGAGACCTTTAAAACAAGTATTTACTCTGTTAGTTATTCAAATATATAATACTAAGCTACGCCATATTTTAAGCTTGAGAACATTTTGACCATGATAAATTTTCTTCTACGACCTTAACAACAAGATCAATAATATTTTTTACATCGTATATTTTTGTGTCAATCTTTTACAAAAGTGATTTATGTCTGTTGGCCTATTGAATATACTGGACCAATTGTTCCCTTTAGTTCAATAAGAAAGTGCCAAGAATTAGATCATCAAAGTCCTGGAGTGGGGGCTTTTAAAATAAAAATAAATAAAAATAAAATTTATTTTGCGTCACAAAATGAAGAAAACAATCGTGATCTTTTGACGTATAAATGACGTACAACTCGCCCGAGAGCCTTACGTCACGCAAAACTTCAATGCATTATCAAAAATACAAGTACCATATTTTTTATTTATTTATTTTGTTTACAGATACATTTATACAGCATAGTCCTATTACTAGCTTAATTCTACATTTACATGCATCTCATTGGGGCACTGCAAAAAAAGAGCCTAATAGCTTTATAATCTCAATGATCATATCCATTCAAGGTTGTCTGGTAGAGATCGCTCTTGAGCGATAAGACCGCCAATTGTCGCATAGATTTAAGAAAATTATTGTTATGTTTGTTTTGTAATTGTGTGCGCAATAAAGAATTATTATCTTATCTTATCTAATTGCTGATTTTTAATCTACCCAATTTTTAAATAATCTATAAAATTTGATCAAATTGATACCACGTTTTAGGTAAATCTCGAAATTTCTTAGGTCCTTACCAAATTTCTTACCAACGGTGATGTTTGTATTCCTCTAAAGCTCGACGCATACAGAGAATACGCTAAAACAGAGAATTTCAATTCACACATTTCTTAGGCTCTTTTTTTCATTTTCCACGTAGCAGGCACACGAGACGCGTGATCTAGAAATCCTGAAAGCAATCGGGCCTGTTACGTCACCAGGATGTATGTAGGTCTGCTAGGCCAAATCAAAGCCTCTAAGGCGGTATTGTGTGGGCATTCTTTGTATGGAAGAAGTAAACAAAGGTTTTATGAAAAGGCCAACCTTTATACGTGATGCTTTAACTTACAAGGTAAAAAGGTGTTCAAGTTGTAAAAATATTTTGATCGTTAAAATTTCTACTTTTTTTTATTATTATTTACTTATAATTCCTGCTCTTTATTGATTTCTCCTGAAGGTTTAATTTTTTCTTATAAAAAGAGGCTACATTCTCAAAACAACAACAGCTACTGATATTAGGGTTTTGAACGAAACATTTCAGCTACAAAATGGCAGACAACAAACAGCTGAAAGTCATGACATACTCATATTCTTCTACAATATATAATCGAAAAATTCTGAGTAAGTAGTATGGTTTATTACATTTTCTATCCAACGCAAAAATCTTGTTTAAAAATACTGCTAAATTTTGTTAGATATTCTCAATTCATGGCATTCGTAGACGGCCTACGCCGTAGCCATCTTCGTAGCTTTTTTCTTGATTGCTAAATTTTTGCTACGTAAGATATTTTTTATAAAATCATTTTACATTTTACGGGGAAACTTGATGAAAATAACTAATAACAAGTTTTTCGAATTATAAAGTATCTGTATAACCCATATTTTTGGATAAAAATATTAAATATGAATGTTTCGGAAGGAACATAATTTAATTATTTTGTTCACAAATCTGTAGAAATCCGGTGAGCGGTTATTTTAAGAAAGTCAGATACAGATCAGTCAGATTGCACGAATGCTAGCTATATTTCGCCATCAGTCTAGATTATAATAAATGAACAGCGTCTTCCAATCTTTGTGGAAGTTTCCAAGATTTGTTTATTAAATATTTTGATATTTTGCATCAGATATTTGGCAAATAGCAGAATCCACAATTTTATTCTAAATATATTATGAAACCAGCCAAATGCAAAATCATATGAATCCGTCATATGATTTTGCAACTGGGGATGGTCTTATCCATCTTTTAATTGTATTGCAAAAGCAACCGTTGCTATCAAACCAAATATATCTGTAACCGTAAAATATATCTAAAAAAAATATAATAGGCATGATAACTACATAATTAAATAGGTAAACTTAAATGCACGGTATTGTCTTCATTTTTCGTTTTCGAAAAAGGAGGTAGTGTTTTTTTTATAATCTTGATGATGGACTTATTTTATTTTAAGTCCTATTATATTATAACCCTATTATAGTCGGAACCACACATTTATAATTATAATCGGATACTTCCAAGTTATCGGCATATTTCCATTGGCGAGATATATCATAGATTAGCAGTACTTTAGCAAATTTGTTGTAGACGCCACTGCGTCTATGTGTACAATGATCTCCGTCCATCCAAATATTGCCTGGAAGAGATCGCGATAAAACCATCCATTGTTTTACTCTATACTATGCCCATTTCTCTGTAATTAACCCCCGACCAAAAAAGAGGGGTGTTATAAGTTTGACGTGTCTGTCTGTCTGTCTGTCTGTCTGTCTGTCTGTCTGTGTGTCTGTCTGTCTGTCTGTTCCACCATAGCTCCCGAACGGATGGAGCGATTTCAATTTAGTTTTTTTTGTATAAAAGGTGAGTTTGGCCCGGGTGTTCTTAGACATGTTTCATGAAAATCGGTTGAGCCGTTTAAAAGTTATGGGGGTGAGAGTGGGGAAGGAAAACCGAAAATCTGCAAATATACTAGTGTGGGGTATCAAATGAAAGCGCATCGCGTCCACATTACATAATATTATGTTCTTTTACATTAAAGGAAATGAAGGCATTGGAATCGGGGGTTTTTCTTAAATTTTAAATTTAGATTTATTTTGTCTATGTGTTGGGGTTTCAATAAAGAAAATTGTGTTGTATTGTAGTGCATCAACTTATAACGATTTATGTTGCATTTGAGCACATTTTGATAAAGCTTACATAAGCACCCCTACAAGTGTCCACTGCTGAGAGACAGGGACTTCTCTCTTGACGAGAGAGATTAGGCCTTAAGTCACCACGCTAGCCAAGTGCGGATTGGTGAATGCTTAGCAATTGTAAAATTTAAAGAAAGGGGTTACGTTATTACTTGTTACCAACATCGTCTTTCAACAGTTATTTTTTATAAAGAGGTTACCTAATATCGATGGTTTTACCTGGTTTTATTGTACGTTTATGGATAACGTTACGTTTATTGAATTCTTATCACGAGTAACCGTAATAACACAGAGGTAAATCAATTTACGAGGGGCTAGAAGGATATTGAAAGCGAAACGATACCAAAAACATGTTTATTTTGTAATATACGAGTAATATACAGGTAGGGTACTATAATTTTGTATAAGCAAATTTAAAATGGGACAAAACGTTTTTTAACATACACTTTGTAATGTTGTTGGTTACCTCAAATATCACCATCATGCATTTACTCGGATTAGAATTATTATTATCGTTAATTGAAAACTATTTGCCTTGTCTTTATAACAAAACTTCGCATTGTAAAGAGTTTAGTTTGATGAGATTATAACTAAAATCAGTCAGTTCTAGGCAATTTTTTTATAAATCGGATCTAAACATTTATTTAATAGACCTGAGGTTGCCAAGAAAATTTCTAATCGATACGCATATTATTATAAGTTTAAAATTATTAATTATTTTTTAAAAAATTTTTTGGTAGTTTTACAAAAATAATATAAAATTCAACACGAAACCCTGCAATAAATACACCCTATGAAGAAAGGAAAATCTAGACATGTGCTAAGTTCTGTTTATATTCGAAACTCATGTACCTAATTGCTGTCAAATTTAATATTATTAGATACACTATGTTACATAATTAAATCTATTGTCACTCCATAGCGACATAACTCTAAGGTATTTAGTAAGTGTTCCAAACTATCCAACTATCATTTTGAAAGCCGCGGCATGTGTCTTTCACGCTTTTTAAATTTCGTACTAAATTAATACATAATATAAAAAATGTTTGTAGAAGAACTTGAAAAACGACTCAAAACTTAACAAGCTACAAGCGAGGAAAAAAAAGGAAAAAATCACCATTTTCAAAGCCAGATTCCGAAAAAGCCTTCGTCCAAATTTTCACATTTGCTGTAGAGCATTCGGATATCCTTTAAGCACTGAAAGTTGGTAATGCCCGCTATTGTGGAATTTAAGCTAACTTCGCGAACTACTGTCATATCTGTCGGAATATTTCGTATTCTGTTAATTTATGTACGTGTTTTGCATTTATTGTGTTCTTCACACAAATATTATTAACTGGCAGCGCCGCGCGATGTTGCCCGCATTATAATGTACAAATTTCCCCGCGGGATAATATATATTACCACAGTCAAAAGTAGCTAGTAGTACACTCAATTCCTATAAGTTTTGAGTGTTTTTAGAAGCAAACGCAAATTTTGAGTGTTCTTAAAAGCAAAGGCTTCTTCAAAAAATTATCTATGTATATTAAATTATTTTTTTAACCCCCGACCAAAAAGAGGGGTGTTATAAGTTTGACGTGTCTGTCTGTCTGTCTGTCTGTCTGTCTGTCTGTCTGTCTGTGTCACCATAGCTCCCGAACGGATGGAGCGATTTCAATTTAGTTTTTTTTGTATGAAAGGTGAGTCTTGCGCGAGTGTTCTTAGACATGTTTCATGAAAATCGGTTGGGCCGTTTAAAAGTTATGGGGGTGAGAGTGGGGAAAATATGCAAATATACTAGTGTGGGGTATCAAATGAAAAAGCATCGCGTCCACATTACATATTATGCTGTTTTACATTTAAGGAAATTAAGGCATTGGAATCGGGGGTTTTTCTTAAATTTTAAATTTAGATTTATTATGCTCATAATGTGTGTAGAAAAGCGCAAAACCCCAATCGTAACTCAACAAGCTTCGAGGTGTATACAGGCGTTAAGAAAAAGAAAAAAAAACCTATTTAAATCGTTTTTCATTTTATTAACATTTTCTGTACATTCGGATATCAGCCAAAGCCAAGTGAGAACTTGCATCTGAGTTTTTATAATAGCACTAGTTTAAACCGTAGTGGTTTTTTGTTGCTATGTAAACATGTTTTTGTAGAGGATAAAATAATTTGAAAAAAAATGTTTTGCCGAATATTGCTTTGTGGATCTTCCAACAATATTTTTTAAGGATATTTATTTATACAATAAACCCAAATTTATGTTGGAGGTACATAAAGCCTTATCAGACGTCTCAGAGGCGTTTATATATAAATTTGTACACACAACGTTTACACAAAAATATTCCTATTTCAGTAATATTCTAAAATTGAATATTTTTTTTAAATATTAAAACACTTTTTAGGTATATAGGTTTATAACCACATATAGAAAATAGTATTTTTAACTGATATGAATCGGTCCAAGACCGAAGAAGATATGTAATAAAATATCCAATATAAAAATACATTCTAAAAGGTATTGCAGTGTACACACATTAACCTTGAACTTGTCACTAAATAAACCAATTTTGTTTTTTTATTAGCTACACATAGGTCATTCTTATAAATAACCAAGGTGAGTCATAAAATTATTATTACATATTATCACCCTTATGCGAAATAGTTAAGTAAACCTATTGTAATAGATAACATGCCGCTAGTATTCGTTTGTCTTTATCGATCACATTGACATTTGTGTTTGTTAGAAAGAGACCAAAGTCGTGCTAAAATAGAATTTATAGGTTTGCTATCCTAGCTAAACATGAAACATAATCTTTCAAAAAAATTACGTTATTCATCATTCCTATACGAGTATAGTTGTCATTCAATGATTCTCGCACCATAATAATTAAAAGAACAAATATGCTTAACATTATAATGACGTATAATATACTAATATAAACAAAATTTACATTACGCAATAAGTTTAGAACTTGCATAAAGCCTAAACATACGCGTGCTATATTATATATTTTATGTACAGTCTGCGTTTCTAACTGGTAGCCCTCTTGCAGTAGTAGTTTCTATGCAAAAGGGGTTACCAGTGAGCGAAGCATACTGTACATATATCTCAAATAATGAAAAATGGTGGAACTTATCTTGAGATGTCAGCAGAACCGCTCGGTCCCGTCGGCTACTCAGTTAGTAAAAGAGCTCAATGCCGAGCGCATTGAGCTTCCATCGTAACAAAGAAACAAACAATATTCATAGCATCAAAATATTATATCAATTATTTACTTATAATTTCAAATTACATTATTTATGCTGACACAAAATACTCAACCATATAGTTATTAACAAATAATTTTCAATTTATATCTATATGTGTGTTGGTAACCTATTAAATGTAACTTTAATTATATAATTTTATTTTATCTATAATAAATAAAATTGATTCTAAATTACTTTAATACACGCTGAAGCTACATACAATCGTACAACATGGTAATGTACGATGATAACTTTCTATTTATCATAAACTAGCTGTGCCCTGCGGTGCTACCCGCGTTATAATGGATGAAGTACTCTTAACCAACAACATATTTATTTGAATATAAAGAAATATATTATTAGGTCCTTACATATGAAATTGGCGTTTTGTATGGGAGGAACAAAAAGTCGAATATTTTTTAATATAATATATTTAATTAATCAAAGTATGAACCATTATTTTCTATGCACTTTTGCCATCTTATAGGTAGTTCATTGATCCCTTTACTAAAAAAACCAGTCGGACGGGAATCAATAAAATCTTTGAAGGCGATTTGGACTGCCCCATCGGAGTTGAATTTTTTCCCTTGCAAGAAGTTATCCAAATTTCGAAAAAAATGGTAATCTGTTGGAGCAAGGTCCGGGGAGTACGGAGGATGTCTTAGACTTTCCAATTGAAGCTCTTCTAATTTAGTAGCCGTCTGTTGCGCAGTGTGTGGTCTAGCGTTGTCGTGAAGCAGCAGTGGCGTGGAGCGATTGACCAGCCTAGGTTGTTTAGCCGCTAGCTTTTCCATCATGGTTTGCAATTGCTGACAATAGACATCAGCCGTAATAGTCTGGCCAGATTTGAGAAAACTGTAATGAACAATACCGGCACTAGTCCACCAAACGCTTACAAGTAACTTTTTTGGGGTTAATTTTCGCTTGGGGCAGGATTTGGCTGGCTGGCCAGGATCCAACCATTGCGCTGAGCGCTTCCGATTATCGTAAAGAACCCATTTTTCATCACAGGTAATGATTCGGTTTAAAATACCTTCATTATTGTGCCGGTTTAGTAATGTAACGCAGCAGTCGACGCGCGTTTGCCGGTTTGCTTCAGTCAATTCGTGAGGTACCCACCTTTCAAGCTTTTTAATCTTCCCAATTTGCTTCAAGTGAATTAAAACAGTTTTATCACTAACACCGCAGCCTGCAGCTAACTCGGACGTGGTTTGCGATGGATCCGCTTCCACAATAGCCTTCAACTCTTCATTATCAACTTGAGTCTCAGGCCGTCCACGGGGCTTGTTCTGCAAGTCGAAATTTCCAGAACGAAAACGTTGGAACCAAAAACGAACTGTGTTTTCTTTTGCAACACGACCGCCATACACATCATTCACCCTTCGAGTTGTTTCCGCAGCACTAGTGCCACGGCGGAACTCGTACTCGTAAATAATGCGATATTTTAAGTTTTCCATTTTGTAAAATGAGTGACGCAAACAGAAAAAAACAGAAGAAAAAAAACAAATGAATGACGATCATCGAAGCACAAATACATGAGTCTATAGCTGTACAAATTTGAATTTGGAATTCCTTACCAAAGAGGAGAAATTTGTGATTAAAGTGGCCAGTACGAAAAACGCCAATTTCATATGTAAGGACCTAATATTATGTTGATACAACTTAAACAAATTATTTCGACCAAATTAGGTACCATACCAAAAACGGTTTTTGTGAGTTAATCTTAAAAGATAGACATATACTATCGCGGACTGTTTTTTAGATCATTAAAAGAGCTATTATTCTTTAATACATATTTTTTGTGTATCTTGAACCGTTTTCACGGCGCACTCAACGAAGGCTTCAAAGATGAACAATTTCTCCCGTTTTTTACACATTTACCACTCTATCTTTGCTCCTATTGGTCGTAGCGTGATGTTATATAGCCTATAGCCTTCCTCGATAACTGGACTATCCAACACAAAAAGAATTATTCAATTCGAACCAGTAGTTTCGGAGATTAGCGCGTTCAAACAAACAAACAAACAAACTCTTCAGCTTTATAATATTATATAGATTTATCATAAATGTATGTTTTGACAAAAAAAATATCTATGTAGTATATCAGTCTCCCAACACCCATAGTACAAGCTCTGCGTTGTTTGGGGTTAGGAGATGCTGTGTGAGAAGTCCGGAAATATTGATTTATTCACTTAACTTTAAAGTATCCTTACACAGTATGAAAATAAGGCTTTCGCTATATGTTCGCCTAGATCCGCCATTTCCCTACTCAACGGATTTTAATATATGTATTTATAGCAATAGAGATTTGAGTAACAGTACCCCGCGTTTAATGGATTTTCTCGCGGTAAAAAGCCTAGCGTATGTCGCTTCTCAAGCTTTTCAGAACTGTGTACCAAATTTAATTCAAATCGGTTCTGTAGATTCACAGATTACCCTACAATTTACTGCTCACAATTTTACAGACCTCTTTATAATATATTAGTATAGGTAGTAAAGATTTGTACCCGTGCAAAGTCGGGTGGGTAGCTCGCAGGTTATTCTATCAGTATACTTAATTTATTTGCTTACATCTCGTCAATCACAACAGTCGTTTTCTTAGACACATAAAGACACACACACATCTATGTTCACATATTTATTTCCCCACAACAACCGAACACTATTTTACCCATCCCATCTTTATTACTAGCGATTAACCTGTCTGTCTGACGAGAAAAAATCATAAAACATTCAGATTTATTCCTCGACAGGGTTACAGCAAAAGTTACTCTCGGAAGGTCTATGGTATATTACTCCTTTCATGATTCGTGCCAGTCGGTCTTAGGACGTGACGTCGGGCGGTCGCGTTGTACATTGTTCTAGAAAATGTTGTGCTCCGAACTTTTCCGAATTGTATTCGTTGTTCGGAATTCGGTTTTAAGTATTTGAAAACATACCACCACTAAAAGTTGGACCTCTTTCGTTGTTGACCTCTTTGGACGTTTGAAAGGACCAAGTTTTTGTTTTTAAATAAAGCCAGTTAAATGAAAAAAAATAAAAATGCAAAAATTGTGCTATTAGACAATTGATAATAATAGAAAATTGTTAGTGAACATAAGGCTTCGAACGTAACTAAAGTTTTTGAGTGATTTGTGAAAAATGGCGTAGTATTTATAATGGGACCTTGAATGATGTTTATAAAAAGTATTGGAGTTCAATAGACATGCTTTGCTATGTAAGTATAAACATTATAATTAAATTTACCTTTTTCTGTATTATATCTTATTAATTTGAGTTACATTATAAATTTGAGTTCCTTAACGCTTAATTCTAAAGAATTTAAGCATTACTTTAGCAATATCAAAATACAATTACATCTTTAAGTATGGAAATGACAAGTTAGAAATTCCGCAAGAAAATTTAGTTTGACAATTTCAAAGAAGCTCTTTGTTTCCTGTACTTGTTTCTTGCAGTTACTTAAATAAGATTTTCTTTGTTAAGGAAAAGTTCGGATCGAAGTGTTTTGTCTGAGTAAATGATCTTATTAATTAACTATCACTAAAAAGAAAATGGGTACAGGGTATTAAGTTGGCCCAACTTAATTTAGAAATATTTGAAGATATGACAAGTCTATTGGAAATTATTCAGTCGTCAGTAAATATACACTTAGCCACATTTTATGCTACAAATCAACAAAGTTTTATAGAACCAAGATCAATTATAGAAAAATGACATTTTAATGTCAATTTTTTCTCAGTCAGGCGCTGAAACGCGTTTAGCCTGACTTGACGTTTATAGCCATTGGTGTAATCGGGGCTTAAGTTCCATAAGTAATTTTAAACCTACCTCTTAATGATATACATATATTACTCCCAAGTACATAATATAATATTATTTTTTTCATTTTAAATTTATATGTAGTATTACCAGATAATGCTATTTCATTATTGGCCGCATCATTTATTTTTAAATAAAAGCACCCACAACTTTTCATGTGAACCAAAAAATAAAAAACTATGAGTACTATCAAAAGTTACTTTTATAGGTACTACGAGTATTATCGCTTACTTAGACAAAGTCAAAGAATTGATAGGTCGACAGCTCTTGGATTAATAGGGAACATCATTTTGTTGTATAAGCAAAGCACCCTATTTACGTTCCCACTGCTGGGACACAAGGACTTCTCTATTCAGAGTTTAGGCCTTAATTCACCACGCTGGCCAAGTGCAGGTTGGTGAATGTCACATGACCTTCAAACTCTTCCAGTTCTCAGAACATACTGGTTTTCACAAGATGTTAGCTAACACTGCGTTTTTAAACTTTCTTTTGTAAACTATTCAGAAAATAGATTCGAATAACATTATTATCTTGTGGGTTAGGTTTCTTGATCATTATATTTTTCCAGTCTACGGATTCTTTGTATCGAAACCCTTTATTATTCTCTTCCAGTCAATGATTTGAGGTTTTCTTAATAAGATTTGAAGATGTCGGTAGACGTTGTATAGATTGTCTGGCTTTAGAAATATTATACAACTTTTCAAAGAGAAGCAATTATGTAGTCTAAATATTCAATGAAGGTAATTATTAAGTCAAATTATCAGTCCTTACTTGTTGTTGAAAGCGTTAAGATGATTTGTAAGTACTTAATCATTTATTTCCGACGACAAACACACACGACACGTATATAGGTTTTAAAGGCACTAACTTAATATGCATAATTTAAAATATATTTAAATTCAGACCATTTAAAGTTAATATTAAAAATATTGCACGAGTTTATAAATTTAATTATATTACTCTAGTCATAAGTATCAATTATTAAACCTGTACTTACCGGAAACGGGAAACTCAATATTATTGAGGATAATTACAATTTCCATTTAATAATGCATACAAATTTGTACAATAATAGACTTACTAATAAATATTAATGTTTTAAAACCATCGTTTGCAACATACCTACATTGAAGAACAAGCGGCCAAACAATTATTTAACTGTTGAGTAAAGTTATATTCATACTACTTTTTACGCTAAATAAATAAATATATATTTCCGCACAATCCACACTACAACATCTAGCGCCGTGGTAAGCTCTTAGCTTGAGCTACGGGCCCTTGACATTTAAAAAACAATAAATCATAGGTACATCAATACAATATATTTTCGAAAATACATTATTTCCTCAGTAATGTTCATAATCGATAAATATTAAAAAATATACGGTACAACGTCGCTATATAACTTTACCTACATACATTATAAATCTAAATAAAAAATACTCAAGACTCCCATGCCTTATTTTCTTTAAAAGTATAACACCATAATATTTAGTAATGTGCACGCGATGCGTTTTCATTTAATACCCCACCCGAGTATATTTGCAGATTTTCGGTTAAAAAGGGTTAAAATGTAGCATAAATTAAAAATGGGACTTAAATCTTAGCTTTAAATTACCTAGAAGCTAACTAGATGCAGAAATCCTATTAAATAACGTCCGCCCTTCTGAACGGAAATTTAATTTCCCTGAGAAAACTAAAGGGGTATTTTAAGAGGGAGTCTTGGTAATGTCCACAATTAATTACGTTCTTTTCTGCGATTTTAAGTCGTTAATAAATTAGTTTTGTAGAAATATTCTCACAGTTAAACTTCATAATATCGGGGGCGAACTCAGAATGTAAACCGATATTTTTTCGTATTAACAATAAAATTTGAACGAGATTCCGCGGAATTTCAAACATTTTTCAATGAGGACTGCTTACTAGAATGTCTAAGCCAGGCCTCAGTTTTACAAAACTTTTAATTTGCGATCTCAACACTGATATAAACTTAATGCTTAACGGGATTTTTATGTTGCCTTGTGGATTTCATAATCAGATATCGATAGGGTAGATGACTTAACAATAATAATTTGTCCATCATTTACATTATTTACATGTATATGACACGTATTTCTTCTGTTCTTCTTACAAACGAAAAATTAAGACAATACAGTGCGTTGAAGTTTCACTGGATGTAACACTTTCGTAAGATGTGTACTAAATTTGTACGTCGCAAGATCCCAATCAGCATCTCTGTTACTCTTGGCAATATAAAAATAAATTGATAGGGCGAAAATTAAGTGTCCAGTAATATTTAATGAGCTTACAGACGGTCCAAACGGAATGCCTGTTTTTGTAAGTAGTATTTATGCCTAGTGATAGGTCGACCCAAAAAAGACAAACATAGTCATCATACCTATAATTACTAATAAATATTACCTACGTTGCTCTCCCCTAAGCATTTATTCAACCAAATAATTATGTTCATTTAAAAATTGTAAAATTTACGATATAATGCAATTTATTACACGCGACGAATTAATAAAAATTACTTTGTCCTGTGTATAATGCAAAATGAGGAAACGTCTTCCCGAATCATAATCAGTACAAAGAGGCATTTTTATTATAGGATTATAATAAAAGAGGCTTAATTCAAAATTAGGTCTTTGTTCGTCGAGGACTGCTAACTAAAGACGCTCTTTGAAGCAGGTGGTTGTGGTTTGGAGATAACCGTCTTTTCAACGTGAACATTCATTCAAATACACTCGAGAGCAATGAATCCGGATCACTCAAAGAATCCAAAAAATCTCGGAAAGTAAGAATGCTAGGTTAATGCAATAAATTGTATTTAATAGACAATTTAATACTCGTTATATGAATGGATTAAAACTTCTTAGTTATTGTAAAGTTATATCATAAAAAAATCAAATTTGAAAAGGGAACACTGTCGAAGATGGAACTACGAACACTCGAGAGCAATGACCCGGATTCATTGCTCTCGAGTGTACTTTATTAGAGATCTTTAGATAACTTTACGGCTTTATTTTTCCTGAATGTCTTACACTTCATTTACATAATTTTTTTATCTTAATTAATGTACATGGTGTAATACTAGTTTCGGTCAGTACAAGGTCTGAAACTATGTGACAAACGAAGATCTGATCTGTGTTAAAAATCACTTTACACACACAAAAAAATATATTTAAACATCAATTCTGTAGGTTTTGAGCAGTAAATTTTACTGTTCACCGTTGACCTGTCCATGTATGTATTGTCCTGTGCTTTAAAGGAAATACGCGTTTCGACTTTGACTTTCTAATTTATTTTGTCACGTGTTTGCGATGAAGACCACCATCAATAGGGATGTTTTTTCCAATACAATATTTCATACTCGTAATAATTCGTGAAATTGTCTCTGTGGTTTTTTGCAGCTCTTTGCTGGTATCAAAACATCCTTCCCATGTTGACCGTTACTCATCCTACACCCTGTACGTTAATATTTCCGGAAGACAAGTAAAATGAACTCACCCACCTAACCTAAACAAACTAATTAGCGCCTTAGCCTTACAAGGTATTTCAATTAATTCAGTAATTTCAATTGCCTTTAGGAGAAAAGGTTGCTGCTAAAATCAATTTTACTAACGTTGTTCGTGGGTGTCTTACACAGTGCGCCAGACTTTAACGCAGCGGACTCGTTTCAAATAGTCTTTTATCGAAATCCAGTTGCTATAAGCTAAAATTGAAATCTTTTAAGAGAGCCTCTTACGTAAACTAAACCTCGCTCAAAAGAGCTGAACAGATTTTTTGATGAAAGTCGGAATATATAGAAAAATACCGTGGGCGAAAAATGTAATAAAGATCAAAGCCAAGTTTAATTTAATCCTGGTTTAGCACTATCGGTTTATTAAACCTTGCAACCAGGTAAAATAAGAGTTTTCATTACTTAGCTAGAATAAATTGAATAAGTATGAGATAACCCGTACTACACTTAGGGTTCCTTGTACAGATGATACATATTTAAAAAAAATAAATAAATATGCAGTCGAAGCAGTCATCTATCCAACTGGCTACGGGGCCATGGTACTGGCGCAACGTTGCTTAACTTTATGAAAATCACGTTTGTTGTATGGGAACCCCCTTATATATTTATTTATAATACGTTATAACTTTTTGTTTATAGGTTCAACAGAAATACATCCCAAAATCTTTCAATGCACTTTCTATCACGGTTCTTGAGATATAGCCCGGTGACAAACGGTCAGACAGGCAGACGACTTAGAAGTCTAAATAATAGGGTTCCGTTTTACCCTTTGGGTACGGAACACTAATATTCTGAAAAGTGGTGAAACGCTGGAGGCTACATGCGGTTCGTACCGTGACCTGAGCCTGAGGCGGCGCCTTGTCCCAAGCAGAAAGCTTTGCCGCGGTGTATTTATAGCAGGCGGCGGCTGTATCACGCGATTGTGTAACACTGTTCTAAATATTACTTTTATGAGGTTTAAGCTGTGGAGTTTTCTTTTCATATATTTTAATGGTTTAAGCCTAACTTCACTCAGAAACTGGGAAGGATAATACTCGTAGATCCCCTCAATATAAAAGTGTTTTCGGATTCAGAATTGGAATGCGAAACTCGTTTCGAAGTCAAAATGTTTAAACGCAGCATGTTGTAAAAAATCTTGTATTATACAAAATTTAAGACACCATTACTTAACTAAATACAAAATGAGACTTTTAATGTTTGTTAATAAGTTTTGTAAAATAAATCTATGATTCTAAACAAAGGTATTTTTAGTAAAAAGCCGTGTTGGCTAAGTGGGTTCAAACCACGCCACGCACCTCTGGATTTTTCTGCTTGAGACATTTACGTGCGCTTTAAACACGTGCTTTAACGGTGAAGGCAAACATCGTGAGGAAACCGGCAGTTCTGATAACTTGAAAAGAGTTTAAAGGACATGTGACATTCACCAACCCGCTCTTGGCCAGCGTGGTGAATTAAGGCCTAATCTCTCGCACCTAGAGAGAAGTCCCTGTGTCCCAGCAGTGGGAACGTTAATAGGGTGATGATATTGTGTATTTTTAGTGCGCTTTTGTCAACGTAAATGTTGCGTATGTTAAAACGCAATTAATACGTACAAAAGGTTTGAAAGAGAACCGCAGGCAAATAATTATCTAGCAGGAAAAGGTTGAATAATGTTGTTTTTCATTAGGACCCAGTGTTTGTTTTGTTCCTATTGGGTTCGGTATTTGCTCAGCAACAAATTCTGAGATAACAAAATCAATATAACTTTCCTTGCCTCCTAATTCGCTCAACAATGCGATTAATCCCTGAGGAGCAACAGTTTCTTACTAAGCGTTTAATGATTACAGACACTAAAGGGAAGTAAAACGTCCCGATATTTCCAATCATCGTTCCAAAACCAATAATTTTCGGGTCACTTTACGTGACCGACTCCCGTGCAGGAGTTTTTGTGTAACTTTGGAAAACTTACACTTGCGAGGCGAATAGTTTGACAAAAACAAAAGAAGGCTGAGGCGGAAACAAACTTGATGTTTCAAAGCTATAATTCCAATGAATGTAATTTAAAAACTAAATTAAAAAAAAAACCGAGTCTACAACTTTAGTGTCATTGAAAGTACAAAATTATATTATTTTGTGTGTGTATAATGTGCACGTGATGCGCTTTCATTTTATTTCCACTCGAGTATATTTGCAGATACTCGGTTAGCCTTCCCCACTCCCCGGAAATTTTAAACATCTCAACGTGTCTTAGAACACTCGCGCAAAAGTCAACTTTCATACAAACAACTAATTAAAATATCTTCATCCGTTCGGGAGTTATGAAACCAGACAGGCAGATAGACACGTCAAACTTATACCACCCCTTTTTTTTGGTCTGGGATCAAAAAATATTATTGTAATTTGTAAATTATTGGTGATCGCATGTATGTCTGTATGTGTAAGCACAAAATGTGTTAAGTTTATAGCTCGCGGTAGCAAAGTTGTACAATCATCTGTATTCAGTCCACATCGTTTAATTCGCACCATCATTTGTCAGAGCTTAATCCACTAAGCTCAATCGAAAACGGAATGTATTGCTAAAAGCCTAGAGTACATTTTGGCACGTGTTAGAGATTTAGGTGTACGCTCTGTTTAAGTGTTGTAAAGACATTTTAATCTCATGAACTGGGTCTACCATTTTTGCTTGAATAGATATATATTTGGAAATCCATGTGTCTGCAGCGCCCCTACCGGATATTATTGGAAATCTGTAGACTACCGAAGCGATTTAATCTGTTCCTTGCTAATCTCAAGGTGATAGTTGCCAAGGGTACTAAAATGCGAACTCAATGTTCGACATAAATATATGTATGTTACGTACAACAGTTTTCTACTACATATTTTTTGCACAAGATACTGTTTTCGTGTAAACTTCTTTGTTTTTCCTAAAAATATATCTAAGTGCAGGTTTTCACTATTAAAGATAATATTATCAATACATTTTATTTTGTTATATCAGTGGCCCGCGGTGCTACCCGCGTTTTAATTGGTTTTCCCACGGAATTATAAACTACCCCAAGGTATAAAGCAACCTAAGCCCTTTCTCTGTCTCTAGAGGATATGTGTACTAAGTTTAGTCCTTTAAATCGGTTTAGTAATTTATCAAAAAAACCGGACAGAGTTACTTTCGCATTTATAATATCAGCATAACAATGAATATGTATGTCAAAACCTTAACCTATATTAATCTTATGTAAATAATATTACCTTAATATTGCAATATTCAATCATGAGAAGGTTATTAACATAACGCTCTTCATTTTACACTTGAAAGCATAAAGAGTAGAATGTAGCTATAGTTAACTCAAAACGTGACCCAATTTCACGTTCTAGCCAGGATGTAAGTTAAAAGGATTTGCATAAAGGTGTAAATCATGTAAACTCTCTCTTTTGTGCAGAACATAGCAACCAACGAAATATTGGGATCAACGAAGTATTATTGTTCCGTATTCAACCCATGACGACAAGTGGGTTAACCACTTGTAATTTTTTCCATCTTCAACTCAATTTTGTTACTACAATCAACAAGTATAACAAAATAGTTTTCAGTTCAATACTTCACCCCAAAAACATTATTTTCAGAAATTCAAATCGAAAACCTGCAACTATGGTTCCACTACGTCATTCTACAAATTTTAAACTAATAAACATTAAAACTAATGTTATAAAATAAAACGCGGGAAGATTCATTATAATCAAATTTTATTGGATTAACTTGCAGTATTATATCCCAGACTCAAAGTTAACAATGCTCTACCAATTAAAACTAATTCTCTACATCTACTTCAATATCATGATATTTAGATTCGAATAATTTTATCGTTTGATCCAAGTCGCCACCCCCGTGCCAAGTGAGATAATTCACAGATTTGTTTCGCTCTACTTAGTACCTCAATTTGAAACTATTATATTGAATTATAAACTTTCGTAGCTTCCCTTGGGCCTACTACAGTTAAAACAACAGTGATTCAACCAGCTAGTAAGTGTCTAGAAAACATTTTATAAGTTCCTCCAACGTTGCCTGTCGAGAAAATATGTTCCTTATTTGTCCTAATCACGTACGACCCGCACCTTTGTAATCTGGTAGCATATTAGTTGTGATATCACGTGGAGGTGGTAAAGTGACCCTAAGCTTTACAGCCGACGAGCAATAAAACAGCCGGGATTAGCATAGGAGATAGTGCTTCCGGTTGCAATCCCTTTTTACCCATTTTGTGCGGGACAGGTGGTACACGGTGTAAATTAGTTTTTAATGGCTTTAGAGTTTTGTTTAATGTTTTTATGTGTTTTGTGTTATTAGAAGTAAGTAAGTAGAACTTCTTTGAGCTTTGTAGGTATTTTCGAGAAGTTCAATTCAAGAGATTGTCTTTCAGATAAACTTTAATTAGGAGAACGGAAGTTTAACCAGCTTCACTACTTCTTATTATGTAGCATTTGTGATCACTATTGTGACCTTGCATTTCCATAAGATAGTTGTAACCAAAAATATAACCGAGATAAAACTTCAATTCAACTTTCAAGGCTACAGGTTCATCGATGAAACACGAATTACGTCCAATCTCTCAATACCCACGTATTCTGTTAATAAGAATGCCGTCCAAAACTCCGGAACCAATTACTCCCTTTATCTCTCACAACTCGGACGTAATCCCACAAACGCGATTTGCAGTACCCCGAGTTCCCGATTTATTTGTTGGCGAAGTGGCGTAAATACTCGTTTAATAGGGATTGCAAAAATAGGGTGTTGCTTAGCCCTATGTTCGAGTCACGCGAGAAAACAGATAGATACTTATTGAATGCAATAAGCCTGCGCACAAGAAAACGGGGTAAACTCACTGTGAATTTCCACACGAGTTGGTTCGAGTAAACTTACCGATTCGATCAACTATATTTCTCTGCAGTGATGTTATGTCGCCAGCTTTAAAGGTGGAAATATTTTAGGTTGTTTCGTTGTTTACTGCTATCCATTTTTTTAGCCTTTGGACGTTCCCTGCTGCACATTAGCCTTACTCGTAGGGTAAATAACAAATTTATTAATAATAAAAAATAGTTTTTTAAACTAGTTTTTTTTTTTCTTGCAAATTAAAAATCAATACGTAGTTGAAGTTTTGCGTGACGTAGCGCTTTCGAGCGATTTGTACTAAATGTATTCGTCACAAGCTCCCACTTTGATGCTCTATATGTTGGCACTTTTTTTTTAAATTGATTAAACGTAAAATAGGTGTTTGGTATTTAAAGACGGGCGAACATGCGAACCCAACAGAATACATATATTTTTATGTATCATGCCAATTACTTCGATTTCTAACCCTTATCTACCATCCACTGTAGGCTCACTGCGTTCATCAATTGTTGTTAAGTAAAACTGACTGGACATCGGATAAGAGACCATTTTAAGTAAATAAACAATTGAAATCTGAAATAATAGCCATATTCACCCACCCACTGTAAGATTAAATACTAATTAATGTTTGACTTACAACCCCGTATTACTCCAGGGACCCATTACGGATTAAAGTCTTATTTAGGACACAAGTACAAGTTAATCCTTTTCTGTTTCATAAAACAAATAGAGTTGTACAATTCGAAGTCTGGGATTTAAAGTAATTCGGCTTTAGAGCCTAGAAAATTACTTCTGATGAGCATTATAGACTAATTACTTTAGGAACTTTGAAATGTTATTCACTTCAAGTTTTAGTTTGATAGAAATGGTGGATAATCGCGACAGAACATTTTCAATTAATAGACCAATTTATCAAATGTACAACAATCACCTAAATAATTTATTTTTATAGGGGCTTTGCCCGCTTCGCTTAATAATATATTGTCCGTGGTAAAAAGTAGTCATTGTGTCATTCTGATTTGTAAGCTATATAATTATAAATAAAAAAATATACAATAGATAAATAATATAAAATAAATTATAATAAAAAATATTTAATAGATATATAAAATAATAATAATAGATCTAATATACTTAATATAATAGGCATACAAAATGTTTTTTATGATCATATAAAGAGAGTTAGTGATTGCAGGACATACAAACACTTTAACCCTCGACGGGAATCGAACTCGCTACCTCTTGCACTGCAAGCCGACCCTAGCCCATATTTTTTGTTTGATTTCAAATTATGTGCGTGTGAATGTGAGCAAATGTCTGTCTAATATACGAGCTGATGTGAGCGAAAGAAACAGTTCATTTATAACTCATCTACGTTATTCAGTTAACGATTCTGAAGATAATTGCTTTTCAGTTGTTTTACAACGCTATTAATTTTACTTTTGATTAATTTGCAAAGTTCTGGGCGGTAATCTTTAATCTGTTCTAGACTTAACTTTGATTTGTCTTTGAGTACTACAATTAATTAATTTATCGAAATTAGGAATAAAAAGTCTAGAACAATCGTTTGAGTTTTGATAAGTTGTCTAAACTTTGTAACTTTCATAATAGACTATACATTTTATTTGTTTTAGACACAAATAAAACCGCTTATTGAATTTCGTATGATTTTTTTTTATGAATTTTCGTGACTCTCTCATTCATTTTATCATCATTTACCTCGAGTCTTTGTGTCTAAGCATTTTGAATGTTATTTATGTTTCATTAAATTACAGAATTCTGAGTATCATAGGGTGACCCGCAGCGACATAATCACAAGTGAGATTCAATCAATAAATTTCATTTTGTACGAAATTTGAAAATTATTAAATACGATATTTATTGTCAAGGATCCCTGATCAACAAAACATCGCTAGCTAAGAGGGTGTAAAAAATATTGCAAAACAAGATGTCCTTGACCGATTCAATGGCCTGTCTCGAAAACAGGAAGACCGTAAAACGAATATACATCCTATAAATATTATTATTGACCACTCGACTCGATTAGCATTCCTTCCTTTCCCATTCTGTCGATATTTTACGGCCCTCTAATATCGAGTGATAAGGAAAAAAGGTTATGAGAAAAACCGTTAAAGTTTACCTCAAACTTTTACAGCTCATGGACTGTTTTCTTAATTTTTGGTGTCGGTTTTCCTATTGGTATCGTTCCAAAATAAAATGATATGAATATTGGTATTTTTGAAGATAGATCGTCCTGAATGATTATGACAGAAATAACTTGTCTTTTTCGTGATACATTTAAATCTCCTGAGATGATTCCCTAGTATCCATAATAATCGTCTATATAACGGTTCCGTACCCAAAGGATAAAATGAAATGAAATGTAATGAAATGAAATTTATTTATTGCTTGAAATATGGTTTACATAGGTGTCAGGTTATTTATACAGTTCTACATACTTCGTCAATTCAGATTTGACATACAATGTCAATTATAATTAAAAGAAAAAAAAATATATAAATAATAGGATGTAACACAAGTAGTAAGACTTAGTCGTCTGTCTTTCTATCTGTCTGTCACCGGGCTGTATCTCAAGAACCGTCACAGATAGAGCATTGAATTTGGCCGATACAACAACAAATACTAAATACATAATAAATAAATTTATAAAGGGACTCAAATGTGATTTTTATATAGTTATGCGACGTGTGCGAGGTCCGTATCGGTGACCGCTCTGACTGCACTACTACTTTTTTGCACTTAATAAAAACAATTCTATATGTTTTTTTATTGCAAAATGGTATAGTATAATTCTATCTCATATTAACAAATTTATTACAAAAAGTGTATATTATGCTGTTTAATTACACGGAACCCTATGTATGAGAATATTTCATACCCTGTCAGATTTATAACCAAAAATTATTTGAAATTAGGGCAACCTTACCTGTACAAAGCTATTGTTCAAAGATACTCCGTAAAAACAAATGGGTTTGATAACGCTCCTGTAGTCCAACCAGTTGCCACTTACGACTGTTGGAGATTACAACATGTTATTCCATACATTTGACTGATGATAAAATGTTATTTGTGAAAAATCTATTAAATACATGTTATTCCACTCGGAGTGGCAACTCGTTGTAAGGCTACTGTTCACAACCCTTTATATTATACACGTAAACAGATATTTATGTAATTATTCAGTACCGTTGTAAAGAATATTATTATGTTTACATACATGCAAATGCTTTTACATAGATGAAAATCGTAAACATAACGGTCAGATGGGTGGTGTTAACTCGGATTACTTTATTTTTGTTAGTTTAATTTTATTTCATGTGAGCAGAGTGGCTTTTCAGCTTTTATCCAACTGAATAAAAGCACTAAATTAATGGAATTTACATGTACGTATAAATTCCATTCAACTAGTGATTTTATTTATGTGTCTGAATAAAACTTTCGCGTTGCGTTACTACGTTAGGGGCTAGAAATAAATATGGCTTATCATTTCGCTCAAACATAATTAGCCCCTTGGTAGGCTCTGATATTGTGTTACGTTGTCATGTGAAAATAGATGAAATGCGATATTGCAGAATGGCACAGAAATGGAAACTGACTGATTGTTTAGCGGCAAAATAATACAAAATGGTTTTTTTTATTACTGGATTACATCCATGTCATCATTATGATAATTATTGCTAATTCCTCAGATCGTATCTCGTATCGAGATGAGCAAACGAAACGTACGAACACTACCTACGTTTTCTCGAAACATTTTGACGGTTTTTAAAGCTTCATAATTTTTCTAAATTTTTGTAGAAAATAATAAGACGAAGTAATGTAGCTATAACCGTCAAATGGGGCTTATCACTTTGTAACACCATAAAGCCATATCATAACTTGAACATGGACTATCATAACAGGACATAATTTCCATAAAGAGCTTATTTAAAAATGTTGCTTATAAATGCTTTAAAGTTTCATCGCCCTATTAACTTTCCCACTGCTGGGGTATAGGAACTTCTCTCTTGACGAGAGCTTATAAAGTTTAGTTTATAATAAAGTCTAAACAGCCTCAATTTCGTCACTCATTCACTCATTGATGATCATCAAAACTGTTAGGCTACTTTCTGAAGTTCTATACAGCTGAAATTTCGTATGTAAGCTACTATTAGTATACAAACCAGTGAAAAAATAATGAAACTTTAAACTTAAATGTTTTTAATGGGATTATGAAGTAACACTACTGTTAAGGAGAACTTCAAAATTCTGAAAAGGTTGATATTTTTATATACCTATTATTATATTTATTATTCTGTTTATTTAGATATATAGATAGATAAACAGATAATTTCTTAATTGCACACTAATGCATACTAACTTAAAAATAACAATCGGCCGTAAATAATTTCAATACAATATACCTATTTATGTAAATAAAACATAAAAAGTATTTACAATTCGAATTTTCAGTTTATAACAGATCAGTCTTTTATCGCATTTAATGCACACTTCACACAGTTGAATAATTGTTTCATAAAGAAACTGAAATTCATTTTGAAACAATAAGTGTGAAATGGGCCATTACCTGCCAATACAGAATACCCATTAAGCCCATCTATCAATGTTACGTAAAACCGCTTATAAATAAACCCTGGGACAAAATAAATGCGACTTGGGACCTCTGGAACCCAAATTCATGCAATAAATCAAAGTGGTTTTTACATTGATATAAAATCTTGACGCAGTTCGAAAGGGATAGGGTTTGTATATCTGTTGAAGCTTGTTTTTTGAATATAACAAAAATAATTACAAATACACAACATAATAATTAATCAATTCGTAACCATAAACAAAAAAGATGTATATGCATGTTTTATTCATCACTTTAATGACGGAAACTAAAAATTTCTATCAAAACTCAATATATATATATTGAAAAAAAGTGTATTTTTTTATTATGGCTGTAGATGAGTGTACTTATTACGGAGGACGGATTTGACAAAAACATAGGTTTAAATACCTATAATATGTAATGCCATCTTTAATTTAATCTAGCTTAATTTAATTTAATTCTAGGCCTTCATGCTCCATCTTAGACCACATCTTCACTTTACATCAGGTGAGATTGTGGTCAAATGAAAGCTTATCAATAATAATAAAAAAAAAAAAATCACGTTAGCTTTGTTCGATAAATTGTCTATCAAATACTGAAATAATTTTTAGTTACTGAGATTAGCGCGTACAAGCAAACAAACACTCTTCAGCTTAATAATATTAGTATATATAATACAACTTCATTAACTGTATCTAATATATAAAATTCTCGTGTCACAGTTTTCGTTGCCATACTCCTCCGAAACGGCTTGACCGATTTTGATGAAATTTTTTGTGCTTATCCGGTATCTATGAGAATCGGCCAACATCTATTTTTTATTTTAAAAACAACGTTTGATGGGGTCAGCTAGTATTCTATAAACCCTTTACCACTCACGAGCGCTTAAAATACGAGCGCAATTACTGGGTCCAGCCGAAGGCGAGTGCCACAATAACATAACAGTGTTGGGTTACAACCTGGTTAATAAGTAAACATTATGCTTAAAAGTTTATGAATAGAAAATAAATTTAATATATAGAACGTTTTATTGTTGTTTCATTTTACTAGCTTAGCAGGTCTCTATTAGTTTTAGATTTGTGATACACTAGAGAATTTACTTTCGAAAAACGACCTTCTCGCCGCTTTGTTAGGTCCATTATATAAATCAATTAGGGTATAGCCTGTCATTTTGTCTAGCTATTGTGCGAGCAAGTTTACCGTTTAAAAAACTGAATATTTTTGCAATATTATTTTAACAATTACAGTTCAAAATAAGAATCTATGAGTAACAATTTACGATTTAACTACCTAACTAATAGCTAAATTGGATTTTTCCACAAAACTTGATTTTTTTTTGCCACGCAAAAAAGCAGGGTAAGTGGGGGTGAGAGGTCCTAATCAAATTCAAATTCCCATAGACAAAAAACGACGGTAATTGAAGTACTGCATATGTCACAGTTTTTCTGGATCTCTTATCCAGAAAAACTGTGACATATGCAGTAGTTAGTTTAGTACTTGGTTTTGTTTACAGCGCGGTGAATTTTCACAGCGTTGTTTTAATGGTACTGGGAATATTCAAAGCCAAGAGATAAATTATCCCAAAGTGCCCAAACTCTAAATGCCAATCCCAAAATCACGACGTATTTTAGTTGAAAGAGAAATAAGACGAAAATACTTATTCATTTTCGCAGGAACACATTATGTTAATCAGCGTTATATCCTGGCTCTTACCTATTCCATGGTGGGCTGCCAAAGCTTTATATCCTAAAGCTTTTAGACATTATGTTAAGGTATCGTGGCGCTCAGTGGACTTTTTAGAGCTGGGTCACTTAAGGTGAAGCTTTATGTGCAAGCTCTCCTATTTTGTGACTCCTATAGGCAATTTTATATCTACATATACTAAAATTATGAAGCTGAAGTTTGTTTGTTTGATTAAACGCGGCTTATCTTTGGAACTACTAGTCCGGTTTGAATAACTATACTGTTAGAAAGCTGTTATCGAGAATGGCTATATAGTTTTTTTTCGCGGTAAAATAAGTCGTTACCGCAGAAAAATCCAAAAAACACAGGCAACGCCTTGGCGTGAAAAGTTAATTCCTTCTAAAATGGTACATTAATAAGAGTGTTGAGATCTAAGTTTAGCTATTTTCGACACAAAACCGCTTGGCTTGTTACGAAGCTATTTGAGACGGGCAAGTAATATTCTAATGTGTGACAATGTGGTGGCAATTCATTCACTTGGCGACACATTTTAATATTGTCTGCTACATGTGTAGTCTTGTATCGAGCTTCGTCGCCGTCAGTGGCTGCCTACACTTCATATTATTGATATTTAAAATGGGCTTACTTTTGACTAGTCTAGCCAGAAGGCAGAGACGAGGTCAACGATGGAACGAGTTTGCCCAGAAAAAGCCTATAGTGCAAAATCATATAGCCTAAGGATCTAAAAAGTGGTGGAACTTCGGGAGAGAATTCAACTCCTTAGCGGTGCGCACTATAAAAACATTCAAGAAGCGTCAGCCATATAAAAATATCTATAAAAACTATAATACACAGTCAAAAAATCTCACAAGATTCTCTTACACTTGAAAAAGTGGCATCTTAAGTTGTCAAACATCATTACCATGGTAACTTTAGTAATTTCGCGCTGTTGGTATTTGACTTAATTTAAACCTTGAGGCATTTGAACTTTCCTAACTTCTTGCTCTTTGAAAATTGGAAGTTGTAATTTTTCTTTTTATCTTAAAAATGTGTATTTTTGTTTTTGTTTCCTTTAAGTTAGTGTGATTTTGATGGACGCCTTGCTATTCGTAAACCTGTCTGGTTGTGCTCTAACGGAACCTCCGCTAAATTGTATTTTACGAAAAGATGCGTAAAACCCAAAGATGAGAATGATTTAAAATCATAATTTAACATTTTTGGTTTAAATATTGCTTCATGTTGGTTTTGTTTCATTGGATTGTATATCCGATGGATAAAGATCATGGTGAATATTTTATATTCTTTGATGCACTTCCATGTAGCGTATTTTAAGCCAAAATTATTTTATTGTATTGTATAATAAATCTAAATTTAAAATTTAAGAAAAACCCCCGATTCCAATGCCTTAATTTCCTTAAATGTAAAACAACATAATATTATGTAATGTGGACGCGATGCGCTTTCATTTGATACCTCACAATAGTATATTTCTGTTTTCCTTCCCCACACTCACCCCATAACTTTTAAACGGCACAACCGATTTTCATAAAACATGTCTAAGAACACACGGGCCAAACTCACCTTTATACAAAAAAAACTAAATTGAAATCGCTCCATCCGTTCGGGAGCTATGATGGAACAGACAGACAGACAGACACACAGATAGACAGACAGACACGTCAAACTTATAACACTCCTCTTTTTTGGTTGGGGGTTAAAAAAATAAGATGAAACATTTTTAAAGCATATAAAATCCGGCTTTAACCGATCCAAACGAATCTAGCTTTCGTCAAAAAGAATTCGTTAAACTAAATGAAAACTGGTTGATTGGTCGTTTGCAGTCTTTATTTATTTAGCAATGTCATGTGGTTTATAAATTAAATGTTTATTAATACAGAAAGTAATACAGGGCTTCACTTGTAAAATTATTCAGGAAACATTTAAAATCTGTATTTTGTTGTACATATTTTGCTTATCATAACAGTACGTCATAAATTCTTGAAAATTAACATTGTTATTTTTCTGAACGTACAACGAATGTCACTGCTGGAATCTTATATTTCAAAGACAAAATTATAGCTCTAGTCGTGGACGAGTTTCCTTGGATATTAACACCACAAAGTAAACATAGCCAGTCGTTGGCAACGTTTACCAACTTCATTGAGACAACATAATGGATAACATCTGTGTGATTTAGTGACGGGATCTGTGGCGTAACGGAACGAAACGGAACGCCTTTGACGTATTTGGGGCTCATGTTTTAGATTACGAACAATCGACTTGCCACTTGCACTTGCTTACCATTGAATAGTAAATTACCACGTAACTTATATAAAAAGCCGTGTTGGCTAAGTGGCACACTCGACTTTCGAAGGGGTTCAAACCTCACCGCGAACCTCTGGATTTTCGTCTAGAAAAAAATATGTACACTTTAAACACGTGCTTTAACGGTGTAGGCAAACATCGTGAGGAAACCGGCATGTTCTGAGGACTGAAGAGTTTGAAAGACATGTGACATTCACCAACCGCCCTTTGTTATCTGAGAAAGTCTGTAAAGATTGACATTGTAAGATAATCGTCTTATACTGAGAATTTTTATCGTAAGTATTAAATGTCAAACAGTATATTTTGCAAAAATATCCGATGGTTTCCACTTTTACGTCCGGCCCTACTATTCGTTGTGATTTTAAATTGTCAATAGGTTTACAAATATCATGAAACAAGATTTTATTCCACACTCGTTGATGAAGAATTCGTTTTAAAATTTATTTTGTACACAAAGTTGCCTTCACGCCTCGAAAACAAAACAAAAACATCAAAAACTCCTTGAGATCTCCGGAAGGTAAAAAAGACTGACTATTCTAGCAGTATAATGATTAGGCCAATAATTCAAAAATAAAAAGAAACCCGCGAATGTATGATTATAACAACATTTTTCGAAAGAATAATTCACAGCTAAACAAATTCCTTTGTCAGTACAAAAGACTGAATTCTTCGGTTCGTACTAAGAAGTTTTATACTAACTTAAAAGTAGTTTTTATGTTCGAATTAAACATTTTATTTATTTAGTACAACGAATAAAACCCCTTTAATACGTCCTGAGTCCATGAAAACTAAGCAGAACTCGCTACGTACTATATGGGCAACACAAGTGGGGTGATGACAAACTCCATGATTGATGCTCATGGCACATTACTGTCTGCGTAGCCATTTAAAGTGCTCAACCAAACGAGCATCATTTTTTTTGCTTGTGAGCCTCGTTATTTACTCCTTGTATATGTCGTAGTATTATATAGGCGGCGTAGTGAGCCTTATAACCCTTAACACGGGTTAAAGGATTTGGGTGCCTTGAAATTTGAACACAATAAAAGATGCAATATCCATTTTAACAATTCCAATATTTTATTTCAATATCTTTATTTTTTGTTTTTATTTTACCTAAATGCAAAACAAAATAAGACATTGCTAGTGTAAGGTTTCTATTCATATTTATTGCAATTTGTCTTCCTAAATGTTTAGAAACATTAGTAGCCCGATTTCATTTCATTTTATGTAGAGTAATATTTTTATTGTTAAATCTTGTTTTTAGGAGTATTTAAACCTAAGGGCAAATTTTACTTAAAGTTGTCTTAAAGGTTTTTCTTTAACAGGACCGTTTTCCAAAATAATTTATTCAAAAATTATTCTTTTTTAAAAAAACATAAACTTCTATACAATGTGAGTAGGTTAATACGATTATACGATTAAGAACAATGTCTCTGTCTAAATGTATTTGGACTCTTCGTCTAGCTAGTACGTGACCTTATTTCTACCTTAGACAATATGGCATTTTCCCTAACCGGAACTTTACCCACTTTGGCACTTTTTTTCCGAAAATTGTGCAATCAAATTATGCGACAAAAAATAACTAACAACGGAACTTATTCATTGACCAATGAACGTATCCGTTTCCGGAGAAATTATGACTAAAACTTTATCTAACATAAAATAACCAATCACTTAGACCGGAAATCATAGTGGCACAAAAAAACATTTATTATCTTCAATGTATGAAAACATCTGTAATTAATAACTATTGAGTATAGGTAGTTGCAGATGAATTATAATTACATAATCATTGATTACTCTCAATCTACAATATTAATAATCATCCCAAACTGGATCAGACTGATCTAGTTCAAAAATTCGCGAAATAAAATATGTAAAATCTCCTATAGCATATAAGCCTATAGGGCAGGGGTCGGCAAGTAGCTTTAGGTAGGGTCCGGATAAGGCTCGAAAATTTTTAAAAGGTCCAGAAAAAAAAACAACTGATAATAATTAAGTACAGCTTTTTATTACCTAAAATTAGTGAGAAAAATTGCAATGGCGGTCTTGAGCCAGGTTTTTATAGTTTGGTTCTCGTGAAGAACAGCTAATTCGAAGAGTGTCTTTTATTCTGGAACGATATTTGTATTTCAAAAAATTCATTTTTTAAAAAAGATGTTTCGCATTATGTATGTCGAGCCAAACATAGTGGCCAAATTGATAGCAAGTTTTTTGCAATTTTCATATTTTTCTGGGACATGTTTGACCCAAAATTCTTCAGTTGACACCTTTTTATATATTTGCCAAGACACATCTTCTTGCAGATCGATTATTTCCATTTGAAGTGATGGCTCGACGGCGCGGCGGCGCGATGTTTTTGATCGATGTCGATGTTGTAAAACAGATTAATTAGATTAGGTAGGTACTAAGTTAGATTGGTTCAAAAATATTACGTATTTATACCTACATTACAATATTTGGCGGTCCGAGGTTCAACCTTTCGCGGTCCGCAAACGGACCGCGGTCCGCCTGTTGCTGACCGTTGCTATAGGGTTTTACGCTGCATGTACTTTTTTCTAGGTATGTGATTTCCTTTTGTTTCATGGCAAACGATCAATAACCCATTGAAAGTAATCCATTATTATGTGCAACTGTGAATTCCGCTTACTCAATATTCAAACCTTAGATACTTAATACAAAAAAAAGATTAAATCTATATAAATAAAAATGAATTGTTGTTCGTTAGTCAGATTAAAACTCGAGAACGGCTGGGACGATTGAGCTGATTTTGGCTTTAAAATGTTTGTCGTAGTCCAGGGTAGGTCTAAACGGTGAGCAAGTAAGGAAAAATTGCCGGAAACTTTTTTTACCCGTGCGACGTCGGGGCGGGCCGCTAGTAAATAAATAAATATAAATAAATTAATATAATATACATACATACATAGATATTTTTTACTATACATATTAAACACCCAGACCAAGGAGAAAGTGCTTGCAGAACATACAAACTCTTGACCCCTCGGCGGGAATCGAACCACTTGCGCCGCAAGTGGACTCTCGCCCACCGCGCCACTGATGCAGTCAAACATATACATATATGTACCTAGTAAAGCTGTAATTCAAAGCTATTTTGCTATACTTCCCATATGTTTTTTTACTATGGTTTATCTTAATATTTCGTGTATGATATTCTTAGCAGTACGCAACATCACGTAGTGAGAGCAAGATTAGTTGTTAGCGTATATCCAATCAAATGTTACACAAAAGCTTTGTAAATTAATTCAAATCTGCTTAGTATATTATGCTTCATGATATAATAAGGATTATGAGACAACGATCTATTGTGGAGTGATACCTTAAGAGCCATTTTTGTTTTATATACTTAATATTTATTATATTAATTTAAGATTTCGAATATGGTATACTCTTAGAGTATCTATCCTTACCATAGATACTCTAAGAGTATACTGGACTGAGTTTGAGTCAAGTATTTCCATAATTTGATTTCACGGTATACTGTGTTGATAGAATTTATTACTTACCGTATGTATATGTAAGTAATATACAAAAGAACTTTTGTTAGGTTTTTTTTTCTTCTACCCCGTCTTCTCCTTGTAAGTTATTAATAAATAAGTCTAGTTTGTAAGTCTTGATCTTTGTCTTAGATAGTTATAATTGGTGCAAAACTGTTAACTAACTATTTAAATAAAATAAATAAATTATTATTATAAGGCTGGTTATAGTGTGACGCTGACCATCGGCGCTGTTACCTCGGCGCATAGTAATTTGTAAGGAAATTCTGAACGGTCAGCGTTATTCTCAAAGGTTTCTATGGCGACCATACAGATTGTTACGACCATACAAGTGTCAAGTGGGTAATGTTGTTCGAGAGCACGTATGTATGTATGTATCCATTTCTTTGTCACCTCCTACAGCCTGAAAGGTTTGACAGATCGTGAGGTGTCAGGTATCGTTTGATTCGTCGTAATTGAGTGAGTGACACCAGTTATACGAAAATTTGTATGCAGGTAGGGACAGGCTACGTTAAGAAAGTTGTGGTGTAAATAATAGCTAAATGTTTCCGTAGCTTGTAGCCTGCATTAAATTTCCCAAATTCTAGCAATAATACAAAGAACTTAAAGAAACGTAGAGCTTTTATTTTAAACATTAGTTTTTCGCTCGATTTTTGTTTGTTAATGTTATAAATAAGGTGCCTTACTCGGCACCTTCCCAATTTTCCTTAGAATCTATCATACGTCGGGCACGATGCCAATATAACCTTATTTTCATTCGGATAGATTCGATTTCTGATTTACTTGAAATATCGATAAAACTCATCATCCTTGTGTTTGTTACAAGTTTGCAGCTTGGAATTTCAAGATGAAATTTTAAAATTGATTTAATTAAATTGCTTAAATATCATGAACAGCCTTTGTTATTTTCAGTTCAGTTATCAAAAACTATATTTAATTATCATTGTTATGGCCAAGCGACAACTAAAAATTAAAATACTTGGAGAATTTCATCGAGTTGTGTCTTTCAATTATTATTAATATTTTAACGACAACTCGGAGAAAAAGTGAAGGCTGTTTTGTACTTTCAAATAAATCCAAGAATGGTCCGTACTTCTATAATCGGGAACAATATTTAATTTTAATATTGTAACAAGTTTTTTATCATGCTCATAAAAGGTTATAGGATAGTTGTTTATATAGTGCGATGTCTTTACCTTTGCTCGAAAAGGACGCACTGGTGATTTAAAAAAAAAAACAATTATTGCCTTTGCGGGGAATAATTATTGTTTTGTTGATTTCTGGAGTAAGCCATATTAAAACTTTTCTTAATCTTTTCGATTTGCAGTTTCACTTGTCTGAGCTAAGCCATAATTTTGGCTTAGCTCAGACAAGGGAAACTGAAAATAAACGTTGACACAATAACAAATTCCCGCAAACAAATATCAGTAGGGTACACCGTCAAAGCCAAAATAAAACTGTCGTAACATGTGTAATTAAGCCGTAGAAAAGTTCTTGTAAATTGGCAATTAGATCTGATGCTAATGAATCCGGATAACCGAATATCCGGATTGTCGGGATTCTACTTTTATAATAATATCGACTTGCACTTCAGTTATAATATTATCTCTGTGTTAAATATCATCATCATCACCCTATTAACGTTTCCACTGCTGATACATAGGGACTTCTCTCTTGGCGAGAGAGATTAGGCCTTAATTCACCTTAATTATCTTTCCAAGTGCGAGTTGGTGAATGTCACGTGTACTTCAAACTCTTTAAAGTTCTCAGAACATGCCGGTTTCCTCACGATGGTTGCCTTCACCGTTAAAGCACGTGTTTTAAAGCGCACATACATTTTCACGAAAAAATATCCAGAGGTGCGCGGCGGGGTTTGATCGCCCAACCTTCGGAATGAAAGTCAACTGTGCTCCCACATGCCAACACTTGCACACGCACACACACACGGCTTTTAAACGACAGTGTTAATATTTAACACTGAGAGATATTCCTACTGTATCTATTATCATAAATCACCTAGGCCAATGAACTAGAGTCAGACATCGGTACTTTATTTCACAGATATGAATATTAATATCTTATTTAATCTATATTCATTGATTTGGTTCAGATCGTTTCCAAATGAAAAGATTTGTGTCAGATCGGCCGCCTACCAAATAGATGAGATAAATCAGTCATTTGAAAAAATAAAAGATCTTTGCTTGCGCGACAAATATTATACGTAATAAAGTCATCTCTCTATTGTGCTAAAATGTAATATTTAATAAAAAAGTATCGAAATAGACAGCCGGTCATGCGTGATTGTTATTATAAACTCAAATGAATCTGATTAGTGTAAGCTGGAGTTATACTACACCTATATATACACCTCACCTATAGTTCCGTTTATAGTTTATACACACATATTGCAATAAAAATGAAACAAAAATTTGTTTTTTTTGTTTACAGTGCAAATAGATGCAATTAGAGCGATCGCCCATCCAAGTGGGACGCGCAACGTCGCTTTATAAAAATAACTTTCGTTGTATGAGAGCCTTCTTATATATTTATTGATTACTAGTGGCCCGCCCCAGCTTCGCACGGGTTTATATGCAAATTTTTTTTTCGGCAATTATTCGATTTTTTCTCGCCTTTTAAACCTTCCCTAGACCTCCACGAACATATCAAGACTAAGATTAGATATATCCGTTCAGCCGTTCTCGAGTTTTAATCAGTCTAACGAACAACAATTCATTTTTATTTATATAGATGTGTTTTTACTATTTGTTTGTATAGCGGCAACAGAAATACATAATCCTTCAAAATTTCAACTCTCTATCTATAATGGTTCTTGAGGTACAACCTGGTGACTGATGGCAGACAGACAGACGACAAAGCCTCAGTATAATAGGGTCCCATTTTACCCTTTGCTTACGGAACCCTAAAAACTAAACTTGCGTTCAATTCCACATTTTGTGATACGGTGTTAATGACAAACACACTAACCACTCACATACATTGTAGCCAAATCTTTGCCAAAAAGAGACCTCAACTTTTGAAATTGAACTTTTGGCAAACAAAAGTACAACTTAACGCCAAAAATCAAGTCATGGTCTTAGTGTTGTGGGTAAAATAGGTCATGTTTCAGTCATAAGCTTTTTATTAGGTCCGTTTATGCTCTCTTGGGTTTTTCGGAGGTCTGACGGGTTTAGGCGCTGTTTTCATAGGATGTTTTTAGAGGTTGTAAAAAAGATCACGATAAAAATGCCACTGTATGAATACTCGTACGTTGATAAACAAGTCCGAAAATCACATTGTGAAAATATTTATTTATCGCAATATTAAAATGTACATTGAGATGAATTTTCCTCTAAATTCCTTGATTTGAAAGGATTCTTATTTTGGATATACCCGGAACCATGATGCGTTGTTGCACATTAGCCTAAAAATATGTTTTTAGAGTTGTTGACGCGAATTATTATGTTAAGTTTATTTATGACACATTTTGGTTAGGTATGTTCTCATGTAGGCAGTTCGGGAAACTTCGCATTGCAACTTCATTTGTTTATTAAAAATAATGTATTTGTGTATGTTCTTTTGTTATTTTATGTGTTTGTTTACTGCTTATTAACCATGTTGTTTAAGACAGCGTGAAGTACATGTACGCACTTACTAGATACTCAGGAATCAGTGTTTCGTAACGTTAAAATGTTCTTAATTGGTAGGATCTTATATAGAAATAGCCAACGACACGACAAATCAATATGCTAGTAATCTCCATTTAAATAGAATCGACTGTATCTCGTCTTATCAAGACTGGAGAGGCTGATCTTCGATACTATCAGATTTGCCGGTTGGCTTATTTTAATTTCGTCCTCGACTAACTTGCCAACTAAACCGTTGATTTGAGGCTTAAAGAACATCTTGGCCCTGCTACATTAAATAGATTTTCCGTCGCAAGTTTGACGCATGTTTCTTCTGGACTTAATTTTGTTAATATTACTAGACTTTAGAGAGAACTTAGCGTAAATGAAAACGCGTTGTTAACATAATAATATTTTGTGAGGTTTGTTGTTATTAAGCCACAATATAGTTTCTGATGCTTTAGTTTTTCTATATTCCGAAGGTTGTGGTTTCAAACCAACGCGGGATTTTTCTTGTAAAATGAATGTGCGCTTAGAACACACAGTGAAGGCAAACATTGCGAGGAAACTGGTATGTTCTGTGAACTTTGAAGGGTCTGAAGGGAATTTGACATTCACCAACCATCACTTGGCTAGCGTGCTGAATATCTCTCGTCGAGAGAGAAATTCCTGTGTCCCAACAGTGGAAACGGAAACGTAATTGCTTGAAATTTTAAATATATTTTTGTCGCATTTCTGCACCAATAAATAATTTTCTTTACGTACGCCTCTTTATGTAACTCGGCCACTAGAATTTCTTTTGAAATGATATTCTCTTTGTTAATTAAAATTAAACGGTAATGAACGCACAACACTGACGCTCAGTCCCTGGTTTTATTATTAACTTTGACATGTACAACACATCTCATTTTCTCGAATAATTAAAACAACGTGTCTCTGTAATGACCTTGGTCGTAACACGTTAGTATACTCTGCTTGTGCCAGCTAACTGTACTAAACAAATACCTGGTTTTGTTCCCTTTTAGTAAAGGTAAGGTCCCTTTGTGCTACTTTTGTTAGGTTGGTTTCCAATACCGTTGATTACCGTTGATTACAACAAGGGGCTAGAAACAGTGACTTTTACTCTAAATAAATATATTCACTGCTCGAAACAAAGCCAAACCGACATGAACGGAATTATTGAACTCGCTGAACTGATCAGTTTCGAGGAATACTGGGCAAAGTTACATAGTATTGAAGACAGGGATGAGTTCTGCACATTTTGCGATCTGATTATTATGAAATTTGCACATATTAAACTGTCTGCACATTTTGCGACTTGCACATTTGGCTATGAAACCGTTGATGTCATTCATCGTCTAACTGAAAATAATCGTCATCATAAAACCCCTAACCATTTTTAAGCGAGTTAAACCCACATCTTAATTTATCCAAAGTTGGATCTTAATATTCTTGAGAAAACAATAGTGTTTTTGGTAAATCGGTTTCTGTGCTTGAAACATACTCTCTTCAGTGAACGCGCCTTTAGTCATTTAAAGTTGTGAAGTTTTAAGTTTATTTAACTTAAACTTTGGGAAACTTATAACTTAGCTAATGAGTTGAAAGAAGGTTGAGCACTCTAGGTCTTGGCATCTCGTAAAATACATACATACCTGTTTCACAAACTTAACAAGTCATTATAGAATAACTGTCCTTACCTCGTAAGAACAGGAATTAAAACTTAGACGGTTCATGGTATGAAATAAATATTCTTCATATCTAATACCTATAGATTTTTCTAAGCGATGTTAAGGCAGTCAGTTTGGATAATCTTATAAATTATTTTAACAAAGAAAGTATGTACGAAAAGATTATAAATCCATGTTTATTCGTTCAGAACGTCTTTGTAACTGAAAAATATAGAGTCGAGTGGAATATAAAGTCCTTAGATCTTATTTTGATGAAATTTCAAAGAAAATAAATTCACTTTTCAACACATCCAATATCGTTACGTGCACGTGACTTGTGTCCAAAGAATATAAATGTTACATTTGCAAGGATAGCAACGACTTCCGGAGAACAAACAATTTTCAATGCGCCAAAATTTTATGAATTAATTTAAAAAAAATACTGTTATTGGCAATTAAAATTAGGTATTCCAATTGGAGCACCAAGCTGAAGAAAGTTCAAGTGATGGGGTTGTACGTTTTTTAACCCCGATCAAAAAAGAACCCCTCTTTTTTGGTCGGTTGGTTATAAGTTTGACTGTATGTCTGTGTGTCTCAAAGTCAAAGTCAATACATTTATTTCCTTAGAAGCACAAGCTTACGTGGACAGGTCTGTCTGTCTGTATGTCTGGGGCATCATAGCTCCCGAACGGATGGAGCGAATATAATTTAGTTTTTTTTATATGAAAGGTGAGTATGACGCTAGTTGTGCAGTTTAAAAGTTATGGGCGTAAGAGTGAGGAAGGAAAACCGAAAATCTGCAAATATACTCAAGTTGGGTATCAAATGAAAGCGCATCGCGTTCACATTACAAAATATTATGGTGTTTTACTTTTAAGGAAATTATGGCATTGGAAACGGGGTTTTTTCTTAAATATTAAAATTAGATTTATTTATGATAAATTTCCTATTAGTTTTTTTTAGCTTCAGCAGCCCCAAAGAATGTTAGTGATCAAGTCTTGCAAGTTAAATTAGAAGCACTTCCCGATTTCTGATTTAGCTGTAATTTGCGCGTATTTGTCAACAGCGACACAATTACATATTAAGATGACATTGAACAAATTTTATGAAGGAACTGAAAGGTATATACGAACAATCATCCAGCTTGGTTTCGAATAATGCGACTCGATGTTCTAAGATAACTGTTTAATAGGCACTTCATAAAAATAGGTACCTATTCTGGTATGCCCGTCTGTTCGCCGGCCGAAAAATACTGGACACCTAATTTAGATGTATCCAAGATATAAAATACATCTCCCAAATACGTTACTTTACGCGAAATTTAAATGCAATGTATCGCCGTAATTTTTTAATTTGCAAATAAAAAACTATGTGAAAACATTTTGTAAATAATCTAAATGACAGGCCACTTTTTTTAGTCTATTACCCTATAACAAGTACTAGATAATACAAAACTTTTTTTTTTAATTGAATCTAAACTTGATTAATACTCTGTTTAAATTTCCCTTTGAAAAACTGTAAACTTAAAATGTTGAAAAATAAACTGTAAAAAACCGCAATTGGCAGCGAAAACAAAATTTTAAAATAAAACAGTTCGAAACTTTATCTATCTTTTTTTATGAAAAAAGTTACCTCAAAGTTGAATGATCTAAACATGCTTTGAGAGTTTTTACAAAGGGAAAATATTACTGTTGGTTTATAATTAAAGCAGGCTTCTATTAAAAATAAAATGCTTTAACCAGTTTCTACGCATTTCATACTAAATGACAAACATTTTTTTTTATTGTAAATGCTAAACATATACTACTGATAAAGCTGTGTTGTTCTTTTCGCTTCTCAACTCAGTATAAAACATTGAAGCGAACTGTCAAGACAATGTAATTTCCTTGATATTTGTTATTTAAGCAATTTAGTTTTATTAATTTTAAGTTGACCTGTCCATGTAGGCTATGTGCATATAGGCATATAGGCTAAGGAAATAAACGTTTTGACTTTGACTTTGAATGTCTTATTAATGTAGAATTAATATAAAATAAATGTTTTTCTTTCCCAAGGCCTAAATCTATTAAATTTTTTACAAGGTTTTAATAAAATTTTCAGTGCTCCAAATTGTTACACTACAATCTAATAATTTTACTCACTTTTATGCTTTTAATATTTTATCTTGTACAAAGTGTTCTGCGGACTCCACAGCTTAAACAGGATATTTTACTCAACGAAAGCCATTTAAAATTATTCCTCATTACAATGTACACCAGAATGAAAACAATACATAAAAATTCAAATAAATAAATAAAAAAAACAATAATAATAAATTAAAAAAAAATCCAAAACAACACGAAAACGGTTGCCTCCAAAATGGCGCGCGTCCAAAATGGCATGACGTGTCGGTAATCTGATATGGAAGCTGTAGGACACAAATTTGGTTGTTGAACGAGTACAACCAAAATCCATGTTGTCCCGTGTCAACCATGCGTTCGAATTATATTCAGAAACACTGTAAATTTACAACACGTATAAAGGACAATGTATCACCATGTTCACACCGTGTTCACGTCAGTTTTGTTTGGGATGGATGTTTATGAAAATTGTTTTTCACTTGATTGATGATTTGTTTTGTTTCCAATTCGGATAGTTCCTCTTTGCTATATTTCCGTTATGTTCGACTCGAAAAAATACCGGCTGAAAAGTTCAGCGTGGTTTTTTTTACTATGTAAACGATGGAGGGTGGTTTATATTTGTAAATGTACATTTACAAATATAAGTTTTTTTCTTAGGTTTTAATTATTTCAAGCTTTGATAGTCATAACTTTAATATATGCGTCAAGTTAGCAATGTATCTTATGCTAATGTGTGCCTAAAGGTGTTTTATTTTTGTTTTTTTAAGCCAATGCTTTTAAGATATCCATCTACAAAATGTTACTCTATCCAGATGCTCTATTTTTAGGAATTTACGGTCGGAGTGTTTTGGTTATAAAACTTGCACAATGTCGCACCCGCAAGCACTTCGCGCTGTTTTGCGTTGCATGTTTTATGAGCTTAAAACCTCTTAAGTGAGGCTTTAAGCTCACCTATTTGACTAGTGGTGTGAAAATGCTTAGTAATATGAAAAAGTTTAAGTTACACACTAGTCCGTATTTTATTAAATCTAAAGTAGATTTAATAAAATATGCAGAAATAATTTTCATATTGTAATTTTATTAGTTTAAACTGCTCACAGGACTAAGATAATCGTGCATCAATGCACGATTTTCTCAGTCCTTTACTTAAACACCAGCAAATAACAAATGAGGCAATACATGGTTTATTCATTCATATGTTTATAGGGTGTGTAGAGTGTTTTTGTTACAACTACAAATGGAATATTTTTTTTGTAAACAAATACTACCTAAAATAATTGTATATTTGCATTGCTACCGTATTTACTCATAATAAAAAAACACCAACGTAGATTCCATTTTCACATACAATATGTAGGTAAATGTTTTTTGCTCATTGAAATGAGAAATGGTAAAAAAATATTTAAAAAAAGGTTAATTATCTTTTGCAAATATGTAGTTTCACATTGTAAATCTTTTTTTGTGAGTGCCTGGGCAATTTTAAAACCATTGTTTGAACTCAACGCAAAAATAAAACGAAACAGGAAATTTGAATTCCTCGGTATCAGCGATGACCTTGCCCGTTTCGATTCTTTCGCGTTTAAATTGTAAATTGACAAATTTTTCTCATTTCTTTCATTGCCCCGATTTCGTCCTTTTCAATTTTATTCGTATCTTTTCGCATTGCGTTTATTCAGCCCCGGCATTAAAGAGATTTGTTATAACTGTTTCCGCTATTATGTGTGTGTGTTAGTTTATGACACCATAGCTTTTAATTGTGTTGACTTTATGAAATGCGGTATTTAATTATAACTGACTTCATAGGAATTTCGAGTCGCTTCAATGGAGAGATGAGGTTGTCACTAATGTTGGAAATCCCAAAAAAAAACTCAAATGGAGGATCAAATGAAAATAAATGTATGAAAAGAAACCTAAGAAAATAAATGTATGTAATGAAGAAAAAAACAGGAGTACATAAAAAAAATATTTTTTCAAAACTAACACTCGATTTTATTTTTCACTTACTTTAATTAAGGTTTATGTATATTCGAATCGGTTTCATTTATAACTTTGATCCAAATTTATCGAATGCACTCAAGTTTTAATTGGATCGGAGCACCTGCGCTACCCATTCTCGAACGAATGGAATACTTGTTACATACCAGAAACAAGCACTGTAATTAAATTTTTACCTTTTGTAGCGACTGCTAAGACTAAGCCACTATTTCAAATATCAATAGAATACCGGGAAGGGCCAGTGCGTGAAACGATTTTTCATGTTTCGTTATGTGCCTCGGAGGAGCCATCTACCATCTAGGTCATCATGCCCCATCTTAGACCACATCGTCACTTTACAGCAGGTGAAATTGTGGTCCAATTAAGGCTTATTTAGCATAAAAAAACAGGTACTTTATACCCCCTGGTCCACGAAAATAGTGGGGGCTGCAACCCTCGATTTTTACCCTTGTCGGATGATTTTTGTACGGCGTTGCGGAATTATGGATTGGAACCTGTATTGAAACAATTTGAAACTCATGCCGTACATAATTAGATGACCAAATTTACTCTGTAAATTGTCAGACAAAAAAATCAGACTTGGAGGTCTACCAATTTTTACGGCGCGTTTTTACATGATAGGTATAAATTGAAGTCGCTTCCACTGTGTTTTCGCTTGTATTATTTTAGAACCGACGGATTTTAATGATATCATTAACCGATATGGAATTTTTGAAATTGATTATGCAATTACTTAATTACCAACCGTGCAAAGTCGGGTGCGGGTAGCAAGTTTATTTTTAATTCGCTTTGGTAAGTGAGAAGTTCATATATACGTGCAAGTGCATAAATTACTGAAGTTGGGCATTTCGAGATTTAGCTTGGAAACAAGCCAAGCCAATAGAAGTAATAGAACGCGCATGCAGCCGTTAACAAAGAATAATGCGGAAATACAGGAATACAGAGCGGGGTTCCGAGATTATATTACTATCCTATTTTACTGGATGCAGAATAAAGGAAATTTCAGCAACAAGTATTCAAATAGAACTGAAGGCTTTGAAGAGATTCAATCTCAGGGAAATATTCAGCGTGAAGTGTTTTCTTTCAGCGCTGATTTACTTCGGATATTTTCAGTCATAAAAATGTAGATCATTGCAATAGTTTATATTGTATAGTGTTTTTATGTTTGGTTGTCCATTCTTCACTTAAAGAAAATTATTTAATGGTAAAGGTAATTTCAGTTTGATAATTTTCAATCTTATCTATACTATGCGGGATATTGATGATAAAATTAAGAAAGATAATAAGACCGGTATCCTACCTATTATTTCGATATCGTAAACGTTATAAATAGTTATGTTAACCTTTATGAAGGTCGCTTACAATATAATATGTAAGATTTTTACAAACAAAGACTTGTAAATGTAAAAGTATCTTGAAGTTTGTACTAACCTTTTATTTCCATTGAAGATCTTTAGTTTTCCAAACATTAATCCAGTTTAAATGTATCGCTAATTTATTCGTGCAATGAGAACCTTCCTTTGTACTGTTGAAAGCAGACTAGAGAATAGAATGGAGGGTTTCACCCTCGTACACACTACTCGAACGTACACAGATATTCCGTCGTGCACCACAGCATTCATTCAATACGTAGTACACTTCCTATGCGGTTGCAGCGTTTACATACATATTTACACTTTGCTCCAGAATATTAAAAACAGAGGGATTTGAGAATAGTTCTTTTTTCTGGATTATTCATATAGCATTAACTCTTAGCTTATTAGAACTAAATTTGTGTTGTGGTGGTATTTCGGTAGATTTATTTAGGTACTACAATTACATACAATTTACTTATAAGATTATCATAAATGTCTACAAATATTATAAAGGCGAACTTTTTCTCTGTGTATCATAAGTTTCATAACTCTCGTTACACTTGTCCCCAAATTGCTAAAGGGCTAATTGTAATTTTCGAAAAGGATATAAGCTCGATTTATTTAAGATATAATAGAAATAAAGCTCATTGGGTGAAATCTCCACATTACGAGAAAATTCTCGATTCTGCATGAAACTTATTTTTCCGGGCAAAGACACGGGCGGAATTATGTTAATATCATAATCACGTCAATCTACGTGAATCTAGAACTCCACTAACACCATTTATCCACACAATACCCTATCCGGGAACTACTTCGAATAAATTTCCCTAGCACAATGTTACGTCAATGGCGTATTCAAAATGTAATTTGGGCTATTGTAGTATGAAACAAGCAGCAATAACAGGAGATTAATGACTGTAGGATAGCCAGTGTCATAACATCGCTAAGTACGGAGCTATTTATTCCCCTGAATTTCCTATTTACATTAATGTGGTAAGCCATCGTACATTTTAAGTTATCTAGCGATACGAACGAAGGCTAATCGGCTGTACAGTGTAGAGTCACTTTAATACCAATTCGATTTCTTTAAAATAGTATATTAAGCAACTGTTGTACATATAATGATGGGTCATCATTGTATAACAGTTGCCTATAATGGAATCTTTATGTTTAATTCGCACTAAAGGTTAACAAAAATATCATATAACCAAAATCCCCAGCACAATGTTATGTCAATGGCGAATTAAAAAATTATGGCTATTGTAGTATGAAAGCAGAAATAGTACGGAGATATTTATTCCCTAGAATTTCCTATTTACATTAATGTGCTGTTGTAAGCCATCGTATATTTTGAGTTATCTAGTGAAATGAACACCGGGCTAATCGCCTTCGGACCGGAGGAGCTTGAATACCAATTAACGTTCTTTGAAAAAGTATATTAGGCAACTGGTGTACGATGATGAGTCGAGAATAAGGAATCTGCTAGGATAGCCAGTGGTTTTATAAACACATAGTATTTTTGGACCTTTGCTGTGACTCGAACGCGAAATTTTGTCGAAAATGGATCGGTGTAAGCTTAAAATACAATAAAAGTCTAAAAGTTAGGTCCGGTAGACCTAATGCACCTAGGTGAATTTACCTGGGAAAATTAAGTGTAACGCACTGTAGACTTAATTATACGAAGATGTACATAGATGCTCTCGAATTTAATATGAGTAGAGATGTTTTGTGCCCTTATAACGAATTCCGCTATTAAGACCTCAGATAATGTTGTCTGTATAAAAACGCCGTAATTCTCCAGTTATTTAGAATAATCATAACAACGGGGTGTTAAGTTTGCTTTATTGTGTCGGTCATGTTTTATTCAGGAATTAACATAGAGCTTGTCTCGGTTTTATTATACCTAATGTGTGGTTTCTGAAATGGTTAAGATTTTCATTTTCAGCGATAAATTTCAGCAATTGAAACCTAAAAGGTAACAGAGTCCAACAGTGGAACAGAGTTATTTTTGATCTTATATTCCTAGTTTTCTGCTTCAACCATTGCGCTGCATGAACGCTTTAATTGGTTTTATGCTAAACCTGTTCAAGGGCCGATTTGTATAGATTAATGATGACTACATAAAAAATAGGTAGGTATTCGGTTTAGTCCGTCTGTTAGCCCGCATAATACCTGGACACCTATTATTTCTTTATCAATTTAATAAGAAAGTGCAAAGATATACTAGATATAAGGCATCATAGTTCCGGAGTCGGGGCTTGAGACTTGAGACTGCGCATTTAGTACAATTTGCACGAAAGCCTTACGTCACGCGAAACTTCTATAGTGCATAGATTTTTCGTTAGCAAGAAAAAATAAAAAATATGGGTACATTTTTTTATATTATACAATACCAATTTATTTTAGTAATTCTTATTTTCCTGTCAGATGACCATTACACGTGACCTCCGGGTGGTGCTAAGAACAGTCTCTGGTCCCACTAGAGACTGTTCTTTTCTTTGAAAAATTAACTGTAAAAACCCGCAATTGGCAGCGAAAACAAAATTGTAAAATAAAACAGTTCGAAACTTTATCTATCTTTTTTTTATGACCGACGACGTAAGTGGTAACCCTCTGAATCCTTACACGTGACCTCCGGGTGGTGCTAAGAACAGTCTCTGGTGGTAGGCTTCGGCCGCGGCTTGTCACCACCATCCGGGAAACGATTTTTCGTGTTTCGTAATGTGGCCCGGAGAAGCCATCTACCTTCTAGGTCTGCAAGCTCCATCTTAGACCACATCGTCACTTAACATCAGATGAGATTGTGGTCAAATGAAGGCTTATCTATCATAAAATAAATAAAGAGATCTCTATAGAATTGCTATTTGACGTATTTTTTCATATTCCTATTTGACAGATTTTTAGTTGATAGTAAATGGATCTTAGTGAATAGATGAAGGAAAACAGTGTGAGGATTGATGGCGCTTTTAGTATTATGTTTCCCGGTAGTTGGGTCGCTTTGTTATAGCAGATAATTTAGATTGAGGATCAGTTTGATGGAGCTCGGACATGGCAATTTGTTCTATGACGTTTATATCATCTGAGATTTCCTCTATAGGCTTAGATGACGGGATAGATAAAGTGCTATAGGCTCTGACGTAGGGTTACAATGTGAAATGGCAATGTGCAGGAATTGAACGGTGAATGTATTAGTGCAAAACATAAATGTTTTCGCACAATCCACACAACAACATCTAGCCCCGTGGTAATCTTTAAGCTTGTGCTACGGGTACTAGACATCAGATACACTTAAGTAATATAATAGACAACCAGACCAAGGAGAAAGTGCTTGCAGAACATACAAACACTTGACTAACTGCGGGAATATGGGTCTTTCGTCGTTTCATACCGTGAGCGTTTATACCAATGTATGAATCACCCAAGGGCTCTTTTTGTATGGGTCGTTTTTATGTCAGTGTGATACTCAAAAAACTGAAAGGGCTCGATAAATGTATTTGAACCGTAAACTTCCAGGAGTCCTTATCGAATATTTAACTTAGCATTCACGCAAAACATTTTTTATCTGCATTATCATTATCAAGGCGGACCTTTAAGATCGTAGTATACAATTGTAAATTTGGAATACTCAAATGATAAATTAAAAATAACTTTGTTAAAACATCAATTACTTATAAAGTAGTCGACCACATTATGCTATAACACCCCACCCCTAAGATTTCTCTGAAATAGTCATTTATTAAAAATCTTATCCTTGATTTATCATGAATATTTTAATATTATTTTATTCGTTCTTTTTGTAACTTTTATTATTAATATACCAATAATTTTCACCAATGTTTATAAACGAAATTAGATCAGGTCGAACTCGTTTTATCACCTAACTGAGAATTAATTGACATTTATTGAAATGTTTAAATGGTTGAACCAGGTTCAATAAAATTCGATTAGCAACATAAAATGCTGTAATTGGGACTTAATTACCCAGATTATCTGATGACGTTTCTCAAATCCCTCCTCAAAATTTTATATTCTGTAAATAAAATTAAGTTTTATCCTCATCATAGAACACTATGAATGGTTTTTCCTTCAGCACATTAAGGTGCTTCAAAGTTCTTTAATGCGCAACTTAGCTGAAAGTTCACTGTAGAGCGTAATCCGGAAACAACTGAAGTTGGATTTAATTGTTAAATGGGGTGCACTTAGCTGATGGGGTTTAAGGAGATTTCACGCACTGGAACTACGAAATGCAATTTGTTGGATTTCAGTTCCTCCCTGTACCGGAACTAAATCCGTTTTATAAAAGTACTTTACCACCTTTAGACTCGCACCTCTGCACGAATATTCTTGGCGAAAATATTCTACGTACCCTCACTAAAATAATGGTATATATAAAAAAAAATTTTGGTCAACAATGAATCCTTAGTTCTTTACCAAACCTAATGTCTAGGGTAAGGCTTATATTTCTATAGTGTCTATTGTAGCCAAAATGTTTCAAAAGTTAGTATTAATGATGACAATTTCGAGTAGTGTTCTGGAGTGGAGACCGCGACTCGGCAAACGTAGTGTGAGACGCCCACCGGCCTGGTGGGATGACATCCTGCGAAAGACTGCAAGCAGATGCTGGATGGGTCAAGCCGAGGACAGGGCGCTATGGCGCTCATTAGGAGAGGCCCATGCCCAGCATCGAACTAGTATAGGCTGATGATGATGTAAAATGAAAAATGCTGTTTGCACGTACACTTCCATAACAATTAATAATGTTATTTCCTCTGGTTTAGTCTCATATTTCTATTAGTTTATCTTATGGAAGAAGATTAGCATACTAAATGTGTATAGATTAGTTTGAGCGAAGTATTTCTGGTTTAGTTATGCGACGAAGCATTCTGTAGGAAATTGGATTAAAATATAGCAAAGGGAACCATGCATATATATTCCATCCCTAGGTTTTTGCGTTGCTCGTGTTTTGTGATTTTCCCGCGGGAACAATTTATTTTCCCGCGATAGAAAGGCTAAAGTCTGTGTCGATAAATGGACTCAAAGTCAAAGTCAAAACGTTTATTTCCTTAGAAGCACATAGCCTACATGGACAGGTCAACTACTATCTAACACTGACATATTTTTTCAAATAGGAACATTAGTTTCTGGAAACCAAACAAACAATCAAACGCTCCATCTTTATAATATTAGTATTGAGAAGACTATATTTTAGCATAAGCCTGACTCATATATTTAAAAATTACAAGAATTACATTTTTTCTAGAGCTATATTCATAATATTAAGGTATTTTTTTCATTCTATTAGCTATTAAGGCTTATAAAAATTTTGTATTACATTATATACTCATTGAATGATTCGTTAAGCGAAAGAGTTTCTCTAGCTATTGCAATAAAGAAAAAATCCTTCGTTGCTAATCTCAGTAATAATTCAGTAATCTTAGAACAACGGGGTCTGATTTCAACTTAGAAGGGTTGGTCTCTTTAGTAACATGATTCAAGAAGATACGCAATAAATGTAACAAGGTACATTAAACATTTATGTTTTAATCAACATATACAAGAATTATATAGCAAAGATTGCAAATTGTTTATTAAACTTGACCAGTGATTTTCCATTTTTAAATACTGTTATACGATAATTTATAAGCTCTTAGCTTAAGTTACGGGTACACCAGACATCTGTTATACTTAATATAATAAACATAAATTTATAGACTATTTTTAGTATACGTAATAAACACCCAGACCAAGGAAAATGTGCGTACAGAACAAACAAACACTTGATCTCTCGGCAGGAATCGAACGCGCTACCTCTTGCGCCGCAAGCCTTCGCCCACCACGCCACTAAGGCTGTGACGACAAATCGGATTAAAAATTAATTGAGATGTGTAACAAAATCGGCTTAATTTTTTTCTAGACATAATCCAAATGAGTTTTACTGCCAATCTCATTAATTTTTATTCTAAAAGTCGCGAATGGCTCACACTGGCTCACTTTTTTTTAGCGATCTGGTATAGGTAAGGTAAGGCGAAAGACTGTATAGGTGATTCATGACGAGTGTAATCAAATTTTACTACTATAAGTTCTTTGTTGTAAATTAGTAGATAAATGACACAAGTTTAATTTGATTTTGTAACCAAAAAAAACGGAGGATTGGAGGTGTTTTTAATTCGTTAATGGCATAACTTTTTACTGAGTAGCTCGTATTTCATAATTATTTTTCATTGGAAAGCTGTTGCTCCATCTATACTAAAATTATTCTAAGAACTTGGTTAATATGGTTTAAAAAACTACTTTAAAAAGTGTGTATTTGGTAATACTTTAACGTTTTGAGTAAGCGGCCTGCATTTGTTGTCAGCTAATAAGAAAGAATAGGAAATTAAAATGATAGTAGTTTAGTTTCAATACACCCGTCTAATTAGTATTTCCAATTATCTCTTTTCCTTCCTAAGTGTAAAGTGATCGCTCTTAAGCGATAACTCCTTTTGTACTTCTTCCTCTTAAGTGAATATTAGATAAATCATTTGTTTACTGCACACCAATACCAACAGACTAACTTAAAAATAACAATTTCGTAACTATTGTTTTGTTTTGGTTTACAATAAAGTGATTTGTATTGTATTGTAAAATGAAACAACAGTTATCTGGCGCGAAAACCTGCCACTCAGTCTAAAATAGCTCCGTATAATAGTTACAGAGTTGAAAGCCTACATCTGAAGCAGTAACAAGTCCCTGGAACATTCTCAGAGCGTCTAAAGTGTTTCTATTGTTGAAACCTTCGCAAGGCCGTGGGAGGAGAAAAACAAATGAGAGCTAAAGATGCTGCAGCTCCCCAGCTTGTAGAATGAAGGCTCATTAACCGACTTAAAAACTGAAGAGGATTATTTAATCAATCTGGTTAGTACGAGCAGAGCTTGTGCCCGGACTTTCCGTAGAATTTATTAGTTTAAACAGTTTGCGTAATAAAAATATTAGGTTATCAATTTGAAAAGTATGAGATGGACTCAAATTACAGTACACTTTTAGCAATAAAAAAAGGAAAAATATGGTAAAGTATTTTTGTTGGAAGTTTAAAAAGATACGGACAGAGCGGTCACTAATACAAGTACTGGCATCAGTTAATGTTGGTTAACCTTATAAAAATCACGTTTGTTGTATCGTAGCCCCTTTAATATTTGTCTATTGTGTTTTTAGTATTTGTTGTTATAGCGACAACAGTTATACTTTCTAGCTATCACGGTTCATGAAATGCAGCCTGGTGACAGACAGACAAACGACGAAGTCTCAATAATAGAGTCCTGTTTTACCCTTGGGGTGTGTATGTAACCCTATAAATTTAAGAAAAACGAGTAGATACATTAAATTAAATTTTTTCGCAGATACAAGTGTTTATTTAGTATGTAATGATGTTACATTGATAAGTCTCGATAGTAGTTGAAAAATAACATACACAACAAAGCTAATGTAGTTAATCAGAGCTCGACAGATGTTGCCTCCGCATGCTGTCGGGCACCGAATTGTAATTTTGGTCGTGGTAATCATCGGTGATATGTAATCCGTCTCCCTAGCCTTTGGTTTGTTCAATATGAAACATGTGTTCCTCAAATTGGAGAATGGCGGTGGCATCATCATCATAAGCACCCTTATTTAAGTTCCCACTGCTGGGGCACAAAGACTTATCTCTCTTGACGAGAGAGATTAGGACTAAATTCTCCACGCACGCACGTGTAATTTAAGTCCTAATCTCACCAAGTGTGGGTTTTTCAATGTCACATCTCCTTTGAACACTTCAAGTTCTTTCTGAACATGCCCGTTTCGAAAAAGTTGTGCTTGAAAGTCGAGTGTACCCCTACTTAGCCAACACAGCTTTTATAATTTCAATGTCGGTTTAATTTGAGTCTTATGATCATAAAATTGGTTTAGTTAAAAGTAGAGAAAAATGACAAGTAATATAACATTATTATCATCTCTAATGTCGAAATGTCTCCTCTCGTCGCTCCGTTATTTCGAAGCAGAGGCTTATAAACAACCAAAAAGTGGTTAGGTTAGGTTAGCTAACAAATACGCAGTAACTTTAATTTAAATACTAAATATTTCAAGGTTACAGTCGGGTTGGAAACCCTTGGCAATAAAACCCACTGACACCAAAGTTAAGTACGTACATGGCACAAGCCCAACTAGTGTATCCAAACGTTACTAACTTCGCGAAATTCTCGCGCCCTCCAAAATTGCGGGATATCAGAAAACTAATGAAACTATCTCGAAACTTCTGACAGACTTTTATATAGTTCTGAACATTCTGAATTTGCATGAATTATGGACTCCTTTCTTTCATATCGCAGACGCCTTTTATTTATTTGTTTGAATGTTCTGAGAACGTGAATATTTATGGTTATTACTATGATATGTTATTAAAGTGCTTTTCTAAGTATTTTTTGTGTGATTACAGTAAAAAAACTTTTTGAGTGCACGCGTACGCGCGAGTGTGCTAAGATACAAATAAAATATACCCTCACATACACTTTACTTCATCTGCAGTTAGTTGTTAAACTGAAAGTCTTTCGGATGAATCTTGTTAACTCTTATCAGCTATAATCGGAAAATAACAATTGCCACTCCGGTTCGGTTTAATTTATGGGCGTAATTCTGAGTTTATCGCTGTCAAATCCCAGTGCTGTCTGTCAGATATTGTTTAAGATAAGAAAGTAGCTCACAATTATTGTGTCTACTTTAATATTATTCCACTTCAAACTTATATCTATTCTTATAAAATTTCCATGTCACAATGTTAGTTACCGTATTCCTCCGAAACTGCTTTACCGATTTTTACCAAATTTTATATGCGTATTCAGTAGGTCTCAGAATCGGCTACTATCTATTTTTCATTCTGCAAAACAACGTTTGCTGGGGTTAGCTAGTATATTTATATATTACGTAGTTTTCACGTAATATAAGTCAATAATATGTATCATTATGTATCTACATTACTAAACACTACTACTGCGTTTGATATCAGTACTTCTTACACCTATTCATTTTATGCATAAATCTGTGTAAACGTCACTGCTCTCTCTTGTTAGTAAATTTGAGATCCATCTAAAAGTTGCCTGGAAGAGATCGTTATAAGAGATAAGGCAGCCAATTGTGTCACTATATGTATCTCCAAGGTATGTTGCTATATTGTGTAATAAACAATTTTATTGTTGTATTGAATTAAATACCCCGTCGCGTCTGTCTTTATGTTCGAGATAAACACGAAAATTAATAAAGGGATCTGTAATTTTTAGCAATTGGTAGAGTGATTTAAGAGCAAGGTTATGGTTAAGGTTTTTGTATCCGTGCAATGCCGAAACGCGGCAGCGAGTATTCAATAATTCTAATCGGGTGGAGGCGCCTTGCATAGAGTCCATCGAATTTACCTTTACCTTTTACAAAAAAGTCCTTACACTCCAAGGTAAAGAAACTTTACAAATGGAGCATAAAGAACCTGATCTTCTATTGTTGGGAGAAACGAGGTAAAAACCTTCTCACGCAAACACATACATAAATCTTGTAGATGGCGGAGGCAATGTTCGAAGGTAATTCGTTTTACTATCTTGATCTTTCTTATCAAGACTAGTTATATTAGTACCGAATGCTTTTTCTTTGGGCAGGGCGACAAATGTTTCTTTATGTTTATTTGCTGATGAGTGAGCGAAGCGGTATTGTCTGAGGATAAATGTAAATGGAAGTTCTTTAAGAGTCACGTTTCTCTATTGAAAATCTTGATATGGATATTTTATTTCGGCGCGAAATAGCTATGAGAAAACATTTGAAGGTTTAATATCTAAGTTTTACGATTTTATTAACCTGTTAATATGTGATTTATCTTCAATTGCTTTTAAAAAAACGGAAATGATTTACTAATATCATCAATTCTAGCCCCCGTATTCATAAACATATTGCTTTTTTTATATTAAACTTATAGATGGTTAATAAAACGTTTGATAAAAAAATATAATCTTGAACCTAAATTACTGCTATCTGTCCAATACCAGTTCAATAAAAGCTTTTTACCTTTGTTTATCTCTATAATACTTAAAATACTTACTGTTGGCTTATTGTGTGTTTTAGACAATTCCATATACATATGATTTTATTCATACGAATGATGAGATACGATTCTTAATAAATATTTATACAATCATTACAAAAGAAGAAGACGAATTTGTCACTAGGTACTAGGTGCCTTAAATAAGTAATAAAATTATTTCAACAAAGTCTATTGAAAATGCTTGTTTCTCGGAAATCTTCGAAGAAGGCATTATGAAGAGATTCAATTTATTTTTCCTATAAACTGTGTTCATTGTTAAATTAATGAATGACTGAAAGAATTAAAATGAGAATTTTAATCAAAATGTTTCGTAATTGAAAAATATAACAGAAGTAGGATTTATTTAAAACTCTGCTAAAGTAATTTTAATCCAGATCTATTTAGTATTCTCAATGAACAATCCCATTTTTTATCCCGTTTCCCCATCTTCGAATAAATCTTTACACTTCTTAGAGATTCGGATCATGTAACGGTGCAAAGGACTATTTGAAGATATCTCTTATTTGGTATTAATAGTATTTTTTTAATGTTCATCTATAACTATCTCCAGGTAAATGCAGCATAAAATAATATAGAAAATTCTATAACGAAACTATAAAGAGAATACAAAATAAAAGACAATGTTTTAACTAATGATATAAATAAATTATTTTTGAACTTTTCAATTTTGATTACCAAGCATGCGTAAGTATATCAAAGTTATATTAGTTTCCGAAATTGGAAATAGTTTGAATATCATGTTATTTTATTTAAAAATACCTAATCTAACTATGCTTAATACAACCTGCAGTCTTATAATCTTTACCGGGCCACGGCGTTCCCGTGTTTTTTATTTAACCGAGGTAAACAATAGCTTATAGCCTTCGATAAATAGGTTATCTAACACTGAAATCATGTTTCAAATCGGACCAGTCTTTCTTGAAATTACCGCGTTCAAATAAACAAACTCTTCAGTTATAAAATAAAAGAAAATTTCTTTATAACTTTATGGACATATAATTGTGTGCGGAATACAGAAAATTGAATTTTAACCTAGTTTTCAAGTTTCTTTAGTATTACAGTGCGGGGTAAGCCTTTGGGAGTAACAAGATGAAATTTAGAAAAAACTGCGAGTTAACTTCTTTGCAAATCTTTAAAGTCCTTATGCCAATTAAGTGAGAATGGTTGTTAAGCAACTTTGATTCGACAAAAATCATAAACGGTCAGGATTTTGAAATACCTTCAAGCTTCAACGATATACATGACATAGTTTGTAGACTTATTTTTTTTTAATTTTACATAATGGCGTCCAGTAGTCGCCATATTGAATTTTCACTAACGTCATGTCTTTAGTGTCACTTGTCTAATAAGAGGAATCGATTGGCGTGTCAATCGTAGAAATCGGCGAAGGCATATAGTCTGTACCTATAGTGGGACAAAGGAACATACATAAATACATAAACTCTTAAACACATTACCACTTCTTTGCGTTGCAAAGTCGGATAAAATGCATGCAAAGACAGCTCACGTACTATCGCTCCTGTAAGTGCTTATCTTGGGTGTATCCGCAATTTATGAGCACTTTAATATTCACGCATATAAAACTTTATAGCCTCGATAAGACGTAGTCTAAAATCATAATGTGAAGCAAGATTATAAACATATAGGGTTAAGCTCGCCTTTGCACATGACCATTGTAACAAAACCTTCATGTATCTATTTTGTGTACAATAAGGAATTTATGAATTCTGTATCTATACGTTTTGTCTTTTAAACAAACTAGTAATTTATTTTTCTATGCTATGGATATGTTACTTGACAAGCAAAAAAAGTATGTGCTATTTAGTTAGTAATTTGGATACGTGGTAAAGCAGGATAAATATCCTTTTCCAGAAAAGTATGATTAAAGGATATTTAAAATGGCTCTGTCGGTGACCCGCGTTCTGCTACATATCGTCTTATTTCTGATTCGAACACGTAGAGAAACTCTACTAGGTACTAGGTGTCTCGGTTACATCATACCAATGGTTATGGACTTATCATTTTTCTGCACAATAATTAAAGTTTAATAAGTAAGGTCCAACTAGAAATTACGAACACGTTGTGGACAAAATCATTGTGATTGTTAATAATGTTAATTATTTAGAGAGAAATCACTATATTATTGTTCGCTTAGCTGAAATTTCCCGCTGTCGCTTATAACATGACACCATAAGCTATAAGCATTACCTACTTATGGACATTTTCACCTACACTAAATCGACCTACATACATACAGTAAGCCTCATAGTATTTAACAATTATGGCGACATTTTCTTTGAAATTATATTCCCAATTAAGCACATGATAAGTGATAATTCCTCTACATTAACATTTTAATAAATGTAAATGTTGGTGTCGTATCTTTTATGCTAAGTCTATGATTATCATAACTGTAGATCGTCTAAAGTATGACGCAGACGATAAAAGAATCAAACCAACTTAAGTTTCCTATAGTTATCTTTGTACCTACTTATATAAAAATGGATTCCCAAATTGTATGTACGCTCATAACTTCAAACTATTGCACCAAATTGAATGATTCTCTGTTTTATGTGTTTGTTATTTTTGTGACAAGGTTTTTTTGTTAACATTAGTGACAAAACTACATTTGCGGAGTCAGCTAGTACATTATAAAGTTCTCAGAAAAACGGTGATTAATTGTGTAAAATGAGTTTAATAGTTGTTTAAAATAAATAAATGTTTCGGACAATCCACACAACAACATCTAGCCCCGTAGTAAGCTCTGAGCTTGTGTTACGGGTAGCTGATATACTTAATATAATAGACATACATAGATATTTTTTATTATACATATTTTACACCTAGACTACTAAGAAAGAGTTTGTAGAACATACAAACACTTATCCCCTTGCCGGGAATCGAACCCGTTACCTCTTGCGCCGCAAGCGTACCCTCGCCCACCGCGCCACTGAGGCAGTCAAAATAATAAATAATAATAATAAATAAATATTTCCGGACAATAAAATAACTTATAATGAAACAAAACATTAAAGTTGCTTCTCATATCGGCAAGAAAAACAGATAAATTATTCTAAACTGCATTCAAATTTATCCACACACATAGATACGACTAATATATATATCCGACCCCACATAGTGTGGGACAAGGGCAGGATGATGATGATGATGATGATAGATACGACTAAAAGAAACGTATACATACAGGAATATTAAGGTCAAACTCATATCACCCATTTTTTGGGATCGCAAATTTCTCAATCGTTTCGTATATTATATTGTACTATATGGACACTCACAAAACCAGGCCACAGAAATAGGATCGGTGTCTGATGTCAAAAAATATGGTGACCGACTTTTTCAATGGAGTAGGTTGCTTGAAAAATATTTCAGGAGAATTCTCTGTAAGTGGCACTTTGTACTGATAAATGGTGATAAAAGGCTCATGATATTATTTTTGTGTGGCGAAATGCGTGTATCAGCGGTTATAGATCTCAAGTTGACAAACGTACGCTTTCTCAGTTCTTAATGGTTAGTTCTGTAAATCCTCGTCGCAAATGATAAGTGTGACCATAACGAATCAAATGGTCACACTTATCATTTGCAACGAGGATCTACAGAATTAACCATTAAGAACTGAGATTTGTTATGGGCCAAAGAGTGTATTCTCATTGGCTTCTTTGGCCCATAACGAAAATCTATACTTGTATTATAAAGATGAAGAGTTTGTTTGAACGCGCTTATCTCAGGAAGAACTGGTCCGATATGATAAATTATTTCGCTGTTAGATGGTCTATTCATCAAGATACGTTTTTTACCACGGGAAAACCCAAAAACACAGGCCACGCTGTGGCGTAAAAAGCTAGAAGTATTATAAGTTTGACCGCTCCTTGCTTCTAGATTAATAAATAGGCTTTGGCTTTTTGGAGGTGTTGTCTGTTCACGTTCGTGGTAACCCTCTGAATCCTTACACGTGACCTCCGAGTGGTGCTAAGAACAGTCTCTGGTGGTAGGCTTCGGCCGCGGCTTGTCACCACCCTCCGGGGTGGGCCAGTGCGTGAAGCGATTTTTTCGTGTTTCGTAATGTGGTCCGGATAAGCTATCTACCTTCTAGATCTTCATGCTCCATCTTAGACCACATCGTCACTTTACATCAGGTGAGATTGTGGTCAAATAAAGGCTTATCTATCATAAAAAAAGGCTCCAAACCACTTTTGACCACTTGTCGCAAGCGGCACTGGCCGCAAATGTGAGTAGCAGGTTTGCGCAAAGTGCGCAATGGCAGATATGATTTTCAGAGTCCTAGTATCGTTAGTTGGATGATATATTATTTAAAAAACATGAGAATGCATTTTTGTCCAAAACTCAAGGAACCATTTTTTTAATACCTGCGGTCACATTTGTGTTGGCAACCTAGTTTGTTAATCATAATGAGTGCACTAATCCTGCAGCGGGAAGCCTATTATGTATGTCTGTCACATATGAAAATTAAGATTACTACGGAGATATATAGTAACTGTCTGTGTCTTTGTCTGTGTGTCCGTACAACTAAAGTAGAAACTAGTTAAAGGTCTTCCCGATTTAATTTTTTTAAGTATATAACTCATATATAAGTGAGTGTGTGTGTTTGTTGCTCTTTCACACAATAACTACAGTATGAATTTTGATTAAACTTCACAATAATATAGCTTACATTTCAGAAAAACACATAGGCTACTTTTAATTACGGTAAAATAGCATTTTTCACCGGAAAATCAATTATAGGATAGCCGTTTTCCCAGTAAAGGAAATGCTTCTTTTATAGCGCGAATCTAATAGCGAAACAAAAATCTAATAATAAACGGCAAAGCCGCGGCTGGGCAGCTAGCTAACCCTATAATAATCTGTAAAGTTGTTATACATGATTATGAGGCTTAGAAGTTGGCATGAACAAGCGAGTTCTGCCAAATTATACTCAAGTGGGATATCAAATTAATGAGCATTTAGATACTACTACGTAATACGTACATTAACAAACAGTGATATAGTGTTGGGAGTTCATTTTCAATTTAAATAAATAAATTAATGTTTCCGGACAATCCTCACATCAACATCTAGGTGGACTTGAGCTTACCATCTATGCTTGTGTTACGGGTACTGGACTTTTGAATACTTAATATAATAGGCATACATATATTGTTATTTTTTATTATACATATTAAACGCCCAGACCAAGGAGAATGTGCTTGTACATACAAACACTTGGCCCCTCGGCGGGAATCGAACTCGCTACCTCTTCCGCGCCGCAAGCGACCTTCGACCGTCGCGCAGCTGCTGTTATTTCATATGAACTTGTTAAATTACTATATTTTAACTTCACCGAGAAACGAAGAGTGTTATTATAGTTCTGACCGATATGTAGTCCGTATTAAAAATAAGTTAATCTATAACAATAACTAAATTTGACCGAAGAAATAAAGAAAACAAACGAGATAAGCCAAATAAAACCGTTTAAGAAAAACTATAATAACTTAATGTATGTATCCTATGTTCTATATTTAATACTCATATTATAAATGCGAATGTAAGTTTGTTTGTTACGCTTTCACGCAAAAACTACTGAACCGATTTAAATGAAATTCGGTACACAGAATCTCTAGAGCCTGAGAAAGGACATAGGCTACTTTAAACCGCGGGAAAGTGTCATTCCGCGGTAAAAATAATTATAACGCGGGTAACACCGCGGGACACTACTAGTATCAGTATATTTTTTTATATATGCTTAGCCTAGCCTAGCTCAGCTAAGCCCTAGCTTAAGTTAAGCTAGGCTTGGCGACAATCAGTATCGCCGGACAGACAGCCTAATACTTGACTCAAGTATTCATTTCGGATGCGTGCTTTTTAATAAATACAAACATACACTACTAGTGAATGTGGAATTGAAATGCAACCCTTCCAAAACGCATTCAAAAATAAAAAAAATGAGATATAATAATAATTAATAAAATATAGTGTTTTTTTTTCAAAGATTTGTAAGCAGAACAAAGATCTTACTTTCTTTTAGCACGGGACGATGGGCCCAAGTGGGAATGTTGCAGAGTGAATTAAAATAAAATAAATATTTCCGGACAATCCACACAACAACATCTAGCCCCGTGGTAAGCTCTAAGCTTGTGTAACGAGTACTAGACATCTGATATACTTAATATAGTCATATGCCACAATTGTATTTTGCTTCGAAAAGTGCTATTTTACTGTGGTGATGTAGCCTATGTGTTTTTCTAATTTATGTAAGTTATACTATTGTGAGGTTTCATAAAAATCCATAGTAGTTTCTATTCTATTTTAGTCATAGTATTTGCATGAAAGAGCAACAAACAAACTTACTTAAATACATCCTCACAGACTTCCGCGTATAAAGTATAAATAGGATTATCCCATAGTCCTTCACTTTGTTACAACTTAAATTAAACAACCCATATTATTAACAGCTTTACATTAACTACACAAATCTCAACAAAACTGACAAGACAAACCGAACAATGGATCCAACTCCATAGCGACGCTCAAAGTACATCCAACTTTACTCTCCTTGAAATTAAGTTGTGTTTCGCGAATACAAATCAAACTACTATATTCAAGTATTGGTTGCAAGTGTTACAACTTAAGAATTGTTCAACTAAATGAACTCAGATGGCAATATTTGCTTGGTGTGTTCGAGCTTCGTTATAGTCTCAAGTCTCCGTGTAAATTGCACAAGATAATAACAACTATAGGATGTCTATTCATAAAATTTTACACACCTAAACATGAGTACTACATTTTGTGACAAACGAGGCGTAGTTTTTACCGTAGACGGCTCGTGACTGTTGAAACCGGGCACCAGTCGTCCACTAACTATTAAGGAGGACTTACGCTGCGCTTGCTGACCCACGGTTTCTATTTCAACTTGGCTCTTATCGCCATACAATACAATACAATACAAAATTCTTTATTGCAACACCACAATACAGGAACATACATAGGAGATACATGTTTTATACAGTGACACAATGGGCGACCTTATCACTAATAGCGATCTCTTCCAGGCAACCTTTGGATGGATCAGAAATGTTTTTAATAATAGAAAGCAGTGGCGTTTACACAGATTTATAAATAAAAATAAAATTAAAATGAGTAGGTGTATGTAGTACAGAAAACAAACACAGCAGGAGTGTGTAGTAATGAACACAAATTAGACATACTATTGATAAAATATTAAGTGAAGTTGAAAGAAAAAAATGAAAAAAAGAAAAATGTTTATTTAATAGAAAATTACAGTATATACATATTATCCAGCGATCTCCTACACTAGGCGAAGCCTGTATTGTGGAAAATGACCATAAACCTTATTTTTGAAAATTTGTTTCATTCCATCTGTTTTTAGGGCTCCTTACTACTTACATACTGACTATTATTGAGACTCCGTCATCTGTCTGTCACCAGGCTGTATCTCAATCACCGTGATAAATTGTAAAATGTATAATAGAGGGTTAAAATTTTGAGGCTTTTTTTTTTTTATAATAGTTAAGCCTTCATTTGACCACAATCTCACCTGATGTAAAGTGACGATGTGGTCTAAGATGGAGCATGAAGACCAAGAAGGTAGATGGCTTCTCCGGACCACATTACGAAACACGAAAAAATCGCTTCACGCACTGGCCCAGCCCGGAGGGTGGTGACAAGCCGCGGCCGAAGCCTCCCACGAGAGACTGTTCTTAGCATCACCCGGAGGTCACGTGTAAGGATACAGAGGGTTACCACTTACGGACGTGAACAGACACAACCTCCATGCCGGGCCGATGTATTTCTGTTGCCGCTATAACGACAAATTACAAAACTACACCTGATACATTGATATCCTCCCATAGTTGGGCTCCATACGTTGCGCGACCCAGTACTTGGATGAGTGGTGTGGATGGCACTGACTGCATAATTTGCACTTAAAAATAAATATTTTCTTATATTGTTAGTGGTTTTTTTATTGTAAAATGTATAAACTTTACACGGAAGTCTAGGTGTACCAATATACATATAACTTAAATAATTAGTACCAAACTAACTGACAGATTCTTATTACACCACTGTGCATAAAAATTTAAAACCTTGAAAATAACTAGTATTTATTTTATTTTGCTCCTTTGGTACAGTTTTTTTTTATGCTTGTTAAGCCTTCATTTGACCACGATCTCACCTCATGTAAAGTGACAATGTGGTCTAAGATGGGACATGAAGACCTAGAAGGTAGATGGATTCTCGGGACTACATTACGAAACACGAAAAAATCGCTTCACGCACTGGCCCAGCCCGGAGGGTGGTGGCAAGCCGCGGCCGAAGCCTACCACCAGAGACTGTTCTTAGAACCACCCGAAGATCACGTGTAAGGATTCAGAGGGTTACCACTTACAGATGTGAACAGACAAAACCTCTAAACATATTTTGTTTTTTTGTTTATTACCTTTTTTATTCTAGCTATGGTTATTTTTTTAGGATTCTGGTATTTATTGAAAATAAAAGATAGGTACGCCATTTAGCCTGAATAGTTTCAAAATCCCACCTCTACCATAAAATACCAACACTGTCAACTCTTCGGCTTATCGACGGATCCGAACCAGCTTGCAGCAATATAATATTTTCCAAACAAAAGCTCAGTTTTACGGCCTATCCAGGCTGTTTTGACCCAGTTGTCCTTCCTAGGCTGATCTACGGTTTGTTGACAAGCCGTTCCCATCGGATATACTGGAATGTTTATCCATGTATCTTGTTACGAAAACAACTTCATTTATTATCTGAGAATAGGCTCGATATTTTGACGCTTTGAGTGGCTTCCAAACAAACTTTCAAACCCCGACAGGGCTTCATAAAAGGAATTCTAAACTTAAATTTCGTTTGAAGTTTTTAATTGTACTTGGTATGGGCCGTTCTGCCTGGAATCATTCCGTGATTATTTTGAAATTAAATTTAGATCGTGATTCGAATAATAAAACAACAATTTAAAAATTAGAATGACGGGACAATAACGTAATTTGTTTCAAAGATAAAGTAAGCATAATGTAAGTACCACCAACTCAAACGCGTATGATATTTCTCCTCCAATTTATGACAAACCTGAGTGAATTTAACCATTTCACATCAAGTAATACTCGTTGAATTGATGGCAATAAAACCTTGCGAATTCAGTATTATATGTCTCGGAATTTTATGTGGCTTTCTGTGGTATCACGTAAAACGAGACCTTGACGGGAAATATTCACATGTTGGAAGTTTTATAAACACCGTCATGCGAGTGTAAAGAATGAAACAAAGGCTGAAGGTAGAACGGAGATTCATAAATTGTCTAGAAGGTTTGCAACTTTTTAGACGTTCCTCGTAAAAAGAAATGGTAGGTAAATTGTTAATGTGGGTGGGAACAAGCATATATGGAATTTAAGGGAAATTCGGTTCATGTTTATGGCAAAATGCCTTAATATAAGCTTGTAATCTGAATACCTCAGGAAGTCTAAGCTTAGAGATAATTTATGGTAAACTGCCTTTCCGAGGCTTGCTAATATCCTAAGGAGTATAATGAAATTTCGCCAAGAAACGATATAAAAGCGTTTTTTTTTATATTAGGTTAGTAATATGGGTCTTAAACTTTTTCATAAACACAAAAAAAAAATATTAAGATACCTACAAAATAAATTTATAGATTTTTTTTATTTGAATAATGCTAACCTCACAGTAGAACAGTCTGGATTTTCTGCGAGATGTCGTTAGTCAGGGCTTCACCCGATATTACATAGTGCAGAAGAATTTCGACCTATCACGTAATTGACGCGTTGGTGTAATTGGTACATCGGGACGCTTTTCCGTTTTTCCTTTGCAGGTTCAAATCCTGTATGCGAAGGTTACAGATGTGTCTTAATCTTTTTCTGCATAAAAATATTATAAAGAATTCATTTATATATTAAGAACGATCACTAATGATGAAGTGCTTCATGATTTTTCAACTCATTGTCTTAATTTTCAATTATTTTTCATTTCTATTCAATGATTTTTTACATATTCCTAGATTAATCATTTCTACAGAATACATAAATTAAAACTAAATAACAATTCAACAAATAAATATAACACTTGTAAAGTCTTCCTCAACCAAAACTACGGCATTTATCTCCTTTGAATAAACTGACAGACGCTAAAACGCTAAAGTTCACTGGTATTACTCTGTCGCGAGCTGTCACAGCTCGTGTTTTATAAGGATTTATATCATTTACTGTTACCATGTTTCATAACTGACTTCTCTGTGCTCTTTAATACTTTATCTTTGACATTTCGGAAACCACGTCGGACGTTTGGACTTTGTTTTATGTGTCGTTTGTTTTGTTTCACCTGCATTTTAGAACTATAATTCGATTTTAAATCGATGTTGGATTCTTATGTCATGTTCCAATAACTACCTCAATTGTTTGGACGTTGCCAAATGATGACTGTGGTCTAGATATATATATGGTGCTCTATTTATGTGAGTGTATAACTGGCAAAGTTGGCAGCGATGGCGTGGATCCCGTAAATAACACGACGTGACATCCACACGGGATCGCTTATGATATTTTACCTTCTCTCCTGGCATTTGACTATTCTTCTCACAGACTTACGCATAGTTTTTGAACAGTTGCTCGCAATTGACTCTGCCACTAACTGACTTACAAATAGGAAACTTAATATATTAAAAAAAAACGTTTATTTAACAGTAAAATTTACAAATCGTTTCGAACGAAGTTTTCAAAAACTGTGTTGCAGAGCCAACGCCTAGCTCCAGAATAGACTAAGTCCTATGTAAGCAATTAAATACAAGTATATTATATAATGAAGGTGCCCGTTAAACAAAAATAAATATTATCATCAAATCATCATCATCACCCTATTAACGTTCCCACTGCTGGGACATAGGGACTTATCTCTTGACGAGAGAGATTAGGCCTTAATTCACCATGCTGGCCAAGTGCTGGTTTGAGAATGTCACATGTCCTCCAAACTCTTTTAAAGTTCTCAGAACATGCCGGTTTCCACACGATGTTTACCTTTAAGCACGTGTTTTAATGAATATATAAAATCAATCCAAGAAATACTACTGCTATACTAATATTATTTGCTGCCATGTTTTTATTTTCCCAAGTCTGGCGATTATTTACGAGCGAGAGGGTTAATACAAACATCTTTATATTTATGTTAGACTCGAATTTGATAGTTTACCTTGTCGCCGCATTTGGCTTTTCCTCTAACCGACTTACGCATAGTGTCTGAACTGATTGGACAGTTGCTAGCTGGTGATTCTGCCTCTAACTAACGTACGCATGTTTGTACTCCAGTTCAATCGTCCTAATGCCTTTGTTCGGTGCAAAGCGACAGTTTGCACTCTGGTTTGATTGCTCTGAGAAGGCTCGTCTCCAACTCACTTTACCCAATTTAGCAAGTGGTTGTCCGATTCCTTATTAAATTGCATGTGCAAGGTGCATCTAGTTCTATTGCATAGATTTAGGTTAATCTATGAAAATCATTTTATAAACTTGTGCAAGTGCTATACTAGCTAGATAGCTAGGTTTATTGCGTAGATTTAGGTATACCTATAAAATAATGTTTATAACATTACTAGCTGTGCCCCGCGGTGCTACCCGCGTTATAATGGATGAAGTACTCTTAACCAACAACATATTTATTTGAATAAAGATTGATATTATTATGTTGATACAACTTAAACAAATTATTTCGACCAAATTAGGTACCATAAAAACGGTTTTTGTGAGTTAATCTTTAAAGATAGACATATACTATAGCGGACTGTTTTTTAGATCATTAAAAGAGCTATTATTCTTTAATACATATTTTTTGTGTATCTTGAACCGTTTTCGCGGCGCACGCAACGGAAGGCTTCAAAGATGAAATAGTTTCTCCCGTTTTTACACATTTACCACTATAACTTTGCTCCTATTGGTCGTAGCGTGATGTTATATAGCCTATAGCCTTCCTCGATAACTGGACTATCCAACACAATAAGAATTATTCAATTCGAACCAGTAGTTTCGGAGATTAGCGCGTTCAAACAAACAAACAAACTCTTCAGCTTTATAATATTAGTATAGATTTTCCTAAATTATTTTACATAATTTATTGTGAAGTGATGTGAGCGCAAGTTCGAATAAGGCGATGGAGGGTTTGTGTTGTATCTCGCAATTTGAACAAAATTTGCATAAAACCAAAAGGGGTAAATGAACCCGTGGGATAAAATTTCTGCGAGTCCAGTTGCCCACAGATTGGCTATATATACTATTGAATATCAAGCTCTCGTTAGTTTAATATTAGATTTTTTGTTTTGTTTTAAAATATTTTTTGTGATATCTTCAGTATTTATTTATTTGACCCGTCAGGTGCACGACCATCATAACTAGTTACTCTACTATTTATCATCATAACTAGGTTAAAATTTTTTGGATAATCAAGTCATATACTGGGTAAGGAACTTACGTGGCAGAATAAAGCCACAATTTTTATCTCCCTTTCTGTCTAGCTACATACAGCGAGGGAGAAAGAGATACCTATAGATAGTTATGTTACAAAGTAATCTATATAATGTACTTATGAAACCGTACTTATTACGATCTCCTCTTAAGTACTAGGCACTCCACTGAACTCGAAGGCCCTTCAAACCTCTCGATAATAAATATTCAAACAAGCTAAAATAAGAACTTCTTACAAAGTTGAGGGGTTTGACTTTCTGACGAACCATCATAAAATTTTTATGTCATCTATAAATATATTCCTCTCAATTATTTTTTTTATTACTGTTTGTGTTTGTTGCTTTAAACTTTAAACACCAAAATATTTATTTTTATCTAGAGAAAATAATACATTTTATCAACTTAATACCAATATCTCTCTAGGTTAATACCATAACTTATGTTAAGTAATGCTAACTACGATAAGTCTGAAAATTGTGTTTGGTCCTCTTGGTCAAGATTACTCTTTTTGGTACAAGACAGCATGGAGGGTGGTTTTTGAACAAATATTGAATATTTTGTGGAATGAATAGATTTCGTTTAACTTTAGATTAAAAATGTATAAATATATCCAAGTTATATTAAGAAACAATATAATTTTATGCTCGACGATTGCCACTACAATCCCCGGTAATATTATAATTCTATAGTATATAAAACTTGATCAGCAATAACTCCTCAACTGAAGCACAATTTGAGTGGCAATCGAAAAATCTGTATTGGAAATTCTTATTGGTTTCGGGGGGCCTTTCAAACGTGACATTAATCTCAACTTTGCATCTGAACTGGCACAGATTATAGGAAATAGCTCCATCAATGGTATATGAGAGTTCTATTTTAATGAATAAGGGTATATGTTTTCTTGCCTTCTAATTGGTATTCTTTAAAATATTACGTACTGAGAAGCCTTGGTTTTTATTTGTAAAACCACCGGATTTGTGGTCAAAAACCGTATTTCCGCTGAAAATACACATTCTAATTGATTTACCTCTATTAGAATCATGGATGGTATCATAGGCATACAACGACACACAATCATATTAAGCAAATAACAAAATAATATTTTCTCTGGGATCTGGAAAAACACACAAATTCATAAATTGCGTCAAACCTGCGCCCTTCATTTGTGTTCTCAAATTGTATACAGCAGCTGTGACTGTGAGTGTCCTGGATACTATCAAATCACTGTGACATCGACTGGGCCGCATTCAGGCCGTGTATTGTGCATCGAGAATTTGCAATAACTGCCGATTGCCGCCCGGTCGGACGCGAGCGTGCAAACCGTGTATCTAGTAAGAGTACTACGAAGAGATTTGAAATATTGCGTTGTGCATATCTTTCATGGAATGCATATGGTTATAACTTTCATGGAAGTTTTGTTAATATTCCCGCGTTTGTTTAAAAGCAACGCAAACGCAAACAAATTTTTATCTATCAATAATGTTGTTCTTTTAATGCAGCGTGTTATATTTCAGAGTTGAGAAATTAATAATTCAGAGTAATATGAGTTTGAGGAATATGGAATAATGTTGTAAAGTATGAGATCGTCTCATACTTAGTATTCTTTGCGCCCAGCAAAAGCGGTCACCCATTCAAGTACTGACCAAGTTAGTACCTTAAGTTAGCCCAACTTTATAGGTGTTGTAAATTGCTGTTAATGACGTATTAAAAGAAACTGCTCACTAGATCTTGTTTAAACCAATTTTCGTTGGTAGTTTTCATGGTAATGTACATCATATATTTTTGGGTGCCGTTTTTTGGCATTTGGCTACGGAACTCTAAAAAAAGGCTACGTGCAAGCGGTTTATGTCCGCTTTCAAGATTGAACGGACGGTATCCGTTAACAGCTAAGCCTCATTGTCTCCTAACGTAAACAAATAGTCGTAGTAGCAATTTAACTGTCCGTAGGAAGAACAGACAGTTCTTTGTTTTATTGAAAAGAGCATTAGCACGAATCGTTCTCGAATCAAGCCGATAATCGTTATTCGCTCGGGTGTTGATGGACGCCTTTACCTATTTGGCAGGTATTTGATTTATACTTCAGGTTTATAATAGATGGAATAAAAATAACATGCAATTACTAACACTAACTTACTGCAGTTGACGTGTTAAGGCTGGAAATAGATGACTTTTCATCAGCGGTATATAGAGGTAGATAGGTGATCAAATGCCATCATAACATATCTTGATCATGTGCGGATTTCTCACGCTCTTCTAGTCTTATTTTTTACCCCCGACCAAAAAGAGGGGTGTTATAAGTTTAACGTGTCTGTCTGTCTGGGACATCATAGCTCCCGAACAGATGGAGCAATTTCAATTTATTTTTTGTATGAAAGGTGAGTTTGGCGCGATTGTTCTTAGACATGTTTTATGAAAATCGGTTGTACCGTTAAAAAGTTATGGGGGTGAGAGAAGGGAAGGAAAACTGAAAATCTGCAAATATACTAGTGTGACGAAAATAATGCAATTTTAATAATCATAATCTTATAAAAGTATATTTTTAAATAATGTGTTAGAAGTATCGGTTAATAAAAATATTTAAATAAATCTAGTAACAATATGTTTCATATTTTAATGATAGTTCTATAACAGTACCTATTCAATATTCCGTAGCTTTCAGATTTCAAATAACGAGTCCTCGGTAAATGGGACCAATATGTTTAGTTCCAAAGGTATTTCCGAGAACTATGAATCGAGGAAATAATTGACTACTCAATTATTTCCTCGAGTCGGTATCTTTTATCGTATTTTATTATATAGCAGGTACCTACTTAACTGTTCTTTAATTATCAAAAATTGTTTATAATATTATGTATGAGTGTGGTAGACAATAATTTAAAAGTGGCATAAACAAGTGCATTTTAAACGAAAACAGCACGACTTTATGGATACTTTTGTGTCCGTCAATGATTACTCCTTTCTTGGCTGAACTCATGTTATAAAATGCCCCCTCAAATTAATTGTAGCATAATAACAATTATTCAAACTCAAATAATAATAAATAATGCAATATTTAATATGGTTCGATCGCTTTAATCATAATTATTATTTAAGCTTTAATTGTGGTCAGATGGGTTGTGTGTAGATGACAGTTTAACACGGCAGTTAGAATTTTATGGTTATAATAGGCATGATGTATACACGCAAAAAAATGCTAAGTATTCAGTTTATTCCGTCTGTGAGCCCGTTCAGAAATACAAGAAAGTGCAAAGATATACAGAGAAATTTGATACAAATCGCACGAACGCGTTTCGTCACGACCAATTATTTTTTAAATAATCTCATTAACGAATCAAATGTTTAAACAACACCTGCCTTGAATTGAGAAACCCTGTTACGAAGAAATACAATGGCGCGCAAACATATTCATCTTCATAATATAAATTTTAAATTCGTTTCTTCTTCCCGCCCGACTTTCACCCCTCACAACGTTTAAACGGCCCAACCGATTTTCATCAAACAAGTCTAAGAACAGTAGAAGAAGTCTAATAAGTAAGTCACCAAGATTAAAAAAACGCCTTATCCATTCGAGAGCTATGATGCCACAGCCAGACACGTCAAGCTTATACCACCCCTCTTCTTCGGGGTTTAAACATTTATATGGAAACACACAGCTGATGATATTCCGACATTAGGTCTGTGTTTAGTTGCCAAGGCATGTAGGTAGTCGAATGGTAGTAATAACGTGGATGGGTACGTTCGTTTTCGCATAGCTTTTGTTTAGCCAGCTTGATTGCCCGTCGCACTTTGCAGCTTCTGTTTATACACAAATAACAGCCTATAGTCTATTTCATCTCCGAGTAAAGTTAGACAATAGTTAAAATATAGAGCTAATTCGCTCAGTCATACATGAGAAAACCCTTAGCGAGATAGACCTTGAAAACATTAATTGACATAACTAGCCATTCCTTAGTATACTCGGATTTTGTGGAACAAACCCTTACGGTCTGTTTCATAGTCTCCGAGTAAACAAAAGCCATTGGATAAAATAAAGAGGAATTTCGGTGAGTCACTCAATGATAGTTGTCAATTGACTTGATAGCACTACCTCCTATATTTAAGAATTTAATCAGTATAAATCCATCGTCATGAAATAATAAACAAAACAAACATACTTTCGCATTTTATTAAATTCTTTTGCGATTCCATACATAAATTACTTAGTAAGAATAAACAACTATATACATAAAATATTTTCTGAGCAGTATTTTGGCAATCTTATAACAAAATCCCCCATTTTCTGATAAAAGTTGCATAACCCTTTAAGCGTGTTCATAATATTTCATAGGATTTCCGTAGTTGACGTAAAAGGCTCCGAGATTTTCAGAAAACCGTATGTTATTCTGCTAATCTAAGCATTGCTTTTTTTTTCTTTTCATTGATCTAAATTGCAACAAATATTTTGTAATATGTTTTAGGTTTGATTTCGTGACAGCTAAGAAACTAGATGGGTTGATTTATTTTATTACTTTTTCATACCAGAATACTTTTTCAGTAACCCGGGTTCCGTTTTAAACTCTGGGTGCAGTATGAGTCCATCTCATAGTTATCAAATTTATTTATTACTAGTGGCCCACCCCGGCTTCGCACGGGCTTTTATTCAATTTTTTTCCCGGCAATTATTCGATTTTTTCTCGCCTTTTAAACCTTCCCTAGACCTCCACGAACATTTCAAGACTATGATAAGATAAATCCGTTCAGCCGTTCTCGAGTTTTAATCAGACTAACGAACAACAATTCATTTTTATCTATATAGATTTACGAGTAGTAAGCTAAACTTTTTTTTGAGAAAAAGCAATATACTATACAACCAACTTAATAGCTATTTAAACACACTCTCAACTATTCATTTCAAAAGCGGGATTTAATCACGTAATACTAGAATCTACTTCTTCTTCTTTCAACGTTACGGATCCCGTTTTTTAAATGAATAGCTAGATATAACTCAAGATAATTTTAAAAGTGAAATATTCTCCAATATTAACGACGCCAAAAATTTTAAAACAATCGCAGCAATCAATTCGAAAACGACCATATTTCCCAGATGCTTTTATAATCGACATAATAATCGACATCCGGTTCCCGTTTTTTCAGTGCAATTTAACAGTTGGCAGCAAAACACTACAACGGTCCAGTTTACAGCGGTCTCTATTAAAATTTTATTGAGGTTTTTCTGTGGTGCCTTTTATAATAGTGCTTTGCCATTCTTTGCGGGTATATTTTTTTCATGGACTGTTTTAAAAGCACAATTAAGTGTTGCGAAAATTATTATTCTTTTATTGTCCTTTACCAATCTGCTTTGTCACCTAATGTAAGACCTCGACTTTATAATAGAAAATTGAACTCCAGATTTTGTCTGTTTGTCGGTCTGACGATTGCGTGAAAATAACTCAAACATTTATAAATTGGATTACATAGCATCTTTGTTTTAATTAATAGTTTGATAATATAATACCTTAAACTAGAATAATACTATTCAAAACAGACTATAGTTCCCCGTCGGTAATTATAATTATGAACTACACTATTATCGGACTTTAAAAATCGTAAATACTGGATTAAATCGTTAAATCCTAAATATGCTTTAATATAAACATTCCAATGATGACTATATAAAAAATAGGTATTCTGTTCAGTCCATCTATTATCTATATATATACCTCTATATAATATTAGCCCTTACAAAAATACTGGACACCTATTATTTATTTATTATTTATATTATTATTTATTTATAGACATAGAGCAACAAAGTTCCGGAGAGGGGGCTTGTGATGAGTGTTCATTTAGCTCGAAAGCATTACGTCACACAAAACTTTAATGCACTGTTTCGTCTAGATTTCTCGTTTGCTAGAAAAAGAAAAAATGAGGGTATTTTTTTAGTAATCTAAATGACTGACTATTATTTTTTAGCCATCTACCCAATACTGGAAGAATAAATACAAAAATAAATTAATTTAACCGCTCATTCAATGCTTTTACCCTAATGAGGAGAAAAACAGTAGACTCAGCCAATAAAATACACTGACAGACTACGCAGAAATTCTTTTACATCAACAAAAAAAAACATTTGATCTTTAGTTTAATTTCGCGCTCTGTGGAGGCAAAAGTTTTTTGTTAGTCTTTCCATTTGGGTTTTATAGCAAAGTTGGAAAATAAAGTCTATTAAACGTAATAGAGAATGTCCTTAAATTTTATCGGATTTTACTATAAAATAGTTATAGTTGGCATCTGGGACCTATAAAAACAATTGCCTTTGTTCGACTTTCCTATTCTGAAAATCGCAATCATAAAGTAACCTTTTTTTTCTTAACCTAACATGAACAAGGCTGGCTGAATTCGATATTGTAACATATTGAGATAACGATATAACAGTGAGAAGCTGATAATTGTATTTTATTATTTTTGTTCCTTATTCAAATTCTGGGAATTCTGAAACGTCTCTCTTGTTATGAGTATCAAAGCTGAAAGAGGCGTTTTTAAATAAAAGTATGAAGAATATAACTTTTACAGCTATGTACCTTTAATTATTAAAACCCAAAATCTTTAATTTTTTCACGTTAGATGGGCTCAACGATCTGTCAACTGTTTTTCTTATAATTTTTGGGCAAACCGTCAACTCGAAGACGAAGTCTCGGAGAAAATATCCCAGTTGTCACTTTAAATATAACTGTCCCAGTTGATCATATAAGTGTTTATCCATTTTAGAGGGGAACCCTAAAAAATTATAATCCAATAGGATTTAGAACATTGAAAGCGATTTTCTAACTTCAGAAATCCCAGGGCAATTAATTGAATTGTCCCTTTCCAAATATGTCAACGGATAATCCTTATGAAAGCATACAGATCTGTTATGGACAGATTGGATTTTAGAATTTTATTATGACTCGTGATTTCTCTCGATATAAAGTGACTTAAAAAACATAAAAAATCTATGAATTCATTCAGTTGATGGTCTTACGTAGGTACCTCTGTTATAGGAAAGTTAATTGACCAAACTAGTTATGATATAAAACTATCGGCGTTTTCAACTTTTTATATATGCTAAATTTACATAAAAAGTTTTTATAGATTATTATTATAATTGCAATTACATTTTACCATTCAAAGGTTGCCTACCAGAGATTGCTTTAAACTCAAAACACTCAAACACTCTGGTCTTTCCGTCATGGCTGAGGATCGTGGTCATCACAGCTTGTAGACGACGGTCCTTTGTTTCAGCTGGATTTAATGATCTATCTCCACCGGTGCCTATGCTCCCCGACAACCGATCAGAGGTAGTGGCCTTCACTTGATCGAATCATCTAGTTGGAGACCGACCACAGGTTAACCCTGGGGGCTCCGTGTTTCCAACTACGACCAGCATACTCCTTCTTATTCTAAAGCGATAAAGCCTCCTTTTGTTTATGTTTTCATATTGAATAACTATTTTATTTTTGGTATAGAATAAAACGCTGAGTATTGCACGCTAATGAACTTTACGGCCAGTCTAGTGGATAAAACAAGTAAATTTAAATTTACTCGGTTTCGTCACTAGAGTGGTTGTTTTAACAATTTTGTCGCCGAACCGTATATGAAAACGAATGATTTAAGTAGCCTTAACCACTGAACTAATTGGATTTGAATTCAATCAGGTTTTTCACTCTGATGGATTTTCCAGCAGCGTTTTCACTGAATAAAACTGCACGGTGAATGAAAATTCAATTTCGCTATTAAAATGCTTTGGAAAATTAATTTGTTTTAAAAAAAAATATAAAAAAAATTGCGAGAGGTAACTAAATTATCTTTAAGATCCTTTTGATAATTAGTCATTAAAATATACACTTTTTTCAGACAAAATTCACAACTTCGTGTCGTAAATCAAGAAGCGACAAAATCAGAACATCACTTTTACGTTTAGCTTCAATTACACCGATCGGTCGAAATATTTTTGAGTATACACCGTCAAACGATTTCAGAACAATTATCATCATCATTATCATTTCATTACACATGGAATCTTCTGAGATTCCCATCTGCTGGAATCTGTTCCAGCGTGCTGTATATAATAGGCGAGTGACTTATGCCTGAATTGAGAATGGAGTAGGTACCTGGGATCTAGTTCGAGGTTAACAATCCTAATTAAAACCTTTTTGTTTCAGGCTCTACTCCAAGCGCACGATGTGGTTGCCCGCGAGGTATACGGCGAGGAGTCGCTCCGTGCTTCGCCCCCGCCCGTCAACGGGCGTTCCACGGCGCCCCCGCCGGAGGAAGATGACGACACGGAGCCCGAGTTCGAGAACGTGACCAGGGTCCGCCTCGTGCAGTTCCAGAAGAACACAGATGAGCCGATGGTGAGTTTTATACCGTATTCACAAACATCACACACACAACCATAGATCATAAGAGGTCTCACAGCGTGCATGGATAAATTTGGAAATTGCTTACGCACTATTCCGATCGCGGGTACGTCATTTTTGTAAAATAAAAAGGGCTTATTATAAACATTTTCAATCAAACTATAAGCATCGTAGATGATCTTTTATTATTTCTTCGATCTGTCTAAAATTTTCTACGGAGATTCTAGAATTATGGAAATCGTAACTAGTACGGAAATTACCATGGAAATAGTTTTACGACTTCTTTGGGTCTTATTTCACGGCTTCGGATCGGATTCGGATTGACCGTAGTGACTCTTAGACTTAGTTAAGATAATTCGCAAGTGGCCAGTTGCACATAGTGCGTATGACTGGTGGTGATACACTAGACTAGGCAAGAATATAACATTTCCTCGAGCGTTGTAACAATCTTGCGAATGCTCGGTGCTTTGCTCAGCGTAAAGCTCACTAGGGTAAGGCCGTACATTTTTCGTGTGTGTGTGTGTGTGCACTTCCTTAAGCAAACTAAGCTAGATGAGTCCCTTCTTACTTCCCGTTCTTATATTGAACGTTAACGGCAGTTCCATAAGAATTTCTTAAACTTCATTATTGACCCCACAAAACCTAACTGCTCTTGTTTCATTGTTTAAATTGCCGACAATTTTCTTATCTTCAGTACTTTTATCTATTATTGCTTCGAGTCCCCTTTCTAAAGATGCCATTACAGCGCCTCGATATTACTATTGTGGTTATTAATGCCAACCTTTGCCACACTTGTCACTGATATCAAAGTAGATATTCAGTAGGAACACATCGTCATTAGCAACCCAAATTAATCTAAAGCCGCACAATCAACCGATACCGCAATTTATTGTCAACAGCTCTACATTTAGCCAATAGGTATGCTGTAATATGCTGGTCAAACACGTCATAATTAGTAGTAAAATGTTAATTTAGAGCTTTATAGATGCTTTATTAAAGCACAGATGTGGTGGTAATTTCAACTGAAAATTACTAATTGAATAAAACTGCAGAACTATAAAAACACACCTACTTCAGAAACTTCTGCTTTGTTTTGTCGGTTAAGAAGTTGTTACACTTTTCTCATTGCCTATTCTAATGACAAATTCACTAAGCGGGGTCAGTTGACTGATTTTAAACTGACAATACGTCAACCGGGCCCGATCTTCTAAAGAGCCTTTTAAGTGACCTCTGATCAGCAATGCTGCGTAGCACATCCTCCAACAAATAGACCTGTTTTTTTTAAAAAACGGTATACAAAATAGTTATAGGAGCTATCGCTAATGCCAACGTCTTTTTAATATAAGGTACGATGATATGTAAGGTATCTAAAGTAGCTACGAAGAGTTCCCCAACGCGCACTCCAATTTAAATTCTCCATTCTGGATTCCGAAATGTAACAGACGCGATTGCAAAAGTTTGCTCCAGGGAGAACGGGAAATACACGTTTGTTCAACCACATTTTTCTGATGACAGGCAGTTAATTGAAATCTCTGCAGCATGTCAATCAATCTCTAAACAAACAGATATCAATTTCCTATTCGTTTTGCGATTGTTGAAGTTGGTAGAAGTACTTACGAAGTAAAAATTGGTAGACTACATTTATGATCAAGTCATCCAACGAGTCTGCAAGTTCGCCTGTTTGTTCGTTATGCACTCTAAAAGTCATAAAGGGATTATGTCGTTTTTACTAATAGGGTAAGGGGAAAATAAATCTACCAGGTTGCCAATTCAAACGTGGACGCAAATATTTTTGTTATAGTTTCGTACAAAATGCATTCTCGTTTTTATAAATAAAATAAAAGGCGAAAAATTAATTATATAAAGAATTCTGAAAAATAAGGTAGACGTTATTTTTCGTTTACGTAAGATTATAACTCAAGCTCAACTCACTAAGAAAATACAAGAGATTACTAAAACTATTAATTATAATTACTTATAACCTACCTAGAACAACACATAAAGGGCTCCCTGGCTCAGCATAATTTATTTATTTTATTTATTTATTTATTAAATAAATAAAATAAAATGTATCTGTCATAGAACTGGCAAGGAGCCCTGGCTTTCAGCCAGGGCCCGTGAGCTGGCATCACCACAACTGGAAAATATATATACAATAACAAATAAATAACTTGCCATAAATCTGGCGGCAAATGAGGGTAGCAGATTTATTTTGCTGGTATATTCCAGGGTATAACCTTAAAGTTGGCGGACGACGGGCGCTGCATCGTGGCTCGGATCATGCATGGCGGGATGATCCACCGCCAGGCGACACTTCACGTCGGTGACGAGATAAAGGAGATCAACGGGACGCCTGTCGCGAACCAATCCGTAGCTCAACTGCAGAGGATGCTGGTAGGTGCATCAGTCCTCATTACTGAGGGTCATGGTCCTCTATTTGTGGATGATTCACCGCTCGACGCTCGGAGACGCTCCACTTTGAAGACAAGGAGACCAACGGGACGCCTGTCGCGAACCAATCTGTAGTGAGCTACAGCTGTAGAGGATACTGTTGGGTTTATAAGTATTGGTTGTTAAACTGTCATCGAGTTTCTGAAAACTGTAGCTCATACACAGAACCGTTTTTGCCAAATTAAGATATATTTTGGTTATTACATCAGAAAGGAAATTCTGAGTATTTCTAGGTATTCTATTAATTACTACTATTACAGTAATACTACTGGAAATAGCTTAATTTACTTAACATTATAAGCAAGGTAAATTCTATTACATTCTTTATTCCTACGGGCGAGAAACTGTCATGTTTTTGTTTATAACTTAGTGCAGGTATCTGTTTTGATAAGATCCAACAGTAAATTTTGAATTTTTAAATCAAATTTCAGCGCGAGGCACGTGGTTCGGTTACATTCAAGATTGTGCCGTCATATCGTTCTGCACCACCACCCTGCGAGGTAAATTTATTTTACTGAAACATTGTAGATGATAAACTTGCCAGAATGCTTGTTATAACAACAATGTTTAAATTTTCAAATAATAGCTGTAGAACTAACCACTTTGATATGAGATGCTAGAAGTAAAACCATGAGAAAACAGTCTGGAGTAATTTTGTGTGTAGATAATAATTTTAAACATTAGAAGTAGGTAGTGTGGAAAACGCTTGTTTTAACTCACACAAATAAAATGATTCGAAAGTCGACAAGCGCACACAAATGCTTGTCCCAAAGCATAAACTGATTGGTGGAAAAGAAAAAAATAATTTAAATTTTGGTATTTTTTGTTCTGAATAGCTTTTCCGGATAAAGCCTTCGCCCGTGCTAGTAAGTAGCTAAACCAGATCCTATGCTACTTTGTGTAAATATTTACTTTGTGTAATGTTATGTTGTCTTATTTTCGTGTTTATGTTATGTTATTATTGTCACCTGGGCATGGCTACGCGTCCCCGCGATCTCCAACTTTCTGTGCGCTTGTTGTTCTTTTATCATTGCTTCACAACACTTCACTTCACATTCACTTTACACTTCATCGACATTGAATCCCCCAGTAAGTTCATAACCATTCAACGTATTCTAGGAACATGCGGCAGAATCATAGCATACTGCAATAAATTCAATGTCCTGAAACATTCCATCGCAGTCGATAAAAGTTTCTGTTTCAATGTTCATTTCCATTTCTCATTTCGTATGTATTTACCCACATCCCGTATTGTGCCTGCTCGTCAACTTCGGAACTGGAACTTTTGTCAACTGTATTAATCTGGGATTCCGAGCAGTTCCGACTAAAAGTGAACAATTCCGCAGATATTCGTGAGGGCCCAGTTTGACTACGACCCGTTGGAGGATGAGGTTATACCTTGCGCTCAGGCTGGTATAGCATTCAACACCGGCGATATTCTACAGGTATCACTTTACAATATTTGTGTTATATTTTCAGATATATGAAGACTTAATTTAATGTGGCGAATTAAGTACTAATCTCTGTTATTGCTTTGAGCAATAGCATCGCGCATTACGTATTCTAGGTTTAGTTTTTATTTTCTTGTTGTATTGTTTCTTTGGTGTATGTACCTTATAAATAATTTTGTATCTATCTCTCTCAAGGAAAGTCCATGTAAGCAATGGGCACATAAAAAGGGGTGCTTATTATGAAGACTTTATATTTTATTTAAGCTTTGTCTAACTCTTCCGAAAAAAAATATAAAGGGAATTGGCATGATGACTACATAAATAAATTGTTTCTTAACTTCTTTATTACTTCCAAAAATACTGCACACGTATTTTTTTCTAAATAAAAGTGCAAAGAATTTAGGTTATACTTTTTTTAATTCTAAATAAAGGACAATTTTTTTGTGTGCGTTCGCCCAGCAAAAAGTATCGGCTTTTCAGGAATCTAATGATGCAGATAATTAGTGCCCTATGCCGTGTAAATGTGCCCGAAATTTTAAATTTGTGCCTCCATAGGCTGCAGAGTTATTTATGAAAAACAGTTTTTGCTGGACGAACGTTCGCCCAGCAAAACTTTTTTAAAAAAAGGGTTTAGTTGTATTTTTTATATGCAAAAAGATAGCTTAAGTACTCGTCTAAATGTGCCGTTAAAGCCAAATTTGTGCCTCTAAAGGTTTTTGAGATATTGAGTTTTTTGCTGGGCGAACGTTTGGGTGATTTTCATATCTCGGAAACGGCTGTTTTTCATACATAACTCTGCAGCCTATGGAGGCACAAATTTAAAATTTCGGGAATATTTACACGGCATAGGGCACTAATTATCTGCATCATTAGATTCCTGAAAAGCCGATACTTTTTTCTGGGCGAAGGCACACATTTTTTTTTCAAATAAATTTACCCGGTTGTTTCAGAAATCTATCGAGTTTAGCTATCATTAGCGATAATGCTAAACTTTCTCAGCTCGTTGGTACTAATTCTAATTCATCTCCTTTCAGATCATAAGCAAAGACGATTCGCATTGGTGGCAAGCCCGCAAGGATGCCTCTGGAGGGTCCGCTGGTCTCATTCCTAGTCCTGAGCTGCAAGAATGGAGAGCTGCTTGTGCAGCAGCCGAACGCTCAAACACAGACCAAGGTATACTTCTTGCTAAAAAGCCCTAGAAAACTGCCAGCAAAGTTGCCAATAACTTTCCGTGGCTTAAAGTTTACTGTTTATAAACCGAATCTGCAGTTTCAGTTCTGTTATTTTGATTTCGATTGATGTTGCATTGGTGTTTTATGAGTACTTATCCTATAATAGTAGTAGGATCAATATTTGTAAATCATTGTCTTAATTTTCCACTAGAGATTTTTTCATCGAAGCTGCCTCTTAAGTTTATTTACATTAATCATTCGTGTTTTTCTTTTCAAACATTACATTAATTGGATGCAGCTGTTGGTATGTAATTCGAATGTTGTGTCAGTTAAATTTAATGTCTTTTGTATTATGATTTCCCTAGCCCCGATTCAGAAAACTATAATAATAATCATAATAATGTGAATTTCAAGTTAACTTGAAAGTTGAAACTTGAAGTTTGTCACTCTTGTTTGTGCCCCTACCTATATGGGTGTGTGGTTAATAATGGAAAACCGCTATCAGATACAGCTATCAGGCTACAATCAAATATGTACCTGTATAAAACCTTTTGTACAACAGTTATCAATAAAAAATTCATTAGTTCAGTATTTCAAGTTGTGAGAAAAAAAAAGGAAATTACTTTAAATTTCCCTTCTTCTTTCTTTAAATAGCCGTGTTGGCTAAGTGGGAGAACACTCGACATTCATCCGAAGGTCGTGGGTTCAAACCCCGCCACGCACCTCTGGATTTTTCTTGCGAAATTTATGTGCGCTTTAAACACGTGCTTTAACGGTGAAGGCAAACATCGTGAGGAAACCGGCATGTTCTGAGAACTTCAAAAAAGAGTTTGAAGGACATGTGACATTCACCATCCCGCACTTGGCCAGCGTGGTGAATTAAGGCCTAATCTCTCTCGTCAAGAGAGAAGTCCCTGTGTCCCAGCAGTGGGAACGTTAATAGGGTGATGATGATGATGATGATGACTTTAAATTTAAATTTTGCTAATGTTTTAGGATACTTACGACTCTGAAAGTTAATAAATTAAAAAAAAATAGTACGATGCCAAAAAAAAACAAAAATATTATAATTTTGTTGAAATGACAGCTGATTTAATGGCCCAAGAGGCTACAAATAAAAATACAAACAAAAGTATATTTAGACGGTTTAAATGATATGAACATATGTTTTTTTTTGTTAGCTGGGCTACCTCTCCTTATTATCCATTATTAATGTCACACCCAGTACATATAGTATCAGAAACGTTAAGTCACACATAATCCAGTACTTTGTTTTGGGAAATGTTTTGTCGAAATATTAAGATTTCATATAAAAATTTAAACCGATAAATCCATAAAACCAAATCCTATTCAAGTGTTTTGTCTGCCTGTATATTATACTTTATGTCCAAATCATAAAATTCAAAGCACGATTTTCAACCAGACATTTCCTAACCCTAAAATGTAGAGTGTATTCCATACCTAATGCATGAAACATGTTGTAACAATGTTGTGCCGCTGGACAGAGGGCTGCGTGTCGCACACGGACGGTTGCGAAAACACAGGTAACTTGTTTAAAGATGTACCAAGCCTTTGGCATCGTACGAGTACACTTAGGCAGTTGTCCCACCGCCGGCGAGAAAACGACTATCGGCTATTTACTCGCTCAAGGAACCGTTTTTTATTTTCTTCTATGCTAGATAAGCCTTCATTTGACCACAATCTCACCTGATGTAAAGTGACGATGTGGTCTAAGATGGGGCATGAAGTTCTAGAATGTAGATGGCTTCTCCGAACCACATTACGAAACGCGATAAATTGTTTCACGCAATGGCCCAGCCCGGAGGGGGGGGGAGGGGACGTACCAAAGATTTACATTCTGTGTAAACAAAATAAATGAATATACAAATTGTTTATCGCTGAATAATCACACTGCCGGCGAGGACTCGCTATGAAACAAGAACTATGAAAGATTACACTCGATCAGCGGTAGGTACTCGATCGTAACTCACGCCAAGACACTCGCATAAATAGCCGAGCTACACAACTATCGGAACTACGTTCTCGCTCGCCAACTCGTTTCTTCATTCTAGCTCTATTCGCTACTTGCTCATAGTTGCCGGTTGGACAACTGCCGTAGCACTGAACAAGCTTTTTAAGACCTTTTGACACCAAGGGTGTTGGGATTAGGTATGTAGTATGAGCAATAGATGGACTATCAGCTATTAAAAGTAATAAACCACACCAAAGTTACCTACCCGCATTTTGCAAGCCGCAATAACCCGCAGTTGGTCAGCGTGGTGAACTAAGACCTGTTCTCCCTCGTTAATTAATAGGGCTTATATGTATGTAATAGCTGCTGGTTAATACAATACAAAAACGCTTTATTGTACACAACACAGGAACATAAACACGTAAAACAAAAAAAAATACGGGGGTTAAATTACGGGATGCGTCATATTTCTTTATATTGAAGAAGCCTTGTACGATTGCGTGAAATACTAGACTTAAGTTTTTGTTACTTATAATCATAGTGCCAAAGATTTAAGTCTTGTAGTACTAAATATAATTATTTACCACGTAGGTATACGTATTTGCTCAAATGATACGTTTTAATATCTTTAGGCTTTCGTAGCCGTATTTCTTGCAATAATAAGTCAGTTAACTTCTATTCATTCATTCTAGTCTTTTGCATTTTTGCATGCCCGGATGAGGCAGAATGTATTGGATTACTTGGAAATATATTTAATTTTAAATTAAGACCTTTATTGACCGACATCCGCGCAAATAAATTATTTATTTAGTAGGTACACTTAGTTATAATTGCTTTTGATGTTAGTTCGCTTTGTTAGATTAAATGTTTAGTTGGTATGTTGTGCTTATTAATGTTACGAAACGTAGGTATATTAATGTTCAGAACTTTGAGTTTCGTATACCTATTAACTAGAGTTGTCTCTCAACTTTTTACATTGTTTATTAATTTGTTTCAAAAATGGTTTCAATATTATTTACTGTTGAAATTAAACACAAAAGCTTCGGATTTCGTAATCTTAGCACCTCATTTTCTTTGGATAATTTATATCACGGACTTATAAATTAAGTAGGTAATTAGATTTTTTGTTATAGGTATTTAATATTTTTAGTAACGTAGGCACATTATAGGTATTTATAATTTATGACTTTTTAAACTTTCCAGTCCCTTACTGGGATTAGATCTTACTTACATATTCTTCCTTTGCCTACGTACACCATTCACAATAATTTAATTTTACAAATATAGCTTACACGTTGCAAAGATAATGAAAATAATTATAATATTATTATTATATTATCTCGGCACTTTTTATCAAAAAACATCTAGATCTATTTCTATATAATTATATATTTAGATTACAGTCGCTTTGAACACACTTATTGTTTCAGTAAATTGCTCCATCTTCGGACGTAAGAAGAAGCAGACGAAAGACAAGTACTTGGCCAAGCACAATGCTGTCTTCGACCAGCTGGATGTAGTCACATACGAAGAGGTGGTTAAACTTCCAGGTAAATACATCATAAGCACCATTATTCTCTTCCTGTTCTTTAGTCACATTGTGAAGGAATTCAAAAAATAATAAATATTTCCGGACAATCCACACAACATCTAGCCACGTGGTAAGCCCTATCCATGTGTTACGGGTACTAGATATATTTTATACGATATATTAGATATTTTTTTATACATATTAAACACCCAGACCAATAAGAAAGTGCTTGAAGAACACACAAACATTTGAACCCTCAGCAGTAATCGAACCAGATACCTCTTGCGCCGCAAACGGGCCATCGCCCACCGCGCCACTGAGGCAGTCAATGCTAAGTTGTGCTCATACCTTCCACACTATTTATATCTTCCACAGATCTTTTATGTCGTACCAAAAGGTTTGTCATTATCCTATAAGTGTTATTTGCTTAAATATATCTCTAAATCTGTTTTTAACTATGTTATTGTGTTTAACTCAATTTCTTCGCAAGGAAAATATGTATAAGAGCTTTGGAGTCCACCCGTTTTCTGTTGTTATACCTATTGCTAGAACGTCGGGGCGGTTTCCCGGAGGTGCCGGTTCGAATATGACGGTCGCGACTTATTCTTTTTCTTCATAAAATTATAAAATAAGTATATTATAATATAAAAAAGCCATGTTGGCTAAGTGGGAAGACACTCGAATTTCATTCCGAAAGTCGCGGGTTCAAACCCCGCCACGCACCTCTGGATTTTTCTTCTTGAGAAATTTATATGCGCTTTAAACACGTGCTTTAACGGTGAAGGCAAACATCGTGAGGAAACCGGCATGTTCTGAGAACTTTATGAGTTTGAAGGATATGTGACATCCACCTACCCGCATTTGGCCAGCATGGTGAATTAAGGACTAATCTCTCGTGTCAAGAGAGAAGTCTTTGTGTCCCAGGAGTGGTAACGTTAATAGGGTGATGATGATAATGAAGTATTATAAGAAATATGATATTTTGTTTTTACAGCTTTCCAAAGAAAAACAATTGTTTTGCTGGGTGCTCACGGTGTTGGCCGTCGTCACATAAAGAACACCTTGATCGCCCGTCATCCAGACCAATATGCCTATCCTATACCTCGTAAGTATAATTAAGAATAAGAATAAATTTATTGGTCAAAAAGTACATACATAGTTTCTTAGATCTATAGCCTCCAAACTAGGAAAAACCTGTATCTTGGAGACCTCCTTAGTTTTCAAATACTTACCTTCTACGAGAGGTAAATATACCAATATGTAATGGTGTTATGATGACTTCGTTGAGCAAGTTTTTTTATTTATTTATAAAAGTATGAATTGCAATACACAAGCAATTTATGAATCATCATAATCGTAATATCGTAAAGTAATAATGTTTTATTCACATTATTATAAAACTCTTAAAAGTAAATGTTCACGTATTTTATAATAAAACATATAATAAGAAAATTAAGATCTACAAATTAATAAGGAGACTGTTTTTAATTTAATTTAATTTCTTTCATTTTAGTCGAAGTACTTAGATAGATAAGTCATTTATTTGTCATCACAACACAGTACTTATGTTAATAAAATTAGAACAACACAGTACAAATGTAATTAATGCGGAACAATACAGTATTTCATGATAGCCCTTTTATATAAAATCATTGGGCAATTACACTCTAGGTACAAGCCATCAATTAAATTACTATTGATTATACTACCTTTGTACAATCGAATATACTGCAGTCCAGTTTTTAAAATCAGTTGGTAGTGGGCAGATTAGACTTTGAACTGAGTAAATTGACCTCCGCCACCAGCCAGCTTTTGGACTCTGGCACATCCTAAACTCACGCTAAACTACGTTCCGAGTTATGGTCTAGTCATCTTATATTTCATGCCAATTTAAAAAAACCATTTGTATTTCAGATACAACCCGGCAAGCTAGATCAGACGAAGAAAATGGAAGGCACTACTATTTTGTCACCCACGAAGAAATGATGGCTGATATAGCTGCAAACGAATATTTGGAATACGGTAAGTTGCGCAAGAGGTCTAAGGTTCAGTCAAAATCACGCGCCTACCGATGCTAAAATGGCATAAAAAGTTTGTATATGTTAGAATGTTGCCCCACCTCCTCCCATGAGCGCTGTAGGAAACCAGAAAATGAGCAGTTTTCTTCTTGTATCTTAACACCGGTAGCATATGGTTTATGTCTATAAGATATAAACTATAGGCATAGGCCTCATGTCTATTGTAAATATTTTACTACTGAAAAGAGAGAGACTGAAATCTTGCAATATTCTACATGATATAGTGATTTTGAGTCCTCTTACGTGATCGTGGCAAACCTAGGCAAACCTTAACACTTCAAAATAGATCTGAAAGCTAATAAATACTATATCTATTTATCCTACTACTATTATAAAGGCGAAAGTTTGTAAGTATGGATGTATGGATGTTTGTTACTCTTTCACGTAAAAACTACTGAATGGATTTGAATAAAACTTTATTACAATATAGCTTATACATTAGAATAACATATAGGCTACTTTTTACCGCGGTAAAATATAAGGTTTCGCGGGAAAATCAATTATTGCGAGTGAAGCCCGATTTAGATTAAATTTGGCACGAACATAGCTGCTTTCCCAGTAAATTACAAAGCTGCTTTTTACCGCGACAAAATCCCTTATTACGCGGTTAAAGCAAGTAATAATATAAACTTAATATGAATCCTATACTATTATAAATGTGAATGTTAGTTTGTTTGTGACGCTTTCACGCGAAAACTACTCAACCGATCATCATGAAACTTTGTACACATATTCTTGGAGTTATTAGAAGTAACATAGGATACTTTTATCCCGGGAAAATATGTAATTCCGCGGGACAATACATTTAAACGCGGGTAACACCGCGGGGCACTACTAGTATTATATAATTAAAGTTACCCGCCGCGTCCGTTAAACTGATCTTTATGCGGTTTCAACATTAATTATAGAATGATTCAAGAGGAATGTTTTCGCAATCCGTGCCAAGCCGGAACGGGCCAACTGTAGAACATAAAATCAAACTTGTGCTGTATTTTCAGGAACCCACGAAGACGCAATGTACGGCACTAAGCTAGAAACCATTCGGCGCATACACTCGGAGCGACGCATTGCAATCCTGGACGTGGAGCCATCAGCTCTGAAGATCCTCCGTTCTGCTGAGTTCGCTCCCTACGTCGTGTTCATAGCTGCTCCTCCTCTGAATAATGTTGCCGATGTGAGTATAATAAAATAATATGAGATGAAAAATCCAGAGGTAAAAATAAATAAGTTATTTAAATATCAACTTACTTTCCAGTACGACGGCTCCTTGGAAGTCCTGGTCCGTGAATCCGAACAACTCCGGCGTACCTACGGGCACTACTTCGACATAAACATCGTCAACAACGACATCGACGACACGCTGAACCAACTTGAAGCAGCCCTGGTGCGTCTGCGGTCCACTCCTCAATGGGTGCCCGTGTCTTGGGTCTACTGACATGAGGACGATGATTACCTATAACTGGACATTATGGATTTTATGGCGATATGTTAAGGTTTATTTTGAAATAATAGCTTCTTTTGAAAGATATACGACCCCAGTCTCGCAGGCTTCCCTTCTCTCGCGCACACGACAGCGGAAGGCCCCTCTACCTCTCCCACTATAACCCACAGCGCTAGCCGTATTTAGGACTGACGCTTACTGTGTTATCACTTTGGTACGCACGGCCTGAAATGGACACATTTTTTAACGGCTTACGACACGGCGACACGGCTTGGGCCAGCTCGAGTATTACGTTATCATAAATGGTAACTGTCACTGTCACTTTGAACACTTGTTCAGGATGAATGGTCAAGGGGCCTATGCCTTACTATAGGGTTTAAATTAAAAAAATGGTAAATGTCACCTGGAACTCTTTTTCAGGTTGAATGGTTATGATACCTACTTTTGTCTTCTTAGGGCCAATATTAACTAAATAATATAACTCTCAATTTGAACACCTAATCTGTCATGTCTCTTTTACTCTAAGATAAACAGAACTATAATTATTAATTAGTCTTTTGTATGGGGGACCCAAAATCCGTGACGATTCTAATAAAACTTTGTACCAGATACCAAAAATTTATTTCCTACTTATCTTTAAGCACCTATGATTATTATTTTTGTTTTTTTGTAATTTATTTTGACGTGTCTAAGTTTTGTAAAACCAAACTATGGAAATAAATTATTTTGTATCTTGTACCTATACTATTATTCACTCGCGTAAAATCAACGTCAAAGAGAGAACCAATATCTAAACTAAGCATTTTTTTTAAATATAAACCATATTTTATGAAAATTATTCATTTTCATAAAAAGTAATTGCGTTTTATTTCATGTTGCCATAATATCCAAAATGGGCCTTACAATGAACAACAGGCGATAAAACGGACAAAAGATGGAAAATAAACCCAAACTAAGGGTTAAATCGTGGCTACATCTCGCTTCGCTCTTACATCAGGGATTTTAACGTGAGTGAGATGCGTAGCTGTCACTACATAGGTAGTTCTATTCGAACAGTGAAATGAAAACAAATTCGGATATTGCTCATTCAGGAAGATAATGCCAAAAATCTCTGTTAACATAGACAAGAACCATACTCGTAGCTAGTTTGGATTGTCTATGATAATTAGATAAGATTTACGGCTTAGAAGTAATTATTACTATAAGTAGGAAATTACTGTATGAAATACCTTGTTCTATAATTCTGTGCTCATCATTTGTAACTAATTTATTTCATACACTGTTATTTTTTTCATTTTTTGCATGTAGAATTGTGTTGCGTGCGTTGTATTGAATTCGGATATTTAGTGCAATGATAAACTTAAAAAAAAATTACATACCTACATATTTTTGACTACTCTCAATAGTAAATTGATTTTACTACGTAGGTATTACGAAATTTGTTTGCGTATTTATTGTAGCTCATTAAAATCGTTTTTTGTGCCAAACAGTATTAGAATAATAACTATTAGGGAAAATCTCATCACATGCACTACACAAAATTTTTGGAACAATGTACATAATTATTAATCTTAGAAAATGCGTATTGTATAAACGATACCTATGTAACAAACTTAGAAATGTAGCTCAAAATCTTACTTACCTACCCTCTATCGTACTAAGATCTTACTCGTATTAAATTCTTATAAGTATTATATCATGTTACTCAAATGAAGAAGCTGTTTTTTTTCTTTTAACTTAATTCATTGTATACATAATTGTATTATTTAATCATTATCATAAAGTCTATCTGGTATATTTATCAGGCAGAGAGACTATTGCTATAGCAGATGTAGAGCTTATTTGACGAAATAAATCGAATACATATTATGAAAGTAAATTCATTTAATAAATTCTTAAAACATAATGTTGTCTAGTCAGATGATTATAAGTTATAGTAGGTATATACTTTATACTAATAATTCACTATTTAATATTAATTATGTATATTTAAAGTTATTGCAGCTTCTTTAATTGAGAACGTTATTATAATGTTACACAGGATTAGAATCACAGGGTCGAATGATCAAAATAATTATAGTGATTCTTATACATATAATACAAGGTATTCAACATCACATTAAGTAAATTCATCATCTGCTTCACTTCACGATTTGAAATCATGGATATATCTGACTTTTTATGTTCTTTTATATATAAATAATTATTATAATTCAGTATACGAGTTTTTATTTCTTAGCTAGTTGGCAATTTACTTAAATATGTTAAAAGCTGTAGATTTTTTGTTTCAAGTTGTGTATTTTTATTTACCTACTGTAAGATTTATTTTTAAGAATTATGTACATTTTTTTAATGTTGCAATTGTTATTAATTTAATTATGGTTGATTTTATAATTTACTACCGACTTGTTATATAAACTTTGCTATTTTCAGTCAGATTTTCACAAACAATTGTTTTATTATAGATCTTTAAAGTTGCACTGTCGCATTCCTGTTACTTATACTTAATAGCATTAAGTAAGATATTTTACGAGTAGCAAAATTTTACTCTATAACTCTCACTGTTTCACTAATTTTAATAACTATTTATAAATAAATTAAGATTATATACTTAGTAGATTTGTTGTAGGCATTGCTGTATTTTCTCTTAATAACAAATCGTATTTCAAGTGTTTTATTGTTTTTTATAAGTACCTATTCTGGCAACTGTGGTTAAGAATGTGTTAAGAAAATTTGTAAAATTGAAATGTACACAGTAGAAGTACCTTCTTATGGTAAAGGTAGCAGAAGGTATTAAAAATAAAAGACGGGTCAAATGAAAGTAGACCTACATGCATTGCCAGAGTAGATGATGAGAGTGTAAATTCATTATCATTACCCTTATTATATTTATAGGTATTTACAAAATATATAACTTATTGCTCTTTATTATTATGTTTACAAAAAAATACTCTATGTTTGACACATTTATTTAAGGCGAGAAAGCATAACATTTCGTTACAATAAATTTTTACTCAAAGGTTTTGTAAAGTTATATAGGAATAAAATTATTATTTTGTTGAATTAATTACTGTTATTGTTAATATAAAATATAAAAAACACACAAAGTAGTTGAACAAATGGTAGATACATTGAATTTATAAGATAATTGTAGTCTATTGTAATCATAAGACCGAAATTGTAAGGTGTGTGAGTAGCACTTTTAATTTAAACCATTGTTAATCTTTATAACATTATTAAATAATGTTGCAAATTCTGAGACAAATTATGTTGCAGTTTATAGCTCAAACTATTAAATTTTTATTATTATATTGTGCAATTATTACCTAGTTAGGTCATTGACAAGTTCTGTTACATTAATAAAAAATATTATAGTAGATACATACAGATATTGTTAACTTATGTTACTTATACAGATATTTTAAACAAATGATATAACAAAATTCCTGATATATAAATGATTTACACAAAATTAAGATTTTATCACTCAAGCTTATATACTTAGTACTAACTAACAAAGTTATGTAAGATACGAAAATTTAATATAACTAACATAGAAAACGCAAGTGTCAAGTTTAGTTCAATGAACCTTGCATTGATTTAGTGCTACTCAGTTGGAAAGAGAGTTGAACTTACTATATCTCTTAGATTGATATAAATATAATGTATCAAATAATAAAATATAAGATTATACTATTACAATAAATATTTAGTAACAAAATAACCACAGATTAAAAAGTGATCATAAACATTCCATTTATAATGTTACAATTTTGTTTGATTAATATTTATTGTGAACATTAACTTAGTAGGTACTTTATTAAGTTTAGGTTTGTGAAATTTTAAATATTGTGTAATGTGCAATTTTTGTCATCTAGTGCTTTCAAATAATGTTGTTTTTATGTACTTATAAAATTTGTTTCTAATAATGACATGAAATGCTGGTTAGGTAGGTCCTTGAATATATGTATCCTAACAAAGGTTGTAGGGTCCGACACATACCTACTATTCTATAAAACATACTCAGGTAGGTACCGACACATAATATTTATTTTATTGCTTGATAAAATTATAAAAAAACTGTTTTTTTTATTTACTAGATTAAATTATAACCTATTATTATAATATTATTTATAAAAATGTTTGGTAACCTTATGTAGGTTACCATTATTAAGTAATTTCCATGCACCTTATACCTACTCAAGTTTCAACTATGTTGAACTTCGCGGTTATAATAAATGTACGTTATAGGTAGGTACATTTATATACTCACGATCTAAAGGTGCTCTTTGTATTATATCTAATGATAATGACAGATGTTTCAAGTATCTACCTACCTACCTTTTCGTCGAAAGTTTTATTAATTTATGAACTTTTAATGATGACTGAAGTAAAATCCTTAATTATTATAACTGTTAATAAATTGAATAAAGTGCACAAAATAACTTTGTGTTTTACTAACTTCCTACCTACAAAGACCTTATTTGGTGTTGCTACACCTTTACAGTTTTGCGTTATTTTTATTTATTGAAAAAACAGTTTCAGTGAGAATAAACCATGTGCATTGCTGCTGCTTCGCATAGGTACCTAGTGTATCTTCCACGCAACATCAGAGCTACCTATCTAAGATGAGATTGTCATAGTACAAAGATATTATGTGGTGACAAATGTATGTTTTGGTGATTCAGCTAAAGATGGTTAGCTGAACTGCTGTTTGAATTTAAAGTCCAGCGTCAGTCATTCCTTCGCCTTGCCCCAGTTCAAACGACTACAACATTATACTACCTACCTACACAAGTATTATTCTTTATTTAATAAATTATAATAACTAACTAATATTACATAAAATTATATTATAGTCTTTTATTATTTCTAATCAATAAATTAACAGAAAATCCAGGAGGAGGCGCATAATAGACGAGTAAAAGTCTGAGAACTTTGAGAAATCACAATCACACAACCCACAATATTGAAGGACCCGGTTAATTTACATTTATTCACACTTGACCGTTTTTAATGTCAATGTCATTGTCAATGTAGTTCATAGTTCATATTTTGTATTTTGTGTATCAACATTAACTCAGTTTAATATTGTGCTACATTTGGAAATTTTCTATTATAATCATAATTAACTGGGAAAAAACTACTTTAAAAACTATAGTCAATATATTTATTTATATTAGCCACTTTTAACATTTGCTCCTAGTGAGTTCGTAACATTCTGAATGGAATGAATTGAAAGAAATTCTTAAACAATTGTAACAAAAGTTTCGATTAATTCACTTCGTTTTTTTATATGTGAATGCAATTTTACATTTTGGCAAAATGTATGGCATTGTAAGAACAAATCTTCCTATTTATTATATTTTGGGACCATTATATATTGGCCGAAATTTTTATTACATCCTTTATATTGTGAAATATTATTTATAGATTATACTGCGTTTTATTTGTTTTCAACGGAAAATTAAATTTAGACAAACAAATTTTATTATTTTGCAGGATAAGGCTGCCTGTTGAATATGCAATTAGTTATGTATTACTTCTCTGTAATCAGCATGATGACTACTTTAGCCCGTCCAAAAATACTATTATTCGCTATATCAATATAAAAAGAAAGTCCATCGAAGTTCCAGAATGGGTAAGTGCAAATCTTTTCAATCTTTGTGTTGTTGATTTGGGTATTTTAGGACAGCTGAAAAAACCTTGCAATTGCTTGCAACAAAAGATTTTTTGTTATTTTGCGTTCATCTTTTAAGACAAGACAAATTAGGTATATTTAATGATAATACCTACTAAACAGAGTAAATAATACAATTTTGTTTTTTTTCATTACTGCAATTAACATGAATTTTTAACTTATCTATTTTAAGCAATTTTGCAGTCGAGACTTTGTAAAGTACATTTTGTTCAACTATGTAACCTTGTAGGTTGTAGGTAACCTACTCCAAACTGTTGAATATTGATAAAATGTCAAATAAGGCCAATTAAATGGCTTTATTAATTGTTCACCTCATGCAACCCACGAACACATTTTTGCTTATAAATGCAACGATTTGTTTTTCTGCGGCACGCTTACATAGTTTTTAATGTATTAAATAGGTACAATTGTATGGAGAGAAAAACGACTAAACGGATTTTTATATTGACAGGTTCTTACTAGGTATATACTTTCTTGATTTTGTCGAATAGGTGAGATACTACATACAAAAATAGCTTTTCTTTTTATTCCATCTATTATCCCGCTCTAAAACCTACTGGTCACCGTAATTTAATGCCGTATCAATTAAAACAAATAACACGCCAAGATATTATATAAACCATCAAAGTCCGGAGTGGACACAATAAAATTCTGTTAATTATAATGAGCAGAATTGAAAAGATATATCTATATAAATAAAAATGAATTGTTGTTCGTTAGTCTGATTAAAACTCGAGAACGGCTGAACGGATTTATCTTATCATAGTCTTGAAATTTTCGTGGAGGTCTAGGGAAGGTATAAAAGGCGAGAAAAAATCGAATTATTGCCGGGATTTTTTTTTTAATAAAAACCCGTGCGAAGTCGGGCGGGCCACTAGTAATTTATAAAAATGTTGTTAAAAATATTTTTTATGTAACTTGTTACATGAAACTTGATTAGATAAATTGGTGCCCAAAAAGCTTTTTTATACATTTCTATTACCTAGTTATGAATAATTGCCACTCTAAAACACTTGCAACAAACAACTTGTGGAAAATTTACTTGATGTAGCTTGCAACACTACAAACAAAAATTTTATTATCACTGCTGCTTCAGCACAGCTGCTTGTGTGTGTGTGTGTTTTTTCTGTTTTGATGTTGGTGTTGTGTTGTGGTTCTGGTTGGGTAAATTAATAAATTACCTAGTTTAAAGGAGAGGCATCAATTTGTGTCGTTCTGAACATCTATTTCTGATAATTCTGCTGCTACAAAACGTCTGAAAAACATTGTTGTAACAATGTTGTGCCGCTGGGCAGAGGACTGCGTGTCGCACACGGACGGTTCCGAAAATACAGGTAACTTGTCTAAAGATGTACCAGGCCTTTGGCATCGTACGAGTGTCGAGTACACTTAAGCAGTTGTCCCACCGCCGCGCCGGCGAGAAAACGACAATCTGCTATTTTCTGGCTCAAGAACCGTTTTTTATTTTTTTATCTATGCGTTAAACCTACAATCCTAATACCACATCGTCACTTTACATCAGGTGAGATTATTGTCAAATAAAGGTTTTTCAAGCATGAAGACCTAGAAGCTTCTCTGGACCACATTACGAAACACGAAAAAATCGTTTTACGCACTGACCCAGCCCGGAGGGGGGGAAGGGGACGTACCAAAGCTATACATTCTGTGTAAACATAAATCTTAATTTCAAAATGAAAGAAAAATCCCCGATTCTAATGCCTTAATTTTCTTAAAAGTAAAACACCATAATATTTTGTAATGAAAGAAAAATCCCCGATTCTAATGCCCTAATTTTCTTAAAAGTTAAACACCATAATATTTTGTAATGTGCACACGATGCGCTTTCATTTGATACCCCACTCGAGTGATTTTCGGTTATCCTTCCCCACTCTCACCCCCAAAACTTTTAAATGGCACAACTGATTTTCATGAAACATGCTTAGGAACACTCACGCCAAACTCAACTTTCGTACAAAAAAAACTTAATTGAAATCGCTTCTTCCGTTCGGGAGCTATGATGTCCCAGACAGAGAGACACATCAAACTTATAACACCCCTCTGCTTTGGTCAAGGTTGATAAGAAATATTTATAAAGAAAGTTGATCGCTGACTTGTCACACTGCCGGTGAAGACTCTTTTTACTAATTTCTCGCGGAGCAACAAGAACTACCTATGAAAGATAACACTAGTTCAGCGATACTTATATTCTTTGAATAATTTTTGTAACAGACTTATTGATTAAGTAGGTAATTAGATTTTTTGTAGTAGGTATTTAATATTTTTACTAGGCACATAATATTAATTAATTTTGACAATTTTAAGCTTTCCAAGTCCCTTACTGGGATTAAATCTTACTTATTCTTCCTATGCCTATGTACACCATTCACTCTAATTGAATCTTTCAAATATAGCTTATATGTTGCACATAAAATGAAATATTATTGTGTTAGGATTATAGTTTATAGGTTTTTCAAGGCACTTTTTATCAAAATTAATCTAGAAGAATTTATACAATTAAATATTTAAATTACAGTCGCTTTATGGACACACTTATTGTTTCAGTAAATTGCTCCATCTTCGGACGTAATAAGAAACAGGCGAATGACAAGTACCAACTGGGTGAAATCAATTATGAAGAGATGGTTAAACTTCCAGGTAAGTACTACCATTTTTCTCTTCTTGTCCTCAGCTACATTGTGAAAGAATTTAATAAATAATATATAAATATTTCCGCATAATTCACACAACAACATCTAGCCATTCTATGCCCGTGGTAAGCTTGTGTTACGGGCACTAGATAAATAAATAATATAACAAAGATAACCCCGACAAAAAGAGGGGTTAGTTAGTTAGGGGGGCCCTGATTTTCCGCACTTAGACTCAAAGGTGGTCCATTGTGCGTGGAGTGGGGCGCTAGTGTAACCAGCCCAACTCCGACCAAAAGCGCAGAAGTTTCCGGGGGTCTTCACAGGCTTCTCGAAGTGACCTTGGGTTCATAAGGATTTCACGTCGCTGTGCTGTTACTCCCTCGCATTCCAGGATAACGTGGGCAGCTGTTTCGTCTTTGTTGAGGCATCCTCTGCAGAGTGAACTGTCCGTGGATCCCATGTTATAGAGGTGTTTGTTGAGGGTGATGTGTCCTGCCTGTGATAGTTCCTATCAGGAATCGAAGGTCCGTTCTTTTAAGGTTTAATAGGCGTTTAGATGCCTTGAGTTGAGGTCTGGCATTGCTGTTCTTGAGGTCTGGCATTGCAGTCTGTTAGATTATGCCAGCGATCGTTGTGTAGGTCTTTTGTTCTAGTTCTCATCCAGGTGCGCAATTGCGAGAAAGGCAGCGGCAGGAACGGAGTCGGACCTTCTGCTTCCTTCCTGATCCTTGCCGTGCTAGCAAAGAGGGGTGTTATAAGTTTGACGTGTCTGAGTGTCTGTCAGTCTGCCTGGGACATCATAGCGCCCGAACGATCTACGGCCGATATTAATTGAATAGTTTTTTTGGAGTGAAACTTCTTTAGAATCGTTGTGATTTCAGACCGGATGCAACGGAAATACGTCAGGTAAGCCAATCTTAAACGCTGACAAGGTTAAGCAACTTTCCGGAACGCCAGTACTTGGATGGGTGACCGTCCGCGCGTCCGTACAAAATCTTTATGCACAGTATTTTTTTTTATTCATCTAATTTTTTGTTCGATTTACTGAAGTTTCACTTCTACCGTGTGTGAATCGCACACACACCTTTTTTTTTGTATGAAAGGTGAGTTTAGCGCGAGTTTTCTTAGACATGTTTCATGAAAATCGGTAGTGCCGTTTAAAAATTATGGGGGTGAGAGTGGGGAAGGAAATCCGAAAATCTGCAAGTATACACCACTCGTATCAAATGAAAGCGCATCTCGTGCACATTTCAAAATATTATGGTCTCTTACTTTTAAGGAAATTAAGGCATTGGAATGGTTTTTTTTTTAAATTTTATATCGGTTTATATCGTATCAAAGGGTTTGTCATTATCCTATGTAGTGTTATTTGCTTAAAAATATCTCCAAATCTGTTTTTAACTGCGTTATTGTGTTTAACTCAATATCTTTGCAAGGAAAATATAAGACCTTGGGAGTCCACCGGAGGTGCAGGTTGGAATCCTGCGATCGCACGCAGGATACCGGACCGGTCTTTATCTTTTTCTTCCAAAATAAATAAAAAAAGTTTCATTTAAGAAGTGAGTTTTTATCACGTATTCAAAATCATTAATATCCATTTCTTAATATGTACTTAGCCTATTTGGTGTTGCAGGGTTCCAAAGAAAAACAATAGTTTTGCTGGGTGCTCTGGGTGTTGGCCGGCGTCACATGAGGAACACCTTGATCGCCCGTCATCCAGACCAATATGCCTTTCCTGTACCCCGTAAGTATAGTTTTGAAATACTTATATAAACCAATATCAAATATATAAATATATAGAAATATACCAATATCTAATGTTGTTACGTTGACTTCGTTAAGCAAAAATTATAAGTCCCCCATACAATAGTAATTTATATTATTACTAGCGGCCCGCCCCGGCTTCGCACAGAAATAATTACCCGTTATTTTCCCGGCAATTAGTAGATTTTTTCTCGCCGTAAAAACCACCCTTGGACTCCTACGAACATTTGAAAAAAGGAATTGGTCAAATTGGTTCAGGTGTTGTTGAGTTATGCGCTTACCAACACATTTTGCGATTCATTTTTATATTATAGATAAAAGTTTATAGTCTTCCCGTCTCTTAAAAATAAACTTTTTAGTTAAAGAATTAAGTTCCATAAATTCATAAAGAGATGTTTATATTTCATTTAATCTTTTATGTTAGTCATCAATTAAATGACTAATGATTATGCTATATTTGTACAGTCAAATAAATTGCAGACCTCTAATTTAAAATGAGTTGGCAGTGGGCAGATAAGACTAACTTTAAATTGAGTAACTTTACCTCCCCGCCACCGACCGGCTTATGGACTCTGGCACATCCTAAAACTCGCACTAGACAAGCATTGCAGTTATTATCTAGTCTTCTTATATTTTATGCTAATCTCAAAAACCTTTTGTATTTCAGACACAACGCGACAAGCAAAATCGGACGAAGAAAATGGAAAGCACTTCTATTTTGTCAGCCGCGAAGAAATGATGGCAGATGTCGCTGCTAACGAATATTTGTATTACGGTAAGTTGCTTAAAAGGTCTTAGTCCAAGGTCAAGGTCACGTTTCTACCCATGCTAAAATGCTTGATAGGCTCTTTATAAAGATTTCAACCGAAAATACAGTCGCCGCGAAAACCGGTGTTAGAATGTTGACTCCACCCGGGCGCAGTAGGAAACTCACCAGAAGATGAGCAGTGTTTTCTTTTAAGTTAACATCAAATACTGCATGGGTAGTATTGCAAATGGTTTATGCCTGTAAGACAAGCCCATGTCCATGCCCATGCCCAAAGAAAGTGACTGAAATCTTGCAATATTCGACATAATATACCTAGTGATTTTGAGTCCTCTTATGATCGTGGCAAACCTTAACACAGTAAAAAAAAGTGCTGAATGCAAATATACATATGTATAATAAATCTATTGTTATACATTAAACCGCGCGTCCGTCTTGCACTATGTTCGAGATAAACTCAAAAACTTCTAAACTGATCTCTATGTGGTTTCAGCATTAATTATATAATGATTCAAGAGGAAAGTTTTCGCAATCCGTGCCAAGCCGGAGCGGGCCAGCTAGTAGAACATAAAATCAAACTTGTGCTGTATTTTCAGGAACCTACGAAGACGCAATGTACGGCACTAAGCTAGAAACCATTCGGCGCATCCACTCGGAGGGACGCATCGCAATCCTGGACGTGGAGCCATCAGCTCTGGAGGTCCTCCGTTGTGCTGAGTTCGCTCCCTACGTCGTGTTCATAGCTGCTCCTCCTCTGAGTTATTTTGCCGATGTGAGTATAATAAAATAATACGAGTAGAAAAATCCAGAGGTGCGGTTCGGGATAAAAGTCACATGTGCTCACACTTAGCCGACACGGCTTTTTTGTGACATAAGTAAAAAGGTATTTTACTGCGAAAGAATATGGCGGCCGAGAAATTTTATTATATCGCAGGTAATGCCGCAAGGAAGCTACATGCAGCTATTATTTAAAATAAATCGTAAAATTAGATTAAATAGTTGTTGGGTAACAAACTTAACAAAAACGCTTAGATTTCAGAATCTCCTTCTGTTTGAAATATGGTAAAAAATACTTCTTAACTAATCAACGTCTCTATGGAGGCGTGGCTCTTACTTATACTTATTATAGATTAAACTGCCGCATCTGTCTGTCTAAAACACAAAAACTATGGAACGGATCTTTATGCTGTTTTCAGAAAGTTAGAATGATTATAAAGGACTGTTTTAGTATTCTTGCAAAGCCGGGCCAGCTATTAATGAGATATGTATGAGACAATGTGGTCGCATTAACTAACTGTTTGCTGGTAGATACAATGCATTTCAGAAGTAGATAGAGTGATTCTATAGGATGTTCAATGCGTACAAACCGGAGTGGGTAGTATATTATTAATAAGTTATTCAAATATCAAATTACTTTCCAGTACGACATCTCCTTGGAAGAGCTGGTCCGTGAATCAGAGCAACTCCAGCGTACCTACGGCCACTACTTCGACATGACCATCCTCAACTACGACATCGACGACACGCTGATCCAACTAGAAGAAGCCCTGGTGCGTCTGCGATCCACTCCGTAATGCCCTTATCTTGGGTCTACTAACGTGAGGATGATGATTACCTATAACTGGACATTATGGATTTTGTGGCGATATTTTAAAGTTTATTTTGGTCGATGTAGGTTGTCTTGTTACGGCTGGCGGAGGCTGCACTCCCTTCGCGCCTCCGGCTTATTCTATACACTCTAGGGGCTCCACGCACAAGACCACGTGGAGTCGGGGTACTCTGTGACGGATCCGCCACTCAAATTGAACCTAATCAACTCTTCCTCCGGGAAGAGTTGATTAGGTTCTATTTGATTAGGTTTCAATTTGATGATCTGTATCGGGGTAGTTCTTCATGTTTTTTTCCGTTCCTGGATAATTAAGTGCCTGGGTAAGGATGCACTTAGATAATTAAGTTTCAATTTATTTAAATGCATAAATTATGTAAAGTACAAAGAAACTGCCAAAATATTTATTTGCTTTAACCGCGATATACAAATGTTGACCAATAATGTTGACGCCGACGTCAATGCATTTTAGGGTCAATAGCCAGAACAAAAATTGCATTATTATAGAAAAAAAACATGCTAATTATAAAAAAAAACGAAAGTCGCCTTGTAATTAAGCCGTTCTCTTCTCGGTATAGCTCGAAAGTTACTACCCAATGGTTTTTTTTACAAATTTGTTCGGATTTCTTGAAATTTTGAATGCGTTCAGTTGTCATTTGGTTGTTGGTTGTTGTTAGTTATTGTTTATTGTCATTGTTATAACTGTTTAGTTATAGTTATTGCTTTTTTGTTATTGTTACTGTTTTGTTATATTGTTATTGATTTTCGATAATGATCGATAAAGTATCGATCATTGGTTTGGCCCCCGCGACCGCTCACAGTATTCGAAAAATCGATACATTGATTGGATACAGATAATAAACAACTGGGGAATGGTGTTGCGCCCTACAAACTCTCAATTTGAACACTCAATCTGTCATGTTAGTACCTCTTTTACTTTAAGATATACAGAACTATAATTAGTCCTTTGTATGGGTCGAGTTAACGACAAAGAGAGAACAATTATTTAAACTACGCAATTTTTTCAAATTTTACCATATTTTAGTAGGACTAAGATTTATTTAATGTTGCCATAATATCCAAAATGGGCCTTCCAATGAACAACAGGCGATAAAACGGACAAAGATGGAAAAAAACCCAAACTAAGGGTTAAATCGTGACTACATCTCGCTCTTCCTTACATCAGGGTTTTTAAACGTGAGTGAGATGCACAGCTGTCACTAGTTCTATGCGAACAGTGAAATGAAAACAAATTGCTCATTCAGCAAGTTGATGCCAAAAATCTCTGTTAGCATAGACAAGAAACATACTCGTAGCTATTATAGATGGTATATGATAATTAGATACAATTTACGTCTTAGAAGTAGTTATTACTATTAGTAGTAAATTACTGTATGAAATACCTAGTTCTATAATTCTGTGCTCATCATTTGTAGGTAACTTATTTATTTAATACACTGTTATTTTTTGCATGTCGAACTGTGTTGCGTGCGTTATCTTGAATTCGGATATATAGTGCGTTTGATGAATTTCAACAATATTTACATATTTTTGATAACTCTCAATAAGAAATTGATTTTACTACGTAGGTATTACTACATTTTTTTGCGTATTTATTGTAATAGCTCAATAACATCGTTTTATGTGCCAAACAGTATTAGAATAATAACTGTTTTAATGTTGCAATTGTTATTAATTTCATTATGGTTGATGTTATTATTTACTACCAACTTGTTACATATATGAACTTTGCTATTTTTAGTCAGATTTTCACAAACAAAGATTATTATAGATCTCTAAAGTTGCACTGTCACATTCCTGTTACTTATACTTAATAGCATTAAGTAAGATATTTTACGAGTAGCAAAATTTTACTCTATATCTCTCACTGTTTCACTAATTAAAAAAAACTATTTAAAAATAAATAATAAATTAAGATTATATACTTAGTAGATTTATTGTAGGCATTGCTGTATTTTCTCTTAACAAAGAATATTTCAAGAGTTTCATTGTTTTTTATAAGTCCCTATTCTGGCAACTATGGATATGAATGTGTTAAGAAAATTTGTAAAAATGAAATGTACACAGTAGAAGGTATTTGAATGCATTCAAACTAACAGACGGGTTGAATGAGAGTAGACCTACTTACCTATTTATATGCATTGCCAGCGTAGAGAAGAGAGTGTAAATTCTTTAACCTATAATATAAATATTTATAATATATATTAACAAAATACATATATTATTTATTGCTCTTTATTTTTTAAGTTTACAAAAAAATACTCTTATGTTTGACACATTTATGTATGGCGAGAAAGCATAACATTTCGTTACAACATATTTTTACTTAAAAGTTTTGTAAAGTTATATAGGAATAAAAATATTATTTTGATGAATTAATTACTGTTATTGTTAATACACTTGCTAGCTATAAACTGGAATCACTTCATCGCTGGTTTTTGCAGACCATATTATTATTACTGGAATTACAAGAAAATGGAATAGAAGCCGCTCAAATCGTCACCCTAATCCAGCAAGGGTTCTCTCAGCGTACTATCGCTCGACAGCTTCATCTGAGCTGAGCCAGTCCTGTGTCTCCAAAGTATACAAAAGGTTTAGAGAGGTAAAACGAAAGGTATATCAACGACATTCTGCTGGGCCATGTACTCCCTTACGCCGGGTTTATTGGCGAAAACTTTCTGCTAATGCACGACAATGCCCTCTGCCACACCGCTCGTGCGACCAGACAGTACCTGGAAGAAGTCGGGATTCCCACAATAGACTGGCCAGCCGTCAGCCCTGACATGAACCCTATCGAACACCTGTGGGACGAGCTACGGTACGAGGAAGATCTCCAGCTCCGGCGTCAATAGAAGACCTAAAAACTGCTCTTATCGAAGAGTGGCAGGAAATTCCCCAGGATTCCATCAGGAAACTCATTAGGTCAATGAAAAACCGTTTACAAGCAGTCATTAGGGCCAGGGGTGGGGGTCAATACAAAATATTAAGCGGGAAATTTTTAAATAAACATTTTAAATAAAAATTCGATATTTTCATATTACTTCTTAACATCCACAACTTCGACCTATTGTAATAATTCACTAAATGAAGGTAGGAAAATTAATTAAATTTAAATAATTTTTATACCATTTGAAAGCTAACAAAATTACCACCAATCTACAGTTTATTCCATGGAAACTGTAAAATATGGTCTGCAGAAACCAGCGATGAAGTGATTCCAGTTTATAGCTCGCAAGTGTATAATAAATTAAAAACACACAAAGTAGTTGAACAAATGGTAGATTCATTGAATTTATAAGATAATTGTAGTCTATTGTAATCGTAAGACCGAAATTGTAAGGTGTGCGAGTAGCACTTTTAATTTAAAACCATTGTTAATCTTTAAAACATTATTTAATAATGTTGCAAATTCTGAGACAAAATGTTGCCGTTTTTAGCTCAAACTATTTATTTATATTATTATATTGTGCAATTATTACCTAGTTATGTCATTGACAAGGCAATTCTGTTCCATTTATAAAAAAAAATTATACCTAGTAGATACATACAGATATTGTTATAACTTATGTTACTTATACAGATATTTTAAAGATATGATATAACAAAAATTCCTGATATATAGTTAGGTATACGATTTACACAAAATTAATTTATCACTCAAGCTTATACTCAGTACTAACTAACAAAGTTATGTAAGTTACGAAAATGTAATATACCTAACATAGAAAACGCAAGTGTCAAGTTTAGTTCAATATACCTTGCATTCATTTAGTGCTACTCAGTTGGAAAGAGAGTTGAACTAACTATATCTCAAATGAATATAAAAATATAACATTGAATAAAGTTCACAAAATAACCTTGAGTTTTACTATGTACCTACAAAATATACCATAATTTGGTATTGCCATGGGGTGTTATCCAGAAAAAATGCCGCGTTGTGCAAAGCGTACGTAGTAATTTATTATTCTATGGTATTGCTACATATCTATGGTATGGAATATCAGCGCTATAAAAGATAAGTTTATCATAGCACAAAGATATTATGTGGCGACACAGTTAATTAAATGTAGGTACGTTTCGGCGATTCAGCTAAAGATGGTTAGCTGAACTGCTGTTTGAATTTAAATTTCCAGCACCAGTCATTCCGTCGCCTTAGCCCAGTGCAAACGTTACAGCATTATAAGTATCTACACAATTATTAATAACAAATATAACTAAAAATACCTACATAAAATTAAATTATAGTCCTAAATTATTTCAAGTCAATAAATTTACAGAGGATATAGTTTATTAGAGGAGTATGGTAAAAGTTTGACAAATAACTAATCACACCCTACAATGTTACCTAACATTGTAATTTGTAGGGTGGGGGACCCGGTTAATTTTCTTTTTCTTCTTCTTTTATTAGATGGCGTCCGTGACTGGCTATATGGAAATTTATTTACACTGGACCGTTTTTAATGTCAATGTCATTGTCAATGTAGTAATTCGTGCTGCCAACAAGAACTCAGTATGGTGTTGTGCTACATTTGGCAATTCTCTAGTTTAATCTTATGTAACTGGAAAAAAAACTTGATACTTAAACTATAGTATAGCCAATATAGGCCACTTTTTCTATTTGCTCGTAGTGTTGTAGTCGTAAAAAAATTAGCTTTAAGTTGGCCTGTCTATGTATGCATAAGCGTCTAAGAAAATAAACGTTTTGACTTTGTAACATTCTGAATCGAATGAAAAATGTAACAAAAGTTTCGGTCAGTTCACTTCGTTTTTTTTTCGTGTATTTCAACAAAGCATAAGTTTTTGAAGTAAAACTTCTTTAGAATCGTTGTGATTTCAAACCGGATGCAACGGAAAAAACGACAGGTAAGCCAATCTTAAACGTTTACAAGGTTAAGCAACGTTGCGTGACGCCAGTACTTGGATGGGTGACCGTCCAAACAAAATCTTTTTGCACAGTATTTTTTTTTTTTTATTTAGCTCATTTTTTTGTCGATTTACTGAAGTTTCACTTCTATTGTATGTGAAACGCACACACTTTTTTTTTTTAGAAGTGAATCTTCTTTAGAATCGTTGTGATTTCAAACCGAATGCAACTGAAAAAACTACAGGTAAGCCAATCGGCCAATTAGGTGGCATTGGTTGGCGTAATCTGATTCTTTGTCACCACGCTCAAAGTGTAACTGGAATTAATATCAAAGAAAAAAAATACTGCAAAAATAATTTTATTTTAAGAACATTTATATATTATTTAATATAATAATTATAATTGCATAAGTTGATAAAAATGCTATGCAATAGTTTTCCGCGGCAGTCTCCGAATGCCACACGTCTTTTTTGAATGCATTATTTGCCGTGTTGGCTAAGTGGGAGCTCACTCGACTTTCATTCCGAAGGTCGTGGGTCAAACCTTCAAACCTTGATGCGCACCTCTGGATTTTTCTTCTTGAAAAATGGATGTGTGCTTTGAAACACATGCTTTAACGGTTTATAAGAGGGTAAATGTTTCGAAAACGACTAAACTGATTTTTATGTTTAGGTTCTTAACACATACTTTCTTGATTTTCATAATTTTGATTTGAATTTGAATGATTTTGTCGAATAGGTGAGATGACTACATACAGAAATAGCTTTTCTTCTTATACCTGCTAGCCCGTTCTTAAATATTGGACACTATATTTTATTGCTTTATCAATTCAATAAAAATGTGCCAAGATGGTTGTATAAGAATGAATTCTGTTTATTATAATATTGTGTAGTGCTTGTGTATGACATACAAAATAATTTCATCATTCACGTAAGATTGTATTCGACCGGAATTGAGAAGCTATATAATGTAATATATAAAATTGTTTAACAAATTGATTTTTTTATGTAACATGTTAACAAGACACTTGATTTATTGTATTGGTAAATACAAAAGCTTTTGTTTTTAATTATAAAATATGAATAATTATTACACTTAAAACAAACGACTTAAAATTTACAGTTTTTCAATGTCATTTATTTAGCACTCTTTTTAGGGTAGAACTTTTTACTTGATGTAGCTTGCAACACAACTTGCAACTTTTACTTTTATTACTGCTTTGCTTTGCTTGTGTTTTGTTTGTTGGTATTGTGTGTGATTGAGGTGAGGTGAGGAGGTTGGTTGGTTATTTTATTTGATTTGAGTGTTTGCATCGGTTTGTGTTGTTCGGAACATCTATTTCCGTTAATTCTGCTGGTAAATAACAAAATGTCTCAAAGAGATCGCCGTTCTAATGCCGGGAATCGGATGGCAAAGCTATTGGATGAGGAAGAAGAAGATGATTTCTATAAAACAACCTACGGCGGCTTTCAAGAGGCAGAAGAAGATAATGACTATGTGTATGTATTATGCCTTCTTAAAAAAATAATAGCGTAGAAAGAAAGATCAGGAGTCCTTAGTATCACAATTAGTCCAATAGTGATTTCATCATCAATTTTATTCTAAATGTTTTGTCTCTGACCAGTAAAAACTATGTTATATCTTCTGATCTTAGAATAAATTTTAATATTTTAATAGAGTTAATATAGTACTCAGGTAACAATGTAATATGTAAAAATGTTAAAAATAGCACATAACACATGCTTTATGTTGAAGACAAACATTGCAAGGAAATAGGCACCTTTTGAGAAATTTGAAGAGCTTGAAGGATATGTGACATTCTCCAATCTGCTCTTTGCCAGTGTGGTGTCTTGTCTACTAATCTTTCTTCAGTAGCGGGAATGTAAATAAGGATACATAGGCTAAACTAACTTCGCAGATTTATAATTATAACATGCTGTTCATTATTTAGCGCTTTATCAGTGTTTTAAGTTATAAAAAATTTATAGAAACTATCAAAATATTCTTACTTTATTGTTTGTATTTATTGATAGTAAAAACAAATTCTTCTAACTGATCAGAATTGAATCCATTGTATTCTAACCAAAATCCACTGAACCAATGATGTCAAGTACCACATAAAATCTATGTAGTATGTTTGTTATCTAGAAACCATAGTACAAGATCTGCTATTTAATGGATGGTTCTTATTTTATAAAAAAAATATTTACATGTTTCTTGATAAACCTTCCACTGTTTTAATTTTGGAACATTTCAGAGAAGAGAAAGAGGCAGATGATGTTGTCGACTCAGATTTTGACATTGACGAGAATGATGATCCAGTCTCAGATACAGAAGTTGAGGAAAAGTCAAAGAGACAAGTCGGGACTAAAGCATATAAGGTAACACAAGATTTTACAATAGTTTTTTTAAAGACTGCCCCGTCTTTACCAAATTAGTATTAGGTGGCTTTCTGCCAATGTTCTTAAAGTAAATTTTGTATGATGAATCTCTAATATAATATAAAATCTATAGTATAAAAATTAGTTGCAAAATGTGTTGGTAAGCGCACAACTCAACAACACCTGGACCAATTTGGCTGTCCAAGTCTAAGGACAGTTTTTACTGGCAAGACCAAATTTGAATAATCCTATGCAAAGCCGGGGCAGGCTGCTAGTTCTCTTAAAAAAGATACACTTATCTTTTTCGTAGTTATGAAGATGTTTATCAAGGTTTTAAACCTTAAGTCTTAGTTACTGTTCATAAACAAAACTATATAGTAGCTAACTCTTTCATGCATAATACCTGTTACCCTTTCCAGTAATAATTCATTGTGTCAGTTTCATACAAACACGAATAAGACAAAGTAACTAATTTACTCAACAGGATCCAAACCGAAAAAAAGGGGCTGAAGAGAAAGCCAAAAAGCCTGTTGTGAAAAAACCCAAAGAACCAAAAGAAACCAAGCCGAAGGAAAAAGTTGAGAAACTGGACAAATCTATTGTATCTGCAGATTCATCAATAGGTTAGACATTTTGTATATTTAACAAAAATCTTTTTACTACTAAAATTATAAACTAGCGTTACAAGCCACGGCGTATTTGGATTTTCCCGCGGTATAATATGTTGTTGTAAAAAGTAGCTTATAGCCTTCCTCGATAAATGGGCTATCTAACACTGAAATAATAATTGTTCAAATCAGACCACAATTAAACAAACTCTTAAGCATTATAATATTAGAATTGATGGGAAAGTAGTCTGTACTGTAGTTAAGCATAAATAAAGCGAAATAAATGTGTCTTATTCTTATAAATACCTGAGCCACGTTGGGGTAAATTTTTGTTTAAAGATAGCTTAACCCAAAGAAATGCCATCGGTTACTTGAAAGTGTGGGAAAACACATAAGTATGCATTATAAAATCTTGTTTAACTTAGTTCTGTGTTAATTACCATTTACCTTAATCAAACGAAATATCAAACAATCGTAGGCACCAGATAATTAAATGATTTTTTATATGCAGAAAGAAAATCTATAAGGCAGAGCACCGCCGTGAAATCACTGGAAACTCAACAAAGGATCAAAATAAGGTCAGAACTGAAGAAGAAAAAACCTAAGAAAGTTGAAGAAAGAGTACTAACTCAAGAAGAATTGCTGGCTGAAGCTGTGATAACTGAGCAAGAAAATTTGAAGAGCTTAGGTGTGTATTAAACTAATCTAAGTACTGCCTCAGTGGCGCGGTGGGCGGAGGTCCGCTTGCGGTGCAAAAGGTAGCGGGTTCGATTCCCGCCGAGGGTGCAACTGTTTGTATGTTCTGCAAGCATTTTCTCCTTGGTTTGGGTGTTTTATATGTATAATAAAATATATTAAGTATTTCAGATCTCTAGTACCCGTAACACAAGCTTATAGCTTACCACGGAGCTTGATGTTGTTGTGTGGATTGTCCGGCAATATTTATTTATTTATTATTCAATATTTATTTATTTTAATTGAATAATAATAAAATAAATAAATATTTCTGGACAATTTACACAACAACATCTAGCCAAGTGATAAGCTCTAAGCTTGTATATATAAATAACCATACATTTTGACCTCTATAAGCATGCCTAATTGGAATCCGGAAAACCTCAATAAATGGTACAAACATTCTTGGTCCCTTGAATCCCAATTAACCAGGTCACTGTTATTCCAAAATTCACAATGATTCAGAAATTGTTTATTGTATAAAATCTGTTGTATATTGAACTCCTAGAATGGAAGCTGCAAAACTCCTAAAGGACCATATTGACGTCGTAAAAATATGCATACATTTCTATGAACTTTTTACATTTCTTGTTACTATAAAATCCTTTATACAGAAAATAAAATATAATGCATTGAATACTGACAGACTGATTCATTAGTAGTATGAAATAAACTTAAACAGCAACTTCGAATGGTGAAATTAATTTGTTAAATCCTAATAAATTTATTTTTTTCTTTTTAGAAAAATATGAACAAATTGAACAAGAAAGAAAAGCTATACGACCAACAAAAAGGACATTCACTGGCCCTATTATAAGGTACATAAATAACGTATTTATTGTTCTTCTCTAACAGTTTGATGTTTGGCGTGTGTGCAAATATATTTACTTGCCTAAATAACACGTACAAAATATTAACCAATAAACTAAAATTTTTTTATTAAAATTTACAATTACAATTAAAAAAAAAACCCGAATTCAGAACCTTAGTTCCCTTAAAAGTTAAAAGTCATACTATTTTGTAATGTGCACGTGATGCGCTTTCATTTGAGACCCCACTCGAGTATATTTGCAGATTTTTGGTTTTCCTTCCCCACTTTTACCCTCATACCTTTTAAATGGGTCAACCGATTTTCATCAAACATGTCTATGAAAACTCGCGCGAAACTCATCTTTAAAACAAAAAAAAAACTAAATTGAAATCGCTTCAATCGTTTGGGAGCTAAAAACTCCCAGACAAACAAAAATACCCACAGACAGTCAGGACCTCAAACTTATATCACCCCTCGTCTTTGTCGGGGGTTAAAAATCACTATCCCAGTTTGGACGCAAAATGGCGTTCAACTGAGTAACATCTATTACTTTATAATTTTATTTAACTTGACACTAGCAAATTGACGCTTCAAGCGAGTCCAAGTATAAGGAACTAGCTGTGCCCCGCGGTGTTACCCGCGTTATAATTATTTTTACCGCGGAATGACTGAATATTATTTATATTATAATATATAATATAATATAAGGATTAGGATAGAAATGAATTGAAATCACTATCCTTCAGTCGGGCGACTTAAACGCGCCCAATTTGGCGAGCTTGGCATGTGACGTCAGTAACGACGAAGTAGCCTCTGATATGTAAGCTATTTTATGGTGAAGTTTAATCAAAATCCATTCGTAGTGTTTGAGTGAAAGAGAAACAAACACACTTGCACACCTACAAACATCCTCAAATACTTTCTCGTTTATAATAGTTAGTAGTTTAGTATGATATGTACGGACAGATGCGTCTCGACTGGGACTTTAATTTATAAAGTATTGACTATCATAAAGTTTCCATTATTTTTATGACGTCAGATAAGCACCTCTACATACGTTCCCACTGCTGGGACACAGGGACTTCTCTCTTCACCAGAGATTTTAGGCCTCAATTCACCACGATGGCCAAGTGCGAGTTGGTGGTTTGGACCCACAACTCGCACTTGGTGCTTGGACCCACCACCTTCAGACCTACGGACCTATAAATAACTATATTTTTTATGTTTTAATCACCAGATACCATTCCTTTGCCGTGCCGCTAGATAAGAAGGAGAATGACGATGATGATGATGAGAAACGCAGTGTTTCGCCGATTGATGAACTCAACTTGAGTGATCTGATTAAAAATGAAGAAGGTAGGTTAATGTATTTTCATTATTTATCTAGATGATCAGTCATCGTAATTAAGTAGTAGTAGTAAGTAAGTAGCGCCTAGGTCAGCCTAGGTGCGCCTATCTAGAAGGTTTATACCTCGTCCAGACTGCCATCAAGAGTAAGCCCATTTAAGACAAATAGAAATTTAAATTTATGAAAAACTACCGACTTCTAGTGTAAAAACACTGTGTAATTGAGTTATCTACAATTTATAATTAAATATAATTAAAATAGAAAAATATGTCTTGGTTTACAAAATACATTTTTGCATAGGCTTTATAGTGTCTTCAAGCCTGTGACAGGTTTATCAAGACACCATGATTCGCAATTAAGAAATAGAGGATTCGATTCCCGCCGAGTGGCCAAGTATTTGTATGATCTGCAAGTCCTTGGTCAATCAATCAATATCAATATATATACACTCGAGAGCATAGAATTCGCACACCCCCTACATTTTCATTTTGACCCTTATTATTTTTTAAATTAAAGTTTGTTTGCAATTAAAACTTGAATTAAATTGAAGTACACACTGTTACCTTCCTATAAACCCATAATGTCTAGCCTTGACCTTCGAAATAATAACAATGGCAACTTAACAACAGAATGGCCTAAATTAGCTAGCTACCTGAAGCTTTATAAAACCAAACAATGGAAATAAATGATTTTGTGCCCGTAAGATACTCATAACCACCCCTTGTTCGGCTCTATTTCTCTGTTATAAGCATTACCTATTTCCCTGTTCTAGAAATGAATGCACAAGCTGATGTGGAGATGGCTGAGCCAAAGTTAGAAACAGAAATCCCCGCAAAGATCGTAGGCCCTCCGCGAATAAGCATTGACATCATCGGACCCGACGAAGAAATCAAAGTTGAAGATTGTACAGAGTAAGTGCATTACTTCATTCTAAATCTCTATAGTTATGCTGACTTCATAAAATAATAGGTATTCTGTTTCACCATCTTTGAGTAAAATAAGACAATGGTTAAAATATAGAGCTATTTCGCTCAGTCACATGCGAGTTAGCTCTAGACATAACTAACTATTGACACTTATTGTTAATTATTGAACAATTGCTTAGTTGATTCGGATTTTGGGAAATAATTTACAAGTCCGTCGGATAGCCCTTCAAAAACGTTTGGACACTACTCATCATCATCACCCTATTAACGTTCCCACTGCTGGGACACAGGGACTTCTCTCTTGACGAGAGAGATTAGGCCTTAATTCACCACGCTGGCCAAGTGCGGGTTAGCGAATGTCACATGCCCTTCAAACTCTTTTAAAGTTCTCAGAACATGCCGGTTTCCTCACGATGTTTGCCTTCACCGATAAAGCACGTGTTTAAAGCGCACATAAATTTCTCAAAGGAAATCCTGAGGTGCGAGGCGGGTTATGAACCCACGACCTTCGGAATGAAAGTCGAGTGTCCTCCCACTTAGCCAACACGGTTCCACTCAGACATTACTCGGATTTTTTGGAATAAGCATATAGTTCGTCAGATAGCGCGCCCAAAAATACGGGACACCTATTTATGACTTTATCAATTTAATAAGAAGGTGCCAAGATAAAGAGCATAAAATTCCGAGAGTGGGAGCTTGTGAAAAATAAATTAATTACAAATAGCACGAAAACGTTAAGTAGCGATTGTACTAAACGCTTTCGTTTATGCGTTTAGTATAAATTTTAATGGGAAATCCCCTATTCTTTTAATTCCAGTAAACAAAAGAAAGTATTGAAAAAGCGACGGCCACAGAACAACAATTTCTACGAGCGAACAATTCTATCCTTCGAGAATGACATCAACAACACGGCATTTGATTCGTGCTTCCCGAAGTCGCAGCCTAGAAGACGCCGCGAGATGTTGTGTGCAGTAACGAAGTAAGTTCTACCTTATATTTATACTAGTTTAACATAAAACGGCGTTGCCCGTTCTTGGATTTTCCCGCGGGAACAGCTTATTTTCCCGCAGTGAAAAGTAACCTTCCTTATCGATAAATAGGCTATCGAACTACTATTCCTGAGATAACGCGTCCAATGCAGGTCGGTAGTGCCAGTGATGAATGATATGCCTCATGAATAGGTCAGAGTATCAGAGTTGCGCAGCTATGGATAGGGCTATGCTTAGGGTTTTCTCTACGTGATCGAATCTGGAACCTGATTGACTCTAATTAATAACACGAAACGGAATGTTCCTATTATTTAGGGGCGAAATGTAGTAAGGGGCCTGCATTCATTAGGGAAAAGAAAAAATATGTGCTCTTTAACAATAAGAGCAAACATCTTGAGTACACCGTCATGTTCTGAGAACTTTGAAGAGTTAGCGAGGACATGTGACATTGACCAACCCGCACTGGGCCAGCGTGATGAATTAAGGCCTTATCTTTATCGTCAAGAGGGAAGTCCCTGTGTTCCAGTGGGAACGTAAAAAGGATTGATTATGATTAATATAGGAATATTAACAAAATTTTATATTTTCTGCAGGAGGCCGGCTCGCTACATAGATCCAGTCACAAAACTTCCGTACCGAAGCGTAGACGCATTCAGAATCATACGGGAAGCGTACTACCAACAACTGGAGGCGAGAGGGGACAAAAACGACCCCAAAGTTGCCGAGTGGTTGAAATGGCGACGGGCGAATGCAACGTCTTCCTACGTCCAGATACATATAAAGTGAAACCTATTCGGTAGTGTAAAAAATATTCCACTCACAAAACTAATGCGAGTTACAAAAAATATAGCATATCGTCGACGATAGCGCTGAACTTCCATATGAAATACCGCGTAACTGCAAAAAGTAGCGAGTTTAAAATTTAAGTGCATAAATGCCATAAAACCCGAACTACCAAAAAACATTAAAAATGTCTACCACTGACTGATGAAATGGTGCTTTTTAAAACCATATAACTTCAATAAGTTGCGTTTATCATTGATAAATACTGAAATAAGAAAGCTTGTAGTTACGCTCTATTTCAAATAGTAGATCAGCGATATTGCAGTATCATCGGCGATATAGTAGACTATTTCACTCTCAAGACAAACGCGAGTTACACTATTTTATCATTTTGCAAACGGGTTTTACTCACGTGTAAATGTTATGAAATTAAGACATTCCGTCGTTTAAGTTCCCTCAGGAAGGAATCATTTACATGTGTGTAAAACCCGTTTTCGAAATGAATAGTTTAAAGACTGTTGTAGTAGTAAGTAGAAGAGTGTGAGGCTTATTTCACATGTAATTTCAGTATTTGGCTGAGTTTCTATGAGTACATATAAGTAGATTTGATTTGATTTGATTCCACGAATCAGCTCCACAATACAAGTTTATAATTTTATTTAAGTTCTAACTCGGTTTACCTGTGTTATTTCTTTGGATTACTGGCTGGAATTTAGTATCTACATAACTTGAGCCGATTTCACCTCATCATTATCTTTTAATAGGAACAAACTATTTCATTATGATGTGTTATTCTTAATTATTTGAATCAAACAACAACTGAATAAATTATATAGATTATGGTTTATGGTGTTTTGTATTGAAAGTCCTTTTGTTTAACAGAGTTTATTCCGAATAAATAACTAGAATATATTTTTTAAATTAGATTCATAATCTGTACAAATTGTACAACAATAATACTAATTTTCTTATTTTATACCATACTAAGATATATAAATAAATACGTTTTATTCGATTTTCTTAGATATAGTTGTTTGACGATCGATGTTTGTTGAAACTATACAAAAAAACTTAACTAGCTGAGTTATGCTGGATTTAACAATTGACAAAAAACAGAAATTTCGCTTATTGTAGGTACATGTTTAAAAGGGCTTATACCTCTACAATCTTAAAACATTCACCTTTTAAGACGAAACGGTAATATTGTCATGCATTTATTCTTAAGTCACTTAACTAAAGATCAGCGGAAAATTTTGGAGCAAGCATCCGCAAGTCCGGAACGCTGTTCCTTCGTTGTTTCTTCTCCAGCAACTCTTTCAGAGTTATAAGACCTGAAGCTTTCGCGTCCAATCTTGAATGAGACTTCGACGGATCTGTTGTCGGCAAATAAGGATATTCATTTAAATACGTCTGAGCACTTGTTACTCTATTCTCAATAGTAAATTCCGTATTTTGCGACGTAGATATATCGTAAGGACTTATTTTATCGTCTGACACATTTTCCATAGATCTGAACGCCTCAAGTACAGCTTTCTTATGTGGTATACCTCTCAAACTACCCTGCCTACTCAATTTGCCTTCCATAACATCACTGAATAAGTCATCTACGTGGAATTTCTCTGATATCTTAATAAATTTTGTTTCCTTTTGCTTCTCTTTCTCTTGCATTTCATTCCAATATTTTGCTAGTTCTGATGACGGCATTGAGTGAGATTTGACTTTCATCTTTCTTACTCGTTTCTGTGGCTTTTTTTCTGTCGTGTTGCTTTCATTTTCTAGAGATTCGGTTGATTGGTTCAGTAAGAGTAATTGGCATTCGTTAAGTTTCTTGGGTTTTTTTAATTCTCTTAGCTCTTCTAAAGATTGGAAATATTGTTTTGCTTCTTTGAATCGGTTTTTGTATTCTATATGGGGTAGACCCACTCTCTCAGGGGATGATTCGCTGGATTTTTCCGGGCTGCTTTCAACAATTTCTAGTTCCATGTCAGAAAGAGAAATATATGTCGTTTGTTTCTTATTTGAATCTTTTTTGTCATAAACCTCACATTCTGATTTCTCATCTAAACTTTCTACGCTTGTAGTTTCTGTAGAAATAGTTTCACTTCTTTGTATAGTGTCCGTGGTGTTGGTATCCGGAGCTACACTTAGTGACAAGCTTTTCGGTGCTTTTCGGTATATTGTTGGAGATTTCTTCTCAGCATCTGTAAATAAATATCAACCATATTACAACAGAATTTAGTCAATTAAAGGTAAAATATCTTCACCTACTTTCCTTACCTTTATTCATACTGATATTTTGCGAAGTATATGTGCCTGCTAAGGTGAGCTTTTTCGTGGGTCTTGGGTCAATAGAAGTTTTAGAAACATTTTCGTAGAGAGAAATAAAACTTTTCACATTAATTTTAGGAAGTTCTTCATACGATTTATGTTTATTTAAACCATCATCTATTTCAACGGGAACTTTATTAAAGATATCCATTTCTGATTTGCTCATTGATGATTTTCTTAGTGATACTGGAAGTTTCTTACATGTTTCTTTGTATATTGTTTTTTCTGTATTATAGTTTATTACAGCCGAAGTTTTCTTGGACTCTGGAAGTTCCTTTGATGTCTTGTTATTTGTCGACTCATCGAAACTAATGTTGAAAGTATTTTGTCTCATCCCGGCTCTCTTATCTTTGATATTTTTACTATTCTCATTTTTATCAACAGTGATTGGTTCTCCTGTTACAGTTTCTTTTTCTGTTTCCTTAATATTTGTTTGTGAAATTTCCTTTACTTCAATATTTTCATTCATATTATTACGTAATTCGTTGTCCTCTCGCATAATTATATTATGTGAAGACAAACTTCTCTTTGCGCCTGATAAAGGTTCCGTATTGGACATTCTATGGAACAATGATATTCGACTAGAAACTAAACCACTATCGGGGCTTGCTATTTTCGGTTCAATGACGGTGTCCTCCAACGTGTTATTTGGTTTACTTAAATAAGTGTCTATTTTGTTCATAATACATTTTCGAGATGTACCAAAAAATCGCTTAGGACTTGTCTCAAATGCTTTGAATACCTCTTCTTCGGGAATTTCTTTAACTTCGACAGTTTGTTTCACTTCAGGGGATTGATCATACGACTTCTGTTCGATATCATAGGCTGTTAAATTATTTGGGGATTTAGGATTTGAATTTCTTGAGGCTGCTCTACTTTCTTCTGATTCTAATTTTTCATCCCAAAACCTTTTCCATTTATCAACAAGATTTGCTTCAGCTCTCAACTGGGTTTCACTCACAAGTAGTGTCTGATTTGTGCTAGACTTGTTTAGACTATTTTGTCTTGTAAGTTTAGCTTGTTGGGCCTCGGCATTTAAGTAGTTTTTAATAATTTGCTTTCCCTTTCTTTTGCTCAACGAATCGTGTTTCAGCTGTTTAGCTGGGACTCGTTTTTTCTTAAGATGTTTCGTAGATTCTTCAGTTTTTGCTTCAATTTGACGGATCCTTTCGTCCCAGTATTTTTTCTTTTCGGTAACTATGTTACTGTAAGTATCATCACCAAATTGTGTTTCATTTAAATTTGGCTTCACATTGTCTTGGTTCTGAAGGGTATGACTTACTGAAACCGATTCAGTGGCATTAACCTGAACCTCAGAAATCTTTCCTTCCTTTCCCATCTTGTGTCCCGTCACATCTGAAGCTTCAGATGCAGATTCGACACCCATATCGTCCGTTTCCATTGTACCTCCAACTTCTGATTTTTCAAGGCTGTTTTCAGAAGTTATAGAGAGACGTTTTTCTGAAGTAGGAAAGTATTCTTGATAAATATCATTAAGTTCGGCAAATGCCACAGTTACGGAATCAGTTTCCATGGATTTCAAAGACATATCTTTTACTCCTGATGAAATACTTCTGTCGCTTTCTTCTAAAATAGGAGTAAATATGGGACGTTTAATATCCCATCTGTATGGTTTAATATCTTCTTGAATTTGATTGTTTTCATTCAGAACAGCACAAGTTGTCCATAATTCCCTCTCAGCTGGTCCCATATTCCTGAAGTCTTCTTCTCTGAGATCATAATTCTCTTCGCTATGTGAAAACTTTTGTTTATTATAAGCTTCAGTAATTAAGTGACTTTCGTTATTATTGCCATCGGGAGAGCTAGTACTTTCGTCAATACTTACATAAGCGGAGTCCCATAAATCTTTTCGTGGCGAAATTTCACGGTTTCTTTGAGAGCTGTCGATTCTATTGACATCAAATTGAGTTTCACTTGTTGTAGAAGCATTTGAAGTATCAATAGTATCCGTTAAATCTGAGTCTAAGCTGTGAAAAGTAGATGACAATAGAATTAAATTGTCATTTGGTTTCTCTATTTTAGTGTGAAGTGGTGTTGAAAAAACTGATGCGCTGATGTCATCTTCTGTTGGTTTAATTTGTTCCTGTGATGCTGGTTTGCTGTCTGCATTGAGCACCTCAATATTATCATTCGGTTCTGTGCCTTGAACTCTGACTGACTGGGGAAGAGACACTGGTGCACCAATAATAAAGTCAGTTACAGGTTGCTTTTCGTAGTGAGATGAAGATTGTAACTGATGCATGAAAAAGGGATTTATGAATTCGTTGCTGAACTGGTCATCAGATAAAGTTTCCATCTTTGGATCTAAATACGGAGAATCTGTACGATCTGATAGTTCTCCTGTTATGATTTTGTACACCGGGGTTTTTGGTCTATCCAATAATCGTACATCAGGGGGGCTTACAAATGGATTGGTTTCTATAATAGAATCAGATATTGGGCTATTATTATCGTCCACTATTATTTTTATCATAGTTTCAGGTGTTTCTTCACTTTGGGAGTTGTTAGCCTCATATTCGCTTTTTACAAAAGTACCCATTTTTTTTTCAACAGTAAAGTCTTCGTTATTCTCTAATAAAAATGGGTTCTTGGTCCTAAGTGGCGTTAATCTATCGACAGATTCGTTATCCTCGTAGTCATCTTCTGACAATTTGTCATCCAAACTGTCTGGGCTAGTTGTTCTGTTCAGTATTTGCTCAGTCCTCTTCGGTTCGTTTATATTTTGACTTAATGGTTTGGCCTTCTCCGTTCTTATTGAAACAGAAATACTTTCAGGCACTATGTACTTGTCTTCTGCAACAATGAATGGATTTATACCAGTATCGTAAAGAGTTGAATTAACAATATCAGGGATGTCATTTTGAGTTCTATTAGTAATTTGACTATCATTATCTTTAGTTTTCTGTGATGACTGTGCAGGCTTTCTTTGTAAATTTTCGTTGAATACTTTGCATATCCGATTCATTTTCAGTATTTTTTGCGCTACATCGCTGAACTTACGTGTTTTGAAATGATCGTCTATTTCAGTTACAGAACATGATCTTTCATTTTCCACATCCGTTGCCATCAAGAGCTTAGCCTCGACATCACTTATTTTCTCCAAAGTTCCATTTTCCCTAAGCAACATTTTCTCTGTTACGAAATCAACAATTCGCAAAACTACTTTTCTGTCCGTTTTAACATCAACGATATCGATTTCTTCACCGTTTTCTAAGCAGAAATTATCCCTCTCCAGTACTCTGATTATATTATGCGTCGCTGTTATTGTAAATGGTGATCCTACAATAGACTGTCCTCTGCTTGTGATTGATATTTCGTACTTTCCTTCGCGTTTTACAGTATAAAAAATCTTTGCGTGATCAAGTCGTCGGTCGACATCTATGTCTATGTCATATTTAGTTTTAGGAATAAAATATGTCTTATTCATATCATTTTTACCATACGCCCTCAGATACGTGGCCCCTTGTGTTATCGGTAAGATGTTCTCTGTGTAAGTCTGTTTTGCTTGTAGCCCCAAAAGTTTCTGTCTTATTTTTTGTGCCTTTCCCAAGATAGGAGGTAGCACAGTCATTCCATAAGTATCTTTAGGACCTTTTATCAAAATTGTTACTTCTCCAGGGTCGAGTGCTTGTTGAGAAGTGGGGTAGATTTTGAAGGACATTTTATGTTTGATTTGAGCTACAGTTAGCCCTGATCCTTTGGCTACATAGTCGAATGTGAATTGGGTGGTTTCCGGGGATGTTCTCTGTGATGGTGGCTTGGATACTGCGGGGGTGAGTTTGGACAGAGCTTGGCGGATTCGGTTCAAGTATGTTGCTAGTTTCCATTCTTGATGGCGGCTCAGAGAGTCGTTCGACTCCAGCTCGTGTCGGGAGAAGACCTGAAACATTAAAAGTAATGCTAAACTCGAATACGAACTATTGTTATAGCAATAAATCGGTTATAATATTAGTAAATTATTTATAACTAAAATCATATATTTAAGACTAGGTATCTTAAGGAATAAAATTTAATTTAGCATTATCGCCTTATCGATGCTTTCATCATCATTGGGGTCATCATTCCTAAAAGCACTCTCAATATCCCTTTATCAGAATTAAAAAAACAACTTAAGCATATCCGAACTGAGGGTCTTTTGAATATGAGTGACTGTTTCAGATGGAATACGTATAAAAAGTGTCTTACCGGCTCAACACCAAGATAGTGATCAGCTATGGTCTGCGCGTGTTGCAGAGACAGTCTTATCGGTGGATGTCCAGCACACGCCCCCGGTAAAGCTCCATCTAGGATGCTGCAGAGTATCCAGCCATGACGCCACACTGTATCTAGGTGTTCCACTGTCATCGGTCCAGCTTCTGCCAGCCATTGTAGCACTTCTTTCTTCTGTTCCTCACTTGAGAATACGACTGGAATTGATAGAATATTGTTAAAGATTTCGTAGGTGATAAGGTAGTTTATGTAGTTAGGTAACGGTTTGTCTAACCCTAAAGCTAGACCATGTTTAAGCACATAAAATTATACTAAACGTTAGGTAGACTGCCTGAGCCTATGCTTAGGTACCTCCAGATAAAAGGATATAAATATTAATTTATATTAAGGTTGTAATTAGCTTTCAGTAATTATATTTAGCTAAATATTTTGGCGTGTACGTACATAAATAAATAAATTACCTAATTAGGAACTAGTAAAGGAAATCGGAAGCTTCTTGATTTATTTTTTGGCCTATTCCATGCTTGGTTCCAAAAAGGTTTGAAGTCACATAATAAGTTAGACATAGGCAGACTAAATTCTTACACAGAACTCATTCTCATGATACAATATGATTCGTAGTTCACAGATACTAGTAGGAATGTACCTAATTCACCAATAGAATAGATTAAGTATCAGATTTTAAGAATCAATGAGAGTAAACAAACTGTTTCAATGTGATCAGATTTCTCTTCCTTTCGAAAACAAATTTAAAGTTGACATAAATTCCGGTGCATTGACCTTGATTGAAAAACACTAAAAACTCGAAACGTACTAAATATCTCCAAATAATAAATTTCGGTAACCGTTCTCCGTTTTCTGTTTAGTGCGTGTTTGATCGCTTCGGGAGAAATGCTCTTTTACTGTCGTCTCGTAATTAATGTTACTGAGAAAAGACATTCTGTAAAACCGAAGGCCAAGTGACGGTGGGCCAAGTTTAAACTTGAAACTTATTTCACGGATAAGATCTTGAGGTAAGGGTCAGATATGAGCAAACGGCAGTTAATACAGTAGGCACGCTTTCTGAGATAAACTGATATGATCTTAATCCGAGAAAGGAACGTAAAGAGGATTATAACTTTCAAATGGGATTCCTGCCTTAGAATGACACAGTAACGGGTTATGGAGGGTATGCTTATTATTGATGGTGATATCTATTATTAAACCGCTTGGTCCTCTTCTTAATTAAGAAGAGTTGAGAGATTTTCTAGAAGGTAAGTTAATTACTTCTATAAAATCAATGAAACGTCGACGCTATAAATACGATCTTTTACTAAACGGTGATGGTTTGTTGCGATTATTTTAGAGGGTTTTCGTTCGGCTGAATATACGTACACATCCCTATTATACAAAATTTAGGTTGTGGGGACTTAAGTTACCAAAATCGTGTTTGATATCTGTAATGTGTGTTCTAATAGCTTTGAAAATTATCAATGACCTACATTTTAGTTTGTTCTTTAAACCCTGGCGTATTCTAGACTTACATATTTAAAATAAATGTGTGAAACAGATAACACCTCGCCATTATTCACATGAGCCTCGAATTGATAATTGGCTTTTGTTTGGAATGTCGTGGGAGATCTTACAATAAATGTAAATGTTGTATTGTCAGGTAAATTTAGGGATCCGTACCAAATACTTCAGGCACAAAAGGACCCTCGTGCGGTGCGTCACTTATCTGTCATTTGAGACAGTAATTTGACAGCTTCTCTGACCTACAATGGGTACTTATGATCCCTATCTCAAAGATACAGGGTAGTAATCATAATGGTTTGCTCAACCATGACAAATCACCTTAGTTTTAATTACACAATATTATTTGTGACTTGAACTTTTATGCTTTGTCCCGAGATATAATTATTTATTTAATTATCTCGAAGGTACCGAAGCGTCCAGCGCTGCTGACCATTTATTTAACTCCTCACTCACTCTTTCCTCCGATGCCCATTACATAGCTCGTTTAGAGTTCTCATACTTACTAGCTCTAAAAGCGTGGTCTATATGTCTGATCAGCGTGAAGAAGAAGCTCTGCTGGCCCCAGAAGAGCGTGAGGAGAGTCGCAGGCGCAAGGTATCGAAGGGTAGTCAGGAGTACGTCTAGCGCTGCTGACCACATGCCTCGCTCCTCCTCCAGTTCTGGGTATTCGGGTATCGGGAATAACCCTGGAAAGGAAATAAAGATAAGTAAAGTAGGTACTAGACTATTGATCTTCTTTCACCTTTTGGCCGTGGGGACGTCTAATGCTCTCAGATAATGCGGTTAGACCATAACACACCACGCTGGACTACAATGGGTTGGCAGGTATGCCATAGCCTCGTTCATTGTGTTTCGCAGCTGACAACTGACAACAACCATCTCTTAACCCTTTAACCTGACAAAGGGCTTTTAAAAACCCCTTTTCTTAGAACTATTGATCAAATATGAGTATGTAATTTAAAACAGGTTGATGGAGTCTGGCGGATGACTATAAATAGATATTTTTTTGAAAATTTTTATAAACTAATTAATTTTAAATATTAAAGCTAAAGCTAAGCCATAGAATAAAACATTACTACTTTAAGCTAAGAAAGGGCTCTTAAGAAAAGGGGGTTTCAAACACCAGATTAAAACTCCCTTTTTTTAGAACATTGCTCAAATATGAGTATGTATGTAATATAAAACAGGTTGACAGAGTCTGGCGAATGACTATTATTATATCTTCGTTTGCTACAAAGTGAATTGAATATTTGATATGGCAATTGGACCATTAGCTACAAGAAAAATTATACCATCGATTCGTTTACATAGGTACCATTTGTTATGGCGAACCGGTCGAACTGTATCGGTAGACCGGCACGAAGTTCTAACACTAAATTTATATTGCAAAAGAATAGTATGTAGGCTAAGCTTTTAAGCTTAGCCTACATACTATTCCCATATATTTTATGTTTCCTTAGTAACTTTTCTACTACTTTGCTGCTGCTACTTTATTTTAAGAAAATACTTCACTTCCGAAGGTAAACTCATTAAAACACCGACAATGCCATATTCATGAAATAGCTGTGTCTAGTTGAAGATAAGTATTTAGCATGTTTTCTATTCGATGACTCATGTTGTGATAACATCCAACTTTCTACACACGTCGATAAAACCTGGAATTTTTTTTATTACTTATTTCTCATTACGGGTATCCTTTATTTAATATAGAAACTACAATTTTTTTATAATTAAACTAGCTATATTATACAATCTTGTAAAATTACCTGCTCCATTAAATATTCAGTGGAATGGAAAGTTCTATCTGATTTTATTTTATATTTGTTAAGTATGTTACTTATTCTAAAGAAAAATGAGGGTAGTTTCAACTAAAGCCTTCGTCCGATAGAGATTACTTAACTACTCATTAGAAAAACGTTGCTCTTAAAATGTAGAAACTTCAATATCGCATACAAACCAAAAACTCGCGCAAAAAATATTCTTAGTACCAACAACACCCAATCTCCGCTTTTTATACACAAAACCTCAACACAACCACGATAATACAACAATCACTGATACACAAAAGTGTGTTTAGTAGCTACCTTTGTAAGTAAAGTTAAATACAACCCTAATTTATCTCATTCTAAGTAAAGGTTAAGTACCACCATGTTAAATTATTTTAATAAAAATAACGATGCCCAAGTTTAAAACTCCAGCAAAGTGTCAAGGCGATCCTAAAAATTAAATATCGTATTTCCAACTTCGCCATCGATCTAATACAGGTAATTTAAAAGCACTTTAACTTGTTACGGGCTCGAATGGTCATCGTTAGCAAAGTTTTTTCATCTGTTCCCAAGTTTAAGAGCTGGTTCAAGTTACACTTCAGAGTTTTACGTATCTTCGATTACTTTCAAAGTATAAAGATATGTTTTAAGCTTTGAAAATTTAAGACTAAATATAACTAGAGCCTGTTTCACCATCTCCGAGTAAAATTAGACTATGGTTTAAATATAGAGGTATCAAGAGAACTGACAACTATCAGTGAGTAGTAGTGTGAGAGACTGACATAGATTGCTTTATATTTTAAACTATTGAATATTTTACTCGGGAAATGGTGGAACAGGCCCTTAGACTAAAAATCTAGCCGTTTCGCTGTATAACTTACTAGGCACTTTTTTTTAAATTTAGTTTTTACGCCCTAACATTGACCCTTCTATCTAATCTAATAGGTAGGAAGTGAAGGTAAGGGAAGGGGAAGTACCTAATAAAACCATTTTTCAAATTAACAAAAGCGCTTTATAATTCATCCACCCGTTAAAGAGCTGTACTAAAGATAGAGACATAAAACAAAGACGAAAAACATAAATTAAAGGTAAATCTTGTTTGACGAAGGGAAATACTAACCAATGCTTCGTGAGTTTCGTGATAAAACATCCTCCTTGTATTGTCTTAACAGCACTTCGATATTGTCCGACATGTTTCCTTAGTATCTAGTCGCCATCATTTATCTATCTTCCGAATGTCTAGTCTTTCTACCAGTCAAGGTTTTAGATGTAGGTTAACGTTAGGCTTAAAGATTTATAAGAAGTAACAATGACACGTTTAATAGAGAAGGTAGGCAGTAGGTACCTACTTATAGTATTTAAAAAGTATATATATGGTTCATTGATTTTGTATTATTATAAAAAAAATATGTTTTTTAATAAATAAATGGCGTTTGTTTTTATTTAGATTGTGAAGAACGGGTTAATCATTTTAAGAATTTACTTAATAATAAAATGGACAAAAGTTTACAACAGTAATATATGGGTATTTGATCGACTAGCGTTTGTTTTTGTTAGGGAATGCAATATGACCCTGTAGTCATTATCAGAAATAATCAAACACCGTCAGGAAACTGGCATGTTCTGAGATCTTTGAAAGACATGTGACATTCTCCAACCCACACTTGGCCAGAGTGGTGAATTAGGGATTAATCTCTCTCGACATGAGAGAAATCCCTGTAAGAAGTACTCGTAAGTAAGTCCAGTACCAAGCCGTTATTTATGTTAATTTGGTGTGTGTAATAAAGATTTAAAATATTCTTGTCTCTTTTTTAAGTATATAAGTGAGGCTCAAGTCATGTAGTGGATATTCTAAGGCCAAAGAGAGAGAAAGATTTGCGTCCAAAATCAAAGATTAATTAAAAATGTAAGTAGCCTATGTTTATCTAGCATAAACAATAATGCATAGTTCAGTTGCTTCGTTGATTATGCTTATAACGCCACCCCTCATCAAGCATGGAAATATTATGCATGGATTGTTAATGGAGTCAATTCTAGATGGGTAGACCAACAATCGTCTTGTTTATACAGGACTTGTGTATTTGTGTAGAAATGGGAACCGTATTTGATAATCTATTTAGAATTGAAGTTAAGCGTTGAAATGATGTAATAAGGCAATAAAACACGTAAATTAACAAAATACTTACAAAAAAGAAAGACAATTCGTGTCTTTATTCAAGGATGGGGAACGCAAAATTAAAATTATAGCAAATTTAAACATCAAATGTTGTTCATAAGGTCGTTAGGTCCTATGTTGGCATCCTAGATAGTATAATACAAACCGATTTTATTAATGTTTTACTTGGTATTTCCTATTTTTCTTATTGTATCTGTTATAAAAATATCTATCTATGTATGTCTATTATATTAAGCACATCAGATGTCTAGTACCCGTAACACAAGCTTATAGCTTACCACGCCGCTAGATATTCTTGTGTGGATTGTCCGGCAATATTTATTTATTTATATGACATTTTCTTTATCGAATCGGAAATTATGTCATGGTATTATCTTATTTTTGAAATACTTGGGACAAACGTCAGAGATATATCAGAATGAACTGAGTTAAGCGTTGGAAAATACCTACAGGCCAAATAAAATGGCAAAATATCTTATAAAGATCTCCTCAAGACAAGTCATTTTAAGTTATCTTATCATGACACAGATGACGAAATATCTAAACGTTTTGATCATAGATTCAACTATGGAAAAAAAATCGTAATAAGAAATTGTTTTTTTTTTGTTTGTAGTAAATTAATGGTTTAACATTAGGTTTAGGTAATGGTTCTAAGCATGTAACAATGATCTTTGCATTTTCTTTAGCATATTGCAAGAGTCAATAAGTTCGTTCGAGTATTATATTATGTAGGTTCGTATATTATATACTATAACAATAATTTGTAATATTTTTTTTTATTTGAAGAATATTGGAAAATTTACAGTCAGTAAAAGTAAATACAAGTATAGTTGTGTCCGCAAATGGGTGCGCACTGATTGTAAAAAATACTCATAAATAATCTTAAAAGTAGCTGAAAGTGTCGAAATAACTAATTATTTATTCATGCCTAAATATAAAAGTTTAATAAAGTATTCAATAAATTCGAAAGTACTGAATATATAAGATGATTCAATAAGGTATCTTTGATACGCTTCATTCATTTTGATTTTACACCCAATTGTATATCGTCAGCGTCGTCCTTATTGGCCAACATCGTACGATGAGTTTAATTATACAGATTTCTATGAGCTCTCACGAAAGATGATTCAAAATAGGACTTTCTTAAAAAATTTGTGTGTTTGAACTCATCGCACGAGAACGCATCGCTGCCAAGTAGGACGTCGCATGGCATCTCTACATTTCTGAAAATGAATGGTAGAGTCACTTTTATAGACAAATGATTTTTGGTATTGCCGTCTGGGTCGTTTCTTTGTATTCAAATATAATATTTATAATAACAAAACCTCGGCATACTTACTTGCTATACTTATCACTTTCGTTACACTTGTTATGCCTATCGAACGTTTGTCGTTTTGTAGTAATTTTACAACCGATTTAAAATTTTCTGCCTTATTATGTTCTGCCGTCTATATTAACGGACACCACCCAACTAGATAGTCTTTATGAGTAATCTCAAATACGCTTATCTGTTCTTATCGGAGAGCTATTCTGGGGAAATGCAGGTGATAGTATCGTATGAAATTTATTGTGATTTTTGATATACATAATGTTTTGGATCAGCTGTTATACTGTGCCTGCATATTAACCCCCTCATAAGTTGCTTTAAGAAATAAATCTAAATTTAAAATTTAAGAAAAACCCTTTGATCCATTGTTTTAATTTCCTTAAAAGTAAAACACCATAATATTTTGTTATGTGCACGCGATGCGCTTTCATTTTATACCCCACTCGAGTATATTTGCAGATTTTCGGTTTTCCTTGCCCACCCATAACTTTTAAACGCCATAACCGATTTTCATGAAACATATCTACGAACATTTGCGCCAAACCCACCTTTCATACAAAAAAAACTAATTTGAATTCGGGAGCTGTGATGTCCCAGACAGACCAGACAGACACGTCAAACTTAAAACACCCCTCTTTATGCTCGAGGGTTATAAAATAAAACTGCTGTAAAATTATGATTATTAGATATTGTATACATGTTTTTGTATTAGAAAAAAAAAAATAGTTTTACAAAGACTAATTACTAATGACATGTTAGAACATGTCATTAGTAATTGAAAAACTTGCTTTGTAACAATGGTGTATGATCTCATGAAAAAATGCTCTAAAATATTCTCTATTTTTTATAAAAGGGCGTATATTGGTGTTGTTAATTTGACACAAAGATGCTTCAACCCTATCCTAAAAAAACTGTGTTCCATGATATGATAAGTTATAAAATTGCTTATTGAATAAAATATATAAGTACCAAAAATCTTCATGGACATTTTCATACCGTTGTTTCATGGACTTTGAAATAAAGCTATGTAGGTAGATGTAGCATATAGAGGTATAGGAAGGTATTGTTTGCCAGGAATTAAAAAGTCTAATGACTAGACGGCATATCTTTATCGTTGTTGACCAAAGTGAAGTCATCGAGATTAAATTCGTAATTATACCTACTCAATTCATACCAATGCCTCACACAAATAAAAAAAAACTTAGCTGGGACCGGATATGATAGTAGAGGCGCTTTGAGCCGTAATTGCAAGAAGGCATAGCTCTTGGGGCAAAAGTTATTAAATGTCTCGTAAGCGCAACAGATTTTTAATCAGGTACCTACATATTAACTGGTGGCCTTTAATCATTATAAATAAAGTCTGAAATTAATTTGGTGTTTATCAAGTATTACCCATATTTTCATTAATATCTAAAGATAAATCAACTAAGGCTGGGTCCACACTTGTATCATTTCGGTGTATCACGATCAGGCGTGGCGTATCGAGTATCCGTATCATAAGTATGGACGCTCATTTTATACTTTTATGTGATACTGTATCATTTCAGCGTATCAACTTTAACTTTACAAATATGGACGCTTCAAAAAGAAAATGTAACAAGTAACTTCAAGAGTAACAAAGTCCATACAACCATAGAAAACTTTGCAATGTTGGCTTTCGGTATATTTGGATTATTAATCGAATACAGTTAGCTACTCCGATGTTTAAATCGACAATCCCAAAGTGCTGTTCCTCTCGATCTCCTGTCAAATCATATTTGGGTCAGTGAGAAGTGAGTAATTTCGCGCATCGGATTTAATCAATTACCGTAGAATTTGCGAATAGCCGTAGAAACTGCTACGGCTACAGGGTTGCAGCCGTAGGCAGTGCATTGTGTAATATTTTGGCCTGAAAGCCGTAGAACACGGTAATTGCCGCAGCATTAAATATAAATAAAATAAATATTTCCGGACTACCCACACATCATCACCTAACCCCAAACTAAGCAGAGCTTGTACTATGGGTGTTAGGTGACGGATATACTACACAGTTACATTTTTTTTTGTAAATACATACATATATGATACATAGAAAACACCCAGACCCGAAACCAGAAATTATAGATCGTACAAAATCTGGTCCCCCGGCGGGAATCGAACCCGTAACCTCCTACGCCTCAGGCGGACGTTCGCCCACCGAGCCACAGAGGTCGTCGTTTGGCAGCACTGCATCAAGCATTCACGTCCAAATTTGTTCAATGCAACGCGTATCCCCTTTGATGATCGCGGAAAAACCGACACAGGATGGTTCGGGGTGTATCACGTATCGTATCACGATACAGTATCATGATACAGTATCAAAATACGTCCATACTACCGTGATACGCGTATCGGATACGCGGTGTATCTTGATACGCGATCATTGGAGATCGGGGGCGGATCGGGCCGTATCGGATACGGCATGTATCATTAACGCGTATCAGCTTGCGTCCAAACTAGCGATCATGATACGCGCCGAGGATACGCGACGGAGATACGATACGCCGAAATGATACAAGTGTGGACCCAGCTTAACACTTGTTGATAAGATACGCTTCGATGAATATGTAAACATTCCAAACCACGCCGTTTATAAATAAACAATTATATATTATTAACGTTATCTTCTATACATATTATAAATTAAAGTCCCTCAGCCACGTCTGTCTGTCCTTATGTTCGCTGTTAGCTCAAAAGTTACAAAAAGCTGTGTCCACACTTGTATCATTTCGGTGTAACGTATCTCCGTCGCGTGGCCTAGGCGCGTATCATGATCGCTAGTTTGGACGCAAGATGATACACGTTAATGATACATGCCGTATCCGATACGGCCCGATCCGCAATGATCGCGTATCTTGATCCTCGTATCCGATACGCGTATCACAATCGGTGGTATGGACGTATTTTGATACTGTATCGTGATACGATACGTGATACACCCCGAACCATCCTGTGTCAGTTTTTCCGCAATCATCAAAGGGGATACGCGTTGCATCGAACAAGTTTGGACGTGAATGCAATTGATAATATAATAATATTAATAATATTTGATACAAGGATCGGAAGAAAAAATGAAGCGTCCATATTTGTAAAGTTAAAGTGGATACGGTGACATGATACAGTATCACATAAGTATGGACGCGTTTTTACAAGATATACCTTAACGATAAAACATGGATAAAATGAGCGTCCATATTTATGATACAGATACTCGATACGATACGCCTGATCGTGATGCACCGAAATCATACAAATGTGGACCCAGCTAAATGGATCTTCGTGGTTTTCAGCAATAGGTAGAGGAAGAGTAATTCATAACGAAGGTTAAGATGTATAATTTGTTAAGAATGTATGAGAATTAGTTGAATTATGATGATATTTTGTAGGAAACGAGGTAAAAACAACTTTATTTCGAAAGTTATGTTTAGATATCCATTGCAACTGTTACTAACAGTCATATGGCATAACAATGATTGTCGGGTCAGCTTATTATTAATAAGTTTTAATAGACTGACTAGAATATTAGCTAGCTCTATATTATCGACACAATTGAAGATCTACCTACATATGTGCTTTTGATAACCAAGTATTCAGTTGAATTAGTGACTTACTGCAATGTGGGCAAATTTTTAACCCCCGACCGAAAAAGAGGGGTGTCATAAGTTTGATGTCTCTGTGGTATCATAGTTCCCGACGGTTGAAGCAATTTCAATGTAGTTGTTTTCCTATGAAATATGTTTGACTTTTGCTTGAGTGTTCTTAAACATAATTGATGAAACTCGGTTAAGCAGTATAAAGCTTATGGAAGGCTGAAAGTTTGGAAGCAGAACCGAATATCTGCATAAATACTCTAGTGAGGTATCAAAGAAAGCACATCACTTGCATAGAACAAAATAGTATGAGTATTTAATTTTAAGGTAACAGAATGAGTTTCTTTTAGAATTCTAATAAGAATCGGGGGTTTTTATTGATTTTAAATTTAGAAGCCTAACGTATTTCAAATGTATCTACCAACCTAAAGATGCAAAAGAAACTCATTCTGTTACCTACTTGGAATAATTTAAGGTAGGTATACCTACTTACAATAGATGTCTATTTGTATTACGGTAGACACAGATACCAACATTATTAAAATTAATTACTTACCCACAAACAGATTTGCTTTCATGGGCTTTCATTTTCATTACTTTGTTAAACAATTGTTTCTCAGTATTGTATTGTTCCAGTGAATTGGGTTTTAAGATCAAGGACAAAAGAAATGTTATTTATAATACTTACCTACTTATTCATGAGATTTAATCTGCTTTGGAATCAAAAATCTCTTTTGTCTGTTAGTTCCGACAAATTTGATGTAGTTTTATGCAATTCCTAATAATAGATAGATAGATAGATGTACTGTGCAAATTATTGTATTTGAATTTGATTCAGTAACGATTAAAAAATCGCTGATAAACGTAAGTATAGGTATTTTTACCTTACCTACTAAACTTGAGGTTAAAATATTATTTAAATCATTGTAATTTTTCATATTTTTTGTTTTTAATTTCTCTATAAGGTTGTGTTCACAAGAATCATTGCCGTAATTTGTTCTTGAGACAGACCTACTGAGATTGTCAAATATATACTTGCCCTGTGCTGCAAACTATATAATAAATAGACTACTAGTCTAATAAATCTAGAGTTTCAAAATGATCGATTATTATAAACGTTTCAAGTACTATAATTATACCTTTTGCAGAAAGTTCTACAGAAATATTTATAAGTACTTCCTACGACTCTACCCACACTTTACTTAATGAAATAAATGCTCTACCTTCTCTATAACAAGCCTTAAAATCTAGGTTTTAGATTCGAGTCGTAGGCGACGATACTGACTATTAATTTAGCGCATGAACTAGAAAATAATTTCGATATTATTGTAGTCATAACAGGCCTTACGTGAAAGATATGATTACGATTTCGAGGATAGGATGACTGAAAAATAATGAATCCGTCATTTAGATAATTTAGTAAAAGTGCACACCTATTTTTATTTTTTCTTGTAAATGAAAAATCAAGACGATACAGTGCGTTGAAGTTTCGCGTGACGTAATGTTTTTGTGCGATTTGTACGAAATTTGTGCGTCGCAAGCCCCCACTCTGGTAGTTTGATACTCTATATCTTGACACTTTCTTATTAAATTGATAGAGCGAAAACTAGATGTCCAGTATTATTGGGCAGGCTAACAGACTGACTAAACATAATACCTATTTTTGGAGTCATTTAGGCATGATGATTTTTAGGCAATTAGCATTATGTAGACTTTTAGATTCGAAAAGAAGCCATTATCAGTAATTCAGGTAAGTAATTCATTTTTATTTCTAGGTCATATGTTGATAATGGCTATTGTTTATATCTTAACTTTTATTGATGCTTTGACAAGCACTTGAGATTGAATTGATAAAGTCGTATGATGAATGGTCTAGAAACAATGAAGAATTTGTTTTTGTTAATCACATGCCAATTCATTCTCACATGACTTTGGTTATGAATACTTTTATAATTTCTGTTCATAAGTGTTATTTATCTATGAGAGCATTCTTGTTTTAATAGCCAACATTATCAGTCATTAGTCTTTTACAATGATCTAATTATTGTACTTTGGCTTTTGGCTTTATACATATAATTGTAAATATATGTTTTATATTATTATGAATAATACTCGTAACTTATAATGCTAAAATATAACTTTATTTTTATATATTTATGGATCTTTTAACTAACTTTACCCAAGTATTTCTGCTATAAATCTGCAATCTTGTAAGGGAAAATATCGTTTAATTATGACCTCAAACACAAACTATTGTTCTTAGGTGAAAAGGTAGAGACCTTCAAAACTATTCCACTATTGTTCTAAGTTCTCCCTAAGTTTATTTATTTTGTCCTGTTCTAACTGGAAATTATGAGGTAGTTTAAGTTGTTCTCGGTAGTAAAATATTGTAGGATTGTAAAGATGCTTAAGGAGTGTTTTTAGTCGTAGGTATGTACCATTAACTAATTATAAGTAACCCGTTTTATATACCCACGTCATAAGTTTTAAAATAGTAAGGCAACGTAGGTACCTAGTTAAAAATAATTTTTACTACTTTAGAAAATTTTGTATTGCACATAGGCATTTGAACACTCATAGAGGTAAGATGTGCCGTAAAAACTCTTTGTAAGCCACTTTATGTAACACTAGCACCTGAAGAACAACACATATGCAAATACTTTCACCAATTTGAATAACTACATAATATTTAAAACATATTCATAACATAACGCACGAACTTCCTCTTTCAGTTATGCAAAGATCAAGTAACAAATTTTATGTAAATGTTAATATTTTAAACTGTAACATTACACGTTACATCCGCGCGATTCTCGAAGGCACTGGGTGATAATTTACAATGTAATCAGAATCACTTATCTATCTTTATCATTTTAGACGGAGAATAAGTTATGCACGGGTTCCGTATAAAATCATGATATTACGAGAAAATGAAAGTAGGAAGTTGTAAGACCTAGATCGCTAGAGTTTTTTTTATTGCTAAATTGTATGCAAATTGTTACTACGACTTCTGTATGGTTGAATCTGAAGTAGTTTTGCGAGACATTTAAATTAGGTTACCAAAAACTGGTTGACTCTTTCCGGCTTTGCACGGGTGTAAAAACTTTCAACTTAAATCCCTCTATCAATTGCTGACAACCTTTGCATGATCCGTTCAGTAGTTTTCGATTTTTTCGCGAACAGAAAGACTGTCAGAGGCGACGGGGGATGGTTTAATTTGCAATAAGAATAGAAAGATCTTACTGAAAGAAGGCTAGACAAGTTGACAATGTTGGAAATTCTGCCACCAGGACATAATAGGATACGACAGCTTCATCCATAGTAAATATCTTTTATGTATTCCAATTATAGCAGTCGCTGAGGTCGATAACGGCCTAGAAGACATTATTATATTATTAACAAGATGTTGTGCCTCGAAAGTAAATGTTGTCAACAAAAGGCAATTTCTCATGTCGTAAAAACAAATTCCGTTCATGCAACTTGCGACTCAATCTTAGTTAATACAATGTTTCAGATGGCAGATAACAGCCATCTTAATTATACAGAATTATATGAAGCAACTTGAATTATTTTGTAGGCCAGTTACTTTCAACTCCGTGTTGGTATGGTGTGAAAACAGTAATAAAATTAATTGCCGTTTAGAGTGCTGTCTAGAGAACCCTAATCATGATGAATGGTTTAGAAAAGTCTGATATGTTTGAAGGCTGTTGCAATTGTAGAGTATTGTTTTGCGAGATAAAGAATAGTTTTGTTGGTAAGTAAAGGAGAAACAGCAGCGGCTTTAACTTAACCGAAGACGAAGACAGTGCAAAATTGTAAAATAAATATTTTCTTCAACTTACTAAAATTTTTCGTCATCATGAACAATGATAACCGATTATTTTAGAATAGAAGAGATTCATTCTTAACCCGTTAGGTAATTTTTGAGTTAAAAGTTTTGCGAATTTTTAAGTTATGAATATTGTAGGTTTATAATATTGTGTAGGTATTTGTTGACTAAGAAATGATTTGTTAAGCACGACTCGCTAAGTTTAACTAGCGCAGATCTGAAGTGGTATTGGCAACTTGAATTTATGAATTACTTAGGTAAGGTAATTTCGTCAGTGTTGAATTATGTATCTAGAATGCTGTTTTCTCAATGAGATTCATTACAGTATTCATATCGAATTAGGTTTTTGTAATTTGATGATAAATTTGATTCTATTTGTTGAATGGTTACATTTATTGAGGAAGGTTATGGGCTACTTTATCATGAGAAAATACGTTATTGCTGTGGAAACCGTTGTGACGTCATAAGCTAGAAAATATGTTTTTCTAAAAAGGTATCTACTAGATATATAAGAACCAAAAACACTCAGATATCAGCTACGTTATACTATTATTATATATTTATATTAAGATATATTAAGATTTTTTTTTTCACGCCACTGGACCTATGACTTATTTATATTTAAACAAGATGATATTGCAAAGTAGATTTACAAATCAGTACAGTAGTACTATGGGCCTATTCTGCCTGAGTGGCGCGGTGGGCGAAGTTCCGATTGCAGCGCAAGTGGTAGCGTGTTTGAATCCCGCCGAGGGGTCAAATGTTTGTATGTTCTGCAATTTTTTCTTTGGTCTTTGCTTAGTAAAAATATCTTTATACGTATGTCTATTATATTAGTATATCAGATGTCTAGTTGGAACGTGGTAACAAAAGCTTAGAGTTTAACACGGGGCATGTTGTTGAGGGATTGTCCGGAAATATTATTAATACATATTATATTCTATGCTAAACAGGAATACGATTCTCTTTCTAAATTTCAGATTAACAATCTGTCAATCACATTTGGTTATGTTAGCTTAAATTGCAGCATTTATTTCGAATAGATTGTGAATGATTGAATGAAGCGATAGATGGTGCAGGCACAATGAAAATGCACCGAAATGCGCGCAGATAATTGACGTGTCAGCGGCAGACGCCCGCGGGTCACAGTGTGCAGTTTAACCAGATACTATAGGGGTGTAATGCCGGACAGCGATTGTATAGGTGGTTTTTTACTTTAAATCATTGCAGAACACATAATAGATAGAATAAACTAACAAAACCAATATAAATTATTATGACTATGATTAAATACATAAAAAATACTTTATAACACACACCAAACAAAGAAACGAATTCCTAATTAAAAGTATAATTTAAATAAAATAATTTACAAGCCTGTTGTGCCCTACTGCAGGGCAAAGGCCTCGCTACCTTATTTCCAGACTTCCCTATCTGATGTTTAATCTATCCAGTCCTTGAGTCTTCCGCGAGGTCGTTTACAGTTCTGTGGAATCCATATTTTAGTTGTGGATTTTGTCAATTAGATATAATACAATAAGATATGTTATGTTTTGTGGTGTGTTTTGTGTGGTGTGCAATAAAGTGTTATCTATCTATCTATCTAAGATAATAAAAATTAAACCTAGAAAGCGTAATAGGCGGTCTCATTGATTAAACCAATTTCATCCCGACAACAGGTTTTTCTTGGTTCAAAAAGTGTAGTATTTTCAAGACAGCTTTATTTAATTCTAATAAACACCACTGAACTATCAGACTAGGGTCCAACACATTTAAAGGCTAAAAGTATAAATTAGCTTTGTTTTCTTTTTGTAGATTTTACTAGATTCAAGTTATTTTTGTACTATAATTATTTTATTCTTATGTTAACTTCATTGGTGTTTCTTTTCCCCAAGCATGTGCTCCTAAGAAAATGTCTTGAATTTGAATCTTGTCCATCAAAAATTTATAGCTTGCACCTTAATCACAATTTTATTCTAATGTTAACCTTAGTTTGGTAATTTTCTTTTCCACAGGCACAGGCTCTCAAGAAACTGCCTAAAATTTGAATTATGTCCATAAAAAAATATACCGTTTGTATATTAAACGTAAAAAAATAAAGCTGTACAAAGATGTACTGAAATTAGCCATACAACAATAGATCTATATTTCTTGTCCGCCACTGTACACAAAAGTCCATCTAATTCTCGTACGTGGGACTTAAGCTTCTTTGTCTAAATGGGAATAAAACTAGAATTATTGCTCTTTGTTTTTGTTTTTTTGGGAATGGTTTATGGGTGGTTAAATACGTATTAAAACTCCATTGGGGAGGGTTCGTTTAGTATGTAATTCTTCTGGGACAATATAGGCTAATTTTAAGAATCTTAAAGTACAAAATTTGTACATAGAAAAAACAAAAAAAGGTTACTTTATGGAGGTTTTTTCTGTTCACGTCCGTAAGTGATAACCCTCTGAATCCTTACACGTGACCTCCGGGTGGTGCAAAGAACAGTCTCTGGTGGTAGACCTCGGCCGCGGCTTGTCACCACCCTCCGGGCTGGGCTAGTGCGTGATACGATTTTTTCGTGATTTCGTAATGTGGTCCGGAGAAGCCATATTCTAGGTCTTCATGCTCCATCTTAGACCACATCGTCACTTTACATCAGGTGAAATTGTGGTCAAATAAAGGCTTATCTATCATAAAACAAAAAAAAACTTATTTACCTATATATGTGCATGCTTCTAAGACTTTGACTTTGATTAAAAACTTTGTTGCTTTATGAAACGGGTAAGTACAGTTAAATGTATTTTGAATACACATTAATGTTTATGTTATAACTCTTTTCCTTAAAGTGCATTGTATACGGGAACTGTGCTTTTTTATAGTTTTGTTCCAAATTATGCCTAAGTGTTGCTCACATCGGAAGACAAAACCGTTAACTGCTCATAAAATACAAGATACCGAGAGGTACGGAGTGTACCTATCATGAGTTTCGTTCAGTATGGGAATGTCTGAAACTATAAGACAAACGAAGATCTGGTTTTAGAAACCATGTTATCGGTTTTAGAAAGCGAAAAAATTGCATCCTCTCGTTATGAAAACTTGTACACAGCTCGGGATTCGAATCCGGACTTTGTGGAAAATAAAAGTAACATATTACTAATTTACTAATAGGTATTTTTTATTTACATAGATTTTTTTATTTAGCTATTTAGCTTTATTCTTTAATTATTCACAACAAAATCTCTTTAAACCCTGAATTGATGTGAAAGGTTTTTCAATATTACCTATAGTAAAAGAAAACCAACTTAATTCGTGGACCTCTTAGTCACTGTTGCATGAAACATGTATAGTCCAGGTTTTGATACGGTCAAGATTTGATTGTTTTTTGAACAAGACAATGTTGAAACTGGCTTGAATGTAGTAACCCTTTTATGTTATCATTATCACTTATTTAGTCATTAGAACCTGTTACAATTCGTACCAGCAAACGGGTTTAGCAAATTAAATATGTATTAATGTATTAATTTTCATGAATTTTTGTAATTACTGTGGTTTATGAACTATAATAGACCTTATGTGTCTACTTTAGGGTTGCTAATACAATGTTCAGTTTCTATCGCGTGTGGATGACAACAAAAACAGTGGACATTATTATGACTGTAATGATTATGATTATGTATTACACAATTTGTGCGAATAAGGAGCTCATCGGTCATTGCAAGTTACTTGGTTGGGTGTATCGACCTGTTATATTGTTTCAGTATTAATTTATACTAAGTACTATTCTTTTTCAATTTCAAAATTAACGCGAGTACTATATTCCGTAAAAACAGTTTTTATTATTTACTACTATATAGGATATTATATCACAGCTATATCAGTATCGTCAACGTTTATGTAAGGGTTACCCGCTTTTCAAAATAAGTCATTGTTTAGAATAAGATTAAAAAATGTTGCTAAAATATAATATAATAAATAATCTTGATACTTATACTATCAGTTATATTTAATTAGACCAAAAATAAAAAAGTTTCCTCATCCTTAGATAATTGTTGTATGACCGTAAACTACCTGCAACTATTTCGAGTTTTTAGGTAAAAATTAAATATTTAAAAAAGTTACACTATGTTACGTCTTAGGCGAGATTTTATTATTAAAACCGTTGGTGAAAACGGCTATTAGAGTACAAAAATATATTTTTTGATGTAACTTACAAGTTCTTACATAAGTTAACGGATATATCGTTAATGATTATTTATTACAGACGCAGTTATACCGCAATAGTTTAAAATATTTTTAACTTTGCCCAGCAGTGGGACAACAAAGGCTAATAAAAAAAAATATATTTATAAACGAGCGCCTTCCTATAGATATTTACTTTATGAATATGAGAATGAATTACAAAAGACAAACTTTCGACACTAAAACAGATAATCGAGTTTCGAATCGCTTCTTTGCTCGAGCGTAAAAAATGCGAAGCGACCACATAAAATTGTTTTTTTCCTATTTATCTTTAATTAACTATGTTCAATTTGTTTATATTTTTTGTTTTCAAAGATTTGTAAAACCAAACAATGGAAATTAATGATTTGAATAAATTTGTATCTTGTGTCTTGATTGCACTGGTGGTCATGTGATCATTCTTACGTAAAGACAAGATCAAAGTGCTTCTAGCAACAGTTATGTTCTATATAGATGTGGCTTGGTCAGTGTACCGTACGATAATGGTACATTTAGATAATAGCCCAGCTTGGCGTTATGTGGCTGTGTTACAGTGTCGTGTACTTTACTAGTGTGGAAATTGCTTTCAGATACATAATGTTGGTGACAAAGTCAAATGAAGTAGTTTTGGACTAAACAAAATAAAATGAAAATTTATTTGCAATGACCATATGTGGTAAAATTTTATGTATTAATAAAATTATATAATATAAAATTATAGTTGTTTACTGTTAGATGTTATTATAAAATTTTAATTTTATTTATTTTTTGTTGCCTAATGATATACATACGTATAAAATTTATAATTATGATACCTAGTTCGTACTTAAGTCATACTATTGTACATCCTCTCGAGGATAAGCTGTAGAAACTTGTATCCTTTAGTTATAAAACCTTTAGTTCAACAGTTTTCAATAAAATTTTCAGTTTTGTTTTATTTATATAGTTCAAATAATGTCCTGGGCACGTAAATTTTATCTATACATAGTTATTTAGTTATGGATGTCGATTTACAAAATTGAATAAGGTTATGTCAGAATAAATGTTATGTATGTAATGACATAATTTTTTATTTTGTTCCCAATTAAAAAAAAAAACCTTAAGATAATGTAGAGTTACGGTAAGTGATGAATAGTGTCATTATCGAAACTTGGTGCATGTTATATGTCTGATAACACTAAATTACTCAATATACCTACATGATGTCTTTTGCAATTAATGCGCTTTCAGATTGTGCATTATTCTTGTGAAATCTTTTGTTAACAATTATGTAACTTCAAATATTGCAAAATTAAATTGTTAAAACACATATCTAAAACGGGTTAAAATGGAATTTATCTATACATATTATAAACAATACCAAACAACAAATAGTCTACTAGAAAAATAAACGCTAATAGAACGATGGAAAATATTTTTTATATAAACCTTTTTCCGTGTAAGTGACATCATGTATTTGTCTTTTTGGAAATCAATGACATTATAAACGATCTTGAAATAGCGCTAATGAGCTATCTATCTATATACTATTCTATTTGTAATATCTACAAAATTAAAACGTTCATCATTCAGAGTACAAAAAAAGTATATTATTTACAATCTTTAGCAGTTCAGAACACCATGACATTAACTTTACTAATGCCATTCAAGCAGCACTAATCGTATGGCCTACATAAAATCACCTGCCTGACCTTCTTTCATTCAACGCTAGTCATCTTCACTTTCATTAATATAATCTCTATCTGACAGGTATAAAATCCAAAATCTATTGTCCTATTGTAAATTACGAATGAGTGCCAAATATCGTATTTCAAGGGAAACTGATCAGAGGCGCTTAGAGCCTTGTTAGGAATTTGATTGGAAATTCCACTTGTTAAACTTCGGTTGAAACGTTATTGAAGCGTGGTATCCGATATCTCGCTTGTCAAACTGATCTAGGTTGTTCTGACGTGTGATTTTAAACCTTCTCTATTTATCCAGCTTGTTTTGGCCATTTGAAAGATATGAATTGAACGTTTACAAAAATACCCGTGTGAGGTTAAATAATGGTTTAATGACAATTCATTGATAATGTTTGACCTGCGTAGGTGCAAATAAAATTTTATATTTTATCTTATTTACTTTTAAAATTAGCTTTACGAAAGAGCTTCCTAGTCCTATCTAATTCAGAAGACCGAGTTGGTCTGTACAAGCGTCAACATCGTATTAATTATTCGTCATTATTTTTGATCTTCAGTTGTTTCGGTTGGAAGTGGCAACACAAACAACTTTTTGATTCGCTGCCCTTAAGCTTCGGTCAAACTTGCGCGATCAAAGCGACTGCGAAGCGGGAGCGTCTACCGCGCGGCGGACGCTACACATAATTTACTATGGCTCTATGCACAACTTAGACCAAAAAGTAGTATGTTTTCGACCAAACTAACGCGACGCGTCTCTCCCGCGTAGCTGTAACGTAGGTTTGGCGTATCTAGATTTTTTTGTCTACAACAAAATATTACCATCGATGCTTTACAGACTTCCTCGGTTACCTCTTCCCGCTATAATGATACTATAACCACAGATTATATAACGTACCCTTCGCATAATAATATCAGTTGATATAGAATAAAAAGCCAATGACAACCGATAACCTTAAATTTTACATTGGTAGAGATGTGCTCGTAATCATGAATAAACATTTCAAACTGGCAACTTTTACCCGATTATCGAATGCTGATTTATTTCTGCACATTCGATAATTGCCAGGCAAATATGTATTCACGGTTCGCGGCAAATTTGTTGTTTACTATTGAACGTATGTAAAAAATAGTTGTGCAGTCTCATAATATTGATTTTTGTTTCATGTTTTGATGATAGATTAAGTTAGGTGGGCCCTGGTTTTCCGCACTGAGGCTCAAGGTGGTCCATTGTGCTTGGAATGGGGTGCCATAGTGTAAGTGCTTGGAATGGGGTGCCGTAGTGACTTTGGGTTCTTGCGTCGCTGTACTGTAACTCCCTTGCATACCATTATTTTGATGACAGAGAATTACATAATAAGCTTTAGTCGTTGGATTTTTAGTAGGTTATTTAATAGATTTAGTAGGCTTTGGTAGGTTTTTTTAGAACCGAAGAATAATTTATTGCGGGTTAGCCAACTCAAGCTAAAAAAGTTAAAGTTAATAGTTCGCTATTTAAATATGCACTTCCTGCATCGTTTAAATTACATAGGTTACGAGATCTCTGGGTTCAAGAAGTATTATTTGGTTGCGTGTTGTATTGCATGATTAGGCACTTAATACCAATGTAGGGGGTCCATTAATTATAAAACTGTTCCTGTATTATAGCACTCATAATGTTACTGTGTGGTTAAGCTTAAAATACCTGTAAGAAAGTGTATAAGAGGTATGTAATGTTAATGATTTGAATAAGTGGTACACCTAAATTTATATTAATTCTTTTTGAAACTAGTAAACGAAATAATAAAGTCAACAAAGCCCTTGAGGTTTCAACGGTACGTTCTTCGGAATACGTCAATTCTTTTTCTACACATTCCACAAAATGTATAGTCAGCATATACATTTAATTTAAGTACTTTATGTTTCCATAACTCTACCGAAACCAGTTACGATATGAGTAAGTTGATGACTTAGCTTTAGAAAGCAATGAAGTTTTGTCAAGTCATTCAAATCAATTGGCTTGCATTCATCGATTCTGAATATATATTTTCATCAACAGTAAAAGTAAAAAACTCAACTATAGGCATGTGTAATTTTGGCAAAGTTAAGTTAAAGCCTACAGAAGTTGTATTTACTGATGTCATTGAACTAAAACCGTTTTAAATTGAACAACTTTCATTCTTAAAGATGGTTATTGCCTTTTTCCATTCAAAAATGTAGATTACTATGGAAAGTGAGAATATTACTATGTATAGTGCTATAGGTAGGTGGATTCCGCGACGGATCTACCGTGACGATAAAATTGCTAGCTATAACTTGGAAAACAATAGTAAGTACTGTTATTTGTAATCTAGGAATATTATTCAGATACTGTAATACTCATTGATCTCAGAAAAAACCCTACAATTTAATAATCATTACTAGCTGTCCGTCATTGGCTGTGCCCGCTCATTAATTGATTTTCCCGCTGTGAAAAGGAACCTATGTGTTATTCTGATATGTAGGTAAGCTAAGCAAAAAAAATCACATACTTTTTTATATTAGAATTTGTTTATTTTTATACACAAATCGGAACGCTAGGGCGATATTTCTTTTACAAAGCTACTCAAGACCTTAATAAATTTTACTTATTTAAAAAGTTAGTTTTTCAGATTCCGAGCATAAATTAATGTCATAAATTACTTCTAATTTCACAAAAAATTCAAAAGTCTTATTTGTTCGTGTTCATGGAAATTAATATCGCCCATAAATTTTATTGTAGTCATAACTACTTAATAACAATTATTAGCTTAATTCATTGTAATTAGGTTGAATGATTAACATTGTTGATTGTATTTTACTACAATATAACAACTTGAAATTTAATCATCGTAATGTGATTAACTTTCTTTGCCAACTCACTTATAAGTAATTGAAGATTATTGTCTATTGTGGCATTATCATGAAAGGCCTATACAGTAGTTTCCCATCAAAGACCACTTTAAATTTTATCTTCCAAAATGGTGAGCACTTACTGAAAAATGAAGTAAATAAATATTATAAATATTTCACCAAACAACATCTAGTCCCGTGATATACATTATTCTACGACCGTGGTAAGCTCGTAGCTTGTGTTACGGGTTCCAGACATCTAAAATACTTAATATAATAGACTTACATAATTAGATATGTTTTAATTATGGGTGCATGGTAAACACCCAGAACAAAAGAAAAAAGTGCTTGCAGAACATACAAACACTTGACCCCTCGGCTGGAATCGAACCCGCTACCTCTTGAGCTGTCCCGATTAAAGTAGTTTCTTTCAATAGCTGATCATAGTGATCATTCAATTCGGAACTCATTGTACTGTTCGACTGGCGTCGTCATCCGATTGTACTCATAATAATATATGTAATGGTATATTTTAAACAAAATATGTCTTATATTCAAATTTACTAGCGCAAGTTTATAATATTGTTTCCTTGTTTTTTGATGAGTTGTTTTTTGTCCATTACTTGTTAGTTTATCATTTCTATTGATTTTGTGAATTGCTTTGCGATATGTGCCAAATTCTTTCTTGTCTTTATTTTCACAAAGTACTAATATTGATAAGACAGTATGATGAAAAAAGGGAAGTCAAGTCTAATTTGTTCAAAATAGGTTATGTTATTTATTTTTTTATTACATAAGTTCTAAGTTATAATAAACGCGCACATTGCTTAGACATCCAGGACAATTGCTGTTGCATGACCAACGGGTATTACGTTTCATTGATCTAGTCATTTATTTATTAAAGTAGTTATATCCATAATGTTTTGTAGTTCCGAATGCCGTCGAAGTCGTTGCAACGTATGGGTTTGATGTGTACAACCACATTTTTGTTTTGTAAATTACGATTTTATTTAATCTTGTTGGAACGAAGTTCCTCACGGTAGGATTGGAGGAGATAGTGATTATGCGCGAGACCGAAATGAAAAAAATGTGATAGTAAAACCGTAAGAAGAAGTCCGTGGAATAAAACAGTTAAATGAGACGTAGGCGCGACAGTCACACAAGCGAGTAGATTCTCTTTCTCCTTCTTTCTTTATATATAAAAAAAAATATTTTACGTTGGTTAATATTGTGTGTACATCCTAAAATCTCTGTAAGGTTTTCTAGGTTATCTTTGCTTTGTCAAAACAGCAAGAAATTCAATTTTTACATGAGAAAAACTGCGAAAATTCGTAGAGCTTATGTGTGTTTGTGTGTGTGTGTGTGAATATTTCTTATTAAGAAAACCCACATCAAATTGAGTACATCTGTAAGCTTCTATATACAATTGGGTATGCTATAAATTATTGGAGTGTATTATTTCTCTCATTCGTTCCAACATTGTAAGGCGCTTATAAAACTTACCACATTTCTTAGAAGCTCAGATAAAAACAGTATTAGAGCAAGAATCGTAAAAATGTATTATTATTGTATTGTTATGTCACCATTGGGAGTTCGGGTCGGGCACAGCTCATATAAAGGCGAAGCTTCACCATTTTTAACATAAACTTCAATACTCAATGATTACAAATCTTGAATAAATTTAACATCGTCCAATTAGGCTAAAGGCTTGTTTCACGATCTCACGGAATAGCCAATGTTAAAATATAGAGCTTTCAAGTCAAATGACAACTGTCAGTGACTAACTGTCAGATATTGCTCGATTGCTCAATATTTTAACTATCAACTATTTTACTCAGAGATGGAGAAACAGGCCTTTCGAAAAACAAAATTCGGTTGAAGTAGCTATCTTTTCAAACATACCTTATCTATATTGCAATACTATACAAATTGTAATAGTTGTAGTTTATAAATAAAAGCTCTAAGCTTGTGTACTAGACATTTGATATACTTAATATAATTGTCATTAATATATAGTTTTTTTATTATACATATTACATAATAAACTCCCAGAGCAAAGAGAAACTAAATAAATCAATGTCTTTATAAAATCGCCATATTTTTGGTCATTGGACTTCTACTTCGGTATAGGCCAACCTCAAAGTATAATAAATACTTTATTGTGTTTCCATTTTTAAAATAACTTTTACTTACGCTAAAGGTGAAGGATTTAGGTTAGAAAAAATGTATCAACCGTCTTTTTATACACTGTGATAGAGCTTACTGAAATAACATTGATTTCCAATATTTATTTTATAGCAGTCACGAATTCTCTGCAACAGTAAAATCTTGGAAAGTGACTGTATTTTTTGTATGATTACCTATTATTTGATCTCGTTTTGTAGTTACGATTGGTTTATTATGTTATGATGCAAAGTTTTTTTTTCAAAGATGCTGTGACTTTTTGGTATTGAACGAACTCCAAAACAGAATAAAGACCCAACTAGTTAAGTTTTATGTTAGATTTCTTTACAACAAAATGATTACCTTTAATTGGGTCCAATAATTGGTGTCATTAAATGGTTGTTTTTTTGGAGAATACCTTCTGTTATTACTAGGTCACATGAGAGCTCATAACAGAAAGTGAAGGTCGCCGTCATCCAAATCAATGTGGAAGACTACAATATTTCGATTGGGAAGCACAATTGTCGAAAAAATATATATTAAAAAAAAGCGTTCAGTTCACATCGCTTCCCCTTTACATACCAATTTTGAATCCCCTTATAAATATATTACCTAGGTTAATTGATATCTTTATGTAGGTATGTATTGTTGATTCTGTGGCGTGTGGCGCTATCTGTCTTTAGTTTCGAAATTTGACATAATATTATATTTAGAAACGGGTTTGAAGTTTTGAAATAGGACGACGGTCATAAACAATTTAACGTACTAACCCAAATCGTATATTCGCACGCGAAATTTAGCACAACCATTCATACGTTTGCGTAACAACACATAAAGTTTCACAATCATGATATTATTAGAAAACTTCGGCGTTGACCCCAACATAGTAACAATCCGACATAACAACACCACAACAGATTGATTGACAGTAAATATAGAGAAAACATCAGACTAGAGGTTATTACAGAGAATATTACTCTTTGCCATTAATCATTGTAACTTTCCTTTCTCAGGATTATTTTGTGATTCGAGAGGTTAGTATATATTTATTGATTATCCGGTATTTTTGTTACCTCAGAATTATTCTTTTATAATAACTATAATTGAATAGCTATAGCACTTAAATACGTGACGGCGTTGTATTATGGATTTTCCCTTTATATAGCCTTCCTCTATAATTGGGCTCACTACACTGTAATAATCGGACCTTTAGTTCCTGAGATTGGCAGTCAAAAACAAAACTTCTAACTCTTCAGCTTTATAATATTAGTATAGATTTTGTTCCCGACACCATAGAATAATAAATTACTACGCCGCCACTTTTATTTAACCGTCTTTCATTAACAATTCAATACGATATTAATCTGTCTTACTTTTATAATAAAACCGTGCAAAAATGTAACGTTTTTTCACCTATCACTTAGATAAAACACAAGCAAGTATTTTAGTAAAAGCAGATTGTGCAAAAAGTATAAACAAACTCATCTTCAAACCGTTTCACTTTCTGTTGCATTCGAGCAAAGCAGGGCGACGCGATAGACTAGAGAGGTAGAGAACAGTTGTCATTGAATAGCCGGACATACCTATACAAAATATTTTTATTGTTCTTATCTAAAAATATATTAAAGAAACACTTAAAATAATAGATCGTGTGTACGATTTTTGCAATTTTTTTCGTAGTTCCTACTTACAGAAAAGCTTTTCTAAAAAAAGCCGTCTTCTAACGTGTTGGTCGTTTAAAAAAAGACATATATCATTACAATATTTTAATAGTTTTATTCTTGATTATGGCAATGTGGTGCTGAGTTGTCTTTTTCCGGTCCAATGATACTCTAACCTTTACTTGAATAGTTAATGTGTGTACGTAGTCCCTACATGATCATCAAATCTGTCAAAATACGCCCAAATGTTTATTTTGGTACTAGAATGTTTTGTTACAGTAAGACTAAACATTGTCATTGTGCACGTAATACTATTGTTCCTTCTGAATAGAACTAATGAGTAACAATTTATTAATTATATTTTCTATTCTATTGTTTCCAGTTTAACATTGATAATCAACAAATAACAAGGCATAACACTGTCAGTCTAAAATAATAACAGATTCGTTTTCAAGACTTTATGGTTCGTTAATAATAATTCTTAAATACTAAAAAAATTAGCACAACTAATGAAACATTGCGTCGTGAAACAAAAAAAAAGAATTTAAACAAAAAAAGAAGCCTTAACAATGTTGCCTTGAACAAATATCTAAAACAAATGAAATTGGCTCAGCAAAATGCATCTTTCACAGAACTCGTAGTTTCGGAGATGGCGCCAGTTTTCAACCTTGATGACCTAGTTTTAGACCAAATGCGACTCTGCATGAAGTGTCCTTCCCTTAAAGAGTAGTAACGCTGCAAGTTATCTGCTAATGGAGGTTACAATCGATCAACCATGACGTTTTGATCACTAAATGATCAGTACTAAATCAGCTAAATAGTCGGACAAGTCCGGACAAATGCAGCTCTAAATCGAGTGTCCCGCTGCGTAACTGCCCTAAATGCACAGTAACGGTGCAGGTTATCTGCTAACGGAGGTTGCAAGCCAATCGACCGCTGGCTTGACGTTTATGATTAAGACTACAGCCCGGTTCACTAATGCTTAAAATACTGGCACAGACAATCATATAATATAGATATAATAATACGAAACCACCTTAGCTATTGCTAGCTTAGGTACCATTTTAGCAAGAGGCAAAGCTGTTGATAATGGACAGATGCTTAATACTATTTTTAGCTAGTTTAGGCACAGGAATAGATAGTAGATACATGCTGTGATATATTATGCGAAAAAAACTGATATTTTTCTTATAAGCCAAAATCCTTTGATTTCACGAGGTGGATGCCCAGAGGCATCCATAAATTTGTGACAAAATGAAACTATCCCGAGTTGTCGCAAATATAACAATTACAATTGAAAGCGACGACTCTAATATTTTTATCAATTTTTTTTCTATATAATCTAAACTTTATTTATCCTGTAAGCACTTGATAATTACAAAAGACAAGGAAAAAAGTCACTAAACCAAAAATATGAAGATCACTAGGTACCATGTTCAATGATCTTAAACATCTGGGACAGGTCAAGTGACGGTAAACCCGTGGGTGAAATATTTGAATCAGATTGATTGATATCGAATTGATGAGTATCATTAGCCTACTTTCTTCGAACAAAAGGTCATTAGCTATGTTTATTTTATATTAATACTTAGAAAGATGCGTAATGTTCATTGAATATTAACATATTCTTGTTAAAAAAAAAATTTCTCGGCGGCTATAATGAGATTTTTCTGAGGAAATGTGGGATGTCTAGTTATGTTTTTGGTCATTTTATTTTTTTTCATGGTAAAAAAATTATAAAGACTTGCTGAAAAAAGTGATATCTTCTCTTATACATAAAAAATGTTGACTCTCTCGTGTTTATATGGTCTAGTATCAGTAGTCCTATAATCTAGTCCGATGGCCGGACTGATGAGACTTTTTAGTCTCATCAGTTCGATGATGCTGATCAATACAGATCATTGGACTTCTGAGCCTTTTAGTCCGGTATTTACACATTTCTTTCCCAAAAAAAGAAATGTTCTTAACTTCATTAACTTCAGTTTATTTTTTCCTACATGCTAAATATAAAGCTATTTTATACAAAAAAATAGGTATTCCTATTTTTCCACCAGTTAACTGCATCTGAGTTTCTTTAATAAACTTATCTTTTTCTATGTTCCCTTTGCTTCTTCCAGAAATGGATTTTCCAAATCTTTTCATCTGTTCGGCTTTTAAAATCGCGAGGGTGTCATCATCTTTTAAAATGTTTAATATTTGCAACATACTAGGATTTTTGTTAATTAGACCATTGATCGTAAAATTCCACGCTTCGACCACATTATTTGTTCGATGACGTTTCGAAAATACGGCTTTTCGCAAAATCAATTGACTTGAAATCGAGGAATTACAGGCGTATCGTTAGTTTGTGTTCTGTTCTGCCATTGCTGCCAATACACGAAATAAACAATGGTTGGCAATATATTATGTCAAACGAAATGCCTTCTCATGATGATAAAATTACAAAATTTAAAACTTATTTCCAAAAACAATGGATGAAGGCTAATTTTATCGACAAATGGTGCGTATTTTCGGAACGTCATCGAACAAATAATGTGGTCGAAGCTAGGAATTTTACGATCAATGGTCTAATTAACAAAAATCCTAGTATGTTGCAAATATTAAACATTTTAAAAGATGATGACACCCTCGCGATTTTAAAAGCCGAACAGATGAAAAGATTTGGAAAATCCATTTCTGGAAGAAGCAAAGGGAACATAGAAAAAGATAAGTTTATTAAAGAAACTCAGATGCAGTTAACTGGTGGAAAAATAGGAATACCTATTTTTTTGTATAAAATAGATTTATATTTAGCATGTAGGAAAAAATAAACTGAAGTTAATGAAGTTAAGAACATTTCTTTTTTTGGGAAAGTCGAAATGTGTAAATACCGGACTAAAAGGCTCAGAAGTCCAATGATCTGTATTGACCAGCATCATCGAACTGATGAGACTAAAAAGTCTCATCAGTCCGGCCATCGGACTAGATTATAGGACTACTGATACTAGACCGTTTATATTGTATTTTTTACAAATTAGCGAGCTATCTCATTTCAAGTGGACTATAGCGGTTTCACTAAGGCACGGAACATTAATTACGACTAAGGTAAGGGTATATATCTGGGCCGTAAACAATTGCCCGAACCGTACATTTTAACACTTATCTAAAGTTTTTGTATCACGCAAAAACAAAATCCAAACCTAAAAGAAATTAATACTAATATTATAAATGAAAAAGTGTGGCTTTTTGTGTGTCGGTCTTTCAAGGCATAACAACAGAACCGGTAAGCCTAAAATGTATATATATCTGGGCCGTAAACAATTGCCCGAACCGTACATTTTAACACTTATCTAAAGTTTTTGTATCACGCAAAAACAAAATCCAAACCTAAAAGAAATTAATACTTATATTATAAATGAAAAAGTGTGGCTTTTTGTGTGTCGGTCTTTCAAGGCATAACAACAGAACCGGTAAGCCTAAAATATATTATAGTGTTGGGTTATACATAGGCTACTTGTAACCTCGGGAAAATAAAGAATAACGAGGGAACTGCTTGTAAACAATAACTTAACAAATTCGAACGAAGCCAACCCGTACTAGACCGTAAATGTTTTGACACAGAATATAGCGTTGTGAGTGGTAAGGAGTAACCAGTTTGGGCAGGCATTCCTTTCGCTGTTACATCTAAATGGAATCTCGGTTTGTTTTCGAAGTGTATGTTGTATAGGATATACATCGAAATATAAATCACTAAGCGCAAAAAAATAACTATGCGAACTGTGTAAGCAATCTTGTCTATGCTTCATTTTAATTTTAAATGCATTTTATTCTTGGTTTTAATTTTCTTATATCGGTGTTTATAAATTTGCATAGACGAATTATAATTATAGAACTTTCTCCAACTAGTTCATCATCATATTAATACTTAAAATATGTAACATATTTTATACGTCACAAAAAAAATTCAAAAATCATTAAATCGTGGTATTTTGTCTTCCTGGAATTCATAGTCGCAAATAATCTATGATAAATTTCAATAAATGAATAGGTACATCTGTAATTGCCTTTACATCTGTTATTGCTCTCATTTTATTCACAGTTCGCAAATTTTTTTTGTGCACTTATGCTGAGAACCTTAAAACATCAGTATATAAAATAAAACAATTTTTTAAACATTACCATAGAATAATAAATTACTACAACATAACCATGCACCTCGGTATCAAGATATTTCATGATAATTATAAGTCATAAGTATCAGTATCAACAGTTCATCAGTTTTGAAATCTCCGTTTGTTTTATAAGCGCGCATGTTGAAATTTATGACAACAATAAAACATAACTATATATTTATAGTAAGTCATAGGTACAGTTCAAAAGTAATGAATGTCGATTACCTACGTGTTGGAAATTTGCAAAATAAATAACTGTAGTAAATATGTAGTTGTTGTATCTTATAGAAATACTGCGTCTTTTCTATAGGTGTAAGTTAGATTTTGGTCAAAAAAGAGCTAGCTATAATGTGGATTCAAAGTTAGTATGATGAGATCTATATAATGTTTTATTTAATATTTTATTTAAACTAATATTTACCTACTTAGTTACTAAAATAATAAAAAAAATCGGTACTCACTGTATTGTTTTTTCAATCTGTTCTCGGTTAATAACAACTTTACTTCTCAAGTAATATTATTCGAGATATATAAAATCTAGGTTAAACTCACATAATAGTTTAGCTATTATACCTAATCATATTCATAATCCTCATTAAATATCAAAAACTGGTAACAATTAAGTTATAGAAGTTACAACTATTTACAAGTATTTAGGAGTAAATAAAAATGGTAAAAATTTATAGTGCTTACTATAAATTTTAAATCCATGATAATATGCGAAAAGATATAATATACTATTTAAAACAAAAAAAGAAAAAACAATAAAATGTTGCACCATATAACATGCAAATTAAAGTTTCGTTTTACACACCAACTGTGAGAAATTAGGTATTCCATTCCTAACAATACAATCGTAATTTTTAAATCGTTAACATTCCATTACTAAAAAAATAAACACCGGTTCCGATTACCTTAACAGCGAAAATTATGCATCAAAATAAATGTCCCGTGCGACTCCTTAAGGTTTACCGCTATAAAAACCATCCAAACGAACACAGATAAAAACATTTACAAATAAATCCGCAATATATCCCGCAAACATTAGCCTGAAGACTTTTGGAAACAAACAAAAACAGCCATTAATAAAAACAAAAGCGCTAACTTACCTCTTACGTTAATGACACTCCATTTTCTCACAACACAGTCACAGGAGTTAGGTTATCAACAAAAACTCGCGTTTTCGTTAAAACACTTTGCCCCGAACGTTTGCCCGTAACGCGATCTTGCGCGTCTATGACTGAATTCAAGTGAATGGTACCACAGTGTAGTTGCATTACACATACGGGCGACCACTCTGTCGCTAAGTCGATGGTTTGACTTGACTTGTGAATTAGGATGAGGTTGCTTAGTCGGCGGGGCGCGGCGGCGTCAAATATGCTTTTGTTGCTCGAAAGCGGCTTAATTTACTACAATTAATTAAATTAATAAGTCATAGATTTTTTGATTCGTAGGTACCCTTAAACTCAACTAAGCGCAGAAAAAAAGGGCTGGGTGGTTTTTTTTTATCCAGAAACATATATGTTGCAAAATATTTTAAATTCTACCCTTTTAATAATATCAAAAGGTTGAAACAGGTTGGAAACAAAAAAATAATAAATAAACCATACTAAAAATAAATAGGAAAATCTATGACCTATTTACCTATTTTAGTGTGACGAGCGTTAAACTGCAAGTTATGTGTTAATCACATACTATGAGATAATACTTAATAAAACCAAGTAAAAGAAAAAAAAAATATTATTTTATTAATTCTTTAAATATTCATTTCTTAATTATAAATTTTTAATTTCTTAGCCAATCATAGCAGTTTAATAACACTACTAAGTAATAAAAATCGCTCGTCTGTGCTGACAGTAGTTAGAACGCAAATGACCATTGAAGCCGTACAGACGCTGGCAAATGAAGTTAAAAAGATTCTATACAAATGTTATTGGAATTCTTCAGAGAAAGCATACTTCGAAAGCTGGCGCTCTTTCGAACGTCTCAGTCTAGCCTGAAAATAGCATAGACAGCCTGATTCAATGATCTTAAATCATTGTGTAGAACGCTGAGTCTAGAATTATTTCTAGAAGTGCAAATTACTGTTTGTTTATGACTAAACCGTTGTGTTTAAGTAGGCTTAGCTTGGCCTTACGCCATGATATTTTCTAGAAACTGATAAGTTACATGAATTTCAGATTATGGTTTTAATGTTTTGTAACTGTTATGAAGTTTAAACTAAGGTTGTTTCCACTATGAACCTATTGGATGTATTTTAGCAGTTTCTTAAGATTATGTACCTAAACAAAAAATAAATTTTGTACTAAAATAATAATATATATAATAATATAAGATCAAAAATATTTTAGAAAAATAAAATCGACCAAGTAAGCCATTTTATCCCATGAAAACACCAATCAGAGAAACATGACGTCAAGACGTCTCGTAAAACACCATGTTGTAGAGTTATATTCGTATAAAAACATCCGTTTATTTTGATATTGACATAAATTTCATTCATTGTTGTCCAAAGTATACGTTTAAAAAAAAAACGATTGTTCGTGATTTGACGTCATTCAAGATGCTATTATTAGTCTAAGCCTTTTTCTTGGTCTATTATTAGTATAATCGCGCTAAAAAACGCTATATGCCTTCTAGGATCTTAGACCACATCGTCACTTTACATCAGGTGAGATTATAATCAAATGGAGGCTTATCTTGAATAAAAAAATTACTATAAACAGCATTATTTAAAATACAGCATGCATAATATATATACATATATTATGCAAAGGACTTTTTCTAAAATTTATATTGTTGATGGACACATTCTTTATTTTACTCTACGTAGCAATTTAAGTCATATGTAAAATTATTAATTAGCCTTTACAATGGCTAGATTGTAATATTGTTGTAGCATCTTTATTTTAGAAACATCGTATGTTCCAAATGGCATATACCTGAAGTTGCTAGTGTACTATGGGAAATAATATGGGTACAATTATTTATCATACATCAAGAACGAGTTATGTATGGTCTTATTGCTCAATACTACACTCGGTTTCTAAAATAACGGGTCAATCACAAAAACCCGAACATAATATAAACTACGTGAACTATGCTATAAATGAAACGAAGACTGTTAAATTGAGAATTTAACTAAAATTTAAAAATAAAACTACTGCCGTTGACTGCCTTAGTGACGCGGTGGGCGATGGCCCGCTTCCGGCGCAAGAGGTAGCGGGTTCGACTCCCGCCGAGGGGGCGAGTGTTTGTATGTTCTGCAAACACTTTACTCCTTGGTCTGAGTGTTTAATATTAACTTTTATTTATTTACTATTTATTTACAGGTTATTTTTTCGGCCCTAATTCGATGATATATTTATATTTATTACGAACACGACAACAAAACAGATTAATAATAATTCAAATAAATTAGTATAATAATAATAACAATACATCATGAATAAATAATAACTTATATAAATCAACGATAATTAAAACCAATAAAAAATATCTATTACATTAAGTACATCAAATGTCAAGTACTGTAACTCAAGCTTAGAGCTTACCACGGGGCTAAATGTTTTTGTGTGAATTGTCCGGAAATATTTATTTATTTATTTGCTTCCAGGGAAAGCCATTAGCCATGCTGAACACCAAATATCGGAGCTGGTGCAAAGGAATACCTTCCCATTCCACCACCAACCTTCATAACAACCAGTTTAAATAATATGTTATTGGAAGCGCAAATAAAAAGTCTTAAATCTGCTTTTTATTCCATTGATCTAACTTTTACAGTTCTGGTGATATTTCGTTGTTTGAGTGACCCGTCATTTTTGGAACCGAGTGTATTCCTTCCTGACCTTGCGTTAAGTAACTTATCTACTAACAGCACCTAAAAAAGATGTTATAAACGCTGGTCACTTTATCCTGTTACCTTTATATGTAACAAAAACGAAACAGCGATTACATAATGTCTCTAAGTACAATTACTTATTCCAAAGGTTACGAACTAAATTTTTAAGCCACTTTGTCCTTACTAGGTTTCGCATAATGCAGAATGTTGTTTGAATTATCAGACAGTGTAAGTAGGTTAATACTATGAATGTTTTCAAGCTATTTTCATGTCACTATGTTGGCAATGAAAATGCTTAGCGTAATTAACGGAATATTTTTCTTGGAATCAATTGAAATGAATAATGATTGTAATTATAAAAATATGTATAATACAGTCAGAAATATGTTGTTGAATGTAAAATACAATTATACAGCTCACTTGGCTTTGTAATAGTTTAACAGTAATGTCAATGAGAGCATGTTACTGCGTATTCTCGAAGTTTATTCTTTAAAAATAATATAACTCTTTGACGACCTCTATGGCTTGGTGGGCGAACGTCCGCCTGAGGCGCAGGAGGTTGCGGGTTCGATTTCCGCCGAGGGACCAGATTTTGTACGATCTACAATTTCTGGCTTCAGGTCTGGGTGTTTTCTATGCATCATATGTATATATTTACAAAAAAAAATTATCTATGTAGTATATCAGTCACCTAACACCCATAGTACAAGCTTTGCTTATTTTGGGGTTAGGTGATGCTGTGTGAGTAGTCTGGAAATATTTTTTTATTTATAACTCTTTATTACACACCGAGATAAAACCAATCTAAAAGGGACTTAAAGCTAAATACAAAATGCGTAATGGACGGCCTTATTGCTTAAAGCAAATTCTTTACAACAGAACAATATGATAACATTATTATATTTTATTGTATAAATACTGCTATCGAAATAAAGTTGTCATCAAATAAATATCACTCTACCATGTCACATAGCCAATTCAATTATCAGATCTTTGCTAGTTATTTTTGACACCTGCGAATTTCTCTTCACTGTGCGCCGTCACTCTTCAATTTTTATTAAATGTTGTAGAATTTGATTTTTTTAATCATGTTGCGATGCAACCCCTAATACATAACATTGTGTCGCACAGAAGCTAAAGATGACATTTAAATATTTTTGTATCGAATCATCGACATTACAAAAGTAGGGGCTAAAACAAAGTTATATTTAACTCTCTTCAGTAAAAAAACGCATTGTTTCCATTTTTCCCGTCAGGTGCAATTATACAATAATTGCAGCTAATCGATCGTGACGGAATAAAAGGCAGCACGCCATTCCGTATGCAAATCGTTATCGAGATAGATTCGTGAATCGGGGCAATATTGAGATCTCATAGTAGGGGTGATACATACGACTTTTGAATATTCTAAATTTGTGTACAAAAATTAAGACGAAAAAACTATCTTTACCTAGCTAAATGCGGGACTCGAACCAAGTCTTCTATTATACGCATGGACGTGCTGGCCGCTTCACCAACCTCGCCACTACGTCATCGCTTCAATTTCGTCTACAGGAGGTTTTTTCTGTTCACGTCCGTAAGTGGAAACCCTCTGAATCCTTACACGTGACCTCCGGGTGGTACTAAGAACAGTCTCTGATGGTAGGCTTCGGTCGCGGCTTGTCACCACCCTCTGGGCTGGGCCAGTGCGTGAAGCGAATTTTTCGTGTTTCGTAATGTGGTCCGGAGAAGCCAGCCATCTACCTTCTAGGTCTTCATGCTCCATCTTAGACCACATCGTCACTTTACATCAGGTAAGATTGTGGTCAAATGAAGGCTTACGACTGCAACTACGAGTTACAGCCTCGTACTGGCAGCTTCTCGTATATTAGTTTCTTATAAGTGGGGCTTATCACTTTGTAGAAACATAAAGGCCTTTACGACTTTTTGTTATGATGATAAAAAAGTTGGATAACTCGTAGTTACATTATATAAAAAAGAAACGATGTAATGGCGGGCAATTCACGCGCCTATGATATTATAAAGTCAGCAGATACTTGTAATATTTTTTGGATATATTTTTGTATCTGTGATTGTGTGATTAAAATGAATTTCGTAAAAAATCCAAATAAAATAACCGATTTCAGGTTTTAGGTATATTGAATTCGTTATTATATCTAGGCGCAAGAATTGCCCATCAGGTCTTACATTATTAATGCTTACCGTATTTGGAGATAAATCATATTTTAATATAAAACTTCATTTAAAAACTCTATGACCCCGCTATCTTTTCTTTGTGTTAAATGGTGAACCCATGTTAAATTTGGAATCACATTCTTCAACGTCTCGCTTCATATCTGATTCAATTCCGTAGCAAAATCAGTTTTATCCATAGGTTCTAGTTCTTAAGCCTATTAAGCCTAGTGTAATTAGGTATGTGAAAATGGGTGGATTGATAAGGCTGAAGATAGCTAGCGATAATAGATAGACAGGTATTTCAAAGTGAAATAAAATCTTTGACCACTGTGTTATTAGTGATGTTTATTATTTACTATAAAACAAAATGAGATAGTTTTCATTTTAATCGATACCTATTTTTAACAATAAAATGCAAAAATAAAAATTGAAGGAACTCACGAAAAATTAAATTTACAGATTTACACTTTAAATATTCGACTTATGGACAAACTCGTTTCGTATCGTACTCGTCATCAACTCATCTTTCCCCTTCCGCTTTATATACAGATTATGAAACACCTTGTATTATACCTAACAACTAGTTTTGTTACACTTTGTACTTTTCTCTTTTGTATGTATTGCCTAACTGTAGGTGTGTTTAAGTATATTATACTAAGTTTAAAAAGACAGCCCTAGATGTTAATTATAATGTACAAGTAGGTTCCATTCGTGATGTGTGAATGAATGTTATTCTTAACGACGTTGCACAACGGAACAGAGGTTGTGTGAGCTATTTGGAGAAACTAGTTCTCTTTGAACCCAAGGAAGGTCAAAGGTTTACTGAGAGCTCAATTTTAGATTTCGTTACTAAGAATATAACAACTCAAAATGGAATAGACACAATTTTTTTTAAAGGTAGAAAATGCAATTAAATACAAGACTAAGGACCTATTTCGCCATCTCTGATTAAAGTTAGACAATAGTTTAAATATAGAGCTATTTTGCTTAGTTACATTTAACAAAGCGAGGTAGCTCTTAACATAACTAACCATTGCTTAGTTAAGTCGGATTTCGTAAAATAAGTCCTAAAGAATTTAATGAGATTGTGAAATATTTATAGAGATACAAAAGACCAAGAGGAAACATTTCTTTGTTTATTTAAACAAGATTTTCTACGAAAAATGTCCTACTAAGAAGGTATTAAGAGAATTTTTACAAAAAGAAAATCATCATCATCATCATCATCTCAGCCGTAAGACGTCCACAGCTGGACATAGGCCTCCCCCAAAGATCTCCAGTAGTTTCGGCTGGCAGCGGCCTTAATCCACCGTGAGCCCGCAGCCTCCACCAGATCGTCCGTCCATCTAGTAGTTTTAAAAAGAAAATAACCGACTTTAAATGGACCAATTACAGATTTTTGAAGACTACATTTTCACGCCAAGGCATTGCCCGTGTTTAATGGATTTTGCCCGCCGTAAAATATCCTATAACTTTTCTCAATAAATACCCTATCAGAAAAATAAATATTTTTTTTAAACGGACTGTAGCTCCTGAGATAAGTGCGTTCAAGTAAACAAAAAAAACTCTATTTAAAAGATTTATAATATTAGTAAAGAAGCTCCAAAAAGGCCCCCGGTCTATCCGTATTATTTAATTAAATATTTAGACATCGAAAAACAATACAGTCGATAAGTTGTTATATACAAAGTCAAAGTCAATACATTTATTTCCTTATAAGCCCAGGGCTTACATGGACATGTCAGCTTAAAAGTAATATTTTATACTGAGTTGAGTTGAGTAGATATACATTATGTAAAACATTTTAGTTAGTTACAATTTGCAAAACTTTTATAATTTATTTTTTAAGGTTGCGTAGCCAAATAGCAAAAAACGGAACACTTATGTTCTTCATGTCTGTCCCTGTATGGTACGTCCACTTTTTTACCTTGGTGATGGTAGAGTAAAACATAATACTTATAAAAGGGCCATACAAAAAACTTGTTTATATTTCGTTGATGTTAAGCGCGGTCAATTTCATGGTCATAAAGTAAACGAATCGTCTTTTGCATTTCTGAATCTGTTAATTTATTATAATTTTAAGTTACATGACTACGGAACCCTTGTTAGGCAAGTTCAGCACGCACTTGTTCCGTTTTATTTAAATATATCAACACTCAGAAATTTTCTCTCATAAACGCTTACAACCATGACTGTACAACCAACAATGAATTAGATACGGTATTATGTATGTATAATGTGTATGGAAATATGTATGTAAAGCATTATTCATAGAAAGTGAATTTGAATGGTTTTCGCAAGAGAAATCGAATATCATCCATTGCATAATCTGTAAATTTATAAGTATATAAGAAATCGATAAATTTGTTTCTATACACAGGTTATAAAATCCATACAATACATTTATATACTATACCATAATATTATAAATGAGAAAGTGACTGTCTGTTTTCTTTATAATCATTCATGCAAAAACTACTGTGCAATTAGGTGCATAGATAAATCTAGAGCCTGATATAGGACATAGGCTACTTATAACCGCGGGGAATTGTCATTCTGCAAGAAAAAACACTATAACGCGGATAAACCGGGCACTACGGAGTCACAAATAATTATTAAAACCTTATCTCTCTCATATGGGAGAAGTTGTTATGTCAAAGCGTGGGTTATTGTGAGTAATAGACCTAGAATTATATTTTAAAGAGATATTTTATTAGGGTTATTTTTTCTCGCAAAAATATTTTTTATTTTATTAATTATAATTTTTTCCTATCATTGGCTACGGTGATATGTTTTCTGCATTAAAAAAAGCCAGCCGTTGGTGCGCTGGCCGATTTTGTCTGTAAATAATGAAACATAGCATTTTTACTCGACTCTTAATACCAGTAGGACTGCATAAACCATAAAGAGGGTTTCGTGAGCCGTAATCTTGATTCTATGAATCTACTTAAGTACCTCTTTATAGTTTCTGCTATACTGGTACCTGATATTGATTCTACTGTTCTAATCTTTATGGTTTTTTTACATTTTTTATTAATAAAAATACTGTGCTACGGAAATAAGAAGTTGAGACGAATTTAAACATATATTTTTTTCTGATTCGATTCTGCTTTGTTGCAAACTAACAATAATCCCAGTAGTGGGTACATAAATACAAAGGTGTGTTTATGCTTATTGTCTAATCAATATTTGTATGAAGTTATAAATTGTATACAATATGTGTGTGTGTGAACATAATTCATAGTGCTTAAACATAACATATAAATTTGTAACAAATTAATTCTAAACTAAGCCCATTACAGAACTAATCATCATTAAGATATAGATTTTATTGAATTTAATTATTAGCCGGACACCAATAAATTACTTTCTGTCTGTGTAAATAAATAAATGGATATTCAGTAGGTATACATGCTTGTATATTTGTATTACTCCTTTTACATATTATGAGATATATTAAAAAAATATCGATATACATATTCAACAACACTGTCTGATCTTGTTTTTTTCCATATCGGGGGTCAATGATTTCTTGAGTCTTTTAACTTCGGTTCGTGCTCGGAATAGTCTCTAGTGATTTCAGCCGAGGCTTACGTAAATAATTAAAGATTTGGAATATTTTTTTTTATTGTTAGTTTAACTTTATCATCATAAACTTTGTCCAAGAAACCATTTAATAGACCTTTAATTTGGAGCAAGAATAGCTCGTTATTGAATCAAATCAATTTTTTTATAAGTGAGTTGCTGCGGGCCGCGATTCTATGTCAGCCCCATGCAAAAGTAATTTGTCGCGAGCCCTGCGGAGAAGCACATTTGTATGTACCCACTAGACCCCATGTCAGCCGCTAACCCTGTGTTAGCTTCGTCCAGTGGCGACGTAGAAAATAACACACAATGAAATAAACCGGAACCGCCGGCGGGCCAGAAAAATCCCTTTTTAAGCCCGTAGGTATAACTTAAGACACGGACGTAATAATCCATAGTCCTCTGATACTGGCGACAGCCCAAGCCGAGGTCCGTTCCTTAGTGTAGCCCTTGTGGGTGTTGCCCCAATCTAACTTTGGGGGCGCCGGCCGCCCGAACGGAACACCGATGCTAACGCGTTGGGTTCGGTTAGGACGCCGGCCGCCTTGGTTGAGACGCCTTCTGCGTCCGCCGCAGTCTGGTAACCCCGTCATGGCCATCTGCGGTCAACAGCATTAACAGACATTAACAGTCCATTCGAAAAAAAATGCGTCGCGTCGTCACATCCCTATGTTCTTTCATAGCGATTGATCTTTGAAAAACAGTGAGTGACAAACTATAATAATAGATAGTAGTAAGAAATCATTACTTAATCAGTATAAAAGTGACGATATAATGTAGAAAGCAATCAGAACCTGACTCATTGCGAGTGAAATCGATTATTTGAAAACATTGATGGGATGGGATGACTCTGAATTCATTCATGCTGATTATCGTCACACAATCACGGATGTCATGTGGGCATGAGTATGCAAATATTAAAAGCTTCTACGTTGATTATCAAGTGAGAGAGTCCGGCTATCTACATTATTATGTATTTAATGTGAATCGTAAACTTTGTACGAATTTAAAATTAAATTGTGCTATTAGACATAAAGCACATCTAAAGTTTCTGTGGGGAAACATAAAATGCCGTGTTGGCTAAGTGAGAGCACACTCTCTATGACTTTCATTACGAAGGTCATGGGTTCAAACCCTGCCGCGAACATCTGGATTTTTCTTCTAGATAAATTATGTACACTTTAAAAACGTGTTTTAACGGTGATGGAAAACATCTTGAGGAAACCGGCGTGTTCTGAGAACTTTGAAGAGTTTGAAAGCCATGTGACATTCACCAACCCGCACTTTGCCAGCGTGGTGAATTAAGGGATAATCTCTCTCGTCAAGAGAGAAGTCCCTGTGTCCCAGCAGTGGGAACGTTAATAGGGTGTTGATGATGTGGGGAAGAATCGATGAAAAATAAATATAATAATATGATTTTTATTTGTATTTATATATTTGTAGAACCTATATATATATAGAGTGCTGAAATTTTGAGGGAGTATATAAGAGTATACAAGATGTAAGAATGCATTATGTATCTCTATTGCCGCTCTAACTACAAATACTTAAAAACATAATTAAGATTTAAGTAGTTCCATACAACAAACTTGATTTATACAGTTAAGCAACTTTGAGCGGACAGTACTTAAGTGGGTAACCGCTGACAACTTTCTTTCTAATCTGCCTTTTTGTACCTTATTGTTTTATTTATGTGTTTTAATGACAAAAAGTGTAAAATTACACGGGACCCTCAGTAAAAAGTCCATCACAAACTTAAGAGTCATTAATAATCTTATGTATAAAATTCACCTGTCACAGTGTAAGTTACCATACTCCTCCGAAACGGCATAACCGATTATTAAGAAATTTTAGGTGCATGTTCAGTAGGTCTGAGAATCGGCTACTATCTATTTTTAACCCTGGACCAAAAAAGAGGGGTGTTATAAGTTTGACGTGTCTGTCTGTCTGTCTGTTAGATCATAGCTTCCGAACGGATGAAGCGATTTCAATTTAGTTTTTATTTGTATGAAAGGTGAGTTTAGCGCGAGTGTTCTTAGACATGTTTCATGAAAATCGGTTAAGCCGTTTAAAAGTTATGGGGGTGAGAGTGGGGAAGGAAAACAGAAAATCTGCAAATATACTAGTGTGGGGTATCAAATGAAAGCGCATCGCGTCCACATTACATAATATTATGCTGTTTTACATTTAAGGAAATGAAAGCATTGGAATCGGAGATTTTCATAAATTTAAATTTAGATTTATTCATTTTGCAAAACAACGTTTTGCTGGGTCAGCTAGTTAGGTATATAAATACCTAAAAATAAACAATATGAACGGTTTTGTGAATGGAAAAGAAGCTAAACGGAAATAGATAATGCTTTTGGGAAAAAATTGCACCTTACTCGTTCATTTTAGTTAAAATCGTCATAATCTCTTAAAATTTCCACGTGCAATGATTTTAATTTTTACGATAACGGCGCACATCCTTGTACAGACATTCGATGTGAGAAATTGTATTTTTTAAAGGTTGTATTTCATAAAATCCCTTACTAATTCTGTCAGTGGTTTTGTAATAATAATAATATACCATTTATTTCAGGCATCTAAGGCCCATATAAATAAATATACCTTACAGACTAACATACATAAAAAATAAATCTTATAAACTAAAGTGTCCGCATCGTGGATCATCTGTTATAAAAGGCCCTAGCAACTTATCGTCTATTTAGCTTTAACAGTTTTTACTGACCTATGATGTAATCATAAATATTTCACTTGTGAGTGTTTTTTTAACGTAGTTTATTTTTGTAATAATTTGTACTGTAACATCATCCTCGTGAAGTCACTCAATGTTAGAAATTTCAAGTTTTTTAGAGGTATTTTACAAAAAATACCGTTCATAATAATGTAATTGGTTTCGTTACAAAAGGCCCTAGCAAATTATGGTCTATTTAGCTTCAACAGTTTTGGCTGAGCTATAATTCCTTCATAGTATTTATCTTCTTACGTGAGAGCTGTTTGCATACGCACATCCGATTTGCTTTCATTGCGTACTTAAAAATGCAAATGAAAGAATTAAATCACAATAATTAATTAATTAAATTTGCATGGCCAATTAAGGTGATTCAGATGCGGTTTCATTTTCTTTGAATTGATTGTATGGAAACACTCATTTCTCTTTTTCTCTGTTTGTTGGAGGACAATATTCATGAGTTAACATTATTGAGTTCGTTATATGCATTTTATAAAGGGTAAATTATTCGTTCGCGTAGGTTTTGCTGAGTTTAGGTCTTTTTAGTTTAGCATCTTTAGCAAACCCCGACAGGGGTAATCCGCTGATCACTTGATTGTCATCAAGCTGTACAAATGTTTAATAAATATTACAATTGAAAATCATTATTGAAAACAACAGTAATTGGTATCTTACAACAATATTGAACGTTGACTGCGTAAATGTTGTGAAACTGCGGAGTTAGCGCCCCATCCAAAAACAATGAAGTGGTTTGTTCCGATTACAGTAAAAGTTAAAAATAAATATGTCGGAGGCAGTTATGAGTCGAGTTGATTGTTGTTTACATGCATAGCAAATAATATTATCTGTTTACATTTTGATTACTTGTAAAAATCATAATTCAATTTATTTTGATTTGTTACATTTTTGAATTCATTAATAAAGGTCATTTAATTTATTAAGTTAAAAATACTGTGAAGTACGTAACGACCAATCAGAGCAGAGCACGTCGCTCGAGTGGGGTCGAGGCGCCATCTTTACTTAAGAGTGGCTGACAGTATTTTTGAGAACATTACTTAGTGAGACACCAACGGATCGAGTTGGATCGTTGGGTGTATTCGTTGTTTAGAAGTGAGATTGGTGCCTTGAACTCGCTGCTCGGTTGTTACAGTGCATTTTATTTGAAACATTTGTAAATAGACAAATTGTCGATTAAATTCTTATAAAACAGTGAATATTGTGTTTTGTGCTCGCATTTCACCCTGATGACGCCCACTAAACACGTTACCGCTTATGACGATCTCGTTAGGAATAACGATTCTCCGACATCAGAAGTGGGATCGGTGCAGGCACAAAACGTGAAAGAGCAGCTATCGGCGAACTATCCTATCGCTGACGTGCGCTATTCGAAGCACAACAATTCAGCATGAGGCTTCTCGTGAAGGCACTTTCCAACCCACTGAAGCACGAGGACAAGGACATCACGCTGCCTACATTTCAGCCAGACGAGGCAGAAAACGACGCGCGGGCCTGGTTGGCGACGGCTGACATCTGCTTATTGGATCGTAGCATACAGGGAAGTAAAATTTATTATCATTCTTAGTAAGGTTATGATAGGTTCGGCTGCAACGTGGTTTTCTCAAATAGCGTTTCCAGATATGAAATGGGTAGAATTTACGAAATTTTTCTCTTGCGATTTGAGACCTTAAAAACGCGTGCTGAGTCTGCGTTAAAAATTATTAGTGGTAAACCACATGTCTTGCTGCATATGCAAGCCGTTTGTTTACATTACTTATGTCTCGGTGGGGTAATTTAGGTAAAGAATAAATGGTGTTATCCTTAATACTAGCACTAACAAACCACGGTTACAGCGTCAACATTTTTTTAAAGAAATATCTACCCGCAGCAAAATGAAACGTGAAATTATGGCTTTTTCTTATCGCAAAACGTAGTTAAACAAGATAACAAACGCCCTAGTTTAAGTTCAGTGAATTTGATGTTTGGAAAACTTGATCATAAATCTTTTGAATGTTTCAGCCGACCACATGACAATCAGCAAACAACTACGACCCCTGATCGCTCCAAAACAGCCGTTGCTACGAAGTTCCCTGTGATTTGCTACAAGTGTGGAGTTGAGGGTCACGTCACATCGCGTTGCACAACGCGCGCAGCCTACTGCCGCTACTAGTACTGTCAAGAGAGAGGACGTGTGCGGTATGAAACCTATCTTCGGTACAATTGCACAATTCGGTGAGCAGTTTTCATTTTGTTTTGATTCCGGGGATGATTGGTCATTAATTAAAGAAAGTATCTCTGGCATACTTGTTGGTACATTGCAAAATGCAATTGTTACTTTAATTAGTGTAGGAAAGACTAGTGCGTGTTGTCGAGAAGCTAGATGGCCTCGATGTTTACATGTTGATGAAGTCTTTTTTTTTCGCGAGCTTCGTCATAACATTTAATGGTAGTTGCGACTAGGTCTACTTTGAGATCCCGATGTATGTCTGCATTTCTTATGTACCACGGAGCGTTTACGATACTCCGAAGTGCTTTATTTTAAAATCGTTAGACAATCTGGATATTGCTCTGTTTGGTACTGCCCCAAAGCTAAATACCGAACGCCCATATTGGCACTAAGACTTGCTTATATAGCAGTAGTTTATTGTTCACTGATAACGCAGAGTGTTTTCCAAGTAACCAGTACATCTTCTTATAGCGAAGCCCTAATTCTTCACATATCTTCTTGACATGAGCTTTCCAGCGAAGCTTTGCATCTAATGACATACCTTAGTATTTTGCTGTATTTTGGTATGGTACTTTATCATTGATGTACACCGGATTATAGTTTGGTCTTTTATTTGTGAAGTAAATGTGGACTGACCTTGACTCATTTAATTTAATTCGCCATTTCTGTGTCCAGTTCAAAACAGTGTTCACTGCTTTTCTGCCGCTTTTGCATGAGTGACCAGTAGCCATTATGGCTGTATCATCAGCAAATGTGGCAATGATATTGTTTTCTAAATCTAGAATATCTGCAGTATTAAGTAAGTACAAGACGAGGACACTTACTTGTGGCACTCCAGCTTCAATTTTCCTTAGATCTTAGTAAGCGTCATCTTAACGAACTCTAATCTCATTCTCTGGGTAGACAAGTCTCTAATGTATCTCTAATAACAATAAACAGAAAATTGCTTTGGGAATATAATTCGTATTTTATGTAAAAGACCTTTATGCCAAACTTTATCAAACGCCTGCGCTACGTCTTTGAAGACTATTGTCTTCTGTGCAGATTTTCTTTCTTCAAAAGTATTTTGTATTATTTTCGTTATTCTTTGTACATGGTCTAAGGTGGAGTGTTTTGCCTGAAAACCAAATTGAAAGTCCGGGATCAACTTTTAATGGGGTTAATGGGTCTGTTGAGAAATAGTTTGGGCATAATTAGTAAAAGAGAAATAGGTCTGTATGATGTTCTTTCATGTTCTGGTTTTCCCGGCTTTGGAAACATAATGACTTCAGCAACTTTCCACCTGGTACATATTTAAGCCTAAATGCCGCGTTTATGAGTGTGGTAAGCTTTATTATGGCCTTTCTATTAAGATTTCTTTAATTAATTCAAATTGAAGTTGGAAGATACATTTTTATAAACGAAAAAAAAAAAAAAATACAATTAGGTCCGGTATCTCACAATGCATCTCTTTAGATGTGTATTATGACAAATATTAGCTAGATTAACTCTTAGCAGTCTTGACGCTAGTAGTGAAGGTCATGGCGCGATGATCCTCCAAATACCTGATACAAAGCTACATCCAGTCGAATATTATAGCAAACGCGCAGCACATGCAGAGTCCCGATGCCACTCCCTCAGTCATTATGTCCCAACCGAATTGGATCCATTCCTGTAGAATGCATTCAAACTATGTTTCTTTTGATTATGTGTCGAGGTAGTATAACGGCGAGTTGGCCGATATGTTATGGCGAGGTGGCCAAAATTGTAACGGCGAGTTGGCCGATATGTTATGGCGAGGTGGCCAAAATTTTTAACGGCGAGGAGGCCAATTTGTAACGGCGTGGTGGCCAATTTGAAACGGCGAGGTGGCCGATATGCAATGGCGAGGTGGCCAATTTGCAAAGGCGAGGTGGCCAATTTGCTAAGGCGAGGTGGCCAATTTGCAAAGGCGAGGTGGCCAACGTTGGAGGGCGAGGTGGCCAAATGTAAAAGAGGGCCGGTTTTGATACGACGGATTTTACTTTTTACATTTTGTTTGAGGCTAATAACACGAAACTTTTCTATAAAGGCAGTTGAAGTTATTTGGTCAGGAGTGGCCGAACGTTACTAAAATGTTTTGTTTTTTTTGACAGATGATGCGCGGCCTTCATTATCACACGAGGGCGTGTGATATGTCAGGATGGCTGTGTCGGAGGCAGTTATGAGTCGAGTTGATTGTTGTTTACATGCATAGCAAATAATATTATCTGTTTACATTTTGATTACTTGTAAAAATCATAATTCAATTTATTTTGATTTGTTACATTTTTGAATTCATTAATAAAGGTCATTTAATTTATTAAGTTAAAAATACTGTGAAGTACGTAACGACCAATCAGAGCAGAGCACGTCGCTCGAGTGGGGTCGAGGCGCCATCTTTACTTAAGAGTGGCTGACAGTATTTTTGAGAACATTACTTAGTGAGACACCAACGGATCGAGTTGGATCGTTGGGTGTATTCGTTGTTTAGAAGTGAGATTGGTGCCTTGAACTCGCTGCTCGGTTGTTACAGTGCATTTTATTTGAAACATTTGTAAATAGACAAATTGTCGATTAAATTCTTATAAAACAGTGAATATTGTGTTTTGTGCTCGCATTTCACCCTGATGACGCCCACTAAACACGTTACCGCTTATGACGATCTCGTTAGGAATAACGATTCTCCGACAAATATATAATTACTACTACATTACCATTACATGCAGTGTTTTGCTCGCCTATTATAGGCACATATTCCATAGTTAATAGTATTAACAATGTCTACAATTTTTTTTTGTTATATATGTGATGTTGGTGGTGCCTTAAATAAATAAATAAAATAAATTACTATAACATTTATTAAATAAAAACTTATAATATGTGCTATTAAGATAAATCTTAAAAAACTCAAGTATTTCAATAATGTTTATCTCTCTCACTCTCTCTCTCTCCCAAGATTTATCATAATAGCTAGAACTTGTCATGCCATATACTAATAAGTGGTACAGTCAACGTCAAATTGATTTAAGAGTCTAGAGTATTCATAATAAATAAATATATGATCTGAAAAAAAAAACATATCTGTATTTATACAAAAAAAAAGCATTCAAATTTATATTAAAGAGTTTGCATGCTACATTGATAGCTTGTTTGCACAGATCACACTAAACACTTTGTAAAATTAGATGAATATAAGACAATATATCTTAATTCCATCTATATGTATTATTTTTTTTTTATTCTCGATAAGCCTTCATTTGACCACAATCTCACCTGATGTAAAGTGACGATGTGGTCTTAGATGGGACATGACGACCTACAAGGTAGAAGGCTTCGCCATGGAAGATTATGATTACTTTAGGTGCATACAATTATAACGATGACTCTACCTGCTAATATCAATTTGGTTTATTTATTTTTTAGATTATTCTGATATCTCTAGACGCTATCAATTTGACGCTGACTATACTTATACACGACAGTAAAGATAAAATTGGAAAGATGGACGGGCACCTTACTCTAGAATGCACTTAGATAATGCTTACAAAAATACTCTCGTATCTCGAGGCATTAGTGCGTGAAACGCGTATTAAAAACTTATTAGATTATAATCGATGCTGACAGTAAGTGTTCATCAAGTTATAAATAATGAATTATGAGTAATTGCCTGTTTGTGATTTATTGCTATTTAAGAGTAAGTAATTATCATTTTATCGCTTAGATGGGTTTGCTTTTAATTGAGTTACTCTCATGTGAATTTTAAATTGTAAATGCTGCCCTCGGTCAATCAACACATAATCTAAAAATTGTATAAAGCATTGTAACCACAAACAGCAAAACTGAAACAATGAAAAAAAAAACAGATTATGAGGATGCCCTCTGCCAAAAAATTGCTCAATAACTTTTAAATTATTAGATATAATTATTATATTGTACTCGTAAGACTAAAATAATTATAAAACTTTAATAATATTAAAATTGGTTGGAAGGTAGCTTGGTTTTGTATTTTGTGAATCGTCATCGTAATTTCGGCCATGGGCCATCCACTGAAGGTCGTAGGCCTCCCTAGAAAAAAAGGGCAATAAACAATCCACAACGCTGGATTTGTAAAATAAAGCAATCGAAATACATGATTTTATAACTTGTATCTCGATCTTGTTTCTTTATTTTTGTAACGAGCTGTTGTGTTCCATAATAATTGTTTAACATTTGTATTTTTTTCTATTCTGTATGCATCCCTATTTCTTAGCAGTATAACAACGAATTTTATTGTTAGGATAGGTATAATGTAAAATAATATTTTGATTATTATCTTATTAACGTTTCCACTGCTGGGACATAGTGACTTCTCCCTTGAAACGATATACTAGGCCCTAACTCACCAACCCGCACTTGGCCAGAAGTGCGGGCTCATGAATGTCACATATCCTTCAATTCCCGGATTATGGCTTGGACCTACCAAGTTAGTGGGTCAATAGTTCAGAAATATGTATAACATCATCATGTATATCTTATATCAAATTACAAGCATCGTAATAAATCACTTTTAAAACAACGTACATCAGGATCGGTTTTAATAAGGAGCTTAAATAACTCGTAACGGTAGTTTTATGGCTACACCTAGTACTAGGGTTCTGGTGCAGTAAGTTAGTAGGTAATTCAATTAGCTCTAGAATCTCTACCACGGCGAAGCCTTGGAAGTGTAGCTATTTTTATGAAAATGCGTAATATTGGTGCACGAGTTTTCTTTTCTTCATACTTTGCAAGGATAATTCCTAATTGGGTACAATATAAGACGTGAAGGGAGGAAAAGGTACGCAAAATGGTTAAATAAAAAAAATACGTTATATTACAATAAATGTTATTATAAAGGTAGATTTTTGTTACAAAAAAATAATAATATATAAAACCATTCATTTCGCGTAAGAGTGTTTTGTGCATTATCCCCCTGCTAACACATTTACATAATACATATAACATTGACTTATCTAGCATATGAATTAAATAATAATTAGCACGTCCTGACAGGCACAATGTATTAAATGGAAATAACATAGACATATAAAATAAGACCTATTGATTTGCAAATAAATGATTTTTATTTCAATTTCAATTCTAATGGTGCGGCTGCACCAGCGGGCATAGATTCGTGTCACTTAATATCGTGAACGGGTAACCGCGATGTTCTTGCACACACATTACATTATCGGAGCGGTTTTTGCGTTCCGTTGCGCGCTACAAGACTGAAGTCACGTAATTGCAGCCAAACATCGTGTACGCCCGAATAATTCTCGTTATATAACACGAATATTCGAAACTTTAGCGAACTTTAGCGAACTTTAAAAACTTAGTATATAATTACTTTCTTTCTACTAAAAATAATCTTTGCTACTGATACTGTAAACACCTTGTACCAATTATTTTCATTTTCTATTTTAGTGTTTCTGTACTGTATTTATCTTGTTTTGTAATCACTATTTCCTTTCTCTAACTATTATGTTCAGTATGTTATCTTTAAACCTATCTTTTTGTACCCATTTATTTTTATTTTTATTATTTCTACAATTTTGTTGTAGACACCACTGCTTCCGTGTGTACAATGATCTCTTTCCATCCAAAGGTTGCCTGGAAGAGATCGCTTTTAGCGATAAGGCCGCTCATTGTCTCACTTTTTGCTACGCACAATTCTTTGTAATATTATTTTTTTATGGTGTTTCAATAAAGAATATTGTATTGTGTATTGTATTGAATATTCGCCGTAGGCCGCTAATGTAGCCGGACCATTATTATCATTTAAATCTCTTTACGTCAATTAAGTTAGATCAAGAATGTTATGAACTGCCGTCAATGTGTGTATATCAGTCTAAATTTAATAATTCGATTTCGTTGATCGAAAATATCAAAGGTTTTTGGTTGTAAGTACCCAAGTACACAAAAATGACCTAAAATATACCCGAGAGGAGTATTAAATTGAAATATGTAGTAAGATATTAATATTATGTACCATTCAGAAAGAAAATATATCCCGAGACTGTGCTGAATACTTTTTACAAGCGTGTTCCTTAATATTTTGATAAAACTTGGCAAAAAGTGGCTACATTCCATTTTCATTTTTGCATTTCTATTTCTTAGCTTTAATTATTAAATGAGCTCTATTTTTCAGTGCCTTTTTAAAATGCAAGACACGTTGGCTTAGCATTTTATTTCATTACGCTTCTGAAATTGAGGTCCAAAATACTAAAAAGCTAGGGATATTTTGTTGCGAATCATAAAAAGTAGACTGAGAATTCTTTACAAAGCAATTGTAATTATCACGGGGCAAGTGGCCAACTTTATCTGCAGTGAATTAACTCCATTGCCCAGCACTCATTTCGGTTCAAAAAGAAGTTTTTAGGGTTCTGTTGTTTACATTGATGCGCGACTTAATTCGTCGTAAATATTGACGTAATAAAATCTGTCGAAAACCTCGTAAATCTCAAACCTCAAGGTCTCAGGTTGTCGAAAAAATTCATATGAAAACTCTTTAGATTAATTTTATGTATAAATTATAGGTGTAGAAAGTAAAGGTACACCAACAAAATTATAATAACTGTTTCAGTTTGATCATTAAATAACAATCCATATTTTTCTATATTACTAAGGCGTTTAAACGAGTTACGGCTGAGTGTATTACAAATTTCTCACTACCAACGTACATTTAAAACATGTTTTATTCGTCATCAAATGACACCAAAAACTTAATTCAGTTCACTGTAGCTTCATTTTTTTCTTCCAACGCGGGAAGCGGGCTTTGATGCGGGAGCGTCTGCAACGAGGGACATTTTTTCCTAAAAACTTCCCGCTTTGTGCAGCATGGGTAGCGTCGGCCGCGCGGCACACGCTTCTACCTCTACTTCGCAGTCGCTTCGGCCGCGCAGGTTTGGCCCAAGCTTCAATGTGTCCAATACAACAGTGTTTTTTTATGTCGGAACCTACATCAGTTTTATCTATACTAATATTATAAGCTGAAGAGTTTGTTTGTTTGTTTGAACGCGCTAATCTCCGAAACTACTGGTTCGAATTGAATAATTCTTTTTGTGTTGGATAGTCCAGTTATCGAGGAAGGCTATAGGCTATATAACATCACGCTACGACCAATAGGAGCAAAGATATAGTGGTAAATGTGTAAAAAACGGGAGAAATTGTTCATCTTTGAAGCCTTCCGTTGCGTGCGACGTGAAAACGGTTCAAGATACACCAAAAATATGTATTAAAGAATAATAGCTCTTTTAATGATCTAAAAAACAGTCCGTAGTATATGTCTATCTTTTAGGATTAACTCACAAAAACCGTTTTTATGGTACCTAATTTGGTCGAAATAATTTGTTTAAGTTGTATCAACATAATACTATTAATCTTTATTCAAATAAATATGTTGTTGGTTAAGAGTACTTCATCCATTATAACGCGGGTAGCACCGCAGGGCACAGCTAGTATACTATAAACTTAAAACAGTAGCAAAATGTTTGATGTTAAGCAAAAAATTATCACCGCAATAAACTCAATTTTCGCTACGTAAACGTTTTTTGAAGAAGAGGAGTAATTTTTTTTTTATTTTACAAATGTGGCAGACAAGCATGCGGCCCACCTGATGGGAAGTGGCTACCGCAGCCTATGGACGCCTGCAACATCAGAGATATTACCTGCGCGCTGCCGACCCCGTAAATGCTTCAAGATACCCTTTTTGAAATAGCCCATACTATAGTCCAAGGGAAAAACCTCGGGAGGGAGATCATTCCACAACCCGAGAGTTCGCGAGTAATACATTGTTTTAGTTAAACAAAAAAAAGGTTTACAGCAGAAAAATTCAGATACAGCCGTACCACTCACACTTGGCCAGTTTATTTGTTTTATTCTTTAAGCACGACGACTGGCAGCGGGCGGTGAAATTTTAATTAGGAAAGTTATTTTACTTATTTTTCTTTTACTTTTTACCTTATTCACTGACTGTCGACCTTGTGACTATGGAAATAAGGAAATTTGAGTTGCTGTGGATCCTCTTCGTATATTTCATGAATCCCAATTTCCGTTTTGCGTTAAATTACTATTGAGGCTAATAGTTCGTGGGATATTATATATTGGATATTAAGTTGTAATTTAAAATAGACAACGATTGGGAATAAAATAAACCCAGTAGCAAGGACTTATGGGCATCACTTATGGTTTTTATTTTATCTATTATAGAAATCACCTACCCGCACTGGCAACATGGTGAATTAAGGCCTAATCATTAATCTCACTCAACAAGGTAGAATGGATTGGAGAAATCCCTGTGTCCCAGCGGTGGGAACGTAAATAGTCCGCTATGTACGTTCCCACCGCTGGCCTATAATTATTATAGAAGTATTACTTATTTTTATTATACCTTTCCTAACAATTCGTTATTATACTGATCGTGTTATTTATGCCTTTGTGCGGGAACTACACAATTGATGCGACATATTTTATTTGGTTCTTTCCTACCTGTTATAGTTTCCGCAGCATATTTTGTATAGAGCGTTAAAAATGATACAGTGGATGGTGCATTGCTCAGTAACCTTAGATCTTGAATATATACTAGGTTTAAACAAAGGATTTAATTGAAAACAAAAGGAATGTTACACCGACCCGTTTTCCTCGTTTTACGATTTACTGCTTTAAGTTTTGTAGAATGTCCACGAGTTCCTAGAATTCCGTTTGTTTTCGAACTTTGAAGTTTTCTATTTATTTTTCGGAACACAAGTTTGTTTTTGCCTTTTTCCTCTACTTATTTAAAGACCAGGATTGTGGCTTGCTATAGGTACTTAAGGAAGTACCTAATGTATCTAAAGGTATTTATTTGCCATAGATGCCTTGAAAAACAAAAACCGTGAAATGTGTATAAGGCAGAATGTATAAGGATCGTTATTTTTTAATGTAAGACCAATTTGTACCTACATTCGAGCAAATAAATGATTTGACTTTGACTTTGAAACAAAGCAAAGCTGATTTTTGTGTGACGCTGATCATCGGCGTTGATAGATCAGCGCGTAGCACTGTGTATGGACACGATATAAACCTTTTAGCATAATGATGACCGATCGTATTTCCATACATACATAAGTGATTTATTGAGACCAAAAATAGACACGGGTTTTAGCGTCTTTTGGATGATGCTGTAGTGTAGGTACATACTAATGTACCACATCATTCAATGACCTACTTTAGAGATAAGAAAAGATAGAATTATATTTTATGAAATGTCAAACATATCGGATTACTTATGGAGAATCTTGAGATAAGAAAATAGAATATCATTTTATGTTACAAAAATAAGGAATTAATAAATTCAAATTAGAGATAGAATTTTAATAAAAAGGCATGTTTTAACTCAAAAAATATTCAGTATTCAACCTACTACAGTCGTGTTAATTACACCTCCTAACTACCAACATTACAATGCCAAAACGACTGTGCAAAACACTGAAAAGTCCTACTACGCTGCATCAAGGAGCTGGGCTTTATAGGGACTAGTTAAGTTATGGTGCTGCTACATAAGCGGCCGTTGAGTGACGTGTGTAGAGGTATATGATGTGTGTGACCGGGTACATCGTAGCAATGTGAAGTATTCGGGCAAGGACAATGTTTGGCGTGAGCGGCCGTCACTTTAGAATCATCTAGCGCAAAGTGACACAAATATTTGTTCGGTAATTTTGACAAGAAAATCACTTATACCCGTACACGACAATTTACTTCATATACTAAACGCGACACGAATATTTGACCCTGATGTAGCCGAAACATTTGCAGGGGATAACGCACAATACACTCTTACACTTTTATGCTACCTCTGTAGCTCGGTGGGCGAACGACCGCCTGAGGCGCAGGAGTTTGCGGGTTCGATTCCCACCGGGGGACCAGATTTTGTACGATCTACAATTTCTGGTTTCGGGTCGGGGTGTTTTCTATGTATCGTATGTAAGTATTTACAAAAAAAAATATCTATGTAGTTATATCAGTCATCTAACCCATAGTACAAGCTCTGCTTAGTTTGGGGTTAGGTGATGCTGTGTGAGTAGTCCGGAAATATTTATTTATTATATTTATTTATTGTTTATTTATAACGAATACCTATAAATCATTAACGGTCCATTTTTTCAAGTATCCGAAAGGCTCTATCTTACGTTATTTGATTCAGTTAGACATCATAGTGAAATCTACCTTTTCTAATCAAATAGAGTACATACCTAGTTTCTAAACGTAGTTGCTGAGTATGCAGACAGTATTTTGGTTACAAGCCAGCACAGACGGAACCAGTTGTCATGTAAATAAGCAGATATGGCTTACATTTGGGTAATTGCAGGTCTGCATGCCTATTGTGGGTGGTCGTGGTTTGAATTTGTGATATTAAAACGAATCTTTGAAATTTACTAGGTAATGTAATTTACGTTTATAGCTGTTTTATAAATAAAGTAATGTGATGAAACATTATAAACAAAGTGTGTGTTCATTTTTAACACTTGTTTCTATAGTTATCCAATACTTGTTAATTGTTTATAAGATAAAGGAAAGATTAACACTTACCTACTAACGTCTAGAGGAATCATTAATGAACTAGATTTTAGGCATTTATGTATCTCATTGTAATTGAACTTTTATAAGTTTTTAATAAAGCTTCTTTAAACCTAATGTGCAAGAAGACAGTAACTATTTCTGATATAATATCGGATTTTCCATTTAAATGTAGTTAAGGTAACCTACAATGATTTATTGTTTTTTTTATCTTATACATACATACAATTTATTAAAAGAACAAAATCATGGAAAAAAACAAGAGAAAGCCGTTGTAAGTATTTGTTGTTTTTATTTTATCATGCCTATAACTTATATATAATTTTATGTACTTATTCAAAGTCAAAGTCAAAGTCAAAACGTTTATTTCCTTAGAAGCTTATAGCCTACATGGACAGGTCAACTTAAAATTAATAATACTAAATTGCTTAAATAACAAATATCAAGGAAATAACATTGTCTTGACAGTTCGCTTCAATGTTTTATACTGAGTTGAGAAGCGAATAGAACAACACAGCTATATCAGTTATTACAATTTTGTAGTTATTACAATTTTGGAGTTCTTATTTATAGGTAACTATTATAAGTTTAACATTTACAATAAAAAAAATGTTTGTCATATAAGGAAGCTATTATAACATGAGCATATCAGTCCTGGTCAACCAGAATTATTAGAGCCTGTTACTGTGGAACTAAGCAACATCTATCCAAGCTGCATCATCCTTTATATAATCATTTATAGAGTAATACGCTTTTTTCATTAGACTTCTCTTAATAAATGATTTAAATTTTCTAATAGGAAGCTCTGTTACATTATGAGGAAGCTTATTATAAAAACGTACAGAGTTACCCATAAATGATTTGCCTAGTTTTTTTAGTCTGTAAGTAGGAATTAGTAATTTTTCTTTACTTCTCGTGTTAATACTATGTACGTCACTTTTTCTTAAAAACAAGTGCTTATTCTTGTGGGTGAACATCAAGTTCTCAAAAATGTACTGTGAGATTACAGTTAGAATGTTAATCTCTTTGAATTTTTCTTTGAGGGAGTCACGTGGTTTCATTTTATATATTGCACGTACAGCCCTTTTTTGCAGCACGAATATAGTTTGAATATCGGCTGCAGCACCCCAGAGTAGGATACCATATGACATAATACTATGAAAGTAACTAAAATAAACCAGTCTAGCTGTACCCTCATCTGTGATATATCTCATTGTTCGCACTGCATAAGCGGCTGAACTAAGTCTACCTGCAAGGTTTGTAATTTGGGGTTTCCATTGTAGACGAGAATCAATATGTAAACCTAGGAACACTGTTGAGTCAACGAGCTCGAGAATTTCATCGTTTAATATGATTTTTGTAGGAAATTCTTTAACAATAGGGAGTTTGAATTTAATACATTTAGTTTTTTTTGCGTTTAGCAGTAAGTTATTAACCGTAAACCAATTTAGTACTAGTGACAGTGAGTTATTTACATCGTTATAATTATTTTTATTCCTATCAACTTTAAATAATAAAGAAGTATCATCAGCAAATAAGACTATGTCACAAAGGTCTTTAGCAAAATACGGGAGATCATTTACATATACTAAAAACAAAAAAGGCCCAAGTATTGATCCTTGTGGAACCCCTAATTCGATTTTTGATCCTGAGGATCTTTCATTACCTACTTGAACCATTTGAATTCTATCGGTCAAGTAGGAATGTAGAAGCTCAAGGGCTTTGTTGTGTATGCCGTAATGCTTTAATTTATTTATAAGTGTTGCATGGCAGACACAATCAAAAGCCTTGGAGAGATCACAGAACACGCCGATAGTATTTTGCGCTCTATCCCAAGCCCCCAAAATGTGCTTTATCAATAGTGTTCCAGCATCAGTAGTTGATCTACCTTTGGTGAAGCCAAACTGATTGCTATGCAGAAGTCTGTTGCGATCAAAGTGATTAATTAATTATATTCATATCGATAAGTAAACGCAATGAAAGTTTCGTGTATGTTGCGTTTATTTTAAAGTACCAGTAAAATGGTTTCTATAATTGAGTGCAAATTAACTGCCTCAGTGGCGCGGTGGGCGGAGGTCCGCTTGCGGTGCAAGAGGTAGCGGATTCGATTCCCGTCGAGGGTCAAGTGTTTGTATGTTCTGCAAACACCTTTCCTTGGTCTGGGTGTTTTATATGTATAATAAAAATATCTATATGTGTATGTCTATTATATCAGATGTCTAGTACCCGTAGCACAAGCTTAGAGCTTATCACGGGGCTAGATGTTGTTGTGATTGTGTAGATATATTTATTTATTTAATAAGTAGCTCTCTCCTTCACCTTGCGGCCACGCTCGCGTGAAACAAAATTAGAAAAGTTGATCTAAACGAATTCTTATTGGGAACAGAACTTTTTTGGGGTTAAAGTTATCCGGACCCCTAAATTTAACATAACGTTTGTTGCGGTAAGATAAAAAGTAATTGCTTCGATTAAAATCGTAAAAGAGTCGCGCCATTAGTTTAATGGATATCCATGACCGTATTCCTATTAGACAAGGAACATTATAATGATACATTGATCTGGTTTTGTGAAACACTTTTACCTTCAATTACCGTAAATAATCATCTAACAGACCCTTTAGTGACGGTCTAGTTTAGTTTTATTATCTAAGTTAAGTATGTATTAGGAAGTATTTTTGAAGTGAAACTTCTTTAGAATCAATCAATTCTTTAGAACAAATCTTTTTGCACAGTATTTTTTTTTGTTATTCTTTTATTCGTCTCATTCTTTTGTCGTTTTACTGAAGTTTCACTTCTATCGTGTGTGAATCGCACACACACCTTTTTTTTATCTCATTCTTTTTACTTCTATCGTGTGTGAATCGCACACACACCTTTTTTTTTATTTTATACAAGAAGCATGACAGTTATCACGTTCGTCAACATCACACTTACTCGTAGTAGGTGTTAGAATTAGCTCATATAAATATCATCATGTGTTATACAAACTAATCTAATTAAATTATTATAAGCAAGCAAAATCCTCTTTATGCTGTTATCAATAACGCTCACATACGTTTTCTAGTTGCTGAAAGTTTCTTACAAGCAAAGTTACAGTTGCTTGTGTTGCGGAAACTCTAGCCTTTATATCGAAGGAGTAAGGTTGTGTTATGTTTTCAGATATATAGTAATTGCATTTGCTTGGCTCAAGCCCCAAACCGCAGACACCTGCTCAGTCCTGCCACACTCAGTTACATGAGCGATTGTACAATGTTACCTGCATGAGATTTTGTAATATGTCTAGTGGAATTTAGTTGCTGGAATTTCAGGTCGTCTCTCAAAGTCACATGGTCGGCTCGGAGATATGAGCAGAAAAAAGTACATTTACGTTATAAATTAATTATTGGATTATTATTATAATTTATTATTATTTTTCCATTATTATTATAATTTTTGCAAATTGTGCTTCTCATCGCGAATTATATTAAACTACGCAAAACACACCTAGCCTAGCCTATGATGCTGTTGCTAAGTTGGTTCAATTTTTTTTTTAATATTCGGTTACGTTGTTCTTGACTAATATTGAACCACGTGTTCGAATGTTAGGTATTTTTGTGAGGTTTTTTTCGTTTTGAGCTTTTGAGCATTTTCAGTTTAACCGACAAAAGAGAAAGTTCTCTTTCTCTTTTGTCTCTTTTGTTATCGGTTTATTTTTAATTCTCGAGTTAATTCACGCATTTTATTAGAAGTTTTGAATATTATATTAAAAAAATCAGGGGGTTCTGAATTTGGTATGTGGATTTAGTTCTCGAGTTACCTTCAAAATTTATCTTAATTTGTATCGAAAATGTTGAGAAACCGATGCGTTTTAAGTTAACTTCATCATCATCATGATTATTTCAGCCGTAGGACGTCCACTGCTGGACATAAGCTGCCCTCAAAGACTTCCAGTGACTTCGGTCGGTAGCAGCTTGTAACCACCGCGAGCCCGCTACCTTCACCAGGTCGTCCGTCCATCTAGTTGGTGGACGTCCTATTCTGCGTTTGCCGATTCGTGGTTTCCATTCGAGAACTTCCCGCCACGCACCTCTGGATTTTTATTCTTGCGAAACTTATGTGCGCTTTAAACACGTGCTTTAACGGTGAAGGCAAACATCGTGAGGAAACCGGCATGTTCTTAGAACTTTAAAAGAGTGTGAAGGGCATGTGACATTTACCAACCCGCACTTGGCCAGCTTGGTGAATTAAGGCATAATCTCTCTTGTAACGAGCAGTCCCTGTGTCACATTTGTGTGTGAATAGGGTGATGATGATGATGATGATTCGAGAACTTTCCCCAGCAGCCATCTGTTCTACGCGCTACATGGCCTGCCCATTGCCACTATAGCGAGCTAATTCGTTTTACTTATAAGTTAACTTAATTAGTTATTAATAATTTTCAAAATAAAAGTCGTTAAATGTAAAAAATAATCTAGATCTGTGGATAAAACACGGTCTCAAAAAAAAAAACATGAAGGTAAAACATTTTATTCCCCGAAATGCGATTTAAACAAGCTGGGGAACTTAGTTCCCAAACAGTAGTTAACATATTAAGAACTCTACCAAACTATTAACTTGGTACGTAGCCAAAAACGGACCAATGAGGGACGATTATTAACAAAGTATATTATTAGCAATTGAATATTATATTGTGATTTTTACAAAAGTAAGCAACGTTGCGCCAAGTCAGTACTTGGATGGATGATTTATCTTTTTGCATCTTTAAATTATTACAATACAATATAAAAATGTTCAATTGCAACAGCACAATATATAGGAACATACATATGAGATACATATTACATAGAGTGACACAATGGGCGACCTTATCACTAATAGCGATCTCTTCCAATTAATATAATTTTACAATACAATACAAAACTCTTTATTGAACACAAAATAATAACACACAAAAAAGATGAAAATGTACAGAAATTGTGAATCAATGGGCGGCCTTATCGCTGATAGCGATCTCTTCCAGGCAACCTTGGGATGAACACAAATCAAAAAGCACGAATAAGACGGGAGTAGCAAAATTAAATGGAGATACGAGTATTAATAAATTAAATACAGATTAAATACAATATTACAGTATTTTAGCTATATGATAGGTATAACATGAAAACTATTTTTTTTTAATTTAATCATGCCTTGAGATGATCTACGAGTTTTTTTAAGTAACCTTAGTTAAGTAACTCACGTAAACTAAGTAAACTAAGTTAAGTAACTGAATTTTACGTAAGTTTAAAAAGTATACAAACCTTTAGTGTCCCCCATAACTAACTTTAACAAGTGCCTCACTGCAGGTCAAAGTTATTTACGAGACAAATGTGGGAAATTTAACCTCAAACTAGTTTCCCTAACAAAGGCAGCCGATAAATCCTCAAGTAATACTGGTAATGCCTTCGATAGGCAATACATAAGAAGCGGGTGTGTCGATGGCCCTCCACGGATTTATGTCAAATTACCTACCCCCATAGCCCATAGCCATTGCCATTGACCCCAGTTTGCTTAGGAGCAAGGTATACACTGAAGCGGGAATGGAATGGCTTGCGCGATGTAAGTTTAATAGTTATAAATAATAACTTATTGTAACATATGAATTATAACGTATAATTCATGACGTAAGTTATTTACTAGCCTTATAGTTACATTATTTACTTTGAGGGAGTTTTATTTGATTGATTTATATATCACGTGATAAGTATAATAAATAAAATCTGTATTATGTATGTCTATTAAGTATATCAGATATCTAGTACCCGTAACACAAGCTTAGTGTTTACCACGGGGCTAGATGTTGCTGTGTGGATTGTCCGGAAATACATATTTATTTATTTATTACATCCATACTAATATATATAAAGCTGAAGAGTTTATTTGTTTGATTGTTTGCTAGAAAGCACAAATCTCGGGAACTACTGGTCTGATTAGAAAAAAAAATTTCAGTGTTATATGTACTTATATCCCAATTATAGAAGTAGGCTATAGTCTACTTTTCACCGCGGGAAAACTAAATGTTTCTGCTGAAAAATACGGTCAACACCGTGGCATGTATAGCTGTATAGTATAGTATTAGTATTAGACTGCCTCGGTGGCGCGGTGGGCGAATGTCCGCTTGCAGAGCAAGAGGTAGCTAGCGGCTTCGATTCCCGCCGAGGGTAAAATTGTTTGTATCTTCTGCAAGCACTTTTCTCCTTGGTCTGGGTGTTTAATATGTATAATAAAAATATCTATATATGTATGTATATTATATTAAGTATATCAGATATCTAGTACCCGTAACACAAGCTTAGAGCTTACCACGGGGCTAGATGTTGTTGTGTAGATTGTACGGAAACATTTATATTTATTGTGTATAGGGGATTCAAACACTGTTCCAAGAATCCCAACTTTTACCAGCCAACAAATAACCAGTCCGTGATACACCCACAAACCCGCATTCGACTAGCTTGGTGGGTTATGGTTTAATCTATGGTACCTACCTCTATCATTATAAATTTTAATAATGCGTCGGTGGTACAACTTACATAAATATTTGGAATAATAACTATGTACTGGCGCGCTTTCATACAAAATGTCCTACGTATGGGAAAGAAAGTCGGCTTCATGCTATCCCATAGTCTGTTAAGAATAATTTGTTTGTCATATACAATTTTGGGCATATTGCGATCAAATATATGGAAACTTTATAATTACCACCGTGATACATAATACGACTGGAAACAAAAAAAATGTCTAAGTGCGTTAGTAACCATCGCGGGGCCCATGACAGATCACTTTTTAACCCCCGACCAAAAAAGAGGGGTGTTATAAGTTTGACGTGTCTGTCTGTCTGTCTGTCTGTGTGTCTGTCTGTCTGTCTGTCTGTGTCACCATAGCTCCCGAACGGATGGAGCGATCAAAATCAAATTTCAAATGAAAACGCATCGCGTCCACATTACATAATATTATGTTGTTTTACATTAAAGGAAATTAAGGCATTGGAATCGGGGGTTTTTCTTAAATTTTAAATTTAGATTTATGTACATGTTGGACTTATAACCGTACCCGCTTAACGCAGCGTCAGACCTTATTCTTATAAAAGTTCTAGACCACAAACATACCCAAACAAAACTTTTATTTAACACCCAGCTCCATATACATGTGTACGTACCGGATTGGGTTTTCATTTATTACAAGAAAGGGCGATAATTTATTTAATTCTATACCCCAAGTTTTATTGGTCAAAGTAGAAACCTAAGAGCTATAACAAAACTAACTGTAGTTTGTTATAAGAATAGGAGGTTTTTACAGGAAGAAAAATAATTTAATAACATACTAAAAGTTTTTTACTTTGATAGCTATTTACTGACAAAACGGAAAAGTGAAGAAATATCCTGCCAAGTCTGAGTAAACGAGAACTCTTGGAAAGTTCCGTACCGGTAAGGAACTCTCCGATCTATTTGAATTATTAATTATTAAATATGGTTCGAAATTAAATTCAAACCAAGCATCTACCTATTGCCTATATTAATATACTCAACATTGCATGTATGACAAACGGATAGCAGAGTCTCGTTGTTAATAGGGACCCGTTTCTATTATTTGGGTACGGAACCTTACACGACAACAGTTTATTTGAAATGCCGCACAGTAATATTATTAAAGCTAATATTGCCTTAACGTTTATTACCCCCATACCCATAGGCATTATGAAAACGTTACCATATCTGAAATAAAACAAGCCTGAAGGTGGGGGCTAGCAATTCGCTATAAATCTTGCGGACGGAAAATGTTCAGGCGTTTTTACTTGCTATTGTTATTTTAACAGTGTATATAAACCGCACACTTGAAGAAGCAGTAGGTTCCTAAATGTTTTCAATTTCAAACGGCTTTGCGCATTATAAATTGTTTCTTTTTTATCTTTCACTACAGATTTAATGTCCATGCCTTTTTAATGAACTTACAAAAATACTATACTTATTTATCTTACAATAATTACCTACACACTTATAATTTAACTACTTATAATAACGAATTTAAATAACATTATAGAATCACTTACATGGTAATTTTAGAGATGTTGTCGATGTTTATTATTCATAAATCAGCTTGGATATAATGTGATATTTGACTTGGATATAGATTTTACTCCATCTGTAGTGCCGCTAGCAATGTCAGCGGTAGAAGGATCGATTCTCGCCGAGGGCTCAAGATTTTGTATGTTCTGCAAGCACTTTCTCCATGGTCTGGGTTAAACATCCATGTAGTGTGGAGACTAAAAAATATCTAGTAAATCAGATGTCTGGTACCCGTAACACAAGCTTTAAGCTTACCACGGGGCTACCGGTTGTTGTGTGGGTAGACCCGAATATTAAAAAAAAAAAAATATTTTTATGGTAAGTTTTACAGATTCTTTCCTACCATAAGTTTAGGAGCAAAGATTAAAACTATTTAGCTATTACTCTTTTCAAACCATCTTTCATAAATTTTTGTTTGAATATTACTTTTACTTTTAAGACACCTATAACTATATTTAAGATTTTAGGCCAACCTTACCTAGCTATTGTATTAAGAGCTACGACTCTTTGTAAGGGTATTCAAGATACGGCTGGGTTATCTAATTTTCTTTTTTGTGTTGTATGTAAATTATGCTTAAGTAAGAAATAGGATAATAAAGTGGGTTGATACAATTTGTGCATGGTTTATTTCTCTGCCAGGACATTAGGTTTTATGGTGCTTGTAAAAAGACGAAGAAGAAAAAGATGTTTATCTTTTTCACCTTTTATTTGTAACTAGTAGTGCCCCGCGGTGTTACCCGCGTTATGATGGAGTCTCTCGCTGAAAGACATCCCCCCCCTCCCCCCCTAAAAACAATTAAAAATATAATTATTACCTACTATTACTATTCAATACATAAAACCGAGCTCAAAACTATGTAATATGACTTTTTAAACTATTACGGTTATCAAAGCTACTTAGATATTATATAACGGGATTGAAAATGTACTGTTATAAATCTATCTAACTATGTCGAAACAATTAAGTTTAAATATAAAATTGAGGTCAACTCCCCTGCAACTTCTCCGAGGTATTTTGCGAGAAAGGAAAAAGGGACCCTATTTTTACATAGTTTAAGCGTTACCCGTGTAACATTACTTGTTAGAATTAAACGAAACTTCGTTAAAATACCAGCTGTTAAAACATTAGCGTATAATTTGGCAACGGTAGCGGCGCCACAAACAGCCGGCCGGGAAAAACCGCAGACCTCCGATGTTCCTATGCTCACCCGTGTACAGTGGATATGCAGAATTTGATAAGGCATTTAAATACAGTTGTAGCGAAATGTCGGATTATCAGGTTGTTTGGACATTAGTCATTTTAAGGGTTCTGTACCCAAAAGGTACTCGCAATTCACTCGCCTTCTTTTAAAAAATATAGAGACTTTGACGTCACCAGGCTGTATCTCAAGTACCGTGATAGAGAGAGAAATAAAAATTTTGGAGTATGGGTATTGTGAATTTTGTGAAAGCAATAAACATTTTTATTTATTTTATTTATGATGTATACTATCAATTACTTTGCCGCTGTAACCGCAAATACTACACACAACAAAACATATTTATACATAAGAGGGCTCCCATATAACAAACGCGATTTTCACAAAGTCAAGAGGCGTTGTGCGAGGCCAGTAATTGGATAGGTGCACCAAGTGCATTATTGAACTTTGAAATATGAATAATTAAGAGATGTATGCGTTCTTTAACGGTGAAGGCAAACATCGTGAGCAAACCGGCATGTTCTAAAGATTAAAAAAAAAAGTTTGAGGGACATGTGTTTTCACACATTCACCAGCCCGCACTTGGCCAGCGTGGTCTCTCCCGCCAAAAGAGAAGTCCCTGTGTCCCAGTAGTGATGGGAACGTTAATATTGTGATGATGATGAAAATAAATAATACTGATGTTGATATAAGGAATAATAATGTTATAATAAAACTAGATTTTCACGCTCCGGTGCCCATGTTTTTTCCCAAGATATCAACATATTTTCCCGCGGTAAAACAGCCTATCTATAATATATAAATGAATCGCAAAATGTGTTGGTAAGCGCATAACTCAACAACGGCTGGACCAATTTGGCCAAATCTTTTTTTAAAATGTTCGTTGAAGTTCAAGGATGGTTTTTACGGCGAGAAAAATTGCTGGAAAAACCCTAAAAATAGCCCTTTTCTTTTTCCCATACAAATGATTTGTAACTAAAACGTAGTCAATTTGAGCTTTATTGCTATGGTATAAAGTTCATATTAAATTACAAGTACTCACTGTTGTCTAAGCAATGTAGGTGTGTTCCTAACGTCAAAGATAATATCTATCAAAAGTATATAAAATTTTCATGTCACAATGTTAGTTACCGTACTCCTCCGAAACTGCTTTACCGATTTTTACCAAATTTTATATGCGTATACAGTAGGTCTGGAGAATCAGCTACTATCAATTTTTCATTTTGCAAAACAACGTTTGCTGGGGTCAGCTAGTCCTCAATAAATATGTATCTAAAACTGAAATAATGGGCCATGATTAAATAACGAATTCGAAACATATCGAAAAATATTACTAGCCTAGACTACATTTAAATTCCGAAAACGACTTTGATATTTATAACACTGCCAACAATAAGTAAGAACTCGACAAGGTTTCTGGTGTGTAAGAATAAGAATAAAAATAATTTATTTGCATAAAACATGAGTGTAGGTATACATGGTATTAAGTTTTAAAAAAAAGTGTTCTACATGTTTTGCCAATCCTGGCGTGCAAATTTGAGAGGGCACAATGCATTTGGTCACAAATGTGATTTGTCTGTGAAATATTTCCTAATTAGTTGATTATTATTATATGTAGATACATCATTAAATATATTTTTATCAGTTATATAATACTAAAATTTGTCAAGAAGGAATTCATTAACTGTATAATAGCATACATGTGTACAATAAAAATGTAGTGTTTTTCGTTATTTCGTCAGATTTGTACTTAATAATTACTGTTTTATAACCGGAACAGAGGGTAGTACTGTTCTCTGTATTCTAAGCGGTTTGTGTTGTAGTGTGTTTTGTGGAATTTTGATAAGCGTGAACATGCAAGCCGAAACAAAAGGCCTTTATTCTAACAGTGAGCAAAAACAACTTCATTTAGTGCCTTGGAAACAAATAAAGAATGTCTGTGATGATGATGGAACGCCGAATTCAATGATATTTTCGAAAGTGAGTTTACTGTTTTTATGAAGTTTCGCGTAGTTTGTTCGTATTTATTTATTGGGCACCGGAGCGTGAAAATTTTGTTTTATTATAACATTATTATTCCTTATATCAACATCAGTATTATTTATTTTCATCATCATCACAATATTAACGTTCCCATCACTACTGGGACACAGGGACTTCTCTTTTGGCGGGAGAGATTAGGCCTTAATTCACCACGCTGGCCAAGTGCGGGCTGGTGAATGTGTGAAAACACATGTCCCTCAAACTTTTTTTTTAATCTTCAGAACATGCCGGTTTGCTCACGATGTTTGCCTTCACCGTTAAAGCACGCATACATCTCTTAATTATTCCTTTTACTACAAATTATACACACATACATATATGTTTTAATGTGTTTTTAAGGAACCCTCGATACCACATCCACGCCTCGACTCCGCCACGGTTTTATCACACCCAGCAACACTTACCCGCGCGTAGCTATGTCAAAAGGACAGCATTATAATCCGCTTTGCTAAAATACTGTGTTAATCTTAATTAAATTTGAATTAGCACTTCGAGGGTGGTGAAGTTAGGCATTTCGTTTGTCACCTCATGATTTGTGTAACGTAATTTGCAAGTGTCTGACCCTCCTATAACAATTTGGGGGCTTTGAAAATTATGGACCTCCTGAATCACAAATTAAATTCATTAGCTACGCGTTAAACATTGAATTTTTTCGATATTTTTATCGGTTTACTAATTTTTTTGTCTTACTGGCTAGAATAGCCTACGCGATTTCTCAGATAAGAGATACGAATTAAGTTAAATCCTAGTGCTACCGCTTACATAATAAATTAAACACCTGACATGTCTAAATAATTAAAAAGGCAAGGCAAAGGCAAAAAAGCATTTATGCATTTAAATCATTTTCATAGTCGCAGTAGGATAGACCGAGGAAAATAGGATCAAGATGGGAATTTAGAAAGCAGCTGGTAATTTTATAGATCCTGTTAACCCGCTCAATTCGCCGTTGGAATTGTTTTTATTTAATATATATTACAAGCTGTGCCCCGCGGTGTTACCCGCGTTATAATGGATTTTCCCTAGCCTATGTTATTTTTCAGGCTCTAGAGATTCTGTGTACCAAATTTCATTTAAATCGGTTCAGTAGTTTTCGCGTGAAAGAGTAACAAACATCCATACTTACAAACTTTCGCCTTTATAATAGTACAAGTAGGATTGTCAGTGATGATCGCAAAATAGTTGTTTTTTGTGTGGCTTCAGCACCAGGTCTGAAGCCAAGCATCAGAAATTCAACCAAAAAAAAAAAAAAATTAAATTAAAAATAATACAACTGACCCAAACGTTGTTTTGCAAAATGAAAAATAGATAGTAGCCGATTCTCTTAAAGTTTTCGGCGAATATTGAGTAAATCGAATGACAAATGTAATATTTAATATTATGATTTAAAACGGGTAACATACCATGATTTGATGGTTTTTGAGTTTTCCGATATTGTTGTTGTTGTTTCCGTGATCATGGCGCTTGCAACAGCGTCGAAATATCGGAAAGCTCAAAAACCATCAAATCATGGTATGTTACCCGTTTTAAATCATAATATTGTTAAAAACCATGATAATTTAAAAAGTTGTAATATTTAATGTTTATTAAGTATCTAGTATTTACTGATTACTATTTTGTCAATAAAACTTTCAAAATTTATACTGTTATAGTAATTCCAAGCTCATAAAAAACATATCCTATTCGCCTCGGTCTACCCAACTTAGAACGTTGATTAGTTATTGGCCTCCTTAGTAGAATTCCAGTTGTGACTGCAAACAAAAATCCAGAGGTGGTTGGCGATGTTTGAATCCACGAACTTCGAAGTCGAGTATGCTATCACCCTATTAACGCTTCCAATGCTGGGACACAGGGACTTCTCTCTAGGGACGAGAGAGATTAGGCCTTAATTCACCACGCTGGCCAAGTGCGGGTTGGTGAATGTCACATGCCCTTCAAACTGTTTTAAAGTTCTCAGAACATGCGGGCTTCCTCACTATGTTTGCCTTCACCGTTAAAGCACTTGTTTAAAGCGCACATAAATTTCTGAAGAAGAAAAATCCAGAGTTGCGTGGCAGGATTGAACCCACGACCTTCGGAATGAAAGTCGAGTGTCCTCCCACTTAGCCAACACCGCTTCCATCCATTATGTATCCATTTCCTTCTAAGTCCTACTGTAATGCTACATGATAAGTTTCCTTTTGGTTTTATGGATGCCACACTGTGCATAATTTTATGATATCGTCAAATACAAGGCTAGATTTGGTAACCAAATATTGTTTTTCATAAATGTCTTGGGATGTATAACGCTGAATAAAACATTAGAATTCATTTTGTAAAACCCAAAACTAGCTATTATATCATTCATCTCCTCGCAACAAAAGAACATTTTTCATCTATATGTTACACAAACCGGACAATCCACGGACACAAAAGAAAAAAGTCAAAAGAAACCTATTATCCGAAATCTTGCACACATCGCCGCCCCTTGCCTTGACAATACATGTTTATAGTCTTTCAGAAAACGTCTTTGTCGACTTGTGGTTGAAGGGATGTTATCGATAACATCACGAGACATCACTTTTCACACCGTTAATCTCTTATTTGGCGATATTTCTTAATTTTCACGTACCATTGCTGGTTTTGCTATCGCAGGTAACTATAATCCTTCTGTTTATTGACAAAACACAGCGATGTAGAGAGCGTAAAGCGATACTATTTTTATCTGATGCAGGGCATGTAGACAGTGTGTGATAGAAAAGCTTAGGGTGCATATTTGATCATGTTTGATGAAAGTGATTTAGCCCGAGGGCATCCAAAGCCCTGTATCAGGATTCCATTTCCTGGTGGATAATAAATCGATTCTTCATTGTGGGAGCTAGTTTTGAAATTTGGTACAAATTTATGATTATGATCGACGTTTGTAATGTGTTTTTCATACCCATTTGCGTTATTTCAAATTCGCGCGGGAAATTGGCTGTTTTGATAAATCTCTACGTAAATATATATATATATATGTATTTGATCTATGCCTAAACCAAAATTGATACTAAAGAATAAACTTTGCATTTATCTGACTTAAACCTAAACCCTGATTCAAAAACGTTAGTTCCCTTAAAAGTAAAAAGTCACACTATTTTGTAATGGGCATGTGATGCGCTGTCAATTGAGATCCTACTCGTGTGTTCTCCCTCCACTCCACTTTATTTGCTGATTCTGGGTCAACGATTTTCATTAAACGTGTCTAAGACAACAAGCACAAAACTCACCCTTCATAAATAAAAATGTTTTTGAAATCGCTTCTTCCGATCGCGAGCTATGCCACAGACAAACAGACACGTCAAACTTATAACATTAACCATATCACCCCTTTTCTGCGTAGGGGGTTAAAAAATGCTGCATCAAAATCATATACAAATAGATTAGATGCCATCAAGCCATTAATTGCCTACATAACACCGATGGACAAGTCATATTGTTTTTCAGAAGATAAGAGAGTGTTAAGACATTTTCACTTATACTAGCTGTGCCCTGCGGTGCTACCCGCGTTATAATGGATGAAGTACTCTTAACCAACAACATATTTATTTGAATAAAGATTAATATTATTATGTTGATACAACTTAAACAAATTATTTCGACCAAATTAGGTACCATAAAAACGGTTTTTGTGAGTTAATCTTAAAAGATAGACATATACTATTGCGGACTGTTTTTTAGATCATTAAAAGAGCTATTATTCTTTGATACATATTTTTTGTGTATCTTGAACCGTTTTCACGGCGCACGCAACGGAAGGCTTCAAAGATGAAATAATTTCTCCCGTTTTTTACACATTTACCACTATATCTTTGCTCCTATTGGTCGTAGCGTGATGTTATATAGCCTATAGCCTTCCTCGATAACTGGACTATCCAACACAAAAAGAATTATTCAATTCGAACCAGTAGTTTTGGAGATTAGCGCGTTCAAACAAACAAACAAACAATCAAACAAACAAACTCTTTAGCTTTATAATATAAGTATAGATAATCCACTTATCATATTATCAGCAAATCGCTGAAGTTTATTAGAGGTTTGGCTAATATATTATATACATAATAGGTACGAAAAATACATATATGACTATGAATGTTGTCGTTATATGTAATTCAATTCAGTAATAGTCAAATAGTAGTTTAGAGCGCGCGGCGTTCATCGCGACATAAGGTAAACACTAAAATGCGCGAATTCGTTGCCATTAGTGCTTCCAGTAATACCATTGACTAGTATTATATAATATGCTCGAGCCCGTAACCGTTACAGCTACAAATAATACCAATATTCGTTTAACATGCGCCGCGCCGTTGCTAATTCGATAATCGCGCTCCGCGCCCCGGCTAAACCAGTATTTGACTATTTTTGTTTACTTTTTTTATGATATGATAAGCCTTCATTTGACTACAATCTCACATGATGTAAAGTGACAATGTGGTCTAAGATGGGGCACCTCCGCCGGAACACATTACGAAACACAAAAAATAGTTTCACGCACTGGGCCAGCCCGGAGGGTGGTGATAAGCCGCGGTCGAAGCCTACCACAAGAGACTGTTCTTAGCACCACCCGGAGTTCACGTGTAAGGATTCAGAGGGTTACCACTTACGGATGTGAAAACCATCTCCTCCTGAAAATAGGTAAGGGAAGCGGGAACCTATTATCGGCAGACTAATATATCGCATAACACCATTACAGATTGAACCTTTCTAATGCTCATTTGAACTCTCGCAAAGGTTGGTATGTCAAAAGGTAAGTCGATTCCCAAATGTGTCCATTTCTGTTCATAGTGCTAATGTAATTAAACCGTTCATCCATTATTCAGGTCGTGAGGGTCAAAGTAATACTTTGAACATGTACTAGCTGGGTCACGAGAATTCTGAACTATCTTGGTCTCATAAAGATTAGAAAATAATGAATATTATATTTACCAACGTGTGGAATACTTTGTATTCATTTTATATAAGGATATTTATTTTGAAGGATAAATTTTGTACATTGAAATATGACTCAGTTATATATATAAATAGCTCAATAGTGGAACACCTGATAATATAATACAAAATGTAACATGCACGTCGAATTTGTTATTAAAGATTTAAAAGAAAGAAGGTACGAGTTCATACTCGTCTAAGGTTAATTTAGCTTTCTAGTAGTCTGTGTTTAACTAAAAATAAACAAATGATAGATAATCGTCACCAAAAGAGTTATAAAATCTATCATCATCAGCACCCTATTAACGTTCCCACTGGTGGGACACAGGGACTTCTCTCTTGACGAGAGAGATTAGGCCTTAATTCACCACGCTGGCCCAGTGCGTGTTTGTGAATGTCACATGTCTTTCAAACTCTTTTAAAGTTCTCAGAACATGCCGGTTGCCTCACGATGTTTGCCTTCACCGTTAAAGCACGTGTTTAAAGCGCACATAAATTTCTCAAGAAGAATAAAATCCAGAGGTGCGTGGCGGGGTTTGATTCCACGACCTTCGGAATGAAAGTCGTGTGTCCTCCCACTTAGCCAACACGGCTTTTTTATAAAATCTATACCTATGGGTAAAAAAATCCAATACTTGGCACCTGTTTTAAAATAAAATGTTTCTCTTGGCTTCAGACAAGTAATTTCATTTCTGCTTCTTCACAATCACTGAATATTATCATTAGGTAATGGAATAGAATAGAATATACTTTATCACACACCAGATTAACAATAAACTATGAAATTAAAACTAAACCTACAATGCGTAATGGGCGGTCTTATTGCTAAAAGCAATTTCTTCCAGACAAAAGTGGATGGAGAGAAAAAATTACGTGTGTTATGGACGGTGGCTTATACAATATAATTACCTAATATCTAATGCTAAACCTAAAACTAGCCTTATGTAATGTGATACAATGAACTGGTTCCGAGTCTAAATTGTCGCCTTCATCTTTTAATACTTTGCAAGATACATATTTTATTACTTTATTAAGGAGAATGCCAAAAAGTTTAATAAAAAAATTGTCAATGTTTTAAAATAACAATTATTTGAAAGTAACTTACTTCTACGTTCGGCTGAAAGACCACGGCTTGTTACCATAGAAAACTCAGCGGTTATTTACAGCACTGGGGGTGTTTGCGCAGTTTGCTCTAGGAAGCGGTTTAATGCAGCTGTGGGCTCACATAACTTAATTTAACTTTATTATCGGATGCTTACATTAATACACTGTACAATTTTGTTTAGGTATTTATTTTTCTTTCGTAAATGACAAATTGTGAACCAGATATAAAAACACTGGGAGAGGATGGAGCTAGATAATTTGTATTACGTACAGGGAAAAAGAAGATTAAACTTATGAAACAAGAAAACTTAAAATTCATAATAACATTTTTATTTAATTTCACCGCCGTATAATAAAATTACAATAATCCAAACTTTCATTTTAATAATTATTTTATTTTAAACCTTATTAACCAAATTATTACACTACTGAAAGTATACCATATCTACATAATGAAAGGACATATAATGTATAATTGCAATTTCATTAGAATAGTCCTTGGATTTTCAACGAGATGTCGTTAGTCGGAGCTTCACCCGATATTACAATGTGCAGAATAATTTCGACCTATCACGTAATTGACGCGTTGGTATAATTGGTAGCACGTCGGGGAGATTTCCCGGAGATGCAGGTTCGAATCCTGTGTGCGAAGGTGGGATATTGGAATACTAGATAGTACATAGGTGAAGGCATGTGTCAATGCAATTGGGCAATGGTTCATAATGTTGTATTTAAAAGTATATAACAATAAACATTACAAAATAGCTTACCAAAAATACAACCATTTCCGGTTTTGGGCGTAAATTTTGACCCCATTTACATACCTCAGTTTCTAAGAAATCCGTAAAGCGCAGGATCGTAACACCACGGATTAAAAAGTTTTATCGTGAATTAGGTGTCACTGGGGTATTTTTTGACCCCCGACTCCAGTTAGGGGAGGGATTAGAACAACACTCATCGAAAATTTCAAAATATTGTTTTTAAACGGAATGAGAATGACTCTAATATAATTAATTAAACATGATTGATTATGATAAATAGCACTATCTATATATAATGTGTGATCACTCAATGCTTTGTCATGCTTTTAAGCACCGAATCATATTATGTATATATTATACAAAAAATTGCGCAATGTGGGTCAATACACATTCAGCCACCATATATAAAACAGGTAGCGTATGTCACTGCTTATTATTTTAAAAGAGTTTGAAGAGTAATTCAAAACTGTCAAAATGTCAAAAAGTTTATCATATTTCAATATAAGTGGATTAGCAGAGTCAATTCGATACTTACTTTACTACACTGGACAAGAGTTTACAGACAATCATATCGACATGAAGAAATGGCCGATTAAAGAAGTAAAAGAAAGTAAGTGTTTACTTTCATATTTTCTGTTTTTGAGACAGTTTCGGAAATATACTGTGGTATCGATTGTTGCTTTGAAAGTGTATACATAAATATTAGTCATTTACAAAACAAAAACAAAAAAAAAATATTCTTGGACAATCAACAAACAAACATCAATCCAACTACAAACATAGAGGTTCTTGCAGACATATCTTAAATCACAGTAACCTTAAGAGGTATGATACTACAATTGTTTATTTTTGAAACCTTTCATGGTTATTAACATTATTAAGAATAACAACAAGATATTTATCATGATTTAACGGTTTTTTAGTTTCCCGATTTGAGATTACCAAGCATAGGAACTTCAACCTAGAAAATGGGTTCAATTATTGAAACTTGGATTCTAGTGAAGCTTTGTAGAATTCGGAAATATCGTAAATCTACGGTGCGTGAGGATAACGTTAGTGGTGTGTGCCGGGTGTGAAACAGGTCCGAACACTTGTACTGCTTCAGTTCGTATTAAAAGACAGAAAAAGACAGTAATTGAAGTATTGACGTGTGAAGTGTCACATTTTTTCTTGACAGAATCGTCTATGGTACAACATGGTGAATTTTATGTATTTTTAACCGACTTTACGGTAAATGTCCAATAAAGGATATAGAGGAAGTAAAGTGATTTTTTTATTGTTTTTTAATGATTTGAGACCGTTACTCATTAATTTGCATGTGTTCGAAGAACACCTACGTTAGAAAACAAAAATACATTCTATTTATTTGTTATACTAATACATTTTTTATAACTATGTATAAAGAGTAAGTGCATCTACATTATGATACCATTCTATTTTTACCGATCTGGGACTTTAAGTAGAATTACTTTGAAATATTCGTATTAATTTTCAATATTTCAAGATGATTTCAGGTTAAATTAAAAGAATAGTTTGAAGTGTCATCTTAAAATTAATTAAAAACTACAGCAAATCTGTTGTTACTCGTAATACCTAGTTATTTTGATAAGAATACAATGTATTTACTTAAATGGCAAACTGACTGGATAATTAATTCATGTCATTAAAAAATCGATATATATTAAACTACTCGTAATAGTAGAAGTTTATTCCATTTATCGTCTTACTAAAAAATATTATTTTAATAAGTCGGCGGTATATACTGGCTTATAAAGCTTAAATTTCTAAAAAAACATTTGTAAATGTAAGTAGGTTAATAGGATTCCAACATTCAACGAGACATTTTACAAGTCTAAGCATCAATATGTCCAATACTTGTTGTTATGGCTCGCCGGCATGGCAACCGTTTGGGAACTCAAAACACCGGCACCACTACATAAACATTCGTTAGTAGGTACGCTACAACAGTTATTAAACGTGTGTGAGTGAACACCATGACCTTTTCTTTTTTTTTTCTGAACGAAAAGTAATTTAGTAAACAATAATCGGTGTGAGCTCCACGAATTAATCTAATTTACACGAACACAGCTGCTTTGGACTCCAAAATCTTAGTGAAAATCTTAGTTAACCTCCAAACGCATCCAGAAGAGCAGTCTTTACCCTACTCCAACGGCACAATCATCGGGAAAACACTCACAAAAATCCAGGATATTGTTTAAATAACGGTTGTCATAACTGATACACATTTCAAAAGCTGGATACTTTTACAAAATCGTGAGTACAACTTTTGTTATTGATGAATACACAATCAGGCAAATAAGGCCGACTTTGGGGTAACAGCTGTTTTCTGCGTTGACATTTGATTATGAACTGACAGTAGCATGACAATATCTTCGTTCAGAAATCGATTGAATGCTGACAATAAAATGACAGAATAGTGTTGCTAGCTCTGGATATTTTTAGCTAGTAGTAGCAAATTTTTAGAAAAATGTTAACACGTAAACAACAAAAAATGTTCGCTAGAACCGATGTATGTACAGATATTAAATCGGTAAGATATGATTTGAATAAATCTTTACGCCTCAATGAGCAACTTATGAAAGAACAACTAGACGGCGAGAAAGAGTTCACAATTTTATTGGAGCAGAATGAAAAATTAAAGATAGAATTAAGAGAATTAGAAAAAGAAAATATGGAATTGAAAAAAAACATAAACCACGATCAACATACCTATTCAAATCAGTCTCATGATCATTCAGATTATGAAAAAATTATTCTTGAAAATAGAAAATTAGAGCATGTAGTAGAAGAACTAAATGAAAAGATTATTCATATGAGAAATGCCTGTCATTGTTGTGAATATAATGTTAATGTTACTAATGATATAGGCATCAATGAAGCACCCATATTAAAAATTGAACAACAATCTACGTTGGCTGAGCTAACAAAAATCAGATCTGAACTACGTTTCAAGAATTCAGAACTCAAAATACTAAGAAAAAAGACGCACGCGATAGAACGTGGAAATACAAGCGAACAGCAAAAACAAAAAGTTATAATGGATTTTATACAGTTACAAAGAAATTATAAATATTTGCAAGACAGTACGGACCAACAATCAGAACAAATGGAAAATAAGAGGAAGGAGCTGGAAGAACAGGTAGAAGGACTGAAAATTTGTTGTGATACCTTAAGATTAGCATATGACAATATGAGTATTTCCAATTATGCTAAGGAGCAGGAAATAGCTGAACTTACAGGAACTATACAGGAAATGGATGAAATACTGCAAGAAAGCACGGGAAATGATCCACCGGCAGCGAATAAACCAGAAAGTGGACTTAAGCATCGGACAGGACAAGACATACGTAGGAAGATAGTTATTGTTGGAGATAGCTGCGTTCAAGGTCTTGGAGTAGTACTGAACAATTCATTATCAGGTTTGGGTTATAACTACTGTTGTTATTCTTATACAAATGCAAATGTAGAGAGTTTGCTAGAGAAAGCTAGAATGATTGTTATTAATGATGAAAACACAATTCTTATGTTATTAGTGGTTACTAGAAAATTGGGACTAAGACATGCTAAAAAATACGTTAACGGTCTAGTGTGCTTACATAATATATTAAAGGAAAAAAGTGTTCATATGATCTGCACAAACTTAACTTATACCAAAAATGAGCATTCTGAATACAATGACAATATATATTACTATAATAACTGCTTACATAACTACTCTGTATTTGATTCTACAATTGACGTAATTAATTTAGCTAACATAAACACCAAGATAACATTGAAAGAATTTAAGAACATAATAGTTGATTATTTTAGGAATTATATGAAGAATCATGTAATATTACAGCATCAGTCTGTTAATAAAGATTTTTTTGAGGATTTTCAGTTACAGTAGACGATACACACTGTGGTACAGATGATGTTGAAATGGAGGGAAATAATGAAAATATTTACACTAAAATGCTCAACCTATTTCATCAAAATCTGTGTGGTGTTACAAATAAAAAAGATGAAATAGAAATATATCTTAATTCCTTAAACTTTAGGTTAGATTACTTATGCATTACCGAACATTTCTTAAAACATGATAACGTACAGGTATTCCAGCTTTCAGATTATAAACTGGCAAGTTATAACTGCAGAGCTGCAAAAAAAAAGGGGAGGTTCACTTATTATGTGTCATATTGATAGTCTTTTTGAGGATATCAGTTACTGTAAAAAACTCTACAGAGTGGAGGCATTTGAAATTTCAGGTGTTAGAGATATTGCTTCCAATACTCAAATTTTCTGCTGCTATCGTAATCCTCTTATTAAAAATTTTAATACTTTTATGGAACAGCTTGAGAAATTATTGGAACACTTTTTTGACAAAAAATGTATAATATTAGGTGACTTTAATATCAATATGTTGGCCGAAGACACACAAAAACATGAGTTTCAAAAACTACTGAGATGTTATAATTTTGATTACTTGGTAAAAGAAGTTACTTTTGTTAGAGGTAGTGTAGGCTCCTGTCTAGATAATATAATAACAAATATAAAAGAGAACACAGTCGGCAACATTACTATAGACCATAATGGACTGGGGGATGGTCATGCAGCTTTGTTCTGTTCTTATTCCGTTGACACTAGAGGTAAACCAACTGCTCCTTGCAAAATACAAGTAGATAGTAGAGATAAGAGTGAAGAAAACAATAAAAAATTTAGAAATTGTATTCTAGAGGTTAATTGGGGCATGTTAGGAATTAACAGTTTTATAACTAAATTTGTAGACATTTTTAATTCAAATTTTGTAAAAAAGAGGAAATTTATTAAAAGGATGGGTAGGAAAGGACTTAAATGGATTACTAAAGGGGTCAAAGTTTCGAGCAAAATGAAAAGATTTCTGGTAACGAATGTAAAAAACAATCAAAACGTAGAAGGAATAAATTACAAAAATTCTTACCTTAAAATGTACAAAAAAGTGATCAGATCGGCTAGACGGTTTACTGTACAAGAAGAAATCATTAAAGCAAAGGACTCTATAAAAGCAATCTGGAAAGTTGTTAACAAAAAGAGAAATATCAAAGAAAATATGTCAGTTGATACAGACTCAATTAAATTAAAAAAAGCAGAAAAAGTAGTTGATAATCCCCAGGAAGTGGCTACAATCTTCATGGATAAATTCAGCATGAACTTGAATGCTAATGTTAAGAATAGTCTATCTGCCGGTATTTATCTCACACAAAATACAACACGGGTAGAATGTAGCATGCAATTTCATCAAGTTACAGAAATAGAACTTTTAAAAATAGTTAAATCCATGGCAAGAAAAAACTCTTATGGATATGACGAAATACCAATAACATTAATTAAAGACAACATTGACATACTCTTAGTTCCATTGACATATTTTTATAATTTATGTATTGAAAAAGCCATATTTCCCGAGCAACTTAAGATAGCCAGAATCATTCCAATTTACAAAGGAAAGGGTTCTAAAATGGATCCTAAGAATTACCGGCCAATCTCACTTCTACCCGTTCTATCCAAAATCTATGAAAAAATTATAAAACTACGTCTAAACAGTCACCTTATGGTTAATAAAATTATCAGTAATAGACAATTTGGCTATCAACACGGAGTAGGTACTAATGACGCTATTAATAGGCTAGTAGATGACGTTATAAGTAAATTAAATGACAGGCAACGGGTAGCGGGTATTTTCTTAGACCTAAGCTCAGCTTTTGATACAGTTGATCACACAATCTTACTAAATAAGTTGGAACACTATGGAATTAGAGGAAACCAGTTAAAATTATTTGAATCATATCTAAGTAATCGTTATCAATTTGTAGAATTGTTAGCAATAAATGGAAATAAGGAACACAGGCATAGATCAGTTTTGACAAAGTTAACTAGGGGAGTACCCCAAGGCTCGATACTAGGACCAATTTTATTTATTATTTTTACTAATGACATTATTAATTATATGCATAACTGCTTGGCGGATCTTCAAATTGTCGTTTTCGCTGATGATACGAACGCAATTGTTTCCGCAAACTCAAACCCAGAGCTCACAATGAAACTAAATATGGCACTAGCTGGTTTCTATAACTGGTTCAATGTGAACGATTTAATTTTGAATACGAGCAAGACTAACCTAATATTATTTAAGACTACCTCAAAAGATAAAGAGAAGTTGACTTTACACTTTAATGACATCAAAATTGAATCCGTTGATAAAGTAAAGTTCCTTGGAATTTATATTGACAATTATCTAAATTGGAAAGCTGAACTTCAGTCTATTGACAATTATTTAAGCTCGGCTTGCTATGCCATAAGAAGTCTAAGGGATGAAGTGACACTGAAGCAGCTAAAAATAGTTTACTTTGCACTGGTTGAGTCTAAGCTACGATACAGCATTTTGTTCTGGGGTAACAGCTTTAACTATAATACAAGGGCAGCTTTTGTCATGCAAAAGAGAGTAATTAGGACTATGATTCGCATATCCCAACTAGAGTCATGTAGGGAACACTTTGTAAAGTTGCGGATACTGACAGTGCCTTGTTTATACATCATGGTGCTACTTACACACCTATTCAATAATCTGCATTTGTATGAGGCATTAGAAGCAAAGGCGCTTAGAGATACGACTAGAAGAAGAGATATAAATAAGGACTTTACGCCTAGGCTTAACATTTCAAAACACTGCGTTCGGCATCAATCCTTATGTTTATATAATAAGTTGCCAATCTATTTCAAAAAAATAACAAATATATGTGAATTTAAGACCAAATTAAAGGCATTCTTATTGAACAAATGCTATTATTCTGTAGAGGAATTTTGTGCCGACAAATCAAATGCTATGGATCATTAATTAAATTTCCTATAATTTTTCCTTTTTTTTTATATACTTGACATTTCAAATAATCGATTATTTTTGTGACATTTAATCATTATAGACATTAAACCAAATACAAAGATTCTTATTTACATGACTTAATTTTATTAATTATTGATTTTATGACATTATTCCAATTTTATTTTATTTTATTAGAAATTAATGTCTCAGTTTGTTGAATTATTGTTATTGTGTTAGACTATATTGGTATATTTTTATTGGGTTGCTTGTAATGTGTTTCTATTTACTAAGGTATAAATGTTTTGTTGCAATTAATATTTTTTTTATGTCTTTGTGATTTTGTATGAATAATGGTTATGTGTAATTTTATTGTTATTATGTTATTTTTAATGTGCAATAGTTTAATTATAAATTTCCGACACAATGTAAAAATTGTTTGCGAATAAGTAAATGAAAAAAAAAAAAAAAAAAAAAAAAAAATGAATATAGCAATAGGTATATCGGCACAAACAACAATCAACCCTACGAGTATATCATAAAGTTCTGTATTCTCCGTTCACTCGGCATCGGAATTCGTTGCGCAATATAAGTTTAGGCTCGATATAAAAACTGTTAGTGAACGAACGACGCTGAATACTGCTGCGGACATTGTTGGAAATAAACGTGGATAGTGACAAGATGCCAAAAACCCTCACATATTTCAATCTGAACGGCTTGGCCGAAGCCGTGCGTTATATTTTGCACTACACGGGTCAGAAGTTTGAAGATATTCAAATAGTGTACGCAAAATGGCCTATTAAGGAAATTAAAGACAGTAAGTTATAATAGTAATAAATATTTCCGGACTTATCATTATCACACAGCATCACCTACCCGTAATCGATGTTGGGTGACTGTTACAAACAATTTAAAATGAACACTGTTTCATATGCATTCTTTGAATCTCTGAATCTTAATGTTTTCGAGGTAGCATGCAAACTCTTTAAGACGATAAAATTGATGGCTTTGTTTGCACAGATCAGCACAGTTTTGACTCGTACCGATTTGGTTTACTGTGTGTTGGAGACGTGCGCAGGCGCGACAGTCGTTTACACAAGCGAGTAGTGTATATACCTTTCTCTTTCTCCTTCTTTTTTTTGTTCTCTCATCCCTTCTCTCAGTATAACCACCCCGCCAATGCGTAGTATATACTAATTAATTCATGGACAAGCACATGGCGAATACTCACATTATCGATACATTTTACTCGTGAGTAGCCACGTTTATCTTAATATATATAAATCTCGTGTCACAATGTTTGTCCTCAATGGACTCCTAAACCACTTAACCGATTATAATAAAATTCGCACACCATGTGCAGTTCGATTCAACTTGAGAGATAGGATGGTTTTTACAGCGAGAAAAATTCGAAAATTTTTATACCCGTGCGACGCCGGGCGGGCCGCTAGTTTTCATATAAAATCAAATCGTCAAAACAATAATAAATATAGTAACAATGGCAAGTGAATCAACAAGTGACTTGAATGCAATTAATTGACAGTGATATTTTTTACAAATTGTGTCGATTCTACATAAGCCGAAGGAACTTCGTTCCTACCTGGTGTCCCACGACACCACATTTTTTTTTTTATTGCCTAATGTGTATAAACACACGTACTCGGAACCCGAGGTGGTAGAGTCCATCACAAACCAACTTTTCGCTTTTTACAGATTATTTTGACTAGTGTAAACAAACACTTTTATCAATTTGACGATTTCCTACAAATATTTGTTTAGATTCATCGGTTATCTTATCTTATCAATATCAATTGGACGGAAACATTAATCCATCCATCCATCATTGTCCGCATCAATGTTTTTTTGCACTAAAGTATTTTGCTATTGATGTCGATTGTAACGTTATTTATAGATAATCATAAAGCTAAATTTAATGTAAATGAATATTAGAATTGCTCTAGCGTATAGCACAGAGTACAGGCACAGGTAATACATAATAGTACAAGCGTATAGCAATATGACGTCTAGTGTAATAGCCATATTATGACGTCATTTCAATAAGCTTCAGACAAACTCAGAATTGCCTCTGATTGCTTAACAAAATCCAATTAGTGACAATTTCATTGCATTTAATTTTATTCGATTGCCTCAGTGGCCCGTCGCGCGAAGGCCCGCTTGCGGCGTAAAAGGTATCTGCTTCGATTCTAACTAACCTAACTCCTTCTCCGACTCCTTGGTCTGGGTGTTTAATATGTATAATATAAAAATAAAGATATATTTAAAAAATCAAAATGTTAAGTATATCCGATGTCTAGTACCCGTAACACAAGCTTAGAACTTACCATGGGGCTATATGTTGTTGTGTGGATTGCCCGGTAATATATATATACTTTTTTCAGAACTGCCATACGGTAAATTGCCGATTCTGGAAGAAGAAGATGGTAGAGTGTTGCACCAGTCCATCGCCATTGCAAGGTACGCAGCAGCGAACACTGAATTGCTTCCATCAGACCCATGGGAACAAGCCGTACTCGACGCGGCCGTCTTGACAGTCTATGATTTTGATAAACGTAAGTTTTTTTATTATATATATAATGATGCACCCAAAGGTATTAAATAAAACGGGACCCGATCTATCCTACCCTAATTTTATTATAAACTAGTGACCGGCCATACTTCGCACGGGTTTTTATTAAAAAAAAATCCCGGCAATTATTCAATTTTTTCTTGCCTTTTAAACCTTCCCTAGACCTCCGCGAACATTTCAAGACAGATAAGATAAATCCTTTCACCCATTCTCGAGTTTTAGTGAGACTAACGAACAGCAATCCGTCCTTCCTTCACTTGGCAGGGCTGATCTCAAAAACCCTGATAGACAGAGTTTAAGTGGGCTCATAACAAACTTAATTTAATTAAAAAGTTATGCGACATTGCGCGCGGTCAGTACCTAAATGGTTGGCCGTTAATTTTTGGCACTTTTTTAAATATATATTTATTTTATTACAAAATTTTAATAAACTATTGAATTACTACACCACATCCTCAATGTATGAGTCCATCTCGTACACAAATTTATTATCGTCATTATAAATACAAATTGTCATATATTCTCGACCCTTTCAGATTTTATTGATTGGGCCCACGCAAGTAGCGCTGAGGAAAGGAATTTGAAGAAAAAAGAATTTTATGAACAACACTTGGACTTCTACTTTGCCAAGTTTGAGAAGCAACTTGCGGCTAGCAACGGTCATTTCGGAAAAAAGGTATAATAGTGATTATTAAGATGCATTCTTTAATGAAATCTAAATGCCATACCATAGCAGCGGCAAGAACGCGAAACTTAAAGTGGTTACCTATGTCATTCATAGAATATCATTTCCCATAACACGTTTCACGAAAAGCTCTGTCAACAAAATATTTATTTTCTCGACTCTTATGTTCTTAAGAGTCGAGAAATCGTTCGATGATAGTTGATTTGACCGAATATAGTATATTCCGCGAATAATAAATTAACACCAGAAAACCTGGTGCGCCTAAAATCACCAGCAGGCAATGTTGCCGTCGGATCCGGGCCGATTTCTACCAATAACACTTGCAATCTACTAGAGATTTTTGTCATCGATGGACACAGGCCATCACATGGCCTGTGTCCATCGATGACAAAAATCTTATCAATATAACTTACCGCATTCTATCAATAAAACGCGTATTTTCTCGAACATCTGAGTTTCAACAATGGAGTTAAATTTAACGGATTTGAAGTTGTACTTATGAACTGATAATTTGTCATCGATGGACACAGGCCATGTGATGGCCTGTGTCCATCGATGACAAAAATCTTATCAATATATCTTACCGCATTCTATCAATAAAACGCGTATTTTCTCGAACATCTGAGTTTCAACAATGGAGTTAAATTTAACGGATTTGAAGTTGTACTTATGAACTGATAATTTGTCCATTTACTGCAAACTCTTTTATAGTATCGCTTCATTTCTTATCTCAACTTATTTCGTATTATAGAGGTATACAATAAGTATTTCTTTATTTCAGTTAAGCTGGGCTGATTTTGTCTTCGTCGGTATAATTGAATGCTGCAACCTATTCCTTAAAGACAATATCGAGAAGAACTACCCAACTATATCAGCTCTAGTAAAAGAAATCCAAGTTCTACCCGGAGTAAAGGATTACATTGCTAAGAGAAAACCTTACCAAAATGACTTCTTTGATTAGTTTGTAAACTTGATATTGAATACATTGTGCAATTGAAGAATAATTGAGGATATCCAGTAATGACGAATAAAAAACGTCTTTTTGAGCTGGCACATCTTAAGGAAAACTGTATGCTGTGTGTTTTTAGTTATAAGAGATCCTATCTGACAATATTTGTTTAAAATAAAACATAATAAATTACGTCCTGTTTTTTATTATAATAATAATAAATCACAGTTAACCCTCCAACAACCCCAATAATTATGTAAATTTGTCCAAAAACTCGTGTAAAATCTTAAGACAGACTTCAGACTTAGATTTGACGCCTGCTGATGTAAGCCTGGATGGCTGGCACGTTCTGCACTTCCACGATCATCGCTTGCAGCAGAGGGAGCTTCGCCACGAGACTCTTGTTCAGGGCCCTCTCAATCCAATCCAGGAGACCGACCACGTAGATGTCAGCCCAGCTCAGTTTCTGGAAAGTCCGAAAGTTTTAAGTAATATAGTTATTGCAAGTTCGATTTATTTATACACATAAAACAATGGTGTTGAACTTTGTCATATTAAATTATGTACACATATGGAATTTATATAACATTAGCTTTACACGTTACAGCCTTGCCCGTATTTTCCCGCCAGAGAAAATTGTATTTTTGAAGCACGTAATTTTAAATAAGCTATCTAACATTGAAGGAGTTTTTAAAATTAGACTAATAGTTTCTGAGGTTTGTGCTTTCAAAGAAACATACTCTTTAGCTTATTTTATTATAATAGATAGTTTAGAGTAATACCAATGCAGCGATAGGATACTCTAGAAATCTTCAATAGGTAATGATTTAAATTATAACAAATCATAACCAATTATAAGGCCTAAGTAATTTTTTCTAAAGTAACCTAAAGGTACATTGGTATTAATCTATATTAGCTTTACTATACCTATTCATTCAAATAAACACAGAAGCGCACGCTGTTTTAATTTACGCATGGTACAAAATTTATTTAATAGAACAGTGGTTTTTATATACATGTCATATCCGGGCGATAAATAATAATTAGAAAATATAGTCATTATAGTCTTGATATAAAAAAATATTACCATTCCTCCAAGACGACCGCCTCTGTTCTTGAGCATGAGTTCAAGGTCGGCTAACCACCTCGGGATCAGGATATCCACCAGCTCTCTCATGAAGATGTTCTTCAACTCCTGGTTAACCTGTTCCTGCATGAGGATTACTCCTGAAATATACATTAAAACGGCGTTACAGTTAATTTAGAGAACCTCGGAAATATACAAGTTAAATAAACTTATAAGATTCGTAGATTTATCTCTGATTTTCTCTACCATATCTTTTAAGGAAAATGCTATTGCATAGATTCCGGCGTAATTATATTGTGAAACAAAGCCACCATTGGCTATAAAGGCGATCAGTTCGGGCTTTACTCGTTTTGCCGCCTAACTGAGATCAAATTGTCATTTTTCTATGGTTAAACTTGGTTTAAATATTGAGTTAAAATAATAGCGGAATGAAATAGGATCTTAATTCTCTTAGCACACACCAGAGGCGAGTTGATTAACAATCCATTTGTTTAAATTTTCTTCAGTGTTCAGAAAAGTTAATACTGAAACCAACTCACTAAGTCCTATTTCGTGGGAGACCTCGACGATGCTGTTGAGCTCTGCCAGCTCCAGCTCGCTGACGGGCACCAGGCCGGAGATCTTGCGCGCGATGAACCGGCTGATGGCCACCGAGCTGACCAGGGACTTGCCGTCCACCTCGAGCACGGGCAACTCACCGAAGGGCACCACTGTAACCAAAAAAAAAATAGAATATGAAAAATTTTAAGGTTTTGTTGTTGATCGAAGGTGGAAACGCTTACTGGGCATGCACACGTTCTTTTATATGTTTCCTGCTCTTTAATTTTGTTACATTTGAATTTAATTCAAGAATGTCAAATATCCTGTTTATAATTAGATGTGTCAAATAATTAAATGGCATAGCTACATTTATTACAATGCAGTACTCCTGTCAGGGTCTAAAATTCAGTAACACGGACAGACTATAGCATACCTAATAACCTGGCCAAAGAATACAAACCAAAGATGGGACACAGCATACTTTTGAATCACAACCCCTTTTAAGAGGTTTATTATGTTGCAAATTGAGTTAGGGAGCATATATATATCTTATATCTAAAATTTCCATGTTAGTTACCGTACTCCTCCGAAACGGCTTTACCGATTTTTACCAAATCGTATATGCGTATTAAGTAGGTCTGAGAATCGGCTACTATGTATTTTTGATTTTGCAAAACAACGTTTGCTGGGGTCAGCTGGTATATACATATATATAACACGCCAACAGCTAGACATGCACATATGTATAACAAAGTAGAGAAAAAAAAAATAGAAATCCAAAACACCCATAAGTGAAATTACTTACCCTTCTGCAGTTTGAGCCACTCAGCATCAGAGATGAGCATGTTCTCATGCTGGATGTTGCCGTACGCGAGCAGGTACCTGATGGGTTCCACCAGGCCCATGCGGTTGGAGCTCTTCAGGATCATCACCATGTTGCTAGAGTCGAGTGCGGATCTCACTTGGAATGTAATTTCTCCAACAAAGCTTACCTTTTTATACTGAATTCTTTAATCTTGGGACGTCTTAATTAAAGTTTTGATAGTGGATGCAATGATGCAATATTACTAATTGTTTCAGTAGGATGAATCGCAGTGTCATTGACTGAATGCACAGTTAATTAACAACTGTTTAAATGGAACCACATAAAATATTAAACCATAGATTAATAGCCCCTGGAACCAACTTATAGCTAAATTTCATGGAATTAAATTGTAGGAGTCATTTATTGAGAACTGCTGCATTAAAAATATTATTAAGATAGTCTGATGGTGGTTAAGACATCTTCAAATTCGACAGGGGTTGTTTGAAGATAACCACTTATCAATTTTTCAGCAGTTTTTGTTGAATCATTGTTTGCTCAGAAAGTTATTTCAGGCTAGAGGTTACTTATTGTGTATTGATTGGCGTGAAAGGTTTCGATAAATAGGTACTCAAATTCCTTTCATTACATTGTAAAATCAATATAATATACAATAATCTTTTTTTTAGAGATTATTCTGATCAGACTGCTTGTACAAATAGTATGACAAAGTTAATATTCAAGATGCAGAAGACGCAGAATGGAATCCAGCAGTATTTAATTTAAATTTTTTGAGTTATTAATTAGGACTAAAATTTCAAAATTGGTTTTATAAAAAAACAGTTCGGATAAGAAGGAGAACGCTCGACTTCCATTACAAACCCCACGACGAACCCCAGGATTTTCCTTCGTGAAAAATGTATGTGCGCTTTAAAACACTTGCTTTTAAGGTGAAGGCAAACATCTTGGAAAAAACCGGCATGTTCTGAGAATTTTAAAGAGTTTGAAGGACATGTTGTGACATTCACCAACTCGCACTTGGCCAGCGTTCGTGAATTAAGGCCTAATTTCTCTCTAGCCTAGAGTGAAGTCCCTGTGTCCCAGCAGTGGGCACGTAATTAACGTAATGATGATGATAATGAACTATATTAAACTGGTTCTTTTATGATTAAAATAGACCAGTTGTTTGATTACACATAAAAGTGTTAATTTAATGAAACTTTGTCTCTATCAAGTAAGATAATTTCCGATGTCTGACCTTCTCAATAATATTATTGTTATGTCTCTATCGTTTTTGATATGACTGAATTCTTGATTCATTTTTGTCACATGACCAATAAAAAAAACTCTGGAATAGGTAATGACTTTGTGTGTGTAATTAATTAAAAGAAAAACATATTACAATGCTGAGATAGCCAACATACAAAACCAAAGCAAAAAAAATACGCGTCGAATTAAGGACTTCCTCCTTTTTTGAAGTTGAATAAAATAAGCTGGACTAATTACAAAATATATTTTTTTTTTAAATAAAATATAATGATAAATCATACCAACTCGTATCAACCGCTTAGATTGCTATCAGACAAAAACAGTTTAAAGCCTGAAGGAACTGTCTGAGCAAGCACTGGTTGAACAGAAAATATTGAAAGGTTGGACTCCGTACAAACTTAACATTGCCGGACTTAACAAAAAAATCTTGGTCTGCAAATAAACATTATTCTTATTATTAAAGGTTTACATTTACATGTCTAGCGTATCTCACTGAAATAATAAGTTTTATTGCATCATTTCATCCACTATCATTACTTTAATTAATACGTCCCCAAGATTGTAGATTCGGTATAAAAAGGTAAGTTTTGTTGGAGAAATTACATTCCAAGTGAGATCCGCACTCGACTCTAGCAACATGGTGATGATCCTGAAGAGCTCCAACCGCATGGGCCTGGTGGAACCCATCAGGTACCTGCTCGCGTACGGCAACATCCAGCATGAGAACATGCTCATCTCTGATGCTGAGTGGCTCAAACTGCAGAAGGGTAAGGGTCTTCGTGTGCATATCTCTTTGTGTGTTTTTCATCTTCTTCATTTGCTCAAAAGCATCATCAGCTATTTAAGGTTTGAACTTTTTACTAAGTAGCGTAGCTTCCGGCATAGGCCCCCGCCTGCAGCCAGTAGGCAGTGCCCTGCCAGGGTCTCCAAGTCCGGAAGGGACCTGAGGTCTTATTAGCAACCCTATTCTTGAATTAAAGAAAAATTAGATCTTCAACTTCGGAGCCTGAATTAAAAAAGTTACAAAGTTGCTTACTAACAACATGAGTAAATACTACAGAGTTACAAGATTTTAATTTATCGACCTACACAAAAATATCATAGTGAAAACATTATTTTATGAACAGAACTATTATTCCTTTTGACGTTTCAATTTAGCAGTTACAAATTTATAAATTTATGTTCTGAAATAATTTGAATTATTTATATGTAAAAGGTAATTCGTTTTAGTTTGAAAAATTGCAGTCAGCTCTGATAAATTTGATAGCAGTAAGCACAGATTAGTAAATTACGCAGTAGGTAAATATTTTCTAGAAATCAGTGTTAACTCCTTATTCCTTAATATACTAAAGTTGTGCAGAAAAAATTAAGAAGAAAGTAACTTATATAAGTTACGTATTTTTTCTGCACAACTTTAGAATATTAGTTTCAACCTATAAGTGGGGTTTATCACTTTGTAAAAAACATAAAAAAGGTTCCTTATTCTTTGTCATGATTTGGCTTAAATAAAGAAATACATAAAAGGTGTGAAACATAATTTGTTATGTTAGACCAATTAATTTAATAATAGTTTTCTTTATATTAAAATATATGTATAATAAGTTAATTTGATTGATGGTTACAGTGGAGCCCTTTGGAATGTTGCCCGTGCTCGAGGTGGACGGCAAGTCCCTGGTGAGCTCGGTGGCCATCAGCCGGTTCATCGCGCGCAAGATCTCCGGCCTGGTGCCCGTCAGCGAGCTGGAGCTGGCAGAGCTCAACAGCATCGTCGAGGTCTCCCACGAAATTGGACTCCGTGAGTTCTCGCCTCCGATTGATATGGATTAAGATTGACCGTCAAAATGGCGAGGTTTGAACGAGTTCATAGATTGGTTCGTTGATACTTTTGACAGCCAACGGACAAAACCCCAGAGGGTGACTTCATTTTATGAAAAAGAGGCAAATTTGAGTAATTTTTTTTTTACACTGTTACTATACCATGCTATTTATGCATAGCATTTTGCATAAAATATGAGGAAATTCGCATTATACCTTCAAAATACTTCTTAAAAATATGTTGTTCAAGTTGAGAAGAGGCATCATTTTGTGTGCCATTGAAATATACACCGCGGTGTTCATGCAACAGCATTTTGCATACCAAATTACTTACTACACAGAAAAAAAAATTACTGATTTTTTTTCTATTGTTTAAATGAACATTCACTATAACGTTATTAGTTGTATATTTCAGGAGTCATCCTCATGCAGGAACAGTCTAACCAGGAGTTGAAGAACATCATTTTGAGGGAGTTGGTTGATATCCTGATCCCGAGGTGGTTAGCCGAGCTTGAAGTAATTTTGAAAAACAGTGGGGGTCGCCTTGGGGGCATGGTAATATTAACATTTTAGTACCAATATTTCAGAAAAAAATGCCATTATATCAAGTGTTAAGCTGGTAACCGAGTTGCCCGTATTAATCTATGGTAACCTATAATCCTACCTCAATAAATAAGCTATCGAACAGTGCAAGAATTGATCAAAGAACACCGTTATTAGATTAGCGCGCTCAAACAAAGAAACAAACTCTTTAGTTTTATAATATTCGTATATATCCCTGCCTATAAAGAAAGCACTGTTATTATACTTGAACGTATCTTGTACTAATGACCTTGTTTACCCGAAGTTATATGTACTTCATTTGTTTTTATTGTGATCGATATTATAATGCAAAAAGCATAATGTGTTAATTTTATTAATGTACTGTACAACCATCAAGATTAATACGATTGTTTAACCTGTTGCCTTCGAGCTGAGTCATTTAACTCAGTTCGAAATAGTCACCTGCCATAACTATATTTCTTAAAACTTACGGACTTTCCAGAAACTGAGCTGGGCTGACATCTACGTGGTCGGTCTCCTGGATTGGATTGAGAGGGCCCTGAACAAGAGTGTTGTGTCGAAGCTTCCTCTGCTGCAAGCGATGATCCTGGAAGTGCAGAACGTGCCAGCCATCCAGGCTTACATCAGCAGGCGCATAATCTAAATCTGAAGTCTGTCTTAAGATTTTTCGACAAATGTGGATAGTTATTGCAGATGTCGGGGGTTAATGTACTTACTATCGATGTAATAAAAAACAGAACGTAATTATATTTTTTTATTTCAATTAAATAATATCAGATAGAAATATCTTATAACTATAATTATAATACTAATAAACATACGGCACACAGTTTCACATAAAAATGAGCTAGCTCAAAAAGCTTTTCGTCTAGAAAAGTGGCTCAAGTCTCGTATGATATTTTTAATGCTTTTTGTGCCACTGCTCAGCAAAGATTTCAGTTTTTTTTTACTTATTTAAAACAATACAAAACTTCTCTATTATAATGTATCATAATATCATTCACAGGTTTTTTTTAACAAAAATGCGCTCGCTTATAATTGTACTTCTACTTTATTATATTTCATATTGAAATAAATAAAAATACAAATATACCTACAAATAAAAATATACTGAGACGTGAGATAGATGTACTATCTCACGTCTCTCCATCACAAACACCTACAATCCAATCAGAGAAGGTGCATGATCTTCATGCATTTATAATTCAGAATCCAACCAAACAAGTAACCCAGTTAGTCCTATCATCTACACGAAGCAACAAAAGATACAAGATACAAAATCATTTATTTCCAATGTTTAGTTTTACAAATCTTAGAAACGTCAAAAATAAAATACAAAAACAATAAAAATAAACATAGGTGCCTAAAGATAAATAGGAAATAAATTTGTCTTATCTGGTCAATACCGTCGCCTTCTCCTGGTTATATTATTTATACTTATTATAAATTTAAGCCCCCCCCCCCCCCCCCTGTATCGCAATAATATCAAAACCTACTAAACGAATTTTAATGCGGCTTTCAGTAGTAGGTAAAGTGATCCAAGAGGATGGTTATCGCATCCTTGCAAAGCCGGGACGGGCCAGGCCAGGTATATAATAGATTTTCCAAACAAGTTGAAAATATTTTTGTAATAATTATATTTGTTTGGTAAGTGTTGATGTCGACGAAGATGGTAAGACATAATGTAGGTCTAAAAGGTTCCAAAAACTCACTCAAGATTCACTCTTGTCTTTCTTATATTTTTATTATTATTCAGATACTACCTTTACCTACTGATTAAGTTACATTATTAATATTTTTATTAAAGAACGCAATGCTCAAATATTCATCAAAATGTAATGAACAAACTAAGAATGAAGAAATATAATTAAAAGTCAAGAGAGCTAACTCGTATATGTACCAAATTCTGATGGATACCACACGTACCACACCACAACGACATTATGTGGTCGGCCATATTATTGTATAAAGGATAACTAGGTCTATTCGCACGTACCACTTTTTGTGTGTCTAATTATATGTGTAATAACTAAAAATGCCTTGTACTTTACACGGAACCACTGAAAACCAGCGCTGTAGCCTGCTTTCTTAGCACCTACGGCAGATGCTCAGTGGCAACCAATTTACGTCTGAATTTATTTTATTTTATTTTATTTCACTCGGAAAACAAACAGTTATAATGACTTATCTAAATACACATATTAATAACTACTAACCATTTATATGTTTTCGCATATTGATCCTAAATAACACACGAAAACTTTCAAATAACAAAATTAAAATTAACATTAACTTTAAACTTAACAATTACTAAAAAAAACACACAAAGAGAACAAAAAATTAAAATGAAATAAATTTGTTACCATTTTAACCTAAATTAATATCAAGTTGCTCTGTATTGTATCTGACGTAAATAAACCTTTTTCTATTTATATTTCTATAATACCGATAACATTGCAACTACTTATAACTAAACGCGAGTCAACGCATCCATCCCCATCGACATTTGTCGGTAGCACAACGTAACTAGAAATAGTTGCATCGACGCGGAATAATAGTTTGACCACATTTTGACGCGATGATGTGGTGTGGTTTTGGTACGTGTGAATTGACCCGTAAACCGGGTAGATTCTAGATTTTCTTAAAGCTCTATGCAGTTAGATAGTTATTTTCAATAATGTCTCGAAGTGAGTAATAGTTGTTTTTGGAACTTATTCCTCAGACATAAGCAAACTGCAAGTATGTCACGGTCAATAATAAAATTTTAGGTGTAATACCTATAGCTCAAATAAGGTTGCTAATGTTCTACTATTCGTTGGTAGACAAATCTATAATAATATTATACAGCTTAAGAGCTGTAGAAACTTGTACCCTTTAGTTATAAAACCTTTTGTACAATAGTTTTCAATAAAAAAAAAAAAGTTGTGTGTGCGATTCACACACGAGAGAAGTGAAACTTCAGTAAATCGACAAAAGAATAAGAAGGATAAAATACTGGGTATGCAAAAAGATTTTGTTCGGGCGGTCACCCATCCAAGTACTGGCGTCGCGCACAGGCTGCTTAACCTTGTTAGCGTTTAAGATTGGCGCTACCCGACAGGTAAGCCAATCTTATTTCCATTTCCATTTCATCCGGTTTCAAATCACAACGATTCTATAGAAGTTTCACTTCAAAAATCAGTATTTCAGAGTTTATTTTTTTATTTGAATGCGCTAATCTCAGGTTTTACTGGTCCGATTAGAAAAAATCTTTCAGCGTTCTACCTATAACCCGTTTATTGAGGAAGGCTTCGGAAAAATACGATGTTCCCGCGGGAAAATAAAATAACTGTAAAGCTTGCTAGTTATATAAGTTGAAAATATAATTTTAATTTGACTTGCTTATTCTATTTGAACTAAAGTGCACCCATAACTAATGAAAGATTCGTTTACAGTAGATCCATCATGGATAAAGTGGGTTTTTGGAGTTTACTCCTTAAGAAACAATTTGAGTTAAAGGCCCGGTACGGAAATTTTATGAGGAGTAAAATCAAGTGTATCACGAAAAGTTGAGGCGTTACGTAGAAAGAGACAAACATATATATCTGTAGGATTGAACGTGTAAAAGAATGAGATGGAATACATTACACAGCGTATCTCATTTCTCATAATTATTGCTTGTAAAAAGGTTCCATGACGGCATTTAAAAATAAAAAGGTTGTATGGTTCTTACGATATTTAAAAATAAAGAAGGTTCTTTCACTTTTTGAAAACAGAACACGAGGCTGTATGCAATATATATCACTTGGCTTGATGGTCAAGTGACTTTTGCCTGCTTATGACAAATAAAAATAAAAGTTTCATCTACTGTTATATTTCTGAAGTGAAATGCAAAAATCCATAGCCAATTACATTTATATATATACGCATAGAGCATATGCATAACATCGTTATTTTACGAGTATGGTCGGTTATAAATATAATCAATATTTATGATGTATCGGTCAAAAGCTATAAGCACACTGTCTTAATACTTCAGGGAAATCTAATAAATGACGTGCGCAAGTTCATTCGGTTATATTTACTTGCCATTTTTAGTTCAGCACTCTGATATTATTAAAATCAATAGTCAACTATTAAATTAAGTACTTAATCATATAAAACAAGCATGATTTGTTGTTCAGGGACATTCACACAGATAATAAAATCAGTTAATCATAAATTGTATATTTATCTTATTGAAGTTTACTCCTTAAGAAACGATTTGAGTTATAAGGCCCGGTACGGAAATTTTATGAGGAGTAAAATCAAGTGTAACACGAAAAGTTGAGGCGTTACGTAGAAAGAGACAAACATAATATATCTGTAGGATTGAACGTGTAAAAGAATGAGATGGAATACATTACACAGCGTATCTCATTCTCGGAATCTCCTCTTTGCGCGATACTTCGTAGTCTCACTGTATTTTATTTATATTATTTTGTAACATACCTTATGTAATACGCTTTATTGAAGTAATATAAATAATCCGAATAATTACAGATATATTTTTGTTTCTCTTATCATTTTAGCAGATGCGTTCATTTACCCTTTTTTCTATTCGATATAATATCATAATTATCGTTCGTAAGGAGTATTAATGAACCTTACAGAATGGACGAGATGTAAGGACTTTATTATCTAGCAGACGTTCCAGAGTTGAAATAATGATGATGATATTTATCATATACTCCTAGCCTAGACTCATAAGCACTTTCTCATTCAACAATTTGGGAATTGTTTTTGTGGATTAAAATAGATAGAAAAATATAGAGGTTGTGAGTTTTTTTATTTAATTATTTGGTTTACACTAATGACTTAGTTGATGTAGTTGGGCCGCATGCTGATGTAAGACTTGATGGCTGGCACGTTCTGTACTTCCATCATCATCTTCTGAAGCAGAGGGTACTTGGAGATGAAGTTCTTGTTGAATACCCTCTCGATGAAATCCAGGAGTCCGATGACGTAGATGTCAGCCCAGCTCATTTTCTATAAGAACGAAAAGAGGATGTTAAATATAGATTTACTAGATTTTTGGTAAACAGCATAATCTAATTAGACAATTAACATTTTAAAAAGATCTGTGTCTCTACACAAGCTTATTAAGCACAGCATACACAGTCCCTAATTTGTAAACCCCCACATGCAGAAGGGGAGAAAGAAAATGACACAATGACATAAATAAACTAGAAACTTTCTGGTTTCTTGCAATTTTACTAACAATATCCGTGATCCATAAGGTTGATTGGAAGAAATTGTTTTGAGCAATAAGACCGCCCATTACGCATTATAGGTTTAGTTTTTATTTTCTTATTGTATTGTTTCTTTGTTTGGTGAGTATAATAAATATTTTTTTATCCATCTATCCCACTTTAGGTAAATGTATCTCAATCAAAATGGGACCCAAGTGACGATGTGACCATTTTCAACCAAAGATTTAAACCATAAATAAGTATTACCATTCCTCCAAGGAATCCGCCCTTGTTCTTGAGCATGATCTCAAGGTCAGCCAACCATCTGGGGATCAGAAATTCGACGAGCTCCTTCATGAAGATGTTCTTCATCTCCAGGCTAGCCTGCTGTTGCATCAGCATTACCTCTGCAAATAAATAGAATTATGTTTGAAGAATCATGCATTTATAATTTTGGTTTTCAATTCATTTGGCCTACTAAAAAGGGTTAACCTGAGCATAATTTATGATCCAAAATTTGGAATTAGAAACCTTTTCCAGAGCATTGGCGCTTTAATTGCCAGCCCGAGCCGAAATTAGCGTAATTGGGATTAAAGATTATATTCTATACATATTATAAATTAAAGTACTCCGACGCGTTTGTGTCTCTCTGTCTTTATGTTCAAGAAAAAATTCAAAATTTAACAAACGGATTATCGTGTTTTCGTGATGTAGAGTGATTAATCAGGTAGATTTTTAAATCTGTGCAAAGCCATTCTCTACAATACTACTTTTTTCTAGAGAAGTTTCTTGATGTGAGTTGAAATACTTACGCAGTCCAATGCTGTAAGACACCTCGACGATGCTGTTGAGCTCAGCAAGCTCCCATTCGTTGACGGGAAGAAGACCAGCGATCTTGCCGGCGATGAAACGGCTGATGGCCACTGAGTTGACGAGGTTCTTGCCATCCATCTCCAGAAGGGGCAACATACCGAAAGGCACCACTGTAAAATAAAATTTTTATAAACATGAGCGGAGCTTAAGGTAACAAACAAATAAATTAATATTTCCGCATAATCCACAAAACAAGATTTCTAGCCCTGTGGGATTATCTGAGATTTTTTTTTTCATTAACCCTTAATTAGACAGATTTTTTTGTCATTAAAATTTGTAATTTTTTTATTAATTTAAGTTATTATTTAGTATAGGTCTCTAAGAAACATATTTAAAAAAATCTACCTCTTTCAGTTTCCTGAAAAATCTACGTCTAGTATACTGGACGTTACCAAGTTCGTAAGAAATTGATGCCTACCGATCACGTCCAGTATATTTCACATTGCCGAAGAGAACGAATAAATAATTGTATAAATCTAAATTTAAAAAGTAAACAAAAATCTACTATTCCATTGCATTATTTTCTTATATTATGTAAAACACCATAATATTTTGTAATGTGCACGCGATGCGCTTTCATTTGATACCCCACTCGAGTATATTTGCAGATTTTCGGTTTTCCTTCCCCACTCTCACCCCCATAACTTTTAAACGGCTCAACCGATTTTCATGAAACATGTATAAGAACACTTGCGTCAGATTCACCTTTCATACAAAAAAAAACTAAATTGAAATCGCTCCATCCGTTAGGGAGCTATGGTGTCCCAGACAGACAGACACGTCAAACTTATAACACCCCTCTTCTTTGCCGGGGGTTAAAAAACAAGTGATTCCGTAGGAAAATGCTTATTATAATTTGGCAAATTGTTCACATAGGTATTTGGTATTTGTTTACGCTTACATTACTAATAGGGACTTATAAGTATTCAAATCTCACTTATATTTTCAAGATAACAATTACTTATCTATGCAGTCTCCATATTTATAAACGTTTTTTCACAATCAGTCTTAAGTTTTAATAATAATTAGTTTCAACATGTTTTAGTTATTTACCAAAATATTTTATTGTTATTTGCCACCAGCTTATTTATTGTGGAAATTATTAAAACCAGTTTGAGAAACCAAGCACAACCTTTGCTTGCATTTGGAGCATTGTATGTTCGGATTATCGTTCTTGCAGAACTTACTGAGTACATCTGGAGAGAAGAATATATAAAAAAAGTCCAAAAGAGAGTCAGTATTTTGTAAACTAATAACAGTCGTCTGACGGAATATCTATTTATTTATTTATTTTTTATTATTTGTTGCATCATGTGGTTACATATAGGTGTTAACATACTAAATTCCTTATATTATATCAGCCTTATGTCTGAATTGTCCTTTTTTTCATTTGTAGTTCACAGTCAGTGTTTTCATGGTCTTTTTTGCTTGGATAGTAGGAACAGCTTGAATACGTAAATTTCTTTTACGCCTGGTTATTCTTGGTGTTGATGAAGCAATGGACGAAACGTCGGGGACGCAACCAACATCAATGAAGCCAAACTTGGTAAAGCGTTATAATTTACTTCACCAGTCGGTGGTAGCACGTTGTAAACAATAGGAGTCAACATAGGTCGCTCATAATTGATATTGTCTTCCATCTCTAACACACAGCTGTTCTCGCTGGCACGGGCAATATTTTAGTTTCTTGACACCATGAAATGTTCACCTTCAAAGTAAGTCTCATCACTGTCTATTGACATCATTATTTTGGGTTGAATTGTGTATACTTGAGTCGATGGAAGGGCATGGTGAGGAAGAAAATTCTTCAGGTCTATTGACATAAATTGAGTCTTCATTGTAAAGCTTCCGTGCCAGTATCTATATCAGAAAGAGCATTTTCAGGCGTTACCAATGCTACTATGCGTTGTCCGCTAGACTTGAAGCTCTGAAAAGGAAAAATAGTAAGGAACAGCAGTTTTATCTGTGGATCCCTTAAAAATATTACAACAAACAACAAAAGTTAATTTTATAATAATACGACAACGGGAAGAATACTAGACATACGATTTTATAATTTGTTTTCTACTACTTTGATAAGGCGAAGAATACTGGACATAGTATTTAGCGATCATTTCATTAGCAATTCGACGACGGGAAGTATACTGGACATGCAAGTTGTGGGTGTCATAAAAACTAAACGGAATTTAGTAAGACAAACAAACTATTGTAACCAGCTTTCTCCATAAGTTATCTGTACTATTCAAGGAAATTTCAACAAAATAAGCCGTAAAAAATGAAAAAAAATGCAACTTACCGATAGGCCGCGACGCCCCTCCCTTCTCCCCGCCATTTGGCCAGCGATTGCTCGCGTCTCGTCAATGTGTTTGCGTTACCGATTTTTTACAGCTTTCTTCGATAGTAGAGGATGCTATTATACACCGTGTCTCCAAGATATACTGTCTATTTTTTTAGGTAGAATTTTATACATTCAACGGGAAGTATAATGCACACCGTCGAATTAAGGGTTAAAACGAATATGCATGTGGTATGTTGGTATATTTGCTTCATACATGATGAAATACTATACAATACAAAAACGCTTTATTGAACACAACACAGGAACATAAACACGTAAACAAGACAAGTGGTACAATGGGCAGCCTTATCGCTAAAAAGCTATCTCTTCCAGGCAACCTTAGGATAGAAAATACTTTACTTAAAATAGAAAAGAGGCAAGGGTTTACAATATTAAAAAAAATAATAATAGATCGCTAAAATCTGCCCACCTAATATGTAACAAAAGTTATTTTATGAAGACGATCTGTCATAAATGGGCTGTTTATTTGGTTAAGTTAATAGGAAAGATAGTGTAGCAACTTGACCACCAATAGCTTTTGCAGACGATCAAAGGAAACTGATTGAAATAACTCACCCTTCTGCAGCTTGACCCACTCAGCATCAGGGATGACGATGTTCTCGTACTGGATGTTGCCGTAAGCCAGCAAGTACCTGATGGGCTCCACAAGGCCCATGCGGTTGAAGTACTTCAGGTTCATCATTTTGCTGGAGTCGTTCTGTGCTGAGCGGATCAAACTGAATGTAACTTCTACAGCAAATCGTGCGCTTTTATACTGAAATCCGGCGATAATATTGGTGACTAAATTAAGTTTTGATAGTGCATCGTTATTTTTATCAGTATTAAGTTGCATTGTTGCGAATAAGATCACTGAGGACGTGGATGCAGACAGAGGTGTTTATGTTATTTTGTATAGCGATCTAAGTAGAATACTGGAAATGGGTTCCGAATACGATTCAAACCATACTTGTTGTGCGAAACTCACTAACATAATAATAATAATGGCTAAAAATAAAGAGTGAAATAATGGGAATGGAATAATGGGATCAACTCAATAATATTTAAAAAACATTTTTTTGTAGAAATGATATATATAGATTTAGTTAAATTAAAACATTTCGTTAAAGATACAAGCCATGTTATACATAATATATATATTATACACGTGACCTCCGGGTGGTGCTAAGAACAGTCTCTGGTAGGCGTCGGCCACTCGGCCTCCGGGCTGGCTCAGTGCGTGAAACCATTTTTTCGTAATACGTGTTTCGTAATGGTGGTCCGGAGAAGCCATTTACCTTCTAGGTCTTCATGCCCCAGCTTAGACCACATCATCACTTTACATTATCAGAGATTGTGATCAAATAAAGGCATAGCATAAAAAAAAATACAATCTGTGATATAATAGACCAATTTGTTATTTCATCAAAGATTTTGTTTTGGATAAATGGAACCCTAAAATTCATATAAAGTTACCTAAGAGATATATTGTTGCATTGACTTTCTTTTCTCCTTAGATTAGATAATCATATTTAAAACAAAAGTTGTTTATTCATTTTAACTGGTGCTGTATCTATGCACCCAAAATAATAATCAAGCGAAGTAAAACTTTGACCTTTTGAAAAATCGCAGAAGTCGGATCGACAGGGACTTTTGACATTTAATTTATAATGGTGTGTTTATGTTCTACCATTTTTTTTTATGCATTATAAGCCTTCATTTGACCACAATCTCATCTGATGTAAAGTGACGATGTGGTCTAAGATGGGACATGAAGACTTAGAAGGTAGATGGCTTCTCCGGACCACATTACGAAACACGAAAAAATCGCTTCACGCACTGGCCCAGCCCGGAGTGTGGTGACAAGCCGCGGCCGAAGCCTGAGACTGTTCTTAGCACCACCCGGAGGTCACGTGTAAGGATTCAGAGGGTTACCACTTACGGACGTAAACAGACAAAACCTCCATCCTCCATTGTCAGCTCTATGCGAATTATTCTTATGTCATGTTAATGTGGAGTGTAATTCTACATGAATGTACAGGAATCCAGGTTCAAAGCTTGACGGTGCGATACATACGCGGGCGCGTTGTCATACAAATTAGCTACTTCGCGGACGGCCCGCTACATATCACTTTGTAAAATAAGTTTTATTTTACTAGCTGACCCCAGCAAACGTTGTTTTAGGAAAATGAATAAATTTAAATTTAAAATTTAAGAAAAACCCCCGATTCTAATGCCATAATTTCCTTAAACGTAAAACAACATAATATTATGTAATGTGGACGTGCTGCGCTTTCATTTGATACCCCACACTAGTATATTTGCAGATTTTCGGTTTTCCTTACCCACTCTCATCCCCATAACTTTTAAACGGCACAACCGATTTTCATGAAACATGTCTAAGAACACTCACGCCAGACTCACCTTTGAAACAAAAAAAAAACTAAATTGAAATCGCTCCATCCGTTCGGGAGCTATGGTGACACAGACAGACAGACAGACACACAGACAGACAGACACGTCAAACTTATAACACCCCTCTTTTTTGGTCGGGGGTTAAAAATAGATTTTGGCCGATTCTCAGACCTACTCAATATGCTCACAAAATTACATGAGAATCGGTCAAGCCATTTCGGAGGTGTACGGGAACGAACATTGTGACACGAGAATTTTATATATAAGATGTATATGTAAGTTTTATTTTCGACAAGTGGGCTTCCAAATTGAAAAATCGTCGATCCACCTACCTCCTCCACCTTTCCTTTCCTCCTTTCCACTTTATACTTAGGTTTATATTTAGATTTATTGGATATAGTATACAATATATACTATATCCAATAAGGGTGTGAATGCCACTCACCAGGCGAACATATTTTGTTCAAAGATTATTATAATATACTTACTTTGCACCCCCATTTTAATCCCTTTAAGGCTTAAATTTCAATATCCTTCCTTACCTCCCACACTTTATAAAATGAACCCCTGTACAAAATTTCAAGTTTATAACTTATAGTTTAGGCCCTGTGTTGATTTGTCAGTCAGTCAGTCAGTCAGCTTTTCGTTTTTTAAATCGTTGGTTTAAAACCTGGATTTTGTCACATGTGTGCCCTGCATTAAACTTAGTGTTAAGGGAAAGAGAAATCTTACCAGATTATGTCATCATCATCATCATTTCAGACGTAGGATGTCCACTGCTGGACATAGGCCTCCCTCAAAGACTTCCAGTGACTTCAGCGACGGTAGCAGCTTGTAACCACCGCGAACCCGCTACCTTCACCAGGTCGTCTGCCCATCTAGTTGGTGGACGTCCTCCTCTGCGTTTGCTGATTTGTGATCTCCATTCGAGAACTCCAGATTATTTTTTATTGGTATTTTTAATATGGTATGGTATGGATTATGGGTCGTACTATAAACATAATGTAATGCGCCTGTTAAGCTACGAGAGTAAGGCAGTTATTTCTGTATTCATAAATTTTTGTCTAAGGAACAAGAAAAAAGTGCCACGGCCTCTTTTGGCCGCAAAGCGTAAGCAAAGCAGATCATATTATATTGTTCGCGTCAGGCTAGTCGTGTTCTTACTTCGCAGTTAACAATAAACCTATATATACAGAATATTTACCAAAATAGTCATAAAATCAAAAAGAAAGGCGGCTTCTGTCCACGACGGATATTCTACAGCTGAAGAGAATAAATCTAAATTTCAAATTTAAGATTAACCCGCGATTGCAATGGCTTAATTTCCTCAAAAGTAAAACACCATAATATTTAGTAATGTGAATGAAAATGAACGCGATGCTGTTTCATTTAATACCGCACTCGAGTATATTTGCAGATTTTCGGTTTTCCTTCCCCACTCTCACCCCCATAACTTTTAAACGGCTCAACCAATTTTGATAAAACATATATTTGAACACCCGTGTCAAACTTACCTTTCATTAAAAAAAAACTAAATTGAAATCGCTCCATCCGTTCAGGAGCTATAATGTCCCAGACAGACAGACACGTCAAACTTATAACACCCCTCTTTTTTGGTCGGGGGTTAAAAAGATAGAGTGGCTATCATAATGAAGATAATTAAGTTACTTTATTGGAAAAAAATACAGAACAAAGTTTGTCCATCTGTGAAATATTATGAAAGTATATAAATTTTACAGATAACACTATCAACGTGAGTTGAAAGAAGCTTTGTGTTGGTCGTAAAGGAGTCAGAGTTGAGGCACGTACGCATCAATAAATGATAAGCAGCCAACCAAAGTATAATCAAAATAAATGAATGTGAAAATAATTGATTATAACAAAAACAATGGGTTTGTGTCCACGGATCCCGGGATCACAATTAATTGTCCACTGATACCGCCCAGTTTTATCCACCGATACCGGGATCGGTTTCCAATAAAAAAACTATTAAATATTTTTATCCACTGATCCCGGTATCCGTGGCTACAAAAAATTACTTCAAATAGTTTTGGAAACGGATCCCGCTTATAGTGTTTAGAAGTTTAAATTAAAACAAATGTATATAATTGCATTATATACCGGCTGTATATAATTGCATTATTAACCACGCTGGCCAAGTGGCCAGCGTGGTAAATTAACGCCTAATCTCTCTCAGCAAGAAGTCCCTGTGTCCCAGCAATGGAAACGTTAATATGATGGGTGATGATGTATAATATATTAGGTCCTTACATATGAAATTGGCGTTTTGTATGGGAGGAACAAAAAGTCGAATATTTTTTAATATAATATATTTAATTAATCAAAGTATGAACCATTATTTTCTATGCACTTTTGCCATCTTATAGGTAGTTCATTGATCCCTTTACTAAAAAAACCAGTCGGACGGGAATCAATAAAATCTTTGAAGGCGATTTGGACTGCCCCATCGGAGTTGAATTTTTTCCCTTGCAAGAAGTTATCCAAATTTCGAAAAAAATGGTAATCTGTTGGAGCAAGGTCCGGGGAGTACGGAGGATGTCTTAGACTTTCCAATTGAAGCTCTTCTAATTTAGTAGCCGTCTGTTGCGCAGTGTGTGGTCTAGCGTTGTCGTGAAGCAGCAGTGGCGTGGAGCGATTGACCAGCCTAGGTTGTTTAGCCGCTAGCTTTTCCATCATGGTTTGCAATTGCTGACAATAGACATCAGCCGTAATAGTCTGGCCAGATTTGAGAAAACTGTAATGAACAATACCGGCACTAGTCCACCAAACGCTTACAAGTAACTTTTTTGGGGTTAATTTTCGCTTGGGGCAGGATTTGGCTGGCTGGCCAGGATCCAACCATTGCGCTGAGCGCTTCCGATTATCGTAAAGAACCCATTTTTCATCACAGGTAATGATTCGGTTTAAAATACCTTCATTATTGTGCCGGTTTAGTAATGTAACGCAGCAGTCGACGCGCGTTTGCCGGTTTGCTTCAGTCAATTCGTGAGGTACCCACCTTTCAAGCTTTTTAAATCTTCCCAATTTGCTTCAAGTGAATTAAAACAGTTTTATCACTAACACCGCAGCCTGCAGCTAACTCGGACGTGGTTTGCGATGGATCCGCTTCCACAATAGCCTTCAACTCTTCATTATCAACTTGAGTCTCAGGCCGTCCACGGGGCTTGTTCTGCAAGTCGAAATTTCCAGAACGAAAACGTTGGAACCAAAAACGAACTGTGTTTTCTTTTGCAACACGACCGCCATACACATCATTCACCCTTCGAGTTGTTTCCGCAGCACTAGTGCCACGGCGGAACTCGTACTCGTAAATAATGCGATATTTTAAGTTTTCCATTTTGTAAAATGAGTGACGCAAACAGAAAAAAACAGAAGAAAAAAAACAAATGAATGACGATCATCGAAGCACAAATACATGAGTCTATAGCTGTACAAATTTGAATTTGGAATTCCTTACCAAAGAGGAGAAATTTGTGATTAAAGTGGCCAGTACGAAAAACGCCAATTTCATATGTAAGGACCTAATATTAATGGTTAAATAAAGACCAATTAGGTCAAATGACAGAGTCAAAAATCTCCGAGCACAATTAGCTAATGTTTAAAATAGAGCTTTTAAATCAACTGACAGCTGGCCAGTAGCTGATCGATATTGCTCTATATTTTAACCAATTTAGCTTACTCGGATATTGTAAGGGGTCCTATTAATGGGAAACGTTAATAAAAGAGTGGACTTTATTGCAAGTTTCGGGTCTAGATGTTTTCTATGTAGGTACGATAGGTACGTAGGATATGTAGTATATCCCATAGCTCTGCTTAGTTTGAGGTTAGGTGATGCTGTGTGAGGAGTGCGGAAATATTTATTTATTTAAGTATGCTGGTTTTATTAAATGCTCTTCCCGTGCGTAGTGGAACCGGTTTCCGACGGACACTGTAAAACAAGCCCTAAGTCTCTAACCGTTAAAAAGCATTTTCATAAAAAAAATATATAAACTCGGCATGTTAAATCGTTTAGTGACCATTTATAACAGGATGATAATGCATATGAATAAATTATATAAGAATTAAAATGTAATGTTTTGTGTAAACATAAGATAAGTGTTTTATCATACAAATAATGTCTGACGTGACTTTGTCCGATTCTTAGGGTTCCGTAAGCTAAATGGCAAAAAAACGGAACTATAATGGATTCGTCATGTTATTCTGTCTGTCCGTCTCAGCCATTTTTTTTTTAAACTTTAATACCCATATTGTAGAAATATTCTGGGAACCGCATTAAGATTTCTACAAAAAACTAACAATATTATTCTTTTAACTGAAACTCAAAACAATTTTTTATCAAACCCATAGGTGTGGGCTATCTATAGATAGGTCTTCAAAAATGATATCGAGGTATTTAACATATTTTTTTTAAACTGAATTGTGTATGTAATATCACAGATTAGATACATACTAGTCCTATAAGTATATAATATATTGAATCTTCCATGTAGGGGTGAAATTATCGAAAATTCTCTCGATTCTCTCGAATTAACAGATCGATAAGTTTCCTTTAAGTATTAAATTTTCAAAGAAGGGGTGTCATTTATAAATGGGGAAGTTCCCGTCACTGTACATGTTTGATGTTTTTTTATAGCTTATTGAGATCACGAGGAAGATCTTGATAAATTTTCAGATCGATACTAGTCCTCGTAAATATTTTTGTTCATATATAAAGTCTCAGGGGCGAGTGTAAATAATAAAAAGGTTAGTTCCCGTCGTATTAGATGCGTCATGTTTTTTATCTAGCTTTTAGGGACCCCCAGGAAGGTAATAGTAAATTATAAAATACAAAAAAATCGATACAAAAAATTTTTTTTTAAATATTTTTGTTTAAAAATTAAACGTTTAAAACTTCAGGTTCATGAAGCATTGATGTTTTTTATCTGTGTTGTATCCCCTAATCTGTGCCTCTAGTAACAATATAAATTTCGCTGTTGCGTTTCGTTCGTAGTTTTAGAAATATACCAACTAGCTAGATTTTTAAAAGATTAATACAATGAAAAATGACAAGCTAAAATAATGTTTTCATTAATTTATTTAAATCATAAATTTATCATACCTCCCGAAGATTACCTACTTACTACAGATTTTTATAAAAATGAAACGTACTAATTGTGTTTGGTCAACAACGCCATCTATGAGGGAGTAGCATACAATTTCCTAATTAATACTTACATATAAATACGCCATCTACCAACCAGTAGCATTATTATAATGAAAATGAGTTAGCAAAATAGTTCTGATACATACCACAAGGAGGCAATTAAACATAATATTTATTTTTTAATTTATTCTAAATGTGAAGTGATAAACGCAACAATTAAATATTATCTAACCAAGGATTTTATTTAAAACATTTTCAGCGCAACTTCTATGTCGATCAGCTTATGTTCACAAAGCTTATTTTCTAATCGCTACATAAGGCGCCATCTATCAAAGAGGATGTGAAATAAAAATATGATTTTAGGCATAGACCATCTGATAGTATCTAATCTGTGGTAATATACACTTCCAAAGTGGTAAAATGTAATTTTTTTTATTTTCATTTTTTTGTGAAACAATAATTATTGCCCCATATAAATTTTATTACAATCAATTTAGTAGTTCTCGAGCTATATTGAAATACGTCCTCATTTAGTAGCGAATTTGTTCGATCCCGGTGTCCTAGGTTCTTTGTAATTTGTTTCTGTCTGTTAAGTGTTTCTTGAGTTAGATAGATAAAACATTTATTTATCATCACAACACAGTACATAGGTAAATAAAAATAGAACAACACAGTACATAGGTAATTAAAGAAAAACAATACAGATAAAATAATTAAATTGTGATAACGGGAGATTAGGCCTTAATTCGTCTAGCTGTATAGTGCGTGTTAGCAAATGTGTCATCCAAACACTCGAAATATCTGCGATCATGCAAACATTTTTATTCACGAAGAAATATCCCGAGGTGAGCGGCGGGGTTTGCACTCACGACCTTCGGAACGGAAGTGGAGTGAGCTACCACTTAGCCAACACGGCTCCCCTAAGAAGGAAGAGTCGAGAATCCTGCAAGCTTACTGTTCTTATTACTATAATCAATTATATTATTTTATTATCTTTTCACATCTAGTTGTATCCTTATGTTATTTCGGTTCTCAACATTTTTACTTTAAATGATGTCAAATATGTGTACTGTATTTATTTTATTTTATTTTTATTTTAATTAATAACATTAGGTAGTTCTAAGATATAACGCGCACGGAAACATTGTTTCCGTGCGCGGCATTCAGCACACCTTTTTGTACACAATTCAACTTTGTGCAAATAAAGTGTTTGAATAAATAAATAAAATCAACGTCTCCTAGCATTATATTGGTAGCAAGTATGGCTTGGACTTTCGAGCATGTTGCTCGCCACATAGTTATCTAGTTCCTTTAGTTTGACATGATCTTATTCCTTATTAATTGTGGCAAGTAAATTTGTATTGAAACAAAGCTTGCCGACTGTTGTCTGCATTATGAAGTCGGAGTGATTCGCGACAGTATCAGTTCATATTGATCATCTCCTAAGGCACAAAGTGAGATCAAACAACCCAATGCAAACGTGGCAACGTAATATGAATATTATTTAATAACAAATACATGCATTTTGCGTTATCTAGGTAGATGTTATGTCAGTGTTTTTTTACCTCAAACTACATGACGAATATAGTCTTTAATTCATGTAGTTTTTGAACGATCTACGCTGATCTTGTCAGTTTAAACCGCGCAATTATATTGGCTACAAGGATTTATTTCTTATAAAAAATACAATATCTTTGTCGTCTGTAGTTAATACAAACGTAGCTTGGGATTGATGTCATAAAAACAAAATTACTTTTTTGATAAACTGACCGCACAACTGTAGTAATCTCGGCAGGTGCTGAGTTATAGCAAGCCACAAAGAAGCTCGCTTTTAACAACCGCTGTTTAAGGGGAGAAAATACAAACATTGTAAAGAAATTTTGTGAAATTTCTTGTCTTTTGTTTTTGTACCTTTTATTGATCCCATGCGTTTTCTATATAAGCCTAAAATGTGAGGATTGACTCACGCATGTCCGTTTGTTTGAGTTAGCTTGCGGGATGTACCTACCTATCATGCATTGTAAGCAAATTGTGTTGGTCTGGTTGGTTTCTATAAATAAAAGATTATATGTGTACTTAAAATCGTTTTTAAATAGGGTCTGCCTGTATGTTTGCATTAAGCATGTCAAAAAATACTTAAGGGTGCAGGTAGTTTTTAAGAATGTATAAAGTAAATCAATAGGCAGCTGGAAGCTAATTATCTGTTTGTGGTTTTTATGTTAATTTTCTTGTGTCTGTTTGTGTATGCTGTCATCTGTGCTGTTGTTTGTTAATGTACCAAAATAAATGTTTTTCATTTCATTTCATTTCAATAGAAAGGTATAAATTGCAGCCATGCAAAGCCGGGTAGGACCATCTAGTATATAGTAGTACCAGCTATTCATTTCACGGCGAAAAAAAATTCCTTTTAGCCTTCCTCGATAAAAGGGCTTTCTAACATAGGAATATTTTTTAAATGGAAACAGTAGTTCCTAAGCGCTCTCTAAAAACCAACCATCAAACAAACTCTTCAACTTTAGATGTACTATAATTATTTATATAGATACCTTAGTTAGTGCATTGTTTTGAGTAATGAGTATTATTATCAATTTTATCTTTTACTAGCGTAATTGATGTTTTGCCATTGGCGCGTCGCAATATGTCTGCTTTTGTCAGTTGACTACCTATACATAAACAATTCTTGATTTTATCCCGACTTTCTAACAATTATCATCATAATTCAACTGATTCTTACTGTACACATCCCTAACAAATTGTACATAAAACCTTCCTCTTGTATTCATTCTATCTAACGCTTAAATCTGCATGAATATCCGTTCAGTAGTTTTAGAGATAATCGCGAACATAAAGAAAGACAGACGTGTTTATAATATGTATACCTAGATTAAATCAAGTCATAACCGCCATTTTGAATAACTATTATTCAAACCTTAAGTTCGGTCGAAGATTTGTTTATGAAGTTATTTCTAGAGCACATCGTCTGGGATTTGTCCTTAAGTACGCAAATTGAATGCCCTTAAAGGAGCTTATTAAAATAGCCTTCTGAAAAATGGTTTTCATAAACCGTCTGTGCTCTAATATATATTTTTCACGCTTTATCTAGAGATTTTGTGGACGAAGATAATGAAGTTAAATTTAGATGTGGCAGAAAAATTAAGTTATACCTCAGTTATCTATACTAATATTATAAAGCTGAAGAGTTTGTTTGTTTGTTTGAACGCGCTAATCTCCGAAACTACTGGTTCGAATTGAATAATTCTTTTTGTGTTGAATAGTCCAGTTATGGAGGAAGGCTATAGGCTATATAACATCACGCTACGACCAATAGGAGCAAAGATATAGTGGTAAATGTGTAAAAAACGGGAGAAATTGTTCATCTTTGAAGCCTTCCGTTGCGTGCGCCGTGAAAACGGTTCAATACACAAAAAATATGTATTAAAGAATAATAGCTCTTTTAATGATCTAAAAAACAGTCCGCGATAGTATTTGTCTATCTTTTAAGATTAACTCACAAAAACCGTTTTTATGGTACCTAATTTGGTCGAAATAATTTGTTTAAGTTGTATCAACATAATAATATTAATCTTTATTCAAATAAATATGTTGTTGGTTAAGAGTTCTTCATCCATTATAACGCGGGTAGCACCGCAGGGCACAGCTAGTCTATGATAAAACAGATAATTTGATAGAAGTCAAATTTATTTTAAAACACTAGATGAAATATTAATTAATAAGATAATATAAATAGTTTTGTTTGGATTATACACTGGGTGAAAAAAATCAATGAGCACTGTAGGAAAACCACGTAAAAATCTATGAAGGTTATTTAATCTATTACTATGGAGTGTTAGCTCCTTTTTTTGAACAATCTAATTTCAAGAACTACTGGTCCGATTTGAAACTTTTTTTCAGTGTTAGATAGCTTATTTATCTCGGTATGCTACACGTGACTTTTTAAAGCCGGATAATACGACTGACGACGCCGTGTAGAGTAAAGCTGGTCAAAGTTATAAAAATATTATTATCGACTAACAAATCACTTCAAACTAACTAGGTGTCTATCAAGCTGGGCTCTCAGTGTCGCATCTCCATAAGGTAAAAACATCTAAAGCAACTTCGAAGTTTTGTGAACTAGTTCAGAACTTCTGCAACGGTTTACACGGAGTTCATTAGGATGCTTTAACCGGCCTTGAGTAACGAGCTTCAAAGATTCTTGGCAGTCATGACTCTGAAAACAGTTGATAAATTGAAGCTTCGTTCGGGAACGCACTTCTTAATAAGACTTGTAAGTAACAAGTAAATTTAATTACATTATCATATGTGTTCCTAGATTTAAGTTCGAAATCACCTCTGATCTGAGTTTAATTGATAATTATTAATTGACATAGCTTAATTACATAAAATTATTGAATTAGAAACAAACTCATTTACAGTGCCCCAACGAGGTGCATGTAAATCTTGACCTGAGCTAGTAATAATACCTATCATTTATAAATGTATGTAAAATATTTTTATATTTATTTTTTAAAAGTTCACACTAATACATCTTATAATAAAACATTCTGAAAACACTTAGGAGTTTGTTGAGGATGAAAAGTGAATTCCTCAATAACTTATAAGATAACAAATAAGAAGGATAATCTAAATGATTACTAAAATTCATAGAAAAATTACAAATTGTGGTACCTAACTAACCTTTACTTAGAACCTATAATCTTTTTCGTTTTCAAATCGCAAACAAGTCGATAATACAACATGCATCTGCGCCCTACCACCGCCGTTTCAATAAATATACTAGAGGAAATTGAACTGCTGAAGTGTATATCATGGTAATTAATTAATGGTGGTAAAAGTAGAAGTCAAAGTCAAAACGTTTATTTCCTTAGACGCACATGGAATACATGGACAGGTCAACTTAAATAACCAAGGAAATAACATTGTCTTGACAGTTCGCTTCAATTTCTTACACTGAGTTGAGAAGCGAATAGAATAACCCGGCTTTCATCTCTTATGTTGTTAATATAACAATATTTGTGTACAACATCGATACCATATATAAAAACTATAAGTATTGATAGGTGAACAGATCAAAAGAAGAGTTTACAGAAAGATAAGTCCGCATTAATAAGATTTCACAAGTAAAATGGGCTCCAACGCAGATATTCATGATTACAGAAATATCATGTCTATACGCAATGAAATAAAATTGCATGTCAGATAAGCAAGACAAATAGGCAAATTAATCTCGTAAGGACTTTTGATTCCCGAAGAAGTGACCTAAGGCAACAACGGACCTAAACTGTAATGGATTCTACTGTTTCCTGTAGCCCTAAACATGATGTAATCTCCTACAGTCGTAAGTGACAACTCGTGGTAGGGGTACTGAGCTCTCTGCTTACGATCTCAAGATCTACATGGTCTGAACTGGATCAATGATGATTTCGAGTCGATTGCTCTCTCAGTCCATCTTTACTTCGTTTAACAAGAAAATGCTTCAATTTCTTTAGAGCAAGGAAATGAAGTTTTGCCCACTCGGGAGCCGTTCGGACTTCAGTAATTGGACTCTCTTTGGCATTGTTGGATGCCAGTTTTGAAGCGTTTCCTAACGGGACAGTTTAACTAGACTGATTTATACTTTTAATTGGTTCTGCCCTTATTTTAAAGTTTTTTTATGATTGGATAGCTAATTAAAATGAATAAAAAAATATATATTTCCGTACAATTCACACAGCAACTTCTAGCCCCGTGGTTAGCTATTAAATCTTGTGTTACGGTTACTAGACATCTAATATAATATAATAATACATAGATATTCTTTATTATACATACTCGTATTTTACTTATCATTGGTAGTTTGCTGCAGTTACGACACCGAGGGTCCTACTCCGCTACATCAGGGAGTTGGGCTGGTTGGGGCCTGGTTAGGCAGGGGAATAATTCACAAACACTTTGAATTGATTGATTGAAATCTGCACTGACATCTAGGAAGGCGAGTTGTCAGTGCAGATTTCAATCCCCCCAATTAGAATTAGAAATAGTTTGCTGCTGCGTTGAAAAACACATTCTCTACAAACTGTTGTGGAACAGTAATAAAATATCACAAGTAATTAGTCTTTCTGTAGTTATTTACGTAAATTATATCAAAAATCTGTTTTCTCATCAAGATACAAGATATTATTAGGCATTATTTATTATTAGGCTGTGTAATAATATAACATGTATAATCAAGAACTTATGAAGATTATCTTCGATTATCGTGGCGAATGTAAAATGATTAAAAAAGTCAATGAAATTTCACGCTTACTTCGTTATTGGTACATTCTTGTTAGCAATTTCAGCGCGAAATGTCTGTATTTATAATTCCATTTTTAATCTTTAGTATTTTTGTTTATCTTATAACAGCTGCGCCAAGTAGGTACCCATAGTATTAAAACATTTCACTAAATGGTGAAGTAGAAATAACCGTAAATAAATAATTAATAATAAATAATTAATGATTTGGCTTACATATACAATAAAGATAAGTAAAGTATGTTTTGTTCAGTGCTTACTAATTGAAAAAAAAAATGTTGGTTAGTTTGCTAATTTGTGAATGTGAGTGTTAGTAAGAATATAAATTTCAAAAAGCCATGGTTAGTCTAAAACCAAATTAAACTTAAGCTGACAGTGAAACTTCTTTTCAGCAAAATCGCACATATCTAATCTTGTATGAGTTTTTCGTGATTATTATTTTCTTTATCATATTATGTCCTACTGATGGGCAGATATCTCCCCCAACTTCCTCCAACAATCCCTGTCCAGAGCTGTATGCCACCAATTTTCCCAAAGGTCGTCTCGCCAACGTTTTCATGGCCGACCATTAAACTATTACGTTTTTTTATAAATAATATTATTTAATACTTAAGTACATAATACATATATAATGAAATTATGAGGCCTTTCTAATTTCTTTATAAGTTAAATAATTAGACGGTAATTTGTCTTTGTACCTACAGGAACAGACAGCAGCATAAATATTTATCGACACGATGGTATGTAATTCTTTTTTATTATTTATTTTTGGTTTTCATGAAAATAAAATGGTATGAATATTTTTAGCAGCTTATATAAAATTCAATGGGGCAAAAAAGATAAACTATCCCACAATATAGTATTCTAAAAGTATAATATTAAAAAACCTTAATTTTTAGTAAAGTGCCAACCGATCTTCGTAATTATAATTTTATAAACTCATGTCATAATGCCGTCTACATCCGCCGGCAGTCATAGACGATTCTTATAGAAATGGAACTACTTTAGTATTTATGCACGTTTCATCCTGAACTATTTGTAGTTAATATGCATCATGACTTCATAAAAAATTGTTATTCTGTAAAGTCCGTCTGTAAGCCCGTCAAAAATAATGGATACCTATTTTATGCTTTATCAATGTAATAGTAAGTGACAAGATATAGAGCATCGAAATTCCGAAATATACATTTTGTATACTTCGGAATTTCGATGCCTGGGGCGTATACATTTTGTACATTTTGCTCGTAAGCATAACTTTACTCGCAACTTCAATGCAAGAAAAAGGAAATAAATCTAAATTTAAAATTTAAGAAAAACCCACGATTCCAATGCCATAATTTCCTTAAATGTAAAACAACATAATATTATGTAATGTGGACGCAATGAGCTTTCATTTGATACACACCCACACTAGTATATTTTCAGATTTTCGGTTTTCCTTCCCCACTCTCACCCCCATAACTTTTAAACGGCTCAACCGATTTTCATGAAGCATATCTAAGAACACCCGGGTCAAACTCACCTTTCATACACAAAAAACTAAATTGAAATCGCTCCATCCGTTCGGGAGCTATGATGTCCCAGACAGACAGACAGACACACAGACAAAAAGATAGACAGACAGACACGGCAACTTTTAACACCCCTCTTTTTTTGGTCGGGGGTTAAAAATATGTACAATTTTATAAGTAATCTGAACGACGCGACGGGCTATATAGCTATATAGGCTATATTTATTTTTAAGTCATCTATCTACCCTATTGTCGAAATGACGGACGCGGCACACCACAAACGCAAAGAGCTGCTAGCATCATATCGTGTGTAAGAGCCCTTAATAGGGTTCCATTTTACCCTTTGGCTGCCTAACTGGTAAACTTAAACAGAAGTTTTTCCACAGATATTTCGGAAGACTACTTTTTTGGGTCCCCAGACCTAAGGACCCAAAGCTCATTGACATGTAAAGGAGACGAGTTTAATCTCTACTTTTGCTACAAACGCTGTGGACATAGTAGCTTTAGATGTGTCGCGGGTCAGTGCATCTGTTACGATGGGATTTTAGGTAAGGGATTTAAATCTACTATAATATTATTACATAGTAAATAATTGTGTTTGTTTGTTTGAACGCCCTAATGATCAGATTCGAAAAAATAATCTCTCAGTGTTAGATAGCTCATTTATTGATAAAGACTATAAAATACATTTTAATTAAAGATTTGGTTTAATTTAATCTTAATTAATTACTGACTATTATTTTAATTTTGTATATGATTATATGAAAATATTGAGGACTATAAAAATAATGTAGTTATAAGAATTGTAATTAATGTATTTTAATTATATAATAGACATTCAGATTCAATGTAAAAAATGTGAATTGAATAAATTTAATGAAATATGAATTATAAAGGGCTATTAGGGCTATTATATCATTAAAAGTAAAACACCATAATATTTAGTAATGTGCACGCGATGCGCTTTCATTTGATACCCCACTCGAGTATATTTGCAAATATTCGGTTTTCCTTTCCCATTCTCACCCCATAACTTTTAAACGGCTCAACTGATTTTCGAGATGAAACATGTCTAAGAACACCCGCGTCAAACTCACCTTTTTTACAAAAAAAACTAAATTGAAATCGCTCCGTCCGTTCGGGAGCTATGATGCCCCAGACATACAGACACACAAACAGAAACGTCAAACTTAAAACACTCCTCTTTTTTGGTCGGGTTAAAAATAATAGAAGTGGAGCACCAATGAAGAACGTTTCAAATTCGGGTGGTTGTTTACTTCGTAATAGCTTCGCTGCGTATGCTGCGAAATAAAATCAAATCATTATTTGCTTAAATGTAGGTACAATAGATCTTATTTTTATGTCAATACCTATTAGTTCAATTACATTCTGCCTGTCCAGACGTGAAAATTATTATTTAATTCATTATGCTAGTTATGTCAATGTTATATAAATGAAAAAAATCCACATGTCAAAATAATAATAATTAGGAGAATAACAATAATAATAAATCGGTTGAAGTCTCACCAGAATGACGTATGAAACAATGTTTAAAAAATCTATCTTTTATCACTCACCATAACTGCCATAACCTATTTATGGTTACCCACTCCTAAAAAAAATGTTCTAGGTACTTGCAAAGGTGTTTTTTTTAAACATTGTATTAATCCGTAGCAAAATAAGAATCACAAGTCTATTCCAAACACCTTTTCAAGACCTATAAATATCATTTGAAATACATGAATATCATAGGAGATATCGCAGTTTTAAAATAACATCAAAGCAAAATTTGATCAATGTGATGTCAAGGCGCGGACGGCATGGCAGTGACGCACGTAGACGTCGGTGGTCACAGTTACTCTACGAGGTACCATACCGCTCAGAAGCTAAGATTAAATACAATCTACTTTTAAAATTTATTTTTCCCAAAAAATATAATCGTGTTAATTTTTTTTTATTATCAACTAGTGGTCCGCCTTGGCTTCCCACGGGTTTTTATTCAATTTTTTTTCCCGGCTATTATTCGATTTTTTCTTGCCTTTTAAACCTTCCCTAGACCTCCACGAACATTTCAAGACTATGATAGGATAAATCCGTTCAGCCGTTCTCGAGTTTTAATCAGACTAACGAACAACAATTCATTTTTATTTATATAGATTTACTTCCCCCTATGTCCTAGGCCCTAAGAATATATGTTCCTATGCTCGTTATAAAAACAACTGAGCTGTTCGTTGAGCACTTTTTGGGAATAAATAGAATATAAAATAAATAAATAATATTATGAAGCTGAAAAACTTTGTTTGTTTGTTTAATCTAATCTCAGGAGCTACTGGTCTGATTTGAAAAGTTATTTCAGTGTTAGGCAGCCCATTTACCGAGGTAGGCAGTCATTTCGCAGAAAAATCTATTAACAGTAATAGGTCACAATGAGAAAAAAGAAAAAAAAATATTTTCTACAAATTTACAATATTTTCACCTTAGATGACTAAATTAGTAACTTTTAACTTTTTGGTTGAGTCTTACTATCGAAGGCCTGATGAATGTGAATATATCAACTAATCGTGGATAGATAGATAGATAGAAAATTCTTTATTACACACACCAAAAAACAAAAATACAAAATGAAAAATAGTCAAATTAAACCTATGCGTAATGGGCGGTCTTATTGCTTGAAGAAATTTCTTCCAGACAACCTTTGTATGTAAATAATTTAATTCAGGAAGGTTGTGGCGTGGATAGTGTAGACATATTTACAATGTTACAGTAATTATACAAGTCTACACTTAAAAGTCCACTCTGCATCATCTTATTCTAAAAAAAACGTAGCTGTGATAGCATGGAAACGTAATATGATATGAGAAAATCTCTCTGACCTGAAATTTTATGTTATAAAAGCCACGGCGTTGCCCGTCTTTTATGTATTTTCCCGCAGTTAAATAAAGCTCCTCAAATTTCCACAATGAATACTTTATCTGAAAGTGAAATATTTTATATGAATATTATAAAGCTATAGTTTGTTTGAACGCGCTAATCTTAGGTACTACTGGTCCAACGTTATTCCCGCTGGAAAATAAAAAAAACATGGAATAGCAACGCGTAGATCTTTTCGCATAAGGTTGTTGATATGTTATTTATATTTAACCAGATCCGTAGTTTATATAGAGGTATGCAAGGACGAGAACTAAAAGACGTTTAATAAACTCATCGTTGTTTCAAACTCTTGGCGGTTTGATCTTAGAGCAGTGATTAAATTATCTGGAGTTAGATCATGGCCACTGATATACAATTCTGTTATTTATAGATCTATCACCGCTTATGAAAGCCATCGATTCAAAAACACAAACTCGGATCTTTACACTGGGTAAGTACCTTACTTTGTAGTTTAGTTAAACACGTGATTGGCCAAAACTTTAGTAATACTTATTTGTGTATTTGGTCATATTCTTACTATCGAAGATCGATCTGAAATTTCTGGTTTCGGGTCTGGGTATTTTCTATGTATAATATGTATGTATTTACAAAAAAAAATGTATCTATGTAGTATATCAGTCTCCTAACCCATAGTAAAAGCTCTGCTTAGTTTGGGGTTAGGTGATGCTGTGTGATTAGTCTGAAAATATTTTTTTTATATTTATTTATATGCGTAGGACGGGTGTAACGGCCTTTACTCACACAGACGCTAAGATTGAGCAAGTGCGATAATATTGGATCATTGCTTAAATTAATACCAAATTAAGGTAAATAGATTTACCTTAATTTGATCTGTGATTATATCTTTCTTTTCCAGATTCAACAAATATGAAGCTGAAGCCCTTAATGTTAAGGGATCATATTAAAATTAATGGTAGGTGGGCTCAAAATTTTGTAAACTAAGTGTGCATGCTCAGTCCGTTTTTCTACCTCCTTCGACTGCTCTAAAATTTGTGAGGATTTCGTAAACAATTGTGAAAAACTAATTGACAAGCAAAAAATTGTCAAAGCTATTGCATAAGCAAAGTTGCATACTTGTACGGTACGGCATGTTTCCAAAGGTCAAGTTTTACTACACCAGTAGAGAATAAATAGAATAATTATTACTGGTGAAAATAATTTGTCAAAACAGTCTCGATTTAAGATTACCTTAGAAAAAGTATAGAAATAGAACAGAAGAAATCAATATTACTGAACACACTGACTCATCATCATCATTCATCATTTCAGCTTTTTGACGTCCACTGCTGGACATAAGCCTCCCTCAAAGACGACCAATCATTCCGATCGGTCGCCACTTGCATCCACCGTGAGCCAGCAAGTTTAACTAAGTCATCCGTCCATCTTGTTGGTGGTCGTCCGACGCTGCGCTTACCAATCCGCGGCCTCCATTCGAGAACCTTTTGGCCCCAACGGCCATCTGTTCTTCGTGCTATGTGGCCTGCCCACTGCCACTTCAAAGAGCTAATCCGTTTGGCTATGTCGGTGACCCGCGTTCTTCTACGTATCTCCTCATTTCTGATTCGATCCCGTAGAGAAACCCCGAGCATAGCCCTTTCCATAGCTCTTTGAGCGACTCTGAGCCTATTCATAAGGCCAATAGTGAAGGACCACGTTTCGGATCCGTAAGTCATCACTGGCAACACACACTTATTGAAGACTTTTGTCTTGAGGCACTGCGGTATTTTTGACGAAAAAACGTGCCGTAGTTTTCCGAACGCTGCCCATCCGAGCTGGATTCGGCGAGTGACCTCTTTCTCGAAGTTGGACCTACCTAATTGGACTGTCTGTCCTAGGTACAGTGCGCGTCAGATTTAAGTATCCCCTTTGTCTACAAAATATTTTCTATAACTTCTATTCCATTGTAACTGGTAACCAATTTTAGCATGCAAAAATTAATCACGCCGCGCAGGATCGAACCTCGCACCCATATCCAGATTCTCAAATTCTCGACAGTAAACCAACTGAGCTATTTAGCTGATAGACGGTGCGTCGAATTTTGTCTATCGGTATAATTAGTCCCTTGTCTTAAAGCAAAGTTTTACCATTATTTTATTTATGTTATAGATGAGGGTAGGGTTTGATTTGATATCGTTTGTAGCGGACAAAGTATAATTGTCACTCGTTTTATATTGTGTGGTTTGCTTTGTGCGTATCTCTGAGAGTTTTGAGTGTTTTCAACGATGCATCATATGAGTAACATTATAAGAACAAAAATTGCTGTTCTTTATGAACAAAGAGTCAGTAAGGAAGAAATTGAACGACAACTTGGCATTACAGTGAGTGTAATTTTTTAATTTAGATATTTTTTTGTTCGAACAGTTCAGTGACGAAACATTTATTAAGTTTGTATAATGTTTTTCTAGGTGAGAACAGTAAGGCTATGGGTGGACAGATATCTGTCTACTGGTGATGTGAAAGCTAATAAACCCGGCTGCATCTCAACGGCTTATACCTCACAACGCCACCAAGATATTGTGAATCATCATGCAATGGCACCATTTGCATCAACTCGCATCACTGCTCAGCAATATGGCATATTTATCTCTGTCAACTGTGAGGCGACACTTGCATGCTGGTAATATACACAATTATCGGCCAGCAAGAAAAATTAAACTCTCAGAAGATCACCGGAGGGCAAGAATTAGTTTTGCATATGAATACCTTAACTTTGATTGGGAGAACAATATAGTTATTTCAGTGACGAAAAGACATTCAGATCTGACACACACGGTCGGAAAATACCCTGGAGAAAACTAAATGAGCGATACTTGCCACAAAACATTCAGCCTGTAAAGGCAAGAATGGTAGAATAACTTTAGGTAAGCTATTTTATTAGTAGCATTTTAACTTTTTCATAATAGTTTGACTTTTAGATCTAACTACACAATTACGCTTCTGTAGTAAATTTAATGTTTTTTTTTAGGTTATTGGGGATGGATGTCGTCAATGGGACCAGGCGAATTGGTGGAAGTTGCTGGTCGCATGAATGGAGAGCAATATCTAAATGTTGCAAGACATAATGTTGCCGTCTGTCCGTGTCGCCTATCCAGATGGACAAATTTACTTTGTCCACGATAACTGTGACGTCCATCGCTCAAGAATTGTAAAGGAGTGGTTATCATCACAACCTGACATAACTGTCATTGCATGGCCATCTAAAAGTCCGGATTTGAATCCAATAGAAAATATGTGGGGTCAAATGGTTCTCAATTGGGACACTAGTGATGTAAGGTCCAAGTCTAACTTACAAGACGAAGTTTTGAGGACCTGGGAAATAATGCGTGGTAGTGAGGCAAGCTGGAATATGGTCACTCATATGAAAAGTAGATTGCTGCAAATTATTTTAAACGAAGGTCATCCGATACGTTATAAGAGATTTGTTTTTACACAAAAAAGAAACGTGAACATGATATTTTGTATTTGTATAAAAATATTATGAACATTTGGCCCCACATTCCCCTAGAAAATGTTAGTTTACTACCGAGAGATCGAAATTGTTACTAGTTAACATGTCTGTTCTTTCGATGTAAACAAATTAAGTATATCTGAATAAATTGTCACTATCTAACCTTTAAAACCTTTTACTGTTTACAAAAATTATTTGTTATAAAAACTATTATTTCGTTAAGTAATCTCACTTATACTTAATTTATTGACTTTTGTTGTAGGCGTTTATAAAATAAAAATATGTTTTTTTTTAAATATTATGTGTTTTTTTTCAATAACTTGCCATTAGGAACAATATATTACTTAATCAAAAATCTTGCAACGGGAATAGATAACATTTGATAAAAAAAAAACAAAATAAAAAACACCGCTCACGGGATTTGAACTCCGTCACTTCATATTATAACTATGATAGATATATTAATTTGCTTGTTACTGCCACGGAGCCAAGCAGTTACTTAAAGACCTATTCGAAATTTTGAGTGAGGTTACAAATGAAAATGAAATAAAATTAGCATTTATATAAAAATAAGCATTTTAACGACAAAAAACATAAATTTTTTGTTGGAAAGAACAACAAAAAAAAAAACAAAATAGAATGGAAAATTTCAAATAACATGTAGTTGTTATCTTCCAATCTCAACGATTGACGGCAGGATTCGAACCCACTTACATAGAGATAGGGGGGGTACTTAAATCTGACGCGCACTGTACACATACGCGTCAACAACTTCGAGAACCGAATTCTCAACCAAAACGGGGGCGGGCACAACATGGACATTTGACATGACCTTCGTCTTGTCCATGTTCATCCTAAGGCCCACCCGTTGGGAGACTCGATTGAGGCCTTCGAGCATAGTGCTGAGTTCTTCCATCGTCTTCGCCATGACCACGATATCATCAGCGAATCGAAGGTAAGTGATGTACTCGCCGTTGATGTTAATGCCTAGTCCTTTCCATTCAAGGAGTTTGAAAGCGTCCTCTAAAGTGGCTGTAAACAGTTTCGGAGATATCACATCTCCCTGCCTAACTCCTCTTTTCAACGGGATCGCTTTCGAACTCTGTTCTTGTACTCGGACTGACATGGTGGCGTTTTTATACAAGCACTTCAACACTTCGATATATCGATAGTCAATACGACATCGCTGGAGAGACTCAAGCACCGCCCATGTTTCCACCGAATCGAAGGCTTTTTCGTAGTCCACAAACGCTAAACAGAGCGGCAAGTTATACTCTTCGGTCTTCTGTATAACCTGCCGCAGCGTATGTATGTGGTCTACGGTACTAAAGCCTTTTCGAAACCCGGCTTGTTCGGAAGGCTGGAATTCATCAAACCTGCGTTCGAGACGATTGGCGATGATTCTGGAAAACAGCTTATAAACATGGCTCAAAAGCGAAATGGGCCTGTAGTTCTTTAATAAGGTGTTGTCACCTTTCTTAAAGTCCTTCAGAAGCTCTTCAATTCCGCCTTGCTCGGGGGTACCACGCCTGAAGCATGGAACAAAAGCGAAGTGGTGTTGTTCTTTAAGAAAGGTGACAACACCTTATTAAAACACCGTTTTGGTTGAGAATTCGGTTCTCGAAGTTGTTACGGTTACGGATCCGAAACGTGGTCTTTCACTATTGGCCTTATGAATAGGCTCAGAGTCGCTCAAAGAGCTATGGAAAGGGCTATGCTCGGGGTTTCTCTACGGGATCGAATCAGAAATGAGGAGATACGTAGAAGAACGCGGGTCACCGACATAGCCAAACGGATTAGCTCTTTGAAGTGGCAGTGGGCAGGCCACATAGCACGAAGAACAGATGGCCGTTGGGGCCAAAAGGTTCTCGAATGGAGGCCGCGGATTGGTAAGCGCAGCGTCGGACGACCACCAACAAGATGGACGGATGACTTAGTTAAACTTGCTGGCTCACGGTGGATGCAAGTGGCGACCGATCGGAATGATTGGTCGTCTTTGAGGGAGGCTTATGTCCAGCAGTGGACGTCAAAAAGCTGAAAAATTGAAAGCTGCTGTGAGCTGAAATGAAAGTTATACTCTTCGGTCTTCTGTATAACCTGCCGCAGCGTATGTATGTGGTCTACGGTACTAAAGCCTTTTCGAAACCCGGCTTGTTCGGAAGGCTGGAATTCATCAAACCTGCGTTCGAGACGATTGGCGATGATTCTGGAAAACAGCTTATAAACATGGCTCAAAAGCGAAATGGGCCTGTAGTTCTTTAATAAGGTGTTGTCACCTTTCTTAAAGAACAACACCACTTCGCTTTTGTTCCATGCTTCAGGCGTGGTACCCCCGAGCAAGGCGGAATTGAAGAGCTTCTGAAGGACTTTAAGTGCCGGTGATCCACCCGCTTTCAGAAGCTCCGATGTGATTCCATCCTCGCCTGGCGCCTTGTTGTTTTTGAGCTGCTTTAGGGCCATTCTAATCTCGTACAGGCTGATGTCCGGGATATCTTCGGTAAAGTGTCGGGTCAGCTTGGCTCTTGGGTCGTTTGCCGAGCTAGTAACAGGCTTCGTGACCGAATCGTAGAGCTGTCCGTAGAACTTTTCGACTTCCCTTAACACTTCTGCTTTCGTCGACGCTACACTGCCATCATCCCTTTTCAGCTTTGTCATCTGGCTTTGCCCAATAGACATATCTTTTGCAAACACACTGACTATCAAAATATAATTCAAAGGATTCTTAAAAAACTCAAATAAAAAATAACCGTTCTAAAATAGGAACATTATGTTATTTATTATTATATTGTTATATTAATTATTTATATATATTGGTTATTATTAAAAAAAAAACAATCAATGATAACATATACATAAGACATGCATATATATTAAACATTTCTTAAATGCATGACTGAGTCAAAAAAGGCATTGGCATCAAGTAACTAAGATTGCAATGTTTATTTTTTTGTTTGCGTAAAACCTGTTTAACTCGCGTCAGAATACTCGTATTAGATCAACTCGCAAATTGATCTAAATGTCGTAAAACGGATGGAGAGAGCAATTCGTCCTAAATTAATTCAAAATTATTCCAAAATATTAAAAAAAAATTGTTTATGTTCAAGTTTTAAATTTTGCCGGATTTTTTTTATAATTGCAGGAGTTCTACACTCACACACGCCTGATGCTGCTCCGAATTATGACGAGCGGCCTGATGAAGTATTACTGTATAACCCTGCCCTACGGCATCACATTACTCATTTCTGCCCTAACCTGGAGATAGCGAGACAATGTATTAGAACTTGCATAAAGGTATGAGTATTGTTTACACATAATAATGTAAACACGATCTATACGGATCTAGTCATAGTAATGGTTTCTTTAAATTATTACGATGAAATAGCACTTGAATAGGTTGGCTGTAGAGGCCACAAGCAATATAATGTTGAATCATCTTAAATTGGGGAGGTAATTTTGCAAGAGTTAGTTTGCAAAGGCCTGACATTATGATATTGAATATTTGGGATACCTATAAATATGCAACGATATCTTTTAAGAATTCGACATTAATTAATTTGACATGCTTATGTTATATTATCTTGTACAAAAGACGTATAAAAATAACATACTTAGGGCTTGTTTCACAAAATCCGAGGAAAATAAGCAATGGTTAGTTAAGTCAATAATACGTGTCAGTTTGTTACATGTGAACGATCGAAATAGCTCTATATTACCATATTACTGCCATTGTACTCGGAGATGGTGAAACAGGCCCTTAATGTGAAACCGCATTTCCCAAAAACATTTGTGAAATTTAATCAAATAACACAATCAATTTATTAAAAAAAAACTTTCATTATTTTTAATCATAATGTTAAATTATTGTTTAAGGTCGGTAAACCAGCATTCTGTGGCAAAGATCACCACTGCTACTGTGGCCATAAATACGGCCAGCACGACAAAGACAAGAAATTTAACCCTGAAGACACATACGCGGAATTCAGAGATCTATACGAAAAGTATTTTGGCAAACCTACAGAGCCTCCAACTGAAGCACCAACTCCAGCCGTGTATGAAAGAGAAATAGATGATAGCCACGTGCACGACAATGCGGAAGAGCACACCGAAGGCGAGGAGAATAAAGAAGAAGCGAAGACTGCAGAAAACCAATCACAAGTAGACAATGCTTCCGGTGATCCAACGAAGGCAAATCCGGCAGACCCGGTATTGGACGATACAACGATAGACCTGTCCGCGGACTCTGCAGCTGATGCTCCGGCACCAGACAAATAGAAAATAAAGAAATCTATTATTTTTTTTGTTCGATTTCAAAACACAATCTTTCTACTACTAGGGTTCTATAATAGTCATTTTATATAATTAAATAATGACACATAAAACTAAGCCCAACTATAATTGTATACCAAACCGTCTTATATTGTCAAAATGTTTTAATAAATTACTCTACCTAAATCATGAAAATAGTGCAAAGTACATAGATTATTAACACTTAGGGGCTTGTTTCACAATCTTCGGGTCTCGAAAAATCGTTTTACAATTTGAATTCAAATCACAATCTCTCCCAACCCATCACAAGGGTTATTTATAAGTCATTATAATTAATCACTATAAGTTACTTATCAACATGCAAAACCTTGTCATATTGTCGTATATTTTAATAAATTTCTCTATTTTTTATATATTACTAGCGGTCCGCCCCGGCTTCGCAAGGGTATTGGCCAAATTGGTTCAGGCGTTGTTGAGTTATGCGCTTAGCAAGACATTTTGCGATTCATTTTTATATATAAGATTATACTCTACCTCTCTTATCTATTACTCGATTTACTCAACAAAATTGTAGAAATCTTGCCGAAAGTCTCAACAAAACAAACCATAGGCTTTCAATAATTTAGAGCCAACAATTGCTAGTCACGTACTATTGATTGATAATCCACACCCTCTATTTCCGACATCACGAGTTCTTCCGCAGAACATTACCGTTCAGATTATTTCGTGACACGCACAATCTAAATAAGAGAGAAAATTTTGGGCTTGCACACGATGCTGATGTTGTCAATACTAATAATAATAGTTAGAATATGCGCGATTTTTTTTGAACTGCTATAAAAGTTTCAACTAGTTGTTGCATAACCAAAAATATATATAACATATTAAAAAATAAATCAATAAGCTAAAAAATATAATATATTAAATACCTACAGTATACGTTTAAGCGTGACATTATGACGTCAGTAACAAAGTGTTTGGTCACAAACTTACTAAACGTTTTATAAAATCAGTATACCTAATACCTACTATTAAAACCAATAGAAATGAACGTCACGTGTTATTTCGGCCAAGCATTTTGGAAATACGCAAGGGAATAAAAAAATGGTAACATTTTGATGAATAAGTTTTACTATGAAATTATGATAAATAGAATAGAATAGAAAATACTTTATTACACACCAGATAAACAAAACAATAAGAAATTAAAAGAAAACCTAGAATGCGTAATGGGCGGTCTTATAGCTAAAAGCAAAATCCTGAGATTGTTTATATTAATAATCATAGTGTATTTTAAGAACTGCCATTTTCATAAAGTGTTGATGATAATCTAATTTTGATCGAATCTAGTATAAACATTTTCTTTCTTTCTTTCTTAGGGCAAACATGGACAGACCTACCAGTATGCGAAAGACATTTATTTATTAAATAAAAAATATTATGTTATCGTGTGAAAGAATACAACAATCTAAATACGAGGGAAAAGGATGGGGACCGACCCCGAACTGATTTATATGCCGCTAACACAGCCGCAACTGAACTGAATTTTAATTACATACAAACCCTTCCGAAGAGTTTCTTTGAGGGAATATGAGTTACTGGAATCGACATGATTATATCATTATTTTTATTATTAGCTAGCTGTCCAAGCAAGCACCTTTTTCCGCGTTGTAATGGATTATTTTTCTAATAAAATGTATCCTTTGTATTTTACTGGGAAAAATATACGCGTCGAATTGAGAACCGTCTTTTTTTCCGTCGGTTGAAAACAGCTGAATGTGAATGATCCGAATATTTATTTTTTCTTGCGAAAAGAAGTACGTAAATACCACGGTAAAAAGAAACCTATCTATTATTATTATGAAAAGCTACATTATGGTAAAGTTTCATGTTAATCCATGATGCAGTTTTTGCGCGAATTAGCAACAAACACACTTACATACTTCTGAGGAAGTATGTAAGTGTAGTATATAAAAAATCGTATGCCTTGTAAGCAAGTAAGTGTAAACTAAACTTTTAAAAATATTATAAACGACTAATTATTAAGATATCAAATAAAAAATATATATATTTCCGCACAATCAACACAACAACATCTGCACCGTGGTAAGCTCTAAACTTGTGTTACGGTAGTAGACATCTGATATACTTAATACACACTTAATTATTGTAAAAGTATTAAAAAGTGGTAAGTAACACTTTTTATTCTTTTTACGAAAGAATGAGTAAAAAAGAAATTTAGGCTATAACAGATACACTCTTATTTTCACTTCCAGTTATCACGATCTTGTAAATCTCAGAAAGTGTTGGATGGGATATTTATTGATTGCGGAACAAACGAATATTGAACCCTCTGAATAAAATTCAGATACTGCTATAGGCTATGAAATAAAATATTTTGTTCTTGTTTTGAGATATTTCTACGACGTTCAAGTGCGTTCTTCGGGGAACTTCGTAAATTGTTATGATTGCTGACTGAATACCGATTGAACAGGGATTGTTATATTCATGAACATTAAATTATTAGTTTTTATAAGTTTTATGTGGAATATTCTGAGAATAAAGTAAATAAATAAATATTGCTAGACGTTTCGTTGAGAAATACCGAATTTAAACTAATTAGAACTCGTACAAATGTTAAGCTACCGAGATTATGTACAACAAAAGACAGTCATTATATATTTTTTGAGAAGTATTCCAGAAAAATGAACTACAAAACTCAGTTGTTTGCTCCTCCAGCCGGATGAAGCGATGGCTGACATGGGTACTGATTTAGGTACAGTACCTATGCGTCACTAATTGGTAACCCATTCTGAATACAAACCACGACTGCAAGAGGGTTACCAGTTAGCGAGAGAGAGAGTGAGAGTAAACATTTATTGCCACAACACACACAAAACAAGAAAAAAAAATTAAAAAAAATATGTATTTAACAATTAATACTACTCAAACATCAATTATTGAATGCGTTGTGGCAAAAATTCTTGCCTCAGCATATGCAAATCCACTTTTAGGCGGTGGTGTGGTGGAATTAGTATACACAAACAGGTACGGTACAAAACCTTTGATGTTCGGTGAATCCCCGATTTCTCTGGGTTGCCACCACATATAAATGTTGTTTCCATGCAAAATAATGTAAAACCATAAAACTTTCAAACATATCCCAACTTAACCCATTATAATAACGAGCGAAACAATTTTTAGCACACAGCAGCAGCTGCTTCAATCACGATGTACTTTCATTTATCACTTGTGAGTTATATGAGGCAATCAGTTTTATCTCGTAGAAATGCCGCGAATGTTGTAAAACCCGGGAGGAATCGTAAATTTCAGCCGAAGCCATGTTCAATTGGAATTGCTTCATTAGTTAGCTGTATGGTACGACGTATCATGTGCTGTATGTTTTGGTGCAATTTTATTCAATTATAATAATATTTATTTTGACTGCTTCAGTGGCGCGGTGGGCGAAGGTCCGCTTGCGGCGCAAGAGGTAGCGGGTTCGATTCCCGCCGAGGGTGAAAGTGTTTGTATGATCTGCAAGCACGATCTCCTTGGTCTGGGTGTTTAATATGTATAATAAAAAATATCTATATATGTATGACTGTTATAATATTAAGTATATCAGATATCTAGTACCCGTAACACAAGCTTAGAGCCTTACCACGGGGCTAGATGTTGTTGTGTGAAATGTCTGGAAATATTTATTTATTTTATTTATTTATTTTAAAATCGGGGTTTACTCGCGTATAATTAGATTTCACTCAATTTTTTTTCAACGTTTCGGCAACAAATACTCAAGAGAAGTCGCGCAGTGAGATCCGCGCGCGAACCGGATGGAGTACCAACTCCTTCCACTCTTCTTCTTCTTTAACGACGCTCACTCTTCCTGATGAAGAACGTCTCTTGACTATTTGTTATCCGACACGTTGAAAGAAACCAGTAAACTCTAATAACACGTGTGTAAATACCGATTTTAAAATGAATACAGTGATGGTGATGATAAAATTGAAAGTAAAATCATATTGTAACATACCGTTGAGAAAGGGCTCTTAAGATTTGAGGTATAGTGACGGAAACTTTCTTCTTGTTATAGATCACTTTTATCGCTCCTTTTAGAGTAGGTAGGTACTAAGTATCCATGATTCGCTTCAATCAAAGCTTCAGCGTTGTTTTACAACTAAACAAACTACTTTACTTCTTTACTGAAAATTCATCATTTTATAAACTATTCAAACTTCAGCCTTTTTTTAATGACTTAATTGCCTCACTTTTGTTATAATTACAAATTGTTAAGCGCTAAAAGCCATGCCACATGAATGCGGTGCCGCCCCGGATTCCTATATATAAATAATTCGATATGTATGGACGTTATTTAAAATACAATAAATAAAAAAAGTAAATTTGCTTTACTTTTAATTTAAATAACGATTATGGTAGAGGAGCCCCCTTAAATATGTATATATATTATTATGTGATTTTAGTATAGGTTGATATAATGGTAACAGAAATACATCACCCCACAAAATTTCAACACTATCCAATACAATTCTTATGACAGGTGGAAAGACGGAGGGACGAACAGACAAATCCTGTTTTCCCTTTTGGGTACGGTACCCTAAAAATATTGGGCGTTAAAGCGAGACGACGCACGGTGCGCCACCGCATTTGGATGGCTTGACTCTAAAACCCTTCAGTCTCAGGTTTAAAAGAGCTAAATGATAAGTGACAACCCTGGGTTGGGCGATAAGGGAAAGCCCCGTTGCACCCCATTAGTTTCGGATAATCCCTCCCAAATGCACCCCAATAAGGAGCTTCCCTTCGAATAAATCTTTGAAGCTTTTTGTTTCTGAAGAGCTGAGTTTTGTAGAATTGTTTTTAGGTAAAAATAGTGGTTTTCTATAGAATATTTTTTTAAAGAATGATGGATATTCTGTAACAATTCATCAATATTGATTTATTAACCCTTAACTACCTGATGTCGGTCAGAGATAGTCTGGCGATATTATATATATTTTTTTCTCGTATCCGTGCGTTCTTGTCTACGATTTTAAATCCTAGATATGTCCTGATGGATAAATCTGTGGGACTGATGTTTGACGTTGTCTTTCGGCAAGCATGTTTAGTTGTCATGGCGACGAACATTAAACGACGATGTCCAGAAGAAACGGATTCAGCCTCGAAAACCATCCTTTTCATCGATTTCCATCCAGAACTTTCGAATGGAGAATAAAGCGCCGTATAAGATGTTCCAGTCAAATTCAGAAGTGGGAGTTGACGAGTCCAAGTTTAAAGTTAGTTTTAACCCATTGAAAATAACGTCAAGAGAAACATTTAAATGTGCCGTGATTGTCTTCGAAATTTTTAAACTTTTAAGGTAGTGATTTTACAATAATTGAGCCTTAATCAAAACAAAACTCATTTCAAAATAAGGTTTATATACCGAACTAATAAAACTAAAAATATAAAATTTTAAATACTAAATGAATATAAATATTATGTCCAAATTAGGGATAGTAGCCAAAATCTCCGATTTCCAAAGTTTATGATTTCTATAAAAAAAATGTGTTGTGTAGTTTAACGACTTTTATTTAATGTTACTACCTCTATAGATCCAAATTTTATTTATATAATTGTATATACAAATATGAATAAACATGGTAACTAAAGCAAGCGGTCTCTGTGACGCAAGTTGGTCTATACGTCAGGTGGCTAAGGGTTAAGGATTTTTTTCACTCTATTCTATTGCTGGACATTCTACACATCAACACCTAGCCCCGTGATCATACATATTTAAGCATTAATGTAAAACACTTTAACAAAATGGATACAACCAAGCGATAAAGCAGAACAATCCTTATAAATAGTCACTTAGTCGGTCTCCAGCATATCTAATTTAGGCACAATAGTGCTTTACAACCCTCTTATATTAACATTAACACTGTGTTCAAACTTGAGTGGCCTATTGTTCGACTCTTCATTTCAACCATTCAACGTTGCCATAAACTACACTCTATTACAATATCACAGGGTTCATTTTCCATTGGAGTGCGGTAACAATCGCTTTTGCATATGCAGCAAGCATAAAAGCCAGTTGATTTGATTACATTTCCCGTGGAAATGTTTTGTTTTTCGATTTTGCGAGTCATCCCCATGTTTTCTTATTGTTGGAACTTTAAGTACTTATCCTACGTATGATCAATTAATAGTGCAAGCACTACATGGAGATGGGGGCATATGATTCATTTTATATTTACGAGGTATAATTTCATTCATTAAGGTAGGTTTTGAATTTTTTGGAGTCACACCCTCAAATTCATAATCAAATTTCAGTTTTAATTGTAGGCTTATAGACGGTGAATAGAACGTTTGATAAAAACGTAATTTATAAACGCTAATTGGTGCCACTTTAGTTAGTTAACAGTTCAATAAAAGCTTTTCACTCTTGTTATCTCTCTAATAGTTGCAAAAAAGGCATAATTAGGCTTAATGTTTGTTTAAACTTATTCAGTTACATAAACCAGTAATAGGAGTTTTTTATGAATACGAGGGACATACTACAATACTGTTTAAAAATATCGCTAGTAAAAACACCATAGTGGGTCACTGGTGGATATTGACAAGTGTGGTGCAGTGCTGAGGTACCTTCAGTAGTAAGTTACTATAAATAAAACATCGGATATTTTAGTAATAATTTTAAAATTAGAAAATCTTACTTAAAAAAACTTTTTTCTTATTTGTCTTCTATTAAAAACATGTTTTGTGAAAAACTTTAAATTACCTACACACGCACATTATTATAACCATTGGCTATTTTATCCGGAGATGGTAAAACAAGCCCTTAGGGCTTATTTCACATAATCCGAGTAAAATAAGAAATGGCTAGTAATGTCAATAAATACGTGTCAATTATAAGTTATGTCAAGAGCCATCTCGCTTTGTCACATATGACTAGGCGAAAATCGCTACATTTTAACCTTTGTCTAATGTTACTCGAAGATGGTGAAACAAGCCCTTAGCCAACACAAGCTTTGAAGTGATCGAAGAGTTCAAATGATGTCCAACGAGTGTTAAATCGCTGACATGGTCAGAACTGCTGTCTATATACAAATATTTATATATATATATATATATAGATATATACTTAAAACTAAACCCGCTATGCATAAAAATGCATTTGTTTGTAAATGTTATATTATGTGGTAACCATGTTCTACACCAATATTGTTATAGCTACAACATAAGAGATGAAAGCTGGGTTGTTCTATTCGCTTCTCAACTCAGTGTAAAAATTTAAGCGAACTGTCAAGACAATGTTATTTCCTTGAATGTTCGTAGTTTTTATTTAAATTAGCTTTAAGTTGACCTGTCCATGTATGCATACGCGTCTAAGAAATAAACTAACAACATTCAAAGTCAAATCTAATAAACGTTTTGACTTTGAATGTTGTATAAATTGTTCATTCTTTTAATTATATACAGGTTCTAACATAAGTTTCACTCAGTTTGGCAAGGTCTAAAAATATAAGACATATAAGACATCTGACCATGTCAGCGATTTTACACTCATTGGACATCATGTTTTATTGTTTTTTTTTTTGCTACGCAGTCGATTCCTATTATAATAGAAATGGTGTACGTTTTATTTTTCAAGAAGTCGATTGCCAAGCAATGTACAAGTTTTTCTCTAATGTATGCATGCAATTTTTCATTACGCTCAAATCTCTGGCATGGTTCCTAAGAAACGATCTTAGAAGCTGAATTAGTGACGTTTAATTTTAGTATCTATAAATATCTATTAATTTATTAAATCCGAAGAGAAAGAAATTTTTAGACCATCCCGCACTGACTGAAACTCATGTATATTCAAATTATTGTCTTGGTCTGGGTGTCTAAACCCATAACTATTTCTAGTATTTCTTTTAAATTTAGTATATTAGATGTCTAGTACCCGTAACACACGCTCAGAGCTTACCATGGCGGTAAATGTTGTTGTGTAGATTGTCCGGATATACGTTTTTACTGTATTTATACATTTAAAAATCTTGTCTAGCGACCAGCTAAAAAAATATTGTTTCAGAACTTTCGAGTATGGTAAATTAATAAGCCATGAGATTGCATAAATATGCAAAAATTAAGAAATCGTTATGTTATGTTTACTAATTATTATTTTAGCTAATATAGGTAATTTATATGATGATCTGTCTGACTTGTATGTACACGCTATACATATTTTCTCCATTACGGTATGGTCCATTTCCTGTAAGAAAACTCTAATAGGGTTAAGCTTGCCTTTGTACATGACCTATGTTATAACTAATATTTGTATTTGTTTCTGTAAGCAATAAATAATTTAAGATTTAAGAAACCGTAAATAATTTAAATTGAGCGAAAAAATAGGGAGAAAAATTACTCATCTAACCCCGCCCTATAATGCACAACTGTGCCCCATAACAATTTTGTTATATGAAAATACAAATTACAAACATTTCAAACCTCTTTGTGGTTAAGATTATTTTATCATATAGAGCAGGGGTCGGCAAGTAGTTTTAGGTAGGCTCCGGATATTGCTCGAAAATTTTTAAAAGGTCCAAAAAAAAAAACAACTGATAATAATTAAGTACAGCTTTTTATTACCTAAAATTAGTGAGAAAAATTGCAACGGCGGTCTTGAGCCAGGTTTTTATGGTTTGGTTCTCGTGAAGAACAGCTAATTCGAAGAGTGTCTTTTATTCTGGAACGATATTTGTATTTAAAAAAATTCATTTTTAAAAAGATGTTTCGCATTATGTATGTCGAGGCAAACATAGTTGCCAAATTGATAGCAAGTTTTATACAATTTTCATATTTTTCTGGGACATGTTTGACCCAAAATTCTTCAGTTGACACCTTTTTATATATTTGCAAAGACACATCTTCTTGCAGATCGATTATTTCCATTTGAAGTGATGCAGATGGCTCGACGGCGCGGCGCGCGGCGGCGCGATGTTTTTGATCGATGTCGATGTTGTAAAACAGATTAATTAGATTAGGTAGGTACTAAGTTAGATTGGTTCAAAAATATTACGTATTTATACCTACATTACAATATTTGGCGGTCCGAGGTTCAACCTTTCGCGGTCCGCAAACGGACCGCGGTCCGCCTGTTGCTGACCGTTGATATAGAGCGTTTGTTGCCTAATGAGTCTGCGATTCTATCAGGAAAACCCCTACTTGACATAATTTCAAAAGCAGGCTTACGAAATTTGTACAACTTTCCTTAATTATGAATATGCGTATGAAAATTTAATTCATTAATTAATATGTCCGAAAAATTATAATGGGATTACATTTTGATGGACCTTAGAATGTAAAGTTTGTTGTGGATTTCTATATAGCATGGGCGGGATTTGTTATGCAGTATTATTTACACAAAAAGTTGAAAAGTTAGGTTACCTGGTAGATAATGCTTTAGCATTAAGCTCGCCTTTTTTGTATTATAACAAATTATGTACAATAAAGTGTAAAAAAACATTTGAAAGAATTTTGCTGTAGTTGATAAGATCCAATCCTTATTTGATTTATTAAGTTTAAAGACGCAAATTGCCTTTTTCTTAGATCATTTAATTTCTTCCTTATATTATGTATAATTCAAGGCCTTTTAGGTTTATCAAAATAATATTCTTCGTTTTCAACTAAGATTTTGTAATGAAACTTATTTGCCACCTGCTAAAAACATTGACAGATGCTGTTCGTTTACAAATTCAGGTGCTATTCATGCAAGTGCTATTAGATGCTATTTAGAGCATAAAGACATATGCATATATGCATATAGACATATGCTCTAAAAGTACTGCCTCGTTTATTTTATGTGTTTAATCTTGGTAATATCAAGTAGGTACCTATGCATTAAAAAGTGAATTGGTCCCAAAACGCCCATGCAAATGTGTCTCCACGTCCAATTTCACTCGCGCGTTACAAATCTGGTAGTTGTACCTAATAAAGGCGAGGCGCATAAGATAAGCTCTATAAAATATTTTTTATTTTATGTTATTGTATGCGCTCTAATAGCATTAAAGCCAAGAGTTTACACAAACTGTTTCCCTTCAACATTTTTCGTTTAACATAAAAGCCGTCGAACTAAACAAGATTACGCGAATAAAATTCTTCTCTTCCTTTTCAAAACGAATTCCCTGAACTCCAATACAAAGCCGCTTATCTAATAACAATATTTCGACGTGATAACTACTTGAGTGAGCTTTGAATTAAATGGCGTTGATTAGCCAAAAGTTTCCAAAATTAATCAAAACTCGAATTTGAAACGCAACTTTGTCCTTTGTTTCTTTCGCCTGGTTTGTTTGTACAAGCTCCTTCAAACCTCAATATCCGGGCTTCAATCCGAAAATAACTTTATTTCTATAGCGAAAAGGTGCACATTGATTTGCATAGAAGATTGAAGATCGATGCTGGTCAATATTATTACAGGATGTTTGTTAATTTTAATGAGAAATTTTACCTCCAATACTCGTTACTAACACTCCTTTGAAGTTGTTTATAATATTTGGATACATCATCATCATCATCACCACCCTATTAACGTTCCCACTCCTGGGACACAGGGACTTCTCTATTGGCGAGAGAGATTAACTAACCAAGTGCAATGGAATGTCACATGTCTTTTAAACACTTTTTTTTAAGTTCTCAGAACATGACGGTTTCCTCACGTTGTTTTATTTTTTGCAATGTTCGACTTCACCGTTAAAGCATGTGTTTCAAAGCGCACATACATTTTCAAGAAGAACAATCCGTAGGTGCGTGGCTGGGTTTGAACCCAAGACTTTAGGAATGAAAGTCGAGTGTGCTCCACTTAGCCAACACGGCTTTATATGGATACATTTTATGAAAATAGTCTAGTAAAATCTACTAGGATAACATGAACTAGGTAATATTTATTATAATTAAGTTCATCAGTTTTTAAATGACGTGTCAGCTCGTATAATGTATGGTTAAATAATATTTATGAAACCTTCACGGATCGCTAATAGACAATGATGACTGGTAGTGTCAAATGTGAATAAAATATTAAGGATATTATTATGAATTTCTCAGTATCTAAGCTATATATTTCCGTTATATGATAGACTAGCGGCCCGCCCCGGCTAGGCTTCACACGGGTAAAAAATATTTTATTATAAGCAATTATTCAAATTTTTCGCGCTGTAAAAACCATCCATGAACACCAAAGAACATTTAAAAAAAAATGGCCATCTTGGTCGGGGCGATGTTGAGTTGCGCTTAGCAAAGCATTTTGCGATTTATTTTTATATGTAAGATGAAAATAAATAACTGTAATAATGTACTATGTATGTAATTAAAATATGTATGTATGTAAGTAAAAGCCGTGTTGGCTAAGTGGGAGGACACTCGACTTTTATTCCGAAGGTCGTGGGTTCAAACCCCGCCACGCACCTCTGGATTTTTCTTCTTGAGAAATTTATGTGCGCTTTAAACACGTGCTTTAACGGTGAAGGCAAACATCTTGAGGCAACCGGCATGTTCTGAGAACTTTAAAAGAGTTTGAAGGACATGTGACATTCACCAACCCGCACTTGGCCAGCGTGGTGAATTAAGGCCTAATCTCTCTCGTCAAGAGAGAAGTCCCTGTATCCCAGCAGTGGGAACGTTAATAGGGTGCTGATGATGATGATGATGTATGTAATTTATTTTGACGTGTCTAAGTTTTGTAAAACCAAACTATGGAAATAAATGATTTTGTATCTTGTACTCTTAACAAACAACATATTTATTTGAATAAAGATTAATATTATTATGTTGATACAACTTAAACAAATTATTTCGACCAAATTAGGTACCATAAAAACGGTTTTTGTGAGTTAATCTTAAAAGATAGACATATACTATCGCGGACTGTTTTAAGATCAATAAAAGAGCTATTATTCTTTAATACATATTTTTGTGTATCTTGAACTGTTTTCGCGGCGCACGCAACGGAATGCTTCAAAGATGAAATAATTTCTCCCGTTTTTTACACATTTACCACTATATCTTTGCTCCTATTGGTCGTAGCGTGATGCTATATAGCCTATAGCCTTCCTCGATAACTGGAATATCCAACACAAAAATAATTATTCAATTCGAACCAGTAGTTTCGGAGATTAGCGCGTTCAAACAAACAAACAAACTCTTCAGCTTTATAATATTAGTATAGATATCAAAAGATATCTGGTTTTAAAATCCTCTTATATCTCTAATAGAAAAGACAGACAGAGATAATACTGACTTTATTAATATCAGACACTATTTACCTATTTCTACGATCACCAAATAATTAATTTGGTTCCAATGGATGAGTGAAGCACTTCTAGATATTTCATTAATTAAAACTGTTTATATCTCCGTCTTTCTTTTTTAATCATCTCACATTTCACAGTAGAATATTTAGTAACATTAAGTAGGGCCTCATTGTAACTAAATATTCCACTTTGATAGCTTTCAGAAGATCGCATTGAGATGGAAACTTTTCAAATAATCCATTTAATTTAAGTTAGGTAAGTATATCAACTTTGCTACGCAAATAATTAACTTTGCCCTCCGTGAAGTTCGCAATTTGCGAAGTGAAAATGAAATTACGGGAGGCCCAAAAACATCTTCAGCCAAAGTCAACAGGAAAAGTCGTGATGGCGCAAGAAAAAAAAACCGAGAGCCACTTAATCCAATCCGTCGTGAAATTATCTCAAAAATCCGTGTGGGGCTTGTGGAGTACTCCGCGCAGCCTCACTTCGATTGGCCAGCGTACTCGTAACTTGGCAACATAGTATTGCCAGCTATTGCATATATTGCGCGATGTGGCGGTAATTTGCAAATTAATAAAATAACAACATCAAACATTTGCTTGTTAGACACATTTACCTCTAGATACAACATTTGAATGTAGTTTTAGATATTTTTATAATATAAACCTAAAATAAAATGACTGTCTTAGAAATTATGTGTCACCTGTAATTGGTACAATACTTAAATGCAACTAAGTAATTAGTTTTTGTAAATATTTTATTCTTTCCCGGTAAGCTTCGTCATACGGTGTTTTTACACGGTATCAAATATTACCCCTGTATGAAGCAACTTATTTCTCTCAATTTATTTAATTTGAAATGATGACATTGTATATATATTTTATATGAAACATAATTTTATTTAACTATGTGTCTACAAAATAAACAATGTTATGGTTAATTATTTAACTAACATTATTTTTTGTCCAGGTACATTTAAAATATTTCGATATATTAATACTCGTCAAGACTCTTTTGTCAAAATGATGCAAGAGGAGTCAGCAGCAAAAGCTCATAAGCATTTACTGCTCGCAACATAATTCAGTTAGTTTAAAATGATCACAGCTACCCGAAATTCCAGCACCAAAAAAACTTCAAGTGGCAATTCTGACCGGGATCGCGCCACTTTCGAGATGAATCTCGCGAATCGTCTCCCCCCAGCTGGCAATAGGAACGTGGGGTCTATCGTTCGGGAGTCCCGCGGCGGAGCGCACGTTTCGTAGCGCCCAGCATTCGAGACCTTGACACGCTTGTCACACCCCGCTACGACACCTACGAGATATTGCCAACTAAAAAACAAAAACATTTGCATATTCTGGCGTGAATTAGGACAAATGCATTTTTAGGCTAGAACTCGGAGTGTTGTTTTAGTGATAGTGGGCTGAGCTGTTTCACGTGGAGTATCTGAGGTCAGTATTTACCAATCAACTTTCGAATTTTGTAATAGATTTTTTTATTCAATGTTTGTTTCGTAATCGTGAACATTTTTACTTACATTAAATTAAAATCCTACTCTGATTTCCGTTACCTAAGTAATATTTTTTGCAATGTTTTCACGGTTGTATAGTCTCATAATCATCATTTTTATTTATTTTCATGATAACTGATGTTATGGAAGATATGCCAAAAAAAATGTTTTTCTTTTAGACTACTTCTTTATCTTTCTAGTATGAGTACTCTGGTTGCCTGAAAGTGATCGCTCACAGCGATAAGGCCACCCTTCGTAATCCGATGTATTTTCTTGTTACTGGTTAATATTATATTTGTGGTGTACAATAAAGAGTTACCTATCTATCTACTCTATTAGAGTCAGCGTAGCTTCTATTTTTATAAAATAAATAAGATAGTTATAGCTTACTAGCTAATTTATTGAATAATAGTAAAGTTAAACACAACTTTTCACATTAAATTTTTCAAATTTGCTTAAAAATATTTTATATTCCATGTGTTTTCGAAATTGTTCGCGTTTTGGTGTCTCTGTCTTAATCATCATAACAGGTGGCGACAACAATGGACCTAAACAAACCCATACGTCATAACCGGGCAGTACAGCATTTTTTCCGCGAAAAATTAAACGGTATGACAATTTACTGCAAGCTGTAGGTATTATTGTTTTTTCCTTAAAAAGGCACAGCAGTGGAATAAATTATCGTGTCGAAACATATTTTTCGACTACAAAGTACCTAATTATTGTGGTTTTGGGAAATATACTTCATTACCAAATGTTGGATGCTTGATGTTATTTCTCATTACGCATTTTGCATAGTCATCAAAAAATGTTGAATGATGATGATTAATTAGTCGTTTTCCACTAAATATTTTTTTAATATTTTTTTAATAGATTATGGTTAATATAGATGGTGGTACATCATCATGGTATATTGTATGGTAGGTAATTTAAAACAGACTGATTAAGCCATATTAGTAATTTCATTTAAAAGAAAACGGTTTTTTGTTATTTTCTTTGTATTCCTATAAATAATTCCAAGTTTAGTTTGGATACAATAAAATAATTCATGAAAATATATGATTTTGTATTTGTATAATTCTAGTAAATTACCTATTTTTCACTCTTCAGAATCTCGCTGGGAGCAATCTATATTATACTAGCGGTCCGCCCCGCTTCGCACCTAGTTTGTTAGATAGCCCGTTTAACTATGAAAGCTATAGCTTTCATTTTGCCGCAAGTAAACCCAAAAACACGAACAACGCTGTGGAGTGTAAACTTATATAATTTATAATTGCAAACGTAAAAAAATATTGAATTATCAAGAAGGACAAACGCGTACAAATAAACCGAAGGTGCACATAAAATAAAGCAGATGTATGAAAAAATGTGGCAGAAAAGAGGTCACATTTGGCAAGAGGGGAACCTTTATTGTTTTACGGAACAAAATATTTTTCTGCGCGAAACTTATTTTCACTCTTGGGCGCTTTCCAGAATATGGAGATTTTTTTTTAAGCTTAAGGTACAATTCAGAAAAACATTTCATTAAAAGGAAATTGCCTATTTAAAAAAATAACCATATGACAGTTTAACTAGGGTGCGAATCCCGCTGAGAGAAAGTACTATAGCATGTTCTGCAAACGATTGTCTTCAGTCAAAGTCACTTATTTAACGGGAACCACAAACTAAGCTTACATACTTGACCAAGGAAACAATAATTCTTATCATAGGAACATAAGTCAATTATTTTACCAGTTTGAATAGATATGAATAGTGCGTCAAGTTTGGGAATCATTGACTTGAATTTTATTAGTCCGCTTAGGTTTAACAGAAAATAATTTTAATAGAGTGTAATTGGTTTTTAAATATAAACACGTACTAAAATCACAAATGATTCAGACAATCTAGTTATTTTATGGTACTTCAGTTTCCCATAAAGCTTCGCTGTCGATGAAAGTATAATTATACATACTTAATGTACCTATTATGCCTACATACTAAACCCAAGCCTTTGTTCATGATATAATATGTAAAAGGCCTCAGAATATCATTATAACATGATTATGTAACCGCTCCTTAAACATTTCAGACATGTATTCCCGGAAAATTCAAATTCATAGAGTACGAATTCAAAATGAGCAAATGGTTTTGCAGAGAATCACTTACGATCGAGATTGTAATATGTACTCCGTACAAATCTTCTGAAGAGACAATTTGAGAGTTATTCATCCTTTGTATATTTTAATTAAGGTTTGTTTGCAAACATAATAATAGATGTTTCAATTTACTTCAACGGGGAAGTTTATTATTTTAATCCAAAAACACTGAAAAGCTTCTAAAAAAGAGATTGAAGTTATAACAAAAAAATAACGAAGTCATCGTTAATTAGGTTGGTATGTTATTTATTCAACAACTATTCTATTTATTGATGACAAGTTTTTAGCCCCGGTTTCGCGTTAAGAATTTCCCACATTATATAATACAGAGACTGGCATATATTCTCGGCCATTAAAAAAAAACTTATTTAACGGCCAGTGATGAAACGCATGTCAATCGACAGAGTAAGTTTTAACAAACGAAAAATGTTGCTAACCCACTTTCTAACATATACGGTTTCTGACATAATTGGGGCTAAAAAATAAACCAAATCTGCTTCTGCCTACATTGTCACAGTCGATTGACATGGTTTCAACGCTGGCCGAAAAATTATGTTTTTTCAAAATGGCGGACGGGTAGGTATGCAAAAATTTTTGGAACCCTTATGCTAGAATGGTTTGTTCTCACCGTCGGTCGCGTAGCCATCAAATTTAATGTCCGATGTCTAAAAATCTTATTGGTCTTTAAACTAACTATACTTATTTAGGTTTTTTTTTTTAATTTGTGTATTTAGGAATTACAGAGATAAAGAAAACTTTATTGTAAAATTGTGTTTGTACATAAAGTTGTTACGTAATTCATATTTACAAACAAGGAGGTATCAACATTCTTTATCCGGGATAGGACATACATTAAGTTCCTGTACGTACTCTTAAGAACAATTGATAAAGTGTTATTTTTCTACAAAAAATTGATAAAGCAAAGAGCGGTTTTGTATTACACTGTTCTTTCAAGCTTCGGTCAAGCCCCTTATAGCAGCAAAACCTTTTCAGGTCTATGCATATTTAAGCTGGTGCAAAGCAGACAGGGGTTAAAAAGAACTTGTTTGATTACACGTTGCATTTTCAGTTGTGCTTTTTGTTTTATGCAGTTGTTTACTATTTACATCTTTCTTTATGATCTTGATTACAAAAAATATTATGTATGTTGAAGTGTTCATTTTTGTTTGTTTCCTTTCAAGCGCTATAAAGCTGAATAGATTGAGTTAAAAACCTCACACAATAATGTTTAATGACCTTTTTATATTTTAGTTTAAAATACTATTGAGAAGTGGAGGGCCGACTTTCGGACAAATACTGTAAACAAAAGTGTGTGAAAAAAAATTACAAATCTTGAATTCAGCTGAAATAACATGACTAAAAATACTTATATCAATGCAGCACCTGTCAAAGCTAAACATTTTTTTTATTTTTGTTCATTCAATCGGTTCCAAACATCAAAAACAGGTCAGACATAAAAATAAATATCTCCAGAACTGTAAAAGATAGATCAATAAAATAAAAAATACAAAATAAAGACTATTTCGTTGCGCTTTTATTCTTATAACATTTATTTTTTTATTTTTTTATTATTGATAAGCCTTTATTTGACCACAATCTCACCTGATGTAAAGTGACGATGTGGTCTAAGATGGAGCATGAAGGCCTAGAATATGGCTTCTCCGGGCCACATTACGAAACACGAAAAAATCGCTTCACGCACTGGCCTAGCCCGGAGGGTGGTGACAAGCCGCGGCAGAAGCCTACCAGAGACTGTTCTAATACATAATACTTATAGTGGTTATTAATGAGGTTGGTGGAATAAAGGGGATGAGAAATTTGGTGTACAGCATACCTAATCGCCTGGAAGCTGTCAGAATAGCTTGTGGAAGCAATACAAAGTACTCAAATGAAGAAAGTGATGAGAAACACTACCATATTGGGGAACAATAATTATCTTTCAAACCCCGCCACGCACCTCTGGATTTTTCTTCTTGAGAAATTTATGTGCGCTTTAAACACGTGCTTTAACGGTGAAGGCAAACATCGTGAGGAAACCGGCATGTTCTGAGAACTTTAAAAGAGTTTGAAGGACATGTGACATTCACCAACCCGCACTTGGCCAGCGTGGTGAATTAAGGCCTAATCTCTCTCGTCAAGGGAGAAGTCCCTGTGTCCCAGCAGTGGGAACGTTAATAGGGTGATGATGATGAATTATCTTTATATTCCTGGTAATTATGTTAGAGGAGTACGTCGTCACCGTCGTCTGTTTGTCACTCTTACGACTAGAACGCGCCAACACAACGCGCACTATTATTATAAATGCATTTGTACCAGAACTTTTTTTTTTGATATTTTTAATGATAGTTAATATATTAATAAGACAATACGATATTTTTTAAGTTTTAATTTGTTGTAATTATTTTATTTGCCTTTTTTTTCTTTATTCTGTTTTGTTAGTTATAAATAAATAAGTCTAGTTTGTTAGTTAGTTTAAGATAGTTATTAATTGGTGAAAACTGTTAGATAACTATTCAAATTAAATATAATTATTATTCTCTTTATTTCATTTTAAACACGTCAAATATATATTTTTTACATTAGATTACATAAAAAAAATCATATATAACTACCTACTGTAAAATTATATCAAAGCGGAGAATCACCGGTCGCGAAGTAGGCTCAAGCGACCGGTGACTAGGGCTGTAGAGAGAGGAACTTCCTGACGATACGCGCCGAGTCTAATTATTATTATTATAATCATACTTGAAAATGTGACTGACCTGTTATTGAATCGATTTTTTTTTTGTTTAGATGCAAGCAATTTAAAACTATGTTACTACTATATATATTATAATATACTATGTATAACAATTTTCACAATTGATCAAACGTCTGAGTCTTTCAATTAAACTTTTAGAAAAAAAAATTGAGTAGAAATTCCAAAGTCTCCGCAAACTTTCTTCGGACGACGTCAAAAGACGCCCGTTATCGCTTTGATCACATAAACCGTGAAGGAAATAGAAGGTGGCACGTAAAAAATTCAGAAACCCCATGAATATAAAGTTCTAGGGATACAGGAAAAGGTAAAAGTTGCAGGTTTTTGCTTTAACCTACACTTTTGCGGTTGGCACCAAATGCTACAATCTAATTTATGGACATGAGAGTTATCTTATCAAGTATAATTTAAGATGACAAAAATACGGAAAATCATGCTTAAAGTTTGAGACGTTGTTTAACTCGTGTACTACGATAATAGTATTATTTTTCAACCGTCAAAACAGGAGGAAGTTCTTTGACAAAAATATATAAAATATTATTATTATTAGATAAATATTCGAGGCATATAATAATGTATATTGTTAGATTGTTTGGCGCGGGGTCAAGGTTTCTTGGGTTAACTTACTTTAATGTAAGAACTTGGTTAATACTGCTTAAAAATAAACTTCGTTATTTTCTATGGTTCAGTTTTGCGGCGGTATTTTTTTATAGTAAATTTTTAATTTATTGAAGTAAGAAGACAACAAATCCGAAATTAAGAAATTAATACAAAATAAAGGCTTTTAACAAAATCAATCAATTAATCAAAAATGTTAAAATCTACAATATTTAATGAATGACACGATCCAAAGTATTGTCTTTTGCATGTAAATATTCCCAAAAAATACTGATTTCATCTAATAGAATTCACAACATTTAGCAAAAGTTGTCAAGACTTATCGCTAAAAAAATCACTTCTCTCACTCACTTTTATACATTTTACTTAATAAAAGATCTATCCTTCCATCAGGTAAGTAGACAACTTTATAGATTTCACCATAACTAAGAGGTTCCTTGGTTTTTATGATATAACTTCCTCACGACAAAACCCTTGCTATAAAAACGAACGATTATTTCTAATCGATTTTATCTAAACCTTTCTAAACTGCGAACTTCTAACCTGTTTATAGGATTTTATGGCATCTACCTTAAAAAGACACGGTTTATTAGAATTAAATTTGAACATTTCAGTTTATATTTATAGACGCAAAACTTGTATCGTTTTAGGATAGATTTAAAAGATTAATACCTAAAGGAAAAGCTGCAATCCATCAGCGATATATACTAATACTAGCGGCCCGCCCCGGCGTCGCACGGGTATAAAATTTTCCCGAAAATTATTCGAATTTTTCTCGCCGTAAAAACCATCCTATCTCTCAAGTTGGATCGAACTGCACATGGTGTGCGAATTTTATTATAATCGGTTAAGTGGTTTAGGAGTCCATTGAGGACAAACATTGTGACACGAGAGTTATATATATTAAGATTATTAAGATAAACTAATGGTCCAATTTGCATAAAAATAATTCAGCGCTTGATATCCCATTTATGGAGGTAGGCTATAGGCTTCTTTTTTCCGCGAAATAACGTTGTTTCCGCGGGTAAAATCCAAAAGCCACGGGCAACGCCGTCGCGTTCAAAACTAGTTCTACATATTATAAGCTAAAACAGTAAGTTTGTTTGAACGCGCTAAAGAAATACTTGTCCGATTTGAAAAAGTATTTAGATAGCTCGACTGCCTCGGTGGCGCGGTGGGCGAATGTCCGCTTGCAGAGCAAGAGGTAGCGGGTTTGATTCCCGCTGAGGGTAAAATTGTTTGTATGTTCTGCAAGCTCTTTTCTCCTTGGTCTGGGTGTTTAATATGTATAAAAAAATATCTATATATGTATGTATATTATATTAAGTATATCAGATATCTAGTACCCGTAACACAAGCTTACAGCTTACCACGGGGCTAGATGTTGTTGTATAGATTGTCCGGAAATATTTATTTATTTATTTATAGCTAGCCTAAATTATCAAGGCTGTTTAGCAGTGAAACCAGCTAGTCTGTGAATATTATACAAATTTCGTAAATCATAACCAGGGTACGTCGTTAATGGCGTACAATATTCTGTCCTAAAGTCAGAACATACAACGGTCCAGACCCATTGTCTACGTAATTAATTTTCTTTTAGTCCAGCCGTGCGTGGATTTAAATGAAAGAGGGCTTAAACTCCTGGAAAATGATTTGGAGAAACAATGGGATCTACGTAAAAACGTCTTATAATTTATTAATGCAAGAAAGTCGAAGGATTTCTTGTGAATTGCAGATTCAGGCTAATTAGGATACTGGCCATTCTTGTTATAATGGAGATAATCTGGTAATTGCTTCATTGTTATTTAATTGTTCTTTAAATGGTCATTTAAATAATTTGCAAAATTAAAATAAGAACTTTATAAAGCGTTATAGTAGTAATATGCAATCATGGTACACTGATAATTAATTACTTTGGGGATAAGGTGTGTGTAATTGCTGTGTGATTGGTCCGGAAATAGTTGTTTTATTATTTGTTTTGATATACTACGCGTCTGTCTGTCGTTATGTTCGGGATAATCTCAAAAACAACTGAACGGATACCGGAACGTAAACCCCATAAAGGACGATTCACACATATCAGTGAGCCCACAGTTCCGGCACAGTGCCTAATTATTATTCTTTCAAACATTATCTATGGATGTATTCACACTTGTCAGTGTCAGTGTCGTCTCAGTACCGTCAGTGTCAGTACCGGCACCGGCCATCACGGACGTGATCGGCGACGACGATATTTTATCACGGATCACTGACATGTATTAAAGAGTGCCATCAAAACAATCGACGTCAACGCTAGTTTGAAGGGAACGTCGTGCACGAAGACCCACAGAGAACTGTACTGTGCCTGATATGTGTGAATTGAAGCACTGACGCACCAATGTTGCACGGATACGGAACTGTAACGGTACTGTGCCGGAGCTGTGGGTTCACTGATATGTGTGAATCGACCTTGAAGGTTTTTCAGCAATAGGTAGAGTGATTCAGAGGAAGCTTATAGCATTCGGCAACACCGGAACGGACCAGCTAGTCGCAAAATTTCGGGTGATACTTAACTTTTAAATTAAATTAACATGTTAACTAAAATAATGGTTTGTTTGTAAATAATATAAATATGAAACGTTAATTATTATTGGTTCCATTTATTTAATAAGTTTTAAGCGTCATGCATATAATTAAATGATGCATATTTGTGATTTTAGTGGTTTATAAACTTTACGCATTGTACTTAAAGTTTCAATAATGTATAATATGTCTATTTTGTTAACTTTTTAGTACCTGGTACCTGTACTATAGTTTTTTTAACCCCCGACCAAAAAAGAGGGGTGTTATAAGTTTGACGTGTCTGTCTGTCTGTCTGTCTATCTGTGTCACCATAGCTCCCGAACGGATGGAGTGATTTCAATTTAGTTTTTTTTGTATGAAAGGTGAGTCTTGCGCGAGTTTTCTTAGACATGTTTCATGAAAATCGGTTGGGCCGTTTAAAAGTTATGGGTGTGAGAGTGGGGAAGCAAAACCGAAAATCTGCAAATATACTAGTGTGGGGTATCAAATGAAAACGCATCGCGTGCACATTACATAATATTATGTTGTTTTACATTTAAGGAAATTAAGGCATTGGAATCGGGGGTTTTTCTTAAAATTTAGATTTATATTTATATTGTATGTCCGAAATGGATACAATTGTTGGAACGTATGTTACATTTTAAGACCAAATGTAAAAGCACACAATTTTACAATCAAAATATTCTTATTCTTATTCTTAATATAATGCTATTATAAATCGCACTGGTTTACAAAAAAAAACAATAAAAATATCAGACTTTTTCTGTTTTTTAATTTATAATATTTCTTCCGTTGAAGATCAGTTATGTTTCAATGAAGTCGCATTTAAAAAACATCTTAACCTGCTAAGCAATAGCAACTTCATTTCGGCACAATCTCATTCCGAACGAAAAATATCATTTTCCCGAACTCCATTCAAGAAAGCATGAAATCACAGAGCCGTCACAACTTGTAACATTTGTTACTTTTTCGCATTTGGCTCGATATTGTAAAAGTTTGATATATTTCAGTTGCAATGAAAGATCACTATGGTCGGTTGGAAAAGCTTTTTTGTAAAGTTTAACATTGGATTTACTCTACCAAAACGGTCCTGATAATATCCTAAACTCCATTTTATTTGTTAGTTTTCAGTCGCTCGGCGCTTTTACATGAAAGATTTTATCAAATTGAACTGTGAAGCAGCACTACTGTAGACCTTTTCTATAATCCTATTATATAAATGTCTTACCTGACTGATTTTATGTTTATAAACAAATTAATTATAAGAGAATACAAACAACCCATGCAAAATCAACTTAAAATGTCCGATGGCGTGAGCGGGCGCTCACGCCACTCGTCACGTTGACTTTATCTATATCTTTGTTAAACTGAGCCTCTGATTATTTGTGTGATTGATACTGTTCGATTAATCCCGTAATTGGTTATTATTCAATGATATAATCTGTTTAAATCACTATGTCAAAACCTTTCACCTACATATATATATTTAACCTTTGCATAGGTTCACAAATAGGAAGGTACGACAGAAACATAACGAATGTTTTAACTCTAAAAGCACCAGGTTTAATAGACAGAAAGAAAACTTGTTTTTGTCACATTTTTTACCCAGTAAACCGTTTCGTCACGTCGTCTGTATTATTATACAAAATACACGAAAACTGACCCGTTATCTACAACCATTTTTCCTAACACGAATCGCAATCTATCGAAGGCTAAAAAAGCCTTTGCAAAATGACTAATGCTGGGCCACAAGCCTCAAATGGAGCTCGATTTTCAGTAAATCGATTCGGCGTCAACTCGGCGCTCGGCCGCTTTGGCACAAAAACCGATTTTCCACGGACTTCACGTAAAGAAAGCACTACATCTTTATGCGGTTTGTTTGGTGTCTGTCTGAAACGGTGGCGAATAAATTATAAACATAAATAAATATTTCCGGACTAATCACACAGCATCATAACTCCAAACTAAGCAGAGCTTGTACTTACTGATAAACTACATAGATATTTGTGTCGGGGGTCACTGACCACGTTTATACCATTTGCATAAACATTGCGTTTTATTATTCGCGCAATTTTTGGCAGTTACATATAAAACTGGCGCGACATCAATTACTTAGAAATTTTAATTTTGTATTCATATAGGTAGTTGGAATTATGGCTTATTTTTTTTACCTGAAAACGCTATATTTCGGCCGCTAACGATTTACGATGAACGACCCAAACATAGACAACACCCAGTCCCAAAATCAGATAGATAGATATAAAATATTTTATTACACATTAAACAAATAAACAGTACAATAAGAAAATAAAAACTTAACCTAGAATGCGTAATGGGCAGAATATGTAGATAATTCAAAATTTAGTCCCCCGGCGCCCACCGAGCCACAGAGGTCGTCAAACAAGATAATATACTCTTTTTTCCCGGACTCCTTCAACATTTATCATGGTTATTCTACACTGACATATCCTTAACAAATTATGCACCAAATTCCTCGTTTATTACTCTTATTATTGCTGAAAACTGAAGAAAGATCTGTTTTCTAGCTTTTGAGCAGAAAGAGCAGAACAGAAACCCCACCCCTTCGCCCGGCGGGGGACTTTAATTTATAATAATATTATAGATCGATTGTTTATGAATGGATATAATTTGATTGATTACTAAACTTGTGTCCTCATAGCGTTATGAAATGTTATGACGTAATGGTTCAGTGGTCTTAAAATATGAAGAAGAAAATAAAAGGAATATGCATGAACAACCACGTATTCAAGTAAATCTAATCGCTCTCTCTCACACATTGAGACACAAATGAGCGTGTACAAAGGATAACAAACAATAATTACCTGCTCCGTTTCCTCGCAGCGCTAATCTGAGATAGTACTGCTGGAGAATAAGATTTTTCTTTCACTTTGAATTGTTAGATAAGTAATGCGAAATTTTTCGAAAGATCTCAGTGTCACGAAACTGACGTCATTTTAACTACATGTACTCGTACGGGGTTGATTATGTAGTTTCGATTGCCGTCGTTGTTAAGCACGCTGTTGCGAAAAACTGTGAAGTAGAAGGTACACCTTTGCGAAAGCCCGTTATATTGAAAATCGAATCTAATTCGAATGACACTAGAACGAGTCAATGGCATCCAGGGCTGCTGGATTTATTTAAATTATTTGGATTGGCAATCGTTTCGTTGCCCCCATCGTTTCGTTAGCCGAACATTTTCGATAAGAATTAATAACAGATAACTTGAGAACTAAAATAACATGCCTTTTTTTGACGTTGGTTAAAATAAAAATTACAAAAAGATGCGCGAATACTAAACAACAAAAAAAAAAACAATTACAATACCTATAAAAGTAGCGCACACCGATTCAGCTCCTTTATAAAGTCAATAAAACAATAACAAAATGCTCAATAACACGTAACAAAAACAAAAACATATTAAAGTGTATGAAACGTTAATGAATAATTTGTTCCATTTATTTAATTAGATTTTAACGTCATGCATAAAATATCAATATAATTTCAGTAGCCAATGTCACTTATCATACAGAAACATGAAAAAAAAAATATTATTAAAGGACCTAATTCCATAAATAGTACATGTTTTGCAACATGAACAGCTTTCAACTTGTACTTATAAATTCAATTTAGTCTCTCAAAACTACACGTCGCCAAATGGTATAATGTAATGAGCAGCTACGCAAAAGCTTCACACCGTCCGTTCTGGACAAACGATACCTAGACGAGCCAAAATAGAAGGAAAATCTCATTCCGAAACGTAATTTGAACTTCACTAGAAAAGTGTTGAAACCTTTCTGTCTAATAAACCAGTCACACATGACCCTCTCGGCCGCCTAAATTGATTACAACAAGAAGGGTTCATGCGGTGCTCAAAGGTCAAAATAAATTAGCCAACGACCCTTCCAGCGTTGATTACCCTTTCCACGCTTTTGCTAAAACCTTTCCAAATTAAGATTTTGTTTGTGTTTCTCGTATGTACCTATATTAAACGGTTGGCCAATTAGATATCGTTATTTACGAAGATTAAAGTACCCATCTGTTTTTGATCTCGTTTAAAATTGGACCAATGTGTGTCTGTTTGTGACAACGTTTAGGGCCTTGTTCACCATCTCAGTGTAAAATTAGTCAATTACATGTGACAAAGCAAGTTAGCTCTTGCAGAACTAACTTTGACATTATTAACCATTGCTTGGTTTTCCATTTCTTAGTGTTATTAAACAATAGTCATCCTCAATTCAGAACAGTTCTAGATTCTTTTCTGTCTTTATTTCGTGTATGTGACCTACTTTTTGTCGAACACGAAGACCTAAAAAATGAAGTGAGTTAAATTACGTTTAGACATATTGCTACTATTCTTTTGAGAATAACGTCTTGCTACTCGAATATTTTGTTGTCGATCTTTATATCATTTTCATTATTTAGCCCCAACTGTCCCTCTGGAGGGCAGGGCCTACCCTAATCCATTCTTCACGATGTAACGATGTGACAGGTTATCTGATCTCAGCCTTAAAATAAGTTTTCACTAGAATTATTATTAACTGACATATTTTGAACGCGTGCATAGACACAAAGTCATTTAAATCCATTGTTTGGTATTACAAATCTTATAAACGTCTAAAATAAAATACAAAAAACATAAACAAATTAAACACTCAAAGATCAATAGGAAATAAATGTATCGTTTCTGGTCGCTTCGCTTTTACACTAGAGCAAAGAAGCGATTAGAAACTCTAGCTTATTTTTGTATTAAAAATTAACAATAATTATTTGTTAGTCTTGTTCTTGATTTGCTGTTGGAGCAGATTCCGTCCCAAACAGTTTTGTCGTCAAGAAAATCCGATATTTTTTATATTTATGCAGGAGACTTTAAAATGGTGTGTTTCTTTTTTATAATCGTTTGTAATCTTTATTGTTTCAATAAATCTAAATTAACAATTTAAGAAAAACCCCCGATTCTAATGTCTTTATTTCCTTAAATATAAAACACCATAATATTTTGTTATGTGTAATGTGATGCGCTTTCATTTGATACCCCACTCGAGTATATTTGCATATTTTTGGTTTTCCTTCTCCACTCTCACCCCCATAACTTTTAAACGGCACAAACGATTTTCATGAAACATGTCTAAGAGCACTCGCACAAAACTCACTTACATACAAATTGAAATCGGTCTATCCGGTCGGGAGCTATGATGTGCACACAGACAGACAAACCGAAAGACAGACACGTCAAACTTATAACACCCCTCTTATTTGGTCAGGGTTTCAAAATAATCATTATCATACAATTATTTTTAAAATCTATACTAATATATAAAGCTGAAGAGTTTGTTTGTTTGTTTGTTTTTTTGTTTGTTTGTTTGAACGCGCTAATCTCTGAAACTACTGGTTCGAATTGAATAATTCTTTTTGTGTTGGATAGTCCAGTTATCGAGGAAGGCTATAGGCTATATAACATCACGCTACGACCAATAGGAGCAAAGATATAGTGGTAAATGTGTAAAAAACGGGAGAAATTGTTCATCTTTGAAGCCTTCCGTTGCGTGCGCCGTGAAAACGGTTCAAAATACACAAAAAAAAAATGTATTAAAGAATAATAGCTCTTTTAATGATCTAAAAAACAGTCCGCGATAGTATATGTCTATCTTTTAAGATTAACTCACAAAAACCGTTTTTATGGTACCTAATTTGGTCGAAATATTTTGTATAAGTTGTATCAACATAATAATATTAATCTTTATTCAAATAAATATGTTGTAGGTTAAGAGTACTTCATCCATTATAACGCGGGTAGCACCGCAGGACACAGCTAGTATATTATAAAATCATCAAAAAGACAATATTTTTATATTCCTTCGCAAATTTCCAAACGGCATCGCTTGGCCATGTGTCGTCAACATGGTCCACTGGTTTTCATGGTAATAAACTGATCTTATCATACTTTCAAACACAAGTACAAATGCTTGCAATTGTAACTTTACTTAATGATAATTTTTATTATCAAAAAATGATATTTAAAGTTTAGTGTTTAGTTATTTATGTTCCTAATATTAATAATACCTGTGCACTTTATTTAATTTGAAGTTGAATAATTTATTTCTGGACAATCCAAAGCAACATTTAGCACCGTGCCTAGTTCCGTGTCCGTGTCTCGATTAACAATCCACAGTATAAATAAAAGAGTTTCCTTTCTTGAGCATGCCAAGTAAGAATTCCTTAATCTCACAATACCTAGCTTATATTTTCTGTGGACTGAAAAATGAAACTGCCTCCGTCGTTAATTTGCATAGCAATACAAGGAGCTGTGCAATTTTACTTTGGAATAACGCCTGTCTTCTGTACTTAAAAACGAGGGGTAGTTTTTTAATTAGGTATGCATTATGTGCTATCTTTATCTATCATAGTTTCTGTAGGACGTGCAATGCTTGTCATAGGCCCTCAAAGAATTACCATAAAGTGGTTTTCCTATAGCTACCTATAAGGCATCCAGGCAGGCGTGATGGTGAGCAGTATAAGTGTTTAGTACCGGTGCCCGCGACAAGCTATTATATCCAATACATCAATACATTCACTTAAAAGAAAGACCTAAACATTATATATTTATTTAAAAAAAAAATTCAAATAGCCTTAATACGTCCGGCATATGGATTATTCTTCCGAACCTTTGTTACCTGATATTACATAACTTTGCCGTTTTCAATGTTCAATGTTCTATGAGAATAATTAACGTGTTATTTTTATTAAATTGCATTATAAATTCAATTAAAGTCAAAGTCAAAACGTTTATTCCCTTAGAAGCATACATGGACAGGTCAACTTAAAGCTATTTTAAATAAAAACTAAGACTTATAGAGGAAATAACATTGTCTTGACAGTTCGAAAAAAATTTTTACACTGAGTTGAGAAGCGAATAGAAGTTTACTAAAAGCATTAAACATTTATTTATTAACTGAACAAGCACCAAAAAACTAAATCCTGTAATAAATACCTTCGTATTTACGTAAATAGATTGTCTAAATCAGCATCTTTCGTTGTTCTCTGATCATTAGCATAGCACTTGGACTGAGCTACTCCCCCGATCCAACTGATAATGTGCCCCTTGCCGTAGATTACCGAGCTAGAAGATTTTGTTTCAGATTACTACACAAACAAAAGGAATTGTTTTGGATTTAGTATTTAAAACAAGGTGAAAACGAATTGAAAATGTTCTTCGTTTGTTTTGCTGGATGCATTGATTGAGAAGAAAATAATTGTAACTTGTAAGTCAGCTGTCCATGTATGCCCTGCGCTTCTAAGGGAAAAACGATTTGACTTTGTCTTTGATTTCTGAGCTGGTCTAAATTAGGAGTTTTTTCGTGGTTTTATTGAGACAAATACAAGGAAGATAAGGAAACATCCTTTTTATCTTAGCCCCAACTTCACAATAAAATGTGACTAGTGGAGTTTTAATGAACCAAGATCAACCTTAGAAAAAATACAATTTAATGTCAATTTGATCTCATTTAGGCAGTAAACGTGTTAAGCCTGACCTGATTGCGTTTGTAGTAAAATCGGAGCTTCGTTCACTATTGAAAACATCTCGCATTAATCACAAATTTAAACCCAGTTACTTTTATCCCTATAAAATATCGGTTAGGCAGGTAATTAGACTTATAAAAAGCATTTTCTCTTGCACAAGTGGCCCTTCATATAATCGAATATCCATCATGGAAAGAACCTATTCCGAGGGCGTCCGTTAACTCAATAAATTTATTATTTTATTACGGAGAAAAAAGGCCGGAGGGGAGAGTTTCCGATTTCAAGTTACATCCGGTCAACATTATCAGTATTAAAAATAAGTATAGATTTTGCCCTGGAAAACAGTTGTTAGGGCTGATATTTCAATTACATTATTTTTTCTTATATTGAATTTGTTAGAATATACTTGGCAAGAAAATGGATTAAGTATGTATATAGAGGTAACTAAATAAAACTGAAGAGTTTGTATGTTTGAACGCTCTTATCTCAGAAACTACTGGTTGGGAGAAAACATATTTTTCCCGCGTGATTCCCGTTTTTTACATATTTCGTCCTTGGTTTTATGAAATGTAGGTACCATTTTTTCTCACATGATCATTTTGGCATACAATCGGTCCGATGCTTCAAAAAATATAAAAATCTGTCGGTCTATAAAAAAGTGTCATACGACCTCGAAAAACACACTAGAAATAAGAAACCACCACCTTTTTTGAGGTCTGTTAAAAATGGTCTGTTTGAACATGAGATTTCAAAAAAGGCTCTGCAGAAATCTACGCATTGGACTAGCGATTTTTTATAGTGAAAATGTGGCAGAATATTTTAAAGAATTTATCGTAAATGCAATCGTTTACGTCGGACACCCCGGGGCCTGGAGTATGTAGTATCCAACATGTCAGGTTACCAAGTTATCTTCATTAAATCAGGTCATCGTCAGAGTTAATTATTACTATCGTATTTCCTCGTATCAATTATTTCACACCAAAAGTGGAACTTTGATAATAGAGATGTGGGTTTATTTAACAAAATGGAATAGAATAGATATCCGCATGATATTATAATATTTTTTATCTCAGATTTTTATTCTTGATATTTTAATATTTTCTTTAACTCTAATGAAAAAGTCAAATTAATACCTGTGAATTAAAATCATATGTTATGAATATTTTATTTACTATTACTAGAAGCATCGTGATATATTAAACAATGTTTGGAAGTTTTTCTGTTCACGTCCGCAATTGCCCTTTAAATCCTTACACGTGACCTCCGGGTGGTGCTAAGAACAGTTTCTGGTGGTAGGCTTCGGCCGCGGCTTGTCACCACCCTCTGGGCTGGGCCAGTTTCGATTTCGTGTTTCGTAATGTGGTCCGGAGAAGCCATCTTCTAGGTCTTCATGAAGAAATACATTCTTTTTTAGTTTAAGATGGGGATGTTAGACTAAAAAATAATGTATTTCCACTTTTTATAGATTTAGCCAAAATCTAGAATTTATGTTTATTTTTTCATTATATCTTTATGAGTTGTAGAAGTAAGTTGTAAAATAAATTATAGTACTTTATATAGTCTAGTCTTATTATTTATTATTATTCATCATCATTATTCCAGCCATAGAACGTTCACTGATGGACCCAGGCCTCTCTTAATAACATCCAATTATAAAATAAATAAATATCTCCGGACAATCTACACAACAACTTCCATCCCCAGTAAAAAGGCAGCTTTCACCAAATCATCTGGCCATCTTGTTGGTGGACGTCCGACGCTGCGTTATAAGATCCGCTGTCTCTATTCGAGAACCTTTCAGCCCCAAAAGCCAACGATTCTACGAGTAAGAATATATATTATTATTATGACGACCTCTGTGGCTCGGTGGGCGATTGTCCGCCTGAGGCGCAGGAGGTTGCGGGTTCGATTCCCGTCGGGGGACCAGATTTTGTACGATCTACAATTTCTGGTTTCGGGTCTGGGTGTTTTCTATGTATAATATGTATGTATTTACAAAAAAAATGTATCTATGTAGTATATCAGTCACCTAACACCCATAGTACAAGCTCTGCTTAGTTTGGGGTTAGGTGATGCTGTGTTAGTAGTCCGGAAATATTTATTTATTTATATGTGATAAAATTATTATTAAGGTCTTTTCATTTACGGTAATTCAACTTTTTTTTATTTTATTAGTTAAGCGTAAAGTGGTATTTTATTAATCCAACATAGAGTAATCAATCAAGCGTAGAGCGTCAATAAACGACAAGGAAATTTATCTTTTCCGTACGGAAATTGAAATTTTGACCTGCGGCCCATATTCGGCTTGTCGCGTTTTATGAAGGATTTACCGTTTTGATCCCTAGCTCCGGGTATTTAAAGTTCACTATTGAGCTTTATAATAAAGCTCAAACGGGACTTGAAATCCTTAGCGACATTACAGTCATCTACATTATTAAGTAGGAGCTTTTCGCCCGCGATTTTGTCTGCGGTATGGATTTTCTCAAGGGAATATTCATTTTTTTTATTTGAATGTAGCCTATAAATATATTATTTTAGGTCAAAATCTATATTTACATCTTTATTTTTTTATTCCTGATTCATTGAGCCACTGTAGCTTGGCGCACGAAAAACCTTTTTGCGTTATTGCGTCTAATAAGTTTTTCGTGTTATAAACGAATAAACAACTAGAGGTATATATGAGACTATTTGCTCTAAGAAGATATACTTTTTGTTTTTGTATAGGTACAATAAGAATTATAAGAAACATACCAATAAAAACAACATACAATTAAAATAAACAAAAGGTATCGGTTACCCAGCGAGAATCAAACTAACAACCCCTATCCCACCAAAATACTCCCTACCAGCGCTCATACAATTAATGTAATTACATTAATGTGATTTATCTATAATTTTGCCGAAAATGTAACAACGAAATAATTGGAATGGCTTATCAGTTATTTATCAGTTGCTATTTTAATGATGATCACAGAACTGAATACATTAATTACTTATTCCAGCTGCTCTAATGTTATACCTAGCACCTGAAAAATATGCGCATGATGTAATTAATACATTCTCGTTTTATTTGCCATTTGGAGTATAGAATCTATGGATAGATACATAGGTATGTATATATTTCACAAAATAATGAATTCGCAGTATTTATTAGTGTTGATGGTTATTTTGTGAGAAGATCTAAACCAAACGAAATATTGCCTAACAATCCACACAACGACATCTAGCCCCGTGGTAAGCTCTAAGCTTGTGTTACGGGTACTAGATATCTGATATGCTTAATACATACATACGTAGATATTTCGAATGGACTATGAGTGAAGGGTGTACGAAAAAAAGGAGTTTCGAAATGACTGTTAAAATGGTATTTTGCCTACTCCGCATAATCGTAGATCATAATTTATATTGATGATAATTTAGTGCACTATGTGGATATTTATTTCGCATGAATCAAATTGTGATAAGAGGTACCACAATTTTATATAACTAAGAAATAATTATTGATAGACCTGTATTTTATCATGAGAGGTTCCGAGAATCCATAAATTCATATTTATAGACTGCCTCAGTGGCGCGGTGGGCGAGACTCCGCTTGCGGCGTAAGAGGTAGCGGGTTTCGATTCCCGCCGAGGGGTCAAGTGTTTGTATGTTCTGCAAGCACTTTCTCCTTGGTCTGGGTGTATAATATGTGTAATAAAAATATCTATGTACGTATGTAAATTATATTAAGTATATCAGATGTCTAGTACCCGTAAAACAAGCTAAGAGCTTACCACGGGGCTAGATGTTGTTGTGTGGATTGTCTGGAAATATTTATTTATTTTAGATACCTACCAGTATACACGCAGGATCATAATAATATATTAAGCCTCAATTCATAGAATTTATAATGGTATGTGGTTACTTGTGTACTTGTTAAATGTGGGTGTAGTTTTTTATTGTACTTTGAGACAATAGGATTAAGAAAAATAGTATATTTACAGAAGTTTACGGGGAGCGTGGCGCGGGGTTCAAACTAATGACCTTCGTTAAGAAAGTGGAGTGTTCTCCCACTTAGCCTACACGGTTACCTACAGCAATCGTGTAGGTATAACTAATGTAGGCGACGCGTATTGTTTTTAATAGTTTTAAGTTTAAATACTTGATTTATATTTCATTAGTTTATTTTAACCCTTAATTCGACGGTGTGCATTATACTTCCCGTAGAATGTATAAAATTCTACCTAAAAAAATAGACAGTATATCTTGGAGACACGGTGTATAATAGCATCCTCTACTATCGAAGAAAGCTGTAAAAAATCGGTAACGCAAACACATTGACGAGACGCGAGCAATCGCTGGCGAAATGGCGGGGAGAAGGGACGGGCCTCGCGGCCTGTCGGTAAGTTGCATTTTTTTTCATTTTTTACGGCTTATTTTGTTGAAATTCCCTTGAATAGTACAGATAACTTATGGAGAAAGCTGGTTACAATAGTTTGTTTGTCTTACTAAATTCCGTTTAGTTTTTATGACACCCACAACTTGCATGTCCAGTATACTTCCCGTCGTCGAATTGCTAATGAAATGATCGCTAAATACTATGTCCAGTATTCTTCGCCTTGTCAAAGTAGTAGAAAACAAATTATAAAATCGTATGTCTAGTATTCTTCCCGTTGTCGTATTATTATAAAATTAACTTTTGTTGTTTGTTGTAATATTTTTTAGGGATCCACAGATAAAACTGCTGTTCCTTACTATTTTTCCTTTTCAGAGCTTCAAGTCTAGCGGACAACGCATAGTAGCATTGGTAACGCCTGAAAATGCTCTTTTTGATATAGATACTGGCACGGAAGCTTTACAATGAAGACGCAATTTATGTCAATAGACCTGAAGAATTTTCTTCCTCACCATGCCCTTCCATCGACTCAAGTATACACAATTCAACCCAAAATAATGAGGTCAATAGACAGTGATGAGACTTACTTTGAAGGTGAACATTTCATGGTGTCAAGAAACGAAAATATTGCCCGTGCCAGCGAGAACAGCTGTGTGTTAGAAATGGAAGACAATATCAATTATGAGCGACCTATGTTGACTCCTATTGTTTACAACGTGCTACCACCGACTGGTGAAGTAAATTATAACGCTTTACCAAGTTTGGCTTCATTGATGTTGGTTGCGTCCCCGACGTTTCGTCCATTGCTTCATCAACACCAAGAATAACCAGGCGTAAAAGAAATTTACGTATTCAAGCTGTTCCTACTGTCCAAGCAAAAAAGACCAAGAAAACACTGACTGTGAACTACAAATGAAAAAAAGGACAATTCAGACATAAGGCTGATATAATATAAGGAATTTAGTATGTTAACACCTATATGTAACCACATGATGCAACAAATAATAATAAATAAATAAATAAATAGATATTCCGTCAGACGACTGTTTTTAGTTTACAAAATACTGACTCTCTTTTGGACTTTTTTTATATATTCTTCTCTCCAGATGTACTCAGTAAGTTCTGCAAGAACGATAATCCGAACATACAATGCTCCAAATGCAAGCAAAGGTTGTGCTTGGTTTCTCAAACTGGTTTTTATAATTTCCACAATAAATAAGCTGGCGGCAAATAACAATAAAATATTTTGATACGTAAATACCTAACTACAACATGTTGAAACTAATTATTATTAAAACTTAAGACTGATTGTGAAAAAACGTTTATAAATATGGAGACTGCATAGATAAGTAATTGTTATCTTGAAAACATAAGTGAGATTTGAATACTTATAAGTCCCTATTAGTAATGTAAGCGTAAACAAATACCAAATACCTATGTGAACAATTTGCCAAATTATAATAAGCATTTTCCTACGGAATCACTTGTTTTTTAACCCCCGACAAAGAAGAGGGGTGTTATAAGTTTGACGTGTCTGTCTGTCTGGGACACCATTGCTCCCTAACGGATGGAGCGATTTCAATTTTGTTTTTTTTGTATGAAAGGTGAATCTGACGCAAGTGTTCTTATACATGTTTCATGAAAATCGGTTGAGCCGTTTAAAAGTTATGGGGGTGAGAGTGGGGAAAGAAAACCGAAAATCTGCAAATATACTCGAGTGGGGTATCAAATGAAAGCGCATCGCGTGCACATTACAAAATATTATGGTGTTTTACATATAAGAAATAATGCAATGGAATAGTAGATTTTTGTTTACTTTTTAAATTTAGATTTATACAATTATTTATTCGTTCTCTTCGGCAATGTGAAATATACTGGACGTGATCGGTAGGCATCAATTTCTTACGAACTTGGTAACGTCCAGTATACTAGACGTAGATTTTTCAGGAAACTGAAAGAGGTAGATTTTTTTAAATATGTTTCTTAGAGACCCATACTAAATAATAACTTAAATTAATAAAAAAATTACAAATTTTAATGATTAAAAAATCTGTCTAATTAAGGGTTAAAAGAGCCTATGTTAAAACATACCTAATATTTGACCTCTGTAATTCTAAACGTAAATAAAGGTATGCTATGGCGTGCGGGCGACGATCGGTGCAGTGTGCTCAACGAGCGACGGCGCGCGCGAACTTTCGTTTTCTCGCTCGCTATTGCTTTGGTACAAAACCTATGTTTTATTAATACAATGCCTACAACTAAGCTCGTAGACTTGAACTTAATCCCGGGTATTTTGTAACAAGACAAGCTCCATATTTCGCCTGAAGTAGGTACATGAGCAACCTAGCTGAAGCACACCGCAAACAACCGAAAGCTATTACCCACTCGGGCCAACGTCTAGAATCTAGGCCTAGATTTATAATTAACATGGAAATTCGGGCAACAATACATACCCGTTATTGAGGTGAGCACATCTCGCACGGATGAGTTTGTTTGAATTGAAAGAAACGAAAAACAGTTTAAAATTAACCCCCGTATTCATAAAAATATTTAACTTTTTATTTTAGGTTAGTAAAAAGCTTGATAAAAACGTTATTCATTAAAATAAATTAGTGCCAAATCTGTTTAATAACAGTTCAATCAATTAATATTTCTACAGGACAACATTTAGCCCCGTGGTAAGCTCTTAGCTTGTGTTACGGGTACTAGACATCTGATATTCTGATATACTTAATAAAACTTAATAAATTTTTTAGTATACATATTAAACACCCAGACCAAGGAGAAAGTGCTTGCAAAACATACAAACACTTCACCCCTCGGCGGGAATCGAACCCGCTACCTCTTCGCAAGCGGACCCTCGCCCACCGCGCCACTGACGCAGTCAATAAAAGCTTTTCACCTTGTTTATCTATTTAATAGTCGCAAAATAAGGTTCTGCAATGTTCCTCAAGTCTAAAGGGAGGAAACTGGTTGACTGCACTCGGCCAATAGGGTCCAACTGTTTGTCAGCGCGCCACTACGCGGTTGACGTGCCGAAAGTGAAAGTGCACTTGGCTGTTATTATTTTTTTACGCTAATTTTGGCCTAAGCTCGACCAACATGTTTCGCTCCAACGTGTTTAACCCTAAAAATTTCGCTATTGCGTTCCTGCAGTCTTTGATGCGAAAAGCGATAAGACTATTTATTGGTCCTGGTCAGCTGTAAATTATGTTTTTTATTCATATAGTCTTCATCGCCATAATATTGTACTTTCAGTCCTTTAAGCTCAATGTGGGGCTAGATTATGTTCATAATTTATTGCACACACAAAAATACAAATATATAAGTTTAAAACTAAGCCAAAATGTACAAAAGAAGAGCTGTCTGGCGGTCTGCTGTAAGAAAACTCTTTTAGGGTAACCCAATTACCTAAAGGAGTTTTCTTACAGCGGACCTCGACATACAAGAAACGTGTTAAAAAGAGTGGGTTGACAATGTGCTCATAATTATGATAGGTCAGAGAGAAAAAAAAACAAATTAATCTAAATACCATAACTAAACTTATTCTATAACTACCTATGTTATGTAAAATATTGGGTTATATTTATTTAGTTAAGACATATCCACGTATAAACATGAAAAGCTTGAGCCATATTACGAGATAATCAGTAAAACAGTCCAAACTATACGAAATTACAAATATATTTTCTCATCCGCAAGATGAAAGATTTATCGAGATCATTTATCAAAGCTGAAGGCCGAAGGAAGTAATTTATTGATGTATTTGTCTGAATATTGAGAGGCGCTTTGTTAGCACTAGACTCGTTGACAAGGCCTTCTAAAAGCTTTGATAATAATCTCTCTTAAGACTCTTTACTTTATATTATGTATCTACAGTGTCTATCATTAATTTAATGTAATATTTATTCATTGGAAAGTGTTTTTTAAATAATATTTTGTGTAGTTATTGAAGTTTTTTGACTTTGAAAGTAATGATGATTAAGAAATATATTATTACGTGATACCAACTTTTAATTATGCCCCTTTTTATAAAAGTAAACTACCTATATAAAAATCCGTTTAGTAGTTTTCGAGCTTATTCCGGTTTTTTTTTATAATAATTAAATAAAGAAATAATGTAAAAAATTCCGAATATAAAGAAAGACAAACGCGGCGAGAACCTTTATTTTATTATATTTATCTACAAATTATAAATATTCGTTTAATGGTTTAACCAAAAAACGTACTGTATATGATAATCAATTAATTAATAAAATTGTTTCCTTGTTGTTATAAATACAAACATTAGCGCGCCGCCACGGCGCGTTTTCATTACTAGCAATGTAACTTGGTTTTGACTGCCTCAGTGGCGCGGTGGGCGAGAGTCCGCTTGCGGCGCAAGAGGTAGCGGGTTCGATTCCCGCCGAGGGGTCAAGTGTTTGTATGCTCTGCAAGCACTTTCTCCTTGGTCTGGGTGTTTAATATGTATAATAAAAAAAAATCTATGTATGTATGTATATTATATTAAGTATATCAGATGTCTAGTACCCGTAACACAAGCTAAGAGCTTACCACGGGGCTAGATGTTGTTGTGTGGATTGTACGGAAATATTTTTTTTTTTCTTTGTATAAAGCGATATAATAAGATTAGGCTTTGACGGTGCAGTGGTAGCGGCGGTTTCTACAGATCAGGATGTTAAAATTCGGTTTTGTTTTTTTTTTATGGAGATAACGTGCTGAAATATAGCGTAAATTGTGTCTGCTTCACATTAAGCATAATCGCAATTATACTCAACACAAATTCAACTCCAATCTCTTTAACCACATGGGGTTTAAATTTGTGAGCCACATAACGTCAAACTGTGAAGTAGAATTCAGATCTATGAATCGTGACGATTCAGAAACTTCCATGCTTCCGCACTCCAGGGAAGCTAGTTGGCAGAATTATTCATATTTCCATTATGCCGCCAATGAATAACCTAGACCGCAGTTTGAGCTCGGGGAGTAAGCTTCTTGAGACCTTGTAGACGAAGTATTCAATTTAGGGTTATAGTTTGTAACTTGTAATCTATGTAACTTAAACTTTATATAACGAAGTATTTTGTAAATGACTTAGCTTATTTCGAAAACTAGGAATTTACGCAGACCAAATATCTTACCAACATTGAAAGCTCGAAAGTTTGCATGTATACGAATCTGTGTTTCTTTCTGGCTAACTTGCCTAAACGGATTAGATTGAAATAGAATATATACCACAAAGATGTGAACAGTCACACAAAAATTGGTAAGGTAGATCGTGAAATCAGAAATCTATGTTAAAATGAAGGTGGCGCTTAATCCCGGGATTTGACTATTAAATTAATTATTTATGCCAGGAAACAAACTCAATTTCATACTTTACTATCTACGATAAAAAAATTATGTTTTTAAATCAAATTTATGACACGGTTGAAGATTATTTTTGTTATAAACCAGTCGTCCCATCCCAATCAGTGTTTTTGTTCCCAATATCTGTAGTTAGAAACACCCCAGACATCTCGTTCATTTAACAAAGGTAGCAACAAAATTTCACTGTTTGTTTGAAACAGATAAACTCATAATTTTATTACGTCAAGTACTTGTCAGAACGAAAACTTTATATTTTACCTTAGCTTTTCCTTCAGCATTAATTATTCTGTAACTCAGAAGATGAGCTAAGTTTGGAAAGTTTGTAGGACAAGACGCTTGAGGATGCTGTCATCCGATACCATCGGTAAATAAACTTATTTTACTCGTCATCTCACGGGAATCCTAAAATCATTTCACAGACCGTAAAAGATACCTTTTTCGGTTTTGAACATGATAAGAAGGTAGATAAATAAATGTTTTGTTATCTATTGAAAATTACTTTCTGAACTATCGTGTTTTAAACGCTAGAGTGAACAAATTCATTTGTTGCATTTAGGAGAAAAAGCATTGGGGCGAAGGGTTATTGAACCACGACCGATCCAATCTACCCTGTTTTATTATTTTCACAATTTCACTTTTAAACTATGATTTTAAGGTAAAGCTTGAGAGTGGCTTTATGAGGACGTCCTACAGCAATTTATAGTAATATGATAATGAAGTTAGAGGAGAATTTGAATTTTGTGAGGGTTAAGGCTACCCAAGAATTGTTTTGATATTGGATAGCCAACTTATTGAGAACAAACAAGGGATATTATTATTACCTTCCAACTTTTACATTGCAAAGGAATTATTATTAAGCAGGAAAATGACCCGCCTTTAAAGCCTTTACTAAAATCACTAGTGTGTGCTGCTAGCACCATATTTTAAGCTTTGCACTCAAATCAACTAAAAGCTTCCTGCAGTTATACAAAAATTACATACACAAAAAGCAGAAAATACATTTGGCAAATATAATTTTTATGTTTAATAAGACCTACATATACCAACTCTTTATACTAACTCAGTCGCGCGGTGGGCGAGTGTCAGATTGCGGTGCAAGAGGTAGCGGGTTCGATTCCCGCCGAGTGGTGAAGTGTCTGTATTATCTGGACGCACTTTGTCCTTGATCTGGGGTTTTAATATGTATAATAAATACATATATCTATTTAAGTATATTAAGTATATTAAGTTACAGAATTTTGTACCCGTAACACAAGCTTAGAGCTTAACACGGGGCTAGATATTGTTGAGTGGATTGTCCAGCCCTTTTTATATATTTTATTTATTAACGTGTCTTTGTACGAATTGTTATGCACGTAGTAAACAGTCTCAGAACCAGAATAGAAACTGAAATAATTCAGACTTCGACTCAAAACAATGAATGTATAAAATACGACCGAGAGTATACGAACGCTTTCTAGAACAAAAGCATTTTCATCAATCAAACGCTCCCATCTTGGATCTAAACGGCCAGATCTGAATCCGAAAAGCCAGTGTAGATAGAGCGAGTGGCACTAAAAATTCACATTCTTACATTGCATTTGGCAAGGGATCTTACTGAGGCATGCTTATGCAAGGGACAGCTTATAACCCTCTCAGCTAGGTTAGTCCATTAAAATATGTGATAAATTTGAAATAAACACCAAGAGTTCCGTGTATTTTAATGGTAGGTAGGTATATAGGTACACTTATTAATAATAAGCCTTAAAAACTATTAGTATATACACTTATTATAAGAACAAATATAAAAAATGTTCAAAAAATTGCAGTTAGAATAGTTATAATTATACTTATTGTAATAAGAAGGTATATTAAACTAAAAAAAAATAAAACCACTCACTAATCCTAGTATTGACTTCCAACAACGTTTTGACATTATAAAAGAAAGGAAAATTTACGATTTATGACGTATTAAAAAAAAACAACTTACGATATCTCGTTCAAACCAATTTTCGGGGAAAGGTTGCATGGTATTACATAGGTCTTGACCATAATCTGAGCATAATAGCGATAAATATATATTAACTTCTGATTAGATTATTAGTATATTTTCACTTTACTTAGCTATTAGGTTAAAGTCATCATCATCATCACACTATTAACGTTAAAGCAAGCACTAAATAAGTATAAGGTAGGCCCCAAATAAAATAAAGTTATCGTCAACAATACTTCGTTAGTTTACCAACTCTTTATTTATGTCTATGGCACAAGTTGAGTATCGCTCAACATACATAGAGAAACATAGAATAAAACTCTATGGCAATGCATATTTCGTGCTGAAAAAGGGGATGAATGCTCCTTTATTTCTTTTGTGCAGTCTAGAGCAAAAAGTACCTACTGTAATTTATATTTCGTACATAGTCTGTTTAAAAATTTAAGTAAGTGAATGTATTTCTTTAGAAAAAATAATGCAGGTCATTTAAATCATTACTTTAATAACCTTGGTCTGGGTGTTTAATATGTAAGTAAAAATATCTGTATATGTATGTATATTATATTAAGTATATCAGATATCTTAGTACCCGTAACACAAGCTTAGAGCTTACCACGGGGCTAGATGTTGTTGTGTAGATTGTCCGGAAATATTTATTTATATATTTATTTTATTTAATTACTTTATCTGTATCCAAAACAAAATTAAAACATTAAGAAGGGAATGGTTAACTTATCCCTTGGCAATAAAAAAAATCTGAGGAGTGGGAAGACGATGTACTCAGTAATTTAATATACGACCCTTCGGAGTAGACAAAGTTTGTATTTCTTAATATCGAATCTTAAGCGGATCTTGTAAACGTGTCCTACTATGTATAGTTAAATATAAATTTTAATAAACTAAAGGAACCTACGAAAATTTTGGAAACAGACATTTTATGGTAACAGTACGATGTAGGCGGCATAATGTCTATATTTGAAAATTATGAGGTTTAAAAATACTGATTAACTTAAAAAGCGCAAAGTAAGAAAAATATATAATTATTCTGGTTTCCCCCAACAAGGCTGCCCCACTAGTGGGGCTCCGACGACACCTATTCTACGTCTAAACCGATTCACTTCTTCGAAATAGCGGGGTACTAAAGTCGAGGTATAATAATGACGAAATAGAAAATTTAAAGTTGATAGAACACAAACTAATCGACCAATTATAAAATTCCTCAAACAGGAAAAATTTAGTTGTTTATTTCACCCAAAAACACGAACTGTTGGTTCGTATCAGACCACTATACGTAGCAGCTCATAATGCAAAGCTTTCCAATTTGACCCGTCAAAGCTTCACAAATGATCTAATTCTCTGGCTGCAAAAGCACTCAGTTTAACTGCTAAACTTTTATGTAGAGAATTCTGAATCGGTACATTAGGCCGTGCTTTGCAGATGCGCAAGGATATGCCACATTTATGCCAAAATAGGCTATTCTGGTTGATAAGGGTACAAGGAGAAATTTGTTACGGTTGCTCCTGAATTTATTGTGGCTTTGTGTGGAATAACAGATTGAGATGTTTTTTACAACGTAATGATGGCACATGGGCTTGTTTTTACGAACTCAACTTGAGTTCTTAGGATAACATTTTTGTACTGGAGACAAAGTAAATGCTTAAAGGAAAAATTTAGACGTTTTCGTTATACAATCATTTTTTTTTAGATTGCTATAATTTTACTTTTTACAATTTTAACCTGTTTATGAAATTGGATAAGGTGTTGTAAATTTATAAGCAGAAATATATTAAAAAAGCAACCAAAATAGTCGCACGCAGGTTCGAACCTGCACCGCCGGAAACGCATACCGTTTTGGATTAGTTGTATTGATAAAAAAAAAATGATTAAAATATTATTTATATATATTTGCTGTTCAGATCAATAAATATGAAACAATATTTCACACGTATTGTTACGTTCGTTTGTAACGTAATATTATTGTGGCACGAGTAAAAAACAACTGTTCAGAATGCGTATGCCAGAACCGGAACTGACTTTTCATAAAGAAATTTAAGATCTTGTTGGTCTTTTCAGAATTGAAATATTAAATGAAACTATTATTAGTTAAGAAAAATGAAGCCCTTTGATATTTAATACAATAAAAGTGTTCTTACTTGTACGTTATTTTCTAAGAATTAAGAAAAATAACTCTGGGTAGCTTAGCTCTCACTGAAGGGAGTTATAATTAGGTTTATTTTATTTTTATTTTATTTTATTTTAATCGGAAAACAAACAGTTTTATTAAACTTATTACTAATACTAAATAAAAATACCTATGAACCATTTACATGTTTTCGCATTTAGATAAGTTTTTTTATTACACTGAGTAACCCGCACACTTCACAATAATTAAAATATGACACCATACACATACATTATAGCTTAACGATTTTTTTCTGAAAGTTTACCATAATTCCTACTGTCCTATATTTCATCTGTGATAATAAAATTATTTGAAGGTTGACAAACTTATCGAATCAACCTAAAAACAAGGAACTTCTTTTTTATCTTCTGAATCAACAATATCGACTTTGGGCTGTTCACGGCAAAATAGCCAGTCACAGGCGCTCTTCATTTTGACAGTCATAAATGAGGCTCATCGAATTTTTTATTGTGTGCCTTTTTGACACAGTCGACATTCTATTGTAGAAAAAAATTATAATTTGCAAATATAATAATTTCAACAAAAGCATAAATTATTATTAAAAAAAGTTACTTTGATTGCTCCATCATCGTCCACACGGACGCATACCATCAGGTAAGATCGTGTTCAAATACTTTAAGTTAACTTGCGATGATTTTAAACACTGTCACATAATATAATGTAATACTAAAGTTTGTGCACGCTCATTTATAGCAGGCCTATTTAAAGAAATCCTTGTCGAGGAATTCTACTTTTTGTCGCGTGAAAATTCGTTGTTCCCACGAGAAATTCCATAAAAAACGGGGCGTGAAGTGAAAATCTAATTTTATTATTATTTTGTAATGAAGTTATCATGATCTTCATAATGAAAAGTCTATTTATTATTGTAACGCTCATCATGTAAATATAACTATATTAACAATAAATAGCAAGCATCTATAGTATGTTGGGAACCAGTCTGTGGATAAACGTAGCACGGAACGCAGAGCTACTTTGTATTTGGTTGTACCCGCTACGGACGGCCATTCGAATGACTCACTTTTCTGTTCGGCGCTTGAGTGTAACAGACAAAGAAAATAAATTTACGTTAATTCTAAAATTGGATTTTTAATGCAAATATCGCAAATATCAGTACAAGAATAAAGGATTTTATAGTTCAGAAGTGGTATTACAGCAAAAATATATTGTTTTTGTAACGCCCAGGATCATCGGATACCAAAGCTACAGGTGATGTAATTTTTTTTCCCATTATTCATAGAAACTAAAAACGATAGATTGAGCCTGAGAAGATTATGAAAAGAAATAAAGCGTCATTGAATACAGTCGTTGAATCCTGGATAAACTCGTGATAATATCATTTGATCAGAGATATGAACGTTAGAACTTTGTTTCTTTGTTCAACCATTGTTCCATCTGTATAGTTCAACATATAAATATAAATGTTTCTGTACTTTTACTGTTATATGTATAAATGTTTATTAGAAGATACAGTATCTGAGAAAATATAGCTTTTGTTCAATTCATAAGCACTAACGAGGGCAGATAAGATGGTTAGTTTTCTTGTCGTCAGTGTGATTATTTCTCTTAATAATTCACATATATGTCAATACATTTAGAGTGAGATGTTATGTAATTAATAATGGTTTTGGGTAATATCCCTTACAGCTAGGATGTTAATAGATTTGTTGTTTATTATTACGAACAATAAGTATGTTAAAAGGCCCAAGAAAAAAACATTTGTCTAAAATAAAGGAGGTATTATACGCAAATGGCAATGGTACAACATAATGGTATTTATGAGTTTCATGCGATTATAATGACTCAAAAAAAGGGATGAAAGTAGATTTAAATGAGATAGTGAAAAAAATACTTAACTAGCAGGCGGCCGCGACTTTGTACGCTTAGAGTGAGTTATTTGCACATGACATGTATTAGTAGAACACATAGGTTTTTAAAACAAACTTCGAACCTTTGTTTTAAACCCAAAAGGGATTTCTAAAGATACATTAGAAGCTCACCTTTACACCATCTACAGAGCATACATTTTATATTTCAAGTGTCTAACTTAAAACATAGGACTTTCATAAAAATTCCAACCCCGGTTTGACCCCTATAGGTGTGCATTTTCGTAAAATCAGTTTTGGCTAATTTTTACCCGCTATAGATAAAATCGAACTGCCAAAATTGACATTTTTAAATTAAAAATAGGTATTTCACTTCTAACCCCGGTGTACCTTAGAGAGCGATTTCTGAAAATAATATTTAACACGTATTTCATTATTTTATTGATATTCAAGCTGAGTTTAATTCCAATAACAAAAAAAAACGGCAAAATTTCATACTAACTTTTTTGAACACCCCACTTTATAAAAGGATTTTGTTGTAAAATTAATATAAATGAAAAATAGATACATAGTAGCCGATTCTTAGACCTACCGAATATGCATATAAAATTTCATAATAATCGGTTAAGCCGCTTCGGAGGAATGTGGTAACTAACACTGTGATAGGTGAATTTGATATATAAAATCAAATCAATTTGTCAATTTGTGAAAACGATGATCATCCTTGTTGTAATAGCAACCGCATTTTATATCGGTACAATAGTTGTCGGTACCTCAGGAAAATCTATGATACCTAGACCAAATACATCGTGGGCATTGTCTCAAGTTTCAGGAGATGGGTGACGGAGGTGATCATAATGAACGAAAGCATGAAACACCACCTCTGCGGAGGAAGCCCGGACGTGATTCTGAGCGACGAGGACAATACGAGGTGGTAGCCGTCAACGATCACGTTGTCAGAGCCGGCGCGTAATCAGACACAAGGATTTGAAATCGATGAGAATACTATACGTCCAGGTGGACTGAAAACTCAACATGTTTCGGAATTTCCAGGAAGGTTTGGCACTGAAGGCTTGCCACGATGATTTTATCACTTTGGTTTAGAAAAACATTACAACGCATTCGAACTTCTATTTGATTCCCTAAAATGCTAAAGTTTCATAAATAAATTCATAATTTATTTTTTTGTAAACAGAAACAAATACAAATCTTAGGTAGTAACATAGGATATGTACAAAGACGAGCTTAACCTTATTAGAGTTTACTTACAACAAACCTTAGGGTATGAAGGACATGTTACAGCGATGTTATGGCTTAAATCGTACATGTATCAATGTATTTTATCTGTCCAGGCATGCAATTATAAAATTAGAATTACATTATTGAATTAAAAAAAAATAATAATAAAAAAAAAAAACCAACAAAAAAAACTGTATTAAATAAATGTAACATTAAATTAATTTCATTAAACAGTTATGGCACATCAGTAATCATCATAGTAAGAAAAAAAATCTAAGTCATAAAAATAATTAGTAACCAATTTAAAAAGTCATTATCTTACAGACATTTTTGTCAGTCATGAAATCATGTTTACTTTAGTAAAACATTTTATTACGCAATGTCATTAAAATCTTCTGAAACACCCGACAAGGAAGGTAAAGATTAGATTATTCAAGAGATTTCAGAATAGCAGGCGCCATTCGAAAAATGCTCTTGCCCATAAAATCAGTTTTAGTGTTAGGCACGTAGATTTTATTTTTGTCTCGTCTGTTTCTTTCAACAACGTCTGACAGTTGAACGAATAAGCAAAGATTGTTTTTGACTAGCAGATATAATATTCTATAAAATAGGGTTTGTCTGTATCTGTAATCTTAAGATTAAACATTGATCGTAGGTAAACATAGTTTTGGTGCTTTAAGACTATTAGACCATACCTTAAGCGAGAAGCAAGTCAGAGATCATCATATAGATTTCGTATTTAGGCTAAAATAATATATACCTACTGACGGCCCGCCCCGGCGTCGCACGGGTAAAAAAAAGTTCCCGGCAATTTTTCCTAATTTGCTCACCGTTTAGACCTACCCTGGACTACGACAAACATTTTAAAACCAAAATCAGCTCAATCGTTCCAGCCGTTCTCGAGTTTTAATCAGACTAACGAACAACAATTGATTTTTATTTATATATAGAATATAGATAATATCCGCTATTTCACGGACGCTTTTAACAAAAAAAAAATAAAAATAATAATTGAGTACTTCAAACTCATGTCAGAAATAAAATGATTAAAAACTATGTTGAATATTGAACTTTCGAGACATAAACAATAGCTCAAAGATTATATAACCACCACGTATGAATAGTTTATCAAGAAAAATCATAGACAACCTATAAAATGAATATTGAACTTTCGAGACATAGACAATAGCTCAAAGAGTATATTACCACCACGTATGAATAGCTTATCAAGAAAAATCATAGGCAACCTTTAGAAAGACATTTATTTTACACTTTTGTTAACCTGTAGATAATAACAGACAAATAATTAGCAATAAATTAAAATGGCGACTATAATTTGAGATTTAAACTATCCTATCTGTCAAGTTGGATCGAACTGCACATGGTGTGGGAATTTTATTATAATCGGTTAAGGGGTTTAGGAGTCCATTGAGGACAAACATTGAGACACGAGATTTATATATATTAAGATTAGTCAAGATATATATATCTATAAATAAATACTTAGGTATAATAAAATTGATCTAAAACTGTTACGAAGGAAGTTTATTACAAAAAAATACGTGCTGTCTCGTTATAAATACTTCGATGCACGACATTACGAGCAAAACTACCACCGAAGTCTTGATTGGGTGATGAAAAGTAGGAAATCCATCTGATGGTTTATTAAGTAAACCTTTGTCTCTAACTTAAAATCCCATACATCTCAACTTGTTATCTTGAGCTATGTAAAAAAGAATTCCATATCGTTTCTCATTCGAATCGTAAGGAAATCGTTGTCCCTGCAAACTATTTGAACTCTCCCAATTTACTGCAAAAGATAAAATCTATGTTCCCCCCATAAAGCGACTAGATTAAATTGTTTAATAAGCTGGTACGGATTACCAATAAAATTATTTTTGTCGCGAGCAGGCAGTAGATTTAATAATAAGTGTGAATAGTTTGATTTATACAAATTCTGTTCAAGTGCGAGTACGGCCAGGCGGCCGGCGGCTGAGCACATATTTTTATTGTTAATTTATTTTGTTTTTAACTATTCACATTGGTAGTGTGAGATAATTTATATTGGTATATTATGTTTTTATTCGTGAGAACATTTAATACGCCTTTTATTTTTATTTATTAAAATAGGCTACACCAACAGAATATACACATAATAATCACTTTACAACAATCAATACATACCTACATTATTACACTATGATACATATTCTAATGAAAGGTATGTTTTTCAGATAGTCCACTTATAGGGTGAAACAAAAAAATTCTAAATTTAAAATAGTCCTAGGATGTTCTAATAGATGTCGTTAGTACGAGGCGTAACTCGTAGTTGCAAGTGTAGAAGAAATTGAAGCGAAGACGCCGTGGCGAGGTTAGTTTAGATGGTTAGAATTTCGATGCGAATAATAACGATAAAAAAAAAAAATTATGTATTCGTTACTGTACCATTTAATACTCTTTACTGTACCATTTAATACTCGTTACTTTCATATCGGTACGTTACTGGTTACTTTTGATACAGCATTATGTTCGAGTAACGAATCACATCGTATCGCGTTCACGTACAGATATAATTTGTAATTTGTGAAAACATTATTTACCTATCTATTACATAATCAAATGCGTAATGTTTTTTATATTCCCATATTTTCACCTAATTATGTTCAGTTATTCTAAATTTAGTTTGATTTAAAAAGTACAATGTTTGTAAAATGTTTACGAACCTAAATTTGCAATGGATTTACTATTTTGAAAATGACTAAGTTAATTTAAATATTTAACATTAACAACTCAAGTCATGATGTGTCAATGTATTATTTGATACCGCATCAAGGATACAAGCGCATACTAAAACAGTGTTGTTGGTACCGATTTATTACGAAAACTGCGAGTAACGTTATGTATTCGTAACAGTAAGGATTCGTTACTCGGTACTGGTCGGAGTACCTCCCCGTTACACAGTGCCGTAGTTATACACATATGATACGGGTTGCTACAGCGAAGAGAATCTTTGGTTGAATTTTTAACGCACCTGCTAGTTCTTTCAGCGATGATAGTGATAACAATGATTAAAACTATATATACATTGACATAAACTATTATTTAAGATCTGACATTGTATTAATAATTATTATGTATTCTCGCAAAATAAACAATTTCATTTAATTTCATGTCAAACATATTAATAATGCCTAAAAGTAGATGACACATACATATTAGTAAAAAAATTAACATTTTTATATAATTTTATACGAAATGAGATTATTCAATAATTTGGTATTTTTCGTTATTAATTTTAAGTTGAACGTATATTTGAATACCTATAACTATAGGTAATTAGAATGACTCATGTGAGTGAGGGAACAGTATATGATTTTAATTGTAAATACCAACAATTTAATGTGATTATAATGACTATATATATACCTATGTATAATAATACTGATAAATAAGATGTGAATTGAATACGTTATAAAAGATGAGCCGAGGTTCTTTTTTTTATGTGACAAAATGACTCGTAGGGTAGGTAGGTACCCATGTAATACATGAGCTTGGTCTGGCATGAGTGTTATGTGAGGTTCAAAGCCAAGACCAGAAAGTAGTGAATGGACTCGAAGAACCTCTTTCTGTCTAGCTTTGGGTGCCCATATAATACATGAGCTTGTACCAGCATGAGTGTTATGTGAGGTGCAAATTCAATGAACTCGAAGGAACTCTTTCTATCTAGCTAGTTATGAAATCAGTATCACAAATTATGAAAATTGTTATAAAAGATGAACTGAGGAATTTTGTTATGCGACTCTTGTAATCACTCGTAGGGTACCCATATAATACATGAGCTTGGTCTGGCATGAGTGTTATGTGAGGTTCAAAGCCAAGACCAGAAAGTAGTGAATGGACCCGAAGAACCTCTTTCTGTCTAGCTTTGGGTGCCCATATAATACATGAGCTTGTACCAGCATGAGTGTTATGTGAGGTGCAAATTCAATGAACTCGAAGGAACTCTTTCTATTTAGCTAGTTATGAAATCAGTATCACAAATTATGAAAATTGTTATAAAAGATGAACTGAGGAATTTTGTTATGCGACTCTTGTAATCACTCGTAGGGTACCCATATAATACATGAGCTTGGTCTGGCATGAGTGTTATGTGAGGTTCAAAGCCAAGACCAGAAAGTAGTGAATGGACCCGAAGAACCTCTTTCTGTCTAGCTTTGGGTGCCCATATAATACATGAGCTTGTACCAGCATGAGTGTTATGTGAGGTGCAAATTCAATGAACTCGAAGGAACTCTTTCTATTTAGCTAGTTATGAAATCAGTATCACAAATTATGAAAATTGTTATAAAAGATGAACTGAGGAATTTTGTTATGCGACTCTTGTAATCACTCGTAGGGTACCCATATAATACATGAGCTTGGTCTGGCATGAGTGTTATGTGAGGTTCAAAGCCAAGACCAGAAAGTAGTGAATGGACCCGAAGAACCTCTTTCTGTCTAGCTTTGGGTACCCATATAATACATGAGCTTGTACCAGCATGAGTGTTATGTGAGGTGCAAATTCAATGAACTCGAAGTAGCTCTTTCTATCTAGCTAGACATTATTAATTGTATTTTTTTTGTTAACATTGTAGTGTAGGTATGTACAGAATGTACACTTACATTATTAGGTAAATCTAAGCAATATTATGTGTGTAATAAGGAGATTTAACAAATTTTTTTTCTATACATACTTACATATTTCCTTTTGTACCTATTGATGTAACGAAGGGACTCGTTATTTGTTACGGATGGCCGACTGTAACGCTCATCATGTAAATATAACTATATTAACAATAAATAGCAAGCATCTATAGTATGTTGGGAACCAGTCTGTGGATAAACGTAGCACGGAACGCAGAGCTACTTTGTATTTGGTTGTACCCGCTACGGACGGCCATTCGAATGACTCACTTTTCTGTTCGGCGCTTGAGTGTAACAGACAAAGAAAATAAATTTACGTTAATTCTAAAATTGGATTTTTAATGCAAATATCGCAAATATCAGTACAAGAATAAAGGATTTTATATTATATTCAATTATTTGTGTTTTCCCAACCTAACCAAGACGAGTTTTTGCATGAAGTTTGAGTAAAACCCAGAGAGTTATTACGTAAACAAAATAGTACTAAGAATAACTCCACTACAAATACTTTGTAAGATTTAAATATTTCGCATTTCCCGCATACGAAAGAAAATATGATTCTCGTTTGCAAGATTTACGCGGGATGTTCTTACAAAGTTTAATATAATGTTTTCCTTACACTTAAACGCGCGGCATAGTGGGTTTGAGATGATGCAAGCAGTTTCAAACTTGGAAACTTTTTCTTTTTTTCCTTTACAGAGAACAGAAATTCTTATTAAATGTGAATGTAAGTTTGTAACATTGCGTTCAAAAGAAATGTTGCAAAAAGATTCGTTTATTCTAAGATTATTCGCGAATATTCAGAGAAAAAATAGATTTAGCAAAAGATTAAAATATTGCGTATTACGCCAGAACGATATAGAACCTAATGCACCTATATTATAATAAAGATAGTACCTAACCTCGCGTATTAAAAAATGTTTAAGCCATCAAAACAAGGTTGTATCTATGTATGCGCTCGTTGTTAGGCCCTATACCTAATGACTCAGCAAAGTACGTAAACAGTAATTAGTTTCTAAGAGGGCTTTTACACAGTTGAGGGGCTTTTCACCGGTGAAATGTCCACTGCTGTTCATAGTCCTCCTCCATGTACAATTACTACGTTTGGAAACGCAAGCACAACCTACTGCATCCATTGTGTGCCCGCTTTTATAAATCATGTATTCATTATACGACTGCGCCAAAAGGAGGGTTATCTTAGTAGGAGGACGTCCGACGCTATCTTTTTTTAACTTCAGCCCCTATATATACAGTCAGTATATATACGAAACTTCAGGTCATCTGTTTTACATTTAATATACTACTGCCTGACGCTCAATCTTTTAGATTATCTCCTCAATATTGGTTTGTAAGTTAACATAAAAAACCTAGCCTCTCCTAACCAACAAAAGGTTCATATCATAATTCAATAAAAGTTCAGGTCAAAATCTGCTTTATCTAAACATTCGGTGTTTGTTCAAAACCCAGCGATAAAGTTGATCCATCTATGAATACGCGATAAACACAAAACAATAGACTACATAAGGCTAAAATTAGACCAATTTGTATTCAACAGACGGACAGAATCGAGGGCGCGACACTCCGACCACTTTTATTATTTACCTACCCGCTGTACCTACAGAATATCCAATGATTTTCACAAAGAACTTTATCCCTGATGAAAGTACTGGAATATTCACATTGGATTTCATAAAGAGGTTTTACTTTTGTCACGTATAGTGATCGCATTGTCTTGTCTAGTCCCTTAAGGGATCTTACGAAGTTTTGTGATTTGTTCTTAGATGTTGGCGAGGGCTTTATGGTAAAGAATTCATGAGAATAATAGAATTTAAATACGGTTTGGACTTACGACATATAACAAAATATATATTAAGAGGAGTAAAACAGCTTGCCATTTCAATCATTTAAAGCTGGGTCCACACTTGTATCATTTCGGCGTATCGTATCCCCGTCGCGTATCCTCGGTGCGTATCATGATCGCTAGTTTGGACGCAAACTGATACACGTTAATGATACATGCCGTATCCGATACGGCCCGATCCGCACCCGATCTCCAATGATCGCGTATCAAGATACACCTCGTATCCGATACGCGTATCACGGTAGTATGGACGTATTTTGATACTGTATCGTGATACACCCCGAACCATCCTGTGTCGGTTTTTCCGCGATCATCAAAGGGGATACGCGTTGCATTGAACAAGTTTGGACGTGAATGCTTGATGCAGTGCTGCCAAACGACGACCTCTGTGGCTCGGTGGGCGAACGTCCGCCTGAGGCGCAGGAGGTTGCGGGTTCGATTCCCGCCGGGGGACCAGATTTTGTACGATCTATAATTTCTGGTTTCGGGTCTGGGTGTTTTCTATGTATCATATATGTATGTATTTACAAAAAAAAATGTATTTATGTAGTATATCCGTCACCCATAGTACAAGCTCTGCTTAGTTTGGGGTTAGGTGATGATGTGTGAGTAGTCCGGAAATATTTATTTTATTTATATTTAATGCTGCGGCAATTACCGTGTTCTACGGCTTTCAGGCCAAAATATTACACAATGCACTGCCTACGGCTGCAACCCTGTAGCCGTAGCAGTTTCTACGGCTATTCGCAAATTCTACGGTAATTGATTAAATCCGATGCGCGAAATTACTCACTTCTCACTGACCCAAATATGATTTGACAGGAGATCGAGAGGAACAGCACTTTGGGATTGTCGATTTTAAACATCGGAGTAGCTAACTGTATTCGATTAATAATCCAAATATACCGAAAGCCAACATTGCAAAGTTGTCTATGGTTGTATGGACTTTGTTACTCTTGAAGTTACTTGTTACATTTTCTTTTTGAAGCGTCCATATTTGTAAAGTTAAATTTGATACGCTGAAATGATACAGTATCACATAAAAGTATAAAATGAGCGTCCATACTTATGATACGGATACTCGATACGCCACGCCTGATCGTGATACACCGAAATGATACAAGTGTGGACCCAGCCTTATGTGATGATTGATTGAAATGGTTTTAGCTTTTGTAAAAGCGTGTCTATATTTTGGTATCTGTTTTTATTAATCAAATGTATGAAATTTTATAAATATGAAACAAAAAATGTTCATTGATTTCCTGTTTATTCTAGCTTTAATTATCTTGAACCACCAATGTTGACCAAATCATAGGTCTATCTTAAACGGTGCCTTTTAAGTTTGATTTTTTTCTTATTTCGTATTCCAATATTTTTCTTTTCAGTAAAAAGTTTATTTTTTTATTTTACTACTTCACTAAATATACAGAGTATGGACAAATTTATTTTAAGACATCACGTATTGCTATATAAAATATATACTTACTTTCTTATGCGAAATAGTCAACTAAATCTAATTTAGATAAAATGCCGCTAGCATTTGTTTGTCTTTGGTGATCACATTGATATTTGTTGTGATAGAAAGAGACAAACTTCATGCTGACTTTCAAATAGTTGCTATCTATTTTGCATAAGAAGTTTATTGTAAATGACCAACTGTTTTAGAATGTAAGTGTTCTGCAACCCAACACCTATGGTGCGTATAATTTAGGTCTACTGGGTCTAAATACGTATAAATAATTTAAAAACCTAACTAACCCGGACTACTACCTACTCGTAGGTTAGCTGTAAATGAAAATTAGTCTCAACTAGGGTTGCCAACTCTAATGAGAAGATAAACTTTAATTTAAATTAAAAAATCTTTTTTTCCACGCGTGTTTTTAAATTCTCTGATTTTGCTTATCTATCGTATAGTTATTATATGGGATAAGGACAAGAGAATGATTAGTTATTATTGTACTAAAATACTCTAACCCTCAGACTCGCAGAGTCGGCACACCAGAATAGATGGTAAATTTATTTATATATTATTATTTATCTAGTTATCATAAAATAAATTTATTATTAAAGAAATATTACTTGCTATTTTTTTATAAAGTTAAATCTTGACGATTTAGCGGCGAATGATAAAGCTTTATGTACTTTATCATTTGATGCTTATATGTTGTGAATGTATTAAAAAATCTTCTTTACACATTGTGAAACTGATTGTAATACTTTGAATATATTTACTGTATAATAACTCGCCATCAATGTTAGCAACCAAAATTGGCAGGTAGAAAATGTCTAGGCATTAAGCCAAACTTAATGTTTAAATAATGTATTTACATATAAAAAAAGGACTATGTCAGGTGCGATTCGTGCAGGTGCGATTGGCCTAGGTGCTGTAGGTGTAGCTGGACTACTTTATCAAAAAAATATTAAACTTTACAACTTCATCTTTGACAGCCCTATACCAGATCCATACTAAAAAATGTCCTATCTGCTTTTAATTATTTAAAGAAAACTAAGCCGTATGTTCGAAACCCTAGGTTTCCGTTTCGCGTAATTACGTCAGCAGTTTTATAAATCTTTAAAGGAGCGTATTTTAGATTCGGGACTCAAATGAGCAAAGTTTGCGCGCTGTGGTCGGGTGAACTTTTTGTTGATTATTTTAGGGCGTACGTGTTACCAGGAGGATTGAATAAAATACTTGCTGCTTTAATTAGGCGAAAATACTTTGGAATTAAAAGGTAAACATAGCGAGCGTTGTTGGCAATACGATCTGTATCTTGATGATAATAGTTACCTTCGAGATCTCTGAGATTCAAACTGGAAACTTACCATCAGGTAAGATTTAGAGTATTTAAAACAATAATTAATTAATTTAAACATATCATTTAAAAATTCAATTATCCATCCTTTTACACGGAATCCTTTTTATGTATATTTTAGTGTTATATTATAGATAATAACTTGTAATTATTATAGATTTGCACACCTGTTTAGGTAGAGTGTTAATGGACATTTAATTTAGATTTAAGACCTATTGTACAAACATTCTCGCAAATAAATGAATTATTATTATTATTATATCTGTACTAATAATATAAAGCTCAGTCAGATCAGTTTGTTCCTCTGTTAATTTTCTTGAACGCGCTAATCTCAAAAAATAGCTATCCGATTTGAAAATTATTTCAGTGTTAAAAAGCCTATTAGTTAAAAATTAATTGTTTGAATACTGATTATTATGTATATAAAGTCCTGTCTGTTTTACCATTATCCTACGCATTATGTACCATGTACTCTCCTACGGTGAATAAATAAATACAATACAATATTTATCTCGGAAGGCTACTATTTGCCGCGTGTAAATACGATATACATAAAAAGAAGTTTGGGAATAAAGAGTTCCGATTTTACGATTCATCATCTTATTGACTTCAAAAATAATATTATTTTAACCAACAAACCAACATAAAAAATCAAAAGCGGAAGATAATTCCTTATATTACCGGTTATCGTTTAAATCCGCAATATCCGCATTTTGCAGATAATTTCGTTGGTAATCGAGGCGCACCAGCAAATCTATTGGAAGAAATCCCCACATACACGAATGACCCAAATTCTTCAGACTTCACAGAAGTATGGAGTTTGGTGCAAGTTACAAAATAAATAATGTAAACAGTAGCCCATTTTGTGATTTCCATTCGAGAAAGACTTTTCTGGGTGATTATTGGTCTTGGGCGATTCATACCGTGGTAGTTCAGTTTCTTGTAATTGGACTTTGCGCTTGAAGCAACAATTTGCCAGTGTCGAGTTAACTAAAATTATAAAGTGAAAAAGATGTTACTCAGTTAAACGCCGTTTTGCATTCCGTGGTATGAACAGCTCGCTGTATAGACCTTAGGCTTTAGGCTTTGAACATGACATGACATGAGATTGACATGAATTGGACCATGTCAATTAATTGGTGACCGCTTGGTTATATTGGTGACCTTTTTTGTACATAGTTTATTTATGCGGTGGCTATTTTATGGTCAAACTATTTGATAGGTAATTTTTTTTTTCGTGTTTTTTATTTAACTTGGTAAAATTCCTTTAGGTCAGCTTTTAATATTATAAGCACAAATAAGCACTCATATTTACGTTCCTCTGCTGGGTCACAGGAACTTTCTCTTAAAAATAAAACAATTCCAATGGAAAATAGTACTACAGGTATATTTTGACGGATAATTTGTTTTTGTAACATTACATTCGGCTACCGAACACGCCGACACCATAATTTTTTATTTGCACTGAACAATTAAATCCACAACGTACATAATTAATACACAAATTTCATCGCGTTGCAAACAAACAAAGACCCTCATAGCTGCTCTGTGTCAAAAAATACTGTGACAAATTCAATTACCGCTTTCAGATTTATCTTATTTATCTTTCAAACACACACACACACGCACTCTCTCTCACACACACACACACACACTCACATACACACACACACACACGCATATTAAAAGCAAAATTATAACACTAAACTACAGTTTGTGTGCACTTACCTAATAAAAAAATGTTTCTTTATATTTATTTATACACTAAAGTAATAGTAATAATAGTATAACTTAATCTACTTAATTGTTTTGTACTTGGAAGAGCGAGGTTCCCTAACACAGGTATTTTTTTACTTAAAAGGGAACCTAAAACACTGTTTGTTATTTGTTAAATTAAGTTATGAATAAAGATTTTGTATTTTGTATTTTTTTGTATTTTTGTAATTCAATACTTCAATTATTGTCTCTTATTTGTCACTGGCAATTTGAACTTGATTATGGCTTTTCGCTCCCACCCAGCGTGTGATCCTCATGATCTGTGGTTTAAATACTTAAGTAAGATATCGCGAAAAGTTTATCCCATGCATCCCAAACATCCGAACTCTCTGTCTGTCGGACACTAATCCCAACGGTAGGCTTACTGCATTGTGCATTTCTAGACGTAGCAAATCTATTGGAACTAACAGGGTGGTTCACGCTCTACTCGGTTTACATATGTGAGGAAATTGAGCGTCTTGGGGATTCAGGCTTTATTGTTTGAGGAAATTTCCATGCACTTATCTGCTTAGTTTAGTGACCTATATTTTTCTCCATTATGCATGTATATTCTAGATAATTTCGGTTCTTAGGGAACTTCCACTTATTCAGAAATATGAGAGGGTTAGACCATAACCCACCACGCTGTTCTAATACTGGTTGGTGGGTGCAGTCAGCGTCAATTTCGTCAGTTGATATAAGCGTAAGAAGTCAAAATAATCTAAAAACATGAAACCTGATTGATATAAACTGTCTGTCTGTCTGTCTGGGAAATCATAGCTCCCGAACGGATGAAGCGATTTCAATTTAGTTTTTTATGATAGGTGAGTTTTGCGTGAGTGCTCTTAGACATGTTTGACGAATATCGGTTGACCAGTTTATAAGTTATGAGACAATCGGGGAAGGAAATCCGTAAAATCTTAAAAATATACTCGAGTGGGGTCTCAAATGAAAGCGCACCACGTGCACATTACAAAATAGTTTGACTTTCACCTTTTCTGGGAACTAAAGTTCTGGAATCGAGGTGTTATTTTATTTTAAATTTTATTTAAATAGCTTAGTTTGTCAGATTAATTTGACTACTCTAGACGTTTATATCAATTTGACGCTGACTGTAACAAAGCGTCGTTCGTTGCTCGGCAGGGAATACCACGGGCCGGTGACTTTGGTGTTTGAAACCCCTTATCTATTCTCTGTGGCTTGTGTGTGTGTCTTGGGACCACCGGAGGAACAGATTTTGTACGATCTACAATTTCTGTTTTTGGGTCTGGGTGTTCTCAATGTATCTTAAGTAGGTATATATTTAGAACAAAAAAATATCTATGTAGTATGTTAGTCACCTAACACCTAGTACAAGCTCTGCTTAGTTTGGGGTTAGTTAATAATGTGAGATTGGTCCGGAAGTATATATTTATTTTATTATTTATTTGTCATACTGACTAAGAAAACATATAATAACGTAAGGATAGGATTACTGTTAAAAAGAAAGGAATAAAACACATTTTATATAAGAAACATTAAACATACATACAAACACACAGCAATTGGCCCAAAAACGCCTTCAACTCAGCATGTGCTATTTTGCACGTGACAAAACAACGCTGATCTTCCATTGAAAGCCTTTCGAGTTACAGCCACATACAATTTAAACAAAGAACAACAAAACACGTGAAAACTAGCCAGAGAGTTGAGTTGAAAAGTTTTTTAAGTGATGACTTCTGGGAGTTTAAAAAGATTTGTCACGTAACGCGTAACGACACCCCGATATATCGTGGTGCACTAACTTACACTTCGATCTTTGTAATTGAATATTAAAAATCTTTGGCCAAACCTGCGCGAACAAAGCGACTGCAAAAACGGGTGCGTCTGCCGCGCGGCTGACGCTACCCATGCTTAACTATGGCCCTTTGCACACCTACGCGACCACAAAGCGGGACGTTTACAGATAAAAGGTTTACAGAAAAACTTGTAGGTTTGGCTGAAGCCTTAAGTAATTTTTGAAATTGCGTGGGTTGATGATACTTTTAAGTATAAATATAGCTTAAAAATCCGTAAGCCTCAGTGGTCCTAAAAATCCTTTGAAGTTCACAAAACACTTTTAGCCACCATAATGGAAGAAACCTTTGAAAAACACCAGCAAAGACCAAAGCAATTTAATAAAGTCTCATTCAATTGGCTAGTAATAAGAAGTACTAACTAAAGATCCTGGCGCCGGTGGATTTAGTAATGGAAAAAATAACTTGACTTTTTGTCTTAGATAAACCGATATTGAATATTCTATTACAAATCTATTAGAAATTGTGTAATCTATACTTAATCTCATATAAAGTCCCCCGCCGTGTCTGTATGTCTTTTACGGGTTTGTACGTTTTCATAGTGAATAATAAATAGCTATTAAAGTAAATGGGCTATTTTTCATCCCGTACAAATAAAATGTTCGTGATGGAAAATCCATTTAACGAGCCGAGCGGAAAACTTGTGGCTAACGGGTCTCGACATATAAGGTAATAATTACCTTAAATTCTCGTTAATAATATGTACACGTTTTAATAACTAGCCCGTACACTCGCCGATCCTTAAAACGAAGATAAATATTGCGCCCACCATCAAACTTGAGTACGTAAGTGATATACAATAAATAAATAATTTCCGGACTACTCACACAGCGTCACCTAACCCCAAACTAAGAGCTTGTACTATGGGTGTTAGGTGACTAAATATTTTTTTGTAAATACATACATGTGATACATGAAAAGACCCAGACCCGAAACCAGAAATTGTAGATCGTACAAAATCTGGTCCCCCGGCGGGAATCTAACTATATTTATAGATTTATTAGGTTCCCCAGCAAACGTTGTTTTGCAAAATGAAAAATAGATAGTAGCCGATTGTCAGAATAAAATATTAAAATATGGTAAAAATCGGTAACGCCGTTTCGGAGGAGTACCTACGGTAGCTAACATTGTGACATGGAAATTTTATATACCTATTAGATTTATGTACGCATTATTTTTCTTCGAGTTAAGTGTCGGGAGACACAAAGCGAGTCTAGAGGCTAAAATGCAATATCTTTGGCCAGATTCCGGTTGAGAAATCAACGTCAACTCAAAATTATTTTTTTTCCCTATAAAATAAATGGAAAAATAAACATTAATCTCGATAACAATATATTTGATAAACTGAATATACAAGGTTGCTTGTGCCTGGGATCTCGAACTACCGTCGCATTTATTAATCTGAAGAAATCACTTTGCAGAAATTCATTTCGCCCGTGATGTCGATCGACGGTGCGGAGGCACCTTAGAATAATCCAATCCATAATTCAGGAAATGGGGTGGTTGGCACCCGGGGGGTTCGATATATCTCAATAGATGTGCATGAATTAAGTACAATTCGAGTTGTTCTTTGTTGTGGAAACGCCTATTCTTTTTACGAGAATTAGGGGTTTTCAGTATTTTATATTACGATATTAATTTTCTTGTATTGTGGTTTTGTTCTGTTATGTATTAAGAGTTGCATGGGTTGATGATATAATGGGCTGTCGAAGTACTATCGTTTTATTGCCAATATAAAATATTCAATAATTTTCAGCTGAATCACGAAACTATTTGGAATTTATTACAAACGCTTTGCAAAATTTTTGCCTTTTTGATATTTATGGGTGTTTTGCCATTTTTGCCAAAGTGAATTGCACCAGGCAAAATTAAATTAAGCTACAAAATATCGAAGTTGATTTTGGAAATAGTGTACAATAGATTGATATATAAATTGATTAATTATGTTTCATTTATAATGTAAATGAGAATAGGGAATCGAAATTACAAAATATAGTCAATGTAAGTAATCGAAATCCTGTAAACGGAAATACCTATTTGAAAAGGACAAAGGACCTAAAGTCCCTTCAGTAATATTTTTGTTATTGGTCCGATAAAGTTGGAGCGTCTGATAAAATTGCGGATTCCGAAATATGAATAAAGCAAGGGTACTGATATTGAAGTGAGTCTTGAAAATTTCATCGTTGTTCAAGTTGATTTGTTTTTGATTGAGAGCCAAAATATTGGGTAAACTGTGGGGCCAATATATTTTTAATAAGCTTTACGCGCCACGGCGCTTTTATTTTTCACATGGCACGTATTTTTCCGCGGAAAAAATTTGCCTAACGGCCTACGTGCTTTAACGGTGATACTCGTAGCAAACATCGTGAGAAAGCCGGCATGTTCTGATAACTTAAAAAAAAAGATTCACCAAGGGACTTCTCACTTGACGAGAGAGATTAGGCCTTAATTTACCACGCTGGCCAAGTGCGGTACTTGGTGAAATCTGTTTAAACTTACTCAGCATCATCTTAACTCTAAGTAGAGCTTGTGCTGTAGTGGAGGTTACAGTGTAAGCTTTTATAGTGTTACATTGAAAATCACTTAGAATAAGTAGATTATTGAAATCCTGGTACCTGTTTGTAAATGTCAAGAGATTGAATTCCGTATATAAAGGCTATTTAGGGTTCCGTAACCAAAGGGTTAAACGGGCCCTATGACTGAGACTTCGTCGTCGGACTTTCTGTGTTTTTGCTACTTCAGTTATATGCACATATAAGCCAAAAATTTTATTTTTTATGAATACGTGGCTAAATATTCAATCGACACACACAGCGCAACGCCTAACCTAACTTGCCTAAATTTTTAAAAATCACTTAAAATGTTAGGCAACGTTGCGCGAGCCAGTACTTGGATGGGTGACCGCCCGAACAAAATCTTTTTGCACAGTATTTTTTTTTTTTTATTCATCTCATTCTTTTGTCGATTTACTGAAGTTTCACTTCTATCGTGTGTGAATCGCACACACACCTTTTTTTAATTGCAAAATGTGTATAAACTGTACACGGAATCTTAGGTGTAGTCTACCTAATACTTATATATTTTTTTATATACTACTCCAAGTTGTTAACTTTCACATTGCCAAAATAAGGAGCAAACCTAAGAAACCTAAGAAAAAGGTAACTTTATACGGTACCTAAGTAAGTTTCGAAAATTTGTTTTATTGCGTTCGTATTAAGATATTTTGGGACACCAGTTGTGGTATTAGCACAGAAAAACGTTACTTACACTAAGCGGGTTCCGGTACGTGCTTACCGAAAACACCTTTCGTGTTATATGGTCCATTCTAAGAGGATTATGAAGCATCCATATATTTATATATGCTACCCAAAGGTTTCCCCTACTTTTCTAAGGACTACATCGCATCAAACCACTCTTCTATAGATTATTTATAGATAACAACAAGTTATTTGTCAAAAATGATTGAATAATAACATAAAAAAATATTAGTCCAAAAAACAGTTAACAATTAGTATGTAATGTTTGGTTATATGTATAGATAAAGTTGCATTGCAAAAATAATAATTCAATGAAATCGTTGAAAGTGAACATTAAAATATAAGTAATAAGAACAAATTGTAAAATATTTAAATGTGATGAATATACTCAGGTTTAAAACTCCCTATTTTTATTTGATAACACGTAATTTTTGAAGTGAAACTTCTATAGAATCGTAGTGATTTCAAACCGGATGCAAAAAGATGAAACGGAAATGATGTAAGAGACACAAATACAATGCTTTATTTAAATTTCGACGAATTTACGAAGTATCGCGCAAAGAGGTATTGCTGTATTTTATTTATATTAATTTGTAACATACTTTATGTAATACGCTTTATTGAAGTAATATAAATAATCCGAATAATTACAGATATAATGTTTGTTTCTCTTAACATTTTAGTAGATGCGTTCATTTACCCTTTTTTTTCTATTCGATATATATCATAATTATAGTTCATAAGTAGTAGACTCCAATCGTGCGTCGTAGCTGACACACACACACTTTTTTTTAATTCTTATTATTCTTTCGTCGATTTACTGAAGTTTCACTTCTATCGTGTGTGAATCGCACACACACCTTTTTTATTGATAGAGCTTTTCATTTTGAATTTTTTTCCTAACTAATTACATGTTTGAAATGCATATTCTAGCTATAATATGGAACCAAATATTAATTTTTTTATTGTATTTATCCAACACATAAAACTCCGTTCCAAAAATATAAACAAGTCAAGCAACAACGTGAATTGCCAGAAAGTTACAGATGTAAAGAAGCTTATTCATATTTCGCAAGCTTAAGATTGTCGCGGTCTGAGTTACGTTACTTTTTCATGAATACATCGCGTTTAAGACGTTCTGTTGTGTTACCTACTTGCCGGTTTTGTCTGGTATATTTCGTTTTATTCGGAGGTTTTTTTCATTTACTGTTACACACAGTACTTACGGGAGTTTTATAAAGGAAAAACTTTCCGTGTTATGTTTCCTTATGCGATTCAATTTCTGGGCGTAGTAAAGCTCTTGGTCGGTTATATTGTTTTGCGATTTAGGAAGCTAAGCCTGTTTCATAGTCTGCGGGTACGGACTAAATTAGTCAATGATTATAATTTAGAACTATTTAACCAACTGACAAGTGTCAGTGACTGGCTGACACAGATTTCACTATAAAATGACTAATCAATACGAAGATACCTTCTAGGTCTTCATGCTCCATCTAAGACCACATTGTCACATAACATCAGGTGAGATTGTGGTCATATAAGGCGTATTAAGCTCAAAAACAAAAGATAGTGAAACAGGCTCTAAGTATAATTTAGCTTTTAGGTATGACTATGTATTTATTTACTATGGTATAAATGTAACGACATATAATCTATTTTCAAGTTAAACCAAAAATACTTTTCATTCACACATATAACATTCATATTGATTTTTTTTTTCTGCAACTTACTGTTGGTTTTAAAACTCTGAAACAATAATGTTAATTATACATCACAAATATAATTTACTCGAAACGAAAAACAAGGTTTAGATTACCTGTTTATTTAAAAAAAAACAACAGCAGCTCGAAACCCATAGCAGTTTTTTTTTGTTAAATAAGTACAAAATATTTGTAATTATTATAAAAAAATCTGATGGTCAAAATAACTTTCCAATAAGTCTATCGAAAATTCATTAAAAAAAACCTTAATTCTTTACTATATCAAAACCCTTATGTACCTGCCCTGTTCTTTACACGAACAATGGCTGGATTTTTTAAGAGCTGATCCCACCTTATCGTGAATACATTCCTTGAATTATGACAAGGTAATTCAGAACTTCAGCATTTTTATCGTTCCCTTTTGTGAGTACAGTCGTAAACTAAAGCGCCGAGGTAAACACCTTTCTCTAACTGGCTCTTGGGACAGCCCAGGAGGAAATAAAAAAGTTTTATTTTACTAATAAGGATTTTTGGACACCAAGAGGAAAATGAGTTCCAGAGCTGGTTGCTCTGTTGGGTTATTGAGTAAAAAGTAAAGTTAGTACCTAATATATAGTTAAAATAACACCCGATTCCAAAACTTTCGTTCACTTAAAAGTAATAAATCTAAATTTAAAATTTAAGAAAAACCCCCGATTCCAATGCCTTAATTTCCTTTAATGTATAACAACATAATATTATATGTAATGTGGACGCGATGCGTTTTCATTTGATACCCCACACTAGTATATTTGCAGATTTTCGGTTTTCCTTCCCCACTCTAACCCCCATAACTTTTAAACGGCTCAACCGATTTTCATGAAACATGTCTAAGAACACTCGCGCCAGACTCACCTTTCATACAAAAAAAACTAAATTGAAATCGCTCCATCCTTTCGGGAGCTATGGTGACACAGACAGACAGACAGACACACAGACAGACAGACAGACAGACAGACAGACAGACAGACAGACACGTCAAACTTATAACACCCCTCTTTTTTGGTCGGGGGTTAAAAAGTCTATTTTGTAATGTGCATGTGATACGCTTTCATTTGAGACTCCACTTAGGAGTATATTTGCATATGTTCGGTTTTCATTCACCAAACATACTCCCGCGAAAATCACCTGTCTCATCATCATCACCCTATTAACGTTCCCACTGCTGGGACACAGGGACTTCTCTCTTGACGAGAGAGATTAGGCCTTAATTCACCACGCTGGCCAAGTGCGGGTTGGTGAATGTCACATGTTCTTCAAACTCTTTTTTGAAGTTCTCAGAACATGCCGGTTTCCTCACGATGTTTGCCTTCACCGTTAAAGCACGTGTTTAAAGCGCACATAAATTTCTCAAGAAAAATCCAGAGGTGCGTGGCGGGGTTTGAACCCACGACCTTCGGAATGAAAGTCGAGTGTCCTCCCACTTAGCCAACACGGCTTACAGCATCATTATCACCTGTCTACAAATAAAAAAAAAACTAAATTGAAATCGCTTCATCACTTCGGGAGCTATGATGCCACAGACAGACAGACCGACAGACACGTGAAACCTATAACACCCATCTTTTTTGCCGAGGGTTAAAAATACACAGTAAAATCATATTGATACGATGAGGTTACAAAAGTTTATATTGTAGGCTCCATAAATAAATACATCTAAATTATAATGCTTAACAATATTTTGATACTCAACTCGGTTAAAAGGGTGCTTAAAACATGCATTTATAAACTGTAATGATTCAACATAAACCAAATAAAATTTGTTCCTATAATTCAATTGATTAATTTCATCATACCATATCATACCATGACAAATTAATGAATAAATACACCTGAAAAGGTGCAACAGATAAGTTTTTTTTAAATATAAAGACTAAAAGCAATTTGAAAACATCCTATTAAAACTTGATAAGGATCGATAGAATAGTGATCGATCTCTAATCAGCAGAGTTTGGTAGATTTCGGTAAAATACATAAAAATTACTAACATAACAAAATAACAAATACAAGAACGCATTATATAGATGCATCAACATATGCTAAAAACTAGAGGCTACCCCCGTAATATATCTCCCGCTAAAAAATCCCCTGGTTGTTTCGGCAGCTAAGCCGTGTCAATAAAGATTTGTTCATTCAGTGAAAAATTTAAATTCATCGATGGCTTTGACGAGCTAAAACGTAGAGCCGGATTTTCCGGATGTACGAAACTTCTATTGCAAAATGAATCTATTGACTTTGTTACAAAATCTTTTTCCTTTTTTGCTGGAAACTTTTGATAACAACATTGTGGATCGTATCGAGGATGAAAGAATGAATAACAAGGTACGCTTGCAAGTGTTTTATTTGAAGTCTTGTAATAAGTAAAGCAGATCGTAGTAATAGTCCCTCCGGGCGACTTTGTCCATTTCCTAACTTGACCATTTATTTTCCTAAATCGTATTGTTATATTAAACCGATTTGACACATAAGAAAGTGGACAACTTTGGAAGTGGCTAAGTTGGGAAGTGTACAAAGTGAGTGTTACAATAAATATTTTTGTTGTTATTGCTTATTAACGCAGATTCTGTGATTAGTTTTTTCAATTTACACTTTTCAGCCTTCTAGTTAAATTTACTACAAAAAAATTACTGAAAGTAAAAAGTCATAATATTTTGTTATGCGTACACTCGAGAATATAATATACGGTTTTTCTTCCCCACTTTAACCCCTCATATCTTGTAAGGTCAACCGATTTTCATCAAACATGACTAAGAACACTCGCGCAAAACTCACCTTTAACACACTTAGTTGAAATCGTTTCAACCGTTCGGGAGCTACGATGCCGTCAAACATATAACAACCCTCTTTTTAAGTCGGGGGTTAAAAAGTTGTATCTACGAATGCAAATACATTCTTAAGTAAGCAGTAATATTAATGGACAATAAACAAAAGGCAGTAGCAAACGAAAAACAGAAACGTAAACTGAATGAAGTCAAGCATGCCTCGCCGACAGAGCTGTACCTCTCAGTTTATTATGCATGGCGTAATTATTAGTCTACGTAGCTGTGATGGAGTTGGCAGTATACAATAGTTACTGCCTGTTACTGCCCTGTTACTGCTATGTTATCGCCACGTTCTGCATTTTACATTTGATTGTTCAGTAATTCCGGCTATCAAACGGTAATGACGATGTCTGTTGGTTGGTTGTGGTTATGTAAATGAAAACGGAATTGTCAGTTATTCTGATGAATTTACCTTACAACTCGTGTTATTTGCTCATATTCGGGTTTCGTTGTAGCTAATGGTTGATCATTTTAGATAGATATATGAAACGTTTATTTGTAACTACACTTATAAAATTATCGAACAACAACACAGCAATGCATTATAAACTTATGATTAGTTAGGTTAACATGATTAGCTACATTTTGTCACATTTTTGTTCATTATTAAATATTAAGGGGATCTCTGTAGGTACATACGAACCTGCCATACCAATGTTATGTTTATTATATGTTGTCAATAATAATAATAAAAAAATAATGCGGTATAGCATCTGAAAATAGGATTTTCAGACGCTATACTGCTACAACAATAGGTAAGACCCGTGTTAAATGAACATAGTCAAGTATTCACCAAGTTCCTATGAAAAAGTGCATTAATATATATTTTTTTAATTTTTATAAAACGTTAATATATAGAATCTTTTTTTCACCTTCGTTTGATATTGTGTATGTAATAAATGTGTGATTTAGTATTTCTATTTGCAGGTAAGCCTGATGAATTCACGAGTCTTCGCCCCAAATTATCAAAACCCCTTAAGTAAGTCCATTTGTTTCTCTAGTTGACCAACATGTATTACTAATTTACGAAGTTTACAAATTCTTTTCAAAGGATTTGAAAAATATCCGTTATGAGCTGAACAAAATTCTACCTACATTTTCAAAACAAATGAGTTAATTACGATTTAACTTGCTACACTGCATTAATTTTACAAAATTATTAAAGTGTACTGTAGTAACTGAAAAGTATTATACCGTTGGGCAGCAAAATACGAATGGAACGGGCAGTGCGCCAAATAATCTTGAATAGCTAATTTGGAAATCTGTTACATTGGTGAAAATTGTTTTAAACTCGCAAAGTTCGTCCGTATATCAACATCGTAAACCAGACTTCCACTAGCGGTGATGTGTAGCTAGGAACTGCAGATACGAATCGAGGCTTGTTGTTGGATCGTTATCCATCAAGCACACTACGCTTCAGCTAAGCTAGGTATAATATAAGTAATAATAGTAATTAGGTTTAACGTGTTCCTGAATGTACCTATTGATATTACAATTTTGGAAATAGAATGTGTGAAATTTGTGCGGAGTCTCGCTGGAGCTAATTATTTAATAATTAATAAACAGCCTTTTTTTTTAGCCGTGTAGCATCCACAATTAACCTTTTACTTCCTCATTGATCTAATATAACACGTTACATTTGGTATGGAATGTCGTTATAATATTTATATTATAATAACGAATTTTACTTCCTATTGGCAGGCCATTTTCGCTTTTATTCTTACAGTAAAACATTGGAATGATTTCCATTTTGTTTAAAATGTAAAGCTCGGATGTCTCTCCTTAGAATTTGTTGCCGGCGCGTGATAAAGCGTTTAAGTAAATTGCCAATTTTTAACACGTTTTTGTTACGGGAACTTTTCAGGAGAAGAATTCCTAAGGTATTTAGTGCAAAAGTCCTTTCCGAAGAATTCTTTCAATCTTTAGTTTTGCTTAAAAGGTCTTCAAGTTTCTTTTGTTTGGCATAGCTTCGTATCACGGTTTTTTTGTTCGTTCAAATTTTATATTGTTGAAGATTTGCTCACAAACATTAAGTTTATCACACAGAATCACTACATATATGAGTAATAACACTTGAACTTTATATGTAATGCATTTGAAAAAGATTTCTAGGATTAGTTTCCTCAGAGACATGATGTCACGGTGAATACTATGCGGTGGCAGGCACTTTTAAGTTCGGTACAAAATAAAATACATATTATTTAAGAAACAATACGATAGACACAGATAGGCTTCCCTCATAATATAAGTGGATTTATTTATCCCACTACGCTGGTTCAATGCGGGTTTGGTGGGTATGCTTAAGATTTTTTCGGATTTTGTGATCTGTCATACCTCTCTAATGGATAATAACACTAAGACATGTTATTATGAGGAAGCCTTTACCCTGCATTGGGACACTAAAACAAATTTAAAAAAAGATGTGTGGTACTCGGAGACTGCCTCGCTAAAGCTATTGCATAGCATTTTTATCAACTTATGCAATAAGAATTATATATTTATTTTTATTGATGCAAAATTTTTTGCATGACTAAGTTAATGATATCGATGAATAGTATACAACCAATGCCACCTAAAGGCGGGTTGCTGAAATAAAGAGACTAGCGTGATATTTCAAAAAGTCACTATAAGTTCTGCTATTTATCTATGCTATACGTATATATGAAAAAAAAACACCACTGAATTTGCTGTCTTAGTTTTATTGGTATATGGCACAATGTAGCTACTTCGAGCTTATCTGTAAAACTATACAACCCCAAGCCTCGAGTTTTCGTTTGCTCGATCTAGAGTAGCCACATCTAGATATAAAATAAAAAAGTATCACAGCTGGTGCCGCTCGGAGTGTTAGGTTTTTTTCGTTACGGAATTTCTGGATTCGGTCTCCACGCTCAAGCCCACGATAGAAGCCATGCAAAAGCTTAAAAAACAATAAGATGTTATTTATAAACTGGCTACGTAAATAGTGACCCAACTTGAGCCACAAGCGGCAGCGTCTGAACGATCCAGCGTCCGAACGATACCCATACGTTTGCACACCTACGCGACCACAAAGCGGTACGCCTTCAGACAAAAATGTCCCGCGATGTAGATACTGACGCGTCGCATCTCGCTTCCCGCTTTGCTGACGCGCATGTTTGGCTAAAGCCTCAAGCAAACCATAAATACATAGAACACAGTTGAATTCAATGGCAACCTTTCAACAAAGCTTTAGAAATAGTAATTCACTTAACCGAAACAGCAAGATTACAACTTAATCTCAAATGTATTCCATTGAATTCGAAATAGTTGAGGACCCCACATTAATCTGGACATGACAATAATCTAAGGATTTAGTTAACTTGCCCTTAGTAAATTAAATCGGAGAATATTCAGAGTTTGAATAAGTCTTTGGACCAGAGCGTTATATTTTTGAACCACTCGTATCTCAGAATTCCTGCATCTTTTGTGTCACGGTAATGAGAATTTGAATTGAGGGGGTGTCTTTTAGATGTAATCTATAATGTCTACATATACAATAGAAAATTCTTTAATGCATACACCAATGAACATGAATAAATAATGAATAGTAAGATAACATTTAACCTAGCAAGCGTAATAGGCGGTATTATTGCTAAAATCAAACCCACATAATATCTTACAAACACATTGATTTGACAATGATAGTCCTGTAAACATCATTGTTCAACATTTTGGCATACCGTTGCGGTCAGTGATAAAACGCATGTCAATCGACAAAGTAAATTTTATAAAACAAAAAGTGTTAAGGAACTAAACCAATAAGTTGTACAGTTTCTGAGATGAATGCATTTTATCACAAAATTTGCATATTCACTTTTTTTTCGTGAAGCGGACTAGTTTGCCAGGCTCCGTACTAAACTGTCGGAAACCCTTTTTTTTCCTAACTCATAACTATTTTAAGGAACCCTCATTCAAACACTTTTTTGGCTATGTTGTTTGTTGTTAATTTTTAACCAAAACACAAGGTGAAATAAAAAGCTTTTAGCGAAGGGGCTAATTTATTCCAAACAGCACCTCAAGGAATTACTTTAAAATTTAATTGAAAGACAAAAGCATGGGATTGCTGGGGATCGTCTTTCCGTTTCATTAAGAGCATTATTCCACTTTGCAAAAACACCATAAAACACTTGCGCATTATTTCTTGTTTTTCTTTGATACACAAAGTAGCGCAAATAAAAATATAACGAAGTAGATTAAGGGTCTCCCCCTTATTTTAATTTCCTCAGGACTCGATACATACAATTAGTCAAGAAGAATGAATAAAAATAATCCGCATTCTTTGAATGAAATCCCGACATTCCTGAATCAAAAATCATAGCGTAAACGGTGAAATTTCGGGACAGCACATTTTTCTCTCCATTTTCCCTGTCGATTCCCTATCAACTACAGCGGCAAATGCTTTGTTACCTTATTCAGACCGCGTATAATATAGTAGTGGCAATTGGTGTCCCCGGGATAGATAAATATGTATGGATCAGGGCCCAGGGACAGGCGGGTCATCACCTGGAACGGTGTGGCCTGATTTGTAGTCTTGTTTATTTACCCGAATTCGTTTTGTTGAGCTACAGATTTGGGTCATGTTATTTGTCAGCGGCGTATGTTATTATTATTACGCAAACATTATTAACCTGAGAGTGATAAAGTTTTAAGCTATTTATTGCTTATTCAGTAAAATTTTCTTATTTTATGAGTAATACTCCCTGCAGTGGGAAGTTATAGGCTAACAAAAAAAAATGTTAACTTACAAAAAAAAATAAACTTATCATTAAAAATCATTAGGTTATATTGTTATGCCTTTCACGTCACGGCATTCACGGGCAATTTTATGAATTTTCCTGCGAGAATGACGTATTTTTTTCGCGGTCAAAAGGAACCTATATAGCCTTTCTCGGTAAGTATGCTATCTAACAGTGATATAATTATTGAAATCGAACCAGTAGTGCCTGAGATTAGCGCGTTCAAACAAACAAACCATTCGACTATGCTTATATTGCCCTTAGCTTTTAAGTTCATACTTCCACGGACAGAAGTACTTTTAACCCACAACTATATTAAAAATTAAATGAAATCCAATATTTTGAACCCACATTATAAAACATAATATTATTAGTATTTATTCCAGTTAAGTAAAGGGACCCAAGTAAATGCTTAAACCAGATCCCTGACAACAGTAGTTACGAGCGATTTACGTGACATTCGGTTTCGCAGCGGTAATGGAAACCGATTGTAATAACGACAGGCACCGGACGCCAAGTAAGCTGAACTCCTTCCAATTTCCCGTTCCGTCATATTTATTGGCCGCCAATATTCGGAAAATGCTGACTGCCCCTTTTTTGTTATAAGCCAGGTGTACGTAGTTGTGGAAATAAATCATCATCATCACCCTATTAACGTTCCCACTGCTGGGACACAGGGACTTCTCTCTTGACGAGAGAGATTAGGCCTTAATTCACCACGCTGGCCAAGTGCGGGTTGGTGAATGTCACATGTCCTTCAAACTGTTTAAAGTTCTCAGAACATGCCGGTTTCCTCACGATGTTTGCCTTCACCGTTAAAGCACGTGTTTAAAGCGCACATAAATTTCTCAAGAAAAATCCAGAGGTGCGTGGCGGGGTTTGAACCCACGACCTTCGGAATGAAAGTCGAGTGTCCTCCCACTTAGCCAACACGGCTTTTTAAATAAATAACTGTGAGTATTGGAATTTCGTTTTTTTTTTAATATAAATTGTATGAGCTGCTATTTGATACAAACTTTTTTACGTTTTTCAAAGATAAAACTTAAGAAGGTGGTTTCACGCAATAACGCCCCGTGAGCTATAATCTAAGCTGAGTTTTACCACTTTCTACCATGTGTAATTTTTGTGAACCATAATTTCATATTTTTTTTGTGTTGCAGTTGTAAGCTATCTGTGTTTTTTGTTTTATGTACATATTTGACATTACTAACAAGCCAGGTGTGTAGGTAGTTGTGGAAATAAATTACTAGGTATATTTAGTGTGGGTATTGTACTCAATTGATTTTATATAATTTATATGGATCCAGTGGTTGATAAAAAAGGATTTAACGTGCTTAGTTGTCAAACTAGATTTTTATAAATAAAAAAGAGTTTAACAGTATTACAATGCGCAAACTTTGATGTTCATTTGGGAGTTCGGTTAGGTTGTATACAGGTAGCATTAATGTTATGATAAGGAACCAGCAAAGCTTGCATTCATTTAGAATTAAACTGAAGAAATTTCTGTTCAACCATCAGAAGGGGCAGGAAAGTCAAAGGCACGACACTAGTGTTTAATAGATTCAACTAACTCATAGCTTTAACATGTGTTAATTAAATAAATGGTAATTAATTACTTAAATAGGTTTCTTTTTTTGTTTTGTGTGTTCAGCATATTTTGTTTTGTTTTTGTGCGATTGTGTGCTTGTTGTTCGGGTTGTTGTCCGTAACGCCAACAAGTGGTTCCGTCGGAAGACCAGCGCTGATACTAGTTTTCTAGTAATCAAGCACATGCTGAGACGTATAAACTTTTTTCTAACGAATGTTTTTTTTTTGTTTTCTTCCTATTTTGTGAGTTTGTATATATTTATTTATTCTTCTTTAATAGTTGTAAGTGAATGTTATATTCAAAATGTAATAATAGATATAAGTTTTTTGTTATTTGTTAGGAAATAAATGTAAATGTATTTTAAATGTATAATGTTTAACTCATCTCATTAATGCTACCTGTATCGACTATCACTGGGTGAACTAAAATACCGTGAGCCCCTCCTAAGAGAATATCATTTTACTTGCATATCTGTTATGAGGCCTCATAAAAATACATCATAATGACGTTCTTCCAAAAAAAACTGCCTTTTTATTTGTGCAAAATTTTAAATCCCAAGTGCAACTCTAAAGCCTTTATGAAATTGAAACTGTATTCATTTGATGTTTTAAAGCATTTACTGCCGTAAATCTAGCCACATTTCACTATTGCGTTGCATAAAAGTGTCATTTTTTATTAATAGCTGGTATGCGTCGGAATGTTTTATTTTTTATGCTTATTTTCTTTGGTATATTTTATTAATTATTGATCGAAAACTAACTTACAATCCACATAAAATGGAATAGAGTGAGTAAGCAATGTCTGTAGGTAAAGGTCCAATAAAAAAATATACATAATTATGCTTGTTTAACTCCGGACGAATCACACAGCATCACCTTACCCCAAACTAAGCAGATCTTGTAATATGTGTGCTAGGTGACTGATATACTACATAGATACATATATATTTTTAAATAATACATTATGAAACATAGAAACACCCAGACCCGACACCAGAAATTATTTATAGTATAAAAAAACGACATAGAACTACAAAATTAAACTGTTTATGCCGGCTTCTCAGACCGTAGTGTCGGACCAAATCATTAAAAAATGCGCTTTCGTCCTTCTAACTTTCAAAAGACAATTACAGCATAAATAAATAGAAAAAGTTTATTTATTTTTTGCAATATGTTTCTTAGTTTTATTCTTTCATAAAAGTAGTTAGAGCTTCATTTAATTCTTTCAAAACAAAGAGAATCCTTAGTTAGATCGTATTCTCGAAAAGGTTCTTTTAAATCTCTTCATTTTTATTTCGTCTATTAACAAAACAAACGTTGGCCAAACAAGACTGTACTCCATAACTCGGTAGCAACAAAAGACTCAATTAAATCCGAGAGCTGAACAAAGTTATTAAGATAAGAAGCATCCGCTAAAAATAGTCCTGAGATACGGGAAACTGGCTCTTTGTGGGTCGAGAAAATAGAGACTGACTGATGATATAAAAACAAGATAAATAAAAAAAAAACCGAACAATCCACACAACAACACCTAACCCCGTGGTAAGCTCGAAGCTTGTGATACGGGTACTCGACATATGATATACTTAATATAATAGACCTACATACATAGATATTTTACTATAAATATCAAACACCCAGACTAAGGGTATTGTGTTTGCAGAACATACAAACACTTGATCCTCCCGCGGGAATCGAACTCGCTACCTCCTGCGCCACAGGCGCACAGCAAGAAGAGCAGCAAAATAAAATAGTCTTACATTTTCCAAGGTAGTAGGCGTGAATTTTATCTTTACGTGCGGCTTCGCCTACGTTATAATTATTTATCATTCGTTATTTACTTTGGGAAAACTTACATGAAAATTAAAAAGTACTATGTTCGTGTTGATCTAAAATGGGCTTTGATTGCATATTAGCTTAATTAATAAATTCAATAATTGATTGAATAATTAGTATTTAAAAATATTTAAAATGCAATAATTGATTGATTAATAATTGTTTTTATACAAAGCGGTGAAAAGTAGCCTATGTGTTATTCTGATATGTAAGCTACATTATTGTTTTATCAAAATCCCTTTAATAGTTTTTGCGTAAAAGAGCAAAAAACACACATACATCTTTACAAGCTTTTGCGTTTATGATTATAGTAGGATTTGACTCATGTAATGAAAGTAAAAAATTAACCAAGAATAATAAATTAACATTAATTAGTTTTGCATAATAAGTTCAAGAAATATGTAGGAATACTTTTAAAATAATTTCATTGAAAGTATACACACGCGTGTAAACTTGTAATAGCAATCAATAAATAATCTTTTGATTAGACGCCTGCGCAAATTAAACCTGTCAGCTTAAGGTACTATAATATCGTTCACAACCGCGGAACAGCGACCAAATAAAAATGAAATTGGCTATATCAGTTGAATTTCAGAGATCTTATTTTAATGGGAAAATGAAATGGTGATTCAGAATCATTCAGTGTTGTGCTCGCCTATTATAGGCACATATTCCATAGTAAATAAGTATTAAAAAATGTCTACTAATTTTTTTTTGTTATTATGTGCTGTTGGTGGTTCCATAATAATAAATAAATAAATAAATCATTGAGAAGTATGTATTATTTAATACATTATACTCACCTGGCGCACTTTTGGCTACCTGACATCGAAAAATACAGTTTATTACATTTGGTATTTAGATTTATAGCCTAAACACTTTGTAAACCTTTCATAGTATAAAATTATATAGATTTCTAGAACTAATAAACGTCTGTGTACGATAGCGGGCTTTTACAAAGCCTTTTTGATCTGAAAAGGTGGCTACCTACGACTGGTGTCCTAGACTTTTCCTATCTGGATGATTTAAATAATAGATATTTTTGGTGCAACGAACGTCTTGATTTTATTGTGCATTAATGGCGAATGTGAAGTTTTACATTGTTCGAGGATATAAGGGTGGGGAACAATTATGACCAATGGTGTCATTTACTTAAAACTACGTGACGATGTGGAGCGCTGCGATTGGTCCTTGCAGCAGAGAACTTATGCTATTCGTGAAGCGTGTTGGCGCGAACAGTCTGAACGGATTTAAATGCAGCTTACAACAATAGAATATATCAAAATATTTTAAACTCGTGAAGAGATGTAGTTTAATCAATATTTCTGGACAATTCACATAACATCTAGCCCCGTGGTCAGCTTTAAGCTTGTGTTACTGATACAAGATATGTGATATAATATGTATGTATACATAAAATAATAAACGTATTAAACACCCACCCATGGAACAAGAGTTTGTGCAGAGCATACCATTATATTATTAATAATAATAGGTATATAATTCTATTTGATTTTGTTTAATAATATGTAACTTATTTAAAAAAATTATGTGTATTATTTTATGATAATTATGTGTAACTAATTTAATTGGTTGTTTTATGGTGTTAGTGTACTTACTTAAATAAATAAATACCACTATGCCACCGAGGCAGTCAAAAACACGCTCTATGTCATTTTTTACCTATTGCATGGAGAACAATGACATGAAAATCAGTCCATTAAAATCGCTAGACCCCCATCTTAAGTACAGCATAGAAAAAGACTCAGCCGCAAGCTATTGGCAATTATAACAGCCTATCGTCTTCAAAGAGAAGCAAAGACGACGGAACGAGCCGCTTTTCACACGCCGACGCAAACAGGTGTTTGATCTTCGGACCGGATTGAAGGATGAAAGCACCGGGAACTCATCATGAAATATTAATACGCGTTAATAAGTAAAGGGACTCGTTCTAAATCTGAAGACTCCGGGAATCCGATCAAATTAGGTATGTAGGTAGCTAAATTAGTTAGGCTGAGGACATTTTTACTTACTCTTTTTATTATTTGGTTCTATTATTTTTCATAATGCTGCGTCACAGCTTGCTAAAATTGGCAAACTAAAATAATGATCACACTACGAGTAGAACCGTGATTCATATTCTGTTTGGTAGAAACGATGGTTTATAACTGTTTATAATAATGACACTACCGCTTACGTAATAACAAGAACGTTGAAAAAATACTTTTATTCTATAGGAAGCCATTATTGTGCTGATCCAATCTACAATTATATATCTACAAAACTTCAGATTCACGTTTTATATAAAGCTTAATAATCTCTAACCATGTATATGGTAACCTTAGAGTATCTATGGTAAGGATGGTAACAAACTTTTCCCAAGTAACATGCCTTATTATTTTTCTTCTTTGGCCAAAGGCCAATACATTGATGTAAGATGAAGAGACTAAATTATATTAGAACTCAAGAACTAGTCTTGTTATTTTGCCGTCAACGGCCAACGAACGTCGCGAAAATAAAATAGACGTACTAAATATTCTAGGAAGATATTCCACCATAATTAAATGGGAGTTTAGTAGGCTAAATTTACCTAATACAGGAAATAATGTTTAATGAAATACTTAAAAAAAAATATTTTATATAATATACATAAGAAATGCTTGAAAGCTGTTACATTTTTAACCCCCGACATAAAAGAGGGGTGTTATAAGTTTGACGTCTCTGGCTGTCTGTCTGTTTGTGGGTCTGATTGTCTGTCTGGGACATTATAGCACCCGAACGGATGGAGCGATTTTAATTAAGTTTTTTTTTTGTATGAAAGGTAAGTTTTTTGCAAGTGTTCTTAAACATGTTTGATGAAAATCGGTTGACCCTTTTAAAAGTTATGAGGGTAAACGTAGATAAGAAAAATCAAAAATCTGCAAATATACTCGAGTGGGGTCTCAAATCAAAGCGCATCAAATGCACATTACAAAATAGTATGGTTTTTTACATTAAAGGCAACTAAAGTTCTGGAGTCAACTTTTTTAATTTTCAAAATAACTTAATTGCCAATACATTCATTTACTTCGTCGCTGCAATATAACTTATGAGCATAAAGTCAAAGTACATTCAACATTACCTCAAGTCATAAATTCCACTTTTACTCGCATGTCTAGTAACCTTACTTACTCGTATACAGTATATTTACTGCAAATGCTGTTGTGATTCAGATTTACATTGTGTGGGTGTCAGACATAGGTCAGACTCGGGCACCTTGATATCTAGGTTGAACTTCGAAGCTCTTTGCCTTCAATATCTCGAAAAAGTAATATTGCTAAAGTCCAATTACGTAGCCGATATATCAATGCATTAATTAGTTTCTGAATAAAGTTTGAAATTGAGTTAAATATTGTGATAGTGTAAGTAATAGTTAATAGCTTCAGTTGGAGTTTTGTTAATAAGTCATTTAGTGATTTTAGCTTACCCTGATCTAGCCTTTTAGTTAAGTGAAAAACTTGTAGGTACAAAATGAGTGAAGTTAGGTATGTATGTAAGATCAAACATTTTACTATGCACTTATAAATTTGGATTATTGAGAAATTAATAAACAATAAATTCAGTTCTTTACTAAGTGGGTACAAAAGCAAGTGAAGTCTGGAGTGGACATTCTTCTAAGCTTTCATGAAAAGCCTCCATTATTATACGGAGGATATATTTTCTTAGAACAAAAGTAAGTGCTTCAAGATACCCTTTTTGAAATAACTCAAACTATAGTCCAAGGGGAAAACCTAAATAAAATAAATAAATAAATATAGACGCCAGGCCATCAACGGAAGAGCACAAATTAGGATGAGAGCATGCCAGTTATGCGTTGCATACAAAAACGGAATTCAGAGTTAGGCTGTCTATCAACAGTCCGGAGCACAGTGGGAAAATAGAACAAAATCCTGAATACACAAACACGAATCTAACTAAAACCTGTTTTGTATCCTGCGAACAGCAACTCAGTATTTTTCCCATTTTATCACGAAACCTTAATAAATTCATAAAATGCGTGGGTAAATACCAAAAACATACTTTGTTCATTTTTGTACACGTTAATAAAAAGGATGATAAAAGAGATGAAAGGTTATCTGAGCATAAAAAGCATTTGGGTTGGGCAAGCATGAATCAACTGTACATACGAGACTAGACTAGCCATAAACAACACAGCGTAAATAAATCTTAGTAGGTCAAGCTACAGCGGACTGGTAAAGCCGCAGTGAAACTATTGGCAACTCCATTGGTAATAAGCATCCTCTGAGAGAGGTAGTTTGCAGTTGCCTAACTTCGGAAACAGGGTACGTATTCACGACAGACCGGAACCGCTGCAGTTTTGTACGTAGTTCAAGTTAATTTGATACATACGAATTTCATAACCTCATACGTGCATTTCATGTTAGTTAAGTTACCTAAAATGATTATTATTTAATGTAAACGTTTTGTTGTCTACAAATAATCAATAATCATAAGTATTTTTCCCGACGGAAATCCAACCATCCTACGCCTCAGACGATACACTTTTATCGAGCCAATGGGGGCATTGTAACGATAAAAATATATTATAATACTTAGGTGTCAACCCACGGCCTTGCCCGTGTAATAATAGATTTTCCCGCGGTAAAATTTAATTAAAATCGTACTTTACTCGCAATAATTAATTGATTATCCCGCGGAAACTGGTATTTTATCGCGGTAAAAAGCCGATGTGTTATTTTGACATATAAGCTACAATATTGTGAAAATTCATGAAAATCCCTTCAGTAGTTTTGCGTTTACGAACAACAAACACACTTTCATCCTAACACACTTTCGCGTTTATATTATTAGTAGGATATACATAGGTCGCTATTTCAATACCACGTTAGCGTCATACCGACCATCATCAAACCAGTTTCAATAAACAATCTATTTGCGTAACCAATATATATTAGAATATAATTAAGAGAATATGAAATCAATTTTCAAATACTCACAACCTTACGGATCGTATACGTGAATAAGGGCCTGATTGCGCCCTCTGAGAGTCGTTTGAGTCTTGTCTTACGGGATTAGGCACTGTGACAGCTAAGCTGCGGCTAACTTAATCTTTGTTTAATTGGTAGTCTTGTTAAGGAGATCGGGATTAATCTTGTTCAGTTACAATCATTTGACGGTAATTAGGAAGTTTGTTTGATTGGATGAATTATTTGTTGTCTTGTGTGATGGGGAGTGATATGTAGATGAAATATAAAAAATCTGTACACACACTTCACACCGTTGGTATTTGTCTGTAGAATACATCTCATACTTGAGAGATACTTACTTTGATTACTTTGAGCGTAACTAAATGTTGATTGATATGTGAACTGTATTTAATTTATTTTATATTTATTTTTATAAATAACATTAGGTAGTTTAAGATATAACGCGCACGCCAACATTGTTACCAACCATTACAGGTTGGCAGGTAGAAAATGCCTAGGCAATAAGCCCACCTTTTTGTACACAATTAAAATTTGTGCCCATAAAGTTTTTAAATAAAAAAATATATACATAGATAAAAAAAAGCAAAACAGTATTCGGTTTTGGAAAATCATTTAAAAAAATCCCGTCAGAAGCAATAAAAATAATAAAAATTATTTACCAGACATGATATAGTTTAACTCCATACTAGTTTTTCTCGGTTGCCCGTGTCTATAGATATTCCCTCAAAACAACGAGTGTTCCCACGGTGAAAAGCTTTCCTCGACAAATGGGCTACGCAACACTCAAAGATACTGGTCTGGTCGATTTCGAAAATTTAATCGTACTAGTAGTTCCTGAGATTAAGTTCGCGTTCAAGCAAAGAAACAAACGAATTCTTAGGCCTTAAAATATAAGTATAGATTACACTTTAATAAGAAAACAGTAATAAATCTCCCAAGTCTGACCACTGATATCAATCGCATCTGTTTAATTGATAGCTGTACGGAACCCGGAGCTAATTGGGGTTCGTTAGGCGATTGTTTGCGAACGTCCAGGTGACACTGGCCCATTCCGAGTTAATGCGGGTTACATCGATTTTGGACGAGTTACGGCATTTTGCTAACCTTTGTGGACCTGTTGGGAAAGTGAGAAAGATGTGGCAATAGGATGGTCATTAAACCTTGCTAGGTATTTCAGACATTATGAGTAGACAGTGAAGTATAAATATAGGTGTTTTATATTTGAATTAAAATAAAGTTCTTTAAATCGTAATGTACGGTGAATACCCTGATACTGATCAATTATCATGATTATTCCAGCCATTAGACGCCCACTGCTGGACATAAGCTTCCTTTAAAGACGACCAATTATTCCGATCAGTCGCTACTTGCATCCACCGTGAAGCCAGCAAGTTTGACCAAGTCATATTTCCATCTTGTTGGTGGTTGTAGGTGGAAGTATTAACAGAAGCTTGTATTGGAAGAGATAAATATATACGTAATTATGTAGGTAAGTGTATCATTAATCGTCAAGATACGTTTTGATGTAAATTCAATTCTCCCCTTCATTATGCTTCTACACTTCGCCTTAAAGATGTTTGTTAAATCAAGATTGTTTGATACCCAGCTGTGATCTTGATAATTGAACGCTATTACGAATTCAATTATTTTGACAACCTCAGTGGCTCGGTGGGCGAAGTTTGTGTCTTTAGTCGTTTCATCCCGCGAGCTCTTTTTACCACGGTTTGAATCGCCCCAAGGCTCTTGAATGAGGCCTAACTACTTTTAGAATCCTCTCACTTGCAAAACGTGTTCGACTTTCACGGCTGATCATAGGCCTCTCTAAAAGATCTCCAGTGGCTGATCTTAATGGGAGATTACGTTTCTTTAACTTTCTGGCTGATCTGAGCTTATCTATAAATTATATAACAAAAATATATCAATCATTTTATCCGTCATTAGCTCTGCTAAGTTTTGAGATTAGTTCATTTTGTGTAGTTTGCCTAGAAATGTTTATGAGAGTATTATATGTTGTCTATGATAAAACTAGGAGATTGATATAAACTGAATTGTAATTCAAGCATTTTTCTTTTGAGCACACCAATAATTTAAAATATTATTTTCTCAATTTCACAAACCTGTATTTAGCAAAGACTATACAATAGCCAAGACGACGTTCTATCTAAATAAATAACTAGAACTTACTACAATGTGATCAGTTTCCTAATTTCATGGCAGTACGGTTCAAATTTGCATTAGAGAATGCGGTTATTGTACTATTAACCAACCCTCTGAAACCGAGACTGTACAAACACAAACATGATGGCCGTATTGAGCTAATCAAACATACAGCTTATAAAGCGGTTAAGCATGCGGTGAAATTCAGCTTTATTACTATACAATAGGAGCTATATTGTAGCTTCTATTCGCTAAAGTAGTTTGCCTAAGCTATATTCGCGGATGGAAACCGTGAGTTCATTTTCTAATGGAATTCGTAAGGGATTCGTAGGATAGGTGAATTTTATGACTGTCTATGTGAGATCTAGACTTTAGACCTAGTATATTAGATATTTTGCAAGACATCATACAGCTAAAACGATGCATCGTTATGTTTTTGGATTTAGTTCAAAGCCGAAGTCTAAGTCAAAACGTTTTTTTCCTTAGAAGCACAGGGCATGTTCAACTTAAAGTTCTATAAACAAAAACTAAAAATGATCAAGCAAATAACATTGTATTGTCAGTACGCTTCAATTTACTCCTTTTGATTCAATAACATAGAAAAACATAAACACCAGATCCGTGGAACAAACGATCTCATTATAATATAAAACGAGACAATTCGGCCCACTTCCCTATGCTTACTTTACATGAAAATTAATAACAAACAAAGTTCGTTCTAATAACAATATTATGATCTAAGCCGGGAGTCGTAAGGAAATCCCGTTTGTATTGTACTGGAGCCGAAATGTTAATTAGTGAATTAATGTCAGAGGTTGAGTTGTAAATAGGTTCACCAGAAAGCCTCATTCAGTTCACCTCAGACATTTGTTAACTAAATTATCGCTTGAGCTATCAGCCGATAGTTTGGTGTGGCTTAAGGATCGTATTAAAATTATTCAGCTAAGCCATCGTATTTGAGTGGATATAGACTAAACAAACACAGAGCTAGCAGAATCTCCTAACCCCAAACTAATCATAGCTACCATCCGTTGTAGTTAGTGACAACAAGATATATACATACATCCTTCTATTTTATACATAGAAAGGCTCTTTAGTAGACTGGGCCCTCTCGTACCGGCTTTTCGGACCCGGTTAACATAATGCAAGCTTTGAATACCCTAATTCAGAATTCGTAGATCATACAAAATCTGGGCCAACAGAATATAGTAATGACTATTACCGAACCTGGTAAAGCCGTGTTGGCTTAGTGGGAGGACACTCGACTTACATTCCGAAGGTCGTGGGTTCAAATCCCGCCGCGCACCTCTGTATTCTTCTTGCGAAATGTATGTGCGCTTTAAACACGTGCTTTAACAATGAAGGCAAACCGGCATGTTCTGAGAATTTAAAATAGTTGAAAATAGTTTGAAGGACATGTGTGTGTGTAAATAATGAATGACTATTACATTCGTTTTTAACCGGATCTCTTCATGCAATGGCCCAACAGGGTGTTAAGCTACTACTAAAACGTACCAACATAGACTATTCTTAACACCAAAGGTATTCTGTAAAATATTAATGGCATTCATAAAATGGTTGTAATTTTTGGTATGAAGCAAATTCTGAATAGTTCTGCAAACAGAATCTAGGAACGGTACAAAATAACTGACAGCTTAATGTACTACGAAAATGCTACTTCGTAGCACTGGATTTTACGATTCGTAGCACCATTGTCTACGAAGCGTAGCACTGTCTACGAGTTTTGTAATACTTTTAACGAACTCTGAAATTATGCAAAACAAATCAAGAATGAATATCGATGGCTTACATTTTCGAGAAATATTATTTATCTAGATTATTATAAATTAGAAATATGCTTTATTTTTGTAAAAAGTTTCGTAGCGTAACGTTTTTGTACGACTTCCTCAACATTATTATTGTTGAAAAAATACATAGTTTTCTATTATATAACTTTTATTTGTGCGCCATCTTTGAAATCCTCTATAAACTAGGAAAGGTTATGAGAGTAAGGTTATGTAAGGCAATTCTGCTAATGGATCGGCCCAGTTAGCTCATGGTTCTAGAACGTAACGTCATATCCATCTTATTTCAACCCAAGTCAACTCAACAAGTTTTTTATTTTAATTTTGGTTGAGGTTGATTGATGAATAATCAACATTTCACAGTTTACAGTTTACAGTACAATATTTTATAATAGCTAAGTAGGCACAAAGTAAACTACAGTAAAGACAATTTACTAGTATTAGGTATCAAGCTATTATAAGTATCGATAAAGTTTAACAAATATTGGTTTCATCGATAGCCAACACTATCGATAAAATGTTCAAGAACATCCAGTATCTAACTAATGAACTGTAAATAATTAGAACAAATCAATGTAGAAGCGTTTTCACGCAGCAGAGCGAGTGACTCGGGTACGCTGCTAATCGTGTTAGAACGCATCCGAAGCCAACCCCTCTAGAGAGGTTCTGTTTATCGATGAGCTTAATCGATAGTTTAAAGAATTTTCTACTGTCTTTAAAATTACGTTTAAAAAAAAACAAGTTTTTTTTATTATTTTTTCATGCAAATGAAAAAGCAAGACGAACTGGTGATGATGATGTTTCGACGTATGAAATTTAAACATCACAAGCCTCTTCACACTTTACTTTCTTATTATATCTTGGCACTTCTTATTAAATTGATAAAGCGAAAAATAGGCGCCCAGTATTTTTAGACTGGCTAACAGACGGAATAAACAGAATATATTTTTAAGTATGTAGTCATCATGCCTTATCGAACAATTCCCAACCCTAGCAATCCACCCTACTTACATCACAGGTGAGTGGTCGTAAACATGCCTCGATAAGTAATATTAGCATCCGCTATCGCATTCTCTACAGTTGTTATTACCGTCGAGGCACTAAATCTCTCCTATCTAAGGCTGTACAATACAGAGTAATTGTAATTGTCAGGCTTTTGAATGAGGAACCATTATCCCTAGCGTTATTATGTATAAAGATTTTGAACGAAGAACCATTATACTGAGCGTTATTATTTATACAGATTTTGAACGAAGAATCATTATACCTAGCATTATTATCTATAAATATTTTGAACGAAGAACCATTATACCTAGCGTTATTATGTATGAAGATTATGAATGGGTAGCACTCTTTCGAAGTCAAAAACGCTTTACTTTCAATGTCAAAGTCAAAAACGTTTTTTTCCTAAGAAGCACAGGGCACGCGTCCTGACATTTCACCCTGGGCCTTCAACGGGAACGGCTCACGGGTAATCTCAGTTAAAACAAGTAATAAATTTAATTTAACTTACATTTTAGGGAGGCCTTTGCCCTGCAGTGGGACACCACAGGCTCATAAAAAAAAAAAAAACATTCCAAATAACCTAATTATTATCAAGAAAATAACATTGTCTTGACAGTGTGCTTACATTTTTACACTGGTTAAGAAGATGCTAAAACAATACAGCTTTAATCTTATGATGCTTATATAATCTTATTTGAATTTAAATTGTATGCCTCATTTAAATTATTTAGTAAGGAATTTAATGAGTTAGGAATTTCTTGAATTAGGTAAAATCTGTAATGATAGAGCTCAATGTATTTGAAATAAATAAATCTTTTTACAATTTTGTAGTATGACGACTCACGAAATACGAAATATGTATGGGTGCTTTCCCAATAGAGCTTCTCTTATTATTATGCTAGGTAGCTATGGTAACGTTTGATATCCAATTCTCTCTGGTGTTTCAGGGGTATCTGGTAATGGAAACCTACCAGAAGTTTATTGTGTAGTCAGTCTTGTCTGAAGCAGGCTTGAAAGACGTCAGACGTAAACAAGTAGTGGTTAGTAAGTGATCTAATTTGTCCGCCTTTGTGCAAGCTTGTTCACAGTACCAGTGCAATCTTGCTAATCGACACAACTCCGGTTAGTTAGGAGGGGTTGATCAGTTGTTATGAGTACTTGCTGTAGGGCGTTGAAGCTAAGAACCTACTCTATCGTCTACCAGAGACAAGTTTTTATGACAACGGTCTTGTTTCTTGGAGCATATTTAATTGCAGCTTCCTTATCTTTACAAAGTATGAAGCTTATAGTCGCTTCTGTTGTCTGTTGGCGTCTGTGTTGGAGATTGTGAGACTTCACGGGTGGGTTTTATGCAGTTTACACCTGAGCAGGTGGATACTATGATTTATGTCATAATCATGAAAATAGTGTTCTACAAAATGAAATATAACCATAAAAAGTTATACCATTTTAAGGTATTATGAGTCAAACATACTTGTATTATGAGTCAAACTCTAAATACCTAGTCAAGAAATGGGGAAAATTGACTGCGAACCACAACGCGGAAATACGCGTTTGCGAGACACATTTTGACTCAAACAAGTGTACTAGGTGCGAGACCATCGAATCCACAAACACGACATACGCCAAAACAAAACAAAATCGTAATTAGAGTGAAGCATACATAGCCTAGTGCGAGGGACAGAGCTTAGACTAGGGTACTATCACTACTTGTTTAAAAATTAGAATAAGTGTTAGTTGTAGTTAGTTTTTAGTACCAAACAATGTTTTTGTACATGCAAATAAACTGTTTTTTTTATATTAATACTATAAAAAAATAAATAGTTTATTGCTTTTACAAAATACATAAAAATGTTAAGCCCCCTTTTAAGATAAGTACTTGTATTAGGAGAAACCGCTCTTCCAAAATACATTAACGCTTAAAATTAACTTTAATTCAGTAAAAACAACAAATATGTTACATTTCATCCTTAATTAGATATAAAATTTAAAACTAATTTAATAGAAAAAATAAAATTCTCGTTGGTTTTTGAAGGTTTTAAGACGCACACTGATGCATAGCTTAGTGCGAATCGAAGTGTGAAAAGTTTTAGATATTGTTAACAAATACCTCCCAAAAACACCTCAAACCTCAAAAAATTCTCAGCAACACCCATTTAAATTAAACATAATTTAACCATTATACAATAATAGCAGTACCCCGGGGCGTTACCCGCGTTTTATGGATTTTCCCGTGGTGAAATGTATGTCTGTCACTTCTCAAGCGACAAGATTTAACGTAGTTCAAAGTCCAGTGCATCACTTAGACATACAACTCTGCCAAGACAAATGGTGTTTGCTTTCCAAATTGACTCAGACTCTGATACTTTACCTAACTCTTATGTGAATCCTCTCTACTCTGGCACTGAATAAGTAATAGCTGTTGGGAACCAGGGACTGTTTTGGCTGAAAACTAAAATGTTCAACACGTATCACGTTAATGTTTTATGTGGGGGGATTGAAGTTTGTCATCATTTGGATGCGTGCCGCCAGTCAGTAGAATGAATTTATTTATTTCATTTTCTGTGGAACATGTACGAGGACTGACAATTTAGAGTACCTTCAGAACAGTAACATTATTTTTAAGAATGTTTTTTTATGGGATCGGATCTCTGTTATTCACAATGCTATTATTTCATTTGGCTACATTAGCGGCCTACGGCGAATATTCTTGGCAACGCTATGTGTGCGGCCGCGTACATTGTTACAACTCGAAAGTATTCGGGCGAAGAAAGAAAGAAAGAAAATCATTTATTGATTCACCCACACAGTAGGTAATCACAAAAAAAAAACTAAGTACATTGCGTGTGTGGACTAAAAGGTTTTGCCTCAGGTTTTGTACGATGCACGATGAGATAACGAAGACGATGTTTCGCGTGGGCGTGGCTACTCTCGACAGTACATATTAATAGAATATTGTAGCAACCAACGCGACACAAATATTTGCCCGGTTAAGTAGACAGGAACATCGCGTTAGAATCTTGGCCCACTGATGTAACCGCACCATTATTGACATATTATTTACGACATAAGAGTAGTGTATGATAAAGTGATAGCTTAAAATAATCTAAGTTGAACATGACTGCGAATTCCGCGAGTCCACTAGCGGGTCGGTATAATGTGATAAAAATATATGTAAGTTTACGGGTAGGTAGAGAAGAAGGTGGTAACCCACTTTGTTTTAGCACATTGATAGAAAATACTTACATAAGTAGTCCAAATGAGCCTTAATCATGAGCCTATTTATAGTTTTTTATAATTATTGTTTTTATAACTATCCCCTGCGCAGGGGTTACTCGCAGAGCATATCTGGAGTAATCAATTATATTCTTCATATTATTATTCAGTGAAATTGTTTACAATTTCGTAATAAAAAAATATTAAAATATTGCTTTATTCATAAGACTTAAAACAGGTAACACATCATGTGACGATTATTTTGAATTTTATAATATTTCGATATAAAAATAGAATTGTATTATATTTTATTAATTAAATATATAAAAAGCCGTGTTGGCTAAGTGGGAGGACACTCGACTTTCATTCCGAAGGTCGTAGGTTCAAACCCCGCCTCGCACCTCTGGATTTTTCTTCTTGAGAAATTTATGTGCGATTTAAACACGTGCTTTAACGGTGAAGGCAAACATCGTGAGGAAACCGGCATGTTCTGAGAACTTTAAAGAGTATGAAGGACATGTGACATTCACCAACCCGCACTTGGCCAGCGTGGTGAATTAAGGCCTAATCTCTCTCGTCAAGAGAGAAGTCCCTGTGTCCCAGCAGTGGGAACGTTAATAGGGTGATGATGATGAATTAAATATAGATTTATTTGATCGCACGAAATGCGGTGACGAAAAAAACATTCCCATAAATTTTGTCGCATCTTCACGTTTTTTCGTATTTGTTATACCGAATCTCCGCTGAAATTAAATTACAAGTGTTGACGGCTGGGATGTTAGTTTACCTACGGTGCCGAACTGGGGAAAATACCAAAAGTTTTGTTAGTACTCCACTAGTGTGGATGGAGATCGATCTGGGTTCTATTTGATTGAGTTACGTGGGTTTTAGCTATCACTCTAATCCGATGAAAGTGAAATATTTTAGCACACATTTTTATACGGTAGGTATATTTCTATTACGAGGAAATATTTATAAAACTAGTATATCATTCAATTTGTTACAAATACCTATAATCAACCGTGAGTAATAAAAAACAATATCAATAAGTCTAAGTATTATATTAAGTATATCAGACGTTCTGTATCCGTAACACAAGCTTAGAGCTTAGATGTCGGTAGGTGGATTATTATTTACTTATTACAGTTATGACACAAAAAGGAGAAATCAATGCTAAAGTATTATCTACCAGCCCATTATATTTCTTCAATATATAATGAGTCAACACATAAGATTACTTATATAAGACTTTGAGTTTGACTTTAAAACATGCGAGACAGATTGTTAGGCTGACTCCGCACTGGTGTATCACAAATGAAAATGTAATGTGAGTACCAACACTAGGGTCTTTAAACGTTTCGCACAGCGAGCTGTTTGCACTACGGTATGAATCGACCAAAAACTTTTTTATGTGACGTTTCGCACCACAATCATTATAGCGATGCAAAATGTCTAAGTTATCTTTAAAAATGGAAGAAAGAACGATTCGAACCACGAGCAGAAATACTTAATAATCAGTGTTCTACATTCTGTTGTATACAAAATGTGGTGAAATAGTTATGATATCTGTCTATATAGGTATATCTAAATAAAATTTAAATCAGCACAAGTATTTGAAATATATAGAGGTATATAGGGGTAGAGAGTTGGGGGAAACAGACGAATGGTTACAAATGTACCCAAGGGGCCTATAAAATAAAACGGCAACATAAAATATAACTACCTGTATAATATTATATGGTATGTGTGTAGCTAAACGCTTTTGTTTACAAACTTGGATTGCCCCTAATGCTACCTAAGTTCGTATTTAGTTCTCATTGAACTCGCATATTGCAAAAAGCATGAAATAATTAAGCTTAGAGAATTAACAAAAATGGTTACATTGAAATTAGCAATGAAAATGTCATGCATGGGCATTTCTGTTTTCCGTTAACCGAAAAATATCACCCAAATACATATTTACAATTTCATCTCGAAATAAAGCAACCTTTTCTGTAATTGGAAACATTTAGATATGCTGAGCCCTGGCTCTAAATGGGCCTCCTGAAAAATTTATGCCCTCCCGTTTGACGTTCCCTACCACCGTCCATTCTTTATTCCGAAATTAATGACATACCCTATCAATTCCGTTTTTTTATATTTTTTGTATCTGAAATAGGATTAAGGGATCGCAAGGGACCGTTTGTGAAATCCGTGATATCTGATGGTCTTGGTAATGGCACGGCTTTTAACAGGATATTAGGAAATTTTGAAATATATTTTAGGTGGCTTATTTAGGAACAATCCTTTGTTCATTTTCGAGCCGAAAATATAAATTAATTTTTATATACCCCTTACAGTATATAAAAGCTTTACTGACAAGGGTTATTAAAATTAATTAATGTTCGATAATCATTAATCTACTCTAATTACCAATGATTTGAATAACTGTTCATCATTATGTACCAGTAAATTATTATTATTATGTTCAGTATTGTGTTTATTTTGCAGTGACTAAAAGCATAATCTATACTACTACTAGCTGACCCAGCAAACTTTGTTCCGATTTAGACGCAGGGTAACCGTCATGTGAACTAAGAAATTCAGGTTTCTTAGATCCTTTAAATTTCTAATTCTAATTCTATGTCAAATGTCTTAAGGTTACATTAAAAAAGTTTAATAATTTTATATTGGTGGTTAAGTAATTTTTTTTTTTTGAACTTGTTATTCTCAGGAACTACTGGTCGGATTTTCGAATTCGAAGGCCCATTTTTCGAGAAAGCCTAAAATACGTTACTCTCGCGGGAAAATCCAAAAACTTCCTTTGATTACTTAAAAGGTGATTGTATAATGCCGTGATCATTATAATTTTGTCTGCAACTAAATTTATTAGATCGTTATCAGACGTGAACGCTTAACGAGACCCATGCTGGGCTGTGGTAGAGCTAGGTCAAAAATAAGAACGACTAATATCGAATAACTTAATACATGTTATATATGAAATTCATCTGTTACAGTGTTAGTTACCATACTCCTCCGAAACGGCTTAACCGATTATTACAAGATTTTATATGCAAATTCAGTAGGGCTGAAAATCGGCTACTATCTATTCATTTTGCAAAACTACGTTTGCTGGGGTCAGCTAGTAACTATATACGAGTATACATGAGAAACTGAGCGTAACGAAAGCGATCGCAACTGAGTTTATTCCCGCCAGGGCCATATATTCTGTAATCTCTACAATTTCAGCTTTCTAATCTATGTGTTTTTTTGCCTCAGTAATTAGTCCTTTTATTTTCATATTCATTCATGACATCATCATAATACATTTTATCCGGTAAAACCATTTACCTCAACCCATTCAAGCAGCTTTGATCTTTCATTTTCGTGATAAACATGATATTTCCAGAACCTTCATGATTGACATATTAATCAGACAACTCTGCAGTTAAATGGAATGCCAAGAGCAGGATCCGTCACAGTTAGGACATAATCATGCATCAAAATACGGGCAAGCTCATACTTAATCGTGGTTATCCATTTGGTAGACAAGTTTTGCACACTGGCCATTTTTGAGAGACCTACCGCGCTGCCCTCGGGGTACCGTTTTCGGAACGTTTACGGCCAAATTGACCCGCCCTCGGGGTTTTAGATTGACCGGCTATGTTTTATCAGGTCGTAAATTTCTCTGGCTATCTAGCGAGACGACTTCCGATGCGGTGGCTGCAAAATTCTGTCGGGAGACATATTGTAGTGAGGCTTGACATTGACGGCTCATTTTGTTTGGCAAAGGGTGAATATTGATGTTGTGGAATTGTGTGGGAGCGTTGAGGCGATAATGTTGTTTAGTTGGACTTTAATATAATACTTAAATTGTTGTTTTTATCATATTTGATTAGTGCTTCAACCACTTAACTTAACCACAGATTCTTATCTGATAGATTTCGTATAATCGTATAGATGGATGAAAAACAGTTTAAATAATTTTATTACAAATCAATTAGTGACTAATAGCGTAATTTTAATTTATTTGTAGAATGGAAATATATTTTTATTATATTTTTATTTAAATCGGAACGTTCGTTTGATTTGTTAAACACCGAAATAGATATTTACTTATTTATATAGACGATATTAGTGTTGTGTAACTTATTTCTCGAGCAAACCTATTAGGTTAACGCTAAAAAATAAGCTCAAATTTTAATTATCTTAGAAAAAGAAAGAAATATATGTTTATCATTAACCACAATAATACAAAAATTAAAACAACTTAGTACATAATATCTTAAACTAAGAATACAGATTAGGTTGGTAATGATTGAGGTTAAATAACTAGGATACGGCTCAGCATAATGCTACGTGTCTTTGAGGCCAAGAACACGAGGCGCTGTTTTTCCGCCGTTTCCTACATACAGTATAGGGTAAAACAAGGCACACAATTGGGTGAAAAAAATATATTTTCGTAAAAAAAAATGTAGAAGTAGTAGTTTGAAATGCGCTCATAAGGAGTTCTCGATTACATCAATTATATGAGTAGGTAAAGCCTGATAATATATAAGTAAGTAAATGGAGATAGTAGCTAAATACAATTAGAGCTTAGAGCTACAGCTTGTCTTTCGTATCCCACTCCAAAAATTAATCAACCTTATACCTGCACATTATATCTCTGCACATGCATCGAGTTTGTTTCGAGAGATCCTTTTAACTCACCGGAAGTGTGAAACTGGGCCAACACCCGGGGCTCAGTAATCTCGTGGTAATACGGACGTGACACGGCATGGAACTTTACTTGCACCGAAATACGCTACGGTAGTTTAAGTAAGTAAATAACATAAAGAGTGTGTTACTAATTACCTAACAGAGAACCTAATTAATGTTATTTATCGATAGCTTTTCCCCATCGTCACGCCCCATCCCTACCTGTCATTCGCTTTTTTACGTTTGTCACATGCCTATGATATACTAAACATCGTGTGTTTGCATGAAGTGGGAAGAAAGTGTTTTGCGTTTGCTTGAACGTTAACATCTTAAAATAAATAACTAAGTTATAAATATTTATTTTATTTAATTTTTATATAAATCACATATGTAAAATTATATAGGTTTACTCGATGTGCATTTATTTATTTTATTTGCATTATTTTCTTATGCTCTTGACTTTTGTGATTAGCAATTTTGCCACTTCCGTCTTTTATCACTTATTCCAGTTCATTCAAAATTTATCTGATAGAACTAACTTTTTCATATAAATAATAATAACTTTTCACCCATTGTGTATTAATGAATAGAAAAATAACATTATATGACTCAACTTTACAAATGCTTTACTGTACATGCACTTATACAAAACAAATCCTGTTAAGTTATAATATAGATGAGTATGTTTAAAGTAAGTACTTTATAATATGATAATACTAATACAATCTAGTACCCATAACACAAACACAGAGCTTACCTCGGGGCTAGATTTTGATAATTGTTAATATGTTTCATCAAATACGGGTTTGACGGCAGATAATATTTTATTTTGCAAACTTCACTGCCGTCTCTCAAGGGGGACGCGCAGGGCATTTTTGGAAAATATTCCAACTATCCCGATAGTCACAGGGCATTTCTGGAGTAATCCGAAGCACACCACCGTAAAATATATAAAGCATAACACTCATATTTAATGCAGCAGAAGTTTGAAGCTTTTAACGCGTAAGTATATTAAAATCTAGGATATACGGCTTAAGTAGTTTTAACAGCTATGAAATATTAAGAGGCGTAAGTGGAACGTTACTTATGAGCATAAGCTCATAATTTTATTAAATAAACCCAAAATTCATTCTTCATAATTTCATACTTCATAATTTACCAAATATATTTATAAAAATTGAGTATTGACTACAATTATAATAAAATAGTTTCATAAAGAAGAAGTTGGTTGAGTGTAATTTGTTTATAAAAATTGCTCATTGTTACTATTAAGTTCAAATTGGTGACTTTTAACCCAATAGTAGGTATTTTGAATGCAGCTAGACCCTTTTGATTTATTTTTAAGTTACTACATTAATTTGACTATTATAATGTATACTCAGTGTTATAAATGGAAAAACTAAATGTTTTTTTATTACTCCAAAATTCTAAATCTAAAGCAAAAAAAAATTAACTTCACAACGGCTCGGTGGTGTACTTTAAAGACTTGTTTCTGGAGAAAGCTTGTTGTATAAGTTGAGGCAGTTAATTTTGAACAAGTTTCTCCCATCCAAACCTCAAGTTTTCTTCAAGACATAATGATCATTATAAACATCAAGAAAATAAATAAATTAGAAGTTCTACAAAGTCATATTATTACGCCATCCCAGGTAAAGACTCATTAGAGAGTTGTAACAGCATTTTGCAATTTTCAAAATGGCTGCCTTGGGTGAGGTTAGTCTTAACTTAGTTTAATGCAAATATAAGTTGCATTTCGCTTACCTAGTTTTAAAAGAAGGCGTTAAGAGTTAAAAAGTAGAATAGTATTTGTAAAGTACAAAGGATATTAAAAAAATATCAAACGACTTCAAATGTACCAAATTTAGTTTGAAAAAATCTGAAGTAGCAATCAGCAGTTCTCCAAAGAATTGTCGGTTTTTCGGCCTTAGCCTACTGAACTATTTAATTTGTGTAACCCTATCGTAACACCCGAATCCATAACTTGCAAACAAACAAAAAAACAACAAAAATACGTAAAATTACCACTTTTGTAGTTATAATGATAGGCCTAATGTAATTTTATTAAGTTTATGAAAATAGTTAATTGCCCTAATATCGCATCACGGACCCCGAAGAATAAAGAAATATTTCCGGCAAATCCACACAATAACATCTAGCCCCGTGGTAAGCTCTGAGCTTGTCTTACGGGTACTAGACATCTGATATACTCGTACTTATTAAAATAGACTTTCATATATAAGAATAAGAATAAGACACATTCATTTCGGACCACAGTAAGTATAAAACATAAATTAAAATTTAAAAACAAAGAATAACAATATAAACAAATACAGACACATTATAATTAAACAATAATTTAAAAAAACAAGAGAAAAATAAAGACAGTGGTTTGAAAAAGGTCGTCACTCAGCATTTGCTACAACTACCTATAAAGGTTGTACCTACATTATATTCAAATAGAATACCTATAATTAGAATGGAATCTCTACATCCATAGATCATACAAATTTTAGAGAGATGTTTCTGATTTCTCAACCCCTTCGGCGCCCTTGACCGCATCTGTCAACAGACTACCCCATTTTTGACTCACAAGTCGTGTTCCCATTAACTCGAGCACTCTCAGCCACAGATTCAAGTAGGTGGCTGGTTCATTTCCGTATTTACACATAATTATATTGATTATTATATACGATTAAAGAAGCAAAAGAAATGGTAATGCATTCTATTCAGATAAATTCAAATGAAATCAATATGCAAACAACAATACTGATAAATAGGTCATAACTTGTTTTGTAAAATAATTGTTTAAACTTGAAAAGTATGAGATGGTATCATAATTAGGGTTCCTTGTGCCTTGCCAGAGCGGTCACCCATCCAAGTCATCACCAATCACTTAAGGTATCTTAAGTTTTAGTTGAAAATGTACATTGCGATTCATGACGTATAAAAAAATCTTCTTACTAGATCTCGTTCAAACTAACTTTCGTTGGTAGTTTCATGATAAAATATATTTTATTTTCTTATTTAAGAAATTAAGTTTAAAAAAAATTGTTAGACACCTCAATTTAATTTTTGAATACCACACACATAAAAAAAAAATTAAAAGAGGGGATCACCAAACATTTTCGATGTTTTTGTGAAAATGACAAAATGGAAATTAGGTACCTACCTTAAAATTATGAAACTCGAAAATTTTACTGCAAAAAAATGCATTCCAAGATTTTCGTAAAACAGCCAGTCTGAACCGGGAATCTAACCCATCATAAAATAAACACTACTAATTTTATGACGCCGATCAAAAGTCTAAGTAGTATTTTTCTTCAAGTTATATAGTACTTAGTATGTTTACATTAATATTTTCTTATAAGTTTTTTAAAAACCTTTGGATACAGTTTCAAGCGCTTATAAAATCATAACGAAGTCTTCTTCTATCTTCAATATTTCAGTTACTTGGCCGGTGGTACACCCTCTTAAACCACAATTTGTTTTTGTACGATGTTTATTTTATTCCACTAAACACATAACTGACGAGGACAAACAAAATCAATGTAAATTATTCGTAACATCCATATTTCGTACATTTAATACGTAAGTTTTTAAAGATATTTATGAAACGCAAAAAAAGATCTTACCTTATGTCAATAACAAGCTATTCCAGCCGGTCTATTCGATTAAGCTCCCCTTGCTAATTAATAAAAGTGTCGCAAAAACTTGCGATATAAATTGTGGGACCATTCGCCGTCACGACTAAATGACCGGACCGTTTTTATGTCTACCGTAGAAACTTTTAAGTGCCCGATAAAAAGAAACTGAGAAGATTTGGATGTGCTTAGAAAATAAATTGCTAGTTAAGCTTTGTTGGTATTTAATTATGATAGAGTTTATCCAAGGCCTTTTGATCATGACAGAATAGGATTAAGTTTGTTGTTAGTGTATTTTCCGAAAGTAGGTTAATCCGGACTATTATACTTTTGTAACAAATTAAATATTTAATATTTCGTTGATTTCCCAACGTAGATGAAAAAATGTTTTACAATAAATAAATACTGTACTACACACGATATCGTTAAATACAATTTATATGCACATCATTATTACAGATTATGGTTCTAAAGTAGTAATTGTACCTAGTTTTAATTGGTAATGGTAATTAAATGATTTGACAAAAGTCTATAGTAAAGGGTTGAAACTTTCGCAAATCATTAGGATTCACCCCAAACGTGCTACGAAACCGGGAATAGTTTACAAACACTTTTAAATTAATGAATGAACGTACGCCGTCGTTAGTGGAAAGGGCACTTTTACTTGTAGGGTTGGGTCATTTTATGTTTTAACCTGTCCCACACAGCTGCAACCCATTCAAAGGGTTAGGGAACGCTGCTTGAGTCTATGACTTATTAAGAAAGGTTTAATGTGATGTTTACTAGATGTATAGAGTGTTATTTTTATTTATCTCTAGTCACATATCAATTGACCTATTTGTATTTTTGGTACACATATTAATTGGATGGTCAACAGTTTAATTAAATTAAAATAAATTAATTAATTAAACGTGAAAATTAAATTATTGTATTTTATATCTTAATAAATATAAATCTCGTGCCACAATGTTTGTCCTCAATGGACTCCTAAACCACTTAACCAATTATAATAAAATTCGCACACCATGTGCAGTTCGATCCAACTTGAGAGTTAGGATGGTTTTTACGGCGAGAAAAATTCGAATAATTTCCGGGAAAATTTTATACCCGTGCGACGCCGGGGCGGGCCGCTAGTATATTATATGATTTTTAAGAATTACGACTGATAAGACTGATAACGGGTAACATACCATGATTTGACGGTTTATGAGTTTTCCCGATATCTCGAGCTGTTGCAAGCGCCATTCGATGTTACATACATATATATCAGACCCCACGCCACACAGTTTTTCGCGAGGCCGTCATTCGAACTAACTATACAACGGTCTTTCGCAAGAGCGTACGACTTCAAATGTTTTTTTTTGGTACAGTTTACCCATTTTAATAAGTACTTAATATTCGCACGAACTCTTTCAATGGCTCAAATTTTCCCTTTCAATTATTCTCTCTAGCTATGTATGAATGGATGAAAATTATTTACCTACACAATTAATTTTACGCTTTTATCAATTTATCTGTAGCTGAACCCTGTAGCCATTATTGGATTCTTTTACTCGAGCCACCACGGCTACCTACGGAAATAAGGCCTAGCCTACCACGGCAACTTAAGATAAATAGCGGACTCTTCATTTTATAATATGTTAAAATAAACATAAAACTCATTTTATACTTTATCCGTTGTCTGTAAATAACATAAATAAGCAAATAAAACTCGCAGCAACGCAAAGGAACCCAAACCAAACTTTATAAGCAAAACACGTTATCGCCCTCAACTGCTTTCCGGAAAAGAAAATTCGAATTACACCCTAAGCGGTGAGCGCTCTAGAGAAATTGAACGTAAACCTCCGTAGACCTCACAAAGGCTCTGACCCTTTCGTTGAGGGTTCTTGTAAGCACTAGTACACGGCGCTAACCAGTTAGGGTGGCCCTTGACAAAGGTTCAACCACGTTGGGAAACTATCCTGAAGGTAGCAGGCTTCCGTTATGGCTATGAAGTACGTAAGAATAGCTATAGAACCAAAGTGTACCTGTGTAAAAACATCACTATTTAATAAATATAAATTTAAAATTAAAAAAAAAACCGATTAGAATTCCTTAAAAATAAAATACTATAAAATTTAGTAATGTGCACGCGATGCGCTTTCATTTGATACCCCACTCGAGTATATTTGCACAATTTCGGTTTTCCTTCCCCACTCTCACCCCCATAACTTTTAAACGGCTCAACCGATTTTCATAAAACATGTCTAAAAACACAGGCGCCAAACTCACCTTTCATACAAAAAAAACTAAATTGAACTGGCTCCATCCGTTCGGAAGCTATGATGTCCCAGACAGACACACATACAGACAGACACGTCAAACTTATAACACCCCTCTTTTTTGTTCGGGGGTTAAAAATATATACATACATGCATATTTTCCTGAGTCTGCTAGAGCATAGGATCCCTCATGTTTAGTCACCAAGTGCTACTACGAGTAGTTAGAGCGAGGTGAATTGTTATAACCAACCACTAAGCAACCGATCCAATCAGAACTATTTGTACCTTAATATCATTTTTTTTATCTTTAAGCTTGTTTTGTTTCTGGTAATCAATATAATTTTCCTTTTATCTTGTAAACGAAAAAACAAGACTTTACAGTGCATTGAAGTTCCTTCTGCCATAACGCTTTCGAGCGATTTTACAAAATGTCGCAGAAACCCCGCTCCGTAACTTTGATGCTCTATATCAGTTTCTTATCGAATTGATAAAGTAAATTATAATTATCTGTCCCGTATTTTTGGACGGGCTAACAGTCGTAGGTACTAAACACAAAACCATTTTTTCGTCATTGTGCCTATTATAAACTTAGGTCGCCTATTTTTCTGCACTTTGTAATATAGCTATCCCGGAGATGCAAGTTCGAATTCTGTTCGAATTCTGTGGATAAAGTTTAGAAATAGTTTGACCTGCAAAGTGAGGTTTATCACTTATTATAAATCATAAGGATTTAGGTCGCCTAACATTATTTTTGTGACAAACAGAATAATAGATATGACTGCGATTATTATTAAATTGTAATTAAGCAAAGTACGCATTATCTCAAATGGATCATGATAATCATTCATCCAACAAGAATTACAGTCTGACATTGATTCGAGCCATTTAATTACTATTGATTTAAAACCCTTTAATAATATTCACTTTATTATTACTTATGTGAAAAATTATTATAAATCAATGCCATTAAAAAGCCGTGTTGGCTAAGTGGATCATATGCGACTTAAATTCCGAAGGTCGAGGGTTCCCCGCAAGGCACCACTGGATTATTCTTCTCGAAAAAAATTTATGTGCGCTTTAAACACACATGATTTAACGGTGAAGGTAAAAGTCATACATCGTGAGAAAAGCGGTAGGTATGTTGTAAGAACTATGAAGAGTGTCATTTACCAATGGCCTAATTACTCTCGTCAAGAAGTCTTTGTCTAAGCATTGGGAACGTCAATTGCTACTCGTAGCTATTGGGTAGCTTATGCTAATGTAATTAATAACAGGCAAATGCAATAAGTCTAAACTAATTGACATAGTATATATTTATTTGGCTTCTTATTATTATATCCTATTTTGAGTTCTTTGTTATAAGACATGAAAATAAATAAATTTAATTGTTTTCAAGAAAACAATTAAAGGCTTATGGCTTTTATAGGTATACTATGGTCTAAGTCAGATGATTGATGTAATGATAGATATACTACTTGAGATTATGATACGTTGAAGAAGAAACCAAACGTTCAACAATATACGTAGTCTGTACTACGGTTGAATTGATGATGATGATGCTTAAAATTTCTTGCAATATTAGCTTAAAACGCTACGCCGTTGACCGTGTTTTTGGATTTTCGGAATATCGTATTTTCTCGAGGAAAGAATTATAAGCCGAGCCTTCCGCGATTAAAAGGCTATCTAACACTAAAATAATTTTCCAAATTGGACCAGCAAGTTCGTGAGGATAGCGCCCTCAAACAAACAAACTCTTCAGCTTATTTTTGTATCAATTTCCATCCTCAAGTTGCTAGAATTGCCCCTTAGCTAAGTAATATTTTCATTGAATTCCTTCACCCGCGAACCCTCCAGAAATGTAGCTTGCACTTAAGCGTTCAAACTGAATATTTAAAGTGTTTTGCTCTACCTGCGCATAGGTACCTATAAAACTAGTGTTCGCTCATAAAAGTGCTTACGTACTTGCCCATACTACAAATTACTGTAGGCACCTGCCTCATACCGCAAATTGCTTTCACCTATATTTTATGTACGACAACGCGTTTATTAGAACCCTGTTTATGGTTACAGCTGGATCACTTATAGGTTTCATACTTCGGAATGCTGTATTGTCAAATGTGGGTATAAGGCTGATTTCAGTGTCACTGTGACCATTGGCGCAGATATCACGGCACGTAGCAATCTGTATGGATATTCAAATTCAATTTCCCATCAGTAAGGGACCGTCCTTAGGGAAGCTGGAAAGAAAGAAATGTTATATAAACCTTTAAGAATAACTGACAGTTTGCTACACGCTGAGCCATCAGCGCCGATGGTCAACGTCATACTAAAATCAGCCTAAGCATAACTATCTCCGTGACGACCTCCATAGCTCGGTGGGCGTAGGTCCGCCTGAGACGCAGGAGGTTGCGGGTTCGATTCCCGCCGCGGGACGAGATTTTGTACGATCTACAATTTCTGGTTTCGGGTCTGGGTGTTTTCTATGTATCATAAATAAGTATGCATTTACAAAAAAAATGTATCTATAAATTATATCAGTCACATAACACCCATAGTACAAGCTCGGCTTAGATTGGGGTTAGTTAGTTGATGCTGTGTGACTAGTCCGGAAATATTTTGTTATTTATTTATCTAAATAGGACTTTCCACTATCGTAGCTGAACAAGGCATGTTATCATATATGTTATTCACACATTTCCAAAATCATCTATTTTATTTATTTTCATAAAAGTCATTCTACCAGTAGTATGTGTCGCCAGAGATGTGCCATTACGCAAAGAAAGAGTTTAGATAGATAACAACTATATTACACACAATTTCTTACGAAATAAATTGCTAAAAAAGATAGTGGTACAATCGGCGGCCTTATCGCTAAAAGCGACCGAAGGAAACAAAAACCGGTCGTAGAGGAACGAACGTTGACCGAGACTAAATATTTAACTCGTTTAAGTGATTTCAAAAAATAAAAGAAGTTGATGTTCAGCTGTTTGTTTTTGTTTCTTTGTTTTATAATATTTCCGGACTGCTAACACAGCATCACCTAACCCCAAACTAAGCAGAGCTGTACTATGGGAGTTAGGTGACTGATATACTACATAGATATTTTTTTTTTTTGTAAATACATACATATGATACATACAACAGACAGACAACAGTAAAGGACTTTAGACTGAAATGATGATTATCCTTCTCCAATGTGAGTTCTTTGTATCCCAAAGGGACCTTACTATGTTTGTTATCGTAGCTGAAATAACATGGATTGGTCTAGCTGACTGTATCACACACTTATGATTGCGTTCTGCAAACGTGTCACGTTTCGGCCGCCATGCCAAATAATGCGGGCCCAGTGGATTGTTAGGACAGGGGCGTAAACCTTCCAATAGGCAATGATCATTATATTTCATAATTTCTATTAGGGGGACGTTGACAGTGAAATAAGAAATAAGGCTATTTTGGTGCTCGCTTGAACAAATTGGATAATAATAACAAGAAGGTACAAACTATGTTATAAATGATGACCCAAAAATGATACTAACAAATTAATATATATTTTAATAACGACGACACGTGATAGGAAGTAGAGATATTTTTTATAACTAGCTGACCTCAGCAAACGTTGTTTTGCAAAATGAAAAATTGATAGTAGCTGATTCGCAGCCTACTGAATATGAATATACAATTTCATAATAATCGGTTAAGCCGTTTCGGAAGAGTACGATAACTAACATTGTGACATAGAAATTTCACATATTAGATAATATTTCATATTGAAATTCGAATGTACCCAAACATTCGAATTTCAGTATGAAATATTTTTATAAAATAAATCTCTATTTCCTATCACATTTGTCACACTATCTCGCATTTTGATAGATTCTACACACACAAAAAATTTTTGTTATTATGTTATTTTTTATACTTTTAAATATTTTATTTATTTGGTAAAACAAATGGAGCACAAAGAATCTTGTCCTTCTTGAATTAAATAATTTGCATATAAAGGTTGTCTAGAAGAAATTGCTTTAAGCAATAAGACCGCCCATTACGCATGCTAGGTTTAATTTTACTATTCATAATTTTTTACTTATGTTTATTGGTGTGTGTTATAAAGAATGTTCTATTCTATTGCATTCTTTAAATAAAATAACAACCCCTATGCCACTTTATAAAATACCAGGGCTAGACAAGAGAAGTGGCCGATGTTCAGCAAGGAATCTACTTAGAAATATCTACGTCCTCATTGTATCAGCCGCGGCTTTTAGCGCTGAAAGGGTGTAATAGCTTATCTAGAACCTCATTAAGCATTCAAAAGTCATAATAATCCTTCAGTTTCAAGGGGATATTGTTTGCCATAGTTATCGTGTAGTGGTTTGGATTATTGGTAACTATGTTACAATCACAAACCCACTGAAAATCAAGAATATGTGCTCTGCACAGCGTTACAGTAAAGTCCTCTAGGTTACCGATACAGATAATAAAAGCTTATTATGAAATATTGGATTATCTTGACGACAAAACTGCTTGAGACGGAATCTGTTCCAAAAACAAATTAAAAACAAGAATAACATTAATTATAGTAATAGTTTGTAGTAAAGGAAATACCTTAATGGTTTTGTATCATAGTGGAACAAAGGATAAGTAATTAATTATTCGAAGTGTAATTTTACTAAGTCCCCATCGCATCAATATGATCCTATTAGCGCGCATGTAATAATTATCTACCCAAATGTTATTTGCTAAATATGTTCCACTAGTGCTACGAAATGAATGGGCTTTTCTATTTCCACAATACACTTGGGGTATTTGCACTATTTATTTAGATTTATAACACATATTTACGCTCTCAATGCTGGGTCACAGGAACCTTAATTCGTCACTCTGGCCAAGTGCGGTTGGTGAAAGTAACACTTTTGACAGTTCTCTACGTTCTCAGAACATGCCGGTGATTACCTTTACCGTTTAAGCACTTGTATAAAGAAGAAAAATCCAGAGGGGTTTGAACCCACGACCTTGTTGGCTCAATAATATTAAGTTTAAAGTATACAAATAATAAATAAATAAATGAATATTTCCGGACACGTGTTAACTTTTTCAAATTGACTAGTGTAGCGCGATACTTTGAGAGTAAAATATTGCTTTTTGTTTCAGATTGACCACTCATGGCGATATAGTGAAAAACTCACGATGGCGTTAGCGATAGCGCTGATAGCGCTGCAAATCGCTCTTGCGGCTGCTGGGAAATGTAATACGTAAGTACTTTTCAAATAAAATACTAAGGTTCAACGTAAAAGGTTTAAATTCCACTCAATTTTAAAGTATGCTACTTGACGCTATATTTTGACCCCTTGGGCGCGGCAAAGTTTCCTGGGCAAAGGGAAACTCATGAGATGATGGGCAGCATCTTCTTGAACCACAACATACACCATACTTTATGTGAATCTTCATCTTAAAATCTTACGATACTTTTAATAATGAGAACCCGTTATTGCTAATAACGAGCGTCTAATTTTATTATTCCACTCTAACAGGAAGCTAATAGAGGGAACGCAATATAAGCTAAATAAAGACATAATCTCATGAACATCTCACCTCGCAAGCAACCTAGCTTAACAACCATAAGCTCCAACATAATTTATAAAGAAACCTTAATAGTCTCATTCCAACAAATTTGTATAAAACACGTGAAATCCAGAAGCGAAATGCCAAACATTAAAACCTTTTTCCATTTCACAATTTTGTTTGCTTTTCACACCTTAAAATGTTATGAAAGCCTACAAAATCTCACTTTCCGCGGCATTCAAATTAAAAGCACGAAACTCGTGACCTTACAGTCAGAGTACAGCGTTGAGAGGGGAAAGTGTTATAGTGAAAACGTGTCAAGCCTTAGCCCCATGGCCCGTAAATACGTACTAACAAGGCTTGTGATATTTTTACCCAGAATAATTCAATTTGAGACCTGGATTTGGTATAGTTTCAAAACGTCCTAAGATAAGCTCGTCTACAGGGGCAACTGGGCTTAAACGCTGGTCATATTCATTGCGCCCTGCCACTACTCGAATGGGTCTCGCAGGGGATTTGTGGAAAGTTCTTCCAACTATTCCCTTCGCAGGGGATACTCGCAGTTCTGGAGTAAGCCTACTGCTCCTTCTTATCAACTTGTTTTAAAAGCTACAAGTCTATTGCAGTGACGTCTTTAGGGCAACTCTATACCCGTAGTTACCTAACTGAAACAGGACAATCTTTCAATGTATTAATCATAATTAATAATGCGGTGTTTGAAGTGGCCGTAAAGTTCACAAAGGTTCCGTGTTTGTTTGCGTATACTACTAACACTACATATATTATAATATAATAAAATAATAAATATAATATACTAAGAATACTATAATACTAAGGCCTTGTATGATTATTTAGTCAAAAGATTTTATTTCCATTTTAAATAAATAAATAAATAAATAAAATTCGTTTATTTCCTCACACAAACCTTAATGATTATTGAAACAAGTAGGAATAAGGTAACATTTAGTATAGGTTTGTGGGAGACTGGTGCCTGAGGTAGGTATATCAACCTGTATTACAGGTCACCAGGATCTCTCACTCGCCAATAAAAGTTGTAGGACATTCTATTTTACACGTATCATTTAAAGTTAAGATTAATGGAACTTAACTAATTTTACTACATAAAACTAAAACTAATCAAAAAACTATTATTAGACTACTCTGACAACTGATGTGTGATGATTTTACCTATACACAATCCTAATCAAATGTATTACAAGTCTTGTTAATGATGCATTTAATTTATCCATATTGACTTAGCAAGTTAATAAATAAATATAATTAAATATTCGTCATTTACTTGCTATTATTATTATTAAATGAATACTCTATTCGCGTTGATTTTTAGCTATTTTGAGATTTCTAAGAGAAGTTACCCTTTACTTTAATAAAAGTTGCTGCAATCTATTCGACATCATTTAAGAAAGAAGCTTGAGACTCTAGTGGGTGCTAGAATATAAAATCGGGGAAGTTTAGACATTATCGTTATTCAAGAGCTGGTCTGGTGTTAACTTGCAAACAATGCCTTGGTATGGTCACCGGAAAATAACAAGATCTGGAAAGGGGTTCCAACATTTTGGCCGCCATTTCGAAAAAAAACAACTTCAGGCAATGACCAGTGGTTAAATAAATGACAATCGACAGAGTAAAAACTAACAATCAAAAAGGGTTAAGTGTGTACAGTTTCTGAGATATTCCATAGCATTTTTGTTAGAAATATCCATAACTGTCACGTTTCATAACTGTCTGCAAAATCCTGCTGTTGGTTTTTTAAATTGCGGACTGGGTATGCGAAAATGTTGCAATCCCTTTGCGGATCTTGTTATTTTCCGGTGACAGTGTTACTTTATAATTTTGCTGAGTGAAGCCTTGATAATATTTTATCAAAAATAAAGTAATAATGTGTTTTGAATTCTAATAACGCATTAACAAATCGATTAGTAGTCTCAAACGAAATATAAATTTACTAAACACCTCGCCCAATTGGGCGGATTGAGTATCAAGACGGAATCAATTTAATTAAATTGATACCGTCTTGATACTATTAGCATACAATGGCAAAGTACGAATATGATTTTATTATAGGAATATATAGAAAAAATATTCAAATTAATCGAACTCATTCAGTTTGCCAAAAATCACCGTATTCATTTTACTGAAAAAGCTTGCAAGAAAAATCTCCATCCCCGGCATCGAAGTAAATTTGCCCAATTTATTGCTAAGGTGGAAATATATGTACAAAGGTACACCATCCCTACCGATTAGGATTATTACCGTTCAAAAGCTGCTTAATATCACAGAATTACCTCTCAAGCAGTGCCGACGGTACCCAATTATCCCTGACAGGTTACAGGTAACATTTTCCTTCTGCGTAATTGTAGCAACGGACATCTTGCTAATGATAAAGCGTGTTCTTTTCAGCTGTCGTCTCATTATGATCTCAACGTATTTCGAAAGATAAATGGGTCACTTACAGGTGATAAGTGCCAGTTTCACAGTCTGTCGTTTTGAAAATGCTTTGTTAGGTAAATACAAATTTGGTGTAATGGATTCTGTGACAACGGTCAGTGTTTCTTTTATCTGAAATTGTAGGTTTATCTCTTGTATTCGTTTTTAATGAAACATTTTTTGGAGAGTAAAAACCTCTGTCTAAGATAGTACTTGTCCTTGTCAGAGATCCTTTGGAATTTTTTAACATAATTTTAAAGTTCTGAACTATAGTTTCGTAGATTGCAAATGCTCTCTCACACATGACGCTTTTTTGGTAATAGTATTAACCTCAGTTATCCTGTATTCCTATTTTATGTTTGTTGTTATGTTTAATGGACGACACCTTAAACGAATGCGCCAGTCGGGCAGCTGCTAGGGAGGAATGGAGACGAGCCGTGAAGCGTATCACAAGTGGAAACTCCAGTGATGACCACGACCACTCTGGCAAGAGTGTACCGATTAAGAAGAGATGCTCCTGTCAGTGATGTGTCCTTCAGTAATATTTACATACTTTGTGTGTGCTATTTAATTAGGACAGGTTGACTTTATTAAGAACATAAAAAAAAACTTCTGTCGCGCTTGCTGTGCATTGGTAGTAGCTGTTTCTTTTTCCCTATTTTTACCGAATTGATCATAGAGCGCGGTCCTTCGGTCTGCTTATACCGTTAGACTGATGGCTTTCTGGAACAATAAGCAAACAAATATGAAAAAATAATGATATATATATATCATTATTTTTTCTTGTGTTATTCAAGCTGATAAGACACCATAGTCACATCCCTCGGTTATGAGGTTACGACTAAGAAACAGAGTGCTAAAAATTATTTGAAATATTTGTATTAAAAAAAAAACGAAAAATACGCTTCGAATTGAGATCCTCCTCTTTTTCGTTGAAAGTCGTATAAAAATGAAGTAATAAAAAGATAATTTAATGAAAATATTATGTTACCAACAAAAACAACAAGTTTTCCATCATTATAATTTCCGTGCAATTAATATAACGAGTGCACCTGGTCGACTCAGCCCAATTAATTAAAACATTGCAGTTGCGGGCGTTTTCGTAATTATTTATTATATAATATAAATTTACTGTTGTTTTTGGGAGATTGGTTCTTTTATGTCCATTTTGGTGGGTGTCCAATTACTGTCAAACAAGAGGAATTCATTTTGTCGCATCAGTCGCGGGAATTCGGTTCGTACAAGTTTATCAAATTAAGACAACGTCCACAATTCTGTGTCAATTTTATTATAAAGTACACGTAGTATACATAGTTGGTTATAATGAATTCTTTATTTTTAGTACTAACGTAATGTAAGGATATGATGAACTATTTGTATCTACATATAGATACGATGATTTTATTATTATTTATTTATCCTATATTATTATTAATTATAACTTGTCAATGTTATATTGAAAGAAATTGTTTTTGAAGTGAAACTTCAAGAGATTTAAAACCGGATGCAACGGAAAAAACGACAGGTAAGCCAATCTTAAACGCTAACAAGGTTAAGCAACTTTGCGCGACGCCAGTACTTGGATGGGTGACCGCCCGAACAAAATGTTTTTGCACAGTATTTTGCTTTTTTTTTTATTTATTTCATTCTTTTGACGATTTACTGAAGTTTCACTTCGATCGTGTGTGAACCGCACACACACCTTTTTTTTATTGTTATTTCAATCATCACCGGTTACTCCTGTCTCACACTATGTGTGGTCGGTACTACATTGTATTCATCACCCATAATCTGTACAGTCCCTTTTACTAAGACGTCTGTTGGTGTGTCCGTCTGTCACAAGGCTGTATTTCAGGCACCGTGATAGATAGAGAATTCTTATTTTAAGGGATGATGTATTTCTGTTGCGATTTAATAACAAATACTTTAACACATAATAAAAACATATCAATCAACTCCTCCTCGCATGTTTGTTCACGAGTTTCTCAATGCTGAGCAATATTTTTTTAAACTCATTAGACAGACAACATTTTGACTGCCTCAGTGGCGCGTTGGGCGACGTCCGTTTCCGGCGTAGGAGGTAGTGGATTCGATCTCCTGGTCTGGCTGTTTAATATGTATGTGTAGTGAAAATATGTATATCTATTATACCTCTATTATGTATATAAGATGTCTAGTACCTGTAACATACGCTTAGAGCTTAACACGGGGCTGGATGTTGTATTTGCGGAAAAATCGTCGAGAACAATTCGCCGAAAACACAATTCAAGTGCACACCATAGGTGAATAAGCGCTCACTTGTGCGAGAAAAAACAACATATAACAAAAAACGACCATTTGTAATTCGTTTGAGAATCAAAAAGTCAGACCTTTCCGTATAACTTCAAAGTGAATAATTATAAATTAAATGGAACTCCCAATTAAATTAAAAATTTAATTTAACTGGGGGTTTGATTTAAATTAAAAGTGGGATCCGGACTTAGATTGAAGTCCCGGGAGGCTGATGTTTGACTTTATACGGAGTGGTCGAAATTAAAGTTATTCAATTATACCTCTGATTCCTTTGAAGATTTACAAAGATTTGTATTAGTATGGTTTACTTTGATCTGTAATCAAATAACTAATTGAAACATTTTATTCAATTTCCTTTTAAATTGTTGATGTCAAAACCAAATAAAATCGTTATTTTTTACGAATTAAAAACATTTTAACAAAGTTCATCGATATACTGATGACCAGATCAGTATCGATCAAAATAATATTAACCTATTATTACATTATGTTCTAAGCCCTGTCATTGTTATCCAAAAAATTCAGCTGAAATGTATTACTGAATTATAATACCAATACTTTAACGTAAAGTAGAGGCTTGAAAGACAGTGAGCATGTGAGTTTCCTTCCTTAATGTACGGATAGCTACAATAAAAACTTTCCCTTTCTTTCTACGAGTAGAACGTATAAATCTCCAAAACAAATCCGCCCACGAAATCACATCAAAACTTCCCCATATTCATAACACGAGATTCGGGAAAACTCCACAAGGATTTCACTCTGACAGTGCGCCCTTTCTCAAAGTTGGCAACTTTCGTCAATTAAACAGATGACTTTCGGAAACGAATCGAGTTTCCACAGCGAAGTGACGTCAAGTAGTAAATTTTATTACGAAGTGTAAAGATGATTAATGAAATCCGGGCGTGCTAGAATGGCGACAAACAAAATTCATGGGATGATTCGTAACTTTTGTAACGAGACACTGACTGGCAGGTTATTATGGGTCTCACTGTAACGGGGTAATTGTAAGGCTGGCAGAATTCGTTCACGATTAATGGGAGAATTACAAAATGGCTTGCAACTCTTTCGATAGAAAGTCGCTTGATACGTTGTTATATGCATGACTTGTTATTTATTATCCTAACGGTAATGAAAATGCATGTCAATGATGATTACATGATGTGGATACACAGTAACCTTTGGCCCCGTGGTAAGCTCTAAGCTTGTGATACGGGTACTAGACATCTGATATACTTAATATTTATAGGTATTCATATTTGGGTATTTTTCACTATCAATAAATTAAACACCCAGAATGAGGGGAAAGTGCTTGCAGAACATACAAACGTTTGACCCCTCGAAGGGGATTTTAATAAGTTCATTAAATAAGTTGACTGCTTCAGTGGCACGGTGGGCGAGGGTCCGCTTGCGGCGCAAGAGGTAGCGGGTTTGATTCCCGCCGAGGGTGAAAGTGTTTGTATGTTCTGCAAGCACGATCTCCTTGGTCTGGGTGTTTTATATATGTATAACAAAAAAAATATGTATATGTATGACTATTATATTAAGTATATCAGATATCTAGTACCCGAAACGCAAGCTTAGAGCTTACCACGGGGCTAGATGTTGTTGTGTGAAATGTCTGGAAATATTTATTTATTTATATTTATTTTGCGCCTCATACGGTCCTTCGCCCACCGCGCCACTGAGGAAGTCCATAAGATCGACTTGATTAAAATTATCAAATCGTATTTTGTTTATTCAGTATATTTATATTAAGTATATCAGATGTCTAGTACCCGATACACAAACTTATAAGCTTACCACGGGGCTAGATGTTGTTGCGTAGATAGTATGTGTGGAAATATTTATTTTACTATCGCTCATGAAGTATGAAACTTTATTCCACATTTGCTGTGTTAATTATGACCACTGGTACTTCATAATTAACAGTTAAGCCGTTTTGTCGAAGGAACAAAGTCAAAGTCAAAACGTTTATTTCCTTAGAAGCCTATGCTTACATGGACAGGTCAACTTAAAGCTTATTTAAATAAAAACTAAGAATAATCAAGGAAATAACAGTCTTGACAGTTCGCTTCAATTTTTTACACATTAAATAACGTAAAATAATACACCAACAACCCATAAAGTTTCACTAGTGGATTCGTATTTAAAACCTCTATAGAACACTAAACAAATATGGCGAACACAATCTCGTCATTGAGTAGTATCCGAATAGATAGAACAAAGCCTCTGTTGGGTGCAAACTGATGTACTTCCGCCTGGCTATAAAGTTTTAAGAAGTGCTATTGAGTATAAAAATCTTTAAATTTATTTGCTACTAGTTGGTTTTATACTACTACTACTAATACAAGAACATTTCATGTAGCTTGTTCATTTAATGACATTGCGTTTTGAGAGATTTTCTAGAGATTCCGAGAGATTCTAGAAATCTATGCAGTACATATTTTATGTACTCAAAGGTAACATGATAACAATTATCATCTAGTGCCAACATATCGGATTCTTAGTAGGTACTCTGTTATCAATATTATGATGTGTATCTTTATATGGTAATTATGTGCACTAATGTAATTGGTTGCTTAATCGTATTAGTGTACTTATATAAATAAATAAATAGATAATCAAATTACCTACATTATTTTTTATTTTTACTAATACATTCTTAGCTAAATAACATATACTTCGTATACTTGTTTGAAGGTGTATAATTAAAGAGCATTTTTATAGTGACGGAAAAGGCTCAACCTACTCATAGTATACCGGTTAACAACACTGCTCCACTGTTTCTCAATCAAAACCACAAGGTAGTCATTGAATGTTGGCATGCGGTTCAATAAACGATATTATCTCATCCATTGTATCAGATCCTTTGTGACACAGAGCGCATCAATGCGAGCCGGCTCCAATCGCTGTGGATGTTTCCATATATGGATGTTTCAATAGGTGGATGTTTGTCCTCGCGTGTTCCATGCAGGTATCACCCTCTTATAGTATTATCTCCTATTGTATTTTCCACGGAACGGTGATACTCACGCTTTTCCAATTAATTGGATTTGTTACCTTCATCTACCACTATGTAGGTGTCTAGGCTTAACCTTTAAGATCACAAACAAACACACACAAACAGGTCATGGTTTCTTCAGAAGATTTCACTCATCTGGCCGGCAATTATATATCTTGAGAAATATCTCAAGTTAAAGGGTCGTAGCACTAGCACATATGGTACGTAGGTCACTTGGCTTATGGTGTAAGATTTCACAACAGAGGTTCAATATTTACTTAGTTTTTGGATCAAAAAAAGGATTTTCTCGTCGGAACAACACGAGGGATGTTTTCATAGTAAGAATCGTAAAAGGGGCGGCCACAAGATGGCTGCCGTTAGTTGGACGGGACACGTTTGATGATAATGTAATTATTCATCATTTACACGTATTATGATAATGTGTTTTAAAAATTAATATGATAGTGCAGTGCAATCGATATTCATTGCGTTCACTTAGATATACTGGTATTGGGTATTATCTGAAATCATATTTTTATATTGGTATGCAGTTCAACAAAGCATAGTGAAAAGCCAGAACAATATTATCACATCTATTGTTAGAGATTCTCTGTGACACGAAGCGCATCAATAAGAGCGAGTTCCGATCGCTATGGATATTTCCATAGGTGGATGTTTGTCCCTGCGTGTTCCATCCAAGTTTCTATCTCTATTGTATATCATCAACACCACCTTTTAACATTCACACTGCTGGGACACAGGGACTTCTCTCTTTACGAGAGAGATTAGGCCTTAATTCACCACGCTGGCCAAGTGTGGGTTGATAAATGTAAGTATAAGAGGTATAATAACCGTTCAAGTTGACTTTTAGGTAGCTTTCGACCACAGAGCTCTTCAATATGTAAGTTTTAGTAGTTAAGTGAAACTCGTTCGGTTCAATATTTATTTTCTAAGTTAGCTTCATTATAAACAGTTTTTTTCTTTCCAGATTTAATACAGATTTTAAAATAGTTTTTTGTCAGGAAACTGAATTCTAGTTAGAAGTGGGATGAGATGGCATAAGTAGAATAAGGCATAATTATTCATCGGTTGCTGAAATTGAGCCATCATTTTTTCAATCAAGTTCGTATTGAAAATATTATATTTATTTTATTTATTTATACACATTGGTGGTATACCTTCACATAATACACATTCTTTCAATATCCTTTTCATCAACCGCATGCGCCTTCATTTAAGGAAGTTACAACTTCTTGTCAATAGCGCTCAATCAAAGGCCCGGGGCGTCTTCAGGTCACTGGGCCCTTGAGTTGGGCTTAATCCGGCTTTGACCAGTTTTATCCGGCTTTTTCATGAATGGAAAATCCGACTTTATCTAACACATACGACTATACTTTACTATCTTATAGTCGGTGTATTATTTGATGTTTTGTAAACTAATAATTTGTCAGACCGATTATAATAGTTTGCTATTGCATTTTTGCTATACATTATTATTGACATTGGCGTATCCAGTAGGTTGCGAAATGATGATGATGTGTTAAGTATTCAGACCATTTATATTTTGTAACCGCACACAACACAAAATATAAAACTAAAAAACAGATCTTTTATATGCATATTATATAAATAGCATCAAGAAATTTGCGTACATGGCAGAAGAAACCAGACAGAGAGTATGGCTAGGCAACAAAATTGCACAAAGCAAAATTAGAATCCACTTTTTTTTCTATCCATGTTTTCCGGCCATCCCACTTTTTCCCAACCCTGGTCGGAGATATGAATAATTCAACGGAACGTAATGAGCCGTGGGCCAGTATTCAGCCAAGGAAAATCTAAAGCAACGCCCGACCTTAATGATTTCACGAAAAAGTGTCGCGAAGATTGGTTCGACGTGAACTTTTGTTGAAGCTCTTTTAAAAGTTGTTTTATTGCACGTTCTTAGAACGTTTCTTTTGTGCTACTTCGATCAGGAAATGTGGCCTATTTAGAGCTAAGTTGTTTTATTGGCAACTAATGCGCGCCTCCACATCATCTATAAGCAGATAATTTAATTTTAAGTCTCTTATTTAAAAAACATAGGGTTTTCATACATTATTATAACTCCCGTTTTACTCCATTAGGGATTGAGCATCGTAAATCCATTCATAACGGATGTTTACATTCTAAAAGGACCCTACATGCCAAATTTCAAGTTTCTTACATAGGAATCTCAAACATTGGAATTTTATTCACACTTACGACCCCGTTTAGGAGATGATTTTTGAAAAAACTTTTTTTCACGTTATCTTTCAATAACCTTTATAATGAATTTTATTCAAATAACTTCAAAAACATAAGACTTATAAAAAAACTTTCCACCCTCTTTATAACCCCGTAATAAAGGTGATTTAAAAAAAAAAGATTTCATATCTACTACTGATAGCTGACTCCGGCAAACGTTGTTTTGCAAAATGAAAAATAGATGTTGGCCGATTCTCAGACCTACTCAATATGCTCACAAAATTTCATGAGAATCGGTCAAGCCGTTTCGGAGGAGTACGGGAACGAATACTGTGACACGAGAATTTTATATATAAGATTTAACAAAGAACTTTCATACAGAATTTTGATATGAATAACTTAAAAAAATTAAAATTAAAAATCCCATGCCAATGTCTAGAAACTTTAAATATAATTAGATTACTAAGTAAGTGGTAAATATGTGATTTTTCTATTATATTATGTCACCGGAAAATAATACGTATCGTAAATTGGTCAATTTCCTAATTATTGATCTACTTACGGAATATCAACGACTGTTGACTGTATGTATTATTTTATGCAGTAACTTTTTGTTAATTCATCAACTGACGGTGTCCGGACTTAAATTGATCAACTAACGATTTTGCCTTACACTTAGCAGCGATTGGTCTGTTTGTGTTATTTTACGTAAAAAGGTACCCGTAAAATAATATACTGTATAATATACTATCTCATTTGTGGCAAATGTTTTTTCATCTCATATTTTTTTAATTTTACCGATATATTAGAGATAAAACATAGACCGCGCTCGTGATATTCATATACAAACTTAACCTAGCCCACAGCTTCGTTCTATAATTCAACCAACCAGCGCCAACTGATGATTTTACGAAGAGACGTCGTATATTGATCAATAAATTTAAAAGTAAAATAATTGATTCCTACAGCTGTTAATGATTTTCCGTAAGTTGCTCCATTTACTAGGAAATTGATCAATTTACGATTCGTATTTTACGTCGACGTAATAATTTAGATTTAGCTTTGTGTGTGTTATTAGCGTTGTTATAGTCAGGCTGGGTGGCATGCTTAGTGAACCAAATTATCTTATTTGAGTGCCTCAGTTACTTCTAACAAGATGTAGGCGTAGGTTTATAATAATTATGAGAATTGGTACTTGTACAAAAATAAAAAAGGTGTGTGTGCGATTCACACACGATAGAAGTGAAACTTCAGTAAATCGACAAAAGAATGAGATGAATATATATAACAAGGGTAGGATAATTACAAAGTTTAATTGTTTAAAAATGAAATTAATTTGATTAATTTTAAAAGATATTTTATTTAACATAATGTTATATAATCGATTGCTCAAGTTCCATATTTTCAGTTTCTGGTTTTTTTTTCATTTTAATTTTATTTTAAATTTTTTTGCGTCGATAATGACGACACATTTCGGTATTCGTTTTCGGCATCTTATACATTTTTTTATTTAGCACAACAAGATATAAAAATAGTCACAAACACACTGTTAGATAATAACACACCACGCTGACATCTTACTAAAAAGCTGTATTACGCAGCCGCATACAGTGTACAGTAGTATTAGCTCACGTAGTTTTCACATACACACGTTAAATGCTTAAATACAAGCAAGTATTTTAAAAAGTATGAATATACATACACCGACATCTGCTCTCTCGCTCTGGCTTACTAATTACAGGCGACTATTGTATTTGTGTCTCTTACCTGTCGTTTTTTCCGTTGCATCCGGTTTGAAATCACTACGAATCTAAAGAAGTTTCACTTCATAAAAATAAAAAAATAAGTGTTGTTAAATTAAAATAATTATGGGATACTAAATAATATAAATTATAAGTATAATGATATTTTTATATTACTACGTAACAAATTTAACATGCCGTCATTATCATCATTATTTTTAATGTGAACAGAACTCTGAAAATATGTACTAAAGCTTTATTGCAAAATTCAATATAGCAAACCTGAAAAATATCCCTTGACTTCGAATAGAAACGCCACCGTCCCCCAAATTTATTTATCGATAACATCAAGACCTTACGGTGCCTAACTACACACCTGGATATCAAGTATCACAATGGAGTCACGCGTCGCCACTTTACTCCGGATAAAAAATATCGAAATACCGTACCCTGAATCCGATATTTTAGGTATTACCGGATAAATGGGTTTTAGCTCTGTTGATATTTGGGCTACTTCTTTACTGTCATTGAACGTGCGATTTGAAAAGGGTATGGTGGGGCCTATTGATTTATTGGTCGTGGGAGAAATTGCTGTGCCTTAGATCAGTTATTTTATTTAACTGTTTCGTAAGAGGTCTCTGAATGTGTGTCCATGCTTCAATAGCCTTTACCTTTATTCTTTTTAAGTCATGGTAAAATTTACTGTAATTGAAATTAAACCATATTTACCATGTTTCATGTTCTATAAAGTATGCGCGAGGCACGGTTTAACAGACAGACACAAAGTCAATCCGGGAGTTTAATTTATATTATATATTGTCGGGTTTTAGCTCGGTTGATATTTGGGCTACTTCTTTACTGTCATTGAGCTTCGATTTGAAAAGGGTATGGTGGGACCTATTGATTTATTGGTCGTGAGAGGAATGGCTGAGCATTAGGTCAGATATTTTATTTAACTGTTGCGTAAAAGGTCTGAATGTTCGTACGTTTTCGCCAGCTTTCAGCTTACACAATCTCTACTGATGTAAAGTGACGATGTGGTCTAAGATGGGGCATGAAGACCTAGAATGTAGATAGCTTCTCCGGGCCACATAACGAAACACGAATAAATTGCTTCACGCACTGGACCAGCCCGGAGGGTGGTGACAAGCCGCGGCCGAAGCCTACCACCAGAGACTTTTCTTAGCACCACCCGGAGGTCACGTGTAAGGATTCAGAGAGTTACCACTTACGGACGTGAACAGACAAAACCTCCAAAAAATTTGTATCTTGTATCTTTAATAGTCATCGTGATAACACCTATTACTGAAGTTAATTAAACCAATAATATTGTTTTTAATGTACAGAGTCAATCAAGAGCGTTATTAAATATATGGCGAACATTTTAATTGGATATTATACAAAAGCGAACTTCCTTACGGCTATCATTTTACAAAATGTGAATGGATATTTAAATTTCAGCTAATCGGGATTTCATATGTTAATACTTGGTATATATTAAACGAACTCAGCAAAAACAGCCTCCCACTTTTTAATAACAAAACCATGCAATTGAATGTGATGTCTTTCATTTATTCTTTTCGTTTCATTATTAAATGCTAACTTCATCTGTATTCAGTAATTCAAAGCTGAGAATAGCAAACGTTAAATGTTTTGCAATATCAAGCAGGGTGTCATGTGAATTCAGTCTTTGTTATAGTGAAATTAAAATGTATATTTGCTTGCTTGCGAAAACCGCAACAACAGCATGTGTGGACTGTATTGGAATTGGAATAACAAAGCTTCACAAATGGACACTTGCCAAAGTTCTCCTCAATCGATACGAGACGGATGAGAAAAGATTTCAGATAAAGTTTGAAATCCCACCCGTTATTATATATATTTTGATTCGATAACATTTATGTATTTAATCTATTTAACACTTCATTTGTACAGTTATGTTACAAAAAGGTGAGATTAATGCTATAGCATAATCTATCAGCTAATCTGAGTAAAATGTAAGCAGAACTAAAAAAAAATGACATGAGATCTATTTTGATGAGATTTATATTACAAAATGTTTACAAACGTACTTCTCTACTGTTTTATTTTCTATTTTATGGCAAAGAGTAAAAGAATTGAGGTTGTAGATAATAAAGATACTGCTCAAAGAATAGCGTTTTATTTTCTATACAGTTATGAGAATTACTGCCAAAACCCAAAAAAAACACATTTTCAAACAAATTAAAGGTAGATACGATCGGTGGTTTACTCTTCAGCATATCTTTCCTATGTTATCTTTCCACGGTAATATTATCTATAAAATAAACCACTGAACCGATTAAATGAAATATTATATTCTCTAAAGCCTGAGAAATGACATACTTTTTTACCGTGGGAAAATGTAATTATGCGGGAAATCCATTATAACGCAGGTTACACCGCGGGGTAATACTAGTTTACTAGTGTTAGAACATGGAATGTTTACTTAAGTATAAAAAACAAAACAAAATGAGTGGTTTGACGAATGAGGTTGTATCCGAATGTTTCTATTTACAAGGAATGGTCCATAACAACTTGACGAGGGTCCCGTACATCTATCGGAGGATTTGCGAGCTTTTATTTATATACTGGACATGGCCACAGTAATACTATCTATACAGTACTCCAACTTCGTACATACGGTCGAGCCTTACCTACTAGCCTAGATCAGAGGTTACACGAGAGATATAACAGGTAGTTGCAGCTGTGCCAACGTGATGAATTGTCAGCGTGTTGTTTTTTTAACTAAAGTTATTAGTTACAATATTTTATTTGTTACAATAAGTTACATGTGTCTATTTCATGTAACGAGTAGAGTATATTGCGTTTTATATTTTTTGTTAAGCTTTATATGAATGCGGTTTTTAATAGTTTAAAATTTAGCTAGTAATAAAGCTCTTCGTATATCCAAATATCCATTTATTTCCAAATCTCGGCCGAGTTGGAATACTGTTTAGATAATATTACCATGACATTGTCGTTGCATTTATATCTTTGGGTATCTTTACGGGTAATTAAGATAAAAAAGTCAATTTATAAAATAACTTAATAATGTTTTCGCAAAAGAAATGTTTTTATTTACTTAATTTGTGTACTTATCGTAGTCGTAGATATTTATTTAATGAGGCAGTTTGTTGTATTAAAAACTTAACACAAAAAATGAAATCTAGTCTATTAAAAGTACACCCAAGAAAACTTGACCACGACGCAAAATATTTTACGAATATTGCCATTTCAACAAAAACAAATTAATTAAATAGCTTCATACTTGTCTAAATCATATACAGCGTATAGATTTATGTACTTAAATGTACCTAACTAGCCTATGATAACAAAAAAAGGGAATATTGGCACAGTAAACGCAATCGCCAGAAAAGCAGCTATCTCAATAAAACACAACAATAAGTCGTTGTCGAATATTGAAAATGTCCAAGCAACTGCAGTGCGACAAATCGAGTGAACACGTTCCTATTATTGTATTTTCCTACGTGCGCCCCGCATACTGAGCCCCTGTTTGTACACGTGTTTGAGTTGAGCTACTGTTAGATTTTTCACTGTGGCTCGGATTAGGCATACTAGAGTCTGGGAGCAATTATTATCAAGCACTATAGCGTAGTGTTGTGGTTGCTAAAAATAACTGTATCTCGAGTAAACATACTCTAACTAAAAATTGCACTATGAGGCCAAAAAGTTCTAAATTGGATGCTGTGTTTGTTGCTGTCCTTTGTAATAGCAGCATAAGATGTCTACCATTTAGTAAAACTTGCGGATTCGCGGAAGACACTTTGACCTAAATATCTGGAAATGTTGTTATAGCTAAGCTATTAGGCTTGCGACTTGCTAAAGGAACCAAATGAGCCTACAGTCTATCCTTAACTTTTTACTACCCCCAAAACTACGATACATATATTAAGATTCCACATGAAGCATAAATCCTAGTACCTACGTAAATAGTTGAATAAGGACATTTAAAAAATAAGGAGTAGCGCTCTGCATAAAAGCTTAAGCGTGTTTCACAAATGAAGTCGTAACAAAAACCCCGCTATTATGAGTTATAGCGGTCAGAACGGCCGTCTGTGACACTTTAATTAAGCCCTGTCTCGAGGGACAGTGCCCTCCTCGACTGCTTTATTACGTCACCGTTGCACATCGGAAAGATTTGATCATTTAATTATCATAGATGTAGATTGTTTTTGTAAATTATAAGCGTTGGCCCAGCTTTGTTCTGGTACAACCTGCCTCTAAGCTTATTTCTGTATTTTGTTGTTCACCTTAGATAGGTAACTCTTTATTGTGCACCACAAATAAATTACAAACAGTAAACAATAACAAGACAATACATCTGAGTACAAAGGGCGGCCTCGCTGTGAGCGATCTCTTCCAGGCAACCTTTCGATGACCCGGAAAGTATTAGAGCGACATTGACAGTGACGTAACGTAAAGAAGATATAACAAGGAGAATAAACAAATATTCAAGGCCAAGGCTATTATTATGGTCTATTCTGTTTATAGGAATATGATTCTGGGCCATTTGAAATACGTTTTTTTTTACTGTTTTAAACGTTTCTACTACATAGTTGTTATGTTACCGAAAAAATAAATAACACATTCGTAATATAAAAAATAGTATTTTTTTGATGATTGCGTTTCACTATAAAATTAATAAATTTGAAAAATAATTGTATAAGTCATCATTCTCCTGCCCTTATCCCACATTACGTGGGGTCGGCACAACATGTTTTTTCCTTCCATTTTCCTCTGTCACTCGTCATCTCAACACTCACTCCTTTCTTACACATGTCATCCTTTACACAGTCCATCCATGTTTTCTTTGGAAAATAATTGTATAAGCATGTTTTTTTAAACAATAAAGATTACGAGAATAAAGAAATAGTGCATTTTAAAGTCTCGTACATATTCCCTAATAGTCAGATTTTTAATTGAAATGGAATGGTAGAAATAAGTTAACCTAGAATTCGAAACTTTACTTATGTAGGGCACATTAGAATAGTTCAATTATTAATAATATCATTCAACAAATATTATTTCTTAGCACCGAATAATTCGCGAATGTATTACGATAAAGCAATAGACTGACATTGCTATTTATTTTTGAAGACGCAAAGTGAACATGGTTTTTGCGCCTGTTTAGTATATATATCAGCGCTGATAATAAGTTGTACATGAAGAAAAATATTGCAGGTTTTTGCTTTTTACTACCCGAAATTCTTTAGTTATCTCCTATATAAACGAAAACATAACTTGTAAGATAGTTTGCATTAATTACCCATGCAAGTTGAACCACCGTGTGGCCTAAACTAACCTGGCTTAAACTTCACCTTTGCCAGATACTCCCTGAAACTTTTCGTCTGACTCAAAGTACACCTTTAGTTTATAATCGTTTGTATACAGCGAATTATCAGAGTAACGTACCTACACCATTTACCAAACAAGCCATATTCTAAGAAATTTAAGGATGCTTAATAAGTATCTTTTGGAATGTAAATTTTCAAATAATAAAGCATTTTTGAGACCCGTAGCCAAATAGCAAATACACAAAATTCTTATAGATTCGTCATGCCTGTATGACTGTCTGTCCGTATGTCATAGCCACTTTTTTTCCGATCTATAAAAACAAATACTGTTGAACCTCTTTATATTTATGTATGTCCATAATATTATATGTATCAGTTTCTAGTACCCCTAACACAAGCTTAGATCATATCACGGGAGTAGATGTTGCAGTGTGGATTGACCGGAAATATAAATTGATTAAAAAAAAAACTTACGAACTTATATTCATCCAACACCTGATCTATCTTCTTATATATAAAATTCTCGTGTCATAGTTTACGTTCCCGTACTCCTCCGAAACGGATTGACCGATTCTCATGAAATTTTGTGAGCATATTGAGTAGGTCTGAGAATCGGCCAACATCTATTTTTTATTTTGCAAAACAACGTTTGCTAGGGTCTGTTAGTATTTTATGTTAAAATGTTTTTAATACGAAAACAAAAAAAATATTGACGATCGACTAACCAGGCATTTCTTTTTTCACAGCGGCTTCTCAGTGGTCGCTCCCGAGGTGGCCGTGCCGGGGAAGACCACAGCAGTTCTGGTGACCTTGCACGGCCGAGCTGACGGGCCCTTGGACCCCCTCAACGTGACCGTCCGGCTGGAGTCCCAGGATGATGATAATAATGTGAAGCTACTTACCACCGCCAGTCAGATGATTACAGGTCAGTTTAAAATGGATTTAAGTCACCAGACTCGTCATATATCGTTTTATAAAGGAAATTTATATAGAAATAATCGAGTAGGTGTCTAGTTTTACACATGATTATGATAAAAATAACTTTCATTACTACAAAAGGTTCAACAGTAACAAAGGTTCGTTTATTGTAAGTAAAAAAAAAATATGTGCTTATTTTTTTAACTACATTTAAGCTTTACTTTTACATTATGTTATGTTCTTGAATAGTATCCTATCCTATGTTTCAATTTCAACGCAGCACATGATGCATAAATTTATAAATTTAAATAACATGTGATAACAAAACTCATAAAATGGCTCTTATGGCGGAATAGTCAGTCTAAAGTGGAAAAAGAAAAGAAAGATTTTGTTTTAAAATCTCAGAATAAGTACCGTCCCAACCACAGCATCCATCTACCTAGATAACGCAAATGCATGTACTTCGCGTGTCCGAACCCCGACCAAACGTCGAGGTTGGACACTGCTAACTTCAGACCTCCGGTTCAGTTGTTATAGAAATAACGTCGTCCGCAAAAATATTAAATAATATTCACATTACGTTGCCGCGTTTGCATTGGACGATTTATATGACTTTGTGTGTTAGGAGACGATAAATATAAAGAACAAGCTATACTGTCGCGCTTCACTTGGACTTCATAATGCATGCATAAAATCGAAATTCAAAATTTAAAGACAAACCCCCGATTCCAATGCCTTAATTTCCTTAAAAGTAAAACACCATAATATTTTGTAATATGCACGCGATGCGCTGTCGTTTGATACCCTACTCGAGTATATCTGCAGATTTTCGGTTTTCCTTTCCCACTCTCACCCCCATAACATATAAAAGGCACAACCGATTTTCATGAAACATGTCTACGAACACTGACGCCAAACTTACCTTTAAAAAAAACTAAATCGAAATTGCTCCATCCGTTCGGGAACTATGATGTCCCAGACAGACAGACACGTCAAACCCCTCTTTTTTGGTCGGGGGTTAAAAAGTTGGCAGGCTTGGTTTCAATACAAATCGTGATACTTGCGTTATCTAGGTAGATGTATGTCTGTCGTCCCAATTATCTCTGCTAAGAACTATCTATTACTTCCTGTCGACGCTAATTAGAAACTACAATTTCGGTGGATATTGTACCCGTTCAACCGAAATAACAAATGAAATAAGAAAGGTTGACGTCCATCGACTGAAATGATGATGATGCTCATGTACTTTATCGCAATGACCAAACATCAGATGTAAGTGCGAAGCATTCGTAGCAAACACAATAACTTTTCGTTGTATGGAGCAGTTTATTTCTATTTGGCAATAGACGGAGTTTTCAATAGCACCGTCTGCGCGAAATGAGATTTTTACTATGGCTGTAATAACTTTATGGAATCTCGTTTGGAGAGTGCCAAAATTTTATCCTTTAATCTTTTGCTTTTATAAACTTTAAGTAAAGTAAAAGTTAACATTGATGTATCATGTTTTTAGGGTTCCGTAGCCAAATGGCATATAACAGACCCTTATGGATGTGTCATGTTGTATATCTGTCCATTCTTATGTCACAGCCACTCTATTCCCAAACTTTATGACCACTGTTGAAATTTGGTAAGTAGATGATTGCGTTCTATTCTACAAGTACATTATGATTTTAACTCAAATATTAAAAAAAAAGGTTATATGGCACTATCAAATTAATTATCCATACATTTTTTTTAAATGTTGGACTGCATTTCCCGTTTTAATAACAGAGTTTATGAACCGGTTGTCATAGTTAGATTTCAAGTGAATTTTGTGAACTTTTTTGCTAATACAATTATGTTACATTAAATAAATGTAAATAAATGTTATCGAATAATTTGATTGAAAGTCATTATTTATAATAAAACATCCTACAGGACATAAAATTCAAAGGAAATAAACATTGCTTAAATTTTTTCAGAATTGTACATTATCTAGCTGGCCTGTTACGGTTTTACAGGAATTTAAATACCTTCCTCTTGAATCACCTTCAACGTTTTGAATTTATTATTTTATTTTATAATCTGCTTATTAGCTATCTGAGCTTTAGGTTCAATAATCCAATCTTCTGATTTGTCAATGTTATGCTGACTATTTGTAAGAAAGCCAAGTCCAGTGACCCAGCTCTCAGTCCTTCTGAGTGTATCTTATTCCTAGTTTAGAGATACTGTTTCGCTTCAATCTGGAGAAGAGGATGCTGCCGGATCCCCGTAGCTTGGCAGCAAGCTCATTCTTATGTTTGTGCAGTCGTTGTTGATATTTCTTGCTAAAGTTTTCCAATTCTTCTTTCACCGTTGGTACTTTTATGTCCATGTACATGTATTTGTTGCTCACGTGGCGTGGTATACCCAACATTGTTCTGATTGTTTTGCTCTGGAATCTTTCTAGTATATCTATGTTACTTTAGGCCATAGCCCATAGCCAGCCCCATAGCTGAATTCCGTATGTACAGTACATATCGGCTTGGTGATACATTTGTATACTGTCAATTGACTTCGGTCAGTCAAGTCAGTTGAAAAATGCATAAAGATCCTTTCGGTATTTTTAGAGTTTAGCGAACATAAGGACAGAGAGACTGACACGGCGAGGTTAATTGTTAATAAGTATATACTGTATGATTAGGTACTGTGTTAAAAATTACCTAACGATCAATTTACGGACGACATTATTATTCTAAAAATAAGTTAAAATCCAGGCTGTAGAGAAGTTCTGTGGAAATTTAATACATTAACAAAGTATCTCAACCAGTTAAACTTATCTACAAAATATGAGCCAAATAGAACTCGAAAGTTTGAACGAAAGCACTCATGTTCCAACTAGGTACTTCGAGACTTAGCTTCTAGACTTCACAGCGCCGGATTTTAGAATAAATATCAATTTACAATGTCTTCTCAAGTCATAAAGACATTTGCTGGAACGCTGAAGTTGTCTCGTTCAGGCGGGAAACTTCGCGGTTACATTGGCGTGTTTTCAAAATAACAATGTTTTCGAAGTATGGTTATGTTTTATTATGTATTAAACTTCATTACGAGTAAATCTTATAATGGCAAAGTTAAAATGTAAAATGTTATCAAGTAGGTAAGTTTACTTAGTTACGTATCTATATAAATAAAAATGAATTGTTGTTCGTTAGTCTGATTAAAACTCGAGAACGGCTGAATCTTATCATAGTCTTGAAATGTTCGTGGCGGCCTAGGGAAGGTTTAAAAGGCGAGAAAAAATCTAAAAATTGCCGGGAAAAAAAAATTGAATAAAAACCCGTGCGAAGCCGGGACGGGACACTAGTCGGTAATATTTATTTTTCTTCTGGGCCTGAAAGCCGAATATAAATCTGTTTATTTGAGATCTAAGTTCTAATCTGATTACTTTAAAAATTAAAGATATTGGTTTCCTTATAAGATGAATTATTATTAGGTCCTTACATATGAAATTGGCGTTTTGTATGGGAGGAACAAAAAGTCGAATATTTTTTAATATAATATATTTAATTAATCAAAGTATGAACCATTATTTTCTATGCACTTTTGCCATCTTATAGGTAGTTCATTGATCCCTTTACTAAAAAAACCAGTCGGACGGGAATCAATAAAATCTTTGAAGGCGATTTGGACTGCCCCATCGGAGTTGAATTTTTTTCCTTGCAAGAAGTTATCCAAATTTCGAAAAAAATGGTAATCTGTTGGAGCAAGGTCCGGGGAGTACGGAGGATGTCTTAGACTTTCCAATTGAAGCTCTTCTAATTTAGTAGCCGTCTGTTGCGCAGTGTGTGGTCTAGCGTTGTCGTGAAGCAGCAGTGGCGTGGAGCGATTGACCAGCCTAGGTTGTTTAGCCGCTAGCTTTTCCATCATGGTTTGCAATTGCTGACAATAGACATCAGCCGTAATAGTCTGGCCAGATTTGAGAAAACTGTAATGAACAATACCGGCACTAGTCCACCAAACGCTTACAAGTAACTTTTTTGGGGTTAATTTTCGCTTGGGGCAGGATTTGGCTGGCTGGCCAGGATCCAACCATTGCGCTGAGCGCTTCCGATTATCGTAAAGAACCCATTTTTCATCACAGGTAATGATTCGGTTTAAAATACCTTCATTATTGTGCCGGTTTAGTAATGTAACGCAGCAGTCGACGCGCGTTTGCCGGTTTGCTTCAGTCAATTAGTGAGGTACCCACCTTTCAAGCTTTTTAATCTTCCCAATTTGCTTCAAGTGAATTAAAACAGTTTTATCACTAACACCGCAGCCTGCAGCTAACTCGGACGTGGTTTGCGATGGATCCGCTTCCACAATAGCCTTCAACTCTTCATTATCAACTTGAGTCTCAGGCCGTCCACGGGGCTTGTTCTGCAAGTCGAAATTTCCAGAACGAAAACGTTGGAACCAAAAACGAACTGTGTTTTCTTTTGCAACACGACCGCCATACACATCATTCACCCTTCGAGTTGTTTCCGCAGCACTAGTGCCACGGCGGAACTCGTACTCGTAAATAATGCGATATTTTAAGTTTTCCATTTTGTAAAATGAGTGACGCAAACAGAAAAAAACAGAAGAAAAAAAACAAATGAATGACGATCATCGAAGCACAAATACATGAGTCTATAGCTGTACAAATTTGAATTTGGAATTCCTTACCAAAGAGGAGAAATTTGTGATTAAAGTGGCCAGTACGAAAAACGCCAATTTCATATGTAAGGACCTTATATAAGGTCCCTAAACGTCCCTGAATCATGCATCACTTATTTATAACAAGAAAAAAATATTTACCTTATTTTCAATACATGCATGTATACTAAACAATGTGATGCAAATGGGTAAATCCTAAGTTTGCGTATAGACATAAAAAAACCTTTTATAAAAACACTGACCGATCAGTATTTATCACTTTCGACCGATATACATCATTTATATTGAAATTATAATAAATACAATTATATTTTTTATATAAATCTCTAAGTATAAAATCGGAGCTGTGACATCCTTTATAAACCGTCTTATCCGCAAGAAGCACGACCATTCATCTCTGTCCTGATACAATCGGAACGTACATCGAACTGTTTTATTGCAACACTCTAGCTTCCGGTCCATTTTAACTGACTTTTATTGAGCTTTTACAGAATGAGTTTTCGTGTTTCGTAATCTGGCCCGGAGAAACAAAACCTTCTAGGTCTTCATGCTCCATCTTAGACCACATCGTCACTTAACATCAGGTGAGATTGTAGTAAAATGAAGGCTTATCGACAATAAAAAAATAAAAAATGAGGCATTATTGCAAAGTAAAACTATATACTAGTGTATATACTAGTGTAGAGTAGGCAGGGAGGGAAAGTGTGTTTTTTCAAACTTTGAAATATGAGAGATGATTCTGTGATTTTACCTTATTATATTTTTAACAGTCCACATTGTTTAATTTGACCTATTACAATATTTTATTGCATTATAAACAGTCAAGACAATTACATTACGACAATTGTAAGTGAGAATATTAGACTTTTCTGTGCCATCAACTAGAAATGTTTGTAAACAACCCTTTTTAGTCCAAATATTTCTTCTTCATGCCTAATTTTATCAGAAACTCCTCCTCAATAACTTTTTACTCCCTCTATTCGTTCAGAACACATTTGAATCTCTCGATAGCTCTAGAGATCTTTCTTTGCTCCTTCATCCAGCGAATCATCGAGCTCAGCACATTGCACAGTCATTAATTAGTGCTGATATCTTTGAAGTGGGATTGCCAATCGCTTTGAGCTATTAACGGAATGATTAACGATGTCGCCGGCCGATAATTCTTTGTTAATGATCTCATGTGCGGAATGCTATTGATTTTCCGGGTATTGTATTGGTTTTGGTATCGTTCTATGGAAATAGAAAATAGGATGTTGGATTTATGGTTGGATAGCTTTGAGTAGTCAGGAATACAAAAAAAAGCTATCCCTTTTTTTCATCTGGTTAATTAATTTTAAAATACAAAATAAAAAGCTAAACGCATTTTTTTATTTTTTTAAGGTTGTGCTATTGGATTGTCTCATTTGAATTTTATAAGCGTTTCCAGTAGTTTATGACTTTTCTTTAACGTTCCAATTCTTTAAAAACTTAGTCGATTATTTTTTTTTAATTCTTCTTCAAATAACAATTGCGTTGCAAACCGAAGCGAACGTTCCAATTCACGCTTAGTCACACTAATGACACAAAGTGATTGCTAATTCTATCTCGAAGAATCCACGTGCGTCTAACGAACCGTACCGGCTGTCTCTCAGATCAGATGGAAAAATTACATCCTGTGGGTAGGATTCAATAATGTTTCTTGTTCTTTTACTTTAGAAAAGACTTATTCATACAGTAGAACGATTTAACATACTCTGGAATATATGTTTAAAAAATATTATATCTATATAATGTGTAGTTTCTAGAAACGTATATAGAATTGTATGTAGAAATCTATGTGAACTTTTGTTACTTATAGTTAAACTAAGGTTTAAGGGACCAGAACTAAACATGGTTCGGGGTCAATTAACTGTTTATATAATAAAAAATACATGTCGATATTTTTGGGCAATATCACTTTCCGATGGCAGTTTGTGAGAAAGCTTGTGACGCTGCTGTAGGGGGTAATCTTGGAATCTACTGAATCGATTTAAATGAAATCTGATTGAGAGATTCTCTAAAGCTTGAGAAGCGACATTGGCAACTCTTACGCTTTTTACCGTGAAAATATACCGCGGGAAACACCGCGGGGTACTGTTAGTTCCTAATAAAAGTCTATATTATTTCTCAAATAACACTCGAGTGAATCGCGAATGAGTCACTCGAATAAACGCGTAGCAATTGTCTACAAAGATAATAGCCCATTTATTCCTCCTGGGTGCCAATTCTCAGTTCATGCACAAAAACATGGGCTAGTTCGTGCGAACTGATGCGTGGAGGATCACGGGATTCACCCATGTATCTCGTCTGATGAATTCAAAATAAGAGCGAAAATCGCATCACTTTGCCTGACATGCGTTGGGGCTCTTTTTCGCTAATGACTTCTATGGTATATTCTTATTTTTTACTATATTCGAGACGCCAAAAAATTTTGTTTGTTCATCATGGGCTTATTTTACAATTAAATTGATAGAAAGATAAAATTCAAATCCAAACGGACAAATCCGTGTAAATTAAGCCAGGGTTAGTTATGTCTAAATCTAAATTTAAACGTTAAGAAAAACACCCCATTCCAATGCCCTAATTTCCTTAAAAGTAAAACACCATAATTATGTGTAATGTGCACACCCACTCGAGTATATTTGCAGATTATCGGTTTTCCTTCCCCACTATAACCCCCATAACTTCTAAACGGTACAACCGATTTTCATGAAACATGTCTAAGAACACTCGCGCCAGACTAACCTTTCATGCAAATTAAAAAATTAAATTGAAATCGCTCCATCCGTTCAGGAGCTAGAATGTCCCAGACAGAAAGACAGACAGACGTCAAACTTATAACAACTCTTTTTTTGTCGGGGGCTAAAAAGAAATCTCATCGTGTGACAGAGCGAAGTAGCATTATATTTTAACCATTGTCTTATTTTACTCGGAGATGGTGAAACAAGCCGTTAGCTTAAATTTTATTTTAATTACATGTTTTAGCATACCTACCCTTATTTAGAATACCTGTTTTAGGTTGGCAGGGAAGATAACGCGTTAACATTAAGCTAAGCCCTCATTTTATGCAATCATGTGCTTATTATTTTGCGCATATAATTTTTTATATTAATAATAACAACTTAGCAACCCTCCGTCCAAATCTAGAATCTTACCTCTTGGTAGTTTCTATAATTTATTTATATAATTTAGTTAAAATATGAATAAGATTTTTTATTGTACAAATTGTGTAGGTACTCATAAAATAACCTATGTTTATATCAATTGTAATTGAAATATCGGATAACCTTGACAACAAAACAGCTTGGGACGGAATCTGCTCCAACAGCAAATCACAAAACAACACTAAGACATAATTATTGTAAAGTTTTCAAGTGTAAAACCAAACAATGGAAATAAATGATTTTGTATCTTGTATCCATTTCGGACATACAGTATAAAAATAATCTCTATAGAATAGGAACAGGAACCTACTAAAAACTAGTTGTTCTCATTACATTTGTATTATCTAAATGAATAAATTGCCAAGCAATAACATTCACAAATTAAACAATTCTTTACACACAGCACAAATATAGATTTTCCGTAATAAATTACCATTCTGTCTGGATCTGCACGCGCAAGCAAAACGAAGACATTCTTGTTAAGGCTCGTTACGCCCGTGTTAGTTGTTCCGGTAAATGTTTGAATTGGACGTAATTTGTATTATGCTTCGCTCTTTGAGAGATAAAGAATTATTTTTTATCTCGTTTCATATTTTTTTACGTTATGTGGATAATATAAACTTGTAGCATAATTTTCTTGCTCATTATTTAATCGTGTAAGTATGTTTTGTGCCTCTTAGTGTATGTTGTGTATATACTCGAGGTATAGATAAACACATACATTTTGATTATAATAAATAAATAAATAAATTATTTCGAACATTTTTACAGATTCTAGAGTTAATTATTTATATAAATTAGTAAATGGGTTATCTTAGGGCCTTTTTTATAAACTTCGAGATTAATGAGTGAATGATTAAAATATAGAGCAATCTCGGTCAGTCAGTCATTGCCAGTTGTCAGTTGACTTGATAGCTCTATGTTTTACCTTTTCATAAGAATGCACCACAGAAATGGTGAGTTAGTTCCTTACAGTAACAAAGCCGGTATAACCAATCTTCGGTTAATAAACGTTCTAATTACAACATCAGTTTGATCAAACAACCGAAATAGTTGACAACAAAGCGATGATTTGCGCAGCATTGAACAGAACAACCTCGTGATTCCGCCCCTATCAGCAATGAGTTGATTGACTCCGAACACAGGGGAGAGTATTACCATATAGACTGCTTGCGGCCTGCAACGGGAATTAAATGGACTTTTTAATAAAATGAATACGAAAAACATTGCGAATATTACCAATTTTTGTGAATATCTGATATGAAGCTGTGTTTAAACGCGATATACATTTATAAGTTGTATGAAAAGGTGCTCAAACTACGCAGTCATGGTTTCATAAGAAAAATGTTATGACTGCTTCAGTGGCACGGTGGGCGAGGGTCCGCTTGCGTCGCAAGAGGTAGCGGGTTCGATTCCCGCCGAGGGTGAAAGTGTTTGTATGTTCTGCAAGCACGATCTCCTTGGTCTGGGTGTTTAATATGTATAATAAAAAATATCTATATATGTATGAATATTATATTAAGTATATCAGATATCTAGTACCCGTAACACAAGCTTAGAGCTTACCACGGGGCTAGATGTTGTTGTGTGAATTGTCTTTAAATATTTATTTTATTTTTATTTATTTTATGATATAACATTTATAACTCACAGAGGAAAATGTTTTTACAATTTTCATGAAGATATTGAAAAATTTTACAACAAATAAAAGATCTTCGTCTTATTCGTTTTAAAGATGTTTATTCTAACAAGAACAAAAAGATCACTTAAAATGACAAAATACATAAAAAATTTGGTAAATTATTCTTAGCGCTTATATTAGAGGGTATTTCAGTTAACAATAAAATCTTCTTTATTGTTTATGGCATTCGTGAATATACAAGACAATTGCACATCACTTGCAAACTTGCCAAGATCTAAATCAATCTATGTTGTGATAATTTTAGTTCAATAAACGAAGGTTTTTACTTCCATGCGCATCTTTGCTTGTAACTATGATATATTCTAAGTTAGTCAAAAGTCTTTTAAAATATTTATATATTTATAATTCAGTTATATATTCACTTCTTCCGATTTTTAAAATGTGTATAGTTTTAGAGAGCCCGTTTTGTATGAAAGCCTGGTTCTTTTCATAATGGAGACATACATACATACATGGTATATTCAGATATGGTATGCTTCTGCATTGATGGAGAGGAAAGCCGAAGGCGAGAAGCTAGTTGATAATAAAACCGCTGAACATGAAAGGAATTGTCACAAAAGTTTTTATTATTCGTCCAATTCAATCGTTTCCCCGAGTCGAACGCCTTTGAATAACTCTTGTTTGTGCGTCCGAACAAAGCCAATTTCTCAGATTTTTCTGCAAAATACCCAAGAAAATATAACAGTACATTGTTGCTTTGTGCTCATGGAAATTTTATTTTGCAAGAAAGAATATTAAGAAGCTCATTTTAAATTTGCCCTTTCGAGAGTATTCGCCTGTGTAGTGGCTTAGAGTTTCTTTCGAGTTTGTGATTCGGGTGTTTTAACATTAATAATGTCCATGTTTTAAAGACTTCTTACATTCATTAGTCATTCCTTATCATTTGTATCATAGACCGTGAAGCATATGATAGCAGCTAATTATGTCAACGATTATCTTTTGGTCGAAACTTTTCAAAATGGTAAAGTGGATTTTAATCTTATATAGATAGCCCTGTGATCTTTAAGATGGTTTAACCTGAAAGAAATTAAGTGCGAGAAAAAAGTACTAGTGTGCGCCGACGACTTTGTACTCGTTGGGTTGGTTATTTAGCTTATTAGTACCTGATGTAAACAAAGGTGAACAAAATAGATATTTATAAAATTACATTATTAGTACACCTTTGATTATTATTATTTTTTTATTAATCTATGTTGTCCCACTGCCTGTTTGCCACCAACTTTCCCAAAAGTCCTAAGGTCGTCTCGCCAACGTTTTCGTGGCAGACCTCGCCTGAGACTACACCTTCTATTATAGAGCTTATAATATACATTTATATATAATATATAAATGTATATAATATACATATATATATAATATACATTATTAGAAAAAATCATATCTCTAAATTGAATAAGATAAGATTAGATAGTAGGGAATTACTAATTTGCAACCCCTGTTTTACTCCCTTAGAGGTGAAGTTTCGTAGAATCTGTTTCTAGTGAATATTAATTAATACCGCATAAGAAACCTACCTGCCAAATTATAAGTTTAATATTTCAAAACTATAATGTTTTCATACAAACTCCCGATTTATTCCCGGGTGGTATTTCGTAAATTTTTTCGTAAACGGGTGCTTACAATTTTAAAGCTGTCTGCTTGCCGCATTTCTAATCTTTTACTTCAGAAACATAGGACTTTCATACAAACATTCAATTATAGAATGATTTAAAAAAAATAGTTTAACATTATATATTTCAATAAAAACCATCGTTCGCTGAAATTAACTACCCCTTTAGGGGTGTAGTAAAATCCGTTCTTATCTGACCCCTTAATTCAAAAATTGATTTAGGTGAATCAATTAATCGTGACGTCATGTATAGAGTCAACTTCATTTTCATAAAGGTATTACCACAACTTATATTATGAGTATTTTAAAATCACAGCCCTCAAGTTCCTAACAAATTAAGAAAATTCACAGAAAAGTCAAACCATTATTGTTATAAATCCAGTCTCGGTCAAGAGAAAACTCCAAACAAATTAATTGAATAAAGTAGTATTTTGCTTTCACTTTTCAGGTTCATTAGTTTTATATTGATCAGAAGGTTCTTTATAAAACTAAAGGAACGTAAAGCCAAATACGCTTAGAGCGTATAAGCGAGATAGAAAAACTTAATGGAATGAAAAAGGTACGTGCTTCAAGTGCGCTAGTAAATAAATTTTACTCCACAACACTGTACTACCTCGCTGGTAGTGGTAGCTCCAGACATCAGCAATACAAAAATATCGATGTTTGCATTCCCTCTTATAAACTGCGACGAGAATATTCTTAACAAAACTAGTCTAGCAAGTCTTGTAAATAAAATTCCAAGAAAAGGTTCCAATTTTCCGGAGCATAGACAGATTTGCCTCGCATCCGGAGCTTGGCACGCTGCCTGAAAGTCATGAGCAATATTTTCCACTCACCAAAAATGCCATCATTCAATACTAAAATATATACCATTGGAATAAATTATACACCACAAATAATTAAACTGTTCCAATGGTCAAAATTTCAACTTAATTTCACTTGTCACTTAGGTGACTGATTCTTGAGAATGATAAAAATATTTGTAGTATATTACTTTCAATATTTTGATGTCGCATTTTAACAGTTCATGTATTATTATTATCATTAGGTAACATGTAAAATTAATGTTATGTAAAATAATTATGTAATTTAATAGTAAAAATGCGAAACTGTCAGAACAAGACACAGCACGTTTCAATCTTTAAAAAATTCGATAGAATTTCGAAGAAGAATGGATAGATTCCGAAAAAGAAGATAGAGAGTAAGTATAGTATGGCTAAACAAAACACAGAAAAAGCCTCAGGCAAAAGTGACCTACAAGTTCACGTATTACAAACTCACTCAAAATATAATTACCCTGATACATCGACATGTTTAAATCAACAATGCCTGTATCAGTAGTCAATAAAACATGTCATGTCGGAAACACCGCCCGATGATTGATATTTCCCGCAAAACTCAGTTTGTTTTCATTCGATACATCTGCATCGGACTTTTTGTACAAATCGCCAGATAATCTAATAGCCCAGCGAATTCAATTTGGGAATAAATTTCGCTCTAACTTTTTTGAACGCCAATACAGAAGAGGAATGTTTTAGCTGTGGCTGCTATGTATGAGTTTGTGCTTGAGTGAATTTTGTTGAGGTACTGTAGCTGCTAATTTAAATGCAGGGTTAATTTACATAGAAATGTTTTTTTATCTAGAGGTGGTTACTTGATAAAAAAAAATAAAAATATAATAATGAATGGAGTTTTACACAAACTAATATTATTATGATGACTTGACGTATCTAGAGGTAGTACTCTCTGTACAAAATGCTTGCAAATCACGTATTTTGAAACAAATAATATAACTTCTAAGTCTAGTTAGTTAAAATAAATATTCCACTTGCCTCATCAGACCCATTTCATGCGCTGCTACACGTAAAACGAATGTCAAATGAATTAAATTAACTCAAGGTAGCCATAAAAGCTTCATAGAATATTTCATTCGGACTAAATGTATATTATTAACGTGGGCTAGCTTTTTCTCTCGAACTGCATTCACTGAGTGGTTTTCTTTTTGCGACCGCTACAAGTGCGGTCTTCAAACATGTAATTTGTTATGCGATTCTCTCAGGCATTCTTTGCTTTGGAACAATGAGCTCATCACAGTTGGGGTTATATTTCTGCGTCATGAACTGTGCTCGGTTGTGTGTGATTTTGATTGCTGTTAGTTTTTTTTTTCCTTTTTCTTTTTATGTGGGTTTTGTTGGTTGGCTTTCATTCGTGCTTGTTTTTTATTGTTACAGTAACAGTTTGAGTTAAAGAAATGTGAGTTTAAGAGTTTTTTATCATCATCATAATAGTTGTAGGACGTCCCCTGCTTGACATAAGCTTCATTAATAAACTTCCAGTTATTTCGATGAGAGGGGGCCTGCATCTACCTTGTACTGCCTTTACCAAATCGGTGAAGTTTTTTATGCATGTGACTAAATCGAAAAAAAATTAAGTATGTAAATCGTTTCTTATTATGTATTGTTTGTGTGATCTAATATTTGCAAACTGATTTAAAAATAGGTATTTCGTCTTTTTTATCGTCTTTATTATATTCAATACATTTATTTAGACAGTAGGATCACATAGAACGTCTAACATAAAACATGATATACTTTTGAATAATACATAATTTGTGTCTTATTATACGACTGCATGTTTATCCCAAATAAAAAAAATAATAGCAGCTTGACAAGCCATTTATGCATTTTGATTTGTGCATTCATATTTGCTTTGTACGCTGAATATTTAGCAGGAACAATATACTGAATTCAAAAACCAAACTCAGAAATTCAACAGCAAATACGCAAAAGATTTACTTTGTCCGGAGCATCCTGGAAATGTTTGTAACTTTTTCTCGAAACTATTTAGTTTTACGTTCTACCAAGCGTTCGCAGATGTTCCCTATTGTTCCAGGACATTTCCGTTGTCATTTCGTACGTAGAATTGGTAGAATTTGTAGAAATGGTAGAATTCGTCGCATGCGACTATAACTGCAGGCAATGCGGGTACGGACAAAACTCTGGTCATTTTATCTGTTAAATAAAGCGAGGCAGATTACAATTTGAAACTAACTCTGCCATAGTTGCACCGAGGACAGCTACTGAAATTCTACGCTTTGATTTATACACTTTGATTATATATTTTTTTGGAGTTTACTCCTTAAGAAACGATTTGAGTTATAAGGCCTGGTACGGAAATTTTATGAGGAGTAAAATCAAGTGTAACACGAAAAATTGAGGCGTTACGTAGAAAGAGACAAACATATATATCTGTAGGATTGAACGTGTAAAAGAATGAGATGGAATACATTACACAGCGTATCTCATTCTCGGGGTCTCCTCTTTGCGCGATACTTCGTAGTCTCACTGTATTTTATTTATATTATTTTGAAACATACTTTATGTAAAACGCTTTATTGAAGTAATATAAATAATCCGAATAATTACAGATATATGTTTGTTTCTCTTATCGTTTTAGCAGATGCGTTCATTTACCCTTTTTTCTATTCGATATATATCATAATTATCGTTCGTAAGGAGTAAACCCCAATCGTGCGTCGTAGCTGACACACACACACTTTTTTTTTAAGTAATATGATATGTTATTTAACTTGAGTTTCATTGTATAATTATTTATATTGAATACAATATATTATTGTTTACTGAAATACCCCCTAAAACTAGCGGTAAGCATTATTTACTTAAGTAACAAATGTATTTTCTCATTTTAAGTGAACTTTTTTGTTCTTCTGAGAATAAATATATTTAAACCGATATGTATTAAGACACAGATACAGTTCACAGTTTTTCAATTAATGATTACACACTGAACTGTTCAGATTTAAATATATTAAAAGTTGGTAGAGAGCAAAAGTTGGTACTCCTCTGCTAAAAGAAGTCCCTCAACTAACCTCAAGTCAACCAGTCGCTGTTGAACTCAAATATTTTTTTAAAATAAGGAAGGCTGAGTTTTAATTGAGTTATAATCTTCGTGAATCCTTATTACTCTTAGCAATCCTTTACTTAAGTTTCATGTGTGTGTCAAGGAATTTGTGAAGGACATTTTAGATATATCTAACAATTTTATGTAGATTTTCACATAAAATTGTTCTTCTTCTTCGGTTGCACTCTTGACAGAGTGGTCGTGGTCATCATTTCAGGTGTTGGTGGCAAGCTTCACAACACGACGCCACTCTTCTCTGACGGCCGCCTTCCTGGTGCATTCATGCAGTGATGATGAGCCATTTATCGCCGCTTTTATCTGGTCGGTCCATCTCATAGGGGATCTTCCTCGTGGCCTGGTGCCCTCAACCTTCCCCTGGACCACAAGTCGCTCGATAGCCACCTCCCCTCGGCGGCATACGTGACCAAAGAAAGTGAGGATACGAGACTGTACCAAAGATGACAACCGCTGTTTGATGCTGAGTTCTCGAAGTATGGACTCATTGGTACGGAATTCAGTCCACGATACTCCGAGCATTCTTCTCCAGCACCACATCTCTAGGGCGTCTATCTTTTTCTTCTCTACTTCTCGCAGGGTCCACGTCTCTGCCGCGTACAAGAATATAGGGAATACCAATGCCCGAACTAGCCGGATTTTCGTGGCTTTGTATATGTTGCGGTTCTTCCATATTTTTCTTAACTTGTCCATTGCAGACCTAGAAATTGCCATTCGCCTCTTGACTTCATCGATACATCCACCGTTGTTCGTCAGCAAGGCACCCAGATAAATGTACGATTGCACCACATCACAATTAGCGATTCGAGTAATCGCTGACGAATTGTTATTCATGCGGTCGACAATCATCATTTTTGTTTTGCTCCGGTTGATCTTGAGTCCGAAGTCAAGGCTAACGCGTTCCATCTTGCCGAGAAGTTCTTCCATGTGCTGGGTACTAGTGGCGAACAGGGTGGTATCATCCGCGTATCGCAGGTTGGAAATCTTTAAGCCACCGATCGAGATGCCATCTGCCCAGTCTTCAAGTGTAATCCTCATTATGAGTTCTGTGTACACGTTGAACAGCAGTGGAGAAATAATACATCCCTGACGGACGCCAGCGCTGGGATGGAAGTGCTCGGATTGAACTTCATCTGCACGTACTGAGGCTGTGCCATCCTCATACAGTCTTCGCAGAAGGTGCACCAGGTGTTTTGGAACGCCCATCGCGGTAAGTGTTTCCCAGAGTTTGGGCCATTTGACAGAGTCGAACGCCTTAGAGAAGTCCACAAAGCATATGAAAGCAGGTTTGTTAAATTCTCTGGCCTTTTCTATAATCTGTCGAACTGTCAAAATTTGCTCCCTGGTTCCTTTCCCTTTAACAAATCCGGCCTGTTCAGGAGCAATTTCCTTGCTCAAGTATGATTTTAGACGCTCGTTCAATACGTGCAGTAGAATCTTGCTTGCGTGAGAGATAAGAGCTATAAGTCGGTAATTACTGCACGTCTTGGTGGAACCCTTTTTGTGCAAGGGGACTAAAACAGTGTGCGCCCATTCTTTTGGCCATTGCCCTGTGTGCCATATCTTATTGCACAGGGTGTGGAAGATTTGGACACCATGTTCACCCGATGCCTTGATCGTCTCGATCGGTATTGCGTCTGCCCCTGTGGCTTTGCCTTTCTTTAGATGTTTAATAGCGGCTCGTATTTCATCTTTAAGGATATCGGGTTCAAAGTCTTGTTCTCCGGGTTCTGTAGGGGCGTAGCAGTCCGATTGCGGGTCTTGAAATAGGGACTGGCAGTATTGTCTCCACGTTTCAGCTATTACCTCTATGCTCGTCACCGTCTCACCAGTAGAATTTTCGATGGCCCAGGTCTTGCATGTTAGAGTCTTGGTGATAGCGCGAATTTTCTGGTGCAGGTCTCTAGATTCATGCTTATTTGCGTGGACTTCCACTTCTGCACAAATATCCCGAAGTTGGTTATTCTTGTCCCGTCTACAGGCTTCCTGAATTCTAGCAGACTTTTCGTTGAGGGATCTTATATCTGCTCCAGATGCTTTCAATGTTTGCCTTTCCTCCACGAGACTAAGAGTTGCATCGCTCATCCAATGCTGCTTCTTCTGTTTCCGTACGTTTGCACCAGATGCTTTAACGGAGCCCACTAATACGTTTTTAGCGCAATCCCATAACTGATCTGGAGTCTGGGTGTTATAGTCCGCGCAAGTCCACGGTATCATCGCTTGCTCTAGTGCGACTAAAAACTTCGCATTGTTAGTCACATCAAACTTTCGTCGTGTCTCGAGTTTCCTAACTGCTTTCAACTTTAGTTGCACTTTTGATACCAGTAGTTGGTGATCTGACCCGCAGTCTGCTCCTGGTAGAGTATGAGCATTCTTGACAGATGTTTTCCATCTCGATCTGATGAGGATATAATCAATTTGATTGCGATGTTTACCGTCTGGTGATATCCAAGTATATAGGCGGCGACGGTGATTTTCAAAGAATGTATTGGATATCACCAAGCCGTTATCAGCTGCGAATTGAATGAGCCGGTCCCCTCGGTCGTTGCGTTGCCCTAAGCCAAATTTACCTGCACTGTGACTCAGCTGATGAGCATCTGATCCCACTTTTGCATTAAGATATATAAAATATATATCTTATACTTGCTTCATATATAAAATTGTTAGATATATCTAAAATGTCCTTCACAAATTCCTAGAAATCAACCCTGTCAGTCAAGCGCGAACTTCCCCATCCTATTAAAGTTCTAAGGACTATTGTTTTAAAGGCTATACTTGTTTGTTCTCGTTTGAATAGCAGCATGGCTGCGTATACCCTCGCTGATTGAATTATCTTTGTTCACAGTCAAGAGATTAGTTATGCTCCTTTGATTCCAACTCATGTTGAATGAAATTTCGTCAATTCTACCTTTCTTCGGGACGTTTCGGCTGATTTAACCCGTGACAATATCCAACCGTACATAAAACAATGTTTCTCTACGGAATCGTAGAATATTTCATCAAATATCCACTCCAAGTTTCCTTCAAGATCATACATCTTGAAGGAAACTTGTTTGTTTTTCTAGGACATATTATTTGAATTATCATTGTTTTAACAATATTCTAAATTGAAACGGGTAACATACCATGATTTACTATTAACATTTAATGTTTTTTTTAATCATGGTATGTTACTTTCATATCTTCATTATTAAGACATCAGATTTCATATATTCATAACATTACAAACATTAACAGAACATAAATCAACTAGGTATAGGTATAATTTGCGCATCAAGATAATCTGAACCGTATAGCATTCAAATATATTTATAGAATGTGTATCAAAGCAATTCAATCTTCTCAAGCGAATATTCTGTATATCTCTCACTTCAATGAATCAAGCCTGGATGCGACACTCACCTGCTCACGATTCTACACAAGCGATTCTCGCTATTATGCTCTCAGCAAACCAATATCATTTAGATTCAAACTGGCGTGTAGGATAATGTTAACTGTAATTAGTGAACGTTCGTGTTTGGGAGCATGATCCAGTAATTTTCGTATTGCTAATGTATATTTCCGTCATGTATGGTTTACCTCAGCTGGTATAGGAAGGATAAGATTTCCGGAAAAATGGGTAATAGAGTGAAGCCCCGAGTAACGACATCTCGTAGAATATCCAAGGACTAATTCTACTTCCATAGCTGAAATTTAAATTCAGATTCAATGGAATCTGAATTTAAATTTCAGCTCTTTTTCTTTAATGATTTTTAATAAGTGATAAACCTCACTTTGCAGGTTAACCTTATTTTATAATTTCATGCAGAAAAAATTAAGACACGTCCGTAACCTACGCGCACAGGATTCGAACCTGCATCTCCGGGATAGCGCCCCGACGCGCTACCAATTACACCAACGCGACGGTACGTGATGTAAATATGCGCGTAACGGTTAGGGCAAACATCGCGAGGGAACCTGCAGGTTTTGAGAACTTTTAAGAGTTCGAAGGACATGTGACATTCACAAACTCACACTTGGCCATCCTGGCGAATTAAGGCCTTATCCATTCCGTCAAGAAAGTAGACTCCGTGTTACAGCAATGGTAAAGTAAATAGGGGTGCTGTTTTTTTAACAAGTTATTATTTCATTTAGCCATGAATATAGTCATAGACATTATGTAAAAGAATTATTAATAAAATAGTTCTTCGAGAAAGTGTTCTCGGTAGTAGTAGTTTATTTGTAAATGCAAAATTTGCCAAGTCAATTTGTTCTTTCTGCCAAATTTTTACCAGAAAAAAAATATTTTAACGCTAAAATATAGTCAGAAGCTTGCTAAAACATTATGAAATCGTAAACTTTATGTGAAAATCACATCGATCAGCGCTCAGTAAAATGCGCCTTAGCAGTTTTCACATCAAAAACTGCAACTGCTTGTAAAGCGTAAAGCGCCTGAGGTTATAAAATATATATATTATGCAATGTTGGAAACCGAGCCGTTGAGGCTCGTGAGCACCGTGGCAGGTTTCTAGCACTCTCATGCACATGTTGTATAGATGCATGGTATAAATGATTTTCTAATCTCTTTTACAATATTGTTGGATGAATTAATATGCTCTCGCTTAAACTATATATAGGGAATGTCTTCCGATTTATATCTTACTTGTTCAATATGTCACGGAATTGTCCAAGTTTTTTTTTTATTTTCCGCGGGAACCACTTAAATAATAGCCTATAGCCTTCCTTCATAAATGGGCTATCGGAACGCTGAAAGAATCAAATCGGACCAGTTGTTCCTGAGATCAGTTCAAACAAACTATTTAGTTTTATTATATAAGTATATATAAAACACTCCGTTGAGTATGGCATTTTTTGCCAGCTTTCTTTCCCTTCGCAAAATTTGCCATTCTCATTTTGCATTAAACCCGTATCTATGGATGGATATGTCTTCAAAAATTATATTAGGTTTATAACATCTTTTTTTTTTGCTAGAGACACATCCTAGGTTGTAAAATGTGTGTGTGTGTCCCCCTAACTTCTAAAATAAGAGAATGATAAATAAATCTGAATAAAACATATTATGATAGTTGATAGTTTTCATTGTAATGTACAGCAATGAAAACTATCAACGAAAATTTGATTGAACAAGATCTAGTAAGTATATTTTTTAATACGTCACTATCCGCAATTTACATTTTCACCTATAAAGTTAAGCTACCTTAAGTGAGGTCAGTACTTGGATGGGTGCCCACACTGGCAAGGCGCAAGGAACCCTAAGAATGAGATCATCTTATACTTTTCAAGTTTATTTGTCTATAGAATTTTTGGACATATTCAGTTCAGTTAATTAGTTCCGTTTTTCAATCTATTAATATTAGGTCCTTACATATGAAATTGGCGTTTTGTATGGGAGGAACAAAAAGTCGAATATTTTTTAATATAATATATTTAATTAATCAAAGTATGAACCATTATTTTCTATGCACTTTTGCCATCTTATAGGTAGTTCATTGATCCCTTTACTAAAAAAACCAGTCGGACGGGAATCAATAAAATCTTTGAAGGCGATTTGGACTGCCCCATCGGAGTTGAATTTTTTCCCTTGCAAGAAGTTATCCAAATTTCGAAAAAAATGGTAATCTGTTGGAGCAAGGTCCGGGGAGTACGGAGGATGTCTTAGACTTTCCAATTGAAGCTCTTCTAATTTAGTAGCCGTCTGTTGCGCAGTGTGTGGTCTAGCGTTGTCGTGAAGCAGCAGTGGCGTGGAGCGATTGACCAGCCTAGGTTGTTTAGCCGCTAGCTTTTCCATCATGGTTTGCAATTGCTGACAATAGACATCAGCCGTAATAGTCTGGCCAGATTTGAGAAAACTGTAATGAACAATACCGGCACTAGTCCACCAAACGCTTACAAGTAACTTTTTTGGGGTTAATTTTCGCTTGGGGCAGGATTTGGCTGGCTGGCCAGGATCCAACCATTGCGCTGAGCGCTTCCGATTATCGTAAAGAACCCATTTTTCATCACAGGTAATGATTCGGTTTAAAATACCTTCATTATTGTGCCGGTTTAGTAATGTAACGCAGCAGTCGACGCGCGTTTGCCGGTTTGCTTCAGTCAATTCGTAAGGTACCCACCTTTCAAGCTTTTTAATCTTCCCAATTTGCTTCAAGTGAATTAAAACAGTTTTATCACTAACACCGCAGCCTGCAGCTAACTCGGACGTGGTTTGCGATGGATCCGCTTCCACAATAGCCTTCAACTCTTCATTATCAACTTGAGTCTCAGGCCGTCCACGGGGCTTGTTCTGCAAGTCGAAATTTCCAGAACGAAAACGTTGGAACCAAAAACGAACTGTGTTTTCTTTTGCAACACGACCGCCATACACATCATTCACCCTTCGAGTTGTTTCCGCAGCACTAGTGCCACGGCGGAACTCGTACTCGTAAATAATGCGATATTTTAAGTTTTCCATTTTGTAAAATGAGTGACGCAAACAGAAAAAAACAGAAGAAAAAAAACAAATGAATGACGATCATCGAAGCACAAATACATGAGTCTATAGCTGTACAAATTTGAATTTGGAATTCCTTACCAAAGAGGAGAAATTTGTGATTAAAGTGGCCAGTACGAAAAACGCCAATTTCATATGTAAGGACCTAATATTAAAAATAGTAATTATTTATTTAATATAATTTGAGCTAATTTCCGAACTAGCGGTTTGATTCGGTAAAAAATTAAGTGTTTTAATAAAATAACTTTTTTATATAGTCATTATGCCTCTTTATTGCTATTCTCGAAAGGATTTCTGTAACTAATTATAGTAGGACTCTTTTGACTGTTTGTAATGTTTACTTTTGCCATAATTTTGAAATTTTGCTTTAAATATATTTTATCAAATGATAGGTTGAAGATGTTATCAAGATGTTAATTAAGATGTTAAGATGCTAACAAAATATTTATCGTACAAGTATATCTAAAAACAATATTTATATATGTAAAATGTTGTATCTAACAAATAAAATATCTTCGAGTAATATTTTAAACAAGATTCTTTGAAATCACAAAGTAATGCAACATTTTCTTATTTTTGTCTCTGAATACGTAAGTAGGTACTATTGGTTTATTTTCTTTTATCATACAGGCATTTCTTTCAATGTGTGCGCGTCTATTGGATTTTATCTACAAGTTTTGTGACTATCTCCTTGGCTGGCTTCCAGAATCGCTAGCTTTAAAAGTATACTAGGCATTTTGGCAACGGCAATACGAAAATCAACAACATTTGTGTGAAGTTTGTACTTTTAGAGTTTATCACTACAATGTAATGTAGTAGTTGATTTTTTTACTAACATTGTTCATGGTAAGTTTGAAAATAAAAATTTACTGTTGTCATAACCAAAACCCAATATACATATAATAAATATATAGTGAGCCAATATAATACCCATTATGCATATAAGTATACTAATAAATAAATGGCTAAATGGTGTACTTATACAAAACACTATCTGTATGAGAAACGTATTTTTAACAAAAAATCAAGTAAAACTTCCAGATTTTGATTGAAAATGTTATTTTGAATTCGGGGTTTTCCTGAAAAGGCCCAAAGAAAACTTTTAAAACGTTTTTAATTATTTTTTCCCACACTTCCAACATAATATCTATTTATTTTGTTTTAATATACTCATAATCCAACGTGACGAGTACATCAATAAGGAGTGTGAAAATTAATAAGTGTGCTAGAATTATATGCTCAGAATAATAGAAATATTTTAAAACACTGAGATTCAATCAAAATTTTCACTTGAAATACTTTTATGACAGCATTAACCCTTGGATAATTTAAAGCAACTTTGGCACTGCGATTGAATTGCAAAAGTTCCCGAATGCAGAACCACACAGTACGGGAGCTTCACACGGCTTAATTCTACCTGAAGTTGCCTTTAAAAGCTATTATTACGAGCGATTCCGTGGTAAACTTGAGCACACAGGCTAAACGGGCAACTGGTTTTATATAATTGATTCTTAATTTTAAAACATTATAGCGAATGCTATGTTTTTCATTGCATATAAACTCCGACGTTGTTAATAGTGCTATATTTTGTTATATATAAATCTGTGTGAAAGATGATACGTGTAAGAAAGAGGTGAGTGTTGAGATGACGGGTGATAGAGGGAAATGGAAGGAGAAAACATGTTGTGCCGACCCCACGTAATGTTGGATAAGGTCAGGAAGATGATGATGATGATAAATCTAAATTGTAACATAAGCTAAAACTGTGTGTGGACTGTCCAGCAATATTAAAATTTTTAATATACATGATAAATAATAAATGTTTCCGGACAATCCACACATACATGATGATTACATGTTATCACGTTAGTTCAATATGGTGTAACAGTAATAGTGATCTGTGCTGATTCTGAGCGGTTTGTATTCTAAAAATGAACTTACTCCTCAGTACTTTTAAATTTAAGGTAAAGACAATTTAAAATTAGAGAAAAGAATGTACAATGGCCTCAAAGGAAAATCACGTTTTACTAACAATTAACAATTAAAACACTTCGATTCACTCAAATAATTCTTGAAAATTGGTTTGAGTGAGTCAATGCTATTAATATTTTATTGATAGTTATGCTCGAATATTGTAATCAGAATGAATAAATCACAGTACACAATAAACAGTAGAGTCGCTCTTTACGTCACAAAACCGTCACTAAAACAGTTGCGCAACTTTTACAGCTCGTATACCCTTATATTACCGACACTTCCCGAGAATGGAAGTTCAGAGTTACTACTTACTTTACTGCCTTCTAGGGAGTTAAGGGCAAGAGGAATAATTGTAATTGTGTAAAATTGCGCCCTAAATATTAATGGCTTAGGCGGAAAACATTGTTATTCTGCTAAGGGTTTCAAGTTTTGTTGATTTGAAAACAATTCTTGTCACATTTTAGCAAAACAAGCTTTGAATGGGGAGTTGTAGGGAATTTCTAATGAACAAGCCACCAAGGGAATGTGATTGTTTTATAAATAGGCATTTTGTTTAGTTTTCTACTTTTACTTCTAATTTATTAAGCCTTGTGTAATTCATAATATTCATAATAGTGATTTATTGATAATATAGATTATAAGTCACACTATGGGGTTTAACGTAATTGCCCAATGCTAAAACTTTTTCAAAATATAATAATAACTAATTATGTCAATTATTCTTAAATGTCAAAATTTGAAATACATTAATAATTCATATAATATATTCATATTGTTTAACAATCCACAAGCTTTGTAGGCGAGATTTGCAGTGCAGTATTTTGAGGTGAGGTGATTCTATTGTGAACTTGCTTTGGCTAGGTCCTACGTCACCCACGGGAGAAAATGGGGGTGCAACATTCTCACATAGGTGCCCGTTACCAACAAAAAATCTTTCCCAATACTTTATTTTTTTGCATTAGGCCTTACTCTTACCTACGAGTTATTTTTCTAACATTTAATTCTCAGGGATACCTTGCTATTTTAAGAAAAGCGGTAACTCAGAAAGAAAACAATTTAACTCACGGAACCCGACTAGAAATAATAGAAACGGTTACCGCTGTCTGCACTTGAGACGATATAATAACTCTTACCTTTTAATAGTGTCTGCTTGATTTTTGCTTTATACTTTACGATACGACCGTTGCTTTTTGTATTAAGATTATTTATGTTCCCCGCACAACCTCAACGGTCCTTCTCTGCTACTCAGATACTTCTCAGATAGTGCTTACCCTTGGTAACCGTATGCCATTATCTTTCTAACACGTTGTCTTTAAATGAGATGGATGAAGCGTAAATCTGTTAAGAGACAGACAGAGAGACGCACTTATTGAGGAATTTTAACTTCCATAAAACCAGTATCTGTCCGGCTTTGCCAATATTGTTTTTTTTTTATTTAACATGGATGTATGCTATTATCGTGCGGAAAGAGATCTATAACCTTTAACATTAAGGCATTAATGGGAGCAAATGTATAAAACTGACAGTGTCAGACAGAGGGACAGACGACAATACACACTGTATTATCATATAGTAATTTATTCCATTTCTTATTGTAATAGTAGAGACAAAGTTTGATTAAGTAGGGACAAGTTGAACCTTTTTATTAACAATTCCCCGTTCTGTTTACTTTATTATCATTTCTCAAAAATAAGAGGTCCCTATTTCCAGCCTGAGTCAGTCAAAAACTTAAATTATTAACAGTATAAGGGGGGCTTTTGTCTTACAAAGGACTTCTTACGGCCGACACGATACTGCTTATGGAAAAAAGCTAACTCATAAATTGTTAATGAGCAAAACTCTTCTGCTCGGAGTTTTGGGATATATATTTTACAAAAGCTTACAAACTTCGCTGAACAGTTGTAATCACTTGAATTTTATAGTCATTTGAGAGATTTAGTCGTATCTGATGCTGTTAGCAAGAGCCATAAAGGCCTTTAAGTGGTTGGCGAACGCAACGGGAATTCCTTCGACATCTTCCCATTTGGAGAGCTTCCAAGCTTTTATTGTAGGTATTGAAGGTTCTTCACTCCGTTAGCTTTAAATTGAGAGTGTCCTTTCTTTATTTTCATTTAATTTTCTTTGTTTTATACTTGAAAATGTTCTATTTTGCCAAACTAAAGCCTCTTCGGTCGCCCAGTAGCGAAATAAGTTAAAATACAGTTCATGATATAGGACGTTAATTTAGCTACGAAATTCGTTTCATTATAAAACCTTTGCAAAGCTTATAATAATCATATTAAGTCATGTCAGTTTTACTCCAGGTACCGAATTCTAATTTTCTCGGATTTTTTTAAATTCAGAATAGTGGCAAAGTTTATGATAATTATATCTTTGTTGCAGGCTACGGAATTATTCCGTTGAAGATACCAACATCGCCTGCCACGCACTGCACCCTCCACACAACGGTTGGTTGCGTCGGTAATGACGACTGCACCGCACGCAGTCACAGCATCATCCGACTGCTCGGCCCAGTCAGGGATGTGGTGGTACGGCCGGCCAGACATCACTACCGACCTGGAGAGACAAGTAAGTTCTTAATCTCTATTCGACTGTTTTTTACGTCGACAATGACGACTGCACCGCATGCAGTCACATCATCATCCGACTGCCCGGCTCAGTCAGAGATGTAGTGGAGGCCGGCCAGACATCACTACGATACACGAACTTGTGAACTTGTCCTTGAGAATTGTGAGAACGAACATAGAGATACGTCGGAGGCGCCGACGCCCACTCTACTCAATTAATGACTCCACGTTACACACAAAAATAGCGTTATTCCCATTCATTTTTAAAGTGTGACTTGACATCGAAGTCAAGATCTTACGTCAACCAAAAGCAAAAAAAATAAATCATACGCGTCGAATTGAGAACCTTTTTTTGTAGAAAGCCGGTTAAAAATTGTAAATCCAAAACCTGTATATGACTGTTATACAATAGTAAACCTACTGAAATTCTCATATTTCCCCTACTAAAGGTAAATTACCTTAATCCGCATTCACAGTCGCAGCATGCATTATCCAAGCATAAACAGTTTTACGTCGCATTTTACTGTTCATAAAACAACGCAACATTGTATTTGTATCATTTGTAATGCGGAAAACGCGTTTAGATTTAAAGCTTTTGCATGGGAGTTATACCGTTACATTTTAATCAACAAATTATCAATTTAAAATGAAATAATACTTGAAAGTTTTGATAATTATTAACTTTGCAAAGGATATTAAAAAATAGGTACGACGTTTATTAAATAAAAAAGTTGTGTATACTATTATATATACTAGAGGTAGCGGGTGCGATTCCCGTCGAAAGTGAAAGTGTTTGTGTATTCTGCATGCACTTTCTCCTTGGTCTGGGTGTTTCATATTATGTATAATAAGAATATCTATATTATGTATGTCTATTATATTAAGTATATCAGATGTCTAGTTCCCGTAACACAAGCTTAGAGCTTACCACGAGGCTAGATGTTGTTGTGTTAATTTGTCCGGAAATTTAAATATACGCTAATATGACAATGCTTAAAGATTTTTTTTAACATATAATAACTTGAAGCTGTAATTTTTTGAAAACGCCAAACGCTCGTTAGTATTTGGTCTGTAGTTCGATAGTCTTGTGGTTGCGTAGGTGTGCAAAGGGCCATATTAAAGTATAGGAAGCGTCTGCAGCGCGGCAAATGCTCCCGCTTCGTAGTCGCTTTGGTCGCACAGGTTTGGCTGAAGCTAAGGTAGTGCTTAGTACGAAAGTCTGTAATGGTTAGTTTAGGATTCGAAGGGCCCCACCCTTCCATTATGATTATCCCTTATATTATGAGTGTGTATGTTATTCCAAGTTGGAATAAAACGGTAAAGAGAATGGAAATACATATTTTATGTATACTTTTAATCTATATATTTAAAAACGAATTGCTGTTCGTTAGTCACACTAAAACTCAAGAACGGCTGAACGGATTTATCATATCTTAGTTTTGAAATTGTTCGTGGAGGTCTAGGGAAGGTTTAAAAGGCGAGAAAAGGACAAAAACCACTTTTTACCGCGTGAAAATCTTAAACTACGCGGGCAAAGCCGCGGGGCACAGCTAGTAAAAAAATAAAATGTTGAAGTCCGTCTGGCTTGTTAGAGTTTTTTGCAAAAAGGGTTGCACTGAAAGCTTTTAAACTGACATCAGCTTTGTGATTGATGGACTGAATTTTTAAACCGCGAATTTACGGTACCGAAAACAGAATATTGTTACCAACTTTATGTAGTTAGGATTTTTTGTTTCGACTAATCAAGATACTTTTTTTATTAAATGTATGTACCTACTAAGAATTTGAGCACTTATATTTATAGATTCGACGACACGATCAAATAAGAGAAGGAAAAATTAATAAATATAAATATTACTTTCAAGGCTATGTCAAAAAGTAGAACAAAATGTACACACTCAAAGCCTCTTTTATTGGCTGTTCTTTTTTTATCTATATATTTATTAGTAAATGGATTAAAAGTTCACAATAATACATCTTATGATAAAGCATTCTGAAAACCCTTAAGAGTTTGTTTAGGAATATAGGTAAATACCTCAGTAACTTATAGGAAAACAAAAAATAAATGCAAAGATAAATTACAATTTTTTTTTAATACGTAAATCAAATCAAATTGACTGCATTATATTGCATATATAAAAGTAGATACGAAATAGTTAATCAGTACCTACTCAAAGAACATCTATCTAACTCAAACTATTTTGTTACTGAGCAGGGTATTGCACTAGTGAATAGTACCTTTTTAAATTTAAAACGTTTATTTATTTATACAGGGTTTGTGAACAGGTCACCCTTATAAACTAGTTCTTTATTAAAGAACCAACTTTAGCTACTTATAACTTTATTCGAAGATGCTGAAACCCTTTACCGTTACTCTAATTACGTCTATTGACGCTAGAGGGATCAGCAGTAATCTCCGCCTATTTCAACTGGAAAAGATCGATCACCTATGAAACTAGTTAGAACAAAACTTACCCGTTGTCGTACAAGTTCGGAGCCGGTGTTACGTGTAATTAATTGCCGAAACAAGGCCAGTGCGCTCAGTTGATTGTTAGTTCTTTGGAAGTTACGCAGCTACAGAGATTTCCAAGTAAGCTTTTATTTCAGCAATTACACAGAATGGATTAGGTTAAACTAGGTATTCGTAATTTAACAAAAAACTTCTTTAACTAAACTCTTTCTAAACTTCTTAAAGAAAGGTTTGCAGCTGTCTGTTCTTTTTATGTTAGCGAGAATACGCACACATTTCTTTTGCATCATGAATAGGTCTTGTATGTCCGTGCTATCGCCGTAGAGAACAATGCTGCGAGATAAGTGGGAATGCGTGTGTGCGTAATAGGCATTGAGCGCTGTCGGAAGGTCAGTTATTGTCCTAATTAATTCCCGTAACGCGTACGTAAAACAAGATAGTTTAGATTAATTTTTTTTGATATGTTCCTTAAAGTTTAAGTGGCTGTCTAAAGTAAAACCGAGGAGTGAAAAACTATTTACGCATTCTAGGTGTGCAATTGTTGAAGTCTAATTTGATACCTTTTTGATAGCCCGTTTATCAGTCGTTTTATAGCCGGGTAAAAGAACCCTATATCATCTATATATAGTTACAGTGTTGCAATATCCCGATTTCAAACAATTACAAATAATACAATTCAAGCTCAAACTAAGTTAGAAAGCATGATCCATTGCTCGGTGAATTGCAATAAGCTGCAACATAAATTTGTATACTTCATTGTATTACCATAAAATGTAACAAATTAACCTTTCAGACGCTTTTCAGCAGTAAAATTGAATTCAGCATTCAGATAAAATGTTTCGTATAAAATATATCGAATATCTCCGTTTTTACGTCCGAGTCATTAATTCCACGGACTTTGTGTTGTTTTTACGATCGGTTTTACGTTGCTATGACCCTAAACTCAGCTTAGTTGTTTATGAAGCGATCCCAAATTAATGTTGTACAAAATTGTTACGGGTCTTTTTTCTTTGTTCCATCAAAAAGTTTATTTAAAATGCTAGAGCTGTAATTAGTGCGTTAAAAGCCGAAAATCGTGTTGCTTAATTGAAGAGGTCTAATATTTTTTTACGAAAGAATTTTAAATAATACATTTTAGCCGCTATCTAAAATACGTTAACGTCGGTAAAAAAATGTTATGCTCTTGAAAAACAGGTCATGTTTTATTATTTAATTTTTTACATTCTGGTGGATAGCCAAACATTTCGGGGTTTTTCTAGAATATTCAGCGCTCCTTTAGAAAGTTTTCTACCGATTTTTATAAACATGTCTTAATCAGTTAGGCTTTCCTGCACACGATGTTGCCACCGCGCCGCCACCGCGCCGCCACCGCGCCAACACCGCCCTCGCGCCTATTTTCCCTCCGCGTCTCTGCTTACTAAGCTATTCATAAGCTCCAGAGCGTTTAAGGCTGCAGAGTCCGCAAAAATTAATAATCGTAGGTACCTATATAATTTAAAAACCCTATCATATTTTTAAAATGTTTAGAAAAAACAAATAGTTAAGAAATAAATTTTTTTTTACTCTACTATCCAGAATTTTCAATATTTCCAATTACTCCACATCCTCGTACATAGTTTCCTAATTAGATTTCTGAGTAGTCTACACTGATTGAAATGGTCAGTGGAATTTCCCGCCACTAACTGAATTTTATGCTTTTGCAAAAAACGGGTGTTTCAAATCGACCGTTATCATACTCGTATATAATTATTATAACTTCGTAATGTATGAACTAACTAGATGCCCGTTAAAAAGAGGCTTTTGTCCTTTAATGGTAAAACATATTTGCCTGCAATAATTGTATTTCCCGAAAAGCGGTATTTTACCGCGTAAAAAATTAATATAAATATGTGTTTTTCTGATATTTTTATTGTGAAGTTTCATCAAAATCCATCCAGCATTTCTATTATTAGTATGGATTTGGATCAAGTATTCTCTCAGGGGTTCTTATGGTTGTCGAGATATATTCAATATTTAATAGTTGGTACATTTTAGCCGGTTGCTTATTTGCTAAAATGACTTGTTTTGTTTCAGTTACGTTCTGGATACTAGCTTTGGACCACGACTTGCGTCTTGTGAGAGGAGAGCTCGCGTACGTCGCTTTAAGTGATCCTGCTGGTACGAAGGTGGCGATATGGGAGGAACTGTCTATGGATGAAGGTAAGGTATACAGAATAATTAGCTTTACAGGCCACGACATTGCCCGTGTTTTTGGATTTTCTAACCGGATCAGTGAAGTTCCTGAGGTTAGCGGTACCAGGTTACCAGAAACGATGGAGAAGTATTTGATAACGGGTCACGAAAACCTCTGCGTCATTAATGAATTCCTTGTATTACAACCCCATAAAAAAGCTTATTATAATCGTAATTCATTTTATTGTTTTCTGAATTATCATAGAAAATCTAAATCAATGTTTTTAGAAAAAGGAAGAAGTTTAAACTATGACAATATGTGTAGCAATAGGGGAAATAAAAAATATCCCGTATGACTACCACAGCCGTTGGTTGTAACACGGGCAATGAATAATACACGTGTTAGTACTGGGTACTATTATATATTCTGTGGTACTGGTAGTAAGATAGGTAGTAACACAGGTTACGACGGAATTACCCAGGCACAATAATTAATACAACTTGCAAGATAGCCGATAAGCCACAAATGTTTAGCAATAAAACAAGATAAGTCCAAAGCAATTAAAACCACACGGTCCAAACTCGAGGCTATTACAAACTGAAACGAAATTACTTTACGAAACCCGCAAATCAAATCGATTAGCTATCGTGGGCCGTAAATCAGGGAGGAGCGGCCGGACGTCTTAAGAACTTAAAAAATGGCCTGATGTAGCGTGAAAAGTACCAGTAAATAACATTGACAAAATGTCCAGAAACTACACCTGATTGTTAGATGGACAGATTGTTTTTCAATCTCCTATTTGTTGCTTCAGTTTTGGGGTGTTCTAATTAATAAACAAATAAAAATGTTATTTAGATTTATAACGGGATATTTACCATGATTGATAACCATGATAGTTTCAAAAGTTGTATTATAAATTATTGTATTTTATTAAATAAACAATTAAAAATTTATTCTAATTTATGGTATTTTAATAAATAAACAAATAAAGCTTTTACAGGCTAAATGATAAATGATTAAAACTATGTATAAAAAGTTTTACAATATTTTTCTAAACTCTTTTATTAATTTTTTGTGTTATTAATTCAGAATCTGCTCGTTTTTTTTGTTTTATTTTAAACTGAATTAGTTATCACTTTGTTAAGATAAGACAGTCAACGATCACCCATCTAAGTATTGACCGCGCGGCTCCATGACCTACTTTATGAAATTACGTTTGTTATATAGGGAATCCCTCTGAATCCTTACACGTGACCTAAGAACTGGTGGTGCTAAGAACAGGCTCTGGTGGTAGGCTTCGGCCGCGGCTTATCACCACCCTCCGGGCTGGGCCAGTGCGTGAAGCGAGTTTTTCGTGTTTCGTAATGTGGCCCGGAGAAGCCATCTACCTTCTAGGTCTTCATGTCCCGTCTTAGACCTCATCGTCACTTTACATCAGGTGAGATTGTGGTCAATTGAAGGCTTATCGCGCATAAAAAAAATGGGATCTCAAATATATATTTATAACTAGTTTTTAGTATTTGCCGTTAAAGTGGCAACAGAAATACTGCCCTCCGATAGCTAAAACATCGCTAAGCCGCAAGTGGTCGATTTTGAGATTTTGATGCCATTCTACATAGAAAAAAAAACTCTATCGATCTGTTCTAGAAACATTCTTGTAGTGCTTTTAGATCAGGAGATAGATCTAGCAAAAACAGCGTTAACTACGGCTAAATATATATTTTACACGACTTAAACTACGTTAACCATCAATACTAGGCTAAATAGTCACTTGGAGCCGTTAACGTTGTCAGAATACAAAATAAATTCCGTATTTTTGCATAGCTAAAAAGACTCTATGCATTTTACAAGACTAGGCAGTCGTTATGGTACTTTAGCGATCTTTAAGTCATGGTTCAGTTAGCCAGCAGCTAGTAGTTTACTTTTCTCTAAAACTCTATCCGCCTTTAAAGACATAGATGATGTATAAACTCTGTGCGAATCCTACGCTACAAGAACGCTAAGCCACAATTCTTAGCTAAAACATCGCTAACTGCGCTCACATCAAGAAAAAAAAAGCAAGGCAGCTCTATGCTTTTCATAAAATATTGACCTTGAAAAAGTGATTATGTTACCGAGGATGGATACATTTAATTCAGTCATTTTCGCTCAGCGCTTCGTGGTTTTTAACCAAACATTTGCACCCGTCGGAAAATTAACCACTGAAACTAAACCATTCACTGTTTTATAGCATGACGACATTGCTACCGTAATGTCAAAAAGATACGCTTGGTCAACTGCAGTGAACAAATAAAAAATTGGTTATTTTATTCATTGCTTGTACATTTGGTCAATTCAGGTTTAATAACCACGGCCAATATCTTCCTACACTCCTTTTAGCCGGGGCACACTTTCATGAGAGCTGACCAAGTGCACCACTAGGTCTCATAGATTAATCGAGGGAAGTGTCAATAGAGTCTAACGATTTTTTTAACATTCGGACTCGGACCGGTGCATCCAAAAATTGAACCCCATGGCATACCTCAAAAACAAGGTTTAAGTAACTTTCCATCGCTCTAACTTCGGCCTCATATACAATAAATCTTAATTTAAATAACTTAAGAAAAACCTCCGATTCCAATGCCTTAATTTCCTTAAAAGTAAATACATCATATTTAGTAATGTGACCGATTTTCATGAATCATGTCTAAGAACACCCGCGCGCACCTTTCATATAAAAAACTAAATTGAAATCGCTCCAACCGTTAGGGAGATTATGATATCCCAGACAGACAGACAGAGAGCAAGTCAAACTTATAACACCCCTCTTCGTCCCAACGTCATTACAGTTCATGAACGACAAATACTTAAAAAGTCCAAGTGGTTTTGAGAGTAATCTTTAGAACATCTCCAAAAGGAAAGCATCAACACACAGAACCGTGCATTCTTGACAAATTAGTAACAATAATACCCACACACAAGCTCCAGTTTAGGAAAAATTTGCCAATGATGTTCTAGACGACTGATAAAACGGGTTCCTCTAATTTTAAACTGTAAGTCTGTAATAAAAGATTATAAAACAAGTTTTAAGTGTAAAACACAAGTAACCCATGACACATTATGCATAAATAAGTAAACTTATATAAGCAGAATATGTCATGGGTGGCTTGTGTTTTACACTCTTAGTGTTTAACAACATAAGAATGCAGTTTCAGACTGTGTTTAATTTTAAAATAAGATACTCATAGTTTTAAATGTAAAACACAAGATTACCATTACATATTTTATTGCTATATACATACTAATATTAGAAGATTATATATTACATACGTAGAAGACTGATTTAACTGCCATTTTATATTTTTATGTTTCATGATATGATTAATAAGAATAAGGTATGATTGCAATAGATAATAGGTTTTTCAATGTTTATCTGTTATTCATTAAATACACATTTCTAGTTACCAAATCGGTATGGTGGAACCTTTACCCTTATGTAAATATGTTTGGAGTTTTAATACGCACCAAGTAATTGTGTTTTGTATTTTAACTAAAATTTAAGAATTATGAGCCGTTAATTCCTTAAATAATTGTAAATTTTTTTGTTGGTAGCATTTTTGGTACCTCTTTTGAATTAGTCGACTCCAAATAAATAACTAAAACAACATTATCGCTAAGGGTTTAAAGCTTAACGTCTTTTTAGTGTAGTATTTTTGTGATAAAACGCTATTGAAAACAAAAGGATTAAGGTGAGATGGCAAAAATTCAAATGAATACTGAACTATAATAACGCTAAATGCGCTTAGCGACTTTTTAGGGTAAGAAAAGTACTTTTTTTTTATTACATCAAAAATTGCGTCAAAATTAACTTATAACTCCTACGCTAAAACATCGCTTGGGTATACTTAGCGATATTTTTGTAAAGTATTTAATAGTAAAATAACTCAACATTCCATAGCTAAAACTCCTAAACATAATTTTCTCCTTTTCAAACTTATTATTTAAAATCAAGATATTTGCTATACGATAGAAAATGATGAGAGCTATCTTTTGATCGTTCAAAATGTTTGATACGTCTAATATTCTTTAAATGGCATCACTTTAAAAAAACGCCCGCGTTTTTCGTTTATATCTCAAAAGTTGGTTTTGTGGCTTAGTGATGTTTTAGCTTTCGGAGGGCAGAATACATCATCACTCAAATTGTAAACTCTCTTCCTAATCTTCCTATCACGGTTCTTGAGATAAAGCCGAGGAACAGGACAACAAGGTGCTAGGGATAACCTATTTATCTTTTGAGTTACGGAACCCTAAAAATAGGCTGATGTAGCGTGAGAAACGCCGGTAAATAACATTGACAAAATGTCCAAAAACTAAACCGCCGGCCCTAGAGACGCATTACATAAACAACGGGTAAGTGGGCGCGATCGCCGCGTAAAAGCATTTTCTTGTAGCTTCCGGGATTGTCTTGGGGATGTGACAGATTCGATTTCCTCAGGAACTTCCAATGATGATAGGTAAATATGAATGGTGGGCGTAGTAGGAGGAAGTTATTTAAACTGTCAGGAAAACGCACAGCAAAATATATTTATTAATATCCATTTTTTAAATAATTATATTGGAGGTTGCAATGTAAATTGAACTTAATTGAAGTAGTAAATTTTACAGTAGGTACAGACTTGTTTCCGAAAATAAATATTATAATAAGTATCATAATCAAGTACCTACCTAAATGTAATACTGAAGGGAAACTAAAATATTACCTTAGAATTTATGCTACCTTCATCACACACATTATGAATCATATTTCTCAGTAACTACATCCGGTATTTGCAGAACCTCAATCTATCAGAATGTTATACATTAAACGTCAAATAGCAATATGCCAGCTAGTCAGCTATTCAAGGTGGATCTAATCTATCAGCTTTGATGCGGGTTGTATTGAAGATGACATGGAAAGGCTTTTAAGAGGCAACCCAAAGCGATTATTACGTATACAAGTCGACCAATGAATCGGTTAATAACATACATTATCATGTTTTACTTCCATTTATTAGGTATTTTAAGTACGATAATATTTGTCAATTAATTTCTCACATACCTCAAATTAAAAATACCTTGAATATATTTATTCGAGTTTTATTAAACAAAGTCAAAATTAAAAGTCAAAGTCAAACGCTTTTGTATTGTTGAGATCTTGGCTTTTGTATTGTTTAGTGTCATTGGTTATATCGGCGTTACTGCGCTTAAATAAATATATAATTATAATTGCATATGTTGATAAAAAAATGCCATGCAATAGCTTTACCGCGGAAGTCTCCGAGTGCCACACGTCTTTTTTAGAATTAATTAATTAATTTAGGGTTTTGTGTACATGCCACCCTACTGATTCGTAATTCAATTTTAATATTAGGTCCTTACTTAAGAAATTGGCGTTTTTCGTACTGGCCACTTTAATCACAAATTTCTCCTCTTTGGTAAGGAATTCCAAATTCAAATTTGTACAGCTATAGACTCATGTATTTGTGCTTCGATGATCGTCATTCATTTGTTTTTTTTCTTCTGTTTTTTTCTGTTTGCGTCACTCATTTTACAAAATGGAAAACTTAAAATATCGCATTATTTACGAGTACGAGTTCCGCCGTGGCACTAGTGCTGCGGAAACAACTCGAAGGGTGAATGATGTGTATGGCGGTCGTGTTGCAAAAGAAAACACAGTTCGTTTTTGGTTCCAACGTTTTCGTTCTGGAAATTTCGACTTGCAGAACAAGCCCCGTGGACGGCCTGAGACTCAAGTTGATAATGAAGAGTTGAAGGCTATTGTGGAAGCGGATCCATCGCAAACCACGTCCGAGTTAGCTGCAGGCTGCGGTGTTAGTGATAAAACTGTTTTAATTCACTTGAAGCAAATTGGGAAGATTAAAAAGCTTGAAAGGTGGGTACCTCACGAATTGACTGAAGCAAACCGGCAAACGCGCGTCGACTGCTGCGTTACATTACTGCCCTTCTTATGATAAACAGCGTAAGTGTATCGCGGCATATTTCGAGAAAATCGCGCCCAAAGTTTTTATTCTTATTTTTCGTGTCACGGCTACACTAATTATGCTATTTTCAAAATTGTTACTTTTAGTTGTAGGTGGAAGTGTCTTTTTTATTATTACTTACATATTTCTGTTTTCTCTTAAATTTCTGAGTTATTATAACCTAAAAACTATTAATGATTAGCAAAAAAAATTTAAGAAAATATTATATACTAAACATAAATATCGTATGTGCAGCAGTTGCGATGTTTATGACTAGGTAAAATGAACAATTACGTTCAATATGACTAGGAAAGTTAACATACGATGCTTATATCTAGTATCTTCATAAAAAGCATAAATAATTTTCAAAAAAAATTAATCGTAGGCAACCACATACGTTGAATATGACTAGTAATAAAGTAAATTCTAAGGAGTACAACGTGCAGTAAAGCTATTATTAGGTTTGTAACTTTATGAGAGTCAAAATTTTGATTGGATCCAAGTAAAGTTATTTCTATTAATATTATTATTGCGAAAGTTTGTACGTTTGTATTTATATTGTCTATTACGCTTCTTCTTTTTAATATGAGTAATTCTAGTTTTAGTAACTAAAGAGTTTTAATAAAACTAATAAATGTTTTATTTTGTTAAGACAATTATTAAATGCATAAAGAACGAATTATAACTGCACAGTCGCAAATCTTAACATGAATCAGTTCTTTTATACCTTATCTAATATATAAAATTTCCATGTTAGTTACCGTGCTCCAACTCCGAAACGGCTTTACCTATTCTTACCAACTTTTATATGATTGTGTATTCAATAGGTCTGAGAATCGGCTACTATTTATTTATCATTTTGCAGAAGAACGTTTGCTGGGGTCAGCTAGTATATATTATTACTTGCTTGACTATTAAAAAAAACACCTTTTACAAAACTCAATGTATACCTAATTAGTACGAATCAACATTATTATATTTAGAATAAGTAAAACAAACTTAAATTATTGTTTAAAAATCTTGCAAACACTTCACCAAATAATTAGATTACTTAATAATAAAATATCGTCAGCCTTTTAGTTATCTCGACACACAGGCGAACTTGGAATATGTAAATTGTACCAAAAATCTTGTCTATTTGACGGCATTATCTAATGGAATAAGTTTTGTTATTATTGCATCTTTGGGTTCCTTATCAATAACCCTTGGCTCTACTTTAGCGAATTCCATTGATTTGAATATAACTTGAAGAAAATCAAGCTCAGTGAAATTTTCTTCGGTATGACTAGTCTTATACATCATCTTTAGGAGTCCTCTTTGGACTTGAACACACATCATATCCTCACGACAGAGCAGACGTGAATTAATGTCCAGGCTTAAAATAATTTAGAGTAATTGTTTTAGCGCTAAGTACGCCACTGTTTACAATTCCTACTAAAAATTATAAATAATATAATAATATATAGTTATTATTTTGCGCTACACAATTGTCAAATAGTTATATTTTCAGCATCTTATTTATACAATGTGTATTTTCGAACCTTGATCAAACGAAATGTGCGGATACACGACTTCATTTATTGAAAATTATCGGATAAAAATATATATATAATGTTGGCTATTTAAAAAAAAGCCGACTTAACAAATTTTTTTTAATGAAAACTACTTTATCTGATTTTTTCTTAGTTTCTGTTTGAGTAAACGGTGTATTTTATTCAAAGTTCAGTCATTTGAAAGCAGTATAGTTTACCTAGCTAAGAAAATTAAAAGAAAAGACAATTTTGGTACAAAAGCCGATTAAACATTTTTTTCGTAGAAATTTAACATGAAAATAGATTTTCATCTTATTTTTGATGTATAACTTTTAAACTGGATTATTGAGGTGTTATTTTTGCATGTTGTTTTAAACTTCATAATTTATTCTACAAATCTCATCCAAAAAGTATGGGTTTACCTCTTTTCGCAGTCATATTCACAAAGATCAACAGACAACAAATTAAGAAATAAAAGAAGGCAAGATAAGATGAAACGGAACGAAGCCTTTGCCCAACAGTGGTACATTAACGGTGGATAAAGATAAGATTAAGTAATACATTTTTTTTAAATGTCCACCATTTTTCTGATTGCATATCGTTGCACGTAAAGCCACACTGCACGTTGTTCACTTAAGTACATCGCGATCAGCAGAGTAAAAAACGTCAGTTGTTACCTCTGCTGCAGTCTTAACATTATTTGGTACTCGGAACGAAACTCTTCATATTTTTTTCTGTGAGTAATGTAATTGTTGTAAGTCTCGCATGTATTGTCCGGGTTATCTTTGAAACATGTCTCTCAAAAATTGCACATGTTTCGCATTCTTCTTGGCCTAAGTGGGCAAATTATATTATTCATATCTTTCTTGACTACTATTCTATGACTCTAATGAAATCTTAGCTTCTGAATTTTGTTCTCTAAATTGTTAATGCATCGCTGTCACTGAAAGGTCACTCGGTACCTAGGTACAAAGGGTTTGGGGCGTGCTCACGTCTGTAATGCTAAACACTAGGATTAAATTGTTTGATGTGGTCTTTTATAATTTCTTTGTAAATTTTTCAACTCTTTCATAGCTTCCACGCAAGTTTTTTTTCATCACACTTTGAATTACCAGTCTTAAACATCGTATATGCGCTACTTGCGTTGTGTATGTATAGTATAACGCAATGAAATTAAGATTGTATGCAACTAATCGAGATCGTAGGAGACAGTACTATGTTTATATAAAGTATATTGTTAAACTTTTTTAAATAAGTACAAGGCATAAACAACGTAAGCGGCTCATATAATCATTATGTTTTGTAAGTTGAGCGGACAGTCGAAGGTACTACTAATCATAAACAACTTAGGTGCTTGTGCGATACTAATGACTAGGAGATTGATTAGAATCTCTGAGCGTAGTGGACAATACGTTGTTTATGTTTAGAAAGAAAATGAAAATTGTGCACATACGTTGTTTATGCTTATGTTTATTTTTAATTCTATCAAACGTACAGAAAAATGAATAATTTTTCCAGATAGATCTCGCTTAGCTGATTACAAATATACTAATAACTCATTTTCGCAAAAAATGTCACTTACGCTGTTTATCATAAGAAGGGCAGATTACTAAACCGACACAATAATGAAGGTATTTTAAACCGAATCATTACCTGTGATGAAAAATGGGTTCTTTACGATAATCGGAAGCGCTCAGCGCAATGGTTGGATCCTGGCCAGCCAGCCAAATCCTGCCCCAAGCGAAAATTAACCCCAAAAAAAAGTTACTTGTAAGCGTTTGGTGGACTAGTGCCGGTATTGTTCATTACAGTTTTCTCAAATCTGGCCAGACTATTACGGCTGATGTCTATTGTCAGCAATTGCAAACCATGATGGAAAAGCTAGCGGCTAAACAACCTAGGCTGGTCAATCGCTCCACGCCACTGCTGCTTCACGACAACGCTAGACCACACACTGCGCAACAGACGGCTACTAAATTAGAAGAGCTTCAATTGGAAAGTCTAAGACATCCTCCGTACTCCCCGGACCTTGCTCCAACAGATTACCATTTTTTTCGAAATTTGGATAACTTCTTGCAAGGGAAAAAATTCAACTCCGATGGGGCAGTCCAAATCGCCTTCAAAGATTTTATTGATTCCCGTCCGACTGGTTTTTTTAGTAAAGGGATCAATGAACTACCTATAAGATGGCAAAAGTGCATAGAAAATAATGGTTTATACTTTGATTAATTAAATATATTATATTAAAAAATATTCGACTTTTTGTTCCTCCCATACAAAACGCCAATTTCATATGTAAGGACCTAATATATGTATAAAAAAAAACCAAGGAGTGGGCGTTAATATACGCGACACAGTTTCCAAACTAATGCGTATATTATCGTGCTATAGTTATAAGAATCCTGATGTTAATGTTTTCCAATAAAGTTTTTTTTTTTTTTTTAATATAAATAAATACTATCTGTTCAAGTCGATTGGTGCTATCTATCGGACTTGCGAGGAACTGCTTACACAGAAATCCCCCGTTTAATCGTTCATTGATTAAAGCAGTCACTTACAATTGTAATACATTCGTTCAATTTATTAATTCACTCTCTTCCATTTTGAAACCCTTTGGAACAGGACGTTAGTAATGAAATCTCATTTTTAAATAATCAAAACTATTACTTGAAGTCTCCCTTTTAAACCTCATCCAGATAGGATAACTAGTTAGTTAATTGTAATTAATAGTTAAATTGGTATATTTCACTTTTGTATTTGTTTTGTTTATTGCAATGTCCGTGTTTAATTCAAAGTCAAAGTCAAAACGTTTATTTCCTTAGAAGCACATATCCTACAAGGACAGTTATGATATTTGTGTTTTTAAAATGAGGTGGTGTTGAGTGAAAACTGTAACATTAAGTAAAATGTAAATATATTTCTCTTGTAAGTAAATGTTGTTCTTAAGAGAAGTAAATGATCTTAAACCCGATATAGGTAGTCACAATTACCTTCGCTTACAGTAATTGCGTAAACGACAATGACTGCGAGCGTTAAACGTATTACACGGTGTAAATGTACAAGATTTATACACAAAGAAACCTTCAATCCTCTTCGCATAAAAAATATAGCGATTTTAATCTCGCGTTGGGAAGTTTCTAATTTTTTTTCTCAAGCGAAACTTCCTAGCATCCATTCCTAATATCTCCCAACTTCGCAACTCCATAGCTAAAACAATAATAAAAGTCACATTGCAATTAGAGGGGATCCAAGATATAACCAATATAAGTTGGGACTTCGCGGGACGACGAATCAATACTTTATTAATAGGAAGTTCCTTAGGAAATAGATCTAGTGGTATTGGTGTTCTGTTGCTCCGAGTTTGTTTTCTTTGAAGTTGGTTATGAAATGTTCGCGCTGAGTTTTGGAGTAGGGAGTATAAAGTAGGTACGAGTAATATTTTAGTAATATAGGAAATATGAAGTCAATATTAAGTAGATTTACGAAGTATTTGAAGTCAATATTTCAACTGATATACTTAATAAAATAGACATATATATATAGATACTAGCTGACCCCAGCAAACGTTGTTTTGCAAAATCAAAAAAGTAGTAGTCGATTCTCAGACCTACTGAATACACCTATAAAATTTGGTAAAAATCGTTAAAGCCGTTTCGGAAGAGTACGGTAACTAACATTGTGACATGGAAATTGTATATATGTATGTATTAGATTTTTTGCTAAACATATTAAACACCCAGACTAAGAAGAAAATGCTTGTAGAACATACAAACACTTGACCCCTCGCGGGAATCGAGCCCGCTCCCTCTCGAAACACTTGCGCCGCAAAGCAATCATACCATCACCAGTCCACCAGTGAAACCACTCAAGTTAAATTGCCACAATAAAATGTCAGACATCGTTTGATATCTTTTTGAAACATAAAATACTATGTTTCTTAGAAAGTATTAAAATATGCATTATGAAGTAAGAGTTTGCATACATTTCTATATTCATCTAAACAAAATCCCGACATAATTTGACATCTATTTTAGTACGACCGCAGGTTAAACTATAGTTATTGTATATTCAGGAAATGTAATTTTAATAATTCATGCAGGCAATCAATGGAGCCAATGTTAAAATGAGTTTGTTCATCAGAATTCATAAGTTTGGGGCTTTCTCAATTACTATGGCCGTTACAATTTAAATATTAATACGTTCTACTTTGGACTATGTTCCATAATATGCTGATAACTGTGAAGACACGTCTTTTTAACCCCCGACCAAAAAAGAGGGGTGTTATAAGTTTGACGTGTCTGTCTGTCTGTCTGTCTGTCTGTCTGTCTGTCTGTCTGTCTGTCTGTGTGTCTGTCTGTCTGTCTGTGTCACCATAGCTCCAGAACGGATGGAGCGATTTCAATTTAGTTTTTTTTGTATGAAAGGTGAGTCTGGCGCGAGTGTTCTTAGACATGTTTCATGAAAATCGGTTGTGCCGTTCAAAAGTTATGGGGGTGAGAGTGGGTAAGGAAAACCGAAATTCTGCAAATATACTAGTGTGGGGTATCAAATGAAAGCGCATCACGTCCACATTACATAATATTATGTTGTTTTACGTTTAAGGAAATTATGGCATTAGCATCGGGGGTTTTTCTTAAATTTTAAATTTAGATTTATCATCGAATATACCGCAGTGCCTCAAGACGAAAGTCTTCAATCAATGTGTGTTGCCAGTGATGACATACGGATCCGAAACGTGGTGCTTCACTATTGGTCTCATAAACAGGCTCAGAGTCGCTCAAAGAGCTATGGAGAGGGCTATGCTCGGGGTTTCTCTACGGGATCGAATCAGAAATGAGGAGATTCGTAGAAGAACGCGGGTCACCGACATAGCCAAACGGATTAGTTCTTTGAAGTGGCAGTGGGCAGGCCACATAGCACGAAGAACAGATGGTCGTTGGGGCCGAAAGGTTCTCGAATGGAGACCACGGATCGGCAAGCGCAGCGTAGGACGTCCACCAACTAGATGGACGGACGATCTGGTGAAGGCTGCGGGCTCACGGTGGATGCAGGCCGCTGCCAGCCGAAACCACTGGAGATCTTTGAGGGAGGCCTATGTCCAGCAGTGGACGTCTTACGGCTGAGATGATGATGATGATGAACTGTGAAACTATTCAGATTTGGGGCTCATGGCCGGATCTCACTACTCGTGGTATCCTACGAAGAAGATCATAGTTGCAAGCCCCTTACTTTAGAGGAGACGTGTTTTTTAATAGATTCCATAAATGCTGTAAAAATAAACGGTCACATTGGCGTCGTGACCTTATTCGTAGGATACGACGAATGTACTATGTAACACCTAACAGCATTATTTTCCAATCAACCAAACCGCAAAAATAGAAAATTAAAAACAAAATCATTGAAATAAATTCTTAACATATACCTATTATGCATAAGACTCGTCTTGTCGTAACTACATGATTTTTGTTTTGTCATAAACCACGGTTTTTGACATTCTGTTCAGATTGTGGTGTAACAGTTAACATAAATGAATATAGGTACCCAAGTATTGTTTTATATGAAATTAAAATCATCAAAGGATGTTGGAATGAAAAACTCGTAATTTGCGTTATAATTTCAGGTACTCAATCAATTTACAACGAATCTCCGTTAAACAAACAGTAGACGCTAATTGGTTTAATTATAGAACAAAGATATCGGTTAGGTTATGTTTGTATATGAAATCACGAGCGAGGCAAGCGAATGTTAGTGTGGCCGCCGAGCCGTCAGAATGCGTATACACAATCTCATCTGATTTAAAGTGACGATGGTGGTCTAAGATGGGGCATGAAGGCCTAGAAGGTGGATTGGCTTCTCCGGACCACATTACGAAACACGAAAAAATAGTTTCACGCAGTGGCCCAGCCTGGAGGTTGGTGACAAGCCGCGGTCGAAGCCTACCACAAGAGCCTGTTCTTAACACTACCTGGAAGTCACGTGTAGGGATTTAGAGGAGAAATTCAATTAAGATGAGATAAAAAAACATTCGTTTTTTGTGTTACGTAAAGCAAAATTATAAGTTCCTCAATTAACTGGGTACCTGGCACCGTCAGTTGATCAATTATCTAAAAGTTCTTGCGTTAAATAATACCTACATTCCAACAGCCGTTCATGATTTTCCCTAAGCTTATCAATTTACTAGGACATTGAACAATTTTTTTTTTGTTATTTTCCTGTGACGTACATATTTATTAGAAAATTTCCAATTTCTTCAAGCTATTAAATAAATCTTTTGGTATGCTGAATTTATGCTGAAAATAGTTTATAACGAAACGTTTCAGTATCAAAAACTAATAAGTAATTAACCTAGTTCTAGTACTAGATAAACGCGAAACAGTAACCACTGCAGATATGAAAGTTTCAGCTCCATTCGTATCAAAGCTCAAACTTAATTAAGAAGGCGTTCATTAACTTTGGTTTCCCGCAAATGAGCTGGCAACTTTAAGGAACTATTTTAAGTAAAATAGTTCTCTGTCACGATTGGTATTGGAACAAGAATTGGTGGTTTAATGAGTTCTGCATATAATTAGGTTAGTAGGTAGGTATATACATATTTAAGAGACGATTAGTTTTTTTGGGAATTAAAAATAATGCAATTACTATCTAGAACAGTTCACTGCCTATTCGTTGCTGCGAAATATAAACATTCAACAAGAATCTTTGGGGTTGTTTGAAAAATCCAGCCTGCACAAAAATTACCTATGAGAAAATAATAACCTCCAAAGCAAATTACAATACTAGGACTATTATGACTGCCGTCAAGCGGACATTATATATAGTCTAGCTGACCCCAGCAAACGTTGTTTTGCAAAATGAAAAATAGATGTTGGCCGATTCACAGACCTACTCAATATGCTCTAAAATTTCATGAGAATCTGTCAAGACGTTTCGGAGAAGTACGGGAACGAACATTGTGACACGAGAACTCTATATAATAAGATACAATAGGTATTATGACTATATACGTTTACATTATTAATAGATAATCTAATATACGGACAAATTTGTTTTTTTAGTCATCTACCTTACACACATAAGACAGACCTAAGGTGGCCTTATTATTGATTAAGAAAATGGAGCTGACGGAAAATCAGCGTTAGTTATTAGCCTGCTAGTAATCAACAAAATGCTGAGTCAGCGACCATTTCGAAGTATTTAGTTTGCATACCTGTATTGTAAAACTCACTATAGTTTTATCATTTAGCTAGTAAGCTTTACATTACGAATATTATTTTAATATTTTACTTTTTTTATAAAGAGCAACTTTTCCCGATTAATGTTTGTATGGAAAAACTGTAATAAAATAAATGCAAGAATGACACGGATAAAATAAAATAAAATTTACTATAATATATTATAAAAGTGAAACTTTGTATGAATTTGTTGCTCATTCACGATCAAAGAGAACACTTAAGCTACATTTTACCGTGGGAAAAGAAACAATATCTCTGATAAATAAGTTTATCATGGATAAAACAACAGCTGATTGTTATTCATAATAACAACGTTAGACCGAAAATATACATTGAAACGTGTTTTATTTCATACCAAGTTTTATGCGCAAATATTTTCAAACATAAACAAATTTAGTTCACTGCATGTGAACGAATGTTTGAATTCGCTCTATTTCATAAAATAAAACCGGCAAGCATTTAAAACATAAATCGAAAGCCCGCAGAATATTGCCGAAATAAAATTGAGCATCATAAAATAATATTCGATAACGCCAAATTGTTTAACCTTTTGGGCCTAAGCAAAACAAATCGTCCACAAACATTGTTAAAAACTGTTTGCTAACAAAATTACGGACATTGTGGACGTCGATGGTTGCAAAAATATCCATTTATCAAAATGTCTTTTGTTTTTTTAGGTAAATGATACGTGTTTTCAGGGGTCCGTAACCAAAGGGTAAAACGGGAACTCTTTTGCTGAGACTTAACCTACTGTCTCTCTGTCTTGTCACCAGGCTGTCTTGTTACTTATGAACCGTGATAATATAGAGAGTTAAAATCTTGTAATTTAAACAATTTTTTTTCTTGTGTTTGTATTTTTTAATTTTTGTCCTATATATAATTATAAAGATCACGATGAGTGAAAACCAAGCGGATTTGTCAAGTAGTTAAAAATTTACCAGTTGTAGTCCACTGCTTGGTATAGCCCTTTCATAGTTCGCACCTTTCACCACTGTCCAGTGCTAACCATTTCCACTGATCCACGACGACATGTAGGGGAGCGGGGGGCTTGTTGTAACGGGGGCAAGTATTAACAGCTTAATTACTCAGCAGTTATCGAACATTTTGTGTTGGAATTTTCGCTAATCAAGTCCTTATATGGTGGCCTACGACGTGTACATAGTCAGTATCGTGCGGGAGTGCGCAGCGAGTGGCCCTGATAAGGTGCTCCATTTTTGCCAAGTAACGTAAAAAACTAAAGTTCGTAAAGTTTGATTCTAGGTTACTGCACCGTTTTTTTGAAGTGAGTTTCAATTGATTTATGTAGTTAAAATGATTAGCTATCTTAAGTTAGTATTTTCTTTTGGATAAATTATACCATATTTTTTCCATAAACAAAAATGTTCAAAATATTGCCATGAGGCAAGTTGTCGACACTCACGACATCTCGGGGCACGTTGTAACATGTTACAACTTGCCCTTTCATGTTTTTAAACGTAAGTGTGTACCTATGCTTGTCGTTATTTACATTTAAAATAGTTTTTTAAATACAGTATACAATATCCTACAGCTGGGCAAAATTCCTACATATTGCAGTACTTTGTTTTCTGTGTTTTAGGATGAGAAAATAACAAGCGAGTATCTCAAAATTCGGCAAGCTGCAAAAATATTTGACCTTTGTCATGTGTCACTATATAGATACATTAAGAAAAAAAAAGGGCGAATCTCTTTCTGTTGGATACACCAAACCAAGATTAGTATTCACGCCAGATAAAGAGGAGAAAATTTAGAGAACTAATAGAAATTAAGCGAAAATCAAAGTCTCTTAATATTAATATAGAAACACTTGTTGCATCATTAGTTTGTAAGAAATTTGTTGTTATAATTAGTAAGTATCAAACGATATATTAATGTGCGTAATTAAAATTATGTTTTATTCTGTTTACCAAACAATAAATGCCTGCCTGTTGTTTTAATTATGTTGTTACTATTTGCCCCACCCTAGTTACAACTTGCCCCAAGAAAGGGGTATGGTGTAACAAGCGACTATGTTTGCAAAATTTTTTTTTTTGAAGTAATCATTATGAAATCTAGCCCAACTATCATTCTTATGGATATTTTTCCTTTACTATAAAATAATTTTATTATTAGAATAACAAATATTCTAATAATAAAATTATTTTATAATCTTGACTTCCACATCAAAAAAACTCAAAATTGTTACAACTAACCCCCCGCTCCCCTACTATGTCGTCGCCCCATCTCTCTACGGGACGTCCAACTCTTGTCCAATTCTCGGCCACCAGTCAGTTGTCACAGTATAGGTACTGTGACAACTGACTGGACAGGACTCCACCTGTCATCACTTCGTCTCGCAATTTTGTCCCGTCCAGATCCATTTATTTTGAATCACAAATGCCTATTTAATACTGAAAATACGTTTACTTTTTACTAGAAATATAATACAAACAGTAACAAGACAATAAATAACAGTACAAACGGCGCCCTTATCGCTGTGAGCGATAAATAAATAATAAATAAATAAATATTTCCAGACAATGCACACAACAACATCTAGCCCCGTGGTAAGCTATAAGCTTGTGTTACGGGTACTAGATATCTAATATGCTTAACCGCGATCTCTTCTTCGTTAAAGATACGTGACAGGTTTTTACGTTTAAGATATGTTAGTACGTAGAAGAATGTTGCGTTTGACTTGCATTTATATAATAATCATATTAAATTAAAATTGTGAGAATATAAAATTGTGCCTTCTGCTTGTATTAAAGCGTCACAAAACTGTTTTAATTTTAAGACGAAAATTTATGAGTTTGTCTGAAAGATAAATGGCTCTTTGGAATGTGATTTATCCTGAATTTGCATTACTAATTTAGAATTTCCGCAATGCAGGTTCTCCGGGCATTATTTTAAAGGAACGTTTTTCCTTTACTTTCTTCTGCGTTGAAACTAATTTGTGTACGCTCGATAGACTTAGCATTTGTGCTTTGTCATTTGTACGGTATAAAATATATGGGTATAGTATATAAAGTTGCTTTTTTTTAATTATACATTAATATTAATTATCCTCACTTTTTTCTTGAATTAAATTATTTTGACTAATATTTTACTGCATACCATATTATTAACTTCTTAGAGTACGTAAGGAGTTGTATGATCATTATCCAAAATGAAGAGAAAAGTCTCAAGTAGCTATTCAGTAGACACAATGAGCATGCTGTCTCACTCAGACTATTGTGTCAAAGAGCAACTCTATAAATAACTAATCGTCAGTCTGTACATGAAATAAGCCTTAGGGATAAGTTAACTTCAAAATTATATTTTTGTTAACTTTACAAATTTATGCACTGTATTTACTATATTTTCTATTTACAAAATAATTTACTGATTATATTAATGTCACCAAAACTATCATTGCCATACTGTCACATTAGCTTAGCGTACAACCCTGTCAGAGTGAGTGCGGTCCATTTTGATTAATTACATCTGTGGACCCTCTTAAATTCACATGTCATAACTAGTGACAAAAAGTTTGGGCCCTGCTGGCTACGAGTATGAGCCTTTATTTCCTATGATGTATTTATTACTGAGGCACGAAACTTAAGATTTTCTCTCCTTGTATTTGAGTTGGGTAAAAATATTTAACTACTCTTTTTCTTTATACATGTAAAAGACAATCATGAAATTGTGATATGAAATTGAATTAGCTGAAATGACAGCTAGAGTACGATGGAGTTATTAAAGTTACTTCGCTATTTCTCGTTAAATAAAATTACGCTATTGACTGCCTTAGAAACTCAAATAATATTTAATGTTAGGCGACTGCCGAGATACGAGACAGATCCTTTGAGATACAGTATATGATTTTATTTTTTTTGTATAGCTATTAAACTTAGTTCTAGTTTAGATTTAGTGTAGTATCGGTCATCTGTAAGACATGGTAATGTAGATCAATATGTAACTTTTGTATTTTTTTTTACAAAATAACCATTTAATTTATTTAGGTAATGCTGCTAAATGAGTGATCTGACCTATTTGACATAAATATTATAGTATAAATGTATTCGTCCATGATAAATGATAACAGAAAAAAAATCCAATTCATTAAAAACCATATAAAAATTTATGATTAAGTCATATCATTTTTTGCCACGTAGCACTGCTAGTTTTACAAAGTAAATAACTAACGTAAAAATAAATTTCACTCTTGTCCCCAGGAGTCCGTAAGCTCAACGCAATCCTGGCAAACAGCGCTCGATCTGGCACTTGGCGCGTCGAAGCACGATGCGGCGGTGGGTCTGCCGAAGTGGACATCACTGTTGGCAATGGAAGCGGACCTTTATCCTCTGCAGCTCCGGCCGCTGAACAACACTACGTGGAACTGAGGTTCGCTGACAGCATGCGGAGGAGATACAAGCCTGGGCTGCCTTTTGTTGGACGAGTAAGTCTAATAGCTTTTATCTCTCTACAGATATAGTGGTAGTCCTCTGCCTAAATAAATATAACCGTGGGCAGTGTCCCCTGTCTTATGAGCTGTGAGCTGTCTTTCGTTGGAAGGTTAAGTTGATATTAACTTACGTATTTAATAAATACACTGTTTCGTTTAGGCATTTTGACTACTACACATTCCAACAGTAGAACACTTTTTTTGCGTTGGTTTATATTCTACGGGGCACGGGCTATGTGGCTTCCTGCCACTGAGCTGATTCGGTAAATTGTATGGATGGCGATAGTGGCAGTCTGTAACTCTGGAATTAAAAGGAATGTAGAAAGTCATTGTCACTGAGAACATGAGTAGACGATAGAATAAACGTCAGCGTCGTCCATATCATCAATACTACAGAAACTCAAACTCGATCGCTCTTATAAACTGCACAAGATAAAACGAATATCACATCTTTTCAGCTTTATAACATGGTTCTAAATTCGCCGTTTCAATTCTAAGAAATTAACCTCGATTTTCTTTAAATTCCTCTAGAAACCACTTTGAAATGAGCACTATAATTCAAGATATTTCTCTCGTTCGCTGCTATTGTTCAATTCGTGTCGATAGTCTCGGTACAATCACGGAAATAAATTAAAACATCAAAATGATTTTCGTCTGCACGCTCAACATTATAAAGCCACTGTTTTACGAGCAAAACATACCGTTTCGTAATCTGTTTATTCAATTTGAATACTAACAGCGAGATAAAACATTGCAGTCTGCTTTCAGATTAATGTTAAACCTTTGAACAGAGTTTCGTATGTCATGGTATGATTTTGTTAATGCAGCGAGCGCATTTGTGCCACGGCGTTTGGGTAGAAGTTGGTTACAATATTAAGGTACTTGAGACTAGCAGATTAACGTGTCTTTAACCTCCAATGCTAAAAGAGGAGTGTCATAAGTTTAACGTCAATTCCATGTTTGTTTAATTTGAAAGCCCATTTGTAAGTTTCGTTGCGGTCTTTTCTTATAAGGTTGATATAGGTTCTGTAGTGTGGGAGTAGGAGTGATCTTTACCAAATTAATGTGAGGCATTTTTAACGAAATTACTACATTCAGTGTTTCACGTGAGCCTCTATATTCGTTATCAATAAATGAAAAAAATATTATATTTCATAAGGGTTGTTCATTAAAATACAAGTGTTCTTGTAAGGGTTTTTTAAACTTTTGTGAAATTTCCATAACATATTAACCTGGAAGAGATCGCTTTGATTATTTTCGCCGTGTTCTGTCTATGTTTTTTTGTGTTGTATATAATAAAGCGCCACTGCGCCATCAAAAACTAATTTTTAATACACTATACAGACGTTAATAATACATTGCTAGTTACGAAGAATATAACTTATCATAACTAGTTATGAATAGCTAAAAGCGACGCGGTGGGTGGGGTGGCGGCGCGGTGGCAGCTTCGTGTGCAGGAGCGCTTATCTATGTATCCAAAATTTAACTTGTGGCACAGGTTTTGTTGCTGACTGTACCTAACATAGGACTTACAACAAATGGGGATCGTTAGCTCATCGTGAACTTCAGGCTAATGCTGCTAGTTTGGATGGCACCGGCGCTGGAACGAGTGCTATTGAGGTGCTTTGTGTACGAGTTCTTATTGCCAACAATGTTCCGCTACTGGTTTTATTTTATTCTCTGAAGTGGGTAGTGGGCTTGTTTGGAAGGGAATAAAAATGTTGCTTTGGTAGCTAAGAAGTTGCGTCGTTTCAGCATCTAATAACATTTGTGATGAATGTCATTGTATATGTGACGTACATTTTCTGTTTGATTATTTTTTTACTGTCCTTGATTTTTTGAAGTGGGCCGTTTATTTTAATTCGACTGCGAAGAACAAGGTAATATATATAATAAGGTTTGGATCCGTATATATTTTTGTGTCAGCTCCTTAATATTGAACAGATTTTGATAATTATGTTAACGACATTGGATTTATTATAGTTGAAAACGTTAGTTGCCACCATTTTATATTTTATTCTACTTTATAAAAATAAACTTACAAGCACTGTTTTTTTAATACAAAAAATATCTCAGTTATTATTTAGATAAAAAACTGTGTGAAGTTACTCCGTGGTGCAGAATCTAGCACGCTCTGACGTCACTGGCCCCATCTCTAAAGTCTCTAGTTTAATTGAAATAGCAAAAAAATGTGTCCGCTATTTTTCCACTCTCTAAATTATGGACTAAATGGAATTTTGATTTTCATTCATTTCATACGTAAACTACCCTAATATTTTTTTTATGTCAGATTATACCTTGGTTTCACTGCAGTAGTTGTGCATATTTTCAAGCTTGTTGAAAACTATGACTCAAAGAATCCATTTTTATTAAAAACAAGAGAATATAAAAATCTAAATTTAAAATTTAAGAAAAACCCCCGATTACAATGCCTTAATTTCCTTAAAGGTAAAACACCATAACATTTAATAATGTGCACGCGATGCTCTTTCATTTGATACCCCACTCTAGTATATTTGCAGATTTTAGGTTTTCCTTCCCCAATCTCAACCCCATAACTTTTAAACGGCTCAACCGATTTGCATGAAACATGTCTAAGAACACCTGGGCTAAGCTCACCTTTCATACAAAAAAAACTAAATTGAAATCGCTCCATCCGTTCGGGAGCTATGATGTCCCAGACAGACAGACAGACACACAGACAGGCAGACACGTAAAACTTATAACACCCCTCTTTTTTGGTCGCGGGTTAAAAACAGATTGCGTTCGTTGTTAATGATAAGCCATGCCGCATAAAGTTTATTACATCAACTCACAGCGGTAAACTCCGACATGTATTCAATGGTTTTATGCCCCACAAAAACGGGGAAGCTAGTTGATTACCCTGAAATGAATATGCAAATCTTGTTGGCAACCCTAGTCTACTCAAACAACCATATATAAACCCTAAACTCCATATAAATGGAGATGACACCGGACTTAATCAAAAACCACTACGTTAATCTTTTTTGATTCTCGATTATTTATCATCCAGTATGAATTATTGTGTTAATAAAGTCCGTATTTCATATTGGCTCTGTCAGCAGGTTGGAATTAAGCCAGCCTCGGGCAATTTAATGGCTTGATTAAGAGTTAAGTCGACGCTACAATATCGTTTCACCGGGACTTTGCAGGTAGTGAGATGAATCTGCTGGGCTTATTCCGAAACGTTTGCGTAAGCTTATAAAATTACATGGACGTGGAATCGTTAAAGACGGAAGTTGCTGACTTATACAGTGATTATAAAAGCCATGACGGTGCTGATACGAATTTGCACTGGGTTTTGTTGATTTGGTTAATACAGAAATATTTTTTCGATGGAAAAAATATTTAAACCAATTGAACAATTATATTGCGTTGTCATTGTGTTTCAAATACCTTTACATACAAGACAAATTTTGGATCATATTCGGCACGAACATAGCTGTTTTTCCAGTAAATGACAAAAGCTCCTATTTACCGCCAGAACATCTAATAATACATGGGCAAAGCCGCGGAGGGTTAGCTAGATATATATTATATTATGTACATATATTATATGGGAGGCCAGTAGCGGACATTCTGTGGTGGAACAGAGGGATGTTTATATGTAAATAGAATACGCTGAACACTATCATCAGAAGCCTTGAGGTTAGCAGGTAGAAAATACTTTGGCAGTAAGCCCACCTTTTGTACAACTCTTTATTTGCTTGTCCAAAAAAGTATTATTAATAATAATAACAATAAGCCTTTTCGAACGCATTATTTTTTACAAACTGGTAGTGCCTCGCGGTGTTACGTGTTATAATGTTTTTTTCCGTACAGAATATGTCTATGCCTATATCCTTTCTCAGGCTCTGGAGAATCCGTGTACGAAAATATGTAATATGTATGAAAATGGAACTGACAAAGTTAATTTCGCATTATAATATTAGTATGGATATTACGATGGAAAATGCTTGTGATATTAAACAAGTATATTTATGACAGGTGGAAGCAATGAGCACGGAGAAGCGAGTCCGAGTCCGGGTGAAGCTGTACGACGACAATACGGACATCTACAGCCAGGATATCGACATGTCCACTGGTGAGGGAGGCTTCATCGTGCCCACGGTGCTGGCTGACGCGCCATATGTCAACCTGCAGGTAAGTTTAGAGTTTATGTTGACAACTTTTACAGCTAACATCTATTAGCTAATGAAAACAACTGCTATCTCTACAGACGTAGTGTTTCATTAAAATCAATTGTTATTACTTAAAAAAAGTTTATATGTAACTAGCTGTGCCCTGCGGTGCTACCCGCGTTATAATGGATGAAGTACCTACTCTTAACCAACAATATATTTATTTGAATAAAGATTAATATTATTAATGTTGATACAACTTAAACAAATTATTTCGACCAAATTAGGTAAGTACCATAAAAACGTTTTTTGTGAGTTAATCTTAAAAGATAGACATATACTATCGCGGACTGTTTTTTAGATCATTAAAAGAGCTATTATTCTTTAATACATATTTTTTGTGTATCTTGAACCGTTTTCACGGCGCACGCAACGGAATGCTTCAAAGATGAACAATTTCTCCCGTTTTTTACACATTTACCGCTATATCTTTGCTCCTATTGGTCGTAGTGTGATGTTATATAGCCTATAGCCTTCCTCGATAACTGGACTATCCAACACAAAAAGAATTATTCAATTCGAACCAGTAGTTTCGGAGATTAGCGCGTTCAAACAAACAAACAAACAAACAAACTCTTCAGCTTTATAATATTAGTATAGATTCAAATTCAATTTGCTGAACTAAAGAAAAATATAACCTGGCTGCGACTTGACTTTTTTGGGAATATAATATAGGCTCTAAGGTGATATTGGCTGTTACGTAACTTTAAATCAACATAGATTCTAAACGGTCAATATAATCGATAAAAGGTTGACAATAAAAAAAATGATTCTTAAATACCTTTTCAACTCCACACGACACAAATGTTTTTTTTTGCAAAAGGGCGTCCAGTAGTTTTTTAAATGTCTAGTGACGTCAAGTATTTAATGAAACTCGCCGGCCTTAAAAATTTCGGTCGAAGTATAATTTATAAAATTGACCCAGGCGTTTGATCTGTACCTCTATAGTGCTACAAAGGAACATACAATGATGTTACAACTGAAAATAAATCTCAATTTACAGCAAAAAATCGAGTGATTTTAGAGGAAACCAATGTTTAAATTGAACTGGTGTAAGTACGGGATAAATAAAAATAATAATAAATTATTTAGCCGAATATACATAACTCCTATTTCATTTCCATATATTTGGATGAACTGCTGAAATGTTTTTCAAGATCAAAAACCTATAAATATTAAAGGCGAGCGAAACAGTATATTAGTATTATGTTTTTGAAATGACAGCACAATGAATAACAACTAACAAATTACATTAAATAGGATTAAAATAACATTAAACTGAATTACTGTAATTTGTATTCAAGAGCCATCTCCGGGTATGAAGTTGGCAAGTTTTGACGCAATTAATGATTCGATTAGAAGTAGCTTCGCGCGAATTGGCTTTTTGAAGGATCAAGATTGATTGATACCATTATGTAGAAACTGTTTTTGCCTTTTTTAGTTGAATAATCAAAGGCCTCTTTCTTAATCGTGAGGAATTGAGAAAGCCGGAAACGTTAGGATGACTTAACACTCGGTCACAGGCGAACTTCCTATTTCGGTAGACAGAATACCCTTGTCATGACTTTAACGACAATGTAAGACTTTTAAGTCTAACATATTATAAAAAATCATGGGCCTCCCTTTTGCTTCGCCGTAGTCGGGTATTAAACTAGGTGGCCCTTTCCGGGGATTTGTATAGCTAAAAACCTTCCTCTTTTATCATACAACCAATCACTGAAAACCGCTTAAAGATCCGTTTTGCACTTTTTGTGTTTATCACGAACATAAAGTCGAACACGCGGCTAGATACTTTAATTTATAATAAGTATACAGGATGCAATACACGTGGTAATGAATTGCCATCTAATTAATTATGTAAATGGGAAAGTAGGTATGTATTTTTCTCCATTTGACTGTTTCCTATCCACGCTTCAACTGTTAAACTGATTTCAGCATTAAACACACACTGTACATAATCTCATTAAATATGTTTGAGTTAAAAAAACGCCACTTTTAAATAATTTAAACAGTTTATGGAGGTAAACTTATGAGTTTTTTTTTTGTTTAACTCCGTCACAATGCTAAAATTTCGCAAGCAATTCTATTGGTATTAATTTTCTCGTTGGTTTCACGATACAATAGCGTAGCGTTACAAACTTGCTACGAATTCGTAGCTAGTGCTACGACATGCATCGCTTATAAGATTGGATCATTCTACGTGTAAAACTTCGCTAAAATAGTAAAATTGAGATACTTTTCAAATATATTGCAAGCTTGTATTACTTTGTATCATCTACTTTGAGAATACAATTTCTTGTTACGATGTATCTAGAGTTTCTGAAGCTTCGGTTCTACAGTTCAAATTTACTCGTTGTAGAACAGAACTCTCGTAAGAATAAAAGTTGTTTTGAAAGAAACTAAAAGCAAAACTCTTTTCGTTTTGTTAATGTGAGACAGTTATGCGAACTATTTTAAATTAATAAGAATAAATTGTTGTGTTTTGTAAACGGATTTTGATATATATATTTTTTCTTTTCGTGCTTGGACGAAATGTTGATTAGATTCGTAGTGTAAAGGCTTGTCTTATATTAGGTCCTTACATATGAAATTGGCGTTTTTCGTACTGGCCACTTTAATCACAAATTTCTCCTCTTTGGTAAGGAATTCCAAATTCAAATTTGTACAGCTATAGACTCATGTATTTGTGCTTCGATGATCGTCATTCATTTGTTTTTTTTCTTCTGTTTTTTTCTGTTTGCGTCACTCATTTTACAAAATGGAAAACTTAAAATATCGCATTATTTACGAGTACGAGTTCCGCCGTGGCACTAGTGCTGCGGAAACAACTCGAAGGGTGAATGATGTGTATGGCGGTCGTGTTGCAAAAGAAAACACAGTTCGTTTTTGGTTCCAACGTTTTCGTTCTGGAAATTTCGACTTGCAGAACAAGCCCCGTGGACGGCCTGAGACTCAAGTTGATAATGAAGAGTTGAAGGCTATTGTGGAAGCGGATCCATCGCAAACCACGTCCGAGTTAGCTGCAGGCTGCGGTGTTAGTGATAAAACTGTTTTAATTCACTTGAAGCAAATTGGGAAGATTAAAAAGCTTGAAGCTCGTGAGGTACCCACCACCTCACGAATTGACTGAAGCAAACCGGCAAACTCGCGTCGACTGCTGCGTTACATTACTAAACCGGCACAATAATGAAGGTATTTTAAACCGAATCATTACCTGTGATGAAAAATGGGTTCTTTACGATAATCGGAAGCGCTCAGCGCAATGGTTGGATCCTGGCCAGCCAGCCAAATCCTGCCCCAAGCGAAAATTAACCCCAAAAAAGTTACTTGTAAGCGTTTGGTGGACTAGTGCCGGTATTGTTCATTACAGTTTTCTCAAATCTGGCCAGACTATTACGGCTGATGTCTATTGTCAGCAATTGCAAACCATGATGGAAAAGCTAGCGGCTAAACAACCTAGGCTGGTCAATCGCTCCACGCCACTGCTGCTTCACGACAACGCTAGACCACACACTGCGCAACAGACGGCTACTAAATTAGAAGAGCTTCAATTGGAAAGTCTAAGACATCCTCCGTACTCCCCGGACCTTGCTCCAACAGATTACCATTTTTTTCGAAATTTGGATAACTTCTTGCAAGGGAAAAAATTCAACTCCGATGGGGCAGTCCAAATCGCCTTCAAAGATTTTATTGATTCCCGTCCGACTGGTTTTTTTAGTAAAGGGATCAATGAACTACCTATAAGATGGCAAAAGTGCATAGAAAATAATGGTTCATACTTTGATTAATTAAATATATTATATTAAAAAATATTCGACTTTTTGTTCCTCCCATACAAAACGCCAATTTCATAATGTAAGGACCTAATAATATCCGAGCACCCCTAGCCATTGATTTATTCTTCTTCTTCTTTTATTAGATGGCGTCCGTGACTGGCTATATGGCCATCAACAGCCAATGTCCGTATGTTTTTTTTGGAGCCATTGATTTAAATAAACATAATTCTCGGTCAGTTTGTCACTGACAGCTGTCAATTAAATTGATTGAATTGAACTAGACAATGGATAAAGCTTTTTTGCTCTGTCACATGTGACAAAAAGAGATTGCTTTTGACATAACTAACCATCGCATATTTTCTTTAAAATCTCACCATGCTTTGTAATAATGCATAACAACAGCTCCTACTCTAATCAAACTGGACTTACTCCTTTGTATCAACCTATTACATACCTTGGTGCTATTCAAGGCAGTCTCAAATACATGCAGGTATCACTAGTACACTGTAGGGGTGCGCAAACAGTTTACGTAACCAAACTAGCCTAAGCACTACCCCATGGTAAACATATTGCAGCCCTACAATGTCTATAAGGCAAGCTATATACCTTGTGGGTCAATATCTATGTATCAAAATGGTCGTAAATGGAATAAGTCAACTTGAACACTGAGGTGAACCGATTCGCATGCAGTATTTTCATTGCTAAGCTCCCACAAAAATATGTCTTCCTTAATGTTAAAATCAATTATATAATATAAAAAAATCTCAAAAGGGCAATCATTGTTGCATATTTATCATTACGTACATTAATTCACATTTGTTGTGTTTTTTTGGGGGTATGTACTCACATGCCCCCAGTGTTCGTGGGTATTTTCGAAGAAAATAGGCTATGTAAGCCACATGCGAGGAATATAAGCTGTCGCCGTTATCGAAATTGGACGGACACACTCGCTCACACATACATACAACCATTTCAATTTTACTTAGAATAAGTACAAATGTTTTAAAATTATTGAGGATTATAGATGTGAATTTAATCGTGGCAAATCATTTAAAATGTTCACTTACAATTTTTTATTTTACGGCCTTTCATCGTACATAGCTTAAGTAAAAAACTATCTAAATAAAATCTCAGAAGTTCCGCCAAAAACAGAAGCTAATCCCATAACTCAGATGTCGGTCGTCCATTTCAATTTCATCAGGCGAGGCAATTACTGAGGTGGTGAGTGTGTTATCACGTCATGCAAATACGCGCCGAGCCGGATTGCCAATCTCACTTAAGTATTTCTCATAACTATCTTATAAAATACTGCTGTGCTTGCTGGAGGGAAAATGCTTTGGGTTAGTGGAATTTATGATTTGCTTGTGCAAACTTCGTATGGAGTTTCCACTGGAACTTGAATAACGACCTTTTGGATTTTCTCCTGAAATATTACCTGATGTTGTGTAGTATTACTACAAGACTGAGAGAATCGGGTCTGATATTGAATAAAGAATTGATCTAACAATAATATTTAAAGTTCTAAAAATAACTTCGTAATAAGATTTGCAAAAAAAAAAACATTAATACGCTAGTTATTTTTTTTATTTACTTTTTCCACTATTACCAGCATTCTGTTAACTTTATCCATTCAGATCCAATAGCTTCAGATACAAAAGAAATAATTCGACAATTCGATTATCAACATCAATATAATCGGAGGCCACTTATTCAACGTCATTACCCTTATTTCGTTCGAGCGCTTCCTTTATGGTCCACAATGATTCTCATTATTCATATCTCGACAGTCTATGTAGCTATTCTCAAAGAATTTTCCTTTTATTATTATCGGCACATTTTTCCATTGAAATTTCCGGCCCAACTTTAACTCACAGATAAATTATGCCGAGATGGAGACAATAATCCTGTTCCATTAAATCTGTAAAAAGCGAACGCTTTTAAGAAATTAGCCAACTAATCTGAGGGCTTTGCTGAGTGGGGATTACTTAGAATAACGTAGACCCTTTTTCTGAAGCTTCATATAATCTACCGATTTTTGTGCGGAATCGAAATTTAGAAAATGTAGCATAAACAAAACTATCCCATCTCATTATAGCTTAGCAAACAAACGTCTGCTAACTTCATTATTCAGGATGTAGCAAAGAGTAATCCCTGGGGCTCAAACAAGAGTGAAACTAAACTGGTAAGCTTGAAAATCCATCCACTTTGCGAACTGGCCATCCAATAATCGAGTTAGACTTTCGGCTGGTGATTGGACGGTCGTCATTAGAGTACCTCGGGTTAGGCGAAGCGAGCTTAGAGCTTTGCATACAAGTGACATCTGCAGAAATTGTCAATCTGGAAGACGAGAAGGTAATTTTCAAGCTTCAAGTAGCTTGTCAAGCTTCAAGTCCTAGTAACGGATTTCAATAGAAGGATTGACGGCAATTCCGGCAAAAGCCATTCTCCCTATATAGTTAATACTGGTATTACCTACTGTGTAAATAGTTTGTAAACATACTAAATATGTACCTGAAAGAATATATTTTAAGTGAAATTTAGTATTTTTTTGTTCTTTGTTGATTGAAATGCAAGTCCTTTGACTAAGATCTAAAGATTTTATCAACCCACATCTTTATGTGGGTTGATAAAATCTTACTTTTGGCGCGTAAAAAGTAGCGCATGATTGTTTGTTTGGGTGAGGCCGTTATTTCTAGGTTTTGCTTGGTCCTTTGATGAGTGAGTATAAAATTCTGGTTAAGAGTGAATGCTGATAGATTCTGAAAAAGCCCTAATAAATATATAATTCATATTGCCTTTAAAATTATCCTTTCGCACAATTTCCAAAGCACTTCGTCTGAAAATTCAAGGAGCATAGACAAAATCATGTTTTCTCGAAAATAAAACTTAAACCCGCAGTAGACCATAGCTTAAGTCATTAGTATTAGAGAAGTAGCTTGTCAGATTAGAGTCCACTAGCAAACTAATTATGGTAATCAGTTAGCTGCCTCATCGACTGAGCCGGATATTCACGGATTAGGCTCCAGAGTGATGAAGGCGGCCCGGATGTTGCCCAGTCTAGCATAGCTGAATAAAATAAACGTTTACTAAGAGTTATAGCGGTTATAGCTAATCTGGCGAAGCCGTAGGAAAAGAAATATCTACAGCAGTTACTTAAACCGTTTAGTAAGTTTAGTTACAATTAAAAAAAAAACTTTAGGAATTCTGTTGTCTAAATATAGCATTTTTTATCAATGTACTTAGCTTAAAAATACAAAGTTAAAAACATTCGGCACTCAAACGGCATTCGTTTGAGTAATATGTTTTTAATTTTGGAGGATTTTGTCTTAACAACGAGTAGATTATTAACGAAAACTTACCGACTTTTAGCTAGGAAAATATGAATTATTCAATTAACTCAGGCCGCAGGCACCGGCATAAAAATTTACCCTCTCCTCTCGGGGGTGCAACCATTAATTACGTTATGAACATTTTGGATATAATTAAAAAAAATATTTGAAAATCACTTGAGAACTAAGAAAACACGCCAAATTCATATATTTAAAGTCGGTTAAAATCATAAATGCCTAGTTTTATGATAATATGAAAATGAAAAGATGCGCGAACTCTAAACAAAACATAAACAATCACAATATATAAAGAACACGCCGTATTGAGAACCTTGAAGTCGATTAAACTAAATAGATAATTTAAATAACACTTTACCAAATTAAATCAATCATAAGAAACGAGATTCTAACTAGAACGCGTTAATTTAAATGGGTCAGGTAATAAGCAAAATTAAAAACAGCGCGTTGAATTGAGAACAAACTTTTTTTGTTAAAAGTCGGTTAAAACGTGACAATGAAATACGAAACAAACTAATCGCCAAAAGTTTAACTGCTATGAATGAATTTTCTATTTTTACCATGAATTTTAGTAATTAAATTTTCATCTAAAACCCAAGATCATTAATTGCCGTCGAAAATCCAATTAGTGAGATATCATAAAACGGCTGAGGTAGATACGATTATGGTATCGTTACTAGGTATGCGATTTGATTTGAATCCTTGATCTGAATATCGTATACGTAATTACAGGATTAAATTTCAAGTTAAGAGCAAAGTCTAATTTGATCTACTTATAATTTACTACTTACTTCGTTTAATATTGCAATTGATATTGTCATTTTTCTATTTAATACTATTAAACACTTCAGGAAACTGAACTACATTGAGGTAACCAGTCATCAGGCATTGGGCAATTTGTGGCAAAAATAAATGATCGTAAGAAAGTAAATAATTATGGGTTTCCTAAACAATTAGTTGAAATTTTCATCTATGGTAGCGATTTTCAATGTAGATTTTCCGTCTTTGTCTCGATTTTCCCAGTACCTTTGCTAAAAGCTACGAGAACGTAATCCCCAGTCGAGCAGACTCTACCTATGTTGAGATTAATTGAATTAGCTCCAGTCAGATCTCGACCGTAGGTACAAGGTTTAAGGGATTTCAAATCTCCGAAGTTGGACTAATTTGGCGAATCTGCACTGAAAATACTAAAAGATACTTGAGCCAGTCAGATTGCATGATACCTCTGATGGCCTCCGAGGATTAAGTTGGGAATGAATTTGCAGAATATTTGTATAAAATAATTATGTTTGTAGGTTTAAACTGTTGTTTATTGTATGTTTTTTTTAAGGAAAATATTACAATCTTCAGTAAAAAGTTAAGCTTTTGCAGATTTCTGTCGGATTTATTATCATTATATTTTAAGCTTCATAGCGCCCATTTTACCTCATGGATCTCCAACTATTTCAGTTGGATAAATAATTCATATACTTCAGTTCCTAAGGTTATAATATTTTAAATCAAACTAAAGAAAAATACATTTTATTTCTTCGACTGGGATAGATTATGTTAGAAGCAGTAAGTTTCTGCTTCTTTTTGAAAAACAAAAAGCAAATAAATCGTCTACTAAACTTAAATTTCAAAGAATACTATAGAAAAAACTTATATCATTTTAAACCTTGGTTCTTGAACTTTGCTGATTGTTTGCTTGTTCTGACCTACGACTAGGTCACATCAACTTGACAGTATCGACTCCACTGAGCTGGAATGAAGTGAATCGTCTAAACAGCCTTTCACTTCTAGTTGAGAAAGCTTTCCAATTTACAAAAGGTCAGCAAAAAAACCCTCAAGAAACTTTCAGCTCTGCTGCAGACGTTATAAGAACGAGTATTGGAAGTTTGTCAAGAGCCAGCTGACGCATCCAATCAATGGGAGATTAATGAAATTAGTCTGACATGAGCGCTGACTGGGCTGAAGTTGCTGCGGTCTTTGCTCTGAAGTTGATTCATCTGTGTTAATTGCCTGATTAATGGAAATGGTACGAGGGTGGTTTGCCAAACTTCAGAGAGCTTAAATTAAAAGTTTTGTTCTTTATACCGAGTAAAGAAGGCCTAGAGAATAATGATACGAATTAAAGTAAATCTGGTGATCTTGAGACGAGTTCCGCACGGAGGGTTCCGTTTTTATACTTATATAATTATAAAGTAAATAAAACTTAAGTTAAATTTGGCAATTCCATTTTTAAAGATCCCAGTAAATTTATATTTGTGTCAATGACGTAGGTACATAAAACGCATACCTAAAGTTCAATTTAATTTTTCGTTACGGAATACCCTAAATTTATCAACTTAAACAGATTTCATTTAAAATATTGAAGTTTCAGTTTTTTTAAAACTTTATAAGTAATTAAATTCCAATCAACTTACCTCATCAGGAACAAGTCTAATAAAATAACGATCAATCTATATTTTTCAAGACGGATGTAAAAGAATAGGGAAAAAAACAAAAAAGTCTCGTTCTTCAGTGATTGATAGGATGAAGCTACAGTTTTTCAAGGTTTTTATTTTGGTAACATAAGGATAATCTTGATCGAGTTGGGCATTTAAGAAAAAAGTACGAGTTTCGACGGCTAAAGTGCTTACCGATGAAATACTGTTGGCCAAATTTCTAATAAGTATATATTTAATATACTTCTTAAATAGTCGCGTAGAATACATTTACCTTACAAGTTCAATTCATTCCATAAACAGTAAGAATTTTATCTTCCATATCTAATTCATGTTATTGATCGTAATGATGTATGGCGTTCCTCATTTTTCTATATTCTAACTAGCTGACCCGGCGAACTTTGTTCCGCCTTAGACGCCATGAATGAGCAGATTTTTGTTTTTATTAAGATAATTGTTTTATTATATAAAGTTGTCAGGTTGATCTAGCTGACCCGATAGTTATGACTATGAATATTGAATTCGAATTGGTACTGTCAATTCTATGTCAAATGTCTTAAGGTTACATTAAAAAAGTTTAATAAATTTATATGGTTTCTAATTTTCCGAGCAATTTCCCTAATTTTTTCTTTCAAAAGAACCTTCTCCTGATAATAACGAACAGAACAAAAAAAGAATTAGCGAAATCGGTCCAGCCGTTCAGGCGTGAAGCCGTGACGAAGGGAAATAGGGATTCATTTTTATATATAGATGATAATTTTTTTGTTAGAGACTATCAATACAAATGATAATTGCCTCAAGTAAGTGTAAAATTTTGTTGCAAGACGTTAAAATAACATAATGTGATTTTTTAAATTTTATTTCGAAGTCTAAACTCAACTATAAATATCTTCAATTTATAAAATGAATGCTGACAACTATTCAAAGAACGTCTTAATTTTCTACACTCATTATACCGTCAATTTATACATATATGGTCTGCCTATCCTTTTGTTCGTCATAAAATTCAAAACTACTAAACAGATCTTTATGCGGTTTTCAACAATAGATAGCGTGATTCAAGTGGTAGGATTTTACATCCATGAAAATAACGGGCCAGCTGATTTAGTTAAAATTATACGTAATTAACAAACCTATTCAAATCTTAATAGCCGCGAATTTGAGAAGATACCAAAGTTTCCACTAGAACTTTCAACTTTAAGGCAATTCGAATAAATACCAAAGTTTCTTATACAAGTTCCGCAGGATATACTTAAAAACATGTTTACCTACTCAAATTGAACCGCCATAACTGTTTCAAGTCATTACAAACATCCAACTTTTGGGCTCAAAGTTGGCAACTCAGTATAAGTTCGCTAGTTGCAGAGCGCTCACATAGATTGCCTCTAATGTGTTTCAAAACTGTTGGCTTTTATAACTCCAATATATTTTTTAGAGGCCCATAAAAATATTAATTGTTAAAGTTACAATTTCCATTGTTTAAGCGTTAAATTTATTTACATACCATTTACTCAATCAGTACTAAAGGGATTTTGTAAATTTACATAACACAGAAAAAAAATCTTAACAATTTCCACAATAAACACGTGGCTGAAAATTTAATTAACATTTAAAAAAGCAAAACTTTCTTGCAAAATGTGTTGGATTGTTTTTTTTAATCTTGTGTGAATAAGCCAGCAATGTCATAGTAATTATAAAGTTAATTCGACATTTTGGGTAGTTCTCTTTATAAACATACCGTAAGCTATATTAATAACAAGTTTGGAATTATTCTATGTCATATAAACTTAAAATACAAAGTAAAATTGCTTTTGCCAGAGTGTAATAACCACAGTCCATAAACTTGCCTCCTGCAGGCTCTAGCACAAAGCACCTGATTACGTACGGTGAAAGCTGTTTAATTACGTTTAATATTCATTAGCAGATACAAGTTGTGTGTGAGGGTTCTTAATTATACGAATTGAAGATTATAATAGCTTAAACTACTTTTGAATTCATAACTAGCTGTATTCCACGCGACCTTGCCCGTGTTACAAAGACATTATTTTAATAGCTATTTATAATGCAAAACATGTTCACTTACAATCTATATTGTTGAGCTGTTTTTAAATATCCTTTGTTTTGAAACAAACTCATTAAGGGGGACCAGTTGGCCAATTCAAAACTAATATTAGTACTGGGCCCGTGGGGCCGGTTCTAGCGGGCCCGGTCTGCTAAAGAGCCTATATTTACTGTGTATTCATAGAATGTTTACTTATATTCAAATAAATCGCATATAGTTGAACAATTTATGTACAATTTAGGTATCCTATTTTCGGAACATTGACATTATGTTTTGAATTTAAACAATTTCATTGTTCTGTAACGAGGGACAAAAATTACAGGAAGTACTTAGAATGAGTCACTTAAGTACTTCACACGTAACTGCTATAGTTCAAAGACCTTTTATTTATGAAACAAATATATACAAATATGCCTGTTTTATTCAGTGTAATATTTTTTAGTCTTCGTTGGATCCATAGACGGGTTATGGTACTCAATGCTGACCTTCGCTTCGTTACTATGCCATCTTTTTCAAAACATCAAAAATCCCGTACGTTTAGTTTAAAATACTTTGACTATCTCTTCCTGAGATCCTTTTAAATCATACCTTTAAACGGTTACAGTTTTGCCGTTAATCTAACGCGAGTTTTGTTCTACGAGATATTTTTTATTACCTGTATAATTATAGATTTTTTTTTAATTATCATAATATTTTATAACATTGTATGGAATAACGTCTGCATTTTTGTTTAGTTTTTCACATTATAGTAGAAACTCATCCAGCCATCAGCCTTTTCAATAGGTTTTAAAACAAGGGGTGCTAGGCTCCATACCATTAGTTATAGCAACTTGAGCCGGTTCATTAGTTCGCTCTCACTGACGAAGCATTCACTTTGATTGGTCTCCGCTGATTGAATGTTCATCTGTTTACTTGCTGAGCAACTTTGATTGCATATTTACTGGTGGTTTATTAAGCTGTGCTTATTTAGAAAACAAACTAAGTATACCTATACTTAAATTGATTATTCTATGCCTGTACATTACAATACTATACATAGTTTCTTACAAACAGTACAAATATTTATGTAACAAAATGAATCTACTCGTATCGTATATTCGATATTTTAAAGGATATAAAAATAACACATTTATCCTAAGATGTTATCCTATGTTTAAAAATAATATTTTTTTCACAATAAAATATTCATCCGTATTAAGAACACGTCAGCTTATCTGTGGTTTTTCCTTATATTACGATTAGGAGGGAAGAAGCATCTGTAAGCTAAAACGCGAAACTTTATGAAAACGAAACTTCAAGCTTCAAAAACTGCTATAATGGCGTTTCCTCTCCATAAATCAGGGATAAATTGGATGATCCTGCCCTTTGCGGCTATTTGGCACTCTATCATTGGTAGTAAACAACACCATAAATACTGTATCCGAAAGGATACTAGTTGATAAACAACGATAAAAGTGAGGGACTGTTTTTTTTCTGATCTTATTCGGCAGATAAAGTAGGTAAATGTTATAAACTAATAAATAAATATTTCCGGACAGAAAAAAAAACTAAAACTAGTTTAAGGTTTAGCATTAAGTCAGTTTAGTTCAAGCCTGCGTCCGTTACGTTTTGTATAATATATCTCTCCATCCACGGTTGTCTGGAAGAAATTGCTTTAAGCGATAACACCGCCCATTACGCATTCTAGGTTTAGTTTATAATTTGATAATGTATTGTTTCTTTGTTTGGTGTGTATAATAAATATTATTATAGTATTAATTATTAAATTAAATTTATATTATTATATAACAAACAAACGTATTGGACTAATGAGCTGACGTTATCTTCACAAAAAACTTAATTAATTATACCTAAGTACCGTTAGTTAGGTTACTAGTAATGCCGAATGGCTGCCACCTCTCGATTCCGCAATTTAAAGGTGATGGAAAGCATCAGAGATTCGGCCAAACCCCTCGGCCAAAGCGACTGCGAAGCGCAGTGTATACCGCGCGGCGGATGATACTCATGCTTAACTATGGTCCTTTGTATACTTTCACAAAGACTGCAAATCGGAACCTTTTCTAACCCCCGACCTAAAAAGAGGGGTGTTATAAGTTTGACGTGTCTGTCTGTCTGTCTGTGTGTCTGTCTTTGTGTATGTGTATGTCTGGGACATCATAGCTCTCGAACGGATGGAGCGATTTTGATTTAGTTGTATGAAAGGGGAGTTTGGCGTGAGTGTTCTTAGACGTGTTTCATGAAAATCGGTTGTGCCGTTTAAAAGTTATGAGGGTTAGAGTGGGGAAGAAAACCGAAAATCTGCAAATATACTCGATTGGGATATCGAATGAAAGCGCATCGCGTGCACGTAATAAAATATTATGGTGTTTTACTTTTAAGAAAATAAGGGATTGGAATCGGGGCTTTTTCTTAAATTTTAAATTTAGATTTATATTCAAAAAGTGTTCGCGTTGCAGTCGATTCCCCACTCTTTGACGCGTAAGTTTGGCCGAAGTCTTAATAGCAGTGCGAGTAAGATGAGTTATAAACCTATGGGTATATCTATAGTTAACACGATTCCACAGCACACAGACACATCCATACCATAGTACGCATCCTTCCCATAAAATCTTTTATCCCAGTTGAATCCGCTTCCACCATTTATAAGCTATGTTCACCAATAAGAATGATATACCAATAACGTGGATATCAAACGAGTCCATAGCAACGGAACATAGCACGTCTCTCGTGGAAAAGCGCCCTAAGCCCAAAGCAGCGGTCAGGTGTCAAATAATTTTAAGCATAACATAACAAAGCATTTCAATGTGGTTTTACACGCGCGAACATTGTTTGAAATTGGCGACTCTATCTATAGGCGCGACTTTCGCGTATTCGTAACTAAGTAAACACAACCAAGTTGAGTGCTCATTATGTTTGTCAATGTATATTTTATTTATGCCAACACCGCAACCAGCTAATTTATTTATTAAATTCCATAAAATGACAACAGATTTTTTTTTTAATATAACTTGGTAAATTTATTTATTATTGCTTCCACGCTTGTTTTTGATTTAATTAATTAATTTGTAATTAATATCACATCGTATTTTGTATTTTACCGCCATTAGCGTTATAATAACCACAACATTGACACTACTTCTGAACTAAAACAAATAATTGGTGGTTACAAATTTTCAGAATGACTTTCGCGCTATTCATGAACCCCCTTGAGGTTATTTCATTTAATAATATAATTATTCTTTATTGCGCACACAATTATAACATAATTATTATCTGTTTTCTAATTATTTCTTCTACGTAGGTTGATTTTACTTAACGTCACAAGGCGAGGGTAACATGATCCTAATGATCATATTTCACGTATCGTCGTAAAAATCAGAAAGTCGCCTCGGGGTTATCAGACGAGCTTCTAAATTTGTTGTTTACGAGAAATATTGTCTCAATATTTTCTCCGTATTTTCGTCTTTTCGTCTCCATTATACTCCGTCCTTGGAATCGAATATCAATGCGATGGATGTTAGTTCTTTTGTATGTGTATCTGTGGAAACAAGGACTATTTTTTTTTTGCTTTTTATGAGGTAGTAAACATGTTATTTGAGATGCTTTATCTAGTGAATACGAATGTTTTGTATCTTGTTTTCATTGTCCTTGTACCGAACTATTTGTAAGTTACCTACATATTTGGTGTGTTGTTCGTAATGGGTTTTGTGATCAAATTGTGTGTGAGTAACATATCCTATATGTATAGTTAGGTAGGTAAAAGTAATTAAATATATTTTTTGTCAAACAAGTTCAGACCTTTTATTTACTTTTACCAAGGTAATGAGCTAATGAGCATCGAAAACGACCTGACTTTTGATAACTTCTGAATTCACAAACATTTATTAGATTGAAATATCTTAGACCTTGTTAGATTCGTATTTTTCTTTCACAAAACAAAGTTTTGGCTTCAATGGCTCAAAGTTGCTTGAAAGTATTCCAGAACTATAATTTTCTCAGAATGTGAGCTAGAAACATGTTTAATTTTAGGGCTTAGACTAAATCTCATTAAATTTGAAGTCTCTCAGCAATTTCTTTTAAATCTCTCCGTTAGAAATTTGGTTTTCCAGATTTTTAAAAAAAAATTTTAGATTTTTTGCGAATCTTTCTCATATATCTATCTATATAAATATAAATTAATTGCTGTTCGTTAGTCTGACTAAAACTCGAGAACGGCTTAACGGATTTAACTTATCTTAGCCTTGAAATGTTCGTGGAGGTCTAGGGAAGGTTTAAAAGGCGAAAAAAAAACATATTATAGCTGGGAAAAAAAATTGAATAAAAACCCGTACCGAAAGCCGGGGCGGCCCGCTAGTTAGCAATAAATATAAAATGTGAGAATGATTGTAAAACCTGACCGAATTTGCTCAGATAAATTATCAAGGTGAATTAAAACTCCAGGCTCGTTAGTGTATCCAAATAAGATAAGTGTATTCGTATCTATAAGTAATAAATGAACAATATTTCTCATATTTTAAAGTTTAGCTCATCATGAAAATTTATCAAATATAATGATATGTAGCCCCCATCGACCTCTTCTCTGTAACAACCAAATGCTTCAATTGATACACCCCGTGAGAATCATTAAGAATATTAAGGTAATTCATTACATTCTCCCCTCTTCTTCGAAACAGCTTGATCGACTTTACTAAGATATTTCGTAGGATGAATCACCGTTTTTTTCCAAAAACCTGCTTTCAAATAATCAATGTACTTATAAAGACCCTCTTTCTAGAAGGTAAATAGTTTTAAATAAACTAAAATGTATTGGTATGCGATTTCTTTTCATGCTTTCGTAGATATCTATACAATTACTAAAGCTCTTTCTCATAAGTATTTCAGAACTAAAACCCTTTTTTGTCCCTACAATGTTTGTATACAACGGCAAACGTACGTAAATTCCACACAATCCCTTCGGAAATTTGTTTCAAGCCAATTTGCTCCAATTGGTAGGGCGCTAGGTATTATTTAGACAAAAAGAGTTTTCCCCAATAAGGGATGTGCGAGTTAAAGGGACAAGATAACGAAACAATACAAAACAAATGAGGTGGATGTTATTCGCTTCTTCTCTTGATAGGAAGCCGCGCTATCTATGGACGAGATCAGTTACATTGAGATTGAAAATATTCATTTACGAAGAATAAATATAAATAAATAAATAAATAAATATTTCCAAACAATTCACACAACAACATCTAGCCCCGTGGTAAGCTCTAAGCTTGTGTTACGGGTACTAGATATCTGATATACTTAATATAATAGTCATACATATATAGATATTTTTTATTATACATATAAAACACCCAGACCAAGGAGAAAGTGCTTGCAGAACATACAAACACTTTCACCCTCGGCGGGAATCGAACCCGCTACCTCTTGCGCCGCAAGCGGACCCTCGCCCACCGCGCCACTGAAGCAGTCAAATAGAATACTATATCTATATTTATTATAAACTAGCTTTATCTACATGCTACGGTGTTGTCCGTGTTCTTAGATTTCTTAATGCTACTGAGATAAGAGCGTAAACAAATTGAAGGTAAAAGAATTCTTGATCTTTTAATTTGAGAAGAGGAAAAACGAGATAGATAACATGGTTCAATTTCATGTTCTTGGAATTAATAATAATAATAATTGTTTATTGCGCACTCAATTATAACACAAACGTAATAATAATATTCTTAACACTAATTACATTAATTTCGCATCATATAAGCATTTCGCCGAATAATGTAGCAAAATAGGTACAATGTAATATGCGTCGCGATGACATTATTATTATAGTAGCCATAATAACAGACTATGGTAGGTTACTTGTTCATATTACAATAGACATTTTGTTTTGTTCTAATATATAAACTTAATCAATTTATTATTATAAACGGTAACAAATGTAATTAACTAGACACTATTAGTTTTCGTTTATGTGGGTGTACAACGAAAACGTCTTTTAATAAATAAGTTATCTCCACGATAATATTAATATTTCATCAAAGTTAATTTTAAATCATGGTTAATATTTTTTTACAAGTCATACTAATCGCTAAGTGATTCACACACTTAAAAACATATTTTGAACAAAAATGTATTCACCCTCAAATTACCAATTTAAAAACAAATTCAGAGTTTATTGCACAATTTTCTCTCAAGTTGCAAATATCCAGAGTTGAAATAAAATAATCAGTTACCCCATCTCACCCTTCAGAGTGAATGGCCACACTGATAACAACTTTACCCTGACTTACAGCTTAGTCGAGTTTTATTTCGTTTAATCTTGACAAAGGGCATTCTATTTTCTGCTGCAATTTGTACCAACCTAACGCAAAAAAATATTTAAAACTAGCGGCCCGCCCGGCTTCGCAAGGGTTATTATAAAATCAGCATAATGGTTTGTATGGGAAAAAGAAAAGGACTGTTTTTAGGGTTTTTCCCGGCAATAATTCGAATTTTTTATCGCCGTAAAAACCATCTTTGAACTTCTACAACCATTAAAAATAAGTTGGCCAAATTGATTCAGGCGTTGTTGAGTTATGAGCTTACCAATACATTTTGCGATTAATTTTAGATTATAGAAGATAAAAAATATTCTGTCTATGATGACTGATTGTACAAAATCAAAAAATATTATTGATAAAAAACGTAGGTATACTAGAATATCAGAAACCTTTTCAGGCAAGTTTTCCAATAATTCAAAGGCATAACTGTTCAATAAAATATTTTAATAACAAACAATATATAAAATAGCGTTAGGTTTAGAGCCCTTGAAAGAGCAATATCGTAAATACACGGCTATAAGTCGCGTGCTCCCAACTGATAGGGAGTTTTATTAGGTCTCACTTTTACGTTTATTGAATTCCTTCTATTTTACCCTTATATTGGTTTTAACAAGTAGGATATCTTATTTATTGTTTTCTTACGCTGAGCAATAAATAAATACTGCCGGACTAATCACACAGCATCACCTACCCCAAATGCAGAGCTTGTACTATGTGATTGGTGACTGATATACTACATCGTTATATATATATTTTAAATATGTTGTTGCATTCCATTAGAATAGGCACAGCAACACTTTGGGGGACCGGTTATGGTAAACGATGGTTTAGGAAAGGTTTGGTTCATATAACGTGAGGCGAGCATACAGACAAAGATACTCGCAGTTTAAATATCCAGGACTGCCTACTCCGCCTTGCACTGACAACACTGTCCTTTGCTAGCACAACACACACGATACTTTTCACAATCTGGCCAGGCTATTTTGTATTGGATTTTGATAGGATTATAGATTTTGCGGTGCGCGCGCGCGGTTGGTGGAGATGAGATCTGACTTCTTCTTCTTGTGTTCTTGTCGCTGCTAGCGCGCTCCTGTCTCTTGACATATATAACATGTGCAAGTCGTTCATGACGTTTCGATGCCTGATTTGTCGATACACGATGAATGAACCAAAATAATAGAGAGTGGAAAATTTTAATTTAGAACTACAATTTTATGGAAACGAAACATACGTTTAAAGAAGCTTTTAGGCTCATAGAAACTTTAAAAACTTTAATTACGCCTCAGTGCCTCAGTGGCGCGGTGGGCGAGGGTCCGCTCCGCTAGCGGCGCAAGAGGTAGCGGGTTCGATTTCCGCCGATGGATTAAGAGTTTGTATGTTCTGCAAGCTCTTTCTCCTTGGTCTGGGTGTTTAATATGGTATAATAAAAAAAAAAACTATGTATGTATTTCTATTAAATATTAAGTATAACAGATGTCTAGGACCCGTAACACAAGCTATGAGCTTACCACGGGGCAAGATGTTGTTGTGTGGATTGACTGATATACTACATAATATGTATGTACATTTATATTTTTTTGTAAGTAAATACAAATTATACCTACATAGATACTGGATACTGTACCTCGTTTTATGTCAAATAAAGAATTTTTTACTTTACTTTATAGAAAATACCCAGACCCGAAACCGGAAATTGCAGAAATAAACTGTAGTATGGAATTACTCAGCCTATATCTAAAAGGGGGAAGGATATTTAATTATACAATTTATTTTCTATGTCGGCAATATAGGCATGATGACTACGTAAAAAAAAATTGTATTCTTCTAGTACGTCTACTCGCCCGTTCGAAATTACCGAACACCCATTTTTTACTTTATTAACTAGCTGATCCCAGCAAAGGTTGTTTTGCAAAATGAAAAATAGATGTTGGCCGATTCTCAGACCTACTCTATATGCTCACAAAATTTCATGAGAATCGGTCAAGCCGTTTCGGAGGAGTATGGCAACGAAAACTGTGACACGAGAATGTTATATGTATATTAGAAGAATATACAATAAGCACGTGCCAATTTGAAAAGCAACAAAGTTTCGGTGGTGGGGGCTTGTGATGTACAAATTTGTACTATTCGCACTAAAGCGATACGTCAGTGCACTGTTTAAGCAAGAAAAATACTTGTAATTTATGAAGTGAAACTTCTTTAGAATCGTAAATCATAAATCATTTATTGCTTGCGAATCTGGTGAAACATAGTCAGGTCTTATAACTAATTAGAGCTAAACAGATTCTGCTACTTTGAGCACACAAACATTACATGTCACTTACATATAAAATAAAACAAATAGGTATATAAAAAAAAATATTAGAAAAATTATGAGGCAATGTCAAATGTTTTATAAGTCAATAACAATAAAAAAAAAAAAAAATTATAATTGCAGTTCTAAGATAGCCTATCACATAAAAAGTCATTGACAGTATAGTATGCCTTTTCTATCAAAATGTCACTTAGTTTGTCTTTAAATTTGTTAATGTGTAAGTTACAAACACTTGAGGAGGCAGTTTGTTATATATTTTTGGAGCCATGCAAAAAATGCTTGACCGCAAAAGCTTTGTTTTGCATGGCACCGTTCGTAGTCTACCCTCCAGTCGGATGCCAACAGGAAAAGATTGAAATAAGTTGAGGTTACTTTTAACAAAAACAGCAGCTTCATATATGTACATAGCTGGGAATGTGAGAAGTTTTAGTTTTATGTAATGATCTTTACAAGAATCCCTTCTTCTTAAACCACATATTGCTCTTATACAACGTTTTTGAGCTTTAAAAACTTTAAGGTTATCGGTTGAATTGCCCCAAAACATAATTCCATAACGCAATACTGATGTCACATAACCATGATATGCCGCGAGTAAGGTGGAGTGGTTTGATACTTTCCTTAGTTTATATAAAGCATAAGAAAACTGTTTAATTTTTTTGCTTACATTATCTACATGATGTTTCCAATTCAGTTTATTATCTATAGTCAAACCTAAAAATTTTGTAGTTACAACTTCCGCTATATCTGTACTTAAATAATTTATACCTATGTCAAGATGATTATTATGTCTTTGTTTGAAATTCATTAAATACGTTTTAGTCAAGTTAATATTCAAATTATTAGAATTCAGCCAATTTATAATAGATGCCAGAGTAGAGTTGATGTCAGATTTAAAATCATGTGATTTATTATTAGTGAACAGCACAGTGCTATCATCAGCGAACAAGGTCATAAAATGGTTAGTCACTTGTGGTAGGTCATTTATGTATACCAAAAATAATAATGGACCCAGTACACTACTTTGGGGGACGCCGTGGAGGATGAGTCTAGATTTTGACTTGAATGTAATCTCTGTCATCGTTTTTAGACAGATTCTATTGATGTGGGTCACTTGATATCGATTACTGAGATACGATTTTATCAGAGAATTAGCTTTGCCTCTAATTCCATATGCTTCTAGCTTTCGAAGAAGTACATGATGATTTACGTGATCAAATGCTTTGGACATATCCATATACAACGCTACAGTACTTTTGTTTTTATCTCTATTAGTTATTACTTCTTGTAGAAAATCATAAATAGCATTATTAATAGATCGTCCTTGTCTGAAGCCATATTGATGGTCACTAAATATTTGATTGTGTTCTAAATAATTGTAGAGTTTTTTATATATAACCTTTTCAAATATTTTAGCAAATATTGGGATAAGAGCTATTGGACGATAATTACTCATGTCCTCCCTGGATCCTTTTTTGTGAAGAGGTTTAATAATAGTCATTTTAAGGATACTTGGAAAGACACCTTGTTCTAGGCAATTGTTTATAATTTTACTTAAGATTGGTGCTATATATTCTGCTACATCTTTGATAACTTTAGTTGCAATGTTGTCAAAACCTACACTGTTCGTGTTTTTTAATGAGTCAATAATTTTCACAATGTCTTGAGATAATACAGGTGTCAAATAAATAGAATTATAATTGTTATTAGTGAAAGAAAAAGTATCATTAATGCAATCGTTATTTTTAACTATGTCAGCAAAGAAGTCATTGAATTCATTAGCAATAGAGGAGGGGTCGTAAATATAGTTCCCACTTTTCATACATAATTTCGAAATATTCTCTCGTGGCTGATTGCAGTTTTGTTGGTTAATTATCTGCCACGTAGCTTTTGACTTATTTGTAGCTCTCCTTATATGGTATTCATTTTGAGATTTTTGTGTTAATTTAATTATTTTGTTAAAAAGTTGCGCATAAGTAATAAATTTTTCTTTGTTTAATGCAGTACGATTCAGTCTAAATTTCCATAGAAGTTGTCTTTTTTTTTTGCTGCATATTTTTATACCATTAGATATCCATCTTGGTTTCTTATAGGTCGGGATATTTATTTTTAATATAGGAAAACATAAATTGTAAAAAAATGAAAAAATGTCATGAAATTTCTTAAAAGCTAGGTCAGAATCGGATATTTGTATGATGTCATAAATTTCAAAGTTAAGTAAGTTGTGATTTCAAACCGCATGCAACGGAAAAAACTACAGGTAAGCCCATCTTAAACGCTAACAAGGTTAAGCAACGTTGCGCGACGCTAGTACTTGGATGGGTGACCGCCCGAACAAAATCTTTTTGCACAGTATTTTTTTTTATTCATCTCTTTCTTTTGTCGATTTACTGAATATTTACTTCTATCGTGTGTGAATCGCACACATACCTTTTTTTTAATAGGAATTGAAATGAATACATATTGCATTCCATATTATTACATGCCTTTATCTTGTTGATGGAAATGCGGGTCGCGTGTCTATCAAAAAGATACAAGAACAATGCTTACTGATTCGCTTCTCTTATTCATTACTTTATTGAGGATCGGTACTTGATATGTTTAATGAGACTATGAAAACCTGATAAATAGCAAGTCTTTTTAGGGTTCCGTAGTCAAATGGCAAAAAAACGGAACTCTTATGGATTCTTCATGTCTGTCTGTCCGTCCGTATGGCACAACAACTGTTTTCGAAACTTTAAGAGCCATGTATACTGTTGGGATTCATTAAATATATAAGTTGGAAAATATAAAGATGTTAATAGTATCAGCTAATAATATCATCGATTTCTAAAGTTTGGTTCTGAATTGGAACTCATTATTTATATTCTTGAAGTTATTTTCAGACTCCTCGATGAAAAAACCTCCATTATCTTCCAAATAGCTTAGTCACAAATAAAAACTACAAAGGAAATGAGTTTTTGCGACTTGCCGTGGAAAGATTATTATCTCCGTTTGAAGTCATTAACCAGTCAGACAATCATTACGGAGCAAGCAATTCACAAGAATCATTAGTTTAAATATTTAGTTGAAAACACGAAGGATTAGGTTGTTACTCTTTTTGTTTGAATATGGTAGTAGTAGGTAGTATGGAACTTATGTACTCAATATATAATTGCCACTTAGGAAGCGTGGTGAATTAAGGCCTAATCTCTCTCGTCAAGAGAAGTCCCTGTGTCCTAGATGTAAGAAATTTAATTGGGGTGCTTAATGTATAAACTTATGACTATACAGAATCAGCTCTTTAATACCAATATACTCTCTTAACATTAGTTAGGGCTTACAGTATGTTGAACGCATGATATCTGCAACAACATTTTATACTTTCGAATATTTCCGCTAATAAAATTTTAACCAAAAATAATATTTATATGCGAAACGAGGAGCAATTTGGCAAAACACCACCTACAAATCACATTTTCCAATTTGCATCCGTTGCATTTTATCCCATCCCATATATTGACAACATTACCGGGAGTCAGAATATTTGAATTCCGTTATTAATGTTCGCAAAACATGGCATTAAAGGTACAATTTCACATATTATTGCACAATTGCAGCATATTTTATAGAATAGCAAAATGTTGTGCAACTTTGTGAAATAATGTTGCAATAACTTGACGTGACGATGGTGAAAATGGAATCCCATTTCAACTTTCAAAATCTACGAAAACATCAACCTATTTCCAAATAACATGACTCATGTTTATTCAATCGATAGCAATAATTTCTATACCTACAGTTGTTCAAAACCCAATCAATTTTGATAACATTTTCCAACAGCCAATAGAGATAAAAAAATATTGTTTTGTCACGATCGCGTCAAATCCATTATCAATTTATTTGTGGCTAAATATTCAAATAAAAATACAATTTATCAAACAAACTCATTCTGCGAAACAATACTTACCTACTTACTTACCCAGATGTTCCATTTGATGAAGCATGCATTGCAATTCCAGCATTAAAACAAAGTGCTAAGACTGATAATGGCGTACCTTTACGATAACTTCGTGTGTTTGACCCCATGAGTCATGCCTGCGCTCTGATATAAATAGGGGCCGACCGGTTTTCCGTCGCAGATACCGACTAGTCGCGTCACGAGAAAATTGTCTGTTGTTTGCAATTCACTGTTTACTAACAAATACTACAATGAGGGGCCACTGTGAAAAGGATGTTGGCACGAAAGTGGAAGCTTTCTCCAATTATCTTCAGAACAACAACGCGAATCAAGAAACAAACAGTTTGACTTCAGAGAACGTAGAGCTGCTAACTAAATTTGCAAAATTCTTACAAGAGCGCAAGCTTCAAAAGATTATGGACAATGGAGATGGGAAGTTTGGGAAACATGGACATCACGGCGGGGATGGAAAGTTTGGAAGACTCGGCCATCATGGCATGTTTGGACATCACTTTGGTAAACATGGACCGTTCGGTAAACATGGCCACCGTGGTCATCATGGGCACCATGGGCACCATGGCCACCATGGCCATCACGGGCATCACGGAAAACATGGTTTTGAATTCGGAAAACATTTCGGAGTGCACGGCAAGCATTGTAAAATGGGCAAGCATTCCTGGAAAAACATTGCCGATTACATGTCAAATCCCGAAGCACCAATAGTGATTGAGGATGATGAGTGCATTCAAAGTGGTCGCAATCCATCTCCTCCTTCTCAGGAGAACGCAACTCTGTTTAATGTGGTGGAAATTACTGAAGGAAACGCATCAAAATGGGTTTGCAAGCGTCGTGATGGTCGTCGTTGTAACAAAGGCAAGTGGGTCATTGTCCCCAGACCTACTGAGGGAAGTTCGACTCCAAACGTCATGGAAACTGAGGCACCGCCAAGGCCTGATACCCAGGAAAACTTGGCAAAACTGGTGGAAAATATCAATATTGAAAATAACCCTGACAAGGAATAAAGTTAAAAGAATAAATGCATTGGACTATTGAGAATACAGGAAGGATTATAGAAATAAACCTTCTGTCTGTGTAAAACTTTGTCTGATGTAGGTATTTTATATTCAACTTTTAAATAAAGCTTGGGTCTATTTAAACATGTTTATGCGAGGGTTTTGGAACAATTATTAATCTATTATTTTTTAGCATTTTCACGGCACTAAATCAATGTTTATTTTTTATGTTTTAGTGGTGTATTGATTATTATAACACTATCGTGCATAGATAAGAGATATGCACACAATCAGCAAGCGAACGAGACAAGGAGAAATCGATAAGGAAAATAAAACATTATAAGGCAAAAAGATAAAAGCGATATTCTGAGATAATTATGAAGCAGAAAGGTGTATCAGGTATATTTTACTACGCAATAAACTGTGAACTTCAATCATGCCTTTCATTTGATATTCATAATGTATGTTCTAGAAACCCAAATGTAGAGCAGAGGTTGTCAATTAATGAATCAGTTAACTGGAAATGCCCAAGATAATTATAGACTTGGTCATAGGATACATCGAGGTATTGAATCGGAGGATTTTTGTTCAAATTTCTGAAATAAAAGTGAGAGTGGATATTAATTTAACCTGGTCTACGAATTTTTTATCTTTTCAAAGGGCTGTGGAAATTAAGGAATGAAGCAAAATAAATGTATATGCTATAACTATATAAATCTTAATATTATTTTGAAACGTGTCTATAACAGATAAAATAAAATGGTAAGCCTTAAACAGATAGTACGCCGCCAATTACACTAAGCTGTTTTGGGTTATCTTGCATGGTTGAGTCAGTTTTTCTGAGATTTTTTTTTTCTACTTGTTCAAACACTTAACTATAGAAGTTACGCCTAACGTATTTGGTTATGTTGGCGTTGGACGATTGATAAGGCCAATCTAGTCTACTATCAGTTTCAAGCTAGATTTGTTATTACAATACTTATCCGTTTTTTTTTCTTTTTATTTATGTTTCCTATACAAAAAATTAAACATGTTTACTTAAAACACTATTATGTATTACAGAAAGTCCGGAAAGTAGATGTAAACATATTATTTTTATCATGGTGAAACAATGACAGTCTACTAGGGATGGAAGATCCACAGCGAAATGAAATAACGATGAAAAGGAAAGAAAATATCTTTGATTATTTTCGATACGACGCAATTTAAAAGATTGTGTAGTATTGTGTGCGTATGCCAATTAATAAATTAAGTTAACTGACGAAAGAGGAAGCGGTGTGGTATGCCGTTTTTTTTATATAGTTATGTACTCTTAAATCGAATTTGATACCTAAATAATATACAAATATAATTATAGATTTTATAGTAGTTAATAGTCAGCTAGGTCAATAGTACCTAGCTGACCCCAGCAAACGTTGTTTTGCAAAATGAAAAATAGATATTAGCGATTCTCAGACCTACTGAATACGCATATAAAATTTGGTAAATATCTATAAAGCCAATTCGGAGGAGTATGGTAACTAACACTATGATAGGTGAATTTGATGTATAAGATAATTATCGATTTAGTCATATAATTTCATCTTAGTTAGGTTTAAGCATGTTGTGAATTGCCACCAGTATCTCCCATTTTACTCAAGGAATTCGATTTTAAAGCCAAACATCCTTAAAACATAATTTTACAAATTAATAATGAGCATATATAGAGTGGGAGGTTTTCAGACAATTTCCTCGTATACGATATCCAAAACAACAAGGCATCCTTTTCATAAATAAATGTTTTCGCCTTTTGTGTTATTTAGATAACATATTTGACATCATTTGATCTGGGTAAGAATCCCCTCAAGTAAAGAAATAAAAATAGAATGTTTGGTATACACTTTATTGTCAAAATACATTATGTAGGTATATACGGGGAATGAACACTTCATCTTTATGGTTTCGGCAGTAAAAAAATAGTAGTAGGTACTTGTAAGTTCATAAACTGAGTCATAAATCAACATTTGTCTCAATACTCATGTCAAGTAGTTTACAAGGCAAAAAAAACTATAAGCTATAGTTTGTCTTAACCACTTTAAAAACCGCATGAGTATATTTATACAGGCCCGCATTAATTAACCAAACTCAGCTCTCAGTTCCATCTTGAGTGCACATTAGAAACGTCAAATACGTATATCAGACGTAATCAAACACGCACTCAAGATTGAACAAAGAGTTCACTTTGGTTTTATAATCACTAGTGGTGCCCCGCGGTGTTACCCGCTAATTTTATTGTATTTTCCCGCGGAATGACATTATAAGAAGAATCTGCGTACCAAATTTAATAAAATCAATTCAGTAGTTTCTAGAAAGAAGATCAGAGAAGCAGAGTTACTTTCGCATTTATAATATTAGTGGAGTATGGATTTGGTTTATTAATTGAATACGGCTCTCAGTGGTGAATTTCTGCGAGTGCCAACCTAAGCAATCCGTTAGAGGTGACTGGCACAACCTTTGTTCTAGTACTCACGAAACATAGTTCAATGTACCTACGATTCACGCCTGCGGCATTTAGTCAAGCACACACATCTGCGGGCTATTTCTACCACGTAGTTAATTCAGAGCTTGTTTAATAAGTATTAACTTTCAGTTCGAAATTCAGTGGCAAGTTGAAATGGCTTTTAAAATGTAATTTTTGGGATTTATAGCACGTTTTCACATCAGAAAGCCAATATTTTTTCCATCTACAAGTCTAATCTCAGATTTGCTCACTTAAAATTAGAGCTTAGGCTGCAAAGCCAGACATTTAATAAATCAGCTTCATAGGAGATCAGCGGTTTAAGTAGCGCGATCCCCAATCGTGAAAATAACCTTGTTTTCAGAAATGTATTTTTTTATATTTAGGTATTTTTGCAATTGAAGTTATTAGAAGAATTCACTTTGAACTTATTTGCAATGAGGCTTTGATTTATCGAGATTGATAAAAAAGGTCCAATCAAAGAGTGTTTAATATTACACACGCTATTTACCCGACTGGTAATGTTTATATCTTAGCCGGGGTGGCCCTCGTTAGGGTTCCCGTTTAGGGAGCACACTCGACTTTCATTCCGAAAGTCATGAGTTCAAAACCCCGAAAAGCACCTCTGGATTTTTCTTCTTAAAAAAATTGATGTGCGCTTTGATACGCTTGCTTTAACAGTGAAAGCAAAACATTGTGAGGAAACCGGAATGTTCTGAAAACTTTAAAGAGTTTGAAGGACATGTGTCATTCACCAAAGCCGTGTTGGCTAAGTGGGAGGACACTCGACTTTCATTCCGAAGGTCGTGGGTTCAAACCCCGCCACGCACCTCTGGATTTTTCTTCTTGAGAAATTTATGTGCGCTTTAAACACGTGCTTTAACGGTGAAGGCAAACATCGTGAGGAAACCGGCATGTTCTGAGAACTTTAAAAGAGTTTGAAGGACATGTGACATTCACCAACCCGCACTTGGCCAGCGTGGTGAATTAAGGCCTAATCTCTCTCGTCAAGAGAGAAGTCCCTGTGTCCCAGCAGTGGGAACGTTAATAGGATGATGATGATGTGTCATTCACCAACTCGCACTTGGCCAGCGTGGTGAATTGAGGTCTAATCTCTCTCGTAAAGAGAAAAATCCCTGTGTCCCTGCAGTGGGAACGTTAATAGGGTGATGATTAAAGTTTTATCCGTCTGTGTATGTTCCATTGTACGCGCCGTTGCGAATAAAGTTGCTGGTAGACCAGGTCCTAAATGAAAATGATGCAAAATATGAGAACCGCGTCCTGTTCATGGTTATGAACTCAGAAAAGCTTTCAGATTATTATTCTGGATATTTAGTTCTGATTAAATCGATATCGATAAATGAGGTTAATTCCTACCAAAATGAAATTATAAAATTATGGATTTCAAAATCAACGGTTTATTATTGATATTGACTAAGAAAACAATATTTATATTTATTATTGGTGTCCGGGTCGGGTATCCACAGACAAACTTTCAACAACAAGTGCGCGCGGGAAAATATGCCGCACGCTGTATTGCCAAACACAGACAAAAAAAATCGACTAGGCTCATGGCTTAAAATAATTAAATTATAAACCATAAAATTAAAAACCTAATTTTTTTTGTATTTTGGTTTTTTGCGACACAAGCTCTAGTCCTAGTATGAACCACAAGTACATGAAATGTTATTTAAGTTTTTAATTTTCTTTTTCTGTAAGAGGCATTTGCATTACAAACATTTAGGGCTTGAATTATTATATGATTGAACTATTATAAGTTAATGTTAGGTTATTATTTAAGATTCCGTTCATGTCATCAAGATATCTACAAGCCCTGTATCTGGAGGTGGGCGTTAATACTCGCGACACAGTTATCAACTACTGCGTGTATTATCGTTCCCTATTTTTTGTGCAAATCTGTAACCATGTTCCAAATAAACTAAATTTTTTTTTTATTTAATTTTTATTTGAAATGTCCCTTCTGCGCAGCTGTTGGGCCTTGTACTCTAATGAAAAGAATCTACTATGTGATAAAAGTGGTACCTACATGTCATTTTACCATGACTTTTTTAAGTTTAAAAATATGTAAACGGCAAATGTTGTACAATATAAGGCAGAATAGTTAAGGGACTTTTGCCAGCCTACAGGGCAAATATAAAAAAAAATAAAACAATATAAAAACAGCGGGTATTTTTTTTTTCATGAATCAGTGTTCTAAAAAATAGTACTTAATGGGTAACGTGATAGAATTTTATTGTAGAACAATATTTTGTTTTGAACGTCTAATCAATTTTGTTATGTACATCTTATTATGTAAATCCAAAAATCCACATTATAATAAGGAAATGTGTTAATTTATGACTTGTTTGTCCAAGGCGGAGCTTGTTGCTGTGGAGGGGAAAGAGATAGAAACACACTACGTTCTCGCTCGTGAAAGGATCCGGAGATGGAACTCCACGTCCAAGTGCTATTTGCTGGTGGAAAACCTGCCGACTCCATTGCAGGTAAGATGAAAAACTGAGAAAATGCTTCTGTTTTTTCTTCATGCTTATTCTACCACTTTAACTACAGAAAACTTCTAACGGTAAGTTTAAATCCCATTTAAAACATAATTTTTTTTTTTTTTTGCGAAATATAAAATATTGGCCGTTTGATACTGTTTTTATTTACCGTGCGCAGTTTCGAGTGGACAGAATGCAATTAATGAAATCTACATACCTATTTCAAAGCTTCCACAAAACTTGGCCAACCATGTCTAAAGTCATTTTATTTTTTATAGATTTGCATATTTGCGTTTAATGAATAATGTAGACATTTGTCCATTCGGAAAAACAATTTATTTATGACAAATATCTCAATGAATCCCGCTACGGACATAACCACCAGTAATATTCCAGGCTGGTGGCATAGCGAGTGCGAGCGTCTGGTCGTCCTGTGGATGTCGGCAACGTCTTTTAGCGGCCGTCACCAGCAGCGGGCGCGCTGTGCACTGGGCCGCCGTGCCAGCGCCGCCTGCTAACGACTCTGACCTCTGCCGGTTCAATTACACGTAAGTCTTAATAAAATAGCGAGTGCGAGCGTCTATACGTCCTGTGGATGTCGGCAACGTCTTCTAGCGAGCGCTTCCTCCACTGGACCTTACATTAATATTTGAATAAGATAAGAATATTACTCATCAATAAAATCTTTAATATACGTGTATACTGGTAGGGCAATAGGCATGATGAATTCATAGGTATTCTCTTTAGTCCGTCCATTAGCCCGCCCATAAATATTGGACACCTATTTTTTCCATTATCAATTTAATAAGAAAGTGCCAAGGTATAGAGTATCAAAGTTCCTGAGAGTAAATATCACACGAAAGCGTTACATCTCGCGAAACTTCAATGCACTGTATCACCGTGGTCATTTCTTTTTTGCAAGAAAAAATACATATACATTTTTTGTGAATAACGGACTTATTATTTTAATTTTTATAGTCATCTAAGCTTTTGTACTGAGCATTGTACCACGTTTTAAGGACTAAATTTCGGCTCTCACCGGAGGATGTTATCAAAAATTTTTAGTCGCCCCGCTACCAGCAAAGAAATTATACAACATTTACAGGTGTCGTCAGTGTTCAAGAGTTGATAAACAACAGTAGCGGCTCATTTAAAAAAAAATAAGGCCCAAGCTTGGATCGGATCAGATCGGATAATTATAATCTTGGATCAGAGTAGGAACAGCTACTGGAATCGACCTGTTTGTATACGGAATGCATAATTAATATAAACATACATAAAATCTCTCTTGTCACAATAAGTACCTATAAGCATCACACTCGTACAAATTAACTTCCAAATAAATTATCTTCCCTAACAAATTGCGCGGTCAAATGAACAAAAGACGTAAACATAAAGTCATAAGCAGGTCTGCAGCAAACAGCCCATTAGCCGCACTCCACAAGAAATGAGGGACAACCCAGTTATGACCATAGTTAATGACCCCATCTCTCCCTTTCCCTAATTGCAGACACGTTCCATCGCCCTTAATTTCCTGTATAAAAGTCGGGAAAATTCATTGGAGTAGTGGCAGCATCAGAAAAGAACACTCCTGTTACTACCCGTAACCTAATTTTTCGTATTTTTTAGGATAAAATAAGCGGATTTTTTTTTTATTTTTATTAGAACAATTTAATCTTGTAAATTGTCGGTAATTCAAGCACATCAAAATAACTAGTACCTTTAATGCATCATCCGCTTTATTTTATATTAAAATTTAATAGTTTCGTAAAAAAACATGAAACTAAAATGAAAATCAAAGACACACGTTGACGTTAAGGTGCTCTCTAAGGAGCATTTAATTGTAATGTAACGTTAATTACACGAGGTACGAGATAGTATTGTAATCTAATGCTCAAAGTTGAATCTATATTATTACATTACATGTGAATGCTCGCGGTGCTTTCCATTGGTTGGTTTTTTCTCCAATAAAACCCATCACTTACAAATTTAAACATTCTATAGGTAGTATTTTGGTGTTGCTTGATATTACTGTCTGTACTTTAAATTAATATTTAGAGTAGTCAATATTATCTGAAAACATAAAACCAAATTGATTAAAGCAGTTCTAATCATCGTTCATTTAAGTTTGGTTTCGCGTATCGACAGGCACGTAATGAGGACAGCTCATAATGACGTGGGCTGGTTTTTTATTTGGAAGTATGTTTTATAATCGGGTAAGAGAAATTACCAAAACGATACAAAACTATTTATTGATAATGATAACACACAAAGTAAATACGTTCCTGAGTAAGTGGGTACTCGACATCATGACAACACGGTAATAACGTCTATACATAATCTATCTTCATAAAACCGGTCGTAATGCGAACTATGCCTAAGAGCTTCGATCGAGGCACACTCGGGGCACACAGGTAATCGCGAGTATGCCGCAGTGGCGCACGGTCGGCATGTTGTTATTAACGTAATAACAGCCCGATTTTTTTTAAAATAAGAATCTATTTGATATAACGAGTAGAATATATTGTGTTATCTAAGCTTCAAATTCGAATGCGGAATTCAAATTGAATAATAAGGCGTTTTGTATATCCCAGTCGCAGTTAATTTTTTATCACATTAATACTCTTGTCACTGTTACGTCACTCAAATTTATAAATGCAGAAGAAAAATATAGAAATAGAGCTTCAGTTAATGCCGGCGCATTTATTTCAATAGCTTGGTTTCGCATATCGACAGGCTCATAATGACGTCGGAACACGACGCCGCATCGCGTCCGTGTTCAATTACTGCGTACAGGGATGGAAATACAGTTGGGTCATTTGGATAGCACTGGAAGTTATATTTTTGTATAATCTTTTATAATCTGTAGGCAAATTCTCGAGCTTGACCGATTCACATGAAATTTTGTGAGCATATTGAGTAGGTCCAACAAATATTTTTGATTTTGCAAGACAACGTGGGGGTCAGCTAGTCTTTTATAATCTGAAGGCATAACGGTAAAATGCATTTTTGTAACTTTACAGCAGAGACAAAAAACAAGTTGTTATTACTTTATTGATATCTCCGGCTTTATTGATGTTATGCATAATTAGTTAATACTTAACGTAATTAGTTTTAATGTCAATGTATAGCTGCGTTATCTATCAATGCTAAAATTCAATGAAAACAATCATCTGCATTATTTTTAATAGCTTGGTATCGCGTATCGACAAGCTCATAATGACGTCGGAACACGACGCCGCAACGCATCCGTATTCAATTGCTGCGTACAGGAAATTTTAAATAATTAAATATAATTAATATATTTTGTCAACACAGGTACTAAAGTGATAAAAAGAGTCAAGTACATTTTGATACAACTCGCTTCTAAAATAGCCGAGCATATTTTAATAGAATTTCCACTTGCAGAACACTGATGTTGTAAGAAGTAACTTACCTCCTACCACCACGGGAAAATTTACAATTCCTGCATAAAAATTCATAAAAAGTGGGCAGTCGGCAAGCAGCCAGCAAGTTTATTAATAGTTAATAGTATACGTATATTAATCTGCAATAATGTAGAGAATACTATAAATACTATTTATAACCTTTGAGTTCTCTTTAATTGAATTCCTCTCAGTATTCCACTAAATATCTCGTTTAAAAAATAAATGGAAGTTCCGATGCAGTTTCAATATGCTCGGTGAGCCGCGGACAGGTTCACAAATGACTGCGGAGTCTATGCGAGTGACATTGATTGCTTGGATACGGATACCTATACCAGGAATGCACACTAGGTTTTTGTAGCTCCGCGGTGCAATATCTAGTGACATCTCTATACCTACATTAAACATTGCTACCATTATGTTCTATTTGATTATTTTTCACAAAATTATCGTGTTTGTCTCGGGAACGCCCGACAGAAGTGATAACTTGATGGAATGCCAAACTGCAACTTCTTGTAAGCTACTTTACAACCCAATCACCTAGTTGTAATGTCAGTTATTACATGCCGCTTTTAAAACAAACAAACAAATGAAATATTTATTTTCCTAAAAAATAATTTATATACCTATATCTAGAACATTTTGATAATCAATATTCACTAACAATAATTACAAAAAAAAATACAAACACACAAATAAAGAAGAAAACAAAAACATTTGCTAGGAAAAATGGTGGGTGGTTATAAAACATGCCGGCTGTAGGTCGCACTGAATAAATTGCACCACACTAAAATATATTGCACCGACTGGCTGTTTACCCTTCCATAAGAATCTTATCTCTCCCTCTCTCTCTCACGTTATCTTTTGAAAAATAAATAAATGCTTTGTTGCATTTTCAATATGCTCGTTGAGCCGCGGATAGGATCACAAATGACTGCGGAGCCGATGCGATTCGATGCCTCGTGACATTGATTGCTTGGATACCTATAGAATGGCAAGTTCTGTAGCTCCGTGTTGCAAAATAGAAAAAAAATTTGCAGTATACTCGTGAAAAAAATGTTTTAAATTCCTTTTATATCTGTACGCTCCGTACATATCGTAGTTTAGGCTTATGCCCGGTTTTAATAATAATATTCCTGCAAGCTTCAAGCAGCAGCAGCAAAAGTCTGATAACTACAATAATAAAAGTTGGTGACCAAAATAAATCCGCACAGAATACAATCAAAACTGTACGTACCATCTAAACACTTTAAAATCAAAATAGTTAATGAAAACAGTAGATGGGGTAGATTCAAGCCCGGCTTAGGCATTAGTAATGTATTAATGTAGTTTAATATTAAAAATTTTACAAAGCAGAATAAAAATGCAAAATATATTTACCTAAATTATTCTTAAAATGAGGTACAAATAACAAACAGCAGCAGTGTAAAGTGATGCTAGCGTCTCCTACCCACGAGACTCATCCATCAAATGTCGCCCATCAAATTATACTAAAAAGAATAAGCATTCCAAAATTTCACTTATTTTTGTGGGTTTCATCTTAAAGCTAAGCTTTTTATTAAATCTAAGTGAAAGATTAAATTATGTAAACAAGTATAGATAGATGTTTTGTTTTTAGCATTAGCAACAAAAACATTGTTTTCAGGCCCCAACAAATTATTAAACAAAAAAAAACAGAGTATTTACTATAATTTCTATGTTCGCCTGTCTGTGACATCTGGACCAATCCTTGAAAGTTATTAATTTTACCAAGCTTATTTTCATATAAAATTAAGTAAGTTATGCTCTTTCGATTAAGTAGTATTTTATAGTATTTTATATTCAATAGAATTAATCTCTTTACTAATTTAATAACGTCCTACGTTTTTCGCTTAAAATGTTAGTTTCGGTTATCTACATGATGCGCGTTCAGTCAACTTGTTAATTTTTCACTCCATCAACAAATATTGACTCTACCAATAAACCGTGTTGATTTTTTAACCCAACACCAAACACATCGTTTACAGAAATTCCCATACATTACCATTTTCGACCAAACAACTCTCAATTTAATTTGACTTGCAAAGCCGTGGTACAATAAATTGGCATAAAACACACATTATGCCCAAAAATGCCGTATGCTGCTTTAATAAAACTGGTATAACTCACAAGATGCGGGGGGTAGACAGGCCCTGGGGGCGATTCATCACGACTGTCAGGCCTCGCTGGATTATTGTAGCTTTTTATCAGATCAAAGCTGGAAGGCCAGTCTTTTTACTCGCTACTTTTTAGCTGAACTTTTATAATATAAAATTCTCCATTTATAAATCTTTTTAAAAGCTTTTATTTAGTTTCCGCCAAAGCCGCTCTATAAAAAGTCAGACTAGATGAGATTTTTCATGGCCAAATGTCCGTAAACTGAACCCTTATAGATTCGTCATGCCTATATGTCAGTCTGTCCGCCGTATGTCACAGCCTCTTTTCCCTCTTTTCTTTCTCCTCTTTTCGTCACAGAATCTATAACAACCTTATTGTTGAATCTTAGTAAGTAAATGTATTATTTTAAACGCATTAAGATTTTCCAAAAAAATAAGAAAAAAATCTAAGTATAGTTTTTAGGGTTCCCCATAAGTAATAAATGAATAAATAAATACTATATACATATAGTATTTATGCATAGGTCTTCAAAAATAAAATTTAGATTTCTTACATTTTTTTTTAACTGAATAGTTTCGCGGGAGATACTTTTGAAGTGGTAACTTCAAAAATGTGTGTAACTTCAAAATAAGAGAATGATACATCTGAAAAAAATAAAACATGATAAACTTCCAACGAAAATTGGTTTGAACGAGATCTAGTAAGTAGATATATTTAATGGAAATTCGCCCATCGAGTCGCTGAGGTCGTCTTTAGTTTATTTCAATAATAAAAACCATAAATAATCTTTGATATTACAAAAAGTTTCAACGATTTAAAGGCTTTAAGTCTTTAATTTAAATAAAGACATAAAAATCATTTAAACTTAAAGCATTTCATTTCTGAGTCTTACATACTTAATTCGATTAATTACTTTACCGTGCCGACCCCACGTTATGTGAAATAAGGGCAATAGAATAATGATGATGACTTTATTCGATTCGTTGACATACAATATTGACGATTTCTATCATACCCTAATGGTATAACGGTCTGAGAACTGCAGAAACTAAAGCGTATGGCGAAATCACAAGGGAAAACAAATATAACAACGTACCCAAAAACCTAAAAATTCAAAAGAGCTTTGGTATGAACGCAGCAGATGGGGTTGATTTAAGCCCCAGGTTATGCATACGTAATTTTTGAGCTTTTTCAACGTGTGACTTGAATTTTTGGCTTGTGATGTCCGTTTGAAACGGAAATTCTTATGGCCATATAAACTGATATTTCTATAAACTTTTTAACGCCATCTTTTCAGATATAGATCGTTCGCCGCTGAACATTAATTATCCTCATAATTTACAAATTATATTATCTGGTGGCGTATCTGCTTGAATATTTCTTTCGATTTGTGTAATTTCCATAGAGTTTTTAATTCCTCCATGAAATAAGATCGATTGTGACAAAAAAGCATAGAAGATGTATGGCTATTTTTGCTGTTTAAAATCTGTGAATGCAGTTTTGAAAATCTTTAGGAAATATGGATGGGCTTCTAATAGCGTTTCCTCGTTACTATGACGAATAATGCACCTACACTTATGGTCCCGTGACGAAAATCCACCCTGTAGATCTTAAATGTTTTTTTCACTAAAACTCTCAACTGCACTGTGTCGTTTTTAATATAGGTGAGAATGTCCTCATAGTATTTATTCCATGCTTTAAATTCTCTTACTTCGTGAACAAATGCTGATTCTACCAATAAACCGTGTTTACTTTCCTTCGCCGTACAACACTTCAGTCTCAAAGGTATTTAGATTTACACTCTGTTTATTTACCAGAATACAAGACCTACCTTTACAAGCACTGGAACTATTCCAACTTTAAAACTATTCTCAAGCATAGCAAGTCCGCGACAGACCGCAACTTCAAAGCAAAACAATCCAGCCAAGACAGGACATTATTCAATGTTCGTTGAAGCCATCACTAAACTTATCCTATTACCAAACTGGGTGGGGACTGTAACTTAAATTAAATTTTAAACTCGATACAATGCGCCCTCTATTGGTTTTCTCAGGTAATTACAGTTTTATTGGCCGGTATTTAACAAAGCTTTAAGAGGTTTGGTGAAGGGTTTTGTTTTGTTTTAGAAATATTTTGCCGAGACCTTGATATTTTAAAAAAACTGTTTATAATTAATAAATAATCTTATAGACCTAGACTATTTCGGACTTTTTTAATTACCTCGCCCATCCTAACTAGCGTCAGCGCTCCTAGTGAGCGGAAATTTGGAAGTTTCTTATCAGAGCAAATCAGACTATTTGAAATCTCACTGATTGGATGAACTAGAAATAAACTGGGACTCGGATTAGAAAATAACTTATAATAAATTCCTGTCTTGCTACGTCTGAGAGAGTAAAGCATTGCCCTTCTGTATAATCACAAGTAAATTATTGACTTAGAACAAGAAGACGCATTATTTGCAAGGTAACATAGGCCAGGGGTGTAAAAAATATATATCTTCTGTTGCACGTGTCATACTCGGAAATCGCAGCTTAGGTCGTTCACCTCATAGATGCTGACCAAAAGAGGCCTATGACAGTTTGTCAGCATTGGACGTCCTGTATCTTAAATGATGATTATGACTAATAATCTCAAACAATACTTATTAACCTTTTTAGTTTTGTTTAGTAAAGTTCGAACCGTGTGCCAAAAATTGTTTTAATCGGAAAAAAACATCTAATAGATTTTTGGGAGCTTGGTTATTCTTTTGCTGAAAATTCAAAATGTATTTATTTATTCCATTCAGATACATGACACTGTCTGTGTTTTTGTCTCACAGGTTCCCGGTGTCAGCGGATATGGCTCCGGTCAGCTCTCTCCTGGTTTACTACGTCACGGAGGCTGGGGAGCCAGTCAGTGACGTTGTTAACTTCCACGTCAAATTGTTGCACAAAGAGGTAAGCACTGAGATTCACATTCTAGGTTATAGAACTGCAATCTGCACAAACATCTCACCTAAACGTCTTGATGTCACATTCGTAACGGAACTGGACTTTTGTGGTTTGACCGAGTAGTTGCATTTCGTCGATGACATAAAATAACTCTTCAACAAATGCCAAACTTCACGACAATCAACAATTTTCACTTAAAAACCTTATTATTTATTATAAATGCAAGCCAAGTTTATATTTATAAACTTCTAAATACTGCTTTTATACAGCTTTCACAGTATTAGTAATTGTATGATAAATATTTTTCAGAGAATTTTTTTTTGCAAGACCACTTGAAAATGAGTCGGCCAGCAATGAGCAATGTTGTCTTTATTTTATGAGAAGGGTTCACTCTAAACGCTACTTTGATGTACATGTGCAGTGGCGTAGCTATCATAGGGCCTGGTTGTGCAGTGCACAAGGGCCCTTGAGCTCAGGGGGCCCTCTAGCCACATCTTTGAAAAAAAAAGAAAAATAAAAAGATCAGCTCACGTGCTTCACGGTCGTGAGATGAATTCACAAATCCCGCCCAACTACTTTTTAATGAAGTTTTAATTCGCTCTTGCCTTGTTCTTATTTATGATATTTCCGGCAATGTTTTCAACTATCTTGGATCTGGAACGTACTGTTTGTTTGTTGCCGACTGTTGTTATTCGTAATTCCCACAGAACTAGATCGAGAGTAATGCCCTACTAACAGCCTTATTTCATCAAGTGTCTCCACTACTAATGATATGATTTATATTCTGCACATCCATCCATCTTGCACGAAAGTATGGTAAAACTCATTTTCGCAAAAAAAAAGAAGCAAGTTCAAATTGACAGACGAGCCAAGTACTATAGAAACTATATATTAACTCATCACTACATAGTATAAAACAAAGTCGCTTTCTCTGTCCCTATATCCCTTTGTATGCTTAAATCTTTGAAACTACGCAACGGATTTTGATACGGTTTTTTTTAATAGATAGAGTGAATCAAGAGGAAGTTTTATATGTATAATAACATTCATTAAATAGTGGAGATGTACTGTTGTTTTTGAGGTTTCTAATGTGATGTCGTAAATAATTTCATTTTTTCCGCTTACATAGCAAACGCAGGCCTACGAGTTTTATCAAAATAATGTACTAAGTATTGTACACATTGAAAAGGTCTACAGAAAAGGCCGTGATGGTATATGTCTATCTCTTATGGATAACCCACAATAACTTTTTTTTGTCATTTACTCTTTACGACAAATAATGGCTAACTTTTGAAGCGATTTTAACCAATACAGCATTAATCCTTAACCAATTAACCAATTGTTTATTTAATATAGATATATATGGCCCTTTACACCGTATGATTAAAGTGAATATTTTCGAAGATATTACAGATTTAAAAATTGCGGGACGTAGCGTTTGCGGCGGTACCGGCCGGCCTTATTTATGATTTATTTATTATTTATTTATTTAGTATCAGCATTGCACCCGTGCGAAGCCGGGGCGGGTCGCTAGTAAGAAGATATAATTAATTCTTATGAGTTAATATTGATTTTACGGCATCATTACCAAACAAGCTTTTTTATGGTTATTTTCTGTTGAGCTTCCTGTTTAAAGAAAAATCTCAGTAAGTACTCCGAATTTCTAAAAATTCGATGTCTATCAAAATTATGGAAAGAAAAAAGGAACGTACCGGAGCCGCAAAGCGGAAATAACGTCAAGAAAGTAAAAAATAATTGCTAAAGCTAGATCCGGTTCGAATTATCAATTTTTCTAACGATTTTATCTCCGTAAATATGAATAATTTGCACGTTTTTTTTAAATAAAATTAAAATTCATAATTTTTTGTTAATACGCTATTTTTGGTTAAAGATAAAATTTAAAAAATATAAATCTGCACGGTAATAAAATGTGTAAAAGATGACATTAAATTGATTTTTAAACCAACTTTACTGAGGTTTCAACTTCAAAACATATAAAAGTTATATCAAAAGAAAGAGTTCGTCATTTACTTAGTAAATGAGTTACTAGTACTAAGCAAAATTTTATTATATGGATTTTATTAATGCCTGTGAAAGAATACTTACAAAATGCACGAAAATTCGTTTCGTAAAACCGATCAGTCGCTCTCTGGCGCTCACGGAGGACGGACCATTTCACGGATCATGTTTCCCGCGACAATCACGCGACCTTACGGTCATACCATAGTATAAATAATTTCAGTATATATTGATCAATCACACAGAGATTGTAAGCAAGAACCCTTTAAAGCAAAAATAAATAAATGATTTCTGTTCAGAGATGGATGGATATTCCTGTTTTCAGTTTAAAAATCATATTCCAATGAGGGCCAGCCCACACGTACCTCAACCATAAAACATCGCGGGGTTACGTGAATGGTGTCGCGCCAGCTTTGGTGGTGCTTGGTTACATTTTGGTTGCGTATTTTTTTTAAAATGTTGATGAGATCTAGATTTTCGGTGACAGGCTGTCAAAACAAAAACAGTAAATATATGTCTGAAACTACACATCCTAGACGTTCCATTATGGGTTAAAATGAAAGGTGTTGACAAGATCTATATTTTTGATGTCACTCATTCTCATATCAATAAGGTAAAACTACTCGGAAAGAGGGGGAGGGCCCGATTCTCTCACTATGCACAAGGGCCCTTTCCCCCCTAGCTACGCCACTGTACATGTGCATTTACCTATAACCATCAATATTTACCTAAACCATCCTGCCTATCGTAAGTACCTATACACATCCTGTATACCAATTACGTACTATAGGCAAGATCTCCAAAACTATCAAAAATCGCGGAATATACACGGGTTAAATTGACAGGTATTGAGGTCCCCAATCACCCTGCCACCGTTGATCCAATGCCTCGTGATACGTCCTTTATACCTCTAGTTTGCACCAAAAACAGAGCTTGCGGTAAACTTATTGATGCTATAACTGTAGCGGTTTGAACTCATAGTTGACGAATAGAAACCGTTGACATAATGTTAATTAGGCTTCTGTTTATTTTCATCTTCTGTAGATAGCAACCGGATATTGATCCAACTCAGTTCAAATAACATCTTACTATGTTGTACAGAATATTATGTTATAGCAGCAATGAGGAGCGAATTTTGTTTTTGGTGTAAATGTAGAAATTTATTATAAAATAAAAATTACCTACCATATTTAATTAAGTATGTTATGGAGCGGAAGAGTTTGTTTAGTTCAACGCACCAATCTCAAAAAATATGGTTTGAGTTATGCGTTTGAAGAAGTTCCGCCAAAGCCAAACATAAAACATCAAAGATAAATAATTCTTCAATGCCCAATTTTTTAATATAAAAAACACCTCTAATACTTCGTAAAATCAACTTTACGATTACGACGTTCTTTTCTTCCATTTTTCTAATTACTAAATTAGCGTGGTCCCATAAACGGGGGAATTGATAGTCATCTCAGTTTTAATTAGCGTTAATAACCAGTCTTTAGCGATTGATGGGGGGTGCCCAGTACTTTGGAATTTTATTGGGGTTCCGGCAATTAGACCCAGCTTTAACGAGAACAAACAGCCAATCGGAAAGACCTCATCAATGAGAAACGGGAGTAAAAATGAACAGTAAATTTATCTTTTGGCCCGAGGGTGCGACGTGCGTTTTAAGTGCGCCACATTTTTCACTTTGCAAATGTGAAAAATACATACAACATCAAATTCTTTCTCCTGTAGTTACTGAAAAATCTTTTAAAAATACTTAACATTCTTGACAGTCATGAAATATCATTTTATTTATTTATTGCCGAAAGTTAGTCACGAATGCCATAAACCAAAATGCAGAAGATTTTTCTTTAACATATGGACATATTTCTGTGTATAAATTATTTAGTTATTATATTTCACTGTACAATCTTACCATTTCTCTTACATCTGCCCATTAGAAACATATTTTAAAGGTTTTGTTACTAAACTTTAGACTTAAAACAACAGGTGGCGGTGGCTGTGGAAGAAAGAAGATGGTGGTACCCCCGCGCGTCTCTCCAGCTCAGGGTGCTGGCGCCTCCAGACTCCATGATGTGCCTCATCGGTGCTAGAGCTCCACCGGACACTCGCTTTGACCCACACCAGACGTGAGAATCATCCTATCCCAATAATAATTTACAAATTTGGTTAACGCAAGTTTATCACTAAGGGCCGTTTTTTCAATATCAGATATTGGCACCTGTTATTTTGACTTATTAATATAGGTACTTATGATAATGTAACTATGTGTAACTTATGATCAATGGAGATCTTTGGGAATCTTTAAGGACTCTCCAAAGAATAGACAAGGGGTCAAATTTATTTCTTAGTGCAATTTTTAGTTTCAACTATAGAAAATTTTGTCCTGCAATGGGACGACCAGTTCTGAAACAGTTTATTAATAAATTCTTTATTCCTGATTTCATGTATATTAATTTATTCCTTTTCTTATTTTTATTTCTTAATAAACTCCTTACTGAATGGAATATGAAACATAATAATAACTGTTCGAAAGCAATTCAACAAACATGTTTTCGATAGAAAAATACCAATATTTTTCCAATCAACACCCACACAATAACTTCATTCCTTTTCCAATATTAAGCTAACATTTCTTAAAATAAAATGTATGGAAAAGCAAGCCTACTTATAAACCCATTCATGTGCTCTCGAGGAACGTCAATCAAATATCGCGACAATACCAAACGCGATGGATGAAATGGCGCTCAATGCCGAATACATCATTCATCGGTATGGAAACACACGGTCGGTGATTCGTCAAAGGCACACTGGATGTAATTTTTTTATTTACCCTGAGGTTTATATTTGATAACTACGCCTGTGGCGTTCTTCGTTAATTGGTTATCAGTAAGCAAAACTTTAGGTTTTAAAATTAAAATTCTTTTAGATATTTCTATTCTGTGTTTACAATACGAGTTTCATGCTACGTTTAACATATCGAATAAAACAATAGTATGTTTGTGGTTTTAACGGAAAAAAATAGCCCAAAGTTCTTACCGTTATTAATAAACACTCTTAAGTTTCAGTAAGTACAGTGCGCGTCAGATTTAAGTATCCCCTTTGTCTACAAAATATTTTCTATAACTTCTATTCCATTGTAACTGGTAACCAATTTTCGCATGCAAAAATTAATCACTCCGCTCAGGATCGAACCTCGCACCCATATCCAGATTCTTGAATTCTCGACAGTAAACCAACTGAGCTATTTTGCAGGTAGACGGTGCGTCGAATTTTGTCTATAGGTCTAATTAGTCCCTAGTTTTAAAGCAAAGTTTTACCATTATTTTATTTATGTTATAGATGAGGGTAGGGTTTGATTTGATATCGTTTGTAGCAGACAAAGTATAATTGTCACTCGTCTTATATTGTGTGGTTTGCTTTGTGCGTATCTCTGAGAGTTTCGAGTGTTTTCAACGATGCATCATAATATGATATTATGAGTAACATTATAAGAACAAAAATTGCTGTTCTTTATGAACAAGGGGTCAGTAAGAAAGAAATTGCACGACAACTTGGCATTGCAGTAAGTGTCATTTTTTAATTAGGATATTTCTTTGTTTGAGCAGTTCAGTGACGAAACATTTAATAAGTTTGTATAATGTTTTTCTAGGTGAGAACAGTAAGGCTATGGGTGGACAGATATCTGTCTACTGGTGATGTGAAAGCTAATAAACCCGGCTGTATCTCAACGGCTTATACCTCACAACGCCACCAAGATATTGTGAATCATCATGCAATGGCACCATTTGCATCAACTCGCATCACTGCTCAGCAATATGGCATATCTCTGTCAACTGTGAGGCGACATTTGCATGCTGGTAATATACACAATTATCGACCAGCAAGAAAAATTGAACCCTCAGAAGATCACCGGAGGGCAAGAATTAGTTTTGCAAATGAAATACCTACCTTAACTTTGATTGGGAGAACAATATAGTTATTTCAGTGACGAAAAGACATTCAGATCTGACACAGACGGTCGAAAAATACTCTGGAGAAAACCAAATGAGCGATACTTGCCACAAAACATTCAGCCTGAGGCAAGAGGTAGAATAACTTTAGGTAAGCTATTTTATTAGTAGCATTTTAACTTTTTCATAATAGTTTGACTTTTATATCTAACTACACAATTACGCTTCTGTAGTAAATTTAATGTTTTTTTTTTAGGTTATTGGGGATGGATGTCGTCAATGGGACCAGGCGAATTGGTAGAAGTTGCTGGTCGCATGAATGGAGAGCAAAATTTAGAAGAATTGCAAGACTTTGAATCCAATAGAAAATATGTGGGGTCAAATGGTTCTCAATTGGGACACTAGTGATGTAAGGTCCAAGTCTAACTTACAAGACGAAGTTCTGAGGACCTGGGAAATAATGCGTGGTAGTGAGGCAAGCTGGAATATGGTCACTCATATGAAAAGTAGATTGCAGCAAATTATTTTAAACGAAGGTCACCCGATACGTTAATAGAGTTTTGTTTTTACACAAAAAAGAAACGTGAACATGATATTTTGTATTTGTATAAAAATATTATAAACATTTGGCCCCACATTCCCCTAGAAAATGTTAGTTTACTACCGAGAGATCGAAATTGTTACTAGTTAACATGTCTGTTCTTTCGATGTAAACAAATTAAGTATATCTGAATAAATTGTCACTATCTAACCTTTAAAGCCTTTCACTGTTTACAAATATTATTTGTTATTAAAACTATTATTTCGTGAATTAATCTCACTTATACTTAATTTATTGACTTTTGTTGTAGGCGTTTATAAAATAAAAATATATATATATATTTTTAAATATGTGTTTTTTTCAATAACTTACCATTAGGAACAATATATTACTTAATCAAAAATCTTGCAACGGGAATAGATAACATTTGATAAAAAAAAAAACAAAATAAAAAACACCGCTCACGAGATTTGAACTCCGTCACTTCATATTATAACTATGATAGATATATTAATTTGCTTGTAACTACCACGGAGCCAAGCAGTTACTTATAGACCTGTTCGAAATGTTGAGTGAGGTTGCAAATGAAAATGAAATAAAATTTAAGCATTTTAAAATTTTTGTTGGAAACAATAACAAAAAAAAAAACAAACTAGAATGGAAAATTTCAAATAACATGTAGTTTTGATCTTCCAATCTCAACGATTGGCGGCAGGATTCGAACCCACTTAGATAGAGATAGGGGGGGTACTTATATGTGATGCTGACTGTACATAATTAGCTCTGCTTAGGAATTTATATGTAGGTAAACTTTACCAAATAATACCGTCTAAATTTCGCTCCCCTGAATACCCCATACTATCGTCATCACACGATTCATCTCCCGGTCGGTTTGTCGAAGGAATTCACTCGATATATCCCGCCCTCATCTGTCCAATGGGAGCTTCCTGCTATCAGCATGATGTATTTGTCTCTTGAAAGGAAATGTCTCAATGTTGTGATCTTGGGGTATGTTTGCGGAAATTTCCAGACGATACATTGGAGATTCGGAGTGCTCGGTGATTTCTAAATAAAGCAATCTCTGTCAATGTAAGAACAAACTTTTTTGTATCAAAAATACCCTTTTAAACGACTTTCAAAGAAAAAAGTATTTTCGACGTGTGTTTCTTTGCTTTCAACGGTAATAAAGTATCGAATGATATTCAGTTGTTACTTGTACGCCTTGCAAGCGTAGATGGCTTCTAGGGTTTTTTAGTTTTCCAACCAACCAAAAAAAAAGAGGGTTCGACGCGTATACAAATACTTTTTTTTTTAATGAGCGCTCAATTTTTTATTAAGTTGTCCGATTTTGATAATATCAACATTGTTACACAAACATGGCACTGACTCAAGATTAATTGGGTACTATAATTGCTATAAGAACTTGGTAAGCCATAATAATGAAAAACTTCATTATTTCAACTTCTAATTTTTTCTGCAATTGTATTATTTTTCTAGGTTTTTATAATGTAAATAAATAAATATTTCCAGACCAATCACACAGCATCACCTAACCCCAAACCAAGCAGAGCTACTGTGCTATGGGTGTTAGGTGACTGAATACTTACTACATAGTTTTTGAAGTAAAACTTCTTTAGAATCGTTGTGATTTGAAACCGGATGCAACGGAAATGGAAATAAGATTGGCTTACCTGTCGGGTAAGCCAATCTTAAACGCTCACAAGGTTAAGCAACTTTGCGCGACGCCAGTACTTGGATGGGTGACCGCCCGAACCGATTTACTGAAGTTTCACTTCTATCGTGTGTGAATCGCACACACACCTTTTTTTTTTAATGATTTAACTATACTTTCCCTAATTAGTACAACGGAACACGACGAGCCCCCCGGCCCCGAGTTCGTATCGGCCGGCGTGTCGCTGTTCGTGGGCGGCGGCACGTGCGGCGGCGGCGTGCTGTACCGGCAGAGGACCGCGCCGGCGCCGCGCCCGCCCGCGCACCTCGTGCCGCCCGCCAGCCACGACCGGCTGTGGATGTGGAAGTGCTTCAACTATACGTAAGTGTTGTAGAATTATCTTAATACTAGCGGCCCGCCCCGGCGTCGCACGGGTATAAAATTTTCCCGGTAATTTTTCGATTTTTTCTCTTTTTTTACGAGTATATATTAAGATATATAAATCTCGTGTCACAATGTTTGTCCTCAATGGACTCCTAAACCACTTAACCGAAATAAATTTCGCACACCATGTGCAGTTCGATCCAACTTGAGAGATAGGATGGTTTTTACGGCGAGAAGAATTCGAATAATTTCCGGGAAAATTTTATACCCGTGCTACGCCCCGGGGCGGGCCGCTAGTAAATAATAAATATTTCCAGACAATTCACACAACAACATCCAGCCCCGTGGTAAGCTCTAAGCTTGTGTTACGGGTACTAGATATCTGATATACTTAATATAGTCATACATATATAGATATTTTTATTATACACTAGCGGCCCGCCCCGGCGCGGCGTCGCACGGGTAAAAAAAGTTCCCGGCAATATTTCCTTATTTGCTCACCGTTAAGACAAGAAAAACATTTTAAAACCAAAATCAGCTTAATCGGCCCAGCCGTTCTCGAGTTTTAATCAGACTAACGAACAACAATTCATTTTTATTTATATAGATATTAAACACCCAGACCAAGGAAAGATTGCTTGCAGAATATAAACACTTTCACCCTCGGCGGGAATTGAACCCGCTACCTCTTGCGCCGCAAGCGGACCCTCGCCCACCGCGCCACTGAAGCACTCAATTGCTTCCGGCGCAAGAGGTAGCGGAGTTCGTTACCCGCCGAGGGATTGAGTGTTTATATTTACTCTTTCTCTTTGGTGTTTAATATGTATAATAATAAAAAATACCTATGTATGTAGGGAAGTCTATTATTAAGTATATCAGATGTCTAGTACCCGTAACACAAGCTTATATCTTACCACGGGGCTAGATGTTGTTGTGTGGATTGTCTACTTAACATTTCTATTTTATCGCAGTCAACATGCTTGAATCAGAATGAAGCTTGTAAAAGACGAAATTGAAACTCTTTCATAGGTACAATATTCGTTTTCTGAATGCGCATTCACTCGAGTTTTTGCTGGGTCTTGAATTGCTATGTGCAACAGGTAACTTTGTGCAAACCAATAGAAGGATTTTTGTCTAATATTGCCTAATTTAAATACGTTTAAACTTGACAATGTTTTTTTTTTATTTATTTACTAGGTGTATTTATCACAGATTTATAAGTTTGAATGCTGGATGTAAAGTGGCTAGTGAATTTCAAAATATCTTTAAGAGCAGTTTGTTTCTTTTCGAAAATATGAATGTTTTCTTTCAGTCAATAGCAGTATGAGCAAATCAAGTAGCAATAAATTCTTCCGACCCTTTACATGTGTGATGTAACAATACCCACCATATCTATCTGTCTGGTAACGATAAGTGAACCAATTATATGTATTTTTCACTAAGAGAAAATTGAAATAGGATGGGTTTAAATGTATATTTAAATAAAAACAATACTAGACGATAAAATGACTCATAATAACTCATCAGCCGGCTTTCAACGGCGATTTTCTCTCTATTCCACCCTGGATAAGATAAGGACATGGAAGAATGATACGTCTTTTGCCTTTGAAGGAAAAAGATAAGACAAGTACACTCGATCACTTCGCGCAACTATTGGCACTGCACGAAATCTTCATAGTTTGTCTTTATCTCGAATCATGTAGAATCGTTTATTCTCTATAATGTGAACATAATAAAATGGCGTCTGACCTTGTCTATAAAGCAAAATTTAAAACTTTATTCTATAAATGTCAATGTCATTTTAATTTCCTACTAAAATTTATGAAATAAAATACAAAACTCGACACTGGCAAATTGTTGCTTCCAGCGCAAAGTCCAATTACAAGAAACTAAACTGAAACAACTGCAATCAAGAATTACGATATGAATCAATTTACCGATTACCTAATTCGGGAGTTACTCACGTAAATTCAAAAGGAATTATAAAAATCATGCCACAAGGTAAAAAAGTATTTTCTATATCGACAAAATTCTGGGGGTTAGTTTACAGACTATTCCTATCTGGACAAAGTTTCTTATCTTCCTAGACAACAATCGCCGTGCTAAGCCGGCAGGTTTTATGTACTGTAGAATCAGTAAAACACGGACTATGAAAGCAAAATAAATTGAATCTCAGTAAAAAGCTATTCACAAATAGGACGGAGACGGACGCAAAAGTTTATTTTATTTTTTTCTATCATTCATTGAATCACAAACGGGTCCTCTGCTTTTAATGAGCTTAGTTGACTAAGTAAATTTAAAAGTTATAGCGCTTAGTTTACTGTTTTGACGTCCTGTTTATAAAGTGCACTTTAAAATAAGTATTGTAGAAATGTAGAAGTCTATATTTGTGTTTATACTTTTTAACTAAAACGAGTTTAAAAAAAAATGAAAAAAATTGCTGAATAAAATATAGATTCAAAGGTACCCAATTGCCCTAGACCGTCTAGTCTATCCATCTCTTAGCCCAATACCTCCTAGTACCTCAAAATTAAGCCACTGCCGGGAAAATACCATACTATTCTTGCGTGAAAATCCTTACAAACACGCTAAATATAAGAACTTAAGCCCCGATTTCACCATTTCACAAAAACAGTTTAAATAAACCAAGTTTAAACATTAGGCGGTAAAATGAGTATAACCTGATCTGATCGCGTTTAAAGCCAATGGTGAAATGGAGGTTAGTTTACAGACTATTCCGATCCGTTGATAACTCCGCAATAAACAGTCCAAAAGTTAGCCCATATAAATCCGTAGCCCGCTGATTCATCTGTCGGCCCGAGTAAGTTATGCTCTGCTCCATGACAAACGATCCTGGCTTGATAACCAGCCCAAATGCACTGTCCCGCTCTAACTTATGTCAGCTAGCTGGGATGGAATGAGAAAACATTCGCGTTTTATGAAGACAAACTGTGACATCTAGTTCGTATTTTACCGTTGCATGTGTATGCTTTCGGTAGCTGATTGAAAATATTTGTGTACCTTTGCACATTGTGGATCAGTTCATAACATAGATCTTGTTTAGCAAATCGTGCAACTCCACAATAGCTGGCTGCTATAAATTATACACTATAACTGGGTTCTTGGTACAGATGGTATAAGGTATAAACAGCAGTAGGTTTTTCTCTTACCCTACATTCTACTACTTGCAGCATGGCTCAATGTAACTAATTTATAATTAACTTATATATGACCGCCTCAGGAGCGCGGTAGGCGATCCACGTGCGGCGCAGGTAGCGGGTTCGATTCCCGCCTGATGTATATACATACACATAGCACATGCGTTCTCTTTTAATAGAAAATGTAACTATATTTGTGTGACTATTATATTAAGTATATCAGATGTCTAGTACCCATAACAAAAGCTTAGAGCTTACCACTGGCCTAGATTGTCCGGAAATATTTATTTATTCAGAAAATAAGTGCTATTTTTGCATTTATAAGGTTTCAGGTTAAACAGCAATAATGACTAACCCTAATAGTAACAGACTTCTACCTATTGTCATTAATAAGTAAACTTTCACACACGAATCTGTCTCTGTCAATATTGCAACGGAATATCAAATGTATCGACACATTATTCAGAGGACATGACAAATAGCTCGGGCATTGCAGGCGTCCTGTTTTGATATGATAAAGCGAAACCCAACGTCATTTCAATACAGAATTGATATAGATTTATTGGGTTTAGCTTTGATGTAAGAATAAATTAAATTCAAGGGAAAAACTAGAAAAAAGGGGGAATTCATAAATTGATAATGATGATGTGTCCACATAAGAGTTTTCTTGTTCGATTCAGATTTAATTAACAAATCAATCAATAACATAATACTAATAAAATAATTTATTCAATTGTAATTTGTAAAGTAGTACAATTTTTACTATATATCAAATTATATTTTTTTTTTGTAAATATAATATGTAATTATAGCACATACAAATATGATTTAACTTTTTTTTATGAATAAATTAATATTTGTATTTATTATATTTATACGAACATGCAGCAAAAAGTTTATTAAATGCATATTTTGGTGAGAGCAACCATATTATGTCTTTCATTTGACGCTTGGGTGAATTACAAATATTCCGTAGCTGATCATAAGTTTTAACCAACGAATAAAGTCCCCCATATCTTGCAGTTAGGTACGGTTGAACTGACTGGTCATTTTGATTTATGTAATTGCGACTGTGGGGTACCAGCGCTTTGGTTAAATAACTCAGCAGAGCGTTGTAGAACTTTTTGTCACATTTATAAAAAAAAAAATTGTGCACTTTTATTTTAACCAGATAACCAGATATGGGAAAAATTTACGTTATCAATCGCAATAATAATTATAAACTTAAATCCCAATTTAATCAAATATTGAATTATTTATTTAAATTATTACTTGATTTATTGATTTCGAAACTGAAATCAAATTGAAAAATATAAAAAACATTTTTCTCTGATATCTGGTGATTAAATACGATTAATCAATTAAAAACTATAGTGCCACGACACGTACACACAATATCTCTGTTGAATTAGTTGTTATCTAATTTTCATATCTTAATTGGTATACCAGTGCGATGAGCTACCCTTTGTTAAAATGTACGTGTAGCGTGCATATTAACTTATGTTATAATTAAATTCTGTCAGTGAAAAAATAAAGCGTAAATCCGCGTTAGCTGAGTTTTAAGCTCCCTATTTTCACACTACGAGGGTCGTAAAAATAGCGCCGTACCAGCATAATCCTATTAAAACAACAAAAACATGGAAATAAGACAAAAGAGATGTACAAAAGCGTATGTAAATTTAATTCGTTATCTGCTCTACGGTATGCTATTAACATTCACAGTCAACGATAAATAATTATATTACACAATAAAGTTTTTACATGTTATCCACATGGATATTTTATTTACTTATGTTATAATGATGTAATCGCATTATAATAATAATAATATTCTATATCCGATAACAATTTTTTTTGGATATAGAATATTATATTCAAACGGCAGCGACATCCACTGCTGGAGATATCCTCCCACGAAAATATCGACGCTGAAATAAAGTGGCTCTGGCTACAAGGCCTAGGATATAAAAAGAATAGATTACATTTATTGCATTATATACATTGTGGTTACATTGTTGTTACGTGTTCAAAGTATCAATGTATTGTGCTCTGCAATGAGCTTGCAATAGTATTAGATATGTACATTTCTCAAAAATTAAAATAATAAAATGTATTGTCACCAATAATAATAATTAGGTATAATAATGCCAAAGACTTATTTGTTTGAGGCAGGAATAGAAATGAGGTTATCATGAATACCAAATAGTGCATGTAAATGTAAACCTACCAATAGTAAATGTATCTTACAATTTAGATAATGGTAGGTATATTTGAAACTTGGTTGAAAAAACGAAAATACCGGTCCGGTGACCACCTGAACACACTCCAAGATTCTCTCATTGTTCCAGCGCCCAGCTATCAACAGACGGGGTCACGATCACCGCCCCTTCAGAAGCCGGTCGCTGGTCACTGTGGGCTTTGTCCCTCTCCAACCGAGGATTGCGCTTCTCCGAGCCGAAGACCATCAACGTATTCCGACCTATCCAACTAGACTTCTCGCTTCCACCTGCGTTGAAGGTCGGTGAGACCGTGGAGGTTGACGTGAAGATCACCAATAATATCAACAATTGTATGGATGTAAGTATTAGTGAATTTAAATAGGCTTATAAGAATCCGGTTCTGCCTCTCCCTCTCTCTTTCGGCTTTGTTCTTCTCCAACCGAAGACTAGAAAGAAAGAAAGAAATATGTTTATTTTTAACCTTAATCAAACAAAAACTACAACAACTTAGTACCTACATAATATATTAAACTAATAATACAAATTAGGTTGGTAATGATTGAGGTCAAGAACACAAAACGCTGGTCTTCCGCCGTTTCCTAACTACATTTCCCTGAATCGCAGACCATCAGTGTGTTTCCACTGATCCAGCTGGACTTTCTCATACCCCCGTTTTTAAGGTCTGTGCGTCTGTCTGGATGTGAAGATTACAATAATATGTATGTCGCAGTCATCTGGTTGTATCTGCTATTTGATTGTATGACTGGCGCGTTCATTGAATGACGACATTTATTTGAATTACTAAGGCTGAACGTTGATTGAACAAGCGTCACTCAACGTCCAACTAGTAGTAAGTACATTATATGGATGTTAGTATATAGAAAGAATTTCGGAAAAAGGAGGCGGTTTTCGTGATTTTCGTCGTTTATTATTCTTATTGTTTTAAACATTTTTTTTTTGAGGCACTGATTAAAATTTTACAAGTATCAGTTTTGTAATTCTCAATCTATCTTCAATAAGTCCCTATTATTGATACCAAAAGTCTATTTATGTTTTTGCAAAAGCTCAACTTATATTTATTCATCGAAAATATCCACTAATATGTATGTATCCACGATTTCGTTATTTCGGTAGAAAACAGCCTGTAAGTTCAGTTCATCATTTATCTATCTTATTTGTAATTCATTTGAATTTAGTTTTACCGTGTGCAGTTAAAACCTAATTATTTGTTACCTAACTACTCGACGTCATTTTATAAATAACATAAAGTCTAGAGCACTTTCCAATTTTTTATTTAACCAACTATCAAAAGTTCTTTATAATGATAAAATGAAATGATCGCATAGACCATTGAATGTGACCTGATTACTCCAATAATGCATAAAACAGAATGTTTATCGCGCAGTCAACATGGTTCGGTAAGCCGTTAAAGAGCCGCTGGAACGGAAAGCATGACTCACTCAATTGCTAAAATAGGCCTCGACTAACCAAATCACGATTTGGTAAATCGGGAGTTTGGAATGAACATTTTCAATTAGTTACTAATGTTGTAATTTGTCAAATAAGCGGCCTGCGGTTTTGCCTTATGCTATTGATTTGCTTTTGTTGTACGGTATTGTGTTAATAATAATTATTTGGAAAAGTACTAAGGAAGTTTTATTTGGTACAGCAAATACTCGTATGCTCGCTCGGCTGGAGTTGTGATATAGTATATCAAATATAAAAAATTAAGACTTAATGAATTTTAATTGTTTTAAACTCATTTGTAAGATAATGCCACAGGGAACATACATTTATTGTTAATTGTGTAATAGGAGCTGGGTACAAAGTTTTGCTACTATTTTATACGATATATTTTCATTTTTGTATTCAAATATTAGGAAAGTAAGTATATTATAGTTGGTGACCACGGATCGCCAAGCGCAGCATAGGACGTCCACCAACTGGATGGAAGGACGATTTGGTAAAGGCAGGCTGCCTCTAATCGATATAACAGGAAGTTTTCGACGGAGGCTATATCCAGCAGTGGACATCCTACAGCTGATATGATGATGATGATAATTATAGTTTTTAAAAGAGAACTTTCATTCAGATTTTTTTTTAGTTTGCACCATTTTAAAATATGTTATTTAAACAAGTTAGTAATTCCAGAAATAAACATTTGAAGAATGAACCAGAGTGTAAATTAACCCGTTAATTACAACTGATTTATTTTAGCTCGCCAATGAGCTCATTCTCCATTAAAATTTAATGTCCAATCCGATTTGGAATTGGTTTTTAGTCGCAACCGAGTGTGCCATTTCAATTCTGTAATTTCGAGTCCACTGTCCTATTTTATTGTTTTAATCTGGATAAATTCAATTAATCCAGAGTTGTTGATTTTATTAATGACTCTTTGGGAAATTAAATCTAAAAGGATTCTGAAATATATTATTTTGACCCCGTGAATGATGGTATTTTACAATAGAATTCCTTAGCCTTACTATAACAAAACTTAGATTTCGTTTACAAAATTATTATGGTTTCAAATATAGAAAAATATCATATTTCTGTATTTAAGATCCTGTTACATCTACAGACATAAGAACCTTAATTAACCATTGTCTTATAATATTAATCTATGCAAAAATTTACCAACATTGAATGACATTACAATAAATTTATCGCACTATTTCTGGCACCTTAACAAAATTCTCCTCAAAATTTGCGAATTCCAATCTTAAATACGAATAAACATGAGCTGAGCTTTTGTTTGCAGAATCTCATTTTCATACAATTACGAAAACTAGCAGTATTTACTTAGGATCCTGACTATTACGTCTTTGTTTACTTGTTGTTCTGACTTAGCTGTGTACCTATAGCATAGAATATTCCACATGCCTGGCTAACTTGATGCCTGTTTATTTTAACTCTGACATCTAATGTGGTTGCTTTGTCTAGGCTTCTTAACGGCTTGTTTGCGCTCTGTACATTAATAAAATACCTTATTTTATTGTTGTAATAGGATAAATTACCAGCACTAGCGCATACAGTAAACATCTCCTTTTTAAGGGATTATGGCATTTGTGACCTTTATGATTAAGAAACTCTTTTCTCGATTTGAAGGATTCGTCATAGATAAAACTGCTAAACTCTAATCAAGAAACTTTTCTGCTCTCTGGCGCGATCTTATTTATATCCTCTCATCATCTCAGCCGTAAGACGTCCACTGCTGGACATAGGCCTCCCTCAAAGATTTCCAGTAGTTTCGGCTGGCAGAGGCCTGCATCTACCGTGAGCCCGCAGCCTTCACCAGATCGTCCGTCCATCTAGTTGGTGGACGTCCTACGCTGCGCTTGCCGATCCGTGGTCTCCATTCTAGAACTTTTCGGCCCCAACGACCATCTGTTCGGCGTGCTATATGGCCTGCCCACTGCCACTTCAAAGAGCTAATCCGTTTGGCTATGTCGGTGATATATCCTCTATTATATTAAATTTTTTATATTTTCAACCATGTATTCTATCTTTGGTTGATAACGTTGTTTTATTAAAATTAATGCCCTGGTTCTTGATTTGCTTTATTAGGAAGTCTAATCAGTTCGTTCTTCATTCTGATGAATATTTCTATAGGCCTAATAAGTGAGAATAGTTGTTACGCTACTTTAAATATATTTTAAATATCTATTTAAAGATACCCCTCGTGACATAGATTGTCTCGTGTCACTAGTCGCCATTTTGAATTTTCACTAACGTCATGTCTTTAGTGACTCTGGCTGGACTAAGAGAAACCGATCGAAGTATGAATCATTTAATCGGCCCAGGCGTTGGGTCTGTATAGTGTTACAAAGAAACTTTCATACATAGACAGATAAACACAGTACCACTCTTTTGCGTCACACAGTACTCTCTTTTGGGTAAAAATAAAGATCCTTCATGGATTATGTGCTCAAAATTTTGCTTGCATATTGGGTGCAATTATTAATCTTACCACGAATTCCGTCTTGTTTATTGGACAAGAATTAAAAGAAATCGCGTTGCAATAACATAAAACAGCTGACTATAAAATAGCAGTTCTTTGATTCAAGCCCATTTCAAGTTTCCGTCGTCACGTGCCTCATAGATTTGTTTGTGATATTATGGCTGAAGCCGTGAATCCCCGGCTAAGCCAGCCGCCCGCGAATCCCGCCGAATGGGGCGATTAGGCAACATATCCGGAATCACTTCAAGCTCCGATCAGATTTTGAAATGGTAATTGGTTAAAGCAATTAGCCCGGTGTAACGTTTCGTAATTTAAACGACTGCTTACTTGTGTTTGTTTGTTGTGTTATATTTGGACGCTATAGCAGAGTTTGATTGGTTTTCTTCACACAGAAGGTGTTTTTGTTACTATAACTTATGTTATTGTAAATAACATAACATAACGCCAAAATATAAAAGAATTGATTCGAAATTGCGTGAACGTATAAACTTGAAATAATAATAAAAATGTATTGAGAAGTAAATTGCATTAGACGCAACGCGACATTTGTCATGTGCCAATGACATAATGATCTAATTCTGATCACCGGCCGATCTTTAGAAACAGCCTACGGAACTATCAAAAATAAAATAGCTCAACACAAACTACTGAAGACAATCAAAAAGGAAACAAAATATTTTGATAAATATTTTCGCCTATCTATCAATTTCCTCGCAGTTAAAAGTACCTGCTCTTGAACTTAAATGGTATAAAATTAGCACTTTTTCAATTGACGCCATTCTTGCAGGTAACAGCACTTCTAGCTTTAAGCGCTGGAGCGGCGTTCGCAAGTACCGGAGCCCTATACGTCACAGAACGCCTTCGACTCGGCCCTAGAGGCGGCACTCAACTGGTCGTGAGAGTTTCCGTCAACACTCCTGGCAGGAAGAATATCACTGGTAAGTTTTACGTCATACTAATTGGTCATCTGTAGAGATAGATACCGGGTAGATGACTTGGTAGCGGTTTTTTTTATGATAGTTTTGCCTTAATTTGATCACAATCTGACCTGATGTAAAGTGACGATGTAGTCTAAGATGGAGCATGAAGACCTAGAAGGTAGATGGCTTCTCCGGGCCACATTACGAAACACGAAAAAATCGCTTCACGCACTGGCCCAGCCCGGAGGGTGGTGACAAGCCGCGGCCGAAGCCTCCCACCAGAGACTGTTCTTAGCACCACCCGGAGGTCACGTGTAAGAATTCAGAGGGTTACCACTTACGGACGTGAACAGACAAAACCTCCAAACGGCGACGGTACGACTCTAAAAGGGCGTTTGCGAGTGCTGGTGCCCTATACGTCAAAGAAGGCCTTCGACTCGGTCCCAAAAGTTTCACTCAGCTGGTCGTGAGAATCTCTGACATGACTCCTGTCAGAAAAATTATCACTGATAAGTTTTAAGTCTTACGAATTGGTCATCTGTAGAGACAGAAACCGGGTACTATGACTCGGTACTGGTAAGACTAAAAGGCGTACTAAATGGGCTAAAAGCAATTAGTAGGGTTCAGACATAAGGACTCCTCTACATCCTCTAAATCCCTTGAAATCTTCTACGCCGATCCTCAAATGCTTTCCATTAAAAAAAGCAAACATCGTATTCCGCTAAAAAGTTCCACAAACTTATGAAGCAGCAAACAAAAAAACAGAATTACTTAAATAAAATATTTTATTTTTAATTTGCCAAACTATGTATGTATCTATGCTACTTAATCCACTGTTGTAAGAGTATTTCATTATGGAGATATACACAAAGCTACCATTACAACGAAACCCTACGTACAACCTAGAAATTGTAATTATAGATTCAAAATTCCTTTACCGCAAGCCTTTGCACGAACTGGGTCGGTAATTACTATGATAATTTGTACAAAACCAACACTTATAAATTGGCGTTTTCCTTAACGCACCCGCCCAAATCTCGCCTGGATAATCCGCGAGGCAAAATATTTTAATGAAGTTTTCAACTTGAATTCTTAACCTCGGTACCGGCATAATTGTGAAATTAAAAGCAACCAAAAAGTTGAAGGAAGTTCTGAAATCTATGGAATACCAGCCTTCCTACGCTGAAGTTTGTTGACTACATTTCTATTAACCTTGTGGTAATCATTAGGCGTGGTTCATAATAATTGAATGCAAACTAGAATATTACACACGATATATGTCAGTTAATCCGCGCTCGTTAGAGGCCGTACCTAATCTGAATTATCATAAACTAATTTTTTTTTTTTTTTTTTAAACTTGATTGATGTGCTTGCTTTTCGATTTTGAAAGTGTAATAGTTGTATGGCGCCATCTCGGCAGACAAGTCAAAGTATTCTTGAACCTGTAAAATTTTTCCCTGTTCTTCATTTCTTTTTAAATTCGAAATGTTAAAAATAAGTGAGGTTTCAAAAATCTAAAAGATTTATTTTAACATTCATTCTTGTTTCGATCACATAGTAAAAAAAAATTCATGTATTCACGTTATATGTCACTTAACAGCCATAGTACCAGCTCTGCTCTGTTAGGTACTCTAATAGGGTAGAAGAAGACTTTAAAATAACAATTAGTGCGTCATTTAGATAATTTTAAAAACGAATTTATATTTTTTTTTATCTTGCTAATTAAAAATCAATTAGAGACAACTGATAGATTGAATTGATAAGAGTTTTTTTTTATTTTTTTTATGAACCTGTGGTGTCCCGCAGGGCAAAAAAGGCCTTCCTACCTTCCTTCTAAACGTCCCTATCACCTGTTTAAGTTGTTTTTAAGATAATAGTTATATAATTATTTTATTGCCAATGTGAACAGGCCTTAGAAACACAAACATGTTAAGGTAGAGTTCATGTCGAATACAGGATATAAGGAGCGCATTATAACAACTGAAAGAAAACTTGTTTCCTTTGAAATATCAAAAATTGCATTCATACTAAAAAAAATCCCAAGCAAATTTTATTCGAACCCGTACTTTTAGAAATATAAAACTCAGTCGTGAGTGAGTGAATAGATGAATGATGAAATCGGGGATTAGTAGATATAAATAAAAACCTATGAAATTAGAACTATACATTTTGAATTAACCGAATAGGACATGATATCCTGTGAATTTGGTTAATTTGGTATATTCTAAACTCAAGTTATGAGGGTTAAAAAAACGACGAAATGTTAATATACGTATAGTAATGGTAGTATACACACGTACACTTGCCCCCAGATTACGAACTAATCAATAATTTTAGAACAATTCTAACAACATCTAGCCACGTGGTTATACTCTGAGCTTGTACATACTACTACCAGGTATGGGCCCTAAACGTCTGATATACTTAATATAATATGTACACATACAGATTTTATTTTTACTATTCATACATATTAATCACTCAGACCACTGAGGCAAAGAAAAAAGCTCAGAAAAAGACTTGCTGAACAAACTAAAACTTGGCCCCTCGGTGGGAATCTAACCTAGTACCGCTTGCGCCACAAGCAAACCTGCATCCACTGCGCCACTGAGGCAGTTTATTTAAAACTAAAGTTATTGATCAAAACATGTTCTCATCAAAATACTCAAATATTATATTGAGGTAGGTCGTATTTATCATCTTAACTAGCCTCAAATAACTGTTTGAAAATTTAACAATTTAATTGTTTCTATGTACCTATTTATGAATTTAATTTGAACTATGTATGTAGTTTGAAAGAAAGAAAAAATACACCTATGTTTTACTTTTAACTGATAAATAATTTATGGGCCTCCAATAGGGATGCTACTGAAATAATACAGCAAAGTAGGTAGCAATTTATGTAACAAAAAAGTTATAAAATTTTGCGAATAACTTAGTAATAATGCTATTTTGACATAAAAAAATACACCGATCCGAAATCCGAAATTGATATACAGTACAGTAGGTACTCAAAAGAAGCTTTGTATGCTGCATCCATTAGCTCAGCTTCATAAAATCACCACAGAAACACGATGTCTCCAAGTCCCGCATAATTCGCTTCATTCATGAATTAACCTCAATTTATACGGGATTACTCAACAAGTAATTTCAACACATTTCAGAAGCCATTCATGGAAATAATATAATTACAAATGTAACTTAATTTAGTCGATTTATAGGGTGGAAAAATTGATGAGCTCTGAAAGGGTTACTTTAAATCCAGATATGTTTTTTTTATTTACTCTTTTAATGCACTTTTGTTTCTTTTCAAAAATAAAGGAATGTGTCTTTTCAGAAAAAAAATACTATCAAATAAAGGATTTAAAGTAGTTTCCTTCCAAACCCATCTATTTTTCAACCCTTTATATAAAAGATAAACGACTTTTTACCGCTCAGTGATAAATCATGAAATCTGAGAAACTATAATACCTAGAAACTTTTAATTTGGCAGGCAAACAGGGGTTTTAAGCATGTTTAAAAGTCCTATGTTTTTGAAGTTATTCGCATTAAAGAAGTAAAGCTTTTAAATAGAAAAACATGAACACTTGTATATATTTTATTAATTTCATACCGTAAGGGAGAAAAAATGAAGTTGAATGAAATGAGTTTGTATGAAAGTTTTATGTTTAAGAGGTTACACTTGAAATTTAATTATAAAATAAATAAAGGTTTTAATTTTGAATAAAAGTTAACTATTTACTACCGTAATTTTTTTTAACTACTTGCACACTCCTCTTTTTTCATTATTCATTAGTCTAAATAACAAACTCGACGCGCATGAAATTGTGGGCGCCCACTAGTTTCCAATTAATACAATTTTGTTTGTGAAAACCGCAACATTGATTGTATAAACATATTGTATTATTTAATTGGAAACTTCGAGCGTTCATAATGAAAACCTCTTGACAAGTTGACAAGGTGAACTTTACATCTATTTTTAGGCACCTATTCAATTTTATTTAATACAATGTTAGGTACTGTTAAACCGTGATGGAGTGACTGTAATGATTGTTATTTACTAATTAATAACAAAAATTAAGAGGTTCTTTCCGACCAATTTTATGTACCACTTGAATATTATTCGTAATTTTGCTTAATATATATTCCATCCGACAAAATGGCCCATGGTTTCAATCGTAAGTTCCAAGGCCGACTCCAAGACATAAAACTCTTCATTTGGAATCTACGTTGAAGGGAAGTTGGTTGTTAGATGCTGTTGTCCGATGTCTACTATACAATCCACAATGTAACAAACAAATTTATAAAAAAAATGTTTACAATATGTCTATTGTAGTCTATAATAAGTTACCTGAAGCCTTAAAGGAGCTGAAGGGGAATATTTTTAAGACAAAACTAAATAGTTGGCTGCTTGACAAATGTTTTTATAGTGTTAGTGAATATCTAAATTGTAATTTATAATTATTTAACATTTTTTCTATTCATTTTTGTATTTAGATTGTAATTTAAATTTTATTTTTTGTTTATTATTTAATTTATTCTTTATTTTGTAGCTTCATAACATTGACATTTGATAATATTTGCATACCTGCTTGCGGGTTGAATACAACTATATCTAGTCCTTAAGTTCTTGACATGTTTGAAAAATTGTGTTCTGCAAATAAACATTTGATTTGATTTGATTTGATTTGATTTGATGTGTGTTGTTTACCAATCCACAATCCCTAGGGCGGAGAATCGGTTTGGAGATCTCTAGCTTGAACGTTGGCCTAGTCCCGTCAGCGAGCTGTTGCAACGATGCACATTAAACTATGCTTACTACTTTTTAATTTAAGCTCACTGTATACTCTGCTAAAAATAAAAAATACTTGTAAAAAAATTGTTCAGTACCATTCATTTTCAAGAAATTTATTTTTTAATTTTTTATATAAGCGCGAGTCTTTCGGCGATGCGATGGACGTCACATCACATCGTGAGTGTTAAATCACCTCAGTTTGTTCGCAGTTTTCCTCATTTTCTCCAATATCTCAGGACTACTAGTTCCATAAAAAACTTTTTTTTTCAGTCAGAACATTTATTGATGACTATAATATGGCTATGTACGGCATCAAAATACGATGTTGCCATGTTTAAAGGATATTTCGGCGAGAACGTCGTATATTATTTTGCTGCGATAACATAGCCTACAGCCTTCTTCAATAGATGTTTGATGTAAAATCGAAAGGTTTTTTTTTAATCTGACAAGTCGTTTCTGAGATGTTGGAGAAACTAGTGAAAACTGCTAATATATGACGACACGCTCAGTCAGGTATCTGAACCACTTGAAATAAATAAATACTTATGTAATTACAACAATGTTTTTGCGTCATTTTTAACCCCCTAATAAAAGAATGGTGTTATAAGTTTGACGTGTCTGTCACATACAGACACACAGACATGTGTGTCTGTCTTTCTGTCTGGAACATCATAGCTCCCGAACGGATGGAGCCATTTTAATTTAGTTTGTCAGTCAGTAAGGTGAGTCTGACGCGAGTGTTTTTTGACATCTTTCATGAAAATCGGTTGTGCCGTTTAAAATTATGGGGTTTAGAGTGGGGAAGGAAAACCGAAAATCTGCAAATATACTCGAGTGGTGTATCAAATGAAAGCGCATCGCGTGCACATTACACAATATTATGGTTTTTCTTACATTAAAAATTTATATTTTTATAAAATAAAAGCATACCTCAAATGTATTTTGAAATAGCATAGTTAAGCCTTTTTGATGTTCGTAAATAGATATCTTTGTCGCATAAAAATAAAACGCAATACTTGTAATACCTATGTGCTTGCCTGAACGCAGATACCAGGGCCTCCGAATTATGAATTACAATTTGTGCTACTGCACTAAAATGTTTGCTCGAAAGTTTTGTACCGAGTGTTCAACATTTTGTCAATTCTGATGACAATTACAAACTCGGAGGCCAACTTTTGAAAGCGAGTTGAAATGTATCGTTCTGAGCACAAGCTTAGACAGGCACACTTAAAGCAATTTCTCATCCTTGTTTTCTTTTCAGAAAATATTTCGCTTCATTTTGTTGACATTGCAAACAATCTGAGCATCTCAGAGCTTGTGATGTTCACTTCAGTTTAACTTTGATATTTATGTATGGAGAGCGATACATAATGTAAGCATTTCATTTTCCGTAGGCAGGTGAGAGATTCTACATTTTCATATTAGCAGTGCTTGTTTATCAACAATTTTCAATAGTTTTTAGCGATTTTATTAGGTAGGTAGATTATATTAACCTCGTACTCACAAGATTTCTGAAATTATTTGATGGGTTATCTTGTTGCAGTGGCAGTAGAAATAGTGTATGGCACATAGATTATCGCTGTGATCAAAACTTTTTTGAGTTAAGATCGTATCTTAGCCAAGGCAGCTCAAAGAAAGGAAGAGTCCATTAAATAATCCGCACATAAGAATAAATAAGCAGTCAACAGAATTACATTGTACTGTTGCTACAATGCCCGAAGCGTAGCAACGCTGGTTTTCAGGCAACACCAACATAAGACAGACAGGTAATCGTGGTTGAGACTGCAAGAATACGATGGACAGAGATCGTTTCCAACAGAAACGATTTGATAACTACGAAGAAGACCACGAAAATGGAAATGAAACTTAATAATTCGACTTCTATTAGTAGGCAACAACACACCAAAGAATCATTTTCAATCCATAAAAAAACAAGAGAATACAAAAAAGTCCTTTTAAAGCGATAATTCTTCAATTCATGATTGATTTTACAAGATTTTTGGCACATTAAACAACACTATGTGCGATTTATTCAAATTTTATTTTCTCTTGTTCGTTTGGCACGATGTTTCTATAGTATGTGCGATTTATTCAAAGGTCATTTCTCTTTTACCATGCCCAGACATAAATAAAAATCATTTTTACGATACCATTACGGAGCGCATCAGTAAAACGGACATAATACCATCAATTCAGCACATCCATCAGAATTTTACGCGTGCTCGCAACTGAATAGTAATTTTATAGCAGAGACCTCTACACTCGTAAATTCTCTCATAATTTCTGTACTGGTGGGAATTGTTTTATCTCAGAACGGCGCTTTGGTGACGGGTTTTTATTATCTCTCTTATATTACTTTATGTTTATGTTTCCGATTTTCGTTTGCTCTAAGTGAGCTAAACGCACAATGCGTAGAATAAAATGGAAACAACATTATACGTAATGCTTATAAAAAATAATAAACTTAAATTTATTTTTTCATGGAATTTGTGTAGGAATAACCAATTGTATTAACATACAGGGTTGTTTAGGGTTATGCTAAACATTTTAGAAACAATTATGTATTATTGTTGGTAACTGGAAAATACAAAACAATAGAAAATTTCACATTTCATCACAAAATAAGCCTATTTAAACTAATATTATAAAGCTGAAGATCTCAGAAGCTACTCGTCCCATTTGAAAAATTATTTAAGTGTTTCATTGATCGAAGAAGTCTATAAGCTACTTTTTACAACGGGAAAATCCAAAAACAAGGGCAACGCTGTGGCGTGAAAAACTAATCTGATTATACATAATATCTATATTATATTAAATAGATTTATTCTAATAATTTGGAGTTTAAAGAATACTACCTACATAAATCATATAAAGGTATTCCAAAATAATTAAAGTCAAAGTCAAAACGTTTATTTCCTTCTAAACACATAATATACATGGACAGGTCAACTGAAAATTAATAAAACTAAATTGCTTGAACAAGAATATCAAGGAAATAACATTGTCTTGACAGTTCGCTTAAATTTTTTATACTGAGTTGAGAAGCGAAGAGAACAACACAGCTTTATCAGTTATTACAATTTTTTTACAATTAAATAGCAAATATATTTTGACAAATTAAAATTAATTTCTACCGTAACTATAATTAAAATCACTTAGCTTTTAGTTCACTGGCACTAGTAGCAGAGCTCCGCTCTGGTCGACAGCTGTTCAAAAAGTGAATCAACGACCCGAGCGGTCGCTCTTTTATAGCAAGGAAAATAACCTTTTTTAGCAAAAAGGTGTTTTTAAAAAAAACGTTGTTAGAAGTAGTTTTCTTTACAAAATATCATTAAAATATTTCTTATTATCACTATACACATGTAGTTTCGTAAAATACGTTAATAATAATAAGCTTTACGTACTAAAACATATTATTGTGAATCAAAACAAAAACATAACCTCTTTATCAACTTAATGTTTTCTAAACTCATCCAAATCAAAGTTAATTGTTATATTCGTTATTTAATCAGAGCATATACATAACTTTAAAATATTTTGTATGTCTTGTCATATGAAACCCCATTAATTTCAAGAAATATATGACAATAATCTAACGAGTGCTTACTAGATTATTGGAAAGATTCGAGTTCGTGGTTTAGGCCCCCGGTGTGTAACGCCCCCGTCGCGTCGTGGAGGCACCCGATTTAGTTTTAGTGCGAAAGAAGTATTGGTTGAATATTTTTATCCAAAGCAAAGTCTAGCAAATTGTAATCTAAATTATACGTGTTATTTCAAAGTACATACAATGTGCCATATATAACGTTTTAGATTTAAGGTATCTGTAAGTTATAAGTTTTATTATTCTAAAAAATAAATTGAAATGATTATAAGTGTCTACACAGAGAGATTCAAAGTTTTAGACTTTAATTTTGACGAATTCGGCTGTTATAACTTAATTGGAGGTTTTGTCTGTTCACGTCCGTAAGTGGTAACCCTCTGAATCCTTACACGTGACCTCCGGGTGGTGCTAAGAACGTCTCTGGTGGAAGGCTTCGGCCGCGGCTTGTCACCACCCTCCGGGCTGGGCCAGTGCGTGAAGCGATTTTTTCGTGTTTCGTAATGTGGTCCGGAGAAGCCATCTTCTAGGCATTCATGCTCCATCTTAGACCACAAGATACAAAATCATTTATTTCCATTGTTTGGTTTTACAAATCTTAGAAACTTTAAAAATAAAATACAAAAAAAAACATAAATAAAGATAAATAGGAAATAAATTTATCGTATCTGGTCGCTTCGCTTTTTTACTCTAGAGCATAGAATAATAAATTGACTAGAGTAAATCAGCGGTTAAAAACTTAAGCACATTTTTGTTCTGAAACTTTACAATAATCATTTGATAGTTTTGTTTTTGATTTGCTGTTGGAACAGATTCCCGGAATTTTTAAGGTTTTGGTTCTTACTAATATTAATTATCCACTCGCTCTCTACCTGATATTTCATTGAACGCTACACCGGAGTGCACAGTTAACCCCTAAATTGTATATTTCCAGTGGAAGTAACCGGGTACAGTGCTGACAACTGCTCTGTTTCGTACACGTCTTTCAACAACGAGACCCTTGTTGGCTCCGTCATCAGATCTGCCAGCGTGTTGGTGCTGCCGGAAGGACTACATCGAAGCGACACACAGAGCGCCTACTTCTGTGCTAATGGTGAGTTTACCTAAACTGCACAATGTTGTGGCATTGGGGAACCACGTTAAAAACCATAATTGTGACTTAAAAATAAATAAATATTTCCGGACATGCCACACAACGACATCTAGCCCCGTGGTAAGCTTGTGTTACGGGTACCTACCAGACATCTGATGTACTTAATATAATAGACATGCATGTTTATCTATCTATAGATGTTTAAAAGTTATGGGGTTAAGAGTGGGGAAGGTAAACCGAAAATCTGCAAATATACTCGAGTGGGGTATCAAATGAAAGCGCATCGCGTGCACATTACAAAATATTATGGTGTTTTACTTTTAAGGAAATTATTGCACTGGAATCGGGTTTTTCTTAAATTTTAAATTTAGATTTTTGTAAAATAAAAGCATACCTCAATTTGTATTCAGATCAGCCAGCTGTATAGATATACATGTATGTCTATTTTATTCTTTATTATACACAATTAATACCCAGACCAAGGGGAAAGTGCTTGCAGAACATACAAATACTTGACCCCTCGGCGGGAATCGAACCCGCTGCCTCTTGCGCCACAAGCAGACCGTCGCCCACCGCGACACTGAGGCAGTCAATTATAATTTATATGATCAATAAATGACTATTATGGTTACAGAATCGTTGGTATTATTATTTATTATTTTGGCTAAGGCAACTTGGATGAAATTAGCAAGGACACCAGAACTTGAAATTAGTGCGTCCTAATACTGGCTAAATTTATTAACCCCAGACGCAAAACGGGGTGGTTTAAATATAACGTGTGTATTATGTGGTCTGTCCATGGTCTGTCCATCATCGTGGCTCCTAAACGGATGAACCGATTTTAATTCTGTTTCTATGGCTTGAAAGATAAGTAAGCGCAGAGTTTTTTTACTATGTTTAAAAAAAATATTTCTCGTTTTAAAAGTATGAGGAGTTAAAGTGGCAATTTAAAATCGAATGCTTACAAATATACCCATGTTGGGTACCAAATGAAAGCTCAGAACTTATATGTCACGGAACAGTTTTATGGAAACCGGTTATGCCATTTAAATAGTATATAAGGAGTTAATTTTTACCCGAGTGAAGTTGAATAATGGTTATTTGACAATTAATTGACACTTTGGACCTTATTTTAATTTAAAATTGATTGAAATTTATTTGATACTTTTTGCGTACTTGACTACAGGCATAAACAAACAAAAAACAATCCTCAGATACCTATAATATTTTAACATATAAATTTGTTGGTAAATTATTGTTTGATTACCCTCATATTCTTACAGTAAAAAAGATAAATATATTTGGAGGTTTTGTCTGTTCACGTCCGTAAGTGGTAACCCTCTGAATCCTTACACGTGACCTCCGGGTGGTGCTAAGAACAGTCTACCACCAGGGTAGGCTTCGGCCGCGGCTTGAAATGAAATGAAAATATTTATTAAAAGTGAAAGACACAAATAACAATGGCTAATAAGCTAATGTTCAGTGTTATCAAATCCTCGTCAAATACAATGCAATAGGTACATAATTTGTAAACAATTATTATTCCTATATCTACCTATCTATTTATTTAGGCATGTAACGATCAGGTAGGTTCGTTTTATGATAAATTTTAAATTTACTATAATCGTTTGCTAGGAATTCACTTACAGAGTATATGGTTGTATCTAGCAACAGAATTTTCACGTTATATAAAAACGATCGTTCACAATTCATGAGTCTAATGCATACCGGAAGCTTGTTAAATAGCTTGGGGCCGATAACATGGGGTTGTTTCTTAGACATATATCTTAGTCTATGGGCAGTTGATTCTAAATACATGTGTCTATTTGTATATTTGCTCTGACTTCCCCTTACTATAAATTGTGAGAAATTTTGTTTTACAAACTTTAATATTTCATAAATATATAAAGCAGCCGATGTCAATATCTTTTCATCCTTAAAATGATCCCTACAGGATTCTTTGTATTGAGCATTCACAAGTACTCTTATCGCTCTTTTCTGCATTTTTAATACTCTTTCACAGTCAGTAGAGTTTCCCCATATTATTATTCCATAACTCAATATAGAGTGTATATATGAGTAATAAATGTCTTTCAGATTTGGCTGGGATGTGATAGGCTTCAGTTGTTTTAGAGCATAAATGCCTTTAGCCATCTTCGTACAAGTGGTGTCAATATGTTTTTTCCATGTTTAAGCCGGATCCAGTTCAAATCCTAACAATTTCGTCAAATTTGCACTTTCTATTGATTTACCACTTTTCATGGGAATACTTACACTTGGTACTCTGTTAGAAGTGGCGTTGAAGATCATAATGTTAGTTTTTTCTTCATTTAAGGTTAGGCCATTCATCTCAAACCACCAAGACCCACCCAAGACGCTAATTGTGTCACTCACAGTTATTAACAGTTCATCTAAGGTATCTGTTGAAACCACTAATAGTTGTGTCATCTGCATAGTGTATAATGTCTCCAGTGATATCCACCTGTGCCACATCGTTTAAAAACCACCCTCCGGGCTGGGCCAGTGCGTGAAGCGATTTTTTCGTGTTTCGTAATGTGGCCCGGAGAACCGGACCTTCTAGGTCTTCATGTCCTATCTTAGACCACATCGTCACTTTACATCAGAGAGTCAAATGAAGACTTATCGAGCATACAAATAAAAAAAATATTTACCTTAAGATGATAAACACCATTTTCCTTTTTCCAGAACACCTAGCAGTTTCCTCCCGTGGTTCCTGGGAATGGCAATGGGTAGCTGCTCCAAGGAACAGAGCTGGTCTGGTCTTGGAGCTGCGGTCTCAAGGCGCGGCGCACGTGGCATTGTCGGCGATAAGAGGACCTTCCGATTATATGTACCGAGTAGTCTTCGAGAGAAGTAGGGTTTGGATTGCTAAAGGAAAACATGGTGAGTTATCAATGAGTTATCTTTATATATATAATTCTTCTGTGAGTGTGTATGTCACTGAACTTCTCTCAAACGACTGGACCGATTTTGATGAATTTTTTTGTGTGTGTTCAAGCGGATCTGGGAATGGTTTAAATTCACAATACGGTCAACTGGATATTGTTTTTTGAGAAGTGGGCGGGACAACGTCTGTCGGGTCGACTAGTATATGTATATTTTATATCAATTTTGTATATACTGGAAACAAAATATCGCCAAGATCGGCAATATTGGCCATTGGGCTCCTTTCTCCCAAATTTCTCCCGAATTTTTCTTTTTGTAAATTCTATCACAGTGTCACCAAAATTACATGCACGATGATAAACTCCTTCAAAGTTTCAGTTTTATCAATTCTGACGCATTCAGTCAGTCATACTATTCTATTGATTAATGATTCTATCACAATGCATTCCACCGCGGGCACAGTGGCGAAAATATCCTCTTGTAGTCGTCGTACAACCCGGGCAAGGAAGATAAACTCCAAGAAGCCAGTATCGTGTTGGACCGCAACAACTTATACTGCGTTAATCGCAATGTTATACGGTTTGGCGAAGGCTGATGATGAAAAAGGAAGAAAATCTTGAGGTTTAAGATTCTTTATTCCTCATAAGAAAATAATTTCACTTACATGAGAAAACAATATTAACACTTAAAATTATCCATCTTCAGGCTTGTACACATACACTTACTTATAATATTCAATCACATATACATAAATTCTAAGCTATAAAATTAAAATAAAGTAATAATTTAAAATAAATAATATTTAAATATTATATAAGGGTAGGGGAAAAAACATCTTTATATATATATATAATTCTTCTGTGAGTGTGTATGTCACTGAACTTCTCTCAAACGACTGGACCGATTTTGATGAATTTTTTTGTGTGTGTTCAAGCGGATCTGGGAATGGTTTAAATTCACAATACGGTCAACTGGATATTGTTTTTTGAGACGTAGGACAGGACAACGTCTGTCGGGTCGACTAGTATAAATATAAACTAAGTAGTAAAAACAAAGGTATTTGTACTCCAATGTATTGTCTTGTTATTGTTTGCAGTTTGTATTTTATTTGTGGTGTACAATAAAGAGTTATCTATCTAGGGAGCCTATGGGCCCTTAGTTTTGTTACTGTACCTCATTTTATGTCAAATAAAGAAATTTTTTACTTTAATACAAAAAAATACAAAAATATTTATTTAACATCTCACACATTACAATTTCACTTAGCAGCGGTCCCCGCACGAGGCAAGCCTGTATAGCGGGAGACCTATTACAAATTGGAATTAACCGGGTATAGAAAAAGTGCGTGTAAAACTTTACTATCTATCTATCTATCAAAGGCAAAATCTTACATGATCCTTCCAGGCTACGACGTCCACCTAGCGAGCGCGGAGCAGACCGACGAAGAATGCGCCGGGGGAGACGCGTGGTGCGCGTGGTGGGTGTGGTGGGAGGGCGGGCGCCTGTCCGTGGGGCGCGGCGCGGCGCCGGCCGAGCGCCGGCTGCTGGTGTGGCCTCTCGCCAGCGACATGCGCATCAAGTTCGTGGGCTTCAGCGCGCTGTGGGGCGACAGCGCGGACTTTAGGTGAGTTATCTAAAGCTCCGCTTTTTTTTTACTTATTAGGCCACCACCGACACCACATATAACAAACAAAATTCGTAGAAATTTTATTCCATAGTTAATAGTATTCAAAATTTCTTACTTACCTTACTTAAATATCAGTGTTGTGCTCGCCTATTATAGGCACATAAATACTATTAACTATGGAATATGTGCTTTGAGGGAGGCCTATGCCTCCCTCAAAGATCTCCAGTGGTTTCAGCTGGCAGCGCCCTGCATCCACCGTGAGCCCGCAGCCTTCACCAGATCGTCCGTCCATCTAGTTGGTGGACGTCCTACGCTGCGCTTGCCGATCCGTGGTCTCCATTCGAGAACCTTTCGGCCCCAACGACCATCTGTTCTTCGTGCTATATGGCCTGCCCACTGCCACTTCAAAGAACTAATCCGTTTGGCTATGTCGGTGACCCGCGTTCTTCTACGAATCTCCTCATTTCTGATTCGATCCCGTAGAGAAACCCCGAGCATAGCCCTCTCCATAGCTCTTTGAGCGACTCTGAGCCTGTTTATGAGACCAATAGTGAAGCACCACGTTTCGGATCCGTATGTCATCACTGGCAACACACATCTGGCTTTACTGGCTTTACTTTTTTTTTACTGGCTTTTCTGTACACTATACAAATTGTACGAACCGTACACTTTCAAACAACGGGATATTTAACATTATTTAACGGTTTTTGAGTTTAAAACCACTTTTTTTCTTTTTAGAATCTGGAACTTCAACGAAGAAGCAGGGTTCTCTCAAGTGTTGGAGTTGGGATTGCCTCACGGAGTGGTGCCTGGCTCAGCGAGCGGCACTCTTCTCATCTCTGGTGGCTTGCATCTGCCCCTATACAGCTTCTTGACGGATTCTACGGACCAGTGGACTGAGGTGAGTTTGAAGATAGATGCTAACACGGAAGTTCACGGTTTAAAATGTACTTAATAAAAGATATTCAAGCAGCCAAAATTGCCTTAAAACATCTTGTATGCTCTGATACTTAAATAACTGAATTATCTTTTCTCTAAATTATTTTTTATTTGAAAATAAAACATGTGAAACAATTTATTCTTATTTTAGCTTTTAGTTCAGTATAATTAGTTAAAACCACTTTAGTACATTAGGTCCTTCTGCTGGCGTTCCCTAATCATATAAAACAATAATAATATTTATGTAAAGGTGTGGAGAGATTCTCAACTATCAGCAGCGTCAGCGAGTTTGGCACCGTTATTGGCCCTTGAACACATCCCGCATCTCGTCGATGACGCTGAGAAAGAACGGATCTTAAAGAAATTGCCTGAACAGGTTAGTTCAAAACTTGGCCATTTTACGCTATACATTCAAATTTAAGTAGATACTATGTTCATAGTCTTAATTTTTGCATCACATAACAAAAGCCTCCACCTAAATAGGTACCAAATAATAATATACACTATAAATCAAAAAAAACATTACTTTTCAGGTCCAAGTACTTCTATCCTTCCGCAAAAGCGACAACTCATTCAGCGACCACCCAGCAATCAGCAGTCACCTATCAACCATCAAAGTTCTCGAGATCCTCACCAAAATACAATCCTACTACCCAATAGACCCAGAACTCTTACTATCTATCAAGAAATGGATCCAATCGCGACAAAATCCCGATGGTTCGTTCACACCGCTCGCTGCTGATAAAGAAGTCGATTACTACCCCGTGGATATGAAGCAATCTAACGGGACACAACAAGAGGTTGACGTTAATGAGTATTATTATTATGATAAGGATGGGAATATGACGGATGAAGAGATAGAGTGGGAGAGGAGAGTTGAGGTGACTGCAGAGACGTTGACAGCGCTGCTTGAAGTCGGTGTTGAGAATCAGGTACGTGAACAATTTTACACATAATATAAAAAATATATATATTACACATAATATAAAAAGTTAGCGGACTGAAAATTCAAGACTGGATAGTTTATTTATTTAATGTGGTAATCTTCAATACAACTCAATGCAACCAAACTAAGTACATTTTATTAGGTTATTAGGTATCCAAATGTACTACCAAAACTATCAAAAATGTATTTACAAACTACTACCCAAAATTTGTTTTACAAAAAACTTATCTTGATATTAAAAACTCGTCTGAAGTAAGTTATCTGAATACAGTTAGGAGAAGACTAAGGTATTCCAAATTTTTTATCATTCTATGGTATTCTTGAGCTTAAGTGTTTATTATAAAACTTTATTTAGCTGTCTTTTGTTATAGGCTGATGCAAATGTGGCTGTAAAAGCACAAAGCTATTTGGAGAAGAACTTGCATAATCTGACGTCACCGGCTGCTCTTGCTGCTTCAGTCTTGGCTTTGGTTCTTGCCAGGTTAGTATCCCGAATTCAATTAGAATAGGTATTTATTATTAGAATATGGTTTGAAAATTAAATTTAAATTCATAAAACACTTTGTGAGCTTAAAAAAACTTTAGGATATAGACTGCCAATGCTTAAAATGTCTGTATGTTTAATGTTTAATTAGGAATACCCTTGCCCAACAGCTTTTTTATCTTGGATTGTTATTTTTCTACAAGATAATTCCAAATATTGTCGTATTTTGGGTAGAATTGACTGGAATTACTTCACCTGAGTACCTGCAAAGATATTTATAAACGCCACAAACACATAAACCATTGAGATACCAAGCTGATAAAGGGGCAATAACACTTTTTAACCCCCGATCAAAAAAGAGGGGTGCTATAAGTTTGACGTGTCTGACTGTCTGTCTGTCCGTTACATCATAGCTCCCGAATTCAATTTAGTTTTTTGTATGAAAGGTGAGTTTGGCCCGGGTGTTCTTAGACATGTTTCATGAAAATCGGTTGAGTCGTTTAAAAGTTTTTTGAAGTGAAACTTCTATAGAATCGTAGTGATTTCAAACCGGATGCAAAAAGATGAAACGGAAATGGTAAGAGACACAAATACAATGCTTTATTTAAATTTCTTTGCGCGATACTTCGTAGTTTCGTAGTTGAAACTACGAAGTATCGCGCACAGAGGTATTGCTGTATTTTATTTATATTATTTGCGATACTTCGTAGTTGAGACTACAAAGTATCGCGCAAAGAGGTATTGCTGTATTTTATTTATATTATTTTGTAACATACTTTATGTAATACACTTTATTGAAGTAATATAAATAATCCGAATAATTACAGATATATTTTTGTTTCTCTTAACATTTTAGCAGATGCGTTCATTTACCCTTTTTTTCTATTCGATATAATATCATAATTATAGTTCGTAAGTAGTAGACTCCAATCGTGCGTCAATTCTTCTTATTCTTTCGTCGATTTACTGAAGTTTCACTTCTATCGTGTGTGAAACGCACACACACCTTTTTTTTTATTTATTTTTTATTTATAAAAACAATAAAGTTTAAAAGTTATGGGGGTGAGAGTGGGGAAGGAAAACAGAAAATCTGCAAATATCAAGCGTGGTAGTAGTGTGCACGCGATGCGCTTTCATTTGATACCCCACTTGAGTATATTTGCAGATTTTCGTTTTCCTTCCCCACTCTCACCCCTATAACTTTTAAGCAGCGCAACCGATTTTCATGAGACATGTCTTAGAACACTCGCGCCAAACTCACCTTTCATACAAAAAAACTAAATTGAAATTGCTCCATCCGTTCGGGAGCTATGATGGCTCAGACAGACAGACAGACACACAGACAGAGAGACACGTCAAACTTATAACACCCCTCTTTTTAGTCGGGGCTTAAAAAGTAGCCTATAGTCTTCCATGATAATTGGGCTATCCAACACTGAAATGATTGTTCAAATTGGTAAAGTAGTTCCTTTTTGATATTAGTATAGATTGTAACCGTATTTTTAATCGATTTCGATTTGCTTATTTTTTTTTATATTTAATCATATCAACATATACTTTACAGAAGCCCCATGGTCCCCGAGGCACTGGTGATCCTCCGGAACGCGTCCACGACTGAGGAAGGCGAGTTCGGCTGGCCGGCGCCGAGGAAGGACGCCGCCGATTGGCTTCTGGAGGAGACTTCCAGAAACATCAAGACTACTTCTTACGGTAACTTGAACTTAAACAGATAAACAGACGATTTTTATAATTATACCTACTTTAACAGTAATAAAAATAAATTATGTATGAAGTATCTAGAGACTACTACTGAAAAACGCATTATTCATGAAATCACCATTCATTTTTATGGATATTTTGCACTTGTGTGTAGTTGGAGCTAGTTGCTAGTTGTCTATAATAATAAAACAACCAATATAAACTTATTCGCTGATAAATAAAAAAATATATAAACTAAAATTTAAAAATTATTGTAAAAAGTAATTGTAACATGCATTGTTCATGTATAAATCTGCTGTCTTCACAAATTAGAATTAGGTGGTTCGATAAATTAATGTAAACACAAACAATTTTTTTTTTAAATCATCTATTGTTGTATGTCTTAAAGTTTAAGCACCGGGGATAAGTACGCATTCACTATCGAAAATAAAGGTCCTTAAGTCTTACTTTGTTTTTGACTCACCTGTTCTCTAAATGTTATTTTCATCTATAGTGCAAAGCAAATTCATATTAAAGACCTATAGTCAGTATTTAGTGACTTGACTAAATACTTTCGTGTCATAATGTGATAGCATCAAGATGTCAACACATAAGTTTTTAAAATTGTACACTGAACTTATATACTATATTTTATATCCGGACAATACACACAACAACATCTAGCCCCATGGTAAGCTTTAAGCTTGTCTTACGGGTACAAGACATCTGATATACTTACTTAAAATATAATAGGCATACATAATTATATAGATATTTTTTATTATACATATTAAACACCCAAACCAAGGAGAAAGCGCTTGCAGAAGATACAAACACTTGACACTTTGGCAGGAATAGAACCCGCTTACTCTTGCGCCGCAAGCGAGTCTTGGCCCACCGCGCCACTGAGGCAGTCAATTATAGTTTAATTTTTTTTTGTTAGTTACCTGTGTTATTATATATAAATTCCTGTAACGTTATGTATGCATGTTGTAAATAAATCATTAAAATAAAATGTAAAAAACTCTAGCATAACTTAATGTACGATTTTTATTTTATTGTTATTTAGCTACATTTTTGTTAACAGAGGCAGTAACCATGGAGCAATACGTAGCCGGAGTGCGTGTTCTACTGACCGCGTGTGCTCGTGGAGCGCTGTCGGAGGGCGAGGCGGCCGCGCGGTTCCTCTACTACCGCGCCTCCACCCTGCAGAGGCACCCCAGCCTCGCCTACAGCGCCACCAAGGCGGCGGCCCAGTACGCCGCACTGGCTCATGACAGGTACGACCATACCCGCAGACATACAGATAGTCAGATAATCAATACGTAGCCGGAGTGCGTGTTCTACTCACCGCGTGCGCTCGTGGAGCCCTGTCGGAGGGCGAGGCCACCGCGCGGTTCCTCTACTACCGCGCCTCCACCCTGCAGAGGCACCCCAGCCTCGCCTACAGCGCTACCAAGGCAGCGGCCCAGTACGCCGCACTGGCTCATGACAGGTACGACCATACCCGCAGACATACACATAGTCAGATAATCAATACGTAGCCGGAGTGCGTGTTCTACTCACCGCGTGCGCTCGTGGAGCGCTGTCGGAGGGCGAGGCAGCGGCGCGGTTCCTCTACTACCGCGCCTCCACCCTGCAGAGGCACCCCAGCCTCGCCTACAGCGCCACCAAGGCAGCGGCCCAGTACGCCGCACTGGCTCATGACAGGTACGACCATACCCGCAGACATACACATAGTCAGATAATCAATACGTAGCCGGAGTGCGTGTTCTACTCACCGCGTGCGCTCGTGGAGCCCTGTCGGAGGGCGAGGCCACCGCGCGGTTCCTCTACTACCGCGCCTCCACCCTGCAGAGGCACCCCAGCCTCGCCTACAGCGCTACCAAGGCAGCGGCCCAGTACGCCGCACTGGCTCATGACAGGTACGACCATACCCGCAGACATACACATAGTCAGATAATCAATACGTAGCCGGAGTGCGTGTTCTACTCACCGCGTGCGCTCGTGGAGCGCTGTCGGAGGGCGAGGCAGCGGCGCGGTTCCTCTACTACCGCGCCTCCACCCTGCAGAGGCACCCCAGCCTCGCCTACAGCGCCACCAAGGCAGCGGCCCAGTACGCCGCACTGGCTCATGACAGGTACGACCATACCCGCAGACATACACATAGTCAGATAATCAATACGTAGCCGGAGTGCGTGTTCTACTCACCGCGTGCGCTCGTGGAGCCCTGTCGGAGGGCGAGGCCACCGCGCGGTTCCTCTACTACCGCGCCTCCACCCTGCAGAGGCACCCCAGCCTCGCCTACAGCGCTACCAAGGCAGCGGCCCAGTACGCCGCACTGGCTCATGACAGGTACGACCATACCCGCAGACATACACATAGTCAGATAATCAATACGTAGCCGGAGTGCGTGTTCTACTCACCGCGTGCGCTCGTGGAGCGCTGTCGGAGGGCGAGGCAGCGGCGCGGTTCCTCTACTACCGCGCCTCCACCCTGCAGAGGCACCCCAGCCTCGCCTACAGCGCTACCAAGGCGGCGGCCCAGTACGCCGCACTGGCTCATGACAGGTACGACCATACCCGCAGACATACAGATAGTCAGATATTCAAATAGTCGTTTAAATAAATAAATATAAATAAATATTTCTGGACAATCCACACAACAACATCTAGCCCCGTGGTAAGCTTTTAGCTTCTGTTACGGGTACTAGACATCTGATATACTTAATATAATATACATAGATATTTTTTATTATACATATAAATAAAAAATATCTATGTATCGGAATATCTATGTTGCGGAAGTACCTACCACGCAAATCTACATCTCGCGCGTCTCGCACACCGTGAACTCCGAGGCTGTGGTGGAATACATCCGAACCAAGACTGCATTTTTGGTTCGCGTCGAAAGGTTGGAATCCCGCAGTAATGTGAGCTTCGGTTCATTTATGGTACGGGTTCCAACTACACATCTGTCGACGTTCCTGAATGAGCAGTTTTGGCCGCAAGGGGTCAAGTTTCGACGGTTCATCGGTCGCCTACACTGCAAGGCGACGCGACACCGCCGTAACAGATGATCCACGATGCTGACACTTTAGTTTATAAGATTTATATTTTTTATGTATGTTAGTCTTTAAGGTATATGTTTATATGGGCCTTTAGATGCCTGAAATAAATGATTTATTATTATTGTTATTATATTTATTCAAATTAATTTTTAATTTAATGTGTTTAATAATAATTCTTGTAGCATTTTAATATAAATTAATAGATTCATACGCCTGTAAAGGCAGGTTTCGGTAGAGCAGTATTTCATGATAAGACCATTGTATTACCCGAAATTTATTGAATAAAAATATTTGAATTTGAATTGGTCATCATCATCATCATCACCCTATTAACGTCCCCACTGCTGGGACACAGGCACTTCTCTTTTGACGAGAGAGATAAGGCCTTAATTCACCACGCTGGCCAAGTGCGGTTGGTGAATGTCACATGTCCTTCAACACTTTTAGAGTTCTCAGACATGCCGGTTTCCTCACGATGTTTGCCTACACCGTTAAAGCACACACGCTATAAGCACGTTTTATTGGTAATAGTTCATAATTACCAGTCAAATATTGATACAATAATATGTATTAATTATGTATATTTTATTAATTTAAGTCTATGACTTCTTAAAATTTATAATAGACCTGCTCAATCAGTTATACATTTAATTTATGACATCTAGATATAGATATTTTACAAAACATCTGCCGAACAATTGCCATAATATTTTTTTTATTTCTTATCTTTTACTTGTCTACTACAGACTATTCAATTACCTTATGCACTATTTCAATGATTGACTTCCTAAAGCATCTTATTACACATTGAAAAATGCAACAATAATAAGATACACAAAATAATCATAATCAAATAGTCTAAAAATCGGCAATTTTCAATAGAAATTTAAAAGTCCAATATTGAAATAAGTCAGAAATTATGGGTACTCCACGCCCTTAACGGATGTAACCTTTTAAATTATAGACTGTAAAAAATCCCAAAAAAACCTAGTCGCAGTCGTGTTTCTAGAGTTGCTTGTTTATAATTGTAACTCATTATTCTAATTTGTTAAAATAATCAATCAATCAATAATTTAATAAAAACCAAAAAAATATATTTACATATTTAGGACTTTACCTCCTATGCTAGTTAGAAACTGTGTTACGGCATGGTAATGCCCCGCAAACCACGTATACATAAAAATATATTACAAAGAACTTATTTACCTTTTTTATTCATCATCATCGGGTGATGATGATGAATATATAATTAACGTTCCCACTGCTGGGACAAAGGGACTTCTCTCTTGGCGAGAGAGATTAGGCCTTAATTCACCACGCTGGCCAAGTGTGGGCTGGTGAATGTCACATACCCTTCAAAACTCTTTAAAGTTCTCAGAACATACCGGTTTCCTCACGATGTCTGCCTTCACCGTATAATTAAATAATTAATATACTATTTATTGATCAAATTGGAGGAGGCCTTTGCTTATTGGCAAACAGATCTGCAGATCTGCAGAAATCACAAATATTGGAATAGAAACAATTTTTTAAAATCTGTTTCCTCAGTTTACATTAAAATAAAAAGAAATTAGTTTATTTAAGTGTATGTATTGTTCTGAATAAAAGGCTATTATAATATTATTATTATTATTTATTGATCAAGATATGTATCTCTGTTTACAGACACAGAGCGCTAACGGTATCCCTAGCCACAGCGGGCATGGAGCTGACGGACACGTTGGAGCTGCGAGCGAAAACCCCTCCGAGACCCTTGCAGTTGCCAGGACTACCCACTAAAGTCTTCGTCTACGCTACTGGTGCTGGCTGTGCTACGGTTCAGGTATTTATTACTAGAAGTGCCTCACGGTGTTATAATGGATTTTCCAGAAGTAAAAAGTAGCCTATGACCTTCCTGAGGCTTCAGTGTGTACCAAATTCAAATTCAATAACACTTTTAAATTGAATGAATGAAAAAATAAAAAGAAGAAAACGTGAATACCAGATAGATCAAGTATACTAAGGCATAAGGTTTTTTTATTATTAATTTAATAATAAAATGGTCTTGGTCTGGGTGTTTAATATGTACAATAAAAAATATCTATCTATGTGTGTCTATTATATTAATTATATCAGATGTCTAGTACTCGTAACACAAGCTTATAGCTTACCACGGGGCAAGATGTTGTTGTGTGGATTGTCCGGCAATATTTATTTATTTATTTTATTTTATTGACTCACTTGTATGTCAAATGGTTGTTTAAACAATAAAAGCATAGAAAAATTGTAGATTAAAATCCTTATTTAATGCATTCTGTTTTAGGGTACTATCTCCTATTCAACATACATACCAAAACCAGAAAACGCTTTGCTGAATATCCAAGCCGCTATAATCGAAGAAATACGCCCGGAACGAAGCAGCATCGAAGACTTGCAAGGCAACCTGCCCACCCTTATCATCAAAACTTGTTTCAAGTAAGTTATTGACACCTAAGAACGAATGTAATTATAAACTTTTAAGGACAGAATTTCATTATTTGTAAAACCTTATTTTTTCTTTGTGAATAAATACATTTTTTATTATTATTATTATTGACATTTGAACTTATCCGCATATAATATTATTTGTTTATTTCACGTTTCTTTATATTCTGCAGATGGAAAGGAAAAGAACGCTCCGGCATTCTCCGGTTGGAGTCATCGTTATTCTCAGGATACGAACTGCATTCAGTCAATCCTGTGGTACTGGATGGAGCTACCTTTGCAGATCTGCATTACGGATCACGCGGTGAATCGGTTTGGTTCGTCTTTGCAAATGTAAGTTTCTAAATATTTTATCGTTAAAATTTAAGGAAAGCATAATATGGTATGTTTTATATATTTTTCTTTTGTTATCAGATAAGTTCAACATGCCCAGTCTGTGTTACCTACGAAATTCGCTCCAAATTTGTCATCACCAGCCTCCGACCAGCGTTTGCAAAGATTTATCCGTCCACAAGACCGGACATGGCAGTTGAAACATTCTTCCATGCGAGACCGGGCAGCCCTCTACTGAGAGGCATCACTGATGATGACTTTATCACTTGGTTTGATAAAACAGAGTTAGCTAGTCTCAAGACCAACGCCAACATTGACAATATCTGCGAATGTGGCCGTATTTGTAGTAGGGATTATGAATTTAGGAAGACAAATGGTGATAAAGTGGATACCACAACTGAACAACACATTGATTCAACGTCCACGACCAAAGAAACACCAACTTCAACTGACATAATGACTAAAGATATAGCCGAGTATACCACAAGTACAACTTCTGATTCTCCAATAACTACAACCGAAGAGACCGAAACAAAATCGACTTCTACTTTAAATTATACATATGAGAGTCAAAGTACAACTGAGAAGCTGGAAACTACTACAGCTAATATTTTAACAACTAACATCGTTACCACTATCGAAGCAGATGTTACGTTACCAGATGTTGATGTTACAACCATTGATGATCCTATTATTATACCAACTGTAACGTTCATAAATAAAACTGATTCTACAGATATGAGTAACAATATTGAACCAATAATTTCAAGAGGTACTGGTGCTCTCATTGTACAAAAATCATCTGTAGATAAACCTTTTATGAAGAAAGAAATATTAAAGAAAAAACCACTGGGTCGACGAAAGGGCACATTAAAAGCTACCTATGGTGAAAATCATGATAAACTTTTTTTTGGGCAAGAGTTAGCGAGCTCTCTTGTAAGTACTGATGTGGCACAAAATACTAAAGCAATGACTTCAATTACTGATATGCCAAAATTGATTAAAAAATCTGAAATTCATGTCACTGAGAAGTCTGTAGATACGTCAACCGATAAGACAAAGTTCGAAAATGAAATAACAACTACTGAACTTATCTCTACATATATCGACTACCAAGCTCACAAAAACACATCGTTGGAATTGCCTCATATAGACCATACTTCGGCAGCTCACATTACAGCAATCACCAAAAGTAACATCAAGTCCATGCATTTCAGAACCAAAAAGCCAAAATCAGTGACTCAAATAAAGAAACCTATACTTGATACAAAAAAAGAAATCGAAACCAAAGCAAACAAAACTGTTTATGAAAAGGAAAACAACAAAACAAAAAAAAAGTCGGCGATTGACAAATATACTTTGAAAAGTTTGAAATCTATCAACAAAGAAATTCATAAAATACCGCCTACGCCAATTTCTGAGACATCTAAAACTTTATCGGAACCCCCTAAATCAGATATAGCTCCGGAAAATAAAAGCAGCTTTGATATACTTGACAAAAACAATTTGGGGTGGGAGCTATTGAAAGAGACTCCAATTGTTGAATCAACAAAAATAGATGATAAACTCCAAAGTAGGCTAAATATCTTACAAAGCATGACAAATGTTACTGAAAACGTAAGCCGTTCCTTATAAACTTTGTTGTGTAGTTGTAAGATAAAAAGACTCCAGTAAATCAGTACATATTTTTGTAACACTTTCTGTCAATCAGCTCCTAAATTTGCTGACGATGGATTCTAGAGCACATTATTGTTGATCGTTAGAATGCACTTAATAGGGTCTTCTACATATATTGTATCTTTCCTTTTTTTATTGTTGTTTTACCGGTACATAAAACTGATTATATTATTATAAATATTGTTTGGCTATTTTTGACAAAATTATACCATTCTTGCAAAGTCTACTTTTTAAAATTTAACTACCCTATTATTATTTAAGATTGTGTGTGAGCTGTAAATAATTTATGATAAGCTATATTAAGAAGAATTGCGCTGTGACTATTGAATGTGTGAACCTTTTCATTGCAAATGCTCAAAGCCCTTTGTTTAAATTTTATTTATTCTACATTACATTAGTCTAAAACTATTGTAGAGACTTAGTCCTAGCCTAAATTCGTCAAAAAAAAGGTGAAAACTACAGTACTTATAGATAAATAATTGAAGATTTAAAGTAGATTGCAGATATTATTATTAGGAGAGCTAGATGCTTATAGAAGAAATCAGAAATATTGCCATGAATTTCATGAAATAACTTTTAGATTTTCTCAAAATTCACGTAAAGTAATCTATTTTGTAAGCTGATAAATGTATGAAATTAGTCATAAATTGTTTTACTTAGTTCAAAAACATTGCCAAAGTAATTCCTCACTAGAATACATTGTGTTCCCTAAGAGTTAGTCATGTATCCCCTAGAATAAATTTTAGTCTAGTCTTTAATGTACTATTGCTATGCCCCAGAATTTCCATCCGTCTATGTCTTCTATCTATTGTATTGTAATCTAGTGTTTTATTGTAGATTTTTAGATATTTCCTTTCTCCATTATATGGATTTGTAAATCAATATACTTTACTTATTATTACTCTGTCTATTTACCGTTCATTTCCAATGCCTATTCTCTCATATTTCTTACTCTTTCTCTTACTATATTCTTACTTCCTTTGTGTTATCTTCTTTCGGGTCTTGTCTTAAACAAACTTGTACGTCTGTTTTTAATTTCTAATTTTAACGCCATTATATTCTTTTATGTTGATTTACAATCCTGTATATTGGTAGTTTATTAGTAATATATGTACGAACGTATGTATGCTGTATCTACCTAAATTATTAGCCTTGACGTTTATATATACCTTTCGATCTTTTTAATTTCTCATTACAGCAATAGTTATTATACTAACTGTAGTACTTTCACAAACCTCATTTAACTTATTATGTCGGTTTTACTTAATTAGTAGTAAGTTTAAGTATTTGGAGTATTTATTTGGTGAAAATGTAAACACAATTGAATTGTAAAATATTTTAAATTAAGTACATTAATTATTATAGTTTAAGTGTAAGGTTGTAATATAATATTGTGCTATAGGTGCTTGTGCAGATGATTGTCAATTTTTCAATGTAAAGTCTCATTTTGGTGGTTTATATTAAGATTTGTGCTTACTAATAAATCTAGTCATTAATTAAGATTATTTGATGTACTGACGCAGTTTTCTTTAGGGTAGGTAATAAAGATACCACGAAGTAAAACGGGTTTTTTCTTCATTCCAATGCCTGTTATCATAAAACCAAAGAAGATTCAAACTGTTACATATTCAATACTTAATTTTAGTAGGTATTCTCAAAAAAACAATATTAATTTAAAATACGAATGAATGATTTAGCTTTATCCATTTGGAAGCTATGATGTCACCTACAGACAGACGCGTCAAACTTATAACACCCCACAATTTGCGTCGGGGGCTGAAAATACCTCCTCATAAGTCTATATCAGGCTTTGCAGATCTTGTCTTTAAGTTTATGCACAAAGCCTGCCTATAAAAATAGCCTGGACTCCACCAGACTACTATGCACCGCGTTCCGAACGCGCGAGGCAGTAGCGAGATCCAAATATGTAGACCGCGTAATAATTTGCCAAAACTGGTGTAAATGACAACGAATGGCGTCACGTTTCTTACTAAATGGATCAACACGGATCGCCTTACGATCACTTGGATCGTATTTAATAATCAAAGAGATCCAAAACGGATCGTCAGGTGTAGACCCGGCTATTGCTATGTGTCGAAGCTAAAATAATAATAATATATCGTTTATTTCAGTTGGAATGACCTACTAGGTATATCGAATATTTTCAAATTGGATTCATTTAAAACTTGTTCTCCAGGTTTAAATATTAAGTCCGTCAAAAGAATAAGTATGTAGGTTTAAGATAAAATAAAACAAACAATTTAAATTACTTTTTTTCAATGCATGTATTTGGTAACATTACAATCATAAATTGATTAGTAAAATATTAGTTATTCCGAACGTCTAGTAAGTATACACATAGAATTTACAAATGAGCAAGAAATATTGAATACTTTGGAAATTGACTAGATAAGTACTCCTATTTAACTTGAAACAACGATATCTGATTATGTCATGTACCCCCTTTATTTATTTAGGCCTTTGCTGAACAAAAATTGCATCCGTGTTCGTCTTTATTTATAGCTCTGAGTATTATAAAATAGTTGTAAAATGCTTCAAATTTAAAGTATATTAACATATTTATCTTTGAATTTTCTATTTAACAGTTATTTTTGAGTTTCCGCTTAACATGCGTCTATTATTTAAAAAACCACAGGTTCCTATTAAACAGTATAAAAAACATGCTTTAATAATTTTATTTTATGTATATTAACAATTTCATAGAGAGCCATAAAATTAAACTAAATGCACAAAAAATGCTTACAAATGTCTAATTAGCAAATTATATTGAAGGGGGATTTATAGAGAAGGGAATAAGGGCACATCTATCTGTAAGAAGAAGACATTGACTAATATTGAGAGAGTACGTGTGCGGTTGACGGATAGTGTTGGCCTGATTCACACGTCACATCTCATCTCCTCCGAGCGTAAGCCAACCAAGATGGTAAGTCCGGCTTCTGAAACAAAAATGGAATGGTTAGGATGTACCCTCGTTTAGGAATTCTGAACATTTTTTGGCGTAGTCATAGCTCACTGTTCAAGTAATATCACTTTAAATTAGTCGTCAACGTCTGTTCCTGGGCAATGAGGACGGACGAGGTAACTTTGGAAGACGCAAAATGGCGTTCAACTGAGTACCTAACATTTTTTTAGGGTAGAATGCTATATCGAAACAAGAAACGTATCTGGTTGCATTCCATGTTATGTGATCATTTAGAAGAATATTCTTAGTAAAGAGTTTGTACGGAAATTGGTTTTAGATACATTGTTTAGATAGTTGTATTGTTAATGACCCGACGGAGACAAGATACAGACCAGATTATCAGTACGTCAAACACGGCATCTTTACTTTTACATGTCATCTTTACCTTGCTCAACTCACCGCCAATAAGTCGCAAAATCTCAAATACCGCTCAATTACAAGCAATCACAACGGTTTGGTAGGATTCCAAGATTATTAATGGCACCAATAAAGTTTTTTGAAGTTGGTAGCAATGTCGACTGTCAAATGATGGTTGTTATAATAGAAGCGTGATTGAGTGCCAGTAAGGAGGTTGGTGGAAAATTGTCTCTGTAGTTTCGAAACCGCTGCTTATGGGTAAGTGAGATTTTAATATGTTACGTAAAAAAACGTCGAGAATGCATAGACGTCGATTAAAACTGTTTCTCTTTCTAATTTTGTGAAATATTGGCTGAGGTAATCTTACTATAGGTTAGGTCAAGTTGACAAAGTAGTGCTAGTGTCATCTTGAACTACACGTAGGGCTGCCACTTTAAAAAAATGATCGGACGATCTCTGTGGCGTGGTGGGCGATGGTCCGCCCCGCCCCTGCGACGTAGGAGGTTGAGGGTTCGATTCCCGCCTCGGGATAAATGTATCTACGATCTGCAAATATTTGTTCAGGGTGTTCTGGTCGTTTCCTAAGTTGGTATTATACAAAAAAGTACAGTACAGTACAGTGAAACCGAAGCAAAGTGCAAAGCTCGCTGAGCTACTTAAATAATAATAGTAGGTACCTGATTAAAAAGTTCCTACCTAACTACATAAGTATAACTTATTTGATAAGTTTTAAAATAATTTTACAAGAGAAATTTTCCATTATCCATTTGTTTAATTTTTGACAGCCCTATATGTTACAAAGATTTTGTATGAAAAGTTTATGAAACATGTATCAACTTTACCCACCATTTAGAATTGCCATTCAAAAGGTAATATTGTCCTATGTCCATTTTTGATAATAAAGCTTGTCATACATTAAACAAATAACATTACCTAGTCTTTAAATAACCAGTCGTTTTCATTGAAATTTAAAGGTTGGTAAAGAAGCCACAATCGTGTCAAGTTTACCTGTCTGCTATTTAGTTAAATATTTTTTTTTCCTGTGAGCATTTTTGGTTCAAATTAAATTTAATATATTCTATGAAGCAGACTTGCGCGGAGTAATAATCTAATTTCGAAAATAGTCTATAATCTTAAATTTTATTCCTTTTTATGTTTAAAAAATAGGTAAAGATGCCGTGTTTGACCGGTATTAAATAAATATTTCGAGACAATTCACACAACAACATCTAGCCCCATGGTAAGCTCTAAACTTGTGTTACGGGTACTAGGTATCTGATATACTTAATATAATAGTCATACATATATAGATATTTTTTATTATACATATTAAACACCCAGACCAAGGAGAAAGTGCTTGCAGAACATACAAACACTTTCACCCTCGGCGGGAATCGAACCCTCTACCTCTTGCGCCGCAAGCCAATTATTAGTTGCCTTTTCTCTTCAATTCCTATGGTGATTAAAAAAATGTTTAAGTATTTATACGTTTACCAACCGGGGAATGTTGAATTGTGACGAGAAATCAATAAGACAATGCTAGTAAGTACAAAAAATAAACGGACAAAAACATTAGCTTACTGGAATATAATAAGACAGTTTCAATCCAATGTTATTGGTATTCCAACATCCTTGAATACACACATACTTCAATTCTTCAACCATCCGCAATAAAGACGTTATGCACGTCGTTTCCAATATCAGTGCATAAACCTATTCACATAATAATGCGATTGGATACCGGATATTGTTCTACGTCAATATAAGTAAAGAGTTTCAATATCGTCGCCGTCAACTGTCAATAAAAATAATGCAACGTTATTTAAAGTATATTGCATCAGGCTTCAAAGGTCTCGCCAGAATAAAGTTATTATTTAAACCAAAGCCAGCGATTGTGAGTAGCCTAAATGCATTCCTTCTTCTGAAGATCCTAGGTTTAAACCCCGATGTTCGCTTCCGGCTAAATAAGAAGGTTAAATTAATTGAGTTTCATCATCATTATCAATATTTCAGCTTCCCACTCTAACGTCCAGCGCCCTCAGCGTAACCAGCGATGATACGTCCCAGCCCGTGTAACGCGAGCGGTCAAAGTCAAAGTCAAAGTCAAAAAGAATGCAAAACTAAGGAAAAATATAAAATAAAAAGTAATCTAAGCAACATTTTTAAATTTTCTAGAAATATGGGCAAAAATAAACACCTACAATGAAACGTTTCGTATCCGATAACTTAATATATATAAATCTCGTGTCACAATGTTTGTCCTCAATGGACTCCTAAACCATTTAACCGATTATAATAAAATTCGCACACCATGTGCAGTTCGATCCAACTTGAGAGAGGTTTTTACGGCGAGAAAAATTCGAATAATTTCCGGGAAAATTTTATACCCGTGCGACGCCGGGGCGGGCCGCTAGTGCTAATATAAATAAATGCCAACAATGGAGAGCTTTGACGTAAAATTCAATTAATTGAAGAGCTTCAGGTTCAAGTTGATGTTTTCCTTATTGTTACAATAAAGACTCTTAAGTTACCCAAAATAATAAGTACAATTCTTTAAAATAATTTAAATAACGGATGTTGATGTTTTTTTAGTCATCCACCCTATTTATAATAAGGATAGACGAGATTACTCATGGAAATCGCAGTGGGGTTTTGTGATTCAGAAGAAACTAGAAATAAAAGCTTCTGTAACTAATATATTATTGACGTTGCTTTTTGGTTTAATCTTCCTCAGCTTTTTTAATCAGAATGACTGCTGCTAGCTTTGGTGACTTCGAAGTTTTTCCGAGTGTAGAGCGCTTTTTTGAATAGTAAGTAAACCGTATCATTGTTAGTCAATTCATTATTTAGGATATAATGTAGATTTGGAGGTTTTTTTTCTGTTTACGTACGTAAGTGTTAACACTCTGAATCCTTGAAACACGTGACCTCCGTGTGGTGCTAAGAACAGTTTCTGGTGGTAGGCTTCGGCCGCGGTTTGTCACCACCCTCCGGGCTGGGCCAGTGCGTGAAACGATTTTTTCGTGTTTCGTAATGTGGTCCCTTCTAGGTCTTTAAGCCCCATCTTAGACCACATCTTCACTTTACATCAGGTGAGATTGTGGTCAGATAAGATACAGTTTGCGATCCCCTACATTGGTGGTTTTTATACAGAAGGGGTTACATAATAGATAAGTGTTATTTACGACCATAGAAAAATTTTTCTATGGTACGACCTATTTCTAGTCTAGTCTAGCGCCATACGCCCCGGTGTAATCATAAGGAATCGATTTGGCAATCACAGTTGCGAACAGCCTTTTTTTAATAAATGAAATATATATTTTACAATTATAATTAATAAAATTACAAGAATATTTCTCAAGTTTATCAATCATAAAAGATTTATTGTACAAATTGTGTAATGTATGGTTAAAATATTACCGTGGATAACCACGGTCACGGTAGTTTATGAAAACGATTTATTTTATTTATAATCGTAATAAAATATCGTAATTGAAAATTTAAGTACAATTTCAGTAAGTGTAAAAGTATAAAAATAAACGTTTTGTTTCAAAACGGTGGGCTTGTAGGTATGCAAGGCTCGATACAAAAATATATTTTTTGGTTTGCGGCAAAGTAACAATAACCCTCTATAACCTCCATATAGTTTGCATTTAAGATCTTTCTACACTTTAATTTAATTTAATGCATTCTCCATTTCCTCAATTTCAACTTCATAATCATAGAATTACTTATTAATTTATTGTTATTATTATTAAACATAGTGTTTAATAATAATTTTACAATAAAGGTAGTTAGTAGGTAGTTTTATGATTTTTTTATGTAATGAAATGTAAAAAATATATTTTTGTGTTTAAAATGAAATAAAGAGAACAATAATAATAATATTATTATGTTTATAATGACATATTACATTATAACTCATACGTTTGTCTCACGTATGTATAAATCTAACATGTATCAATTACACGAAAGCCTTTCACTTAGTGGTAATGTAGAACACGAGATTCGGATATAACCACCAAATTAGAATGATTAATATTTAACACACGGTTTTGAAGCTGAGACATCATCATCATTTCAACCGAAGCACGCCTCCTGCTAGACATATGTCACCCTCAATAAATTGCTGTTATCTGAATGAGAAGCGGGTTCGATCAACTTTCAATTTATGTTTTTCAAATGTGTATCGACTACGTCCTCTGTAGGTATATGTTTGCGATAATCTCAAAACTACTGAATATAATTTAGTAATAGATATATTCGAGAGGAAGGTTTTTTAAATCATTCACATCCATACGAAGACTGTCATAAGCAAAACAGCTTATCTATAAATATATCTATAAATTTAAGTCCCACGCCGCGTCTGTCCGTCCCTATGTTCGCGAGTACCTCAGAAACTATCTTATGGATCTTTATGCGGTTTTCAGAAAAAGGTAGAGTAATTCAAGAGAATAGTTATTGCATTCGTGCAAATCCGGAACGAGCCACCTTTAATTAATCAAACTTTTCCCTGGACACATAGACTGTATGTATAAGTCTTTGTTGACATCTTTCCGTGGCAACGTGTGTTACATGCTTCATATGATTATGTCACATTTAAAACATAAATTGCGTTCAGCACAAATTGAGGTCATTTCATAGTTCACTGATAAAATTAGCTGTAGGTAATTACGAAAATAATGAATAAAAGTAGGTTAAAAACTTTAACACAACCTGTCAAAACTGAGATTAATTAAATTAATTTAAAGTTTAGAGTTAAAGGTGCTGATGAAATGAAAACGTTGTAATGTTCCAAGAATTTGTAATTTTATCGAAGGCTCTCCAAAACTTACGAAAAAGCTTGCTTCAGTTCTAAGAATCTAGTAATTACCAGGATAATCAGAATCAGAAGGATCAGTCAGAAGTTAATATGTCACTGAGACACAGATTTAGAAAATTACGAAAGTGAAATTAAAATTTGAAAGAAGTGTAAAGAAAATATGATTAATTGCCTTTTATTATCTATCACAAGTCTTGAATACAATAGTTCTATATACTATTCTTTGAATCTATATATACTTAAATTGTTTTTCATGCCACAGCGTTGCTTTTATAGCTTTTTCAGCGTGAAAAAACGTATTTAAAAACATATAGCCTTCCTTAATAAATGGTCTATCTAAATCTGAAATATTTTTTCAAATCAGACCATTCGTTCCTGAGACTAGCGTGTTCATGATTAATTAATTTGTTTATAATATAAGAATACAATGTATCATCAATGGTAATTTCTTGAACAAGGGTCTAGGAACAAGGTGGAAAGTCCAGGTCTTTCGTACGAAATTATTAAAAAGAAGTACCCAATCATTGTTAGTTTATTTTCATATAAGTCAGCAGCATGCTCTTTAAAGGTGACTGAAAGTATCGTAACGACCTATGAATTATTCGTCGAGTTCTGTTTTAATTACGATTACCTAAATGCACAGATTACATATACATGTAATCTGTGATAAATGGTGTCAAACAAGCTCTACATACGTAAAGACTATTATGAAATCTTATTTTATGTTATGAACAAATTTACGAAAACCACTAGAAAATATTAAATAATCATAATTATTCGATATCTTCTGAGTAACAGTACCATAATCCATCCATAGTGCCCGCAATACTAATAAATCATCAACTCAGATTAACTTCCTCGTAAATCAAAATAATTTTAATGCATTTAAGCTGTATTTCAATTTTGAAAGCTTATAGTTTAACTTACATTTGGCAGCACGAAATCGTTACGTTATTTTGTCGACTCGTAGTTATTCTGTGTGTGTTACCTTAAAAGGTAGAGTTATTTCTTCCTTAATAGATTTGACTTGAAAGCTTTTAAGTTGATTGAATTAAATTTGATAAGAAAACAGTCCAGTAATATCGGGTTGAACTACAACAATCATACACCTCTAAAACCCACTTAGTTACAGAAGCTCCAAATAAATGTCATCATTGTCACGTGTTATTTATTGCTTTTCTTCTTCTACAATAGGTACTCATTTTGAAATATTGAATATTTTTGACCCTATTTTATCAGATTATTTTGCTGTTGGCTGGACTATGGGTATGGTATAACTTTAAGAGGTATACGAAAGTGCGTTTTTATGCTGCCCTTTGTAGTTCAACCCTGTAATTAAGCTTAACCTGTTAATTCGTAAGCTTCAAACTGTTATTTCGGCATCACCATTTTTTTTATTCTTATTCTGAACTAGTTTTGTATGTGGGGAAAGTTCTTTCATATTTAGATAAGCCTTTATTTGACCAAATTTCACCTGCTGTAAAGTGACGATGTGGTCTAAGATGGACAAAAAGACTTGGGAGAAGAATAATTAATTTAACATGTGTACCAATGCTGTAACTGGATCAATATAATAGTATTAAAAATATTGATAAGCATGAGATGGACAAATACACCTAGGACTCCTTGTACAGCTTAGCTTATTTTTTTAAGTTAGATAAGCCTTAATTTGACCACAATCTCAACGGATGTAAAGTGACGATGTGGACTAAGATGGAGCATGAAGACCAGAAAGTAGATGTCTTCTCCGGACCACATTACGAAACACGAAAAAATCGCTTCACGCACTGGCCGGAGGGTGGTGACAAGCCGCGGCCGAAGCCTACCACCAGAGACTGTGAGACGCCTGATGTTAAGTGAGGATGTGGTCTAAGATGAAGCATAGATAACCTATATATCGAGGAAGACTATACTATACTAACTACCACTGGATAATACGTTGTTTTATATTCATAGAACACGGGAAACACCGTGCCGTAAACAGCTGATGATGTATAATTTTGTTTGTATTTTCTATGTTATGAATGTATGCATTCGTAACGCTGCGTTTACAAGTCAACATCATAGGACAGGAGGCTGGACATATTCTCCTCTTAGGCGTCAACACCTAGTGGTGTTTTACTCTGTCGAATCTGATTTTTTGTAGGATCCGGGTCAGTGACGACAGTATTTCAATACTACTAGAGTTTACAAGAGCATTTAATTTTAAGATCCGACAAAAACTTAATAGGTACATAAGTTCAGTTCCATTACGTAAAAGTTAAACTTGTGAACTTGTGGGAAACTAACCATCTTTTTGAATTTAAATTAGTTTTAAAGTGTATTCTGAGATATAATTTAAATTAAGTGAAAGGTTCTCCTACAAAGGAGATTATTAAACAAATTAATTCTATGTTGAAATTATTTCAACGCTGACTAGCTAAGTACCTTCCCATCTATTTTATTGCTTATTAAGAATTCTGTGTTAGCCATCTGCAGTATCATTTTAGTAATGACTTTTGTAGATAATCCATCATAATAATATCCATAATAATAATGGTGAAGATGTGTTAAATTTGTCTGTCTGAATGCAAATGTTAAAAGAAAGTTTTGATGTTATAATCACGAAATTATATATTATTATTATTTATTTATTTATTAGCCATCCTGTCCCACTGCAGGGCAAAGGCCTCCCTTTTCTCTTTCCATTCGCCTCTATTGCTGGCTACTTCAGGCCACGATGTTAGGTGGGCGTCGAGCTCGTCCCGCCATTTCATCCTGGGATATAAAATTATATATGGGAATTTTAAATTCTCAAGAAAAAACATCATAATTTCTTTTGACTCATGTGAACCGGACAAACACTTGACACTGAATTCTAGTTATTTCGGTTGGGGGAGGCCTGCATCCACAGTGACTGCTGTTGCTCTAAAGTTACCTGACTGTCTACGCTGCGTTTTCTATCCACGGTCTCCATTTAAGAACTTCAACTTAAATCTTTAAAAACATCAACTATAAAATATGTAACTTACTTCAAGATCTTTGGCCCAGTTCGCGTAGCTTTCAGATCCGGAACGCTTGCCGTACCTGAAACAACAAAAATATCCATAAATATAGATTCTGAAGACACAAACAACATTTACCGGACACTGAAATAACATGACAGATTTAATGCTCCACAGCAATTGTATATCAGAATGAGAAGGGCAAACATTCTTAACTATACCTCTAAGTCGCGGCAGTAACTGCAATTGAGCTGCTATGGTTAATATAAGCATATAAATTTATAAAGTAACTTTAAGGGTACCTGTTCTCCTACTATTTGCATGACCGATTTAATCTCCTTGACATATTCGTTCTACTCCTACAATAAATTTAGATTGTAGGACGCCATGTAAGTAGCGAAGTAGCGAAGGATACGCTAACGAGTTCTCTAAGCATTTTAAACGCGTAGGCAGGTTTTGATTACTCTGTTTTATCCATAAACCCAATATAGCAATATATTTACATCATTCTTTGAAACTTTAAGAAAACGATACCTATACAATTTTATAATATTGCAAAGATGTAAATGGGTTCAGAATAGTTTTTGAACAACTCTTTAGTCAGAGTCAAAGTTGAAGTTGCAATTGACAGGCCATTAAGCTCGAAGAATACTTATGGAATCTGGCAAATGCAGGAAATCCCTAAAGGAAGGTAGAAGACCGCATTGAAACGAAGGCAAAATGTTATTTTTTAAGTTCAATATTAAATTGTTATTTCATACATTTTTCAATTAATGATTCGTAAATTATTAGTATCATAAATGAATAACACTAGTGGAATAAAACGGAAAAATTAAAAGATAACCTATCAGGCTTTATAATTATCATCACAACATTTTGTTTTGATATAATGTTAATTGATTAGATATTAATAAGTCTACCTATTGATTTATTATTCATTTTATATTACCTATTAATATATAGTTTTTACAAAAACAGAAGAAGATATTGGAGGTAAATCTTTAAACACATAGCAAGGAAATTTTACTACAATTTCCTTGAACAATCATGCAACAACTAGGGATGTGCGTTTGTCGATTAACGGACACCGTATCGTACCTTGGTCGCGTGTGGTAGGAGTAAATGCGGTCAAAGTTCTGTAGCTGCAGGAGGCGAACTGCACGATCTAATAAGTCTGGATCGACACGCTCTTCCTCCGCCACGTCACGACGGTCAATCCTGCCGATAATCGATATCGATGTAACAATCACACCACTAATCTGTCACGACCGCAATCTAGGATTGGTTTTTACATCACCCTAATTTATAAGTGTGACAAATAATTAGCAAACTCTATCGCGTGTTTATCGAAATTTGTGCGAGTACATTCCCTTATTGAAATCCGCACTTGTGTAACTATGGCTACAATCATTATGATAAATTCTTAACGACCTGTCATGTCAATCCAAGTACAGTGACACGGATCTCCACTCAAAACAAGATAGTGCAATGTGGCTAAATAAATACCATCGATAAATCTAATCCAAATAAGCTCATCACTAATCTAATCTGTGTTTAAAACACAATTGGATAAGCGATAACTTGTTGACTATCGAGCGACGATATGTTAATTCGATAAAACGCTCCGTTGTGCTAATTACTGCGTAATCTAACACTCCTCGTTATCGCATGCGCTGGAGTGTGAACTCGAATACGTCGCTAATATTAGTATTGCTTTTCAGCGTAGGATTAAGATACACCTGACTTATGATTGTAATGTGAGCACTTATTGAATCGGATTTGAGTCGTACTTTCATAAATTATTTTAGAAGGGTAGAAAATCAGTAGGTTGGATTGGAAGGCTTAGATTATATCTCTGACTCTCGTCATCTAGGTCCCTAGGTTATCACTTATTTGCTTATTATTATGCTTGTTAATAAGGTTAGAATTAAAAAAGACACAATAGGTTGGCAAGAGTAGGTATGCATTGAAGGGTTTTCTAAATCAATAAATTCTTAATATATTTTGAATATGAAATTCTAAGCGAATAAACAAAAGCAAACCCAAATCTTACCTGCTAAGTTTTGTCCTTAACAAGCTGCCGATAACAAACCATTTAAATTATATTTCATACGCTATTTTTCTCTTACACCTCGCATTGCAAAACACGATTGCGAAATTCTGTCGTCAATTAGGTTCACTTTAAAAAAAGCTAGATCTACCAATATACACTTGTTTGAAACCATTATACTTTTCCCAGACAGCTCTTTAGCCATATCGTGTTATATAAAGTTACAAAGTGAAGTTTCTTCTCATTTTTGCAATCCCTTGCTAAAAGGGGAAACAGCACCTCATTTAAATATCTTTACAGTATTCAATGTTCCACAAAGAAATACTTTATTGTTATGAGCGAAAAGCAACCTTCAAAGGCTTTGAATTTAAAAACTTATGCGTTTGGAAACCATTTGTGGTGCGGTTTCAAAGAAAAAGCGAAAGTAGGTTTTTGTAGGTACATTATATGGCCCTCGCAAACTGAAGTTTTTATCGGTTGATAGTTTAATCAACATGAGTATGGAAATACGCCATTAGGTACTCTGATTTGCTATCGGCGGAGTTGGAACCCATACCTTCGGAATTAAAGTCGAGTATGTCTCCCACTTAGCCATAACGGCTTTTGGTTGGTTGGTTAAACGTAATATAATTAATAGATATCGTTCGCGGGCGCTTTCGGCGAATATTTAGTACATTAAATTTAAAAAAATTAGGTTTTTAAATGTTTATTTGATAGCTAAATTGCTACGGTTAACTTTTTGGTAGTAAAACTCTCTATTAAAATGTAGTATGATGTCCGAGCTCTCAAAAAGAAAATGATTCTATTCGCCCCGTTCTACCCGATTGTTTATTTTATCAACGACACTACAAGTATGTTCATTAAACAAAAACAATTGAAACTGTAAGTCAGTCAGTCCAGTACTAATTCCACCAGTCTGTCACTAGCCGCACTAAATACAACTAAAATTGTGTAAACAGTGTAACTCGTGGTGTAACTTTACATCTAATGAAACTTTGCCACCTCCAGGCGTCCAATTACCCTAAAACAGAAAGGTAATGCGACAGGTCTTTCTTGCGAGACATATAGTTAAGTCGCGTAAGAAAGACGAGAACATACTTCGTACCTATTGAAGTAATTAATGTTTTTTTTGCAAAAACGGTATAACTCAGGCAAATCGCACCAAAATGTAGAGCCATAAAGCTAAGTATAAGTACTGATTTATAGTTTTCGCGCACCTACTAGGCACTTATATATCACATTAAGAATTTGGAGGATAGTACTTTTCAAATGAATAATGTGATGTGAATACTAAATCATGCAACCACGGTTTTGCATGCTTAAATTTAAAAAAAAAGGAACCGAATTAAAGATATCTCAACATATTTACTAGATTGATGATCTACATCAAATTTAAAATGTTGAAAACAAACACTTAAATAAATGGGAAGCATTCAAAGTTGACCAAAGAGTATATTTTTTTGTTTTACAAGTAACAAACGAAAAATATACGTACCTAGTGAACTGAATTTATAAGCTCCTCATATTCAGAATTCTCTTAAAATGTATCAAAGACCAAACAGTATACATATTTATAAATGGGACCAGTTTCCTAGAACCACTCAGATTCCAATTTGAAGGTTGACACAAACACATGTCCGAATGTAAGTTGGTTTTCATTCACATTCTTGTTTTCCTCTGATACTTTTTATTAACAGTGCTTTATCCTCATGAAAGGGATTCCTTTCTCTCATTACAGAGAATTGAAATTGTACGACTCCCACGGACTTTATGGGATTTTAACTAAAATAGATTTGTATAAAGTTCCCACAAAACAAATGACCGATTCAATTAATCAAACAGAGTTTCCTATTCATCAACCACATCAAATAAAGGATTAAGGGGGAGTCCTTGTTGTGGACAAACTTTCTCCATCATTACAGGGATTTATGTCAATAAATTCATAGGAAATTCGCCTAACAATTTCATTAATAGAGGCAATTTATCAAAAACAAGTAACTACGTCGACATAAACCCTTGTTAGGCAATATGAAAAACTTACATTCACAAATGACTGATTGGTTTTGTTCATCTTGTGACTAAAATCGGAGCGTGCCTACATTTCTAACAAATGATGAATTGGATTATACACGTGCATCTATGACTGTTATCAATAACTACTATTTATAGTATGGTTTGGTTTCTCAAGCATAAGCTTAAGCAATATAAATATTGTTACAAAAACGTTTCATCAGCAAAATACTTCAAATAAATAACTTTTATTTTCCTCGATTAAAATAAATGGAAAGAAACGACTTAAGAAATTCTTTGCTTCTGTCATAGAAAATAAGGAGTGAAAATATTTTATTCGAGAATAGTAAAACCTCATCAAAATCAAATCTTATTTATTTAGATTATTTTATTTATTTATTTTACGTTACTGTATAAATAATTACTGCTTATAAGCCTTTGTATGTAGTTTGGGCAAATCGACGATGTTTGTTGAACAGGTAACATAAGCTAGAGAACACAATTGAATCGCATCACAAAGTCTGATCAAAGAGAACCTGCAGGTAGTAATTTTCACCTGAGACTCGCCTATGTACCTACAGACAGTGATTGGTCGGCAGTGACAGTGACGACACAGAATGTGTGAATACACAATGTGTCCGAAATTAGTATCCTGTACATTCTGGTTTGCTCTATGCTATCTACGTTTTAAAATAGATCGAGCTAAATAGCTATGGATTTATATTTTTAAGAAACAATCCCAAAAAATACTTTTGCAATATAATAATAACTATACAGTGCGTTCATAGAAGTAAAATGAATTATTATAGTTTGTCAAGTAAACAGTTCTTCAAGAGTAAGCAACCACCTCACTTTTGGGTTTGTAGGATTTAAAAACACGGCTAGACATATTAATATTATTTCAATTAATATCATTGCACTCTTAAAAAAATTTTGCTTTTTACTTTTTTTCTTTTTTCTATTGCAAATGTATAAATTAAATGTGTTTAGACTGTACACGGATCCCTAGGAGTAGTAAGTCCATCTCATACTCTCAAATTATTTAGATTTTCAATTAGGTAAATATTTTGTAACAGGCTTCTTAAAGCCTGTTACAAAATATTTACCGATAGTATGAATTCAGTATGTAATCAGACTGTTATCCAAATGCAATCATCGAAAATGTCTAGCGAAGTTTCCAAGCCACATGTAGTGGTTAAGAATTCTGTTTCAAAACAAACATTTTGACCGAGATATACGATCTGTGCAATGGGTTTTGCGTACTAATTACCTACCCCCCACCTAACCTACCTACTAATTAGAGTTCCTGGCAAATTCTATGTCGAATTTTGTTTTTATGAACTTATTTTTTTGTGCTTGTCAATACAATTATTGTTTAAATATATTTATTGCAAAAGATTGCCTGAATCATAAAGTGGTGGAAATTAAATTAAAGATGAAACGAAAGGAATCAGGCATGAAGAAATTGGCAACAAAGTTAAGCTTAGCTTTGTTTACAGTTATTTTTGACTTCGAGTTTTAATAGATACAATCGTCTTATACTTGAAAAAGTTTAAGAATGTCAGAAATCAATTGTATCATCATTTTTCAGAGTTTCAGAAGAAGAGATGTTGGATGTGTTTTTATGAAGACTTATAAAATTTTCTCTGGTGAATACGAAGAGTTTTAATAACAACTTACTTTTCTTAACGAAAACATGTACGTACTTATAAGTAGGAGTATATTATTCAAATAACGCGTATATCAATTGATTCAAATAACGCGTTTATTAATTTATCTTGAATATTATGGTACCTATGTAATTAAAATTGTACTACCCTGCAGGTCCTCCTTCCGCAAAAGGGTATTTGCCTTAATTTCGTCTAATTATTAAAATTTTAGTACTCCGGAAACTGTCAACTTAACTTACGCTAACGGAAAGGGCAAAAGGTCTTTTGGGGCCTGTCACGTTTTTTAATCATCCTACGAATCTATGATATTATGAAAATAATACACTTAAAAGTTGTTTGAAGTTTTAATTCCAGTTAGGCTTATTTTTTCAGACAAGGAAGTCTGTAATCCCTATAATAAAATTGTTAATTAACCTTTTGAGCTTTTAAAAGATAGAATAACGATAAATTTGCCTTTGCCAAGTCACACGACGTTACAACGATAGATGATGGGTATTTATTATTTAATGTATAATTATAGATTTTTGTGATCAAGTGTGGGTTGAGTTCAATTTATTAATTTACATAGCTTGCTCCCGGTCCTTTTTAATTCCTATTAAACCCTAAGCTATTATCTATCTATTTAAATTTATCTACCATAATAAGTGTTTTATATTTTTATGTAGGTATGTACCTAAGTCAGCTTAATGTTAGTAGCACCTAAAGTAACCACATAAAACAGCAAATAAATTATTATAAATGCGAAACTCACCGAATCAAACGAAATTTGGTCTCTAGAGCCTGAGAAAGGACTTTTGACCGCGGGAAAATCCATTATAACGCAGGTAACACCGCGGGGCACTACTAGTGATAATGATTCTTAGGTAATATAAAATGATGCTGTTCGGGATGAAAGAGTATACTTAAAACAAAGGTTCGACTCTCAAAATGTATCTGAGGGTGACTTATAATGTATTTATAAGTTACGCCTTCATAAACCCGATTTGCTGGTCTACAAGCACCCTTAGCCCTATCTGTGCGCGTCTGATGTGTGAACGTGATTGTACACACAGTCTCTCCGTCGTTTGTAACTCACAAAAGAATATAAAAGTTAAATCAAAAGGAAGACATTGTTTAAATTACTTCCGAGAATAATCCTACGCCTTAATGTCTTCAGAATTTCCTTTTTTTCTTATTTTGTTTTGTTACACTTCTGTCACATCAAAATATTATGAACCCTGACGCGTAAACCAAGATTTCCTAGAAACTTATTTCGATATTTTTGAGTACTTTTTGTACTCTTGGTCACGTTTATTATAAACTAGCTGTGCCCTGCGGTGCTACCCGCGTTATAATGGATGAGGTTCTCTTAACTAACAACATATTTATTTGAATAAAGATTAATATTATTATGTTGATACAACATCTGTGATACAACTTAAACAAATTATTTCGACCAAATTAGGTACCATAAAAACGGTTTTTGTGAGTTAATCTTAAAAGATAGACATATACTATCGCGGACTGTTTTTTAGATCATTAAAAGAGCTATTATTCTTTAATACATATTTTTTGTGTATCATGAACCGTTTTCACGGCGCACGCAACGGAAGGCTTCAAAGATGAACAATTTCTCCCGTTTTTTACACATTTACCACTATATCTTTGCTCCTATTGGTCGTAGCGTGATGTTATATAGCCTATAGCCTTCCTCGATAACTGGACTATCCAACACAAAAAGAATTATTCAATTCGAACCAGTAGTTTCGGAGATTAGCGCGTTCAAACAAACAAACAAACAAACAAACAAACAAACTCTTCAGCTTTTTATATTAGTATAGATAGAGCTATCCACAAATAATCGGATTTAACGTCTGTTTTTCATTCAGGTTACAACAGATTCAAGTTGCAAAAGAAAATGAATGTGTTATATTGAACGGTGAAATAAGAAAAGTATTTTATCTACACATCTATACTAATATATAAAGCTGAAGAGTTTGTTTGTTTGTTTGTTTGTTTGTTTGTTTGAACGCGCTAATCTCCGAAACTACTGGTTCGAATTGAATAATTCTTTTTGTGTTGGATAGTCCAGTTATCGAGGAAGGCTATAGGCTATATAACATCACGCTACGACCAATAGGAGCAAAGATATAGTGGTAAATGTGTAAAAAACGGGAGAAATTGTTCATCTTTGAAGCCTTCCGTTGCGTGCGCCGTGAAAACGGTTCAAGATACACAAAAAATATGTATTAAAGAATAATAGCTCTTTTAATGATCTAAAAAACAGTCCGCGATAGTATATGTCTATCTTTTAAGATTAACTCACAAAAACCGTTTTTATGGTACCTAATATGGTCGAAATAATTTGTTTAAGTTGTATCAACATAATAATATTAATCTTTATTCAAATAAATATGTTGTTGGTTAAGAGTAGGGGAAGGTGGGGGAATTGCGGACGCTTAAGCAGAATCACAAATAAAACTCAAACTATCAATAATAATCAGTCTGTCTTTATTAATTTTTAAACTATAGTTATTTATCTATCAAATCAACTTTAATAATTATATGAGATCAATCAACATGTATTAAATTTTAATCAAAAACAAAAACATTGATGTCCGTAATTACCCTTAGCTCGAGGGGTAAATACGGACCAGTGCTGGGTTAATTGCGGACAACAAGGGGTATTTACGGACGAGGTCTCATTTGATTTGCAGAATTCACAATCGTAGCCTCTTGAAGAAGACCCAGCATTGCAATTCTCATGTGCCCAATTGTTGCATTTGGAACACATAATCCAGTCTTCTGCGGGCGGATCACAATACTTTTCTTGGCAATAAATGCAGAAATATTCATCATTTTCTTTATCGCATTCAAAATTGTTTAAGTTTCTTAAGCCTTTTGGTCGTTTTTCTTCGGTATTTTTTGGTTTCTTATTTGGAGTTTTAGTCTTTTCTTGTTTCAGATTCTTTCCCTTTCTTTCTATTTTATTTTGTTCTTTTTGGTATAGGTTTGCTTTTTCCAGTGTGCTGGTGAAAATAATAGAATATTTTTTTTTAACTAATCGTGATGTAGGTACGATTAGTTTTTAAAGTTGGTATCTGCACTATATTCCTAAGTGGTACTAAGGGAGATGGACAAGATTGACTTGCTCTATTTTGATTTACACCAGCTTCACTAATGTCACTCACTAAACCCATGTCGAAAAGGAGTCTTTTCCTCTTTAATTTCTTGCACAGCTCTTTGTAAAGTTTCAATGGTGTAAGCTGCTTCTTTTTTCTTAATATATTTTCGAGGCATCTGGAACAAAGAACTATTATCGCGGGGGCAGGGATGGAGCAATTACAAAAATAATGTAAAATTAATATTTTGATGTATAATGGGGTGATTACGGACGTCCGTATTTACCCCAGGTCATTTGTCCGCAATTGACCCAAAATAGTTAGAAAAAGTCCAACATCACAATTTTTAGGTTAATCAAAATTTATCAAGCCCAACGGTCGTTCTATTTACTCGTCATTAACATCGCAATCGATAGAAAATAGGGCTTTTAAACTGACACTTAGTCTTTTTGAATAACACTGAAAATAGTAAATACGAATATTACATCAAAACCACAAAAAAAATAAAATTTCAATTACCTTGAAACGTGTGCGCAGCAGTCTGTTAGCAGTGTTTGGTGGGCACTAAAGATGGCCGAAAGAAACGCGTGATCGTGGTAGCTGGACGCGGGGGGCTGGGATGGAGTAGATATATGTTAGTCCGTATTTACCCCGCGTCCGTTATTCCCCCATCGTCCCCCTACTTCATCCATTACAACGCGGGTAGCACCGCAGGGCACAGCTAGTAGTGTATAATAGTCTATTTAATTTATTTATTCTTTCGGTCCGGCTACATCAGCGAACGAATATTCGTGTCGCGTTGACATGCCTACATTTATGGACAAAAAATTAAGTTGCGTTGTGCGCTAGACGTAATTCTAGACATGCCCACACTTCGTATCGTAGTGATAATACTCGCCGTATTCCGCTAATGTAGCCGCGCTATATCACAACATGACTTTCCAAGCATCATTACAATCATTTCAGTCATATAGGTTCATTTCTTTTGTTTCAGTTGGAAACAGCTTTCATCCACCGTGATATATATATTATGGTTGGTAGACTGCGTTTACCAAATCACCCCATTATAGGATTTACTACTTAAATTCTTTTTGTTATGACCTATCAGTAGTTATTGCAACAGTTATATTTGGCTATCCTAACAGTGACAGATTCGATCATCTGTGATTCGATAGAGAAACCACTTTACCAAATAAGAGCGACTGTGCCTAATTATATTTGTTTCCTATACATAATATGTAATATAAAATAACAATAATATTTTGAAAGAACATACAATAGCCTTATGAACGAGTATATACGAGTATTAATATAAGCTATGTTGATCAATTCCCTTTTTACATAAATTAAAAAAAAAGCGAAACGTAGAACAGTGTTATATCCATAATCAATTGTTGTGGCTGTAATTTCTTTAACTCCATATTAGTTTGAAATATTACAAATACGAACTACTTATTTTAAAATTTGTGTTTGTGTTGACGCGTCCCTCTAACATTCAGTGTTTATACTCAAATAAATGTCTCGACTTTGCCATTCATCCTGGCTGGAAGGAGCCTGCTTACCGCCTGCCGTATACATGAGAGAATGAAAAGCCAGACGGATGCTTGACGTTACGCGTTACCGCGCGAACCTGTTCCCCTTAAGAAGATGTCAATCAAGTTTCAATAGTTGGCCTGCCTCGCTCGCCTCGCGGTGCAAGAGGTAGCCGCGGGTTCGATTCCCGGTGATAGTCTAGGGTTTGTATGTTCTGCAAGTACTATCTCCTTGGTCTGGGTATTTAATACGTATACAAAAAATATCTATATAAGTATGTCTAATATATTAAGTATATCAGATGTCTTGTGCCCGTAACACAAGCTTAGAGCTTACCACGGGGCTAGATGTTGTTGTGTGGGTTAGAAAAAAAGTTACCTCGGTCTAGAAGCCTGGGTGTAGTAGCGGTCCAGCTCCTGCAGCATTCTCAGAGCATCGGCCATGTCGTGCGGGCCGTCGTCACGGGCTTCGGCCAAGCACACCGCGGCCAGCACGACGACCAAAGCGAGGGCAATATTCTTGCTCAGCATCTTTGATTCTGTGGAGTTATTTCAATTTAATTTAAAGTACTCATAAGTACCTATAGGTGTAGGTACTAAAGCTGGTGATAGACCAGAGATTAAGTCCTTTCTTTCAAACAAAGAGTGAACTCAAGGTGTAACGAACTGTTTCGGGTAAATAAATGCTCAATTGCGATTGCGTCACGCATTGCAGTGAGCAATGTGAGCATGGCTCTGAATATTTACAAGAATATTACATTACAGCTCATACAAATTGCCATGTTTTCACCCACTTAAAATTTTTCAAGGTATCTGAAAATCCAGACAATAGCGTGCATTGTACTTAAATTAAAAAATGAAATTGTTAAACTGTGTATCGCAATCTAAACTGCTAATCTTATCTAAAATACTAAACTGAAAAATGCTAATTTGATTTCATAGATTGCAGAGCATAAGGATTTAAACTTTAAAATCAATATAAGTGGATACAATAGAAAATTAATTTATCACTTTCCCAAAGTCGGTAATAAAATCAAAATCTAAGCTGATTTACCAAGTTAGCAAACATAAATGCAACATCACTCAAAATGTTTAATCGAAATTGAACCTTGCGGACTGCAAATAGAATTTCTAATAGAATGTCAGCGGAGACATCTGGTCATGGCAGAAATCACGTGTCCCTCCGAGAATCGTGGCTACAAGATAATCCCGCTTTTGACATAACTGATATTGCTTTGGCCTTAGGCGTCGAGATGAATTTTTCATAATGGTGGAATGCAATCTGGTATTATAAGATTTCATATAGTTTCACCTGTACGGCTTTCATTTTACAAGTTTAACTTGCGAGAGAGAAAAATCAGGAAGGTAGCCATAACGATTAAAAGGAATGCTGTGATATTTTCCAGAATTTTCAGAATATGTAATTGATTTTATTTTTGTAATATAGATATTGTTTTTGATAAGTTGTAAAAATACCTAATATATGTTTTTACCAAATTAGGATATTATTCTATCAGGTAGGTAATAACATAGCAGTCTAGTCGGCCCCTTTATAATACGATATCTTATCAATTTACCTCTTTTAATAAAGTTTGATCGTGTGAAAAAAATCAGGTTGGCTAAATAAGTTCAAACAAAACTGAATATGAAAATACCTATCTACTGTAAGTCATTTATTGCGAAAGCAAGCGAGTATTAGAACAACATTACTTTTTCTGGGTTACGTTAAAATGCCAGAGAAATGTAAATACATCTTAATGTAAAGTTTCAATCCAAGTCTTTAAAACTATTATTGTTCCTTTTCTATTTTTATCAATATAAGATATCAGGTATTTATAAAGTGCACCGAGGGTATTAGCTCCGTGTGGAATTTTATTGATGTTAGCAAGAAAATAATTCTATATGGGTGAACAAGTTGTAGAGCCAAATATAGAAATAACAAATGTTGCCTGAAGCAAGAATATGAATCCAGAAACGTAACTTAAGACTCTGTTATTTATAAAAGCCGCATAACGTTTCAACAATAAATGAACCAGTCGTTTTTATCTTATAAATAATACCAAGGGAATAATAATATCATTTGATCGTAAACAAATAACAAACCTAGGCTGGTTTCCACGAAGAAGATAGACGGCTTATGTCCAGCTGTGGGAGTCTTATAGTTTAAATGATGATGATGAACCAATCTATGAATTTAGCAGCCAAAAATATCAATAATTATGATCGAAATAAGCTTAATTACAGGCAACTATTTGCATTCCTACCAAGACACAATTCGGTTTATTTAACGTTCAAAAACTCATCAAGGTGTATGTCTAAATGTTGTAGGAATATATGGATGGTAAAAGAAATAAACCTTAAAAAAAATATTGACAGTTACTGAATTATACTAAAAATTTGAATAAGTAATTGAAAACATTTTCTATAATTATAATTAGGTATATTTTTTAAACCTAAGGGCTCTAAACCTGTATTTGTTTAGGTTTCGCTGAGAAATTTGTATGAAATGACTTCGTGAAGCCGGTTTTATGTGGGCAAGAATACATTTTAAAAAGGCTTTGATACTTTTCAGTGAAAAGGGATTTAAAATAAAGTTGCGAGCAACTAGTGTCCCTCGGTGTTTGAGTTTCAGATTCAGTTGCTTGAGTTGGGATTGGGGGACATCGAAGCCCACAGCTTACACATAATTGACGACATGGATTGAAAAAGTTATGGAGTCTTGACATAGTTGAAAATAAGTGACTTACTACAATCCGTTTGTTTTTGCAATTTTGTTGATAAAGTCATACCTACTGGTCGGCCATTTTGAAAAAGGTGATGTTTCGGCCAGTGATAAAACTCATTTCTATTAAAATGAGTTTTATCACTGGCATGATTTTTCATAATAGGCAATGAGCCGATGTTTAACAGAAACCGTACATATTAGAAGTTGGAAATATTAAATTTTTAGAATTTACTCTGTCAATTTAGGTACATCTCTTTTTTTTTACTAAAATTTCAGAACCACTTTTCACCAAAATCGTAAGAAGCCGTTAAAAAATCAATAATATCAGTGTTTAAAAATAGTAGTGAAACATAAACATAAATTTACGTAGGTGCTTAAGAAAATTGTATTACATAATATATATGATCTAATTATCACTATCACTAATACCTATATAAAATTACTTATGAATCATATGTAGATGAAAGCCTAAAAGACGTTGGTATCTACATGTATGTATGTATTAGACCGGGATAGCTGGAAGTCGCTCTATAAAAGTAATTTACCTTCACAATACCAAATTACCAACCACGTTACCTGCCAAAGTAAAATAATGTCATTTGATCAATACACTGAACTGAAGATAAGTAAGCCCTGTGCCCATTTTCATAAATAAATTCTTATATTATTCATAAAGAAAAGCTGATAATGTACAGTCAACAACAAAATATACTGATGTAAAAGGGTCCCAAAATAAATATACTAACAATAAATTTTGTCAAAAGATACTGTACACTATTGTTATTTATTATAAGTAAAGGAATAAAAAACGTGTCATAACTAAGTTATCACATAAGTATCTTAATAACCTCGGTGTTGAAATGATGAACAATCTTATTAGAAGATTCATTAGAAATTGACACTTTGAAACACTTGATACATCAAATTGACACTTTGATAAACTTGATGACGCTTCATCTAGAAGATAGATAGATATCTATTCTATTAAAAGATGTTTTGGAACGTTGATTTTGATCACTTACTTTTTCTGTTGACTGTACCTACTGCTTATAATTTTGCAATGAAATATAAAACCACTTTTTATTATCCTATTTTATAATGTAGGTGGTGGATTGTATTACTTATTGGTAAAAGGGTTAGGTTAGTCTTAAATAAGAATTAAAAATTACCTACCTTAAGGATGTCGAATCATCTTCGGATGAGACAAAAATACGGATGATTCGTCACCTAAGTCCTACTTTGGGGTGTTCTTTTTCTCATAAACTTAGGCCCAATTTCACAATTTTATGCTACAATTCGAGTATTTTTGCAATGACTCAATTTGATCTCAGTTAAGTGGTAAAAAAAGTTTTGCCTTATCTGATAATAATGAAACCTCTTTCAGTTACGTTCAGTTTCTCTGCATAGCTTTGGGCGTTATCAAACTTCTATTAACGGATACTATTCTGAACTGTATATATTTGACAAAAACACTACCTGGGAATATTTTATATGGGAAATATTTATATAATTTTTTAGCTATATACCTCTATATTATTTTTTTTATTGTGCTGTTCGGGACGGAGACAACTATCACACAATATTTATTACATAATCTTTTGAAATCGGTTCCGTTTCTCCAGCTATAAGTGATGTAACGCACACAACTTTGTAAGATGCTTTTTCTAAATAATATACTCTAATTTATTTTGTAATATGCATTAAGTGAAAGAAGGTAATCGAGATTCAATTATCATAGGATTCAAATATTGTAGAAATTTATTATAATGATCTTAACAACTATTTTTTTTAAATTCCAACATCCTCATTTTTCTTACTTTGAAATAATTAATACGTAAACCTACGTAGCATTAATAACTTTTTAGAAATGTGGTTTTAATCCGTGCAAATATTAGATTAGGGCAAATTCTTTTACAAATAAATTTAGGGCCACATTTAAAACACATTATAATATGCTCTTTCACGAATGATTGAATGTAATTTATTTATTATTAATTAAAATGATGTTTCCGCAAAAAAGCCTAATGGATTGTAAATATGTTTAATTATCTTTTAAAATTGGGCTTCATTTTGTTACGGAATGAGTGTGTCGGCCACAGAATAATATTGTACGGGTTTTGATGAATAAGTTCGTAACTTATTGAATTTACAAAATTTTATAGAAATATTATTTGGGAAAGTTATAAAATATTTTTTTCATAGCATTTCGTGCCAAATAATTTATTTAGTTGTAAATAAAAGTAGCTTGGTTTGTTTTAAAATTAACTAGCGTATTCTATACCTATAAGATTATGTACCAAGTGTAAAGAGACGAACATTATATAATGTACATAACTACTTACAGTTCTCTTGGTATCACATACATAATATTAGTTTAAATTATTATTATTTGACCAGATCCGCACCACTCTTAAGACCACACCGCAAGAGCAAGAGACATATACAGATGGGAAAAGATAGAACGAGAGAAAGTGATTCTTAAGGGTGGTCACGACCCTCAGCATTGAGGACGACGAAGCTAGGAGGAGGATTATTATTTGGGTTCACGACAGGCTCGCGGCTTTGCTTACTTTGTGGGTTGTAGTAAAATTACCAAGGAAGAAACGCATTACCAACATAAATTGTAAAAGAAAAAGTTAAAATTTTCAAGCATTATTAATCTTGAAGTCTCAATCTTAATCTGCACTCTCAAGTTATGTCTAGCCCATATAGCTATAGCTAACATTAGGTAAGCTGGTAGATACTATATAACATTATATAATATAAACTGACCTTTTTGTTCTTAAAATTCAAAATAACACAATTTTGAAAAGTATCATCTCATACTTTTCAAAGAGAGATACTTACACCAGGTTCCGTGTATTTCATTAGTTTAATACACTTATTGTAATTATAAATCTAAATTTAAAATTTATGTAAAACCACCTAGTCCAATGTCTTAATTTCCTTAAAAGTAACACTTTCATTTGATACCCCACTCAAGTATAATTGCAGATTTTCGTTTTTCCTTCCCCACTCTAACCCCCATAACTTTTAAACGGCTCATGAAACATGTCTAAGAACACTTGCGCCAGACTCACCTTTCATACAAAAAATAAATTGAAATCGCTCCATCCGTTCGGGAGCTATGATGTCCCAGGCAGACAGACAGATAGACAGACACACACTTCAAACTTATAACACCCCTCTTTTTTGGCCGGGGGTTAAAAAGGTATAAGCCTTTAAGGTTTATATTAACCTCTAATATGATTATCCTATTATTAGATCTCGTTCAAACCAATTCCCGATGGAAGTTTGCTTTAAAAGAATAACCCCTAAAAAACACAAAAATATATGAAGTTTTCATAACCTTTTAAGACTGCAGTAAACCGAAAAAAGATTGAGGAACATTGCCTTAAGGGGAGTAGGAGCAACCAACAAAAACAAATTCGCTTAGTCCTCATTGTTTATTTTTGATTAAACATTCAAGTAGTTGTTTGTGTTACACCGTGCAAATATCACTTTTACAAGTGGATACTCAGTGGTACCGAATAGCAATAATATTGATATGTTCGATGCCAAACAATAGTAATGTTGTCACTTTATTGGAATAGATAAAACGTAATGCTTGCGTTTCTGTCCTATAATTTTATTTAAGTACAGAAAACTATAATACATAGTTATAGTTTTCTGTACTTAAACAAAATCATAGGACAGAAACGCAAGTGTGACTTTTTTGATAGACAAATTTTTTGGTTTTTAATATTTAGAATTTAAATAAAGACACTTGTAAAGAAACCACCGATTCTAATTAAAGAAAGGTACACATTGTCTAACAAAATGTTACCTATATATTTGCTGGTAGACACACATTAGTGTGTACATAGTGCTCCTACGGGGCCTATGGAAGATGCATCATGCTGAGCCAGGGGCCCTTTATTACACAATGTTTAATTTCACGTAGGTTTAAGGTATATTTAATTATTATGAGTTTTAGATATAATTATTTTATAATTGTAAGTTTTTGTGTAGTAATACATAATTTTCTTTATTTTCTTTCTTTCTTAAACATAATGTAACAATGTGCATAGAAGATAAAAATCCTAAACGTTATAAGAACGCAGCACAATGAAAAGACATTTCTGCCCACGAGTACCTTTCGCTACTTATTTCATATTCAAATTCATACGAAAATATATCATATCACAAAGACTCCGGCCATTAGTGGGTTATCCTATTCTTTAGTCATCAAACATACTCATAAGCCGATTTAAAAGATACGGCATTTACCAAATTCAAAAACACATTAAAGAACCTTGTGATTGAATAAAGATTACAACAGAAACTTTCCAAGTAAATTACTTAGTTGACCCAAACTGTACTTTTAGGATAAACATTAGATCTTTCGAGCTTAAAGTAGTATTTAGGATAATGGTTTTTTTGTCAGAAAATTAAAGGTTGCTGGAACGTACTCAGAAATATAACTATACAATGGATGGATGTTTCCGCGGAATTACTTTTTCTCGCCAGTAAGAAGTAGCCTATGTCATTTATAAGGATCTAGAGAATTTGTGTATTTAGTCGGTTCAGTAGTTTTGGCGTGAAAGAGGAAAGACAGAGTTACTTTGGCATTTATAATATTTTAATTTGTAATTTGTTGTGTTTTAACTAAATTCATAATAAATGTTAATTAAACGTTTTGAATTAGTTTCGGTACAATTTAATTGTTGAAAAATGTTATAGTTACTCAGAGTGGGGCTGGCATATTCGCAATGCGAAAAAAGTCCCTTCCAAAAAAATTAAGAATAAAAAAAAAACAGTTCAGTAAATCCCAAGATTACTCTTTACAACTAGATATAGATAGACTTGCTGGCCCTTTCCAGCTTTACTTGAATGCAAAAAAAAACCTCTTGTCTATTTATAGACTACATTCACAATATAACAAAGTCAATAAATCTCATTTGGGAATTTAGAGGCAGTTCAGTTCACAACATATTATAGTTTAAGGACATCAACGGATGCATGTATTCCTTAATTAGATATTATAAAATTACTATAAGCTCTTCAAGATGTAAAATTTACCTAAATATGTAGTTGGTTTATCTTTAGGCATGAACAGTTTAATAAACTAAGCTTGTACTTATCACACAAGTCCTGTGTGTAAGAAACAGTAACTAAAATGTCTCAAAATATTACAGTAAAGTCTTACTACAAAAATAAACAAATATTGGCAACAATTAAAATTCAGACTGTTACTTATTTTGATAAAATCTGGTTAGGCACACAATAGGTACATTTCAGTTGATTTAAGTGCATAAAACACTAGGTGTATCATTAAAAGAATATAAATCTAAGGCCGTAATTTATATAATTAACTTAACTACAATTTATGCTTAAAATATTTTCGAATAAACGTGGGCGCTTATTGAAGAAATTGCAGAAATGTTAAGAAATTAAGTTTAGCTTTACGGTATTAAAATGGCGTAAATTTAATTGGCAGGTTAATTTGAAACTCATACGCGTGCATGTAAATTTTAACTTCACAATAATTTTATGAGGAAAGTTTTAAGGAGTTCGGGAACCGCTTAAACTTCACTTCGGCAATAATTTTACAATTTAGAAGAAAACTTCATTAAATTTAACAGAAATTGAATAAACTCTGATAAAGATTATTAAACTTCATGAGTTCTTCATTTTTTTTGTGAATATTGGAATAATTATGATTGTACCTAATAAAATGAAACAGGTTAATTGGATTTTTCATCCGAAAATCCCCTGCGCTTAAATTTTGACCGGTGGCAGGGGATGCTCGCAGAGGATTTCAATTTCTGAATAAGCCTTTACGAGTTTGCTTTTTATCGACAAAAAAACAGCGTTCTTATTGAATGATATGATTAATTGTTTCGTTTTTAGATTGTCAAGATTTTTCAAGGGTAGGGTCTTAGATAAAAAACTAAGATTTGATGATGATATCCCGAGCAAATCCAGGTGGAATTTCGAAAATGGTAGGAACAACTAGCATGTCTCTTAAGTTTTTCAAAAGGATCGGATCAGTAAGGCTAAGACTTTATTTCAGCATGTTGTTTTGCTAAATAAAGTTTCGGTACTTTTTAGGTACCACAAATAGATTTTTATGAATTACTAGCTGACCCCAGCAAACGTTGTTTTGCAAAATGAAAAGCACATGTTGGCCGATTCTCAGACCTACGCAATATGCTCACAAAATTTCAAGAGAATCGGTCAAGCCGTTTCGGAGGAGTACGGGAACGAAAACTGTGACACGAGAATTTTATATATTAGATATGAGCAATTAAAGATTTTTAATAAACTTTTATGCATTCGTTTCGTTAGAATTGAATAAGGGCTGTGAATTCGACGCCAATTTTTTATGTTTGTTACTCAGAATTGTATTTCTTAATAAACTGATTTTGATGACATCTTTTTTGTTTCGTAAAGATTGATGAAAATATTATGAGCCTCAAAAAATATCTTTAGGTTATTAAGAATCTTTCAATATCAAAAATGTAAAAAACAGTTCTTATTGTAGGTATATTTGATAAAGGCATATAAATAATTAAAAAAAAACTGTGTGGATTTTGAGTCTAGAATTGTTTTTGTTAGTTAGTTCAAACTAGCATTGTGAAATTAAAAAGTTTTTTGTATATCTGGAAAGATTAATAGCCACAAAAAAAAACGGCTCGAATATCTTTTTTTTTTTAATAATTACTTCACTTATAAACAAGTTTATAAGTCGACTCTAAAAAACATTATGCCACCATGAATTAAATACATAAAATACAAATTTAACAGATTGTTGAAGCCAAATTCCCACCTTTTAAGAGATTTCTTGGAATTATATATTTCGCACAATAAAAAGGAGGCCGTGTCTTAATCCTGATTATAAGCAAGTCCTATTTTTATTTCTTTCAACCGTTTGAGTGTGAATAGTAGGTTGAATTGACATGTATTATGTATATATTTTATTTTTGACTTGTAAACCTATTTGTTACCAATAAATTGATGATTTGATTATTATTAGAGTTCACAATTTAAGCCTTGTTAATATCAGGACAGTTAATATATGTACCTATGTATAATTCTGTAGGAATTTTCATCATTTTTCAAGGAATTAATGGAAGGAACACCATTGTGATACTAGTATTTGCTTCTATAGAAAATATGTTTTTGTATTACGTATTTTATGTAATATAATATTTTTACGGGTAAAATAGATATTTCCTCAATAAAAATTCTAACTGGTACTGTAAGATGAAGAGACACTCTTTTTCTAATTGGACAAGAAGTTTCTAAGAACAGCGCGCTAAAAATCCAACAAACTCTTTGGCTTTATAAAATTACCTATACATATAGAGTATTATCGTTGTTTTCGAACTAAAGTGTGAACTAAAAATTAAGTTACACAACCAGATTATCTGTATTGTTTTAATTTCAAACATATTGAAAATTATAAAGAAGTTTTCTTGCTTTTAAATAATTAAAAAATGTTATTCAAATAAATTTCCTTTTTCAAATTATATATTAGATAATATCTACCTCTACAGCTACTAACCTTAATTTCTGCGTGAACTGCGAGAAGAACTTTCAATGTGCCGGTGTCAGGAACAGCGCGAGGAGAGTCGGCCAAGAGTGGTCTTCCTGTAAGCTCCATCAGCATTTATACCAGCTCTGGGCGGGCGGTGGGCGGGGCTACGCAAGCGTAGGCAGCATGCGCGTGCTTACTACGTGCTACGAAACCAAGGAACCACGAAGCTGCGAAGGTGCTACGGAGCTACAAAAGCTCTACGATTTCAGGTGTCGTCCAGTAATAAGAAATTTGACTGGATACTGCTCTAAATAAAAATGATTAATATTTATTAGAGAACAGTACTTAATAACAACGTTTACAGATTACTGATTTATTGAGACTGTAAAAATGTATATTATTGTGCTGAAGTATCTTTATGGTACTAGTTTATTGTACTATTTACAAGCAAAAAAACTCTAATTAGTATTATAGTTAAAATTAAATAATAACAAATAATTCGTAACTTTAAACATCAATCTGAGGCCGGTATTAAAAAAAAATATCCGCAAACATGAAGTCAAGGCAAACGTTGTACACGCAGATATCCGGCTGTTATCATACAACCGGTTGATTTTATATTTTCTGCCTAGTTTAAAGTGTTCAAGTCTGTACGGGCTTGTAAAGCATAAACGCAACCTGTATGGCGATGACGTCACTATTATCTGGCCGGAATCGTAGGTACTAAATTATTTTATGTGTAAGATCTTAAACCTTTTAAAGGGCCTTTACCTTACCTTACCTTATTTTTTTATATCCCAACGCCTGTTAAATGGATTGTTAATCTAAAATTACAAAACAAAAGCAATCGAGTGAATAAATAATATGTTATTTTTAGTTTGTTATTGAATGAGGATTAGTAAAAACTTTAGACATGCTTAGGATTACGTCATGAATATTGAGATGGTGAGGCATATCGAATTAAGAATACCCAGACCAAAGAATATAGCCAGTTAAGAATGAACTTACATAAATATAATTTTTCATAATATTTGTATGTATTAAATATATATGTCTATTGGGATATGTCTAGTCTTCAAAAATCACAATGACAAGTCAATCCTATCCGTACTTATGAAATGTTATGAAACATTTAGGTTTTTTGTACGTTAAGATTTGTATAACCAAACAATGGATATATATGATTTTATGTTTTGTATCTTGAAGTACAGAATTATGCAGATTATGCAATGCTTCATTTCAACCAAGACGGACGGAATCAGTCAGCAATAGAACGAAAATAAATAGTTTTGTCAATGGCACATTGTAATAATTTTATTTACTATTTTAGAACAGATGATTCTTTTCGAGAGAAAAATAGCTAGGTAGGTACCTAGATTTACATAGAATTAGAATTTCAAATAGTTTTGTAATTAAAACGTATGAAGGTGGGTAAGTAGGTTCTAGTTTTTTATTGGAATCGCTAACAATTTCAGAGTCATAGATAGAAATTCGTAAAACTAATTGAAAAGAGAGTTTGTTCTAAATTCAGAGGGCTTCACTTTAGCGCAGTATTAGCATACAAGCTCCCTATTACCACGATAGAAAAACAATGCAATCAAATTAATTAGAGTGTGGGTCGTTTGATCCTTTTACCTTGATTGAAAAAACTCATCTTACCAACTTTTATGTTTCTTAGAACATTCAATGTTATTAGAAAATTATTGCGGAAAATTGACTGCCAAACCAAGATATTAAATTCTTTGATACTTTAAAGCCCGAGTCAAGATTGGTGGCGATCTATCTAAATCGATTCTATTTAGGGCTTTCTATTATTTTTTTATAAAAAGTTGATTTTAAATGTTACAATATATTTTTACTTTAAATTCCATGTATTTCTAGGAAAGAAATTATGTTTGTCGAAATTGGGTAGGTATAGGTAATCTAAAAGTTAACATAAAGTAAGTCTTAAGAACCTGACTCCTCATTTAAGAAAGAAACAAATAAAAATATTTATTTGTGTACACAAATATAACAGAGAATTGAAACAACATTAACAACTCATTTGAACAATTATTGCACCATGATTTTACAGTCTTAGAATGGTTTCTGTAAATGAAAAATCATTATTACGAATTACGCTCATGGCAATAATTAGCAAATTAGATAAATGTTTCATTCATTCATTTATTTGTTGCTTCATGTGGTTAGAATAAAGGTGTTAACATACCAGATACCACAGGGCTAAATATTAAAAAAAAAGGTGGGTTGTCAGAAAATATTGATTAATAAAAATATGTACCATAATTCTACTAATTTGTACGCTCAGTTACATATGACCAAGCGAGACAGTTATTGACATTACTTACAATTGACACGTAGGTACGTGGTGGTTAGGTTTGTACTTTTAACAAAACTAACCATTGCTCATTGCTTAAATCTCTTAAGCTAATACTTTTGTTAGCTCAACCCTAAAAGAGTTCTTTGATAGCAAACTTTGTCGTTTAGAAATGAGCAAATAATTGAAAATAACATTACATTGTTTTCAGTTTCACCTTAGATGTAAAGTAATGACCATTACCATTAATACTTAGCATACACTAACACTAACATTATTATTTAGCATCTAAGGTCTGATATATGCATCATACCTTCCGTTTTAGTTTAGAACTGTGTGACGGCAAGATATTGCTTCATGCCTCGGATACTTCACTCTATTAATAGAGGAAAACTTATTGATAATTATCTACATAAACTTAGTTCCAGAAATAACTGTACCAGTCACATAAACAAGAATATCTCCTGAACTACTATGATATTCCAATGAAACCAAAACTGTTCCATTGCGAATTTAATCATAACATTTATGTAATTGATGTCTTGTCTGTGACTTGCAGAGTGCTTATTATTATTATTATTTTGTAATATACTGTTTGAATTAAGATAATATAATATTTAGTTAAATAGAGTGAACGAAGTCAAGTGTACAGTGTTACCTACGACGAATAAAATACAATACAATACAATTTTATTTTATTTATTTTATTTTATTTTATTCGGAAAACAAACAGTTTTTCTTACTAACTAAATAACAATACAAACTTAACTACAATCATAAAGATAAAAGTAAAAATAAAACTTATGTGCACAATTCCGATCTTAAATTACATTTAAAAAATAAAGTTAAATTGCAATGCCTTTTTAAATTAAATTACTAATTTCTTATACATGTGATTATATTAACGAGTTATGACAAACTACCGTTCTGTTTCATGGTATGATAGCTTTTGAAGTTGTTCGAATAATATTTTGTTACATATGTATTAACTTTTAGACCTACCTAATATAATATAGTTAAATTGTGCACAGACTGTGTTGAATTATTGTACTCAACACCAATTTTTGTACATACATTTTGACTAATTAAATCAAATAACTCTTCCTTTCACAATGATCGTAAACTCGTGAACAATGGAGCTATAACTCTCCAGCTCTATTACAATTTAATAATAGTTACAGATGTCGTGGGTACAACCGAAGGCCTGAATTGCGAATCTCAAAGCTTACTCTTAATTCGATTGTTTGGCCATAATTTGTTAATTGTTATCGAGTATTCGAGAGGTACCTGTGCTAATTGGAAATATTCTTGAGACTGTGGGCTATTGAAATTTCGACTGAAACGTAAATAGGGATTGCTAATATCATTGGCACTTGGACGAAATTGTAGCGTCTGAGTTGAGACGAGTTCTCAAAATGTAAATCAACATTGGCAGCATTATTATGAACGCAATTTGTTATAATTAACAATTTTAAATGAGTATAAATTTCAAAAAGTTCAGGCTGGAGATCACCAAGCGTAGTGTTTACACACAGCCTTTTTCCGTGAACACAAAAAAAAGAACTGGAGACCTATGCCCTTTGCAAATGATGATCGCAACGAAACAAAAAATTGTATTTTAAAAAAGCTTTAAATAAATAAAATATATAAAAAAAAACAAATATCGTTAATTTGGACATTAACAATCAATTTTACAATTAGAATTAGAACATTGTATTTTCTTTTAATTTTCTTAGCTAGTTAAAATAGCTAGCTTTCAAATGAGGCTAATTTGAATAAAATACATCGTTTACTCAAACAGAAACAAAGAAAAAACCAGATGAAGTAGTTTTCATTTAAAAAAATCGCCTTTTTTTTTAAATAGCATTATTATGATATTTATCTATAAATGTATGTCGTGTATCCGCACATTTCGAAAATACACATTGTATAACTGCTGTGACGAATTTCCTATAGCCACTTTTCAGCTCTCTTATCGGATGAATTCTATGTCATGATGACACAGAGTTTAGTCAGAGTGGTCACCCATATACAAGTACTGGCATCGCGCAACGTTGATTAACCTTGTAAACATCACTCCAGAGAGAGAGAGATAAATATGTATTTATTTTATGTTTTTAGTATTTGTTGTTTTTAGTAGCGGTTTCAGGAATACATCATTCCTCAAAATTTCAACTCTCTAGATATTACGGTTCTTGAGATAGACAGACGCCGAAGTCTCAGCAATAGGGTCTCGTTTTACTCTTTTGTCACGGAACCCTAAAAAGGTACTAGATACCTAATTTAAAAAGACTTAATGGTGTTGCGTCTTATCAATTTATCCTGACCGGATGACGAAAATAAGTGGGTATTAGTTACAACTTCCCGTTGCAAAAATAATTAAAAATGAGATCCTATTGAGTGGGCCTGGCAACGATGGTTAAGCGCTCGTGACTATCTGATCTGAGCTAGAAGTGGGCAAAGGATAAAATATTTCGATATTATATAATATTATATATTGTATACCGTTTTTTTTACCATTATGTATTTTAGGGGACTTTTTAATAATCCATATTGGCTCAATATGTGTACCAAAAGTCAAAAAAAATATACTGCAGAATAAAATTCTTTTGACTACCTTGGGTTAATAAAATTCTTTGGACTACCTTTCAAAGAACTAACCTATTTTTTTTCTTTGTAGTACATGTTGTATTAATAATGACTTTTCGTTATTTAATTAAGTAAGTTTATTAATAAGCATAAAAGAGTACGGACTCCCTTGATTGTAGGTTTCTAATGTTTAAAAGAAACTAACCTACCCGTGATACCCGAACAACGAGGCTATGGCATACCCACCAACGCCAACGAGCATTGAACCAGCGTGGTGGGTTGTGGTCTAACGCTTTTAGTGGGAGCAGTGGGAACGTAAATAAGGGTGCTCATATAATAATTATGTCTAGTGGGGAATCGAATTTATTAAATTATTAGCTGTTTTCTCGCGTGGAATTCGTTTTTTTTTTACTTTTCTGAAGCTGTACCTAACATCATCACCCTTTTAACGTTCCCACTGCTGGGACACAGGGACTTCTCTCTAGGCGAGAGAGTTAGGGCCTTAATACACCACGCTGGCCAAGTGCGGGTTGGTGAATGTCACATGTCCTTCAAATTCTTTAAAGTTCTCAGAACATGCCGGTTTTCTCACGATGTTTGCCTTCATCGTTAAAGCACGTGTTGAAAGCGCACATAAATGTCTCAAGAAGAAAAATCCAGAGGTGCGTGGCGGGGTTTGAACCCACGACCCTCGGTCCTTCGGAATGAAAGTCGAGTGTCTTCCCACTTAGCCAACAAGGCTTTTTTTACTTTTCTGAAGCTGAATCTAACACTATATCGAATTTCAGGAAAATCGGACCAGCCGTTTGGTAAAGGAAAAGAAAGATACGACTATTAGGACCTTACAACTTTCACATTTTTTTATATTAGTAAGATAAGGAGTAAAATAAGTAAGTATAATAATGGACATTATTTTTAAAACCTGTCGATATTTCTACCCATCTCTAATCTGATTCATAATAATCAGTTAGAAGCAATGTAGGCTTTGGCAACATGGCTTTTACCTACTATGCCTTTTATCTTTTAACCAGATAATATTCTAGATGATTAAAAACATTTTAGTATGTCGTTTAGAATATAAGAACAAATAAACACGTTTTTTTGCTTGCAAACCAAATATAAAAACGATACAGAGCATCGACGTTTCGCGTCACAGCACACGATTCTGCCACCGCACCGCCGCACCACTGCATTGTACCACGCCACAGCCGCGCCGCCAGCCACCGCGCCCTTGCCGCACACAGAACACAGATAATATAACATATATGAAAATACTCAGGTCAACTGTCCCTTGTAGCCGACTTCTCCTTGTTGTGTTGTGTAAAGAAATCAACTTCTAGGCCAACACAATGAACGTTTATGTCGCAAAATCCACAAATATTTGATAAGCCATCGCCTGAAAACACGTGTAAATTCAATTATTTAGTGCGATGACCAAGTCTCAATATATTTATATAAAACATTAAAGAATCTTAATATTGATATGCGTCACTATAAGACGCTGTTAATTATTACGTAACAACTTAATGCTTCGAGTACGGAGATTCCAGACACAATTGATTTTCAATTGTTATGGACCACGTTCGTGGTCTTAGAGACTGGACGTATTAAGACAGAAAGTCGCTTAAGTAGAGACTGAATAAATTAATAACCGACTTGGTATTACATGGATCTCACAATTTTTTACCGCAGAACAACTGAGTTGCGAGACTTGGTTTTTTGATAAGTATTGTTTTTGATGGGATAACATCATTTACCGAACACCCCTAATACGAACTACGGTCGGTAATTTAAATCTAAATTTAAAATTTAAGAAAAACCCCCGGCTTCATTTCTTTAAAAGCAAAACACCATAATATTTTGTAATGTGCACGCGATGCGCTTTAATTTGATACCCCACTGGAGTATATTTGCAGATTTTCGGTTTTCCTTCCCCAATCTAACCCCCACAACTTTTATACGATATAACCGATTTTCATGAAACATGTCTAAGAACACTCGCGCTAGACCCACCTTTCATACAAAAAAACTTAATTGAAATCGCTCCATCCGTTCGAGAGCTATGATGTCCCAGACAGACAGACATACAGGCATGTCAAACTTATAACACTCCTCTTTTTTGGTCGGGGGTTAATTTCACAAACACTGCACAGTTGTGTGTAACGCAATTTTTTGACAGTTGCATCTGCTGAGAAGCTAGAACTGTCAATCATATTCACTATAAAATATCTAATGTGAATTTTATATTTTTTGTTTTTAATCTATTATTGGGGTGAATCAGAGGGCGGGTGTAATTAGTAGGTACCTCTCGGTCTCTGTGTTACGGGGACTAGACATCTGATATACTTAATATAATACACATACATACATAGATATTTTTTATTATACATATTAAACACCCAGACCAAGGAGAAAGTGCTTGCAGAACATACAAACACTTGACCCCTCGGCGGGAATCCAAGCCGCTACCTCTTGCGCCGCAAGCGTACTCTCGCCCACCGCGCCACTGAGGCTGAGGAATGCTGAGATATAATATCAAAACCAAATGAGTTGCCATCCTTTGTTTGTTAAACATAATGCCAACCACTATTAAATTGGACAAGTACCTACGTTTACTTACAGTTCCTATAACAGTTTCCAAACTAATTAGCATAGTTTTGATCCAAGCCCAAATACCAGGAATGCATTTATGCATTCCTGGTTCTATAGGATATTATATACTCTAGGTTTATAAACCTTAAAGAGGTGTTCCTAACCCGTAATCTTGCCTCTATGAATCTATTTCTTTGTCATTTCTGCTATCTTGGTACCTAATATCCCTGCAATGTTGATAGGACTCCATGAGCTCTCTTTCACAAGTACCCCATCTGTTGAGTGGACTCCTGGAGATTTTATTGTTCTACTTTTCATGTTAAAAAAACAAGTTAGTGTTCTAAATTCTCAAAGCCTGACTATGCAAAGAAGAAATAAAAATATTAGCCACACTCCACCACAAAGTATGTCTGATGGTATCACCACGCGAAAGAAGGGAGAGTCAACTGTTTCCGAAGTCAGTCAGCTGACAGAACAACTTAAAGTTTTAACTTCAGAATTTTCTTCTGTGAAAAATAAACTGGATGAGCTTACTCAGTCCCTCTTTTCAACAAATGAGAAAATGAATGAAGTTGTATCTAAAATATCAGCGACAGAAGAACGTATAAAATACTTAGAAAAACGTGATACGGAATTTGAATCCTTACAAGTATCTGTCCTACAGCTTGAAGAAGAACTAAGACTACATTCAGGCTCAGAACCATCTTAGAAACGAAATTGAAATTGTTGGCATTCCGGAAGAAACTTCTGAAAACATCCAAAGAGTTGTGCTTGTAGCTGCAAAAAAATTTGGCACGGATTTGGAGGAGAAGGATATTGACTGGGCCACACGCGTTGGTCCTCGCCGTACCATTGCAAGCACGTCAACATCGACGGAATGCGCTAGACAACCACGACCAATTGTTGTTCGTTTTCTACGTCGTTCGAAGCGGGACCAGGTTCTGAAAGCATCGAAGTCGCATAAGAACACTACCACCACTGACTTGGGTATCTCAGGTTCCTCGCACAGAGTTTATGTAAATGAAAGACTCACGAAAGAAAACCGAATTTTGTTTCGTGAAACTAGATCGAGAGCCAAAGAACACGGATACGCATTCTGCTGGAGTAGTCAGGGCATTATTTTCATAAGAGAACGTGAAGGAGCACCGGCTTTGCCTATAAACTCCCAAAGAATCCTTGACAGGCAACTGCCATCTGCCAACTGTTAGAAGAACAGCATAAGATTTGAAAATCTCCAAATACCTATTAGTAATTTTGTCATCATCCCTGTAAATTTGTTTATTTTTATTATTATTTTTTTTTTTGCAAGTATAAAATTGTTTATTTTAATGTTTTCAGAAAATCTGTCCACTGACTTAGACTCATTAAAAATAACATGTAAGTTAGTTAGTGAAGCATCAAAGTGCAAACAATTGGTCACCTCTAAACACAACTTTAAGCTACTCTCACATAATATCAGAAGTATTCAGAGAAACTTCAATAGCCTTCTTGTAGGAATTAAGAGTCTAGACATATCGTTCGATGTTATATTGCTCACTGAATGCTGGCTTAGTGACACAATAATCCTTCCTCAGTTACCTGGTTATAATTGTTTTTATACCAAAAGACACCATAACCAAAATAGCGGTGTTGTCGCATACATAAAAAGTGAATACAATGTTACAGTATCTGAACCGCACATAAAAGATGCTGATTGCCTACTTATTCAAGTCCCGAATGTGTTAAATATTCTAGGCGTATATCGTTCACCCTCTACCAGATACACAGATGATTTTCTTACCTCTCTAGATATTCAGATTAATAGGCTTAACAACATTCCCTTAGCCATCCTGGGTGACATAAATATCAATATAATGGATAGTAATTCCCAAAGCTTAGAATATCAATGCTTCATGGCCGAACAAGGGCTCGATGCTGCAATAACAGTACCTACACGAGGTAATGCTTGCCTGGACCATATATACCTGAAAGTTCCCTCCCGCAACTACGAAAACACTATTGGGGTTGTTTGTCAACTGGACATAACAGATCATTACCCAGTATTACTAGGTATTAACCTTGACAAACCTAAATCAGTTCGTCCCAGTCGTATAATCACTAAAATAGATTACAAAGAAATAAAAAATGATCTTGCAAAAGTTGATTGGTCAATCGTAACAAATTGTCATGATGTAAATGAGGCAAGCAATGCTTTCATGAAGATTATATCAGAAACAATAAACAAACATTCAAAACAAGTAAAAGTTGCACGGTCAAAATTCACTTTAAAACCGTGGATTACTCCTGGTCTCCTGAGATGTATGAAAAACCGCGATCGTCTTCATCTACAAGCTAGAGCAGATCCAAAAAATAAGATATTACAAAAAAAATACTCGCGTTACCGCAACTTCTTTATAGGGCTATTGAGGAAACTTAAATTGAATTTTGATGAGGAACAATTAAAAAACAACAAAGAAAATCCAAAGAAACTTTGGCAAACAATCAAAGATATTACTTATCTATCAAAATCAAAAAAGGAACCTACAGATCTTTTAAATATAAACAATTGTCAAAATCCACAAGAATCTATCGATTTGGTTAACAGACACTTTGTATCAACTGGTCAATGTCTTGCTAATAAAATTCTTACAAATTTAAATACTACCGAACTACATCTTGCGGATTCTGTAATTATCTCAGATTCTCCACAGGATTCATTTTATCTTAACCCAGTAATCAACGAAGAAGTCAATAGTCTAATAAATGGTCTTCAAAATGATAAAGCGCCCGGTATGGATGGTTTAGGTAACGTTCTTATCAAAGTTATTAAAGATCCTATTAACGCACCATTGACACATATATTAAACTTAAGCTTATCTAGTGGAATATTTCCCTATAACTGGAAGGTCGCTACGATAACACCTATTCATAAGAGTGGACCAAAAGATACAGTTGATAACTACAGACCTATTTCACTTCTGGGAACTTTTTCCAAACTCTTAGAAAGGATAGTTAACAATCAACTCATTAAATTTTTAGAAAAACGCAACCTACTTTCTCCTAAGCAATTTGGTTTCAGGCAAGGCAAAAGTACTGAAGATGCAATAACACTACTAACATCTCTAGTGGCATCTCACTTAGACAATAAAGAAAACTGTGTTGGTATATTCCTGGATCTTGCTAAGGCCTTCGATACCGTGTCTCTTTCTATTCTAGTCAAAAAAATGGAATGCTTTGGTGTTAGAGGAATGGCCTTAGACTGGTTCAAAAGCTATCTATCAGATCGAAGACAGTGTGTAAAAATTGGTCAGATAACTAGTAATACTGAGGAAATCTGTTTCGGAGTCCCTCAGGGCAGCATTCTTGGTCCAACACTATTCATTTTGTATATAAACGACATCCACAAAATCCCTATCCATAATGCTAACATCCTTTGTTATGCTGACGATACTGCTATCATTTTCGGCGGTAAAAGCTGGACAGACGTACAAAACTCAGCTGAAAATGGAATGGTTCTTGTGTCACAGTGGCTTCAAAGAAACCTCCTTACTCTGAATACAAAAAAGAGCATGTATTTATGTTTTCACAAGACACTAACTTCAGCGCCTTCCACTAACTTTACCATACGCGTTCACAAAGATTTTTGCTCTAGAATGACCTGTTCATGCGATTATCTAACACGTACAAATACCCTCAAATATCTTGGCTTAAATATTGATGAGAACTTGAACTTTAAAAACCATATTGAAGCCCTTTCATTAAGGATTAGAAAACTTGTTCATGTCATGCGAAACCTTCGCGATATTGCCTGTCCGAAAACACTTAAAACAGTCTACGTTGCTCTCTGTCAGTCCCTTATAATTTATTGTATCTCTTGCTGGGGTAGTTCCTCCAAAACGTTTTTAATACAAGCTGAAAGAGCTCAAAGATCAGTTCTCAAGGTTATGCTTAAAAAGCCGTATCGCTATCCAACTAATCTGCTATACTCAGAAGCGAATGTTCTAAGTGTCCGGCAATTATACATTCTCAGAACAACGCTTCTTACACATAAATCGTTAACTTCTCCCATTCATCATAACTCCCAGGTCAACCTCCGAACGTCTAAAATAAAATCCCAGTTAGTGAACACAAAATTTGCTCAACGTTTAGGTATCTTTATGAAACACTTAATTTACAACAAAGTAACAAAATATTGTAATATTAAAGAAAAATCCTCTAAAGAAGTAAAATTTATTCTCGTCAAATGGCTCTCTACGATAACATACGATGAAACAGAACAATTACTTTCCATATTATAATGTATGTATACCTGCTCTATATTTCTAAACTGTATTACTTACGTACTTACCTATTTTATTGTTTTTTTTATTATTGATGTTGTTTATGCACTTATCTATTTTGTCATGTCCTTATAGCCATCCCATTATTTACTAGATATGGGTACTTTGCATGTAAACACTACAAACATTATTTCTATTTTTACAAAATGTGACAGTTTTTCATTTCATTTCTTTTTATATGTCTAATTAACTTTTATTTTCCATAATACAAATAATACTCACTCAATTAATTTAGTTATTTTTAGTGATTTAGTAGTACACCTAAGTATCTTTGAACACTGTTTTAATATTTTAATGTTTTTTTATTTTATTTTCTCTTGAATGTAGGCCGATGTATAATGTAAGGCTTATTCATATTGTAACTGGTTATAGTTCAGGTCTCCACGACACAGGCAGTGTGCCTAGTGTGGAGACTAACGACAAATATTAAGCACAAAATTGTATTAGTAAATAAATATATTTTTCATTTTTCATTTTTCATTTTTCATTTTCATTCTAGTTAAAAATAGTCCTAAGATTTAAAAACAATATAAAATGTATCTCTATTTTATCTCATACTCGGTTACACATCGACTAAATAGACAGAGTTTACACAATCTTACTCTTTTTACATAACTTTTTTCTTGAAAACTACTCAAGTTATAATCTGTGGTCAAGTAAGACCGCGCACCTCAGTCAGTATGGCGCATGTCGTGTCTTGCGTCAAGAGACGGACGTGTCGGTCGTGACAAGTCAAAAATAGTGATGGGACAATTTTGGTAGGTACATATTATTAGCTAACTGTTATGTTTTCCATGAAAATAAAGATTAAAGATGGTTTTAGAAAATCCTATGAATAAAGTATTTTAAATGTGGCAAAAGTCAATTATTTCACCCAAATTATCAATGTCTGTGATTTTAAATAGGTACCGCAGTACCCAAAAGTAATTAATTATGGACTATAAATTTTAGTTTCTTATACTGATGAACATTTCGATAGTTTTTTTTTTCTTCGCGCGTTACAAGTCATCTCGAGCGCGGTCGATTTGCATCAGACTCGAAGTGCGTTCAAGAACGGACATGGTCACGTTCGCTACGGACCAGCAGTTTACACTTACAGTTTAGTTTATTGGTACTATCCAGATAAAAGCAAAACGTGTCCGTTAGCCGTGACTTATGTACCTACCTATGCTTCCAATAATTTGATATATATACAAGTTAAAATAATCGATGGGCTCTGGACACTATTTTGACTTCTTTTACTTTATTTTACATATTAAAGAAGAGAATAACAGAAAGTTCTTGCAGAACATACAAACTTTCAAGTAAATACTCTAAAAATATCTATAGCACCACACCACGTGCGCTTATCACCTGCCCAGCACCCCGCTAATTGCCAATGGGCAACCATTGGCGATGCAAAGATTCTAACTAGCGCCTCTAGTGTCAAAATGTGAAGCTGTATATGAACGACACTTTGTCAGTTTTCGTTACAATTAACGTCAGGGAAAAACATAGATAATAAATACAAATCAGATATAAGCAAACAAAGTGTCGTTCTTAGACAGTTTTTAAAATTCGCCGCTAGAGGCGTGCGAGGCTGAGGCGAGAAATCGCCTGTTGGCGATTTCTCAATTTCTGATTTCTGCGAAATAACGGTCAAAGCCAAACGACAATCCTTCGATCGCGAAAAGATCGCCGACAATACCTTGCAATGACGTTCAGTTTTTAGATCAAGAACTATGTAAAAATTAAAATTTAGTATTAGGTAATTATTTTAATGGTTTTTTTTTTGTCAAAACAAATAGTCAAATTTCCTTATTTCGTTATTATTACAATCAACATTATTTATGCACGGTTAAATTTAAGGAATTTTTGAAATTGAACATTTTAATTAAATTACGCATAGATTTTTTCCAATCTGTATAACCTGTGTATAATCTTAAGGTCTCAAGTGTCATCACTATTAATTTGTGTATCTGTGGATTCTGTGGTGTTTTGGCGTTTTTTTTATATACTCTCTGGTCTAAGTTTTGTTTGAATCTAATGTGCAAACGGCTGTTGCTATTGCTAACTTTTATAGATTTAATAATTATTTAAATTAAAATTGATCGCATTATTATGGATTCATTGACAACCCTACGGGAGAGCTTTTTGAAATTTTCTATCGAAAAACAAATTAGCCCCAGTTATGTAGAAATGTATACCAAAAGTAACAACGAAGTGATCTTGGTTTTCGCCAAGGTAATTATTTAAAAATAAAAAGTTTTATTTCTATGTAAATTACGGAAATAAGTCATGTGTTCAACTAGTGCTCGGGACACACGGCTCGGGTGACTTTTCTCTGTTAAAACAATAAATAAAATCGTCTATCTTATAGTCAGTCAGTCAGTTAGGTTTTTCAGGATTTTGCAGTTGCTTGATCTTCAATCGCAAGTTTGATTGTAATCCTTTCGTACCATGCTAGTTTATCATTAATTATTAAAGCTCAGTTCGTTCATGTCTACAGCATCGATCTTCTATCGGAAATAACCGCACTGAAACATCAGGAACTAAAACTCGTGAAATTGGTAAGAACATTTATTTATTAATACTTTGTGCAGTAAAAACAATGTACAGAGGAGGACTTAATGCTAGAAGCCTTCTCTACCAGTCTAACATTGTAAATAATCAAATCTCCATGGGCTTTTTAACCATTTTACTCTATTATTTATTCATAAATACATAAATAGCTTTTTGCTACAGATGAATTGGACCTCACAGGGTCTCCTCTAAAGTTGGACTTGAGCCTTCACACTCTATTAGATGATACACTTATATCCGAAGAACCACAACTGTGGAAGAAAGAGGAAGTTTTTCATGGTCCAATTAATATTGATACTGCAAGGTAATATTTTGCAAAAAGTGAATATCTTTATTTGTAATACAATAAGTCATGACCTGTGAGAATGTGAATATAAAATTAATTCTAACTACATGAAAATGTACTGCATTAGATTGCTAAACTGCTATGTAATAATAAATTTAATCACCCAGTATATTTTTCTTTCAATTTCCCTTGAATTCAAGATATTTTGATTGCTAGTTCCCCAATTCCACATTATTTATGCAAAATAACAAACCTATTTCCTATTTAATAAATAAACTGTTACTTTCCAGAGAAATCACAAACCTGTACAATAAAAACCGGGATAAATTAACTCAAGTTGATGCTATCCCATTGTGGGTGGTAATTAACCCCTCCGATGCGGGTAATCCTTTACTGTTGATGTGTCAGTCTGATGAGCATCACTTTGGTCGAGGTATAGTGAGTTATGATGGGGCTGTGGGCCTGGATGATGTTGATGTTGTTCAGCTGATGGAGGATTATGCCAGGAGTGAGGGAATAGGTCCAGATTTGGTTAGTATAAAAGATTTGTTCTCTATTTTCTAAATAATTTGTTCAAGTTAATAGAATAAATACAGAATAGGTACACTTATACAATATTTTTTTTTGTGTTATGATATAAAGTAATCTGTTTTCTCTTTTTAATTGTTGTATTTTGCAAAGAGAAAATGTGGTTCATGGAGTTTATTTATATTAAACTCAAAATTCAATGTTTTAGATATATAACAAAAATGTTTTAAAGATTACATCTCTTATAATTTTTTTGTATCATTCATTCAACAACAGTCAGCCTAGCACTTAAATCATGAAATTGTTCTAAGTATTACTTGAAAGTGAATCATAAATTTCACAGAACTATTATGCTATTCCAGGTAAACACACAAATAGACTGCAAGTATCTATTATCGGGTATATCATACAGCACCCACAACACAGATGAGCTCTTAAATGCACCGCACAATGGGGTCACCGAGCTGCATTGTGAATGGCAAGGCAAGATGCTCCAGACCCCGTTTATCAGCTGTAAGGTTAATTTTGTGAGTATCAAAAAAAAATACTGAATACTAGCTGTGCCCTGTGGTCTTTTCCATGTTATAATGAATGTCCCATGGTCTTTCCTATGTTATAATAAATTTTCCTAGTATTCATATTATAAAGCTGAGGAGTTTGTTTGTTTAACGCCCCCAATATCAAGAACTACTGGTCCAAATCGAAAAATTATTTCACTATTAGGTATCCCATCTAGAAAGAAAGACTTTAAGCGACTACGGCGGCGACGCCTTGGTGTAAAAAGATAGTTATATATTATATTTACTAATCCATCAAGAAAGACTAAAAATTTCATGGTCCATGTATAAACATTTTTTTAGTGTCCAACTACAAAAGCATTCTTCCTATATTTGGAACATGAAGATCTCTTTGACAAAATTGCCAGAGAAAAATTCTCCTTTTAATTTAATTTTTTTTTTCCCAGGAACAAGAAGTGATTGTGGGTCACCTAGCCAGCCCATGCAATGCTGTCTGGAAGTCTGTGACAGCCCTGAACAATATAAATCAACTGTTGGTTGATATGACTGCAGCGGGCGTCGCTTCTGTTGATCTGAAAACAGCTGTTGTAAGGTGAGGTAATACAAGAAAGTTTAATGCTTGTTTTCCTCAAGAGCGCCAAATTTTGTATGGTCTGTTGATCTTATTGTTGTTCTGGGTCTGGGAGTTTTGTATAACTAGATTGTTTAGGTTTTTCTCCACTTGAACAGGGTATTTTCACGCTGTAAATTATTTGGCGTTTCTCGAAAAATAAGCTACTTTGATATGTTAATCAAGTGCCTAACGTAGGTTAATTTATTTAAAATAATAGAGCTACTCGTTTACCTACTGAGTGAGAGGAATTTGAGAAGATATAACTTGTTTACCATAATGGAATATTTACTACACATTTTAATATTATACTAACTTCCTATAAAGTATTTTATTAAGAACTTAAAGTGTCTAGTCATTTTAACACCAAGTCAGCCTGTATAACTTGAGAATACCACTTCACATTGTTTGACTTACGTTTTTAAACGATATTGCAGCAAAACTGATAAGATTAAAGTAAGAGTAGTTCTAATGGCCAATATATTAATGCTTAACCTCTAATTCATCCTTCCAGAAACTTCGTCCCAGGAATGAAGCGCTACAACAACGAGAAACGCCTCAATAATCTTCTCAATGAGACAGAAACGTACGCCTATACGTCGGAGTGTCCTGTTGGAGGCTGTATATGTATCAATGACGACACTAGTTCACTCAATCAATGTTTGAAGGATATGAACTCGATGGGGTCTAGCAACGACTTTACTTATAAACTGTGGGATGTTTTGAGAGGTTTGTTGTTATGAAACCTTAGTTAAAATGCTTTTTTTTTTCAAAACAATATTTTTCCGTTTGCCAGAGGTTTTGTTCTAATTTGTACAAAAGGGTTCGAACATTTTTGTTTGTATGTAGCCTGGCATATCTACTAGTCCGCCATTTTGAAAAAAAATGTGATTCGGCGGCCAGTGATGAAACTCATGTCAATCGACAGAGTAAATTATTACAAACAAAAAGTGTTCTATGATCAAATCTCCTAAGTGATACGGTTTCTGAGATATTGGTATGCCAACGATGTTCGATGCTCTTTGTTTATGATGTTTGAAAAATAAATTAAAAAAGCGTTAGTCTTATAAAACCACAGAATCGTCGTGAAAAGCTAGCGGAAAGTTCTAAATAATTGCAGTGATTAACCTGGATCAACCATATTCTAATATACTAAATGTAATTTTATTATTTTTCTTTTCAGATAGCGAAACAGCAGAAGAGCTTATAACATTATTAGTACAAGCTTTAAAATTTATATCATCGGGTAAAATCCGCCCATTTGTAAGTATCTCATAATAACTTTTTTGTATCTTGCTAAAGTTAATTAGTTTTTAGGATACTCATTAGAAAGGTTATGACAAAGCCTCTTCATTCAAAACAGTCATAAACTTTGTAATTAACATTATCTCAGAATATATCTTTGCAAATCACTAGAAGCAATAACCAAATATTTTTAATCTACCTTTAAGGATTTCTGCAGATAGTTACTAAAACCATTATTATTACAGATAGACGCAAATAACAAAAGCTACCTATCAAAACTGGTCCTAAAACTATCTCGAGGGCACTCCCAATCCGCCAAAGTCCTCAAAAGCCTCGTCTCAAGCCCGGCGCAGGCGCTGTCCCTGGCGGCTCAGGTGGCGGTCGACAAAACTATGTGGGAATACACGCGGCTCATGTCCCTACTGCAGCACTCCTTCTTTGTAGCTGGCATGTGGAATGAGAATGCTAGGTGAGTTCTAGCAAGTGACTTCATTACTAAAATAAAACTTTTTTGCCAAAAATTAAACCAACTTCAAACGAGAAACTGAAAAGTACAAAATAAATTAACTTTACTAATCATTTCGACATTATATTAAGTGATAATTAAAAGAAACATAAACAATTAAATAATTAAGTATTTAATAATTTTGAAGTCGGTGCCAAGTAAATAATACAAAAAAACTAAATGCAGTAACAAATACATTTTTATTTTACCTACACTATACACAATATCAATAGATATGTCAATAATAATAATAATTTTGAAGTCGGTGCCAAGTAAAACAATAACTAGATATAATATAGGTACCTAACATCAATCTTTTTCACAACTCAAGCCATAAGTCGGTTAATAAACAGGCTTTTTTACCCGACTGCGCGACGCATAGGAGTGGTAATGTGTGTGACATACATAGGCTGATATAAATTTCATATATGTCACACATGTTTGTCTGTTCCTTTGAAGCACTACACAAAACAAACGCCTGGGCCCTTTATTATGTTCACGTCAATTGATTCCACTTTGTTTGGCGAGTGTCACTAAACAAAAAAAAAATGTGAAAATTCAGAATGGCGACTATTGAACGCCATATTGTAAAAATAAAGTTAACAAAATATGTCAAGTGTAGTTGAATAGGTATTTAAAAAATAATATGCCTCAAACTTGGCACAGTGTCTTGAAACTTTGCAGCACAAAAACCATCAATTCTGTGACAATCCCCCTCGTAACTTCAGTGAGCTATTTCGTCTGTGGTAACCCTCACCCTCCAGCGTTTTCTTTGCGATGCAATCCTTTAGTGAAATCTTGGATATTTGTGATAGAAAATATTCCTTTAAAAAATTCATGGTCACACAAAATAACTAAACTCCAAAATTATACTATGTGTTAGGGAACAGATTTGCTTTATAAGTAATTTTAATTATGTAATTTCATTCACATGAGACATAATGCTAGATTTAGCATACACGGTATAATGTTAGCCAAGAATCTAAATTAAGAATTATTCACGTCCCAATTTTTCTAACTTCTTACAGATCACACGAATCAGTGGAACAAATCAACCAAACCATCCAAGACATGACGATGACTGGTGGAGACTTTACACTGAATCCCTTTGAGAGCCTTAGTGGGGGCGAACATTCCATACGTTTAGACTGTGAATCTTTCTACGAGGACGATCCTAATGAACTAACTGTTGATGATTTTGCGTCGCTAAAGAAACACGGCTTGGTTGCTGAGAGGAAGGATGTCAATGAAGTAAGTTGTAGCTTTTGTTTTGTGCTTTATGGAATAAACATTTTTCACGCAAGTGCGCGCGTACACATAATATGTATGTGTAATATTATGTGACCTGACTGATAAAAATTCGTCACATCAAATCAAATATTTTAATTAATAAATTTCTGGTACTACATTGGTCTTATTATAAAGTAGGTACTGCTCTACCGAAACCTATCTATATAATCGTTTGAATATTATATTATAATCGTAACGTTACAATAATTATTATTTACGTATTCTTGGAAAACAACACCAATTCATATAATTCTATTCTATAACTTCGTCTTAAGAATTGACGGAAACTTAAAGCAGGTGCGTTCATAAGTCCCATTTCACACTAAATAAAGTAAGGTCTAACAGCCGCGATAAAATCGCTGTAATATTATCTATACAGTGCTTTAACCTATAAAATATTTTGTAAATGTTATTGAAACTGTTTAAAAAATTTTGTTCATATTTTATGATTTAGATCAAAAAAATATTTTATATCAAATCTGTTTTATAAATTTGCGATCGAAAATATTATTGGGTACCGGGTAACAGGACGTGCTTTATTATTAGATAAACTAAGAAAAATCCGCATTAGAATACATAGAATATATTATAGTCGTCATATTAAATAGGAACTTGTACATATTCTTACAAACAAAATCGGGCGCATATTAATTAAAAAACAATACGCCAACCGTTCGTCACTGCGGCGACTGCCTGTATCCCTTGTGTAACCTTCGATAGAAGAGCGTAGGTATGGCTCGCGTTTCGACCTTTTGGAATTCTGTTGTGAGTTGGTAAATCCTGTTTAAATAAAATAATGAGTACCAACTCTTGATCGCAGCTTCGCGTGTGTAGTTAGCATTATTATTCCTTTGGATAAGATTGAATTTTTGTCTAGCCTAGATTATATTGATAACAAAGCATTTTTTATTTGTTAAAAATTGATATTTTGAGACATTGTTATAGCTATATAAATTTAATTACATAATTTATTTCAGGTGCCGTTAATAGCAGATGAAATAGACATAAGTCCTTGGAAGAATCTCCTGATGAAATTCGCTCAAGTCCACGTTTGCTTGGAGCATCTGTATCGCGCTGAAATTCACTTGAGAGCTGACTTTGGTAAGTTTTTAACACCCGATCAAAAAAAGACGGGTGTTATAAGTTTGACGTGTCTGTCTGGGACATCATAGCTCTCGAACTGATGGAGCGATTTCAATTTAGTTTTTTTTGTATGAAAGGTGAGTTTGGCGCGTGTGTTCTTAGACATGTTTCATTAAAATCGGTTGTGCCGTTTAAAAGTTTGGGGGTGAGAGTGAGTAAGGAAACCGAAAATCTGCAAATATACTCGAGTGGGGTATCAAAGGAAAGCGCATCGCGTGCACATTTCAAAAAACTATGGTGTTTTACTTTTAAGGAAATTAAGGCATTAGAATCGGGGTTTTGTCTTAAATTTTAAATTTAGTTTTATTGTATTTACAACCGTGTAGTATATTTATGTTACAGATTTTAAATTTACCTACTCATTTTCAAAAAGTTGCAAAAATACGCTTTTAAATATTAAAATATTATTGTTATTTTATTAGTTTACTGCTAAGGTCACCTTATCCATTCTAATATTTTAAATACGAAAGAAAATCTGTCTATCTGTCCGACTTTCACGCAAAAACTACTGAACGGATTTAAATAAAACTGGGCACACATATTCTCTATTCTCTCCGCCGGGCATAACTAGAGCTACCAAAAATTCAAAAAGAAATATATATCTTGTTGTTCAGTTCAGTTCCTCTTCATGGTTTGGTGCTTGATATGCGACAGTTTGTCAATGTCCACGTTCAGGTATCGTTATTATTGTAAAGAACTTAAGAATAATTTCTTAACTTCATTTTGTCTTGTTTGCAAGTAAACAAGACTTGTTAATGTTTAGTGGACTGTGGCGCCCCTGCCGAGTCGTTAGCATTAAGGTGGAACTAGAAGTCTGAGAATCGGTTACGAGATGGCGCTGCACATATGATTCCCAGTTTTAGTCACGAAGCATTTCGTAACATGCCGTAGTATGTGTTCTATGCATTTTTCCGCATGATTTAAGCATTTTCTTGCAATAAATGCTTATTCTATTATTTTTAACTTTCCGTGGTAAAAGTATTGTAACCCCACGAAATCATTAATTATAATAATGTTAATAACCCACTTGTAATATTAATAAACGAAAGCAAATATTACCTTTAGTTTATGAATTCTTTATTGGATCCTGGCCTAATATAAATTGGTTTGGTATTGTAAAAAACTTTTGTCTTACAGCAAGCCTCAAGCCTGTTTCTACGAAACTACTGGAACATTATGTGTCGGAAAAATCGCCGGTAAAAACAATCGGCCAGTTACTGAGTGATCCTGTGCAGAAAGTTACTATGCAGATCGCGAATATTATCGTTCAGGACCATTTGAAGTAAGTGTACTAAGGGGTTCTAACAAGATGTATAAATAAATAATATGAAAAGTATGAGTTGGACTAATACTACACCGAAGGTTCTATGTATTATAGTATATATTTCTTACTTATCATTATATTATACAATTAATTATATAAACAAATATAAGTAAAAAATATAAAATGCAAAAAAATTGCAGTTAGAGCGGTCACCCATCCAAACACTAAAATTATTAAATACTTAATTATTTAATTGTTTATGTTTCTTTTAATTATCACTTATAATGTCGAAATGATTTGTAAAGTTAATTTATTTTGTACTTTTCAGTTTCTCGTTTGAAGTTGGTTTAATTTTTGGCTAAAAAGTTTTATTTCACGATTTTTAGTTATTACTCTACTAAAATATACCTTATAGAGTTCCTTTGACTGTCCTTCATTTTCATCATCAGACCCCTAATATCAGTCAAAACCCATTTAGATGAACGGTCTCAGTAATATAAGTTAATCAAGCCCAAACACAAAGTACTTGCTGTAAATCGTTGAGGAGTTCCGTTGACCGCCTTTCCCTCCATCATCAGATCAACACCAGACCCTCATTCATAAAACGGCTTTAAAATTCATTATATTGAATAATATTAAGTAACACACAAGTCGGAAAGACGATATTTTCAAGAGTTTCCCTCAATTTCTTCAGGATTCCACCACCAGATCCAGGTTTCCTTACAATGGGACCCCCTTTGGGATACTCCCTTTCCAACAAAAAAAGAATAATCAAAATCGGTTCATAACCGACAAAGTTATCCGCGGACACACATAAAAAAAAAAAAAAAAAAAAAAAAAAAAATATACGGTCGAATTGAGAAACCTCCTTTTTTTTGAAGTCGGTTAAAAATGCAAAAAAATTGCAGTTAGAGCGGTCACCCATCCAAACACTGACTACGAGCAACTTGATGGAAAACAAGATTGTTGTATGGGACTCCCATTATATCTTCCCATTAAATATTGTTTTTTTAGAATGTGTTGTTCTAGCGATATAATCCCTCAAAATTGCAACTCTCTATCTATCACGGTTCTTGAGATACAGCCTGGTGACAGACAGACAGACGACGATGTCTCAGAAATAGGGCCCCAATTTACCCTTTGTGCACGGAACCCTAAAAAGGACTAAATTATGTAGTTTGTAAATATTTGTCACCGATGATTTTAAAATGATACTTTCTTAGAATCATAACACAAATTATCCTTTCTTCATTTCCCCTTTTTGAACTTTGGGATACAAACTTCAAAAGAGGAAATTACTTGATCCATTGTTCGAAACCCCAAACCTTTTGTGTATCATCAGAAAATGTCTGATTTAATGTTGATTGAATTAAACGCCAAATGCAATTTGGGTTTAACATTTTGCGTTCTCCTCAGAAAACCCGCATTCTGGTATCGTCTAGAAATGACAAGGAAAGAAGCTTCGAAGGACAAAGGGCTGAAACGGGAATCCAAAATGGTGTACGTGTTCTCCCAACAACCAGTGTTCCCGCCATCGGTATGGCAACACCTAGGTAAGTGCAGCTTTGTTTTCTTATTGTATACGATTATGTTTTTCCTTGCAACGTAACTTATGTATGACTAGCTGTCCGCGTAATATTCGATTTTCGGTAAGAAAAGCAATATTTTACCGCGGTAAATCTGTCTCTCTGTAATGTTTTCTCTGTGTGTTCTGTGTAATGTGGTCTGTGTGATTTTTTGATATGTATATTATCAATATTATCATATTATGTAAGCTATATTATTGTGAAGTTTCATCAAAATCAATTCCGTAGTTTATGCGTGAAAGAGCAATAAAAAGACTTACATCCTCATAAATTTCGCGCCTTGCCCGCGTAGTAATAAATTTTCTCGTGTTCAAAAGTAGCGTTTATTCTTATCATAATTAAAATAATTTATTAATAATAATTCAGGTTGGTACAAAGCTCTTCAAATTATATTATATTAGTGTCACTGAATACTGCCCTACGACGTATAAAAATATTGAAAACAATTATCAATAAATCTGTAATTTTAATATTTAAAAAAATGCAATAATAAGAATCCCTAAAAGGTCAACCAAATAATTAAGTATAACAATGTCCAATGTATTTGATAAAAATAATACTTAAATAAAATTAAGTGTCAAGGTTAAAGGTTAACAAGGTTGAGGCATTAGAAGCAAAGGCGCTTAGAGATATGACTAGAAGAAGAGATATAAATAAGGACTTTACGCCTAGGCTTAACATTTCAAAACACTGCGTTCGGCATCAATCCTTATGTTTATATAATAAGTTACCAATCTATTTCAAAAAAATAACAAATATATGTCAATTTAAGACTAAATTAAAGGCATTCTTATTGAACAAATGCTATTATTCTGTAGAGGAATTTTGTGCCGACAAATCAAATGCTATGGATCATTAATTAAATTTCCTATAATTTTTTCTTTTTTTTTATATAGGTACTTGACATTTCAAATAATCGATTATTTTTGTGACATTTAATCATTATAGACATTAAACCAAATACAAAGATTCTTATTTACATGACTTAATTTTATTAATTATTGATTTTATGACATTATTCCAATTTTATTTTATTTTATTAGAAATTAATGTCTCAGTTTGTTGAATTATTGTAATTGTGTTAGACTATATTGGTATATTTTTATTGGGTTGCTTGTAATGTGTTTTTAATTACTAAGGTATAAATGTTTTGTTGCAATTAATATTTTTTTTATGTCTTTGTGATTTTGTATGAATAATGGTTATGTGTAATTTTATTGTTATTATGTTATTTTTAATGTGCAATAGTTTAATTATAAATTTCCGACACAATGTAAAAATTGTTTGCGAATAAATGAAAATGAAATGAAATGAAAACCTTTTCACCGCCACCGTCGGCTATACTCGACATTACAAATTGAGCTCACTACGCCAGCGTCGTCATATGACGACCAAAACTACTCCAAAAGAAAAACGAAATACACAATCTTTAAACAGTTAGTTCCGCGTTTTATGTATCCTAAAAGGAACATTGTTTTAGTTATTATACATCTATACTAAAGGTTTATAAGAAAAACCCCTAGTTGTATAAAAATTTCGATGATGAAAAACTTAGATAAAATCCCGTCAGCGGGCGTGATTCGCCACGCCATTGTCGGCAGGAGCCGACCGCTAGTGTTGTGGTATACAGCTACCAACCGAAAGTGATAAAAAATAGACAATTTACATTTAAACAAGATATTTCTTATTTATATCATGTTCATTCTCATGATAAAAATAATAAATATCTATTAAGATATCGTAATAAATCTAAACTTAAACTCTACAAACGCATAATGAAAAAAAATATTGCAGGTGTGTGATTTTGGATACATAGGTAAAATGTAGGTATTTGTAGATTCTTAGATCTCTCGTTCAAACTTCGACAAAAGCATGTTTCTGCTTCGAAGCACACAGGTTCCCTTTAGTTCGGTGGGTAGGTACATACCTACCTACATTTTATTTCGTTCTTATAAGATTACAGTAGGTGCCTACGTTGGGAACGGGAATATTTTTTTTTGTAATAGATAGGTAGGTACTTTCATCATTGGTAAGTAGGTAGTGTAGGTACCTAAATCGGTTCGATTACGAGATAGGTATCCGACTCAAGGAAATAATTACGTGGACAGAAAATCAATAAAAGATGTTAGATGGATAAGTAATGCCTAGAAATGATTTGTTTCAGACAATTTACAATGAATGAAGAATGAGGGAAATAAAATACCTACCTAGTAAAATTTCCTTAAACTGATAATTATCATATGCAGAATTTCATCTCATTAATTATAATTAATGAGAAGAAATTCTACAAGTAGCAAGGAAAATAATCTATATAAATAAAAATGAATTGTTGTTCGTTAGTCTGATTAAAACTCGAGAACGGCTGAACGGATTTATCTTATCATAGTCTTGAAATGGTCGTGGAGGTCTAGGGAAGGTTTAAAAGGCAAGAAAAAATCGAATATTTGCCGGCAAAAAAAAAATTGAATAAAACCCCGTGCGAAGCCGGGGCGGGCCACTAGTTAGGTATAAAATACATCTGCCAATAATCGCTAAGGGTCCAATACCCTCTTCGCCTATCGATAATCAGCGACCTATCACATCACTACCTCAGATGTAAGCAAGCTTTCAAACAACGTGCCAGCCGCGCCAACGTCGGCTATTCACGACAACAGAAGACGTGTCGTGGGTGAATAGTGATGTGCTGTTGTTATTTGAAAATATTTGTTATCGATCTGATTTCTGGTTTTGTGTAGGCAAAACACCGGCAACTGCGGCGTTACAATTTATATATTATAGAGTAAATTGGTATCAAGTAAAACTCGAAAAATGAAAATAATGCTTATAACTTAAAGCCTTTCGTTTTGTAACTTGGATGGCTTGGAGAGTTAGATTTTATAATTTTAAGGTGGCGTTCAAAAGGTAATAAAACATCCCAGATTTAAAAAAGTTGTTTATTGTATAAAAAACCAACGAAATCAAGTCTCCATGTGTTTATCGACAAAATACATTTTATCGACTCTTGGCAGCACTATTTTATTCGTAGGTATTTTTGGTCACTTTGTGCTTTGGCGTAGAGGTAACGAGAATGCGTTTGGGGCGTGGCGGTCAAAAGGTTAATAAATAATCAGATAGACAAAGAAAAAATTAATCAGATGAAAAAAAAAACATAATTTTGATTCCTATTGTCTAATACACTTAAGATCATAATATATATGACACCTCATTAATTCTTTTACATTAACTGCATTAAAAACTTTTTCGTCATAAGACTGCTTGTGCTTCTGTGATTGAACTTTTCAACTCTTTGCATGATACGCGGGACGTGAGAGTTGATTGTACAATAGTGAATGACTGCTATGGGATGTTATATTACGGAAATACATGTTATTCCAGAGCAGGTAAATACTATACGAACTTCATTTCTGTGTATATGTATATCACAACGTAGTTTGGAAATAGTCGATTTTATGTACTTTTTGGTTAGTTTTATACTAAGGACTAAACACTTCAGATTAAGATTAGAAAATCTCATCGGAATCTAGTGATTACTATTATTTATATAGAAAGATGAATGATGGGTTTCAGGGTTCCGTAGCCAAATGGTAAAAAACGGAACTCTAATAGTATGGACCAGTTCGCGTGACGGTGTTTTTAAACAGTAATATATTTTTTTCAATTAATCCTTGTATCCGTAAGGAATTTAAGTAAGAAGAATGCATGGAAACAGAACCAGGATAACTTTCAGTGTAAAGACCTACACAAAAAGTTAACAAACATATTTTTTTTTAATTTCTGAAAAATAAATCATAGTATCTTGTTTCAGAACCGACAACAGAAGATGCGGCGGAAATAACGACACTGGGTGAAGAGCTAAAATACCATACCACTAAATACACATTTTTGAGAAATAAGATGATGAACAAACTTCCTATTTAATGTATTAACTTAGATATGATCCATAATATTCAATTAATTTTCGTAACATATTACATATAAATAAGCAGTAGGTGCTCGGCCAGTGAAATTAAATATTGTTAAATACTGTTTTGTAAATAATATGGAGTGTAACTACTTGTTACATTATAAACTATTTAAAGTGACTGATATGTTTTATTTTCCTTTAAAGAGTTCATTTATCGAGGCCAGACCAATCCAGATACAAAATTCAATTAAATCGACAAACAATTTTTTTTTAATGATTTTAATAAGTGATAAACCTCACTTTGCAGGTTAAACTATTATTAAATTTTATGCCGAAAAAATTAAGACCCATCCGTAACCTTCGATTACAGCGCATTGGTAGCGCGTCGGGGCGTTATCCTGGAGGTACAGGTTCGAATCCTGTGCGCGAAGGTTACGGATGTGTCTTAATTTTTACGGCGTAAAATTTAAAAACAAAAAAATGTTTAGTCGTCTCTGTAGGACATCTCCATTAAACACGATGATCACAGCTATAAGTGTTGGCTATTTTTTTGCCAGTGCCCGCGGCAAACAATAATACACTTAATAGAAACATGAAGCATCTAAATACGGCGTCTATCGAAAATAGGTAGCACAGTGTTGCTACCTATCTCTTTAAAAACATACTAAGGTACCAATTACAGCGAAGCTTAATGCTCTACCATCTTTGTACATTATATAATCAGTGGCTCTACTAAAGTTTTTAATTTGTTAGTACCCTAGTTGCACTATAATAAGTCTATATTATACTTATTAAATTTATTGGTATTTGTTGTTATAGCGTCAAGGTAAATACATCATGTCTCAAAATGTAACTCTCTATTGATCACGGTTCTTGAGATACAGCCTAGTGACAGACAGACGACGAAGTCTCAGTAATCGGGCCACATTTTACCATATAGCTACGGAACCCTAAAAACAATAATAATTATAATAATAATAAAACTCTTTATTACACACCAGGATATCACAATACAAAAATGGACTTAAAGCTAAATACAAAAATGCGTAATGGGCGGCCTTATTGCTTAGAGCAATTTCTTCCAGACAACCTTTGGATGGAGAGGATAATGCACAGCAAATAACTGGACGGTGCGGTGACATAAAATATATATATATATATAATTAGTAATAATAATAATAATGATACAAGAACAACAAAATAATATCCAAATATGTTATCATAAAGACATATAAATATATATACAGATACCTATAAATATAACATATAAATACCTATTATTATAAATACATATCAAACACTGTATAAATTTAATACAATATTACGCTAAAGAACCGAGAAAATATTTTTTTACTTGACGTTTGAAAGTGTACAGACTAGGAGCGCGTCTTATTTCCGCGGGCAGTAAGTTCCACAATCTAAAAACCACTGACGTAGTACATTTACAGGTAAAATTAAACGCCCACGTTAACCAACGCGCAGTCAATACAGTTGATTACCCCGCAGATCAAAGGCACACTGTTTCAAACATTTATTTGTAAACTTCACGCACTGGATTTTATTCCGCTTGATCTCCTGATTTATTTACAACGCGTTGATGGCTCGGATCGGTGGGATTTCGGAGCTTTTGCTACTGGGATTCGAGTCTATTGTTAACTGGTTTAGGTTAATACTGTAGGTAAACATAACATTGATTCATTGATGCACGGCGTTATTGTGTGATTTATCGTTCGAATGGTTAGATTCCGAAGGCCAGCAAATTTTTCGCTAGATCAAGTAATAGGAATAATTGTAAGGTTTGAGGACCACGCTTAGCTTGCCGATAACTACGTCTTGGTGATAAAAGAAGAAAAATATATAATTTTATTCTTAATAAGAAATGAAGCGGTAGAAAAAGGAGTTTTTACGCTCTGAATAAATGCGAATAAAGTTCCGCCCATGTTTATCTAAGTTTCCTGTTTTCTGAGTTATTTGAAATGCCGAAAGAAAACCGTTAACGTTTTTCTTGAACTGTTCTTCCGCAAAGTACTTATACTTTTTCTCACGTTCAACGTTCAACGTTTCAATGTTAAGACTTATTGAAATTTAATATTAAGTTTAATAATTCATAAAAGCTACTTAGCTTTGTGGATATCACCTCAGTACTCTTTAATTATTAAACTTAATATTAAATTTCAATAAGTCTTAACATTTGTTAGTAAAATACTTACAAGGTGTATCTAAGGTTATTAAAGGAGTGGTAATCATAAAAATATTCTATAAACGAAAATAATAACTAACCTAATAAAACTTCAACCTCAACGCTCTCCCATTCACTTTTTGTAAATACGTTAAATACTAAATTTTGGGAAATAACAAATAAAAGAAAAATAATTGGATTTATAAAATATGGGTTCAAATTAAATTTTTGGTGGTGAAGTGATAGTACCACTTCTTCCGGCTGATTCAATTTATAGTAAACGATTCACCAAATATCCTATACAACAATCTCAAGGCAAATATCAAGGCTTTATTACCAATATCAAGACTTATCTAATAAATATATATGAGTTTATTATAGTAGGACAAACTATTAGGATGACAGGACAAAGTAAGTATTCAATATTCCAGTTACATTACCAAGAAATCAACCATCAGACCACGAATTTATCGATAACCTCACTACCTCGTTACATCACAACGCTACTAAAACAGTTCATTAAAATTGTACTAAATATAGGCAGTATTTATATTCCCGCTGCCCTCTTAGTCTCAATACCTTGGCGTATGATTGATTCGTTTACACACCGGTATATTTAGTTGAGGAATGGTGTTAGGTGCGAGTACTGTTGTATGCATAAATTTTAGTGTTGCAGTTGCAATGCTCGGCTTTACGATTCAGGTGTCGATTTCTCCTTTTAGACAATATATTGTAATATCTGTGTGTTCATTTGTAAAACATTTTGTCGATGGTTAAACGAATGTGTCCGTGTTTGTAGGAGAATCACTATTAAACTTTCAAAATACCTTGAAACCTTAAATTAAAAGTATTTGATCTGTCATTATTCACTAATTTTATGGGATTTTGGGCTACACAGTGGGAGCCTAGTGTCTACTTTTTGTATGATTATTGAGAAATAATCGTGTTTTTGAGCCGTCTTTGCAAAGAAATAAAAATGTATTAAAAACCTTACTAAATAAAAAAAAAAACTTCTTGAGATAGTCTCCTTCAATTTTGTTTAAAAATAGGTAGGAACAAGTGCTTATTATTTTCCATTGTTGACATTAAAACAAAGTATGGAAATCTCATCACATGAAGAAGAATTACAAGAGGCAACTCTATTATCTCACTAGAATAAAGTCCTTAAACTGGACTATATTGAGATGTTCTTCCATTAAATAAAAACTTATGGGGATCGTGCTGAGCATAACAGACTATTTCATATCTTTCGACTCCGAGTCAAAAAAGGTTTAGTTAGGTATGTCTGTCTATGGATCGAACCGTAACGCATAAAAGGATACGATTCAGATTTTTTTTTATCCTTTGAAAGTTATATTAATAGTTGCTGTAGCCTTCCATTAGGTAGGTACTTTTGCCCAGTTTAATAATATTCGATACAAAAAGGGATCTTTTTTGTCTTAAAAAAATTGTGCAAGTAAGTATTTTTTCCTACCAAATAAAAAATCTTGATGATACATAAAGTGCATTGATGTTTCGCTTTACGTAACGCGTACCGAAATTATATTAATCAGGGGGCTTGTTTAATATAATTTCACTCACTCCGAAATTTGATGCTCTATATATCTACATTTTTTTATTAAATTGTAAAAGCGAAAAATATGTATCCAGTATTTTTGAACAGCCCTTTGAAAACTACTACAGACAGACTAAACAGAACATAATTTTTTTATGTTGTCATCTTGCCTATTTCTACTTCTTTGACTAAGCATTATTAGTAAGAAGCGTATTTCTTACCAATAATTCTAAATAATTGAAGCTAGGCATACGCTATGGGAGTGAAAGAGAAGGCGAATACATCTAATGTAAACCCAAATAGAGTGTCAACAAATTTAGTGCAATGCGAATCATTCAATCATTTTCGTTTGCAAGCAAAAGAAAAAATAGGTGTAAAATCTTTCAAAATAACCTAAACGACGGACTAATTATTTTAATTATTCATCTATCCTATTGATTACTCTTATAGACTAAATTTCCATATTACAGTTAATGAAGTAGGTACAACCGCAATCTGTCATCGTTCAATAAACGATCCATACGAACGACCTAATTAACGGCTATATTTTACTGAATAATGATCCAATATTATACACCCGCTGATTAACAGTGTCCGATGGAGCTACAAATTGAGGAAGCGGTTGGCTGATGAATCTTCTATCTTGTCTTCCTGCTTGTTGACCTGTAGTTGAAGGAATTTGTCAATTAGGGGATTGGTCGGTTTATCTCAACCAACCATGGAATGGTTTGCCATTTGTACTAGTGTATTTTGTACTATAGGTCTACGAGCTGGCTGTGTAGATCATAATGAGAATTATAATATAAATATGGCGTTGTTACGCAAAACATTTAATTCATTTTACAGATGCTTTACCTAAAATTTTCTCTGTATTTATATATGGTAAATGAAAAAATATTACTTTATTATGGATTTAACAATCCTGTTATTGCATTATGTTGATATTGAATAATTATTAATAATTAAATATAATTATATGGGACATAATATTAATAAAAATACTTTGATTGTCAATATAAAAAGGGTATGATAAAGAGGTAAAAACAACGCAACATTTTTGTTAAAATAGTAAGTTATACAATTATTTTCTGTATATAGGATATAACGTTGATTCTGGTAGCTTCACTTATGTGTCGTGTCTGTCATGTATATGTTTTAACGATATAATTTTTCGGAAAATTGGTAGGCGAAGTTAAAAAGTCAATTTAGATACAACCTCCGCTTAAAAATTCGCAATCATTTTCATTATTAACCACCAGACTGTACTACACTATATATAATACGGAACAATGTTTACAGATTTTGTTTACCTCAAAGGCCATGTGCGTTAATAACCGATATTACTCAATCAGTTCTCATATCGCGGGTAAGCAGTGTTTGGACAAGGATGTCGGGTCACCCGGTAGGTGTGCCGATAACCCTATGAACTCTTGTGCTTATTTACCTAGGTTTGAAATAGCCTAGCATCTGTGCGAACTCTAATTAATTCTAGGTCTCGTAGTCTGGTTGGGTTTATTTCGGTTTGGACCATTGAGTCACAAATTCCCTGGACACTGGATATCCAAATAAACATCCGTTGAATTCAATACGAATGAAATTGAAAAACAAATAGGATTTCGGTTTGAGGGAATTCTTAACGAGTATAACTTAATTATCTTATTAGTACCTAAATAGGTAGTCAATGTCGTACAATATAGAAAGATAGAGGTTGAAACTCTGAAGGAGCTGTACTAGTGTGATGTTCTTTAAATCTGTACAGTCAGCGTCAAATTGATATAAGCTTCTAGAGTTGTCAAAATTATCTGAAAAATATAAACCCAAATTGATATAAGCAGATTAGAATCATCATTATATCATATGCGTCAAAATATTTCATTTCTTTTATCACATATTTAAAGATTACTAATTTAAAGATTACTAATAAGACAGATGTTTTCTAAAAATATTTATTTACTTATAATTATAATATGTGTCAATGAACATAAAAGTCTGTTTGGTCTACCAATAGTGACTAAACAACAGCCAAAAAAAAAAATTTGAGGCAGCTATTTGTTATATTTGTGAGTGTAGAAAGCACAATAAGAGTTTATTGTTGCATATCGCGATAAGGCAAAGGAGAGCTTAGAGAGCTGAATTGGTGCCTTCAGAATACCTAAATTAAAGGATTGTGGCTCTCTAGAACATTATTGAAAATAAAAAGAGCTTTATGCTTACATATTTTATCTTATTGTTATTAGACACGGTCATAAAACAGGGCAACCTTCACTGTTTAAAACGTACAAATCGGTTGAAGACCCACAAGCTCAAGCGGAGATTACGGTAAATAGCTTATCAACGGCATCCTCTCTAATTAGATTTGCTGTGTACAGGTGATAATCTTGACGAATCAATGTTCTTTGTTGAATCATAGGTACCTAATTGTCCAACAGTTTGGTCTAGCTGAACGTTTGCTTGGTATTACATTTGTAATTCTACATACCTATTTAAATAGATCGGTACTTATGTTGACTTGCTTCAGAAATCTTGCTCATTGATTTTATGCCTTTCTCCATGAGTTTATCTGCGTTTTATGAATATACTGGGAATAAATTCTGAATCAAGTAATTTTTCAAATAGAGTTTTTAGTCTCCAGAGTTTAATTCAAATATTAGAGTTGTATCTCTACATTATGGCAAAACCGGCTAGAAGTTTAATCAAATTATAGATATTATGTAAGATTACGGCGTTCTTTCTATTTTGTAGGAACCGATTGGCGAGATAAGAAACGTACCTATTGTTTCTTTGTGGTTATAGATGAACACTTTCACATTTACATGGAGGAAGACAATTGCTATGGTTTTTGCATTAACTAGTCTTTTGTTGCTTATCATCTTCAACTACCTGCTGCCTTCTAATATAGACTTATTGAACAACTATTTTAGAAACTGGAAATGTACATTTGTAATTTGTTTGGTAGTGCTCGAAATGCGTCTTATACAGTGGTGACATAAGGCCCTCAAAGCAAATACAATATGTAAACATTGACAACAAACCTCACTGGCAGCAAAACACAGGGTCATTTTATAACCAGTGCCAACCAGTCATTCTGAAATATTCAAACTGATGTACCCTCTCTCCATTATAAATGGAATGAAATTACTCGGGGCAAAGAATATTAGTCTAATTAACGGCAAGTTGAATACATTCCCTCTGGTGACCTCGCTCAGTCCGTGGATTGTTTGTTTTCCAAAACCCTGTCTTAGGATAGTACTATACAATCTTTACACAAACTTTTGAAGGCATTCATTTGTGAATAATTAAATCATTATAGCTAATTAAATCAATTTGTTAAAGTTAAACAACAAACAGAACACCGAGAGCGAAACTCGAGGTTTTTCCAGCCAGTCTGAAATATTCAAACTGGTGTCCCTCCTCTCTATCATAAATGGAATGAAATTACTCAGGGCAAGGAATATGTAGTGTAATTAACGGTGAGTTGAATACATTCCCTCAGCCGACCCCGCCCTGTCCGTGGATTGTGTTGAAATCGTTTCTACACTGGAGTTCAAAACATTATTTTTCTGCTTAGGTCAAAGGTAGTTTGATATAATCTGCACAGAAACTTTCAAAAGAATAAATCTATGAATAAATAGACTTTTTGCTGTACCTTTCTAAATAAAAATAATAAAATTTCTTATTTTTTTATCTACTGATAAGTGTTATTTTTTTTTATTTTTAACTAAAAAAGTAGTTTGTTTCCCAGGGCATATAAAAAAGTCCGCTATTTAAAAGAAAAAAATATTTTGCGTCCAGTGATGAAATGCTTGTCAATCAACAAGTAAATAAAAATGTTAACAAACAAAAAATTTTATGCAATGAAAAAATATAATAAGTTTTCAAAACTCTGGTATGCAAAAGCTCACATTTTCAAACCTACTATGCTGTCCTCAAATTCTCACTGCATACCTAAAATGTTACAAAACGTGGAATCCAAAGCTTAGAATCTCCCCGACACGACACTCCGGTATGCAAGTTTGCATTTTCGCAAGTAAATCTTCTTGTTTCCTCGCTGGAAACATGAAATGCTGCGTACATTTTTGCAAGCTTTATTGGAATTAACAAAGTAGCGCTCATAGTTGTTTTTGGACTTTTTCTTTGTAGCCACGAAATGAAAAAGGTAGTGAATATTCATAGAGATGAGATGCGCTTAAAAAAACGGAATGCTCTATTTTCGGACTGGGAGTAGGATGAATATCTGGGATATTGACCTGTTTTTTCATAAAGGTAGCTAAATCAAATACATGTTGTGTATGCTTTACTACCTTTTTTTATGTATTTTGTATATTTATGTTATATGAAGGTTATATCTATATAAATAAAAATGAATTGTTGTTCGTTAGTCTGATTAAAACTCGAGAACAGCTGGGCCGATTGAGCTGATTTTGGTTTTAAAATGTTTGTCGTAGTCCAGGGTAGGTCTAAACGGAGCATATAAGGAAAAATTGCCGGGAATTTTTTTAACCCGTGCGACGCCGGGGCGGGCCGCTAGTTATGGAATATAAATAACAATAACCTAACCGATGTTCGAGTTTATCCTTCCGACTGACTGACTTTCTGACAGGTTCCATCATAACGACGGAACTGTTGTATTCTAACGTTATAACGACGTTTTTATGAACTTATGGTACCGAATCACTAACTGTACTGTAAGCTGTGAAAAATCTGTCAAATATAATAATAATAAAATCAATAAAAAGTGTATTAATTTACAAAAAAAGAGGTTTTACAAAGCATGAAATTGTGCCTTTAAAAGTTATATAATTATATTATGAGTACTCGGCTTTACACAGGAAACAGTATTAAAATCAAAATGATAAGGAAAGATCCACAATAAGTGGGATAACTACATGTAAATCTCCAGGCAGGTAATATGTCAAGTCTTGGTTAGGCTAATGAACAGATTTTGCGATACTCCGTCCCTAAGGGAAGTAAGAAGTTTGCATGAAAGTTCCATGTTTTTGAAATAAGATACCTGAAATTTAAAATGTTTGGTCTATATCTGATGTGGAGGTTTAATAATAACATATCTTTACCCTTTTTTTTAATACCTATTTGTATATTATTTGCTTATATGTTTTCATCATTAGTCTAAATACATATATTATGGGTGGATTACTACTAACAATTTAAAGGTAAAATAGAAAATTAGATGCATACATTTTTAACCAAAAATAAATAAATTATAACAAAAGATCTAAATCACTTACTGTTTCCCTGAAACTATTTCCAGGTTGGATCCATGAGATAAAGTAAATCTTTGTTCGCACAACTAAGATGAAGTTTTGAAGTTCCCTGAACGATCTAGTCAATAGAACTTTACTCTGCAGACTTCATTTTACCTTTGAGCCTGTTGAAACTTTGTTAGATGCATGATAATGTTTGCCTACGTTATTTAACCCTAGAAAGCTAACGTTAAATCCGTGTTGATTAAGTAGGAGTAGGTACACTTGATTTTCAAACAAATGTCTATCGTCCATAAAAAAAAAACGAAAAAACCGTTCAAAATCCACTACGAAATTTATGTGCGCTTTAAACACGTGCGATAACGGTGAAGGCTAACATCGTTCAGAAACCGGCATGTTCTGAGAACTTTGAAGAGTTTCATGAACATGTGACATTCACCTACCCGCCGACTTACCGACTTTTTGGTTCTTTGCTTTCTTTTAGAAAAAACTAAATGAATTAAAATAGTATATCCAAATACATCATAATATTTTTTGTGTCTATCAAATAAATATCATATATTTTGTTATTATATTATTACATATGTAAATGTTTGAGAGTAACAATACCATATTTATATATATACTTTATCTATATATTTATGTACCTGTGTATTTTATATATTTATATACCTATATATATCAAATTTTGATTATTTACACACACACACTGACTCACACACACACACATTGCTATTAGTCATTAATTATTATATCGATTAAATCTTAAATACCATTATTGGATAATTAGGTATAAAAAAAACCAAGGAGTGGGCGTTAATATACGCGACACAGTTTCCGAACGAATGCGTATATTATCGTGCTATAGTTATAAGAATCCTGATGTTAATGTTTTCCAATAAAGATATTTTTAATTTTAATTTTTAATTTGACTGAGAGATTAGCTGCAGCGTGGTTGAATTGGGTCCTAATCTCTCTCGTCAAGAGAGAAGTCAGGTTTAAGAACGTTTATTAATCTCAAATAAATTACAAAAAATTCACTTAAGGAGAACACTTTATGCATTAGAATTAATTATTATCAAGCATTCGGGAAGGTGAGATATATTATAAAGTATTAAATTAAAAATTAAAAAAAAACCCTTGACACGAAAACCTAATATTCCTTCAAAAAGTAAAAAATAATAAAAGAAACTCAATCTTAATACCCCTCTTTTTGCGTCCTGGGTTAAAAATACAATATTATCCTCAATTATATACCTAAATAAAAATAAATGCATACACTTCACTAAAAATCACTAATTTAGAAGAGACAAGAAGTCCACTTAAACTGAACGTAAAAGGTGCACTTTGCTAAGCTAACGTTCGTCATATTGAAACATGGTGGTGAGTTCGAGTTTGGAAAAACTAGTGTAATTTCCTGCTTTTGATAAAAGTACAAAAAAAATTTGGTTTTATAATTAAAATCACTATTTCCACAAACTTCAATGTATCTTAAAAAACTTAAAAAATCTGAAACAGAAATGACTCTGACTTTTGTTGTATTTTTTGTTTTTGTTTTGGATTGCTGGATGGTCAATAACGAAAATTTTGGCGATTGATTGGTAGGTACCCTACGAGGTGAAGGTGTGACACATCCCTAAATTAAACTTTGTCCGTTACATTCAGTTATGCTCTGAAATGTTTTTACATTTGGTGACTGATATTGTTTCCCATTTCTTGATTTCTGTTTGAATATTTTGGACTTAGATGCTCTGCGACCGCAGCGGAGACGCGGTCAATGTTTTCAACCAGTCGCACATGTGTATATAGAGGACCAATTGAATGATTCCTTACATACCTTGTCGTTCTCAAGTTTTCTATGCATGAATATAATTAATTGAGTCCTCGGGGCATCGATTAAACGGCGGATTTCAGAGAGAAAACACAACGCATGCCGAGCTTTATGTAATAAAAACTCGAACCAACGTAAGATTTGGCTGCGTACGTGCAGTGCGCGCCAGAGCACTGCGACATAACGAATAAAAACTTCAAACTTTAGCCCCACCACGAGTTGCAACTTACGACTGTTGGAGATAACAACAGTACAAACCTATGCATTTGACAGATTTTTCAGTACTACAATTTTATCCTTATTTGTCAAATGTATCTATCGGATTACATGTTGTAATCTTTAACAGTTGTAGGGCTACTTGTCACCTACCGAATCATACTATTCCCATCCCGCTAGCCCCGCGGGGTGCCGTAAAATTCGTGTTTAAATTTTAAAATCGGCGCGGAGAACAGCCTTTAAATAGATCCGAGATCCTTTTACTTTATGGTATAAAAAAACACACGTTTCTACACATGTTTCCTGTTAAATAAAGTACTTTACCATTACTTCAACTTTTAACAATTGATTAAACAATATTATTTTTAACCCCCGACCAAAAAAGAGGGGTGTTATAAGTTTGACGTGTCTGTCTGTCTGTCTGTCTGTCTGTCTGTCTGTCTGTCTGTCTGTCTGTGTGTCTGTTTGTCTGTATGTGTCACCATAGCTCCCGACTGGATGGAGCGATTTCAATTTAGTTTTTTTTGTATGAAAGGTGAGTTTTGCGCGAGTGTTCTTAGACATGTTTCATGAAAATCGGTTGGGCCGTTTAAAAGTTATGGGGGTGAGAGTGGGGAAGCAAAACCGAAAATCTGCAAATATACTAGTGTGGGGTATCAAATGAAAACGCATCGCGTCCACATTACATAATATTATGTTGTTTTATATTTAAGGAAATTAAGGCAATGGAATCGGGGGTTTTTCTTAAATTTTAAATTTAGATTTATTATATTATTATTATTATTAAAATATATACCTGGGCCTGACTAATTCCAAATTTTCTAATCTTATTCATTTCCAACTTACCGAAAAGCTTCTCCTTAGGACTGCTTTAAAGCATTTTAATATTTCATTACTATGTTGAAGCTCCAGAAATGCTCTCGCAATAATTCTTTGCCATGACCAGACAACCTTCTTAAACGCAGCGAAGCTTAAACTCTCTGTAAATAATAACTCAGATTCCGTCCGTCTTTTACACATTTCCAACGAAATAAACGGGAAGCAAATCCTGAAATAAAATGAATTCTTACAAAAACGTATTTTGCTGGGACCCAGACCAATTTGGAGCCTTTTCGGTACGCTAACTTTTTAAGCGTAAAACTTCCGTGTAAAATCCTCTGAGGGAGTTGTAATGAATTGTTTTATGCAGAAAATAAAATGTATTTTTGCCTAATAGTAGTATAATATTATTCTATTCTAATTGCCTTTGTTGGGCTTTTTTTCATATTTTTTAAATTTTGTAGCACAAGGTAAAAGTTTAATACATACGTATAACGTTTGTATACGGTAGATACCTACCTAATATACATATATCAGTGTATCTTCTGTACCTTCTAAAACTTCTATCAGTACTTATTCTGCTTGACATCTGAATACGGTTCTAATCCCTTGCGGATGCAAATTTATGTGAAATCACCCCATAGAAGAAAAGGCTGACCACAAATGTAGGAATGTATACAGGTAGCTGTGTTTGCACCTGAGAAGCCATACGGATGCGGATAGAGGGTAAACCCGTGTTAGCACGAATTTTATACAACACCACCGAGCCAATACAACTAAACAAAGTTTGCTTTGTTCGTTTTGTGTTTGTAGTCTTATTTTTGTAAAACTTTAGGACTTCTATCCCGTCTATACTTATCTATATAGTCAGATAAGGAAAACCACCGAACAGTTAATAAAACATATTGAGTTACTTAGGAAACTCATGGTCTTATCACTCCAAGATATTTCTTAGTAAAAAAGTAAAAAGTAGTTACATAACTTGTAGTAAGTTTTGACTGCCACGCTGGCGCGGTGGGCGAATGTCCGCTTGCAGAGCAAGAGGTATCGGGTTCGATTCCCGCCGAGGGTAAAATTGTTTGTATGTTCTGCAAGCACTTTTATCCTTGGTCTGGGTGTTTAAAATGACAATAAAAATATCTAATATGTATATGTATGTATATTATATTAAGTATATCAGATAATTATCTAGTACCCGTAACACAAGCTTAGAGCTTACCACGGGGCTAGATGTTGTTGTGTAAATTGTCCGGAAATATTTATTTATTTATTTATATTTATTATAACTTATCAAAGATTAAATTAATTAATGAATACTTTTATACAACATCATATCCAGTTTAGTTCATTAGAACATTAAATTAGGTATTTTGAACTAAACTGGATATGATTCCTTGTCAGCGATTTCTTTCAGGCAACCATGCCGTAAAATTTAAAAATAATAGCTGCTGAAAATAGATATTGCACATTTGCAAAAGAAGACATAAACAGTATTATAACTACCAAAAAAAAAAAATTGATATTATAAACTCACAACAAATACCTTAAGAATTAAATATGAAATACCCAAAACCTAAATCCATCAGTACGTATCGTTGAAGACAGACGGCATTGACGAAGGTGATAGTTATGACACCGATACTGATTCAGAGTAAATATTGTTTTGGTTAATTAGGTATGTACGAGTTTTTTTTCTATTTACTTACATGTTTTATATTACGACACAAAATTATTATAGGTCATAAATTTGACTAGTTTTATTTTAATTTTCTGTGAAACTTAATTTAAATTATAGCACAATCTATATGTATACTTTTTTCACAATAAATGCATTAACTTTATTTCCTTCAACCCAGAATGTTACCCCATCACTATGGGCAAATATCAAATGTGGTATAAAAAATATGAGTTAGCAATGGTGACGTCTTTCATATCAGTCGGAATCGGAAGTTGTGACAACCAGACGCCATTAGGCGCTTACGCTATCTAAAGAGTAGCTAATAGTGTGTAGTTTTGTCTAGAAAGGGTTTGTACTATCTTGGAAACGCCTCATTAAATTATAGTTCCATCTAGAGGTTCAAAACCATTTGTTGGAAATCCCTCTTCATTGTTAATTGTTGACAAGTCACGGATGATTCATCAATCACGCGGCTCGGACGGTCTCGTCGGGTCATTCGGACAATGCATATGGCTTCAGGGAGCGCCAACTGTCACTCTTAGTTACAAGACTGGATTATTACCTTAGGATAGGGATTACAGGGACAAATATCGGGCAATGTTTTATATTATATCATTATATAAAACATTTACCACAGATTTAACGTCCATGCCTTTTAATGAACGTACTTAACATTAATGAGCTTACAATTATTGCACACTTTTGATATATGTAGAAGACAATATGGGACATGTTTAAAAAGCGCCATTTTGGATGATAAATATTCTAAGTTAACTGAGACAACATACAAACCGGCCAAGTGATATACGTAGATACCTACTCGCGCTTCGAGGGTCCCGTACAAACCTGTAGATGTATTTGAGTTAAATTAAAATATATGTATTTTGTCTGAAATTATTACAAATATTTCTAATATGATAAAAAAATTGAAGCTAACTCAAGTCAAGACAATGTTATTTCCTTGATTATTCTTAGTTTTTATTTAAATTAGCTTTAAGTTGACCTGTCCATATATACATAAGCGTCTAAGGAAACAAACGTTTTGACTTTGACTTTGATATCACAATAAACTTATAGTTTTCGCAATGTTTCCTTTATCTGTGCTATGAGATGTTGCATTGTACCGATTTCAAGAATCTAGGTCAACTTGAAGTCTTTATTTATCTTTTGATTCCCTAGCGAGTAATGGCAAATAAAATATGCTAAGGAGTTTGATTATTTTACAGAATGCGTCGACGATAATTGCATAACATAAATATATCTATCTTAGTTTTTTTGTGATTATTTAGATACAAGATACAAAATGATTTATCCATTGTTTGGTTTTACAAATCTTAGAAACGTCTAAAATGAAATACAAAAAAAAAACAAAAATAAACATAGGTGCTTAAAGATTGAGTTTACACTTACTTCAACTTGTACAAAATCGCTACATGTAAATTGAAAACGTGCCTTAATTTTTATGTGCCAAGTTTTGCAGTCCCTCAAAATGTTATTACGCAGAAACGAGGGAGAGTCTCTAAACATGCTCAAAATCACTTCGTTTAACCTCCGAGGTTCTCGTTCTAAGTACTTATGAAAGTAATAATAATATATCAAAACAACTGCTGTCTGTATCACCAGCCTTTGAAAATTCTATCTCGTATCTTATAAGCAAGACGGTTTACTTTTATGTTACTAAATAAAAAAATAAACTAAGAGATACATTACATGTTTTTGGAAGTTTGAAGGAACTTAAACGGTTAAAACGTTGCATCTATTAAGATGCAACGAAGATAAGACAACTTATCTAGACCAAGTACCTAGTCTTATCTATGTCCTATGTGGACGTTCCAATTCTAATAGTTATAGTTATGTTTAGTTGATAATTGTAACGGTATTAACTATCCTCCGTACAATGAGACGATACTGCAAAGCGTCTATGATGCAATCCTCAATCCATACGACTTCGTGATTTCAATCTGACGTCAGTCGCATTCGACTCTTTCCGTTTCATTGATTTTATCAGAGTACTTGCAAAAATACGAATCCAGAGAACGTGGAGATGTAAGAAAAGTTGAGGTAACGTTCTGAAGAAATTCCGACCTTAATCAAACCGAATCGGCCGTAACCACAGTAATTATCGCAGAACCCACAGCTGTTAGGCAGCTGCTATTAGCGCTAAGTCTGTCTTCCTTCCTATACATAATTCCATTACATTATCCACTTGGAACAATTAACTCGGGTCAATGGGTGGCGAGGGACACTGCATACGCTGAGGCAATCTTAATACGGGTCATTGCTTCTTAGATTTAATACGGGTTGGAAAACTTGAACTTATCTTTGGGAATTTGAAGATTTTTAAAGACCGAACTCTGTGTTCAATAGATGGTTTGTCAATTGTTTCAGTTAACACATAATTTACTTGGCTTATCGGTAGCCGGACAATAAATACTCGTAATTAAATTCTAAAAGACTTTACTCCGTGCCAACTGCAATTCAAAGACTCGATGGAAACAATATCTTGGCAATTCGTCCAGTTTTGTTAAAAAAGAACAGGGGTATGGCGTTAAAAACCCTGTTGTAAGGCTTTTGTACGGTTTTGTATGTCAATCAATAGATAGGTACTTCCGTTAAAAACTGTGGCTTCCGACTAACTCGATTTGCAACCTGCTTCCTGCGAACATAAAATTATTATGGTTTCAGTTCAGTGTCTGGTCATTCGTTATTTACATTGTTATGTAAAGTTACCGGTATTACATAGTGGCAAGGTAAATGTATTCAGTAACGCAGGTAAACTGCAGGAACCGATTTATTGATCGTAGCTGCACAACGTCCTAACTCAATACTGTATTGAATTTATTGAGAATATTGTTGTGGAGGTTTCGCACCGTTAGTATTACGATAAGCAATAACACATGTATAGAGCCCTATATATAATGGTACACGGCGGATATTATATTTAGGGAGCTTGTAAAAACTAAGCCCTTATTTGTTTGTTAGACAGATCTATAGAACAGATAGTTCCGATGGATTAAATGGGCTGGTTGTTCCAGTCCTTTGAATTAATTCCTTTACACAAAATATCTCCACTTTGTGTTATCGAAATTTTGGTAACATAAAAAAAATCTGTTTTAATTACGTTACATAAATAATAAAAATCTTATAAAATTTGACTGCTCCGTAGGGCACCAAACCATATTTCAGGCAGCACAGTATTTTATACTAACGATTTTCAAACTAATTCTCTTGACCTAGTTATCTGAACGTATTTTGAAATACTACTGACAAGTTGATTTTCATTCGTTTACTTATTTAAAAACTGAATAGTTTTGTTCTGCCGTAATTTGGCGTGAGCTCCTCATTTCCCGTTGTTGGACTTGGGTACGATTTGGAATCAACTAATAAAAATAAGCATTATGATGTATAAGAAGTTTAGTTATTTTGCAATTTTATTTCCTATACTTAACGGGTTTATCTACAAAACCGATGATTGTAAAATGATAAAAGTAATTTTGGGTTGTTTACCTACCTAACCTACCTTACCTACCTTACCTTCCCTTACCTGGGTACCTTCTTAACGTGGCATTTTGTATGTTACAAAATATCATCCTATTCATTATCATCTACTATTTGCTGGTTTAGAAATTAGCTTCCACAATGACAACAATTTATAACTTAGAAAACGCTCAGGGGAGTTTTATTCAGTTGAGACACTCAATAAAGAATACAATGTGAAGAGGGGAGGTGTTAAGAACGTGGTAGACGGTTGTATCGACTGTGGAGTCCTTTGTTCGCAAGCCTTTCGTTGGAGCTTAACATGTAGGGTTCTTTTTAAAGCAAATACAATTTTAAAAGATTTGGAAAACTCTATGTGGAATTTAGGTTATATATATTGCTATTTGATGGATATGTCATAAATTCTTTATTGTACACAAAAAGGATACATTAAGGTTTATTAACAATGGTCATGTACAAAGGCGAGCTTAACCCTATAAGAGTTTTCTTACATCAAACCTGTGGTGATGAAGAAATTTGAAACAAATAAGAGTAGGTAGAGATGCAGTGTACATACAAGTTAGAAATAGAGATTAAAATAGAAAAAAAGGCTTAAATTACAGTTTTTAAGTACAAAATAATATATTATATATATATATATATTTAAAATTAATACCTATACCTATAAATATTTATGTTAAAATATACATATTATATATAATGCATACACATATCATTATTATACATAACCTAGAATATTTTCTATATAGATAAATACCTAACTTAAAATAATACTAAGTGTTTTCAGAGAGATAATGATCTTTTATGTCCTATATGTTTTATGTGATATGTCCTTCACTAAACAGGAGACGGCAATGTCTTGTAGATCTTCAGCTGTGTCCAACTGAAGTCTGTACCGTGCCTGTGTGTTGCTTTAACAATATCATCTGTTACACCTAATACAATGTTGTTGTGCCTCAGTAAACAAATTTCCCTGCGTTTGATCAATTTATTTATTGTACCTTTTACATTTAAATTGATGTCTTCCACTTCCATTATTATCTACGTGCCGCGGGGCGCAGCTAGTCAATCATAATTCAGAAGGGAGCCATTTTCCAGCACTTAAAACTGTCACACGATTTTTTCAACGATAATATTAAATTTAGCGTTTCCCGAAGAGGTTTTAAATATTAATTCTTTTATCATATTTTATCCGGGTTGGCGACTGGATCAGTGACAAGGGAAGATAAATTTTAGACATGTTGGAGCGACGCTTTGATAAAAATGCGGGGGCAAAAATAAATATTCAAACAAAAGTGGGGTTGGACCACAACTTGCCTCATACTAAAGGGTATACCCGACCTTTCGGGTAACGTATAACATTATGTTTTGTGGTTTCTACATAAAATAAACATAGATGACATCAGTTTATCTTCTTGTTCACCGTCTGGGTGAAATATTATTATTTCCAAGATATTTAAATTTAGGCTATCATGAAAATTATCAAAACATCAAACTCTTACTCACAACCACAACCCAATTTTTAAGATTGTTAAATTATTCGAAATCATGTGTTCCTTTAGTTTTCTGATTCATGCAAACGCTTTGATCCTTTACAGGTTTTCCTAAAAAACAGTCTTAGTGGGTCTTGCTTTTAAAATAAATTTACTTCCATTTTTCTGGTTTTAGCGGTTATAAGTCAAACAGTTATTTAATAGTTCGGTCAAGTGCCATTGTTATTTATATTCTATACTTATTACAAATTAAAGACCCACACCGAATTTTTCTGTCTTTATGTTCGGGATAAACCCAAAAACTACTGAACGGATATATATGTGGTAATCAGCAATAGTAGTGATTTAAGAGGACCGGAACGGAACATTGACGGGTTAGCTAGTTTATTCATAAGTACTTATAGAAAAAAACTACAACAATAGCTTATATTTTAGTTGAGAACGTTGTTTTAACCGTTTTTAACACGTGTTAGGATTCCTCCATCATCCGCGCGGTTCCTAGCCTACTGAGCACTCGCGGGGTGCTGTAGGTGACTGACTGTGCATTTTTATATCAGTTAATCTAATTTTTTTTTTTAGTGTAAAAAAAAACTTTTATACCTAATTAACTTGATTGTTTTTCTATAAAACATAAAGTACAATGCCAGCATCATCAGCTTTTTTTCGTTTGAATGTTTTTAATACATGGAACACTTTACAATTTTTTGTTGGTAACAATCCTTGAGTGATATAGCAGCATTCAACACTTGTTTCCATCTCATCTTAAAAACAAAAAATATATCAAAAAAATGTTTTGTACTTAAATAATAAAGGAGTTTGTAAAAACAAAAACAACTAAATATGTGCTTAGACACACATAATTATTCATATTATAGTTAAAAATAAATTACTAACAATTGTAAACTCGTACATTGCTCTTAAAGTAACCTCTGCAAAAGAATAGCACGAGTGCCATGAGCACCCCACAGAAACTTTGACAAGTCCTCATGCTGCTAGCCCTGGCGCCACAGAGTACTTTTTAATACCGGCCTGGCGCTACACTGCCCCTCTTGTCTTTTCGACGAGTCAAAGTCAAAGTCAAAACGTTTATTTCCTTAGAAGCACATAGCCTACATGGACAGGTCAACTTAAAATTAATAAAACTAAATTGCTTAAATAACAAATATCAAGGAAATAACATTGTCTTGACAGTTCGCTTCAATGTTTTATACTGAGTTGAGAAGCGAATAGAACAACACAGCTATATCAGTTATTACAATTTTGTAGTTATTACAATTTTGGAGTTCTTATTTATAGGTAACTATTATAAGTTTAACATTTACAATAAAAAAAAAATGTTTGTCATATAAGGAAGCTATTATAACATGAGCATATCAGTCCTGGTCAACCAGAATTATTAGAGCCTGTTACTGTGGAACTAAGCAACATCTATCCAAGCTGCATCATCCTTTATATAATCATTTATAGAGTAATACGCTTTTTTCATTAGACTTCTCTTAATAAATGATTTAAATTTTCTAATAGGAAGCTCTGTTACATTATGAGGAAGCTTATTATAAAAACGTACAGAGTTACCCATAAATGATTTGCCTAGTTTTTTTAGTCTGTAAGTAGGAATTAGTAATTTTTCTTTACTTCTCGTGTTAATACTATGTACGTCACTTTTTCTTAAAAACAAATGCTTATTCTTGTGGGTGACCATCAAGTTCTCAAAAATGTACTGTGAGATTACAGTTAGAATGTTAATCTCTTTGAATTTTTCTTTGAGGGAGTCACGTGGTTTCATTTTATATATTGCACGTACAGCCCTTTTTTGCAGCACGAATATAGTTTGAATATCGGCTGCAGCACCCCAGAGTAGGATACCATATGACATAATACTATGAAAGTAACTAAAATAAACCAGTCTAGCTGTACCCTCATCTGTGATATATCTCATTGTTCGCACTGCATAAGCGGCTGAACTAAGTCTACCTGCAAGGTTTGTAATTTGGGGTTTCCATTGTAGACGAGAATCAATATGTAAACCTAGGAAAACTGTTGAGTCAACGAGCTCGAGAATTTCATCGCTTAATATGATTTTTGTAGGAAATTCTTTAACATTAGGGAGTTTGAATTTAATACATTTAGTTTTTTTTGCGTTTAGCAGTAAGTTATTAACCGTAAACCAATTTAGTACTAGTGACAGTGAGTTATTTACATCGTCAAAATTATTTTTATTCCTATCAACTTTAAATAATAAAGAAGTATCATCAGCAAATAAGACTATGTCACAATGGTCTTTAGCAAAATACGGGAGATCATTTACATATACTAAAAACAAAAAAGGCCCAAGTATTGATCCTTGTGGAACCCCTAATTCGATTTTTGATCCTGAGGATCTTTCATTACCTACTTGAACCATTTGAATTCTATCGGTCAAGTAGGAATGTAGTAGCTCAAGGGCTTTGTTGTGAATGCCGTAATGCTTTAATTTATTTATAAGTGTTGCATGGCAGACACAATCAAAAGCCTTGGAGAGATCACAGAACACGCCGATAGTATTTTGCGCTCTATCCCAAGCCGCCAAAATGTGCTTTATCAATAGTGTTCCAGCATCAGTAGTTGATCTACCTTTGGTGAAGCCAAACTGATTGCTATGCAGAAGTCTGTTGCGATCAAAGTGATTAATTAATTGTGTTAAAATAATTTTTTCAAAGATTTTACTCATTACGGGAAGAACTGAGATAGGCCGATAATTTGCAGGATCAAATTGAGTACCAGATTTATGAAGAGGGACAAGCTTGCCATATTTCATGAGATCCGGAAAGATACCAACATCGACACAGCTGTTAAAAATGAAGGCCAGGAGGGGGGCAATATCATTAATAATATTACCTAGCACTTTTGTTGAGATATTCCAAAGATCTTCTGTGTATTTGATGTTGAGAGATTTGAATGTTTTCACTATGCAGTCGGCAGTTACATGAGTAAAGTAAAAGACTTCAGCACATGCATCTACGGATGCCTCTAATAGTTCCACAGCCTTAGATGTAGATGAGTTTAATGACTGCGTTATAGTTTTCGGTATGTTACAGAAAAAACTTTCAAAAGCATTGGCAATGTCAATGTCTTTGACTAAGATATTATCATTAATTTTTAACTTAATCTGTTTACTACGGGGTACTGATTTACCAGTCTCATTATTGATAAGCTTCCAAGTGGCTTTAACTTTATTTGAAGAGTTAATTATTTTATTCTTGTGAAAATTTGATTTTGCTATGTTGCATACTTGTTTAAACAATTTTCCGTAATTTCTGACATATGTTATGAATTCATCATCATTTAGTTTAGATTCTCTTTCCGAATACAGATCATATAACTTATTTCTACTTTTATAAATACCAGGCGTAGCCCAATCTGTGAATCCTACTTTTTCTTTAATTTTGCAAGTTTTCTTTGTAAATACTTCGTTATTTTCCCTTGCTATTGTTTCTGATAAAAACATAAACAATTCATTAGGGTCATCACCAGTAGGTAATGTTAAAAGTCTTTGTTCTACTCTACTTTGAAAAGCTAAAATACGTTCATTAGTTATGGGTCTGTATGTAAATTCTAATAACTTATTATGACCTCTTTCTAAAGAAAACTTAATACTCTGACCATAGTGGTCTGAATTAAAATGTTTAACTACTGATTTTACTGTTGGTGACTGAGAGGAGAACATGTTATCTATGCATGTTGCAGTAGTTGATGTTACGCGCGTGGGGTCATGAAAATTATTTCTCATATTAAAACATTTAAATAAATTAATTAGTCTGTCTGCAAGAGGATTACTAATGATATCAATGTTAAAGTCTCCACATACAATAATAGTTTTATTACAAGTAAATATTTTCAGTAAGGCATCCTCCATGGTAGACTCGAAGGTTGCCTGATCCGCAATCGGAGGTCGATAAACGCAAACACAAATATGTCGCTCAAGTTCCACACAAGACATTTCAATGCATCTCTCAACACTTAACTTAGCAATATCTTTACGTTCTTTAAATTTAAGATTATTTTTAACCAGGATAACAGTTCCGCCTCTAATAGCAGTACTTCTTTTGAAACTACTAGCACAAGAATAATTACTGTAATATGGTATTGACTGATTACTTGTGATCCAGTGTTCTGATATGCACATAACATCTACATTAAAACTATTTAGAAATAATTCTAATTCCAGAATTTTGCTGGGTAAACCTTGAATATTTTGGTGGACTACATGTAACTGCAAGTTGTTACCCATTGTCGGCAAAGTCAGTTTAAATTATGATAAGCTGACTTTGTTAAATCTACACCCTTATTAGCAGAATAACTAGCTAAAGATATAGGCTCGTCAGAAAACTTTGTTATAGAATTTATAACTGTGTCATTAATATTGTATGCTAATAATTTAGCAAGAACATTCTTGTTCTGGTTGTTAAGATACAAAGTATCTCTTATCAAAAAACTTTTACTAATAAAAATATTAGTGTCTAAAAATAAAACGTCACTATGACGACATGTCAAGTTGTAAAGTAGTAAATTCATATTACTTAAATGTCTATTTTGTTTTATACTCAATGACTTTGAGTATGGGAAGGCACATATAATCAATTTACCTAGACCACATTCTAATTTATGAAGCAATACCTCAAAAAGTTGTAAAATATCTAACCGCTTAACATTTATTTCGCTTAACTGTACTATTAGTGAGGTCAATTTATCAAAACTAACATCCTTATCAATAGAATTTGTGATAGTTCTAGTTGCAGCATTTATAAAGCAGTTATTAATCACACTCTGTGACAGAAGGTCATTTAAAAGTGAGCCCATTCCGTTGCCAATCCTATCTGAATAGATCACAGTTTTCCGGGTCTGACAGCAGGTGTTCTGCTTTACCATAGACTGTGAAGATGGTAAACCTAAGCCTTCAGCCCACACCGGAGAAGGCGAAGGCGCCGCCACAGGAGAAATGGCTTCATGTTCCAAAGGCGGCGCCAACTCCTGTCCTGCGCCAGCATGAGAGGCTGAGTGTGAGGTGTCTGGCTGGTCCGTTTGAGTGCTGCTGCTATAAACTTGCACATAAATGGATGTATTATTGACTAGGTCTTCATATTTACTAAGTTTATGGCAATTGTCTTTAGCCTCTGTCATGGCTTGCTGATATTTACATATTTTAGTTTATGAAGGAACCGCGACTAGGCGGATCTGTTAGAGAAATAATTATTCATTTTTAAACATGAGTCGCGCGTGTGTTATAGGGTTAAACAATTGATTCGGATTTCAATGTCTTCGTGTTCAACACTGTATAAAGAGTGTTTTAAAGAAAAATCGACTTTCAGGCAGTGTAAGAAGCCTATTCAATTTCCTGAAGGCTTATGTTATGCCCTTTTCTACATAAACCTTTATTGAAGAAACAGTAAGTCCCTTTATTAGTGCTTTCAAACCATCCGATGCTAATTTAATTTTATCTCTCGCAACATACTCCCATTCACAGAACTGTAGTCAAACAAAAGTATGCTGTATTCTTTTGTGTTACGTTTCATTTTAGAATGTTTTCGATGTGGAGTACTGATCGTTACGCATGTTTACCGGTGCGACAATAAAAGGGTTGTGTCGTGAATATTGTAGCGTTTGAGTACATTTAATTTATTGACTGACGTACAATGTACGATTTGATTAAAAAGTCGGTTGTAAAATTTAAGCATCAATTTCTGAATTACATGGGATGGAGTCAAGCTTTGTATCTATACTACGGTATGTATACGTATGTACATTATGTATCCTTTTGTATACATCTTTGTCGTTTTAAACCCTGACTCAAAATGAGCGGTGTTATAAGTTTGACGTGTCTGTCTGCCTGTCGCACCATAGCTCCCGAATGGATCAAACGATTTAAATCTAGTTTTTGTTTGTATAGCGGTGACTTACGCGCCATTGGTCTTAGATACTATGTTTGAGGAATATCAGTTGAGTTGTTTAAAAATTGTGGGTGGTGAAAGTAGGGAAGAAAAACAGAATGTGCGCAAATAAACTCGAGTGGGGTAATTAAAAGCGCGTAACGTGCACATTACAAAAACATTTGGTTTTTACTTTTAAGGGAACTAAGGTTTTGGAGTCGTGGGTTCTTTAAATTGAGATAATTTTATTTAGTTGTAATTTTTATTTGTATATTTCACAAATAAAAAGTTTTTTTTATCTTTACATCTGGTTATCGATTCTACTTTATTCATAACACTCCGGGTGAAATAGTAGCATCACATAAAGTTCCTATCCTGTCTGTGTAATTAATTACTAAATATGGTAGGTAAATATATGTATGTATCCAACTTTATATAACTTTATGTAGGTATTTAATCTGGAACAATTACATTTGTATCAACTCATATACATTTAACGATAAGATTCCGACAGCAAATCCTTGTGACCCTACTGTACAGGCTTGATAGATCTAGTGTAGAGATCTGAACAGCGACAAACTGAAGGCTATCTATCATGTATTTAATATAAACGTTCTAATTACTAAGTTCTCCTTTGTAAAGATGTTTGATACCTAAATAGAATTAAGTTTTAGAAAACACTTAATACTTTCATTCATTCATTCATAACTTTTTAACTTTCTCAGCGTGATTCAAGTACTTTATTTACAATAATAAGTAAGGCGAATCAAAATGTTTAAGTACCACGTCCAATGGTCCAATAAGCGCTGGATCTTCTTTTAAAACTGTCAGCAGGCCGTTAAGCGCAGGGTAACCTGTAATAAGGGTCCAAGTCGATAAAAAGATTATCTACTCTCAAACCTGACACTCTCACCCTCGGAATTAATCTCGACAGCACTTTACACCCAAGTAACGAGATAATTTTGTTCTTTGGTCGAGTTTGTGTGTCCTGCCCCTATTTCACCACGGCGACAATTGGCAATGACATATTATGTCGGGTGACAATTGCGACCCGGGATATGTTCCAACTTTATAAAAAAATATTTAGCAATACTGACAAATGGTTGTGGTAGTGTTGTCATGGTCGAAAAACAGCAACTAATTATATTATAGGTTAGAGACGCAAAATGGCGTTGAACTGACTGAGTAACATCTAGTATATCACTTTATAATTTTATTAAACTCGACACTGGCAAATTGTCGCTTCAAGCGCAAAGTCCAATTACAAGAAACTGAACTGATATTTTAGGTACTAGCTGATCCGTTCTGGCATTGCTCAGGTGCGAAAACCTTCGTATTGGAACTCCACCTATTGCAGAAAATCGTAGGACCATTCGGTATTTTTTGATTTAATCTCAAACATAAAGATGGGACTTTAATTTATAATATGTAAAGAGTTTGGTACTAAATGGAGCTATAAAATGGAATACCATGCGCTATAAATTTGCGACTTACTGACTCGCTTAACAATCAATGTGAATACCATTTCCAAAAAATTTTACCCTCATGTGTAATAAGCACCTCTATAAACGTTCACACTGCTGGGATACAAGAACTTTTCTCTTGTCGAGAGAGATTAGGCCTTAATTCACCACACTGGCCAAGTGCGGGTTAGTGAATGACACATGTTCTTCAAACTCTTTGAAGTTCTCAGAAAATGCAGGTTTCCTCACGATGTTTGCATTCACCGTTAAAGCACGTATTAAAAAAAATCCCAAGGTGTTAGGCTGGAATTTCAGCCCACCCACCCTTCGGAATAAAAGCCGACTTAGCCGACATGGCTTTTTCGTTTAAAGACCATTTAGTGCTATTAGGTTGTCAAATTTTGATTAACTATTAACACACATTTGACTACCTAGTGCTTGATAATTACGCTCGGCTTTTTAAAACAGTAATCACCAATTGTAAATTTTAAATTCCAACGTGGAAAATATAACTCCATCCGCGATTACAGCTGCAGCAGATGCTGGTAATATGACATGTAGGTGGCCAGACGTTCACCACACCACACTGAATTGCCAAGGACATTTCCATAGTCAAAGTTACATGAAACCGGCTATATAAACCCATACCGGATGAAAGTAAAAACTTTTGAATCACATCCACAGCAACAGTCTGGGACATTGTTGAACTTTACAACGTTGCATTGTGCTGTAAAACTCGCGCAAATTGTTTGCAGGATTGTGGAAAACATGGAAGAGTAATGCACAATTGAAAATTGTACAGAAGCCTGAGTGCGAACTCATAGACATTAAATTACTTACCATATTGTTTTGTATTCGAACATTTTAACTGTTGTGCAAGGCCTGCGAAATAATATTTTTCAAATTAAGTACAAAATCTTTGAAACAGAAAGTTTGATTTTCAATTCATATACAACTTTTGAAACTATCATGGTTATTAATATTATTGTCGAAAGACAATCAATCATGGTAAATATCCCGTTATAAATCTAAATAAATTCATATACATTTTTTTAAAGCCGTGTTGGCTAAGTGGGAGGACACTCGACTTTCATTCCGAAGGTCGTGGGTTAAAACCCCGCCACGCATCTCTGGATTTTTCTTCTTGAGAAATTTATGTGCGCTTTAAACACGTGCTTTAACGGTGAAGGCAAACATCGTGAGGAAACCGGCATGTTCTGAGAACTTTAAAGAGTTTGAAGGACATGTGACATTCACCAACCCGCACTTGGCCAGCGTGGTGAATTAAGGCCTAATCTCTCTCGTCAAGAGAGAAGTCCCTGTGTCCCAGCAGTGGGAACATTAATAGGGTGATGATGACATATTTGGAAGGTTGGTGTTTCAATGAAGAGAGTTTAAATTAATGTATTTGTATAGATAACAAACAAATAAATTTATATTGCTGGACAATCTACACAACCACATCTAGCCCCGCCGTTACGGGTACTAGACATCTGATATAATTAATATAATACATACGTAGGTATTTTCTTATTATGTACATATTATACACCCAGATCAAGGAAAAAACGCTTGCAGAACTAACAAAAACTTGACCCATTTGCGGGAATCTAACGCTACCTCTTGCGCCGCAACCAGATCCTCGCCCACCGTGAGTCCCTCGCCCACAATGAGGCAATCAAATTGTAAATTTATTTCAAAATATTAACCATAAATTTAAAAAGTGTTGTTAAAACGGAGGCTAAGACATAGTTATGTTCACATTATAATCTAACTTAATGTGTTTGTTTATTTTAGGCTTCTAATAGTACCGTTTTTGTTATAAGGTATTATTAGAGCTTACTTAATTTTTTTTTCAAATAATATTAAGCACTATGAGAGCGTCTTCTCTTAATTACATTGAATCGTACCTACACTGAACTCGCGCTCCAGGTGCGACGAATCCAATTAATGCAAACCGGAATTACTTTAATTCAGTTAAACTTAGAATAATTCAATATAGTTAAACGAAGAACTAATTCGTATTTTATTACTCTCAGATGTCGTTAGCTCTACCTGCACAAATCATGGGCAATCTCGTTTAATTAAAACTTTAGCTCGCCTAGTTTTGTTTATTTATAACTTCGACGTTTGAGCGGTTTACCGTCCAGCCATTATTGTATTTACGTAGCATAATAAAATATGTAGGAACTTTGATTAGAATTCGGACGAAATGTGGATTCCCCTTTAGAATTTTACTGGATAAACTGCTGCAATTAATTAATAAGTTTTCGAATTTATTTAGAATTGGTGTTGTGTTAAATTGCAGTGATGTGCTTAGGTCCGTTTGTGACGCACATACCCCTCAGCTGTTTTCCTTTGCTCTCATGTTTTCTACGTATTTAAGCATATCTATAGTGGGTATGTATTTTCCCACCATGGAAAGTAACCTATATAGTATGTAGTAAGTAATTCATATAAAGTCTTATATATAAAATTCTCGTGTCACAGTTTTCGTTGCCATACACCTCCGAAACGGCTGGACCGATTTTGATCAAATTTTATGTGCTTATACGGTAACTATGAGAATCGGCCTACATCTATTTTTCATCCCCCTAAATGTTAGGGGTAGTCCACCCCTTAATTTTATTGAAGTGAAACTTCTTTAGAATCGTTGTGATTTCAGACCGGATGCAACGGAAAAAAATTGGTAAAATTGGTAAAATTTTTAATTTCTATGTTTTTATGATACAACATACCAAAAATACATACAATCCTCAATTTTCACCCTTCGACGATCAACCCTTATTTTTTAATAGCCTTTTTAGTACATAATTTAATAATTTTGCCTCTCCGGTCGAAAACTTAATAAGTATGGCAAAACAACGTTTGCCGGGTCAGCTAGTAATATATAATCAGGTGCACAAGCCACAAACGTAGCACAAGCTTTGAGCTTACCACGAGGCTTATCACAACATCTTGCTGTGTGCTTGGTCCAGTCACCCCAATCCTTGCTACATTATCTACTTGAATTTGATAATTGTTTCATTTTAACACATCCATGCAGAATTACCAACAAAGCAGGGCTCTTGTGAATAAATTTGCGAAGTATGAGAAAGTCTTATACAACCAGGGTTCCGTGTATTTAAATAGTTTATAAAAAAAACATATAAATATTACTAATTAAAAAATAAAAACAAAAAAATATGCAAAAAGGGCTATGAGTAACAAAGCCCTTTTTGCATATTTTTTTGTTTTTTGACCTCCAAAGCAGGATTTAAAAATTGTTGATGTTAGCTGTTTTCTGTTGCTCCGAGAACGTTCAAGTAAATTTGACAAAATATTTAAAGATGATGGAAAGTCTGGCAATCCGTTCGCGTGGGTTTAATGTAAACAGTACAATTTAGGCTGATAATCGGAATAATTTTTGAATTGTTTTTTCTAATAATAGTGTTATAATAAGAAAAGCTATAATTATGAAGGCAAACCGCTGCTATGATGATGTCTCTACTTTCAGTTCAGTTCTTATTATTGGCATTGCGCTTGCCATATGCTACGACTTGCCAGTGTCATTCAGTTAATTGGAAGTTTTGTAAGCTATATGAGAGACGCGGGACGCTAAATGGCGTTCAACTGAGTAACATCTTTTCACTACATAATTTTATTTATAACTCGACACTGGCAAATTGTCGCTTCAAGCGCAGATGTACAAGAACCTGAACTGAACTGTAAGCTAAACAAAAAAAATATCGGTATCCAGAATGCAGAAACATAATGTTAATTACATTTTGGATGTAATTTTGTTCAATAGATGTCACATAGGAAGGTTGACAACCTTCCTATAAAGAATGCAGGTCGAGTGTATCAAAGGTTAGGAAAAGGCCCCATAGCATTTAGACCCTCACTGACCCTATTCAATAATCTACCTTTATTGAATGGTTTGTTTTTTTATTTATAGGATTACAAAGGGACACATCTTTTTGTTTCCCGATAAAACAATGTGGTCGCTCAGCGACAAGCCCTTTTATTGTTTCTTTCAAATAAAAAAAAAATTGTACAACTACATATTTTATGTATGTATGTATCTACAAATTTATCTAAATCTTATTTCAATTATAATAATTGTTGTCAAGTTGTTTTGAATTATTTGTACTTAACATATATATGTAATGTTTTGTATTACGTAGATACAATAGCTACGCCGAAATTTGCGTAATTCGCATATAAACAACAACAACGGTGCTGATTTTGCTTAGAGTATAAGATGAAGATTATTTAACTAGACTAGAGTATAATATAATATAGGTTTAGTTTGTCGCTCCGAATATAGAAATATAAAAATTAACTGCATCTACCCTCGTTAGATATTTTTCATTTTTTAGTTTTGTTAACATGTTAACGTAGGTACTGCTTGTACGTCGGGGAAGCCCCTAATTTGTATTACTTTAGACTACTTCTGTCTTACTTATCTTTGTTTTATTTTATTTATACAACCTTGCACTTGCAACCATTTTTATTGTCTGTAGGTACTTAAATTATTGAAATTATTGTGTATCTTTGTCTTTCTTATATAGGAGGGGGAGGCCACGATGCTAATAGGGATTTACTTGACTTATATACGCCGAACGTCATGGTCTCCTTTTTTGAAGTCGGTTAAACTGAAATGTTTAGAAAAACTAACCAAAAAAAATGAATTAAATCCGTGTACGGAAATAGCGGTGAACATACATAAACGGTTAAAACGTAAAATATTACATACAGACGAAAGAACCTCGTCCTATTTTGAAGTCGGTTAAAAGAAAGACCATGAAAGTTTGAATGTATTTAAAATATTAATATTATATTATAGTTATTGTGTTTTCCTTACAATTAATCGAGTATAGCTAAAGCCCAAAATTCCGTCCGCCAAATAGTGAATGCGAGCTAAGTGTTACAATTTATTTAATTTATGCCTAACTTACTATGATGATTACTAATCACATATTTTTATCATGCTATTTTAATAGAAAAAATATTAGTAAGTAGTACGATAAAATAATAATGAACAGTTGTTATGAGCACGTTCTTTACTAATTAATAACGGTAAATATAAATTTTCCTTAAATTATAAATGTAAAATTTAGGGTTTTCTTTTATTAAGGATATAATATTACTAAGAGAAAAATAATGGTTAAAATTGTTTTTATTGATTGGCATTGTAAAATTCGATGCAATTTCTTTTTATGAGGTTCGAATCACGGTTCAAACAGACCATTTTTCAAAATCATTGAACGCAGTTACATTTGGTATTAAAATCAAAATGAAGTCCTCTTCCAGTTAAATTTTCTATCTTCAATATTAAAGGTCCCTCCATGTAGCATGGCCGTGGCACACCCTGTACGAGTATGAGATGCTAATCTTTGGTGGAAGTGCTCAGTAGAGTACAAGTTATCCCTCTGTATATTATTAATCTGCCGCGCTTGAGTAAATCCCGAAATCCCCTCTTCGGCTCCCCGTCTATTAACGTCTTTGCTTCGACCATTGATTTGTGTTCGTAGGTGCGAGTATTTTCAAACATTATGCTCATATATATAAGTTCTATGCTTTTAATCAGGACTACTCCATTGTCTGCCCATTGTCTCACTTTTGCTACGCACAATTCTTTGTAATATCATTTTTTTTGGTGTTTCAATAAAGAATATTGTATTGTAATGTACTCCATCTCCACACGAAAAATAAATCAGAAGAACGACTGGTTGAATGCCATATTTATTTCGTCGCTAGAACGTCCGCTTGAGGCGCAGGAGGTTGCGGGTTCGATTCCCGCCGGGGGACCAGATTTTGTACGATCTACAATTTCTGGTTTCGGGTCTGGGTGTTTTCTATGTATCATAATGTATGTATTTACAAAAAAAAAATGTATCTATGTTTATATCAGTCACCTAACACCCGTAGTACAAGCTCTGCTTAGTTTGAGGTTAGGTGATGCTGTGTGAGTAGTCCGGAAATATTTATTTATTTATATGTTCAATTTCTTGTGATCCTAATGAAATAATTTTTGCAATTGTAATAAACAATCGTAAATGTTATTGCGAATCACAAAGCGTTATTTTGATATTGATAGACAAATTGATGTTCTAGTGAAATTTAGTGTGTTTTATTTGTTAGCTCGAAGGTTCAATTTCGCGTGGCGTGAAGATGGTATGTGCTTGTAGACGTTTTCCCGTGGCGCGTCTCAACGATTGAGTTTGTTTAGGATGATTCACACTTTCAATTCTAGTTTTGGGTGTTGGAAAGCGTTTGGCTTGACAAGTATATCAAGCCTATGGAAATTGGTGAGAGTGAGAGTGTTTAAAATATATAATGTTTGACCGTATTTGTGGTGATCATAAAATATTTGTATGGTTTACTTTTTAGTAGACCTTTCTTTGTGAATTACATTTCAAACGAGATTTTCTTTTATTTTTATTTAAGATGTTATTAATCGCAATATAATAGGTATGATAACTACATAAATAGTACGTCTGTAAGCCCGTGCCAAAATACCGGTTACCTATATTGCGTAATTATTATTTATTATATTATTCATCAATTTAATAAGTAATTGCAAAAATTTAAGTTCAAAGCATCAAAGTTCCGGAGTGGAAACTGTGAAATTTACTACAAATCGTGCGAAAGCGTTACGTCACGCAAGACTTTTGTGCACTGTAACAATATCATTTTCCGTTTGGAAAAAAAAAACTTTCTTAAAATCTATTAATATATAACTAAAATAACGGACTTACAATATTTTAGTCATCTACCCTATTATATTAGGCATAACTCTTGATTTATGCATTCCCAAATATGTATTAAATAAACCTCCCTAACTCGATAGAGTACAACGAAACAATTTCTTTAACTCGATACGAGTATGTGTAATTGCCTATCAATAATAGCACCAAATATAATTTTATATTATGTCAATGTCAAATTCTTTGTTGATTTTACCCGTTTCGATTTTCTGCGCAGTTTAGTTTGATGGATGAATCTAATTGAATTCATAATAAGGCTTTTTTTCAGTCCAACGAAATTAATATGGTCGTAAAACAAAAACAAAAGATACAAATGCATGACTTAAACATTTCTTTTTTCAAAAAAAAACAAAATGTAATTTTACACATTAATATTAAAATAATAATGAAATGATTTACATTGTTTCCGAGAAAAAATAATATATGCAGGTTCCTATAGTTTACGTAAGGAAGAGTCATATTTGCTGACGAAAGCCTTAACCAGCATTCATAACATTAACTTTTATCGTTGGGTGGTGAATCGCCCTTGTTTTTTTTTTGTACCAATGTGATATTTTTTATATACTTTGATTAATAAAACTAAATTTTGTTTCCGAAGGATATGATATACAAAAATGAAATAAATTTAGTTTTTTTTAATTATATCGAGTATAAATTACCCAATTTTGGGAGACTGGGCTGTTTCACTAATTACAAAAGTGGTAGCACGATCAAAGGCAACAGAACAAAATAAATAAATAAATATTTCCGGTCAATCCACACAACAACATCCCACACTACAACATCTAGCCCCGTAGCAAGCTCTTATTTGTGTAACGGTAACTAGACATCTGATATACTTAATATACATTCATTGTAAGTTTCAGAATGCAGTATGGGAGAACTACCAAAGTCCGTCATTCGAGAAATTTCTCACGCCCGCTCCTCTAAATAAGCTTTTCGGTCCTATGCAAAACCTGTTTGATTTGCTCCTTAAAAATACTGATCGTGTAAATCCCGCGTTATTTCCAATTTCGATTCGTCCCCGGTTCCGGCGAGGCTACGTAGGGCTACGTCAGAGGGGCTGGGGATGAAGGCTAGAGCCCGGGGAACTTATATAACGAGAGCGGATGCAGCCTCTCTCACTCGCACTGATAGGCTGTGATACAATGAGGTTCGATGTGCGTACGAATTTTCCTTTTTTGAAAAATATGGGGGTGTTTTTTTAGTAACAGGACGGTTAAATAATATTTTTTTGACTGTGATTTCGGTTATCATTGTTGGCTTGCTTCCTATGATAGGAAGTTCTTCAATGGAAATGTAGTTGGAAAATTATAAATATTAGGTCCTTACATATGAAATTGGCGTTTTGTATGGGAGGAACAAAAAGTCGAATATTTTTTAATATAATATATTTAATTAATCAAAGTATGAACCATTATTTTCTATGCACTTTTGCCATCTTATAGGTAGTTCATTGATCCCTTTACTAAAAAAACCAGTCGGACGGGAATCAATAAAATCTTTGAAGGCGATTTGGACTGCCCCATCGGAGTTGAATTTTTTCCCTTGCAAGAAGTTATCCAAATTTCGAAAAAAATGGTAATCTGTTGGAGCAAGGTCCGGGGAGTACGGAGGATGTCTTAGACTTTCCAATTGAAGCTCTTCTAATTTAGTAGCCGTCTGTTGCGAAGTGTGTGGTCTAGCGTTGTCGTGAAGCAGCAGTGGCGTGGAGCGATTGACCAGCCTAGGTTGTTTAGCCGCTAGCTTTTCCATCATGGTTTGCAATTGCTGACAATAGACATCAGCCGTAATAGTCTGGCCAGATTTGAGAAAACTGTAATGAACAATACCGGCACTAGTCCACCAAACGCTTACAAGTAACTTTTTTGGGGTTAATTTTCGCTTGGGGCAGGATTTGGCTGGCTGGCCAGGATCCAACCATTGCGCTGAGCGCTTCCGATTATCGTAAAGAACCCATTTTTCATCACAGGTAATGATTCGGTTTAAAATACCTTCATTATTGTGCCGGTTTAGTAATGTAACGCAGCAGTCGACGCGCGTTTGCCGGTTTGCTTCAGTCAATTCGTGAGGTACCCACCTTTCAAGCTTTTTAATCTTCCCAATTTGCTTCAAGTGAATTAAAACAGTTTTATCACTAACACCGCAGCCTGCAGCTAACTCGGACGTGGTTTGCGATGGATCCGCTTCCACAATAGCCTTCAACTCTTCATTATCAACTTGAGTCTCAGGCCGTCCACGGGGCTTGTTCTGCAAGTCGAAATTTCCAGAACGAAAACGTTGGAACCAAAAACGAACTGTGTTTTCTTTTGCAACACGACCGCAATACACATCATTCACCCTTCGAGTTGTTTCCGCAGCACTAGTGCCACGGCGGAACTCGTACTCGTAAATAATGCGATATTTTAAGTTTTCCATTTTGTAAAATGAGTGACGCAAACAGAAAAAAACAGAAGAAAAAAAACAAATGAATGACGATCATCGAAGCACAAATACATGAGTCTATAGCTGTACAAATTTGAATTTGGAATTCCTTACCAAAGAGGAGAAATTTGTGATTAAAGTGGCCAGTACGAAAAACGCCAATTTCATATGTAAGGACCTAATATTTAACAAATATTTTAACGATTGTTACTCTAAATTTTCCCAATATTAAAGAGGTTTTAGGTACCTACTTAGGTACCTAATTCCAATCTTTCCAAATTATATTATTTCTTTGAAATTAAAAAAAACATTTATTACAAAATGTGCATTAAATCTAATTGGTTCTTGTTACATTAGGACCACTTTATTTGCCATAAAAAACAGTTATTGATCAAAGTTTATACTTAACCAGATGGTTGTTAAAAATATTATACTATTCGCTGCATAACCTACGAATGTCCCTGGCGTAACCCGATTAACCGCTCGAACGTCTTACAAGGACTCACGGAAAGTCGCACTCGGAAAATACCAGCCAATCTGCACGGAGCCTTACCCCTCTCCGCACATGTGCCGAACGCTCTGACATTTACGTAGTGCGCCCCGCGCCGTTGCCCGAGTACGTTCGCCCGCGAACTCGAAAACCGAATTTCGAATAATAAAACGTTTGTTGTTATTTTGACAGTTCCATATTTGACAGGTGTTTGCGATTTTGTTTTTTGAAGTGATTTTTCTGTTATTTTTTTTTTTGAAGTGCTTTGTTTTGGAAGATTTGGCTTGGCTTGGCACCCTCAAGTTCAGGGTTGATGCAGCGCTCAATAATGAGTAGTTTTGGGGTGCTGTGATTTTGGACAACAACAAAGAACTGGATTGTGAGGTGAGATTTTATTTTCCCTTAATATTTTTTCTAGTAGAGTAGATAAATAGGATGATTCATTTAACGATTCTTGTTTATTTAATTACCGTTATAAAGGATGGTACTCTTAGGTATATAATAATTGCAGGTTTTTTCTATAGAATATTATAAAGAGACATGAGCAAAATTTATTGGTTAAGTTGCGTATTACTTAAAGGTTATTCAATTATCGGCAAATTGACAAAGACAAGATAATTTTGTAATTATTAGGGTGTCCTGGAATGGAGCGATAAGCTGACAAATTACCTTCCCGTAGTCCCAGGGATAGCATAAAGTTATTGGTATTTGAAGGCTGTTATCAATAGCCTCCATAATTTATGTTCCTTTCCTTTGAAATTCGTCAGTAAAAAAACAGTACCTACTGGTCGATTGCTCTACAGCCAGCTTAATTTAATAAACCGATTTAATTTGTGGTATACTTATACTGTAACTTTTATTTGGATCTAATGCTGTCAATTAAGTAATATATAAAATATAACTGTATATTTTTTCCTATTAATGATTAAATTATTCGTATAAGTTTCTTATACTATATTTTTTGTAATTTATTTTAGTACTTACCTAAAAACATACTTAAACGAATTTCCAAAAAAAGGAGCTTTGGCATATGCAAGAAATATGCTCTGTACTTTATTTTTAATACAAATTTAATATAATATAAAAGTTTTAACCGACAATATAAATCCCACGCAGAAAGTATCCAAGCTCCGCATAACCGGTCCATACGTAACTTACGAATGTCGTAATACCCTCATTAGCACTGCGAACTAATATCCACGGCATTTTGGACCTTGACGGGTCGGAATAGAGTCGTCGTGGTCCATCGGAGGTTTAGAAACGTAGCGATTTTTCTTGGCGAGGCCTCATTGCGTAATGAATGGATGTTGACATTGTTGTGGCGATGGTGCCGGTAGGGGGAGTACTAGTGGCACTCGATCGGGCACCGGTGAATCAACTGTCTACGGTGGATCGTAGTGAAACTGAGAGTAGGTCATATATCATTGCAGCATGCTATTTCGCCGGTGAGCTTCGGAACCCATGGGCCGTGTAGCGTGACTTTAAGATAGAGCGTTCGTTTGATAATTCATGTATACAATACCAATGCATATATGCATATATATTGCATATTTATATATATGCGCTTGTTTGTAAAACGCACTATCTTCGTTTTTAAGTTTGTACGTTTACTTTTTCGTTTGTTTGTTTCTTATAAATAATCATTATGCCCTTTACTACATAATAGTTTATAAACCAAGAGCAATGCCGTGAAAAGCGCTATCGGAAATATATTGTGGCTTATTGAATTATAGGTTACCTATGTATATCCATTAATATTTGTTATTTTAACAAGATATAAATAGATATCCGATAATACTAGTTCTTGCCAAACTGGAACTGCAGCATAGTTGAAGCAAATGGGAAATAAACGTTACTTAGGTACTTACAAGAGTTACCGAACAATTTCAATTTATATGTAGATAAACTTAGAAACGGTTCCTTTAACTAAGCTGCTATGTTATCTGAACCAACATAATTCCATTTGTTCTCCCGCAAAGGTGCTTATCTAACTCGAAAGCTCGCGCATTTCACGTTAAAAGTGAAAGTAGAGAGAACCGATAGTATATACCTACTCAGGTGACCTAAAAATACGGCATCCTCTACTGACCAGAATATCAATGAGAATTTTTCGAGGAGAATTTGCTACATATAATATTCCTATCTCGTGCTTAACTTACGATCGTATTAAAATTCATATTCCACATTCCACTGTAAATAATCACTAAATTTGCAATGGTAAATTCAACAGATATTTTATCTTCGTTAGTGAATGCATATGGTATTAATGAAGTTATAATGCCTATATACCTTATGTAGTATGTAAGTTTTATGATGGCGGCAAATATACTGCAGCTGAGTCAGTTAGATATTTTCCCGCAAATCGTTATTAAAACGTGGAAATAGCTTCCTTGCAACTTTGTAGTTCGCTTTAATCAGATTCTTAATCAATCATATTTTATTACAAACATATATTATTATCATAGTGTTTGGAATGTAAGTTACTTCTTGGTTTAGTTGTCTGCACCATTTAAGGAACACAAAAATGAATGTCCAGTAGATCTACTCTACCTACGCATCAGATCATAATATATATTGTCTTTTCTATTTTTGGTATGTAACTTCTTCGCATTTCATTTCGCTGACTAGATATAAATAATTTCTAATCAGCATTATTTGTTTATATTAGATGAATTACCTTAGTGATTAAGAATTTAGAAAAACTGTATGTAGGACGAAATTTGCGTCTGAGTTTTTAAAATAGCACTAGCACCTTAGTGGTTTTTGGTATATTAGTTGTTAAAGTAAACATGTTTATTGTAAAAAATAAATAAAAAAAAACAACTGTACTTTTTGGTAAGCGAGAAATATTCTCTATTTTTTTATTTGAAAGTTAGGTATATTCTGTTTTTAAATTGCCACGCGTCGTTTGTCAGTAACGGTAACTATACAGTTTTTATCCATTGCGTTTGACTGAGGCAAAAAGAGCTGGTATCATTGTTTGTGTCCAGCCGCGCGTATCATTGTGTGACATATTCTTCAATGTAACTCGGTCATTCTAAACTGGCATGTTTGTTCGACAGATATTACCGAAGGCTAAATAAAGGTCGTTAATTTTACAAATATTTAAGTAACCCTAATAATGAGGCTAGGTCGCTGTGTTTTCCTGACTTATACAGAATACGGTAGGTACTTTTGGTAAAATTCGGATTGGAGTAAATATTAAGACGTAAGAAGCTTGTTTGGGAGGTGATTGGTTTTTTTTATAACAAAAACAATATATTTTCGTTATACGGAATGAAAGACAGATATTTTTACACTTTTGTAGGTAGATTACGATATGTGTTAACATACTTTTCCTCAAATAAAAACATTCCGGTTGAGAAATCGGAACAGTTGCCGACTGTGCATTAAATCTGTTAATTAATCCATTAATTTTGCATGTGTTTGATGAATGTTAGCATAATTTTAAGCGAAAATTCCGTGTGTATTGGTTTGGAAAATTGAGTTTTGACCTATTTATGATATTTTATGTAGGGTTACTCTACCTACTGATTTTATGAACACTGAATAATTTATGATATAATAGAGTGTTTTGCATTAGAATCACAATAAACAGTTTGCAAATTAAGATCCAATTGAAATTTATAATAGAGCGCGATGACTTTGTCGTATTTTCATTAATGTGAGAATGATATTTAGCAAACATTTTAATTTAAAGCGGCCTAAGACTCGTTAAATCTTAGTGTGTTACACGTTTTAAGTCTTAATATTGTAAGAAATCAGGGTAATTTTTTAATTTAAATCCTTACAAATATAAATGTGAATGTAAGTTTGTTTGTTTAGAAAACTACTGAACCGATTTAAATCAAATTTCGACAAAAGAGATTCTGTATACCATATACAGAATCTCTAGAGCCTGAGAAAGGACATAGGCGTTTAACCGCGGGAAAGTGTCATTCGGGCAAATTTACTATAACGTGGGTAATACCGCGGGGCATTACTAGTATATATATAAATTCTTTTAAACATGTTCTAAGGATTTGATTATTTAGAATTAAAAAAATGTCAATTAAATACCTACAAACTATAATGCCTTACGCCACTTACACTAATTACACAACTTTTATTTAGAATCTTAGGTATTCTTGTATAATTAAATATAGATTAGGATTTTCGTTAATTCTTATTCCTAATTCTAAGTCCTCTTTACTCTGCTTTTCCTTATTTCGTCTGACGCTACCTGGTCACTTTGCATACATGTCTAATGTATTTAGGATCGTTTTGGGCACTGAAATACGAACCCAAAAGTTTGTTCTCAACTGTAACTGAACGCTACTCGAGTTGTTCCTGCGCCTTGTAATTGAATTCAGCAGGTGCAGGCTATGTGTGACGCACGTCCGGCTCAGTTTCCCAGAAACACATGATATATCTACCTATACAGGCTTTACCTATAAGAGCACCCGCACTGAATTTTGATTTCACGTAATACGGGGTTTGAAAGTCAGTCAGAAAAACTTATTACAATTCCATTCAATTCACTTATTTATTTTGTGAAATTGTTGCAATACTTTAGTTTAAAATATCGGATAGTTTGACCATGGTCAGTTTGATTGAATAAGTTGAGACATCTTGAGTAAAGCAATTTATCAAGCATGATTTTTCGAATAAATTTTGTACAACCCGCTTTAAAATCATTAGCTGATTAAGATATAATGGTAGAGCAGTTTTCAATACAAATATCAGTCAGTTAATCTTGAGTAGTGCAATTTTACCAAGCATCAACTTTCAAATAAATTCTATCTTCTACTCAAAATCATTAACTGATTTATATAAATTGTTGGAGCAGTTTTCAATAAAGAAAGAGGTATCTGTCAGTTAAATCTCCCGTGAAATCGCAAATAGACAGAGATAAGTTAATCATTTGCACTATCTAGTCTCTAATGAGTCTTTTTCCAAAAAGGGGGAAACATCTGCCATTACCGTTTGCTCTATAAAGGTTTTAATTTAGGGAAATCTGCCTGTGTGCCCCGTGTGTGCCTCGATCGCGGAGCATGCCTCGCGTTTCGACCGTTTGTATGAAGTAAAAATACTGTATAGTTAGCATTACCGTGGTACAATAGAGTTGGTTCTTTGCAGCATCACTGTCTAGCCACTAATTCCCGGCACCTGCCCACGTATAATTATCACAATTACGTACACTACACTACAATTAAGCTGCTTCTGTTGCACGCCTACACACTTTCGACTAATTGACTTTCATCGTGTGAATCTGCCTTTGAAACTTATAACTTATAAATTGGATTCTTCTCTTGAAATCCCTGACCACAAAAAGTGGTTGGTTTTTGAAAGCTTGGAAGATTTTGTATTTATTTAAAAATGGAGGTTAGTTTGATAATTAATATCGGTATTTAGTCAAAAACTTGGAAACGAAAACAACACATAACCAACCCAATTACTTCGTAAAACTTTTGGATTTTAAGATGTTGTCTTTTGGTATTTTATTATGTAACTTATAGTTTATTCAATTATCTATTTTGTCTTTTATATTTGAAATAAAAGAATTAAAAGCTTTCCATCGTCAACAACTAGACGGCTTCGATCTAGTTCAGACAACAAAGTGAGACTTCCACAAAGTTGGGTTGCACATTTATCTCGTCTGCGGCAATAACCGTGTCACTGCTCCAGAAATGCTAACTTATAACTGCAATCTTAATAGGAAAACTTTTATTAGTTTGCGGAGGAACACTATTGAGACGATTGTCTAAATGTTCCACGGCGATGGATCCGGTTCCGTATGAAACGATTGTGACTATGATTGATTCTGCCTCAACGAGCGGGAGAGGCCTTTTGGAGTTCGCTTCGTTAAACATCATAAGGTATTACGTAAATTTACTCTCATATTACTTTCGTTTGATGGATGATTCATGGATAATAATGACTATGGGTTTTCATAAAACGCCTGTAACTACTAAAAAAAATTAAAACTCAGAACATGAACCTCATTCTTATAGTGAAGTCAGAGTTATATATATTAATATGTGCGTCTAGGGTAGTGAAAATAATGTAAAAAACTTAAAAACAGTTCGTATCGTCATAATATTCTATGCGCCAAAAGTGATCAAAATACTTTTATTGTTTTTCAGATTATCTTAACTAATTTAATATACGCACATATGAATATGACACTGATTGTGCAAACTATCGATCCCTAAAGGTCATAAAGTTGAAGAAGATATCAAAATATACTTCTATGTTTTAATGAAAAATGTTTGAATGGGTACCAAAGTTTCTCATAGAAAGTAAAACCGGACACGCAACATAAAACTCCTTTAAAGTCTTACTATCAAATCATCAATACAATAAAGGAACAAAGAGAGAAATCGTTGATAACCAGACCCTCGAATGAAGAACAAAAAGTAACCTACAAATGCTCACGTAAATATTGCACCGTAAAAATACAATGACATGACTCAGCCGTTGAAGATTGGACCTTATGACGAGGGCATTAGAGCTACAGGAGAGTGGATCCAACAACCTGACGACCTTGGCTTCACACTTACGTAATTCCACCGCTCCACGATCCGAGTTGCGCTCGTACCATGCACCATAAGTTGTAGCTATGCATACCTCGGATTGAAATACTGTGGGAATTCTTTGGGGTTTTTGTACTATTGCGGTAGTTATCATACTTCCGTGGGTAAAACAATACTTAATAGGCGTGTATTTGACACTATTTAGTTCGCTGTAACAGTTCCTGATTAAAAAAAAAAACATTCATAGTTTTACTTCGCAGGTTCTAAGGCAAATCTTAAGAAAGAGTTCTCGTAACTTTCGTTTATGATACCTTGCTTATTTTGTGACCTTTAATACTTACGTACGTAATCACCAACGTGGCGAACGGAATTTAATTACTAACATATTTCTTATAATAATACCAGTCTGTAGCTTTTTTTATATAAAAATACAAAACGCGGTGAAATGAAGAATTAACTTTGCGTAAAATTTCTTTCCATATCTCATGACGGGAACGTTCTTGTTTTGGCAGCTTTTAATTCTAAAACAAAGCGCGATTCCTCGTACTGGTTTAATCAAGCTTTGGAATTTGTGAGGCAAAACGGGAAAATCTTTTCCCCAGACCCCTGCGGCTGAATCATAAATCGTAACATTGACCCAGAAACTCTTGGCGTCCAATAAAGTATTTCATGTTCGTGTCTTTATGAGACCTACGAGCCCGTGCCCTGGTTACTAGTTCTAGATTCTGAGTAGGTATGTTAACTTTTCATTAAGGCCTAATCTGTCTTGTCAAGAGAGTAGTCTCTGTGTCCCAGCCGTGGGATCGTTAACTTTTAAACTTTTCTTTAGTTTATGCAATACTTTGGTTTACAGATTAGAACTGTAAAGGAACGAAATGATTATATTTCGATGTTTCTATGTCCCTCAAGGAGGAATCGTGTTGAGGGAAGCGGGTGATCCTGTCCTGTGAGCTCACGCGCGCGTCGTTGATTATGGATTCGTAACGCTCAGTGCGGCTCACTGGGGCGGGCGGGAAGGCCGCTGCTTTCAAAATTAATATTATAACTAGCTATAGTTTTGAGAGTGAAACTGTAAAAGGTATATTATGCTATCAGGCTTAAAGTTATTTTTGACTGTTACAAAATTAAAATTATTAAATACTTCCAGTGAAAATCTTGAAATACATGAATAATCAATGTTAAGGCCAGAATTTTGTGCGAATTTTGTGCTTGTGAATAAATTTGCACAGGAGCAAAGTTGAATAAATGGAATTTAGTTTTCGATTTATGTTTTATCTAAGGTCAGGCCGGTTTTATTTGGGGCTTTTCTTTAGCCCTTGCCAACCGTACGTAAGGCTTAAGTAATATGTGTTTGAGTGATAAAAAAGGTCGACTTGATTTACTTACGGTTTCAAATGTTATATAACAGTTTATAAATATAATATTTACATAGTATAAAATAAAGCAGTATATAGTGAAGTCCTTCAAGAGGAAGAAATATGTTAGTAATCTGTACGCTTGCGAAGCCCTGTCGCTAGGGTACATAGAACATAAAACTAGATTATTACCCATGACTGAATGCAATACTTACCTAATAATTTAACTAAGTCTACTTAGTGAAAGATAAAACTCTGTAGGCGTTTCTGTGCTAAGATTGTTTAGGTTGTGTAAATCTATGACACCTTTGAGCAAGTTGTAACCTCAATAACATTTGCAGTCATCGCAAAAACCGAGAGTCTAAGCATCAATGCGGTGTCGGTGACTCAGTGATTTGTCGTGTTATTAAAGCATTATGACCTTGGCTCAAATACCAGAGGTTCTACCGCAGGTAAATTGCAAACGTTGCCTGCAAACATAATTATGCAATTCATAAATAATTGTAGTCGTGCGTGCTTATTCCAAGTTCTTTGTCCTGTCTGTATAAGGCAGATAAACATTTTTGCGCGAAAACGCTTGAATTCACCGACCGAGCCCCTCGGTCGGTTGACATTTTCGATACAAAGCTGTCAACAGCACGGGTTAGAAGTTGAAATTGGATTATCAAAGTGTATTCAAGGTGGGAATCAATAGAATGTTCAAAACTCCTTCCAATAACCGAGTTTTAAGTAGGTAAATTTAAAAACCGAATGATGAATTTACACATGTTGCTCTTCCATTACCTTTGTAATGGAATGTCCTCGGAAAAATACATAGGACACCTAATTTGAAGTGATATTTTTAACTGTTCGAACAACAAAACTCTGCTCTATATGACAAATTAAGACTGTTTTTTTTTCAATGAATGTATTCACTCAGCTACTCAAATACCTTTGCTTGAATCCACCAACGTAAAATATCTCATATGTAATGAGAAAATTCCTCAGTCCGTAAATTTAGGTTTTCCAAAGCCAGCAATAATTGTGTCATGTCAAGACTATCCATCTGTCGGAAGCAGGCTAGAGAAACTTGGATACCGCCAGTGCAATCCTGGATGAAGTCCAAAAGGGTCAACAGTACATGATAGGGAGTTCACATCAATACATACGTACTGTAATAATATTTACGTCGTCACCGAACGATGCTGTAAAGAATAAGCGATAATATCGACGTAAAACTGTACATTGCCAATTAAGTTTCTTGGCATATATTTTATGTCTTTATGTCGACATTATTGAATATTCGCGCTGTGAACACGCAATTATAGACGTGGTAAAGCTAAAAGGGAGCACCTAATAGGTTCGGTTTAAAATCTCGGAGCTCTTTTTGGGGTAAATTTATTGCCTCGCTTATGAGACTCCGCTTTCTTTTCATGAATATTGTATTTCAATCTCATCTGAGACTGTCTCTATAAATGCTACCGAGGTTTTTAAATTATTCTTGACGTTGTGCTTAACACCAAGGTGAGCGCTTATTCTATTTTCTTCAGGGCTGCTCTGCTTCTTAGATGTTGTATAAGAAAAGTAAATGAAATAGTACCTTGTTATTATCATAATTTACCGTGGTTTCATAATTAAATGTTGTACTTGAAATTGAATTGTGTGACGGTATTAGTTCAATGAGTTATCTAGTAAAAAGGGATATGTATAGTTTTCAACTAAACCTTTTAGTTTAAATGTAGCTAGTATTTGCTTGCCGCGCCTATCGATTTGGCGCTTGTGTTTCTTAGTAATTAAAACATCAAATTCAACTAAATCGTTCATGCTAAATGCTATACATATAATAAGCTTAAATTAAGAAAAAATATAACCAGATAGCTTTTGTTATTTATCTTTAGTGACACTCACCGGACTAAGATGAATCGATTAACGTATGAATCATAAAAACTGGTCCAGGCGGTTTGTCTATAATATAGCACTATATAGACTCTATATAGTGCTTCAAAATGACACACAAAAATACATATGTACAAATGTACATACATAGACTGATAAACACATTACAACTCCTTTGCGTCGCGCAGTCGAGAAAAATGATTGGAACCACGTCTCTTCCTCCTTGCTAGACTGTAGTCAAAAGTTGGTCCATTTTATAAAAAAAGAACTTGGTATCTTTTAAACGATTCCATCTGACACATGTGGGAACCAGCAGTATGCAATGCACGTTGCACCGACCTTCGTATCAGCCAATTACTAGCTCGAGGGCAATCTGATCAATTGGGATCGGACCTTGACACGACGCCGGCGGATCCCGCCTGAATCGATAAGGAATGCTTAGAGCTGAGCTAGGCTTGTTGCTTTTATCCCGAGCTAGTTTAGAACTAATCTGAATTCGATCGGAAAGTTGTTCTACAAGAATGTTCTATCTGGAAAAATATTAACACAATGCATTGTTCGCGGCTTAGATAAACTGTATGCGAGTATAAACCATATTCGTATTACCTCAAAAAACTTGTTATATTTATGACACCTAATTCCTTCATAGCTCCTGAGATTATGTTTTTAGGGTTCCATTCCCAAAGGGTAAAGCAGAACCCTATCACTCTTGTCTGTTTGTCTGTCACCACGCTGTTTCACATTAATCGTGATAGACAGAGAGTTACAATTTTGAGTTTATCGCCTTGCTGCTATTCCAAAATACTTAAAACTCATAATTAATAAATGGTTGCTCCTATACACTAAACGTGATTTTTATGAAACTAAGCGATGTTTAGAGAGGCCTGCAATTTGGTTGGATGACATGCATCTTATTAAAATTGTTTTTTTTTTAATGTAAAATAAGTTAAGGTGTACAAAGAGTCCTAGGTGTATTTAGTCCATCCCATAATTATCAATATTTTTAATACTATTATATCGATCCATTCACGGCATTGGTACACGTTTTAAATAAATTATTCTTCTCTCCAAGTATTTTTGTTTTTCCAATCGGTTAGTCGTAAAGTGCGGAAATAACAAGAGTCACAAAGAAGTGCAGCCAATTGGATTGGAGACTAAATCGTCAATGAATGAACAAGTTGACTTGATGGGAGGGCAACGGGGCTTGTTAAAATATATTGGCACATTCTGTACGGATCTGCGTCAATGAGAGCTTTATTGTGGTTTTATTCAATGGTTTGTTGGAAATTAATGAATAATATTAAACTTTTCGCTGTTTCATAGTGATCATGTTGTCATTATTTTCGATATTTGTATGTAGCTACATAAATAGTATAATATCATTTTCTGTGCAAGCTGTAAGATTGTGGAATGCTTTGCCTGAAAGATTGAGAAAGATTACGTTCCTTGTCAGTTTTTAAAACGTGTCTCAAAGAATTTTATCTGTCCTACTAATAAGTGCTAATTAGAATGAATCCTTTAAAATTAATATATATATATTTATATATTTATGATTATATATATATGTAATGTATGTACTTTATTTTATTTGTGTACGCATATATTTATGTCATAAGAAGTAATTATAATCTAAATTATTTTATTTAATATTGTACACCCCTGCCTACTAATTATTTTATTAAAGTTATTTTCCATCCAAAGGTTGCCTGGAAGAGATCGCTTTTTAGCGATAAGGCCGCCCATTGTACATTTTGTTTCCTACGTGTTGTTGTATTTTGTTTCCCTGTGTGTGCAATAAAGTGTTTTGTATTGTAAATAGGAAATCCACATATACGAAATACAATAACATATTGATGATTTTTGATAAGTGATTAACCTCAATTCCTAGGTTGGACTATAAATTATTATAAATTGTTATTTTTAGGTTACAGTTGCGTCTTAATCTTTTTTGCATACAAAATGAAAACAATAACTCATAATCGTCTTCATGGACTCAAAATTATATTCCCTCAAAAGTGGGAACGTTGTAAGCTTATCAACTTTAGAAACTTGACTCGATTGTAGCTATCTCAAAGTATTTTACAGGTATTATGTATATGTATAGTTATATTATATTAAGCACGTTTTTAAATAATAAATATGCTGCCAACTGCACCCAAATAACTATTTTAGTTGTTCTAGGTAACCAGAAAAATAATTGAAACACGTGCAAACAGTGTTATCTGTCACGGAGCAAAACCTAATTAACATTTTACAGGGGTAGCTGCAATTTATATTCAGCAAGCGTTGTCCTCAAATATGCTTTATTGTTTAAAAGGTAAACTTCATATATCTCTACAACTTTAAATTTTTATCGAATGAGGGGATAAAAATAATTTAGTCTTTATCTTATTTGCATAGGTAATAACGAATTTACTAGGTACGTATTAACGTTGTAAAATCATTATTACCTTATAATTATTAGGATCGATTTTTATGTAAAGTCATGGGTATTCCTACAGCCGTGTCTCACATCAATTGAGTTTCAACCACATATTACACAAAAAAATATGTATATACGCTTTCTGCATATTTGAATTTAGGTTATATTTTGACCTTAAGTTAACCAAAACTTTGTACCTTATTAAAATCATTGTTACCCAAAATACGAAAATTCAAATAAGACACAATTGCCTGCTATCATAAGTAGTACTTAATTGATGTACCTAAGCGTCCAGAGTAGTCAAAATAATCTAAAAAACACAAAACCAGATTGATATAAGCAGTTAGGATCAATATTTGTGTGCATACAAATAATTGGTCAAACAGACGATTACATTAATTTGACCCTGACTGTACCAATGCACTTACTAAGAATATATTCCATAAAATTGTTACCTTTTCAAGGAATCAGAATTGGGATCAATAGGCTGCTCTAGAAGAGTTTTTATTGCCAGTCCCTGCGTTTTAGTTCGGAGTTTAGTTGGAAACTTTACGACTTGTGGATAGCGAAACATAACTTTGCTTTATACGATAAATCTTGCATTGAAAGGGAAAGTTTTAAAAGCCTGGCAAATGAAGGTGGTTTATGGATGGTGAAAATACGGATAGTCATGCGGTATACTATCGCTCTTTGAAGACTCCGTTTTTGTTCTAAAACTCTCACGAACTTTATTTTTTACCCTATATACCAATACCCTTAGGTTATTCGTACAAAAGCCAGGGCTATTTTAAAAGTAAGCCTATTTTAGTTGTGAACCTATTTTTTCATTTTCGATAAACTGTTTTTCTAACGACCCAAGCGGAATTAAGGTCAATTTATTGGCCCGTAAAAGTTATGGCGGAAGGTAAAGGTTAACCGTCATAATTCAGTTAATTTAGCGGCTTCTCTGCTAGAGGGGCTCCCGTTTAAGCTCTTACGTTACAGCTTAGACTAGACTTAGGTCTAAGCTTATACAATACAATAGAATACAATACACTTTATTGAACACCAATTTACAAAACAAAAATATTAACAAAAAAAAATTTATATACATATAGTGTCACAATGGGCGGCCTTATCACTAAAAGTGATCTCTACCAGACAACCTTTGGATGCCCTTATCTCCGAAAATTTCTACACTCCACCATTCTATTTCAAAATAACTTTTGCTGTCCTTTTTATTTGAATCAGCTTACTTACGACCAATAAGAATAAGCAGGTAATTGCGAATATCGTATATGGAGGTTGAATCACCCAACTTTTATAACGACGTAAGCATTTTGTATGCCTAAATGAAGAAGGCATAACCTTAGCAGTCCATATAGTATACTTTATAGGTTATTTATCATAGCTATACAATTCATACTTACTTGCCAATCGGTTTATAATCGATTCTGATAGCTTATATAAAAAGTCTATAACCTAGTTTTTAGTTTCATAAATACTATAAAAATATGACATACACTTTAAGATTGTTCTTAAACGTGGAAAACATATAGATTCTCTGTTTATCTTTATAATTGTTATTATATTCCAAAGTCTTTAAATAACATGAGAAATAGTCAGTGCATTAACTCTGCAGTATAATTACAGGCTATAAAGATATATAGTTTTTTGTTTTTCATGTAATGTTCGCTAAAAGTGTTTCACATATTTTGAATTTTTTAAATTATGTTATTGAATGTACTTACTGTGTTTCTTAATTGTCTGTACATAGGTGTGTCCAAAATAAATGCTATTATTATTATAAAGGCGTAAATCGTTCTTTTGTATACAAACAAGTAACAACACGGCTAGCTCAATCTGTAACAATTTTCAAAAATAAGGTTTAAATGGTCATTTTCTTTCAACTTCACTTAATATTTATCAATAGTATGTTTAATTTGTGTTCATTACTACACACTTCTACTGTGTTTGTTTTCAGTACTACATATACCTACTCATTTTATTTTTATTTATAAATCTGTGTAAACGCTACTGCTTTCTATTATTTAAAAAAATCTGATCCATCCAAAGGTTGCCTGGAAGGGATCGCTATTGGTGATAAGGTCGCCCATTGTGTCATGGTATGAAACATGCATCTCCTATGTATGTTCCTGTATTGTAACACGGATGTTGTTAAAACGATTAACATTATATTCCTAAGTTTGTTAAAACATAAACAATGCTAATTAGTTCGTGAGAACTTCATGGTTAGGTGTTACATCGAAGTACGTTCCTATCATAGACCCGTGGTCATAAATATATGAGTCATTTTTAAGAAGTAGGTGTGCTTGTCATAGGTTAATAGTACATAGCACGTCATGTATTAAGTGGTGACCGCTGGTCAGATGAATGAAGTGTAAACGTGTTTGGATACTACTATGAGTAATATAAGGAAGGGACATTTTCTTAGAAAATATTCTCACCCTATGAATTATGAGTAACATTAAACGAGCGAACATGGCCAGTTTCCATCGAGAGGACGAGCTTGGAGAAATATGAATACGAATTTTTGCCTATTTCTTCTCCCCTTTCTTGCTTTGGTTATGCACAGTATAATATAATAAATAAGGATAGCAAAAAAATATAACTTTCGAGACTCACAGCTGTCGGAACCACAAGTTTTATTTGAGCATGTAGGTCAAAAGGTAGAGGGCTCTCGTAGTTACTTAAACTAATTAGTGGCACTTTCGGCCAAAATTTCATCGTAATGTAAATGAGGCAAGTACCTACCAGTCAAGTAGTTGTAGACATCGTTTCAGATTATATTATTGAAACTGAAGTGAGAGGAATTCGTTTGCAAATGAAATTAGTTTAGTGCTTGAAATATAAGGTACCTATATTTATATGACAGGTTATTATCTCATACAGTTCTAGGTACATATTTCGTAAATTCAGATAATATAGGTTTAGGTTATTGTAATAAAGTAAAATTATATATTAAATAATATTAACAATGAAAATATTTAGTATCTTCTAATTAAATATATTATGTCTAATGATTCCATCAAGTTAAACTGCTTGACATAGACGTACCCTTCTTAATATATTTATTTATTATGATTATATTACCAACTATTTCAGTTGGAATACAGGATATATACTGTAAACCTGTAGCTGTAAGCTAATAAGTTAGTCCTAATAATCACTTGACGCCCGACATACCACATGAGATTATATCCACCAATATGTTCTACAAAACTTTTGTAATTTATTATTTACCCTAATTATCCCACGTAGCTTTACTCCTCTCTCAACACGGAAACAACTTAAATCTTTGAATCAAAGTTCGTGAATATTTCACTCTTGTGAGTTCGGGCTTCCGAAATTTCCTTTGATAGGAGATGTAGTTAGAATTGGTACAAACTTCGTACATTGTCCCGTTCTCCTGCTGTTACATTTGCTCAACGTTTAACGATAGGGTAAATGGAGCAATAACCTTAATTGGGCCTACCTAGCAAAGGTCGTTAGGTTCTGATGACCTAAACTGCCATGACCTAGGCCAATTTTCTTGCAAAGTTAATGAACAGAAGCATTTGAAATATCCACTTTTCATATAATGGATTCATAGCACACAATCCGCACAGTTAAAAGCATCTTACAATTTGCCTCTAACAATTAATAATATGCTTTCTGATCAGCTGTTTTCTAAGCCGCGCCTTCTTAAAACTCCTAGAACGTAGGTTAAATAGTATACTCGTAGTAGTTGCTTTTCCTAAGAAGCTTTGATTAAAGAAGATTTAATTGAAATAGCTTCACTTAGAGGTCGTCCGGGCGAAATCTATTAAATTAGAATGAATTTGGATTTTAACAGACTTGACCCACTTTAGTAGCTAAGTACTTACTTCTATTCCCTTAACGATAATGCCGTTGTAAAGATAAAAGGAAATAAAATTCCAATTTTACGAAGGTAGAGCTAAGGGCATCGTAAATAACATGTAAATATATAGAAACGTAGTGAGGTGGGGAGCTCGGTTGAGATTCAAATACTTCGATCCTCTTTTAATGTAAAGGAGGCGTAATAGATTCATGAATTACTTTAAAATTCGAGAGTCTGTTTCCATACGACCATGCAGCTTACAAGTTGAACAACTTAGTAGCTTACTGATGAATAAGTTTATTAATAACAAATATCACTAATTTTCATCTCTTACACGAGCATTCGTCATACAATCATCTATATGAGATAAGTACTTAAAGAATACATTTTGTACATTGACTAAAATTACGTGTTGAAATGTGTCCCTTTTAATAATGTTTCCAGCACTATGTTCTAGTTTTATTGTTTTCCTATAGTACAAACCATACAAAGGTAAACTTTGTCTTCTAATACTTTCGTGCGTGTAAATCCGCTAAATCTATCGGTGGATATTTTCCGTGATACCTATTTATTTCGGGATAAATAGAGGATTCCGGAAATCCCTTCAAGGCTAACAAGCCTACCTTTTGAGCTTCCCCTGATTACAGCGTGTCCTATGTTAACAGTGTGATTTTATCATGAACTCTGTTTATACTAAGAAATAGTTCTCTGTTTTTCGCTTATCACTTGTAAAGGTTTTTAGTTTATTATTTTCTTTCAGTTTGTTTCTCAGTTTATTTATGTAAGGAAAATATGTAGTTTTGTAATTGTTGTACCTTATTTTGCTGACAATCAAATTCTTTCCTAAGGCAGCATTTCACAAATTATACAAATATTACTGGACCATTCACAGCAATTTATGTATTTAGGTCGCTACCTCGTTTTTGGAGTTGAGGCCTTAAATAAACCTATATTATCGTAAAGTAAAAGCGATACTAACCCAATTTCTTGAAACAGTCTTAATCGTTCCTGTAATGAACAGAAATGATCCATTGTTTACCAACCATTAATTTTGTTGAGCGCCGCAGCAGGCAACGTGCACTCATAATTTTTGTTTTGTGGAGAGCAATTTTTAAGTTTTCCAGGAATGTTTTAACAATTTTATCAGCTTCGGAATTAATTTCGGTTAGGTGAGAGATACCTGGGTTTTGTTTACATGAGAATACAATTATGTTTGTGTTTTTGTTGGAAATTGCTTACGTTTAAGTAAATCATTTTGTAAAAATGTATACCATTAAAATCTTTGCAAATTGCTTGAACACATTTTAATACCAACAACTAATTTAAATTAATTTCATTCAAATGTAATTTCAACTGGATGGACGACTCGGTAAAGGCCGTGGTTCCCGGTTTACCTCCAACCAAAATAAATGAAAGTCTATGACGGTGACTTATTCTATTATAACAACCAGCAGTAGGCGTCCTACAGCAGAAATAATGATAATAGGTTCAAAATTACCTGAATTAATTGACTTTTATTGACAGCTTCACTGAAGCAGTGGTCGAGGGTCCGCTTGCGGCGCAAGAGGCTACCTCTTCCCTACTCTCTCCGGGTTCGATTCCCGCCGAGGCTAAAAGTGTTTGTGTGTTTGCAAGGACTTTCTCCTTGGTCTGGGTGTTTATAATATATATAATAAAAAATATCTGCACTATTATAATAAGTATATCAGATATCTAGTACCCGTAACACAAACTTAGGGTTAGATGTTGTTGTGTGAATTGTCTGAAAATATTGATTAATTTATCAAATCATTTCTTCAACGAATAAATGAAGAAAATTCTGCGAATTTTGATCTAAATATATAAAATTACGTTCCTGTGAAATTGCAAATGATTTCTCATTGATGTTTTTAATTCCATTCCAATATTTTCGTCGTCAACTTTAGCGTTGAATAAAACGGTAGTTATATTTATAACTAAGAATTAATTTAAGAAAACGTGTACGTGTGTAAAGGTCATAAAGTTATGCTGCCTACTAAGTGTCAGAAGCTTGAGAAAGCCCAACACGCGATAGTAAAGGGTGCCTCCTTCTAAAGCGGTGTGTTAAAATGAATAATAATAATAATAACTCTTTATTACACACCAAGATAAAACAAAAAGGTGTGTGTGCGATTCACACACGGTAGAAGTGAAACTTCAGTAAATCGACAAAAGAATGAGATGAATAAAAAAAAATACTGTGCAAAAAGATTTTGTTCGGGCGGTCACCCATCCAAGTACTGGCGTTCCGGAAAGTTGCTTAACCTTGTAAGCGTTTAAGATTGGCTTACCTGACGTATTTCCGTTGCATCCGGTCTGAAATCACAACGATTCTAAAGAAGTTTCACTTCAAAACAAAAATGGACTTAAAGCTAAATACAAAATGAACTACTTTATATATTTTATCAAAGATTTGGGAAGGGTTCTTAATTTTTTTTCATTTTAGTATACGATATCAAGAATGTTTAAAAATATTTTATTCTCTTTCAAAGTCGCCCAAACAAGCGATATAGAGGGCAAGGCTCGTTTACGGATGTCATGAACACAGGGTCTCGTCAAGCTGATTAGTTGGTTGAAGTGGAAGCCGCTTTCAACCTAAACCACTGTAACCCGACCATAGAAGCCTTTGAAGGACAGTAGGTAGTTGTTAGTCAGCTGAGTTGATGATGTTATTAGTTCTTAATTAGTTCATCCAGTAAGAATAAATAGATGTCTCTGTTGTGCACCATAAACCAAAGCCATGCATGATGACTACATAAAATAAAATATTCTGTTAAGTCCGTCTATGAGCCCGTCCAAAAATACTTAGGAACTGTTTTTCGGTTTATCAATTTAATTTAATTTTTAATTTTGCGTTACGACTACACGAAAGATTAATGCATTGTGTGTGTGCGTCTTGATTTTTCGTTTGCAAGAAAAACAAAAATACGGGCACAATTTTTAAAATAACGGACTAATTACTTTTTATTTATCAACTCTATTGCCTTTAATATCATAGGTCTTATCCTATAATGGAACCTATAAAATGAAGAGAGTGACTAACACCTTCGAACATTAACATGATAGAGTACCTAATTAATTCACCGTTGAAGAGTGAAAGCGATTGACGTAAGGAAGTTGACTTGAGTGGAATTGTAATAATTTTATGAAAAGCCTGTAAGCTCACAATGACTCCCCCGAGAGCCATGAGTGGTTTGTTTGATGTTCCCGGAATGCTAATTGATATTTGAGGATTTTGATTTGTTCATGATTTCCTAGCAACTATGTATTTATTTGAATGTTATGCGATGGGAATGTTGACAATGATTTAAGAGTAAAATCTCTATACATATTTTTTTTTTGTTTTATCTGACAAAAACCGTTATTCCATGCTAAATCTGTTAAATATCAGTTCATGAAAAACTTGTAACCCTTGTTTATCTCTATAATAGTCGCAAAATAATTGTGTGTTTGTAACTTAATATTATAACTGAATTTTTAATAAAAAGTTTTTATGAATGTAAAATGTACATAATAAAATCAAAAATTCGAAAATACGCAAGCTTTGCAAAACGTGGTCTCCCGGGAAAGGCCATATTTCCTATAAAATGACAATCCTGCGGTAAAATTACATGAGATGAGTTTCAGCTTCACATTATCTACTCGTTTTTAACTCCCGACCATAAAAGAGGGGTGCTATAAGTTTGAAGTGTCTGTCTGTCTGTTTGTCTGTCTTACTGTTACATCATAGCTCCCGAACGGATAGAGCGATTTCAATTTAGTTTTTTTTTTAATGAAAGGTGAGTTTGGCGCTAGTGTTCTTCGGTTGTGCCGTCTTAAAGTTATGGGGGTGAGAGTGGGGAAGGAAAACCGAAAATTTGCAAATATACTCGCGTCCACATTACATAATATTATGTAGTTTTACATTTAAGGAAATTAAGGCATTCGAATCGGGGGTTTATCTTTAATTTTAAATTTAGATTTTATTACATAAGCGTCCTATTCTATTCATGTAATCCTACTACTATTATAAAGGCGAAAGTTTGTAAGTATGGATGTTTGTTACTCTTTCACGTAAAAACTACTGAATGGATTTGAATGAAACTTTACCACAATATAGCTTATACATCAGAATAACATATAGGCTACTTTTTACCGCGGTAAAATATCAGTTTTCGCGGGAAAATCAATTATTGCGAGTGAAGCCCGATTTAGATTAAATTTGGCACGAACATAGCTGCTTTCCCAGTAAATTACAAAGCTGCTTTTTACCGCGACAAAATCCCTTATTACGCGGTTAAAGCAAGTAATAATATAAACTTAAGATGAATCCTATACTATTATAAATGTGAATGTTAGTTTGTTTGTGACGCTTTCACGCGAAAACTACTCAACCGATCATCATGAAACTTTGTACGCATATTCTTGGAGGTATTAGAAGTAACATAGGATACTTTTTATCGCGGGAAAATATGTAATTCCGCGGGACAATACATTAAAACGCGGGTAACACCGCGGGGCACTACTAGTAACAATAATAAATTCTCATAAATCACTCTCTCTATTTAAACGGCATGAAAATTAGTGCAGTAATTTTTGAGTTTATTTCGGATAAAAATCCGTCTATTAAAATGGTGTACCTACGCAGCATAAGGACATTAGCTTTTGTAGACGATTGCCCTAATATGAAACAATTTACGTTACCTTGAAGCTCTAGGTCACGGTGCAGCCTGAATATAGAGTGCTAATATGGGGCTTGTCCTATTTTCCCACACTCAACACCCATTACCAGCATAAATAGGTTTTCTTGAGGACGTCAATGATAATTTTGTATATAAGTGAGGACATAGTGCCTGTGTCATTACGAGCTGTATCTGTACTGATATTATACAGCTGGAGAGTTTGTTGCGCTAATCTATACTAATATTATAAAGCTGAAGAGTTTGTTTGATTGTTTGTTTGTTTGTTTGTTTGTTTGAACGCGCTAATCTTAGAAACTACTGGTTCGAATTGAATAATTCTTTTTGTGTTGGATAGTCGAGTTATCGAGGAAGGCTATAGGCTATATAACATCACGCTACGACCAATAGGAGCAAAGATATAGTGGTAAATGTGTAAAAAACGGGAGAAATTGTTCATCTTTGAAGCCTTCCGTTGCGTGCGCCGTGAAAACGGTTCAAGATACACAAAAAATATGTATTAAAGAATAATAGCTGTTTTAATGATCTAAAAAACAGTCCGCGATAGTATATGTCTATCTTTTAAGATTAACTCACAAAAACCGTTTTTATGGTACCTAATTTGGTCGAAATAATTTGTTTAAGTTGTATCAACATAATAATATTAATCTTTATTCAAATAAATATGTTGTTGGTTAAGAGTACTTCATCCATTATAACGCGGGTAGCACCGCAGGGCACAGCTAGTCTACGATATAATTATATGTACGTTGTGACCATTTATAGTTTTATGTGAAGTTATAAATTAACTAGGTAATTGTGTAGATTGTACAAAAAAAAAAGTTTACGGCATCTCGTTCAGCTTGCGAACTCTTAAGGTGACAGCTGAAAATCAGTGTTGCTCCATGAGCAACTTTACGCTGAGCTGTGGCCTTTTTGTTTTACTGCAACGCACACATGCTATAATCATGTTAACTTTTAACTAATTTTAATTTAATATTGTATCCTTTTTGTTTTTGCCCGATTATTGTATGTGTGTGATTGGAGTACAAATAAACACTTTATCTATCTATCTATCTAATCTTAGGAACTACTGGTCCGACGAAAAGTTCTTTCAGCATTCGATATCGTATTTATCGTGGAAGGCTTACTTCCTGCCGGAAAAAACGTTGTGCCCGCGGATAAATCCAAAAACACGAGCAACGCCGTGTAAAACTAGTTAGGTATAGAATGAGAAGGTTTGGTAATGATAAACATACATATTGTTCATGAATATGAATAGGTATATAGCCCATCCTAATCTGTAACCTATACAACCATTGTTAAACTTAGTTTGTGTGGCTTCAGTATTGTATTATTCCATGAAGTACGAAACCTAAGACGACGCAGGTTTTAAGCCTTCGTGTCTAAGCACCGACAACTACTTTTAAGTGGGGTGTCAATTTGAACTTTTAAGGCTTTCCCAAGTAAGGTAGATGGATTGAATAGAGGGTTAATAAAGTAGGTATTCGTGGAGGTACCTTATTAATGGAAATATTATGGCCTCGCGGCGCGGTAGGGCAAGGCGAATAAGTGCTTGTATGTTATGCAAAAACTTTAACGTATTGGGTGTTTTTAATATTTTAAGTAAAAGTATATTTATACTTATGTATATCCAATTTAATAAGTAAATCAGACTTTGTCGCGACTCGGCAAACGTGGTGTAGGACGCCCTCCGGCCAGGTGGGATGACGACCTTCGAAAGACTGCAGGCAGATGCTGGATGCGTCAAGCCGAGGACAGGGCGCTATGGCGCTCATTAGGGGAGGCCTATGTCCAGCAGTGGACTAAAATAGGCTGATGATGATGAAGTAAATCAGATGTGTAGTAGGTACCCGAAACACAAGCTTAGCACTTTCCACGGCGCTTTATGAAGTTGGGGAATTGTCCATATATATTTATTCATTTTTTATAAAAAATATTGTTTGAGAATTAATATACATTCAAAATCGTCTCACTCAAGTCTTTGTTACACCAAAGAAAACGTTTTTCTCCATCCAACATTTATTTTGCATATTAAATCCATTTCTATAACTTCGCCCGGAAAATAGCAAAAGAAATCCCTTTTACGGTCACCGACATTAAACGGCCTCACAAACCCTGATTATACTTATTAACAAGATCGATACAGCCTTCGACCTAATTCTGCGATACCCCACAATGTCCTAATCCAGAAGATTATCATCTTATGCGCTTACTTCGCAGTTCGTGGACCCTTTGGCTTTTGAAACTTCGGTACTGAGTGTCAGGCTTACGCGCCTGTGAGCTTTCGTCTGCAATTTGCATAAAGCTTTTATTCCATTTCTTTTAAGGCGCGAGTTTATGTGTCATACGCGAGTCGTAAAAGAATATTAGCTGTGAGATTGGTTGCGTAGGTATTTGTTTGAGTTATAATTGATTTTTATAGAACAGAGTATTTTTCTACAGTAGTCAATAAAAAAACCTAACCAATCTTTTTGCAAACAAGCTGAAATTTAGAAAAATTTATTCCGACTGCGGCTTAACTTTTTTAGGGTTTTTTACTGTTTATAAGCCTTTTAAGTCAGACTAGCTATCGCGCAACTTTAGATCGACATAAACCCTACACGGTCAGTTAGATCTAATAATGCTGAGGAAAACTAAAAAAAAAATTTTAAAAACCTATTCAACGATACTCAAAATAACATAGTTTGTTGATTTACTTTTTATATTTTTCAAAATGGTGGCTTTTAATTGCTACATAATATGTTAAATTTTCACGAATTTCATCTGAATCTTAGAAATCGGCTCAAGCGTTTGGTCTGTATGGTGGGACCAAATAATATACATACATACTAGACTAGACTAGGCTTACACGTGACCTCCGGGTGGTGCTAAACACAGTCCCTGGTGGTAGGCTTCGGCCGCGGCTTGTCACCACCCTCCGGGCTGGGCCAGTGAGTTGCGTGAAGCGATTTTTTCGTGTTTCGTAATGTGGTCCGGAGAAGCCATCTTCTAAGTCTTCATGTCCCATCTTAGAACACATCGTCACTTCACATCAGGTGAGATTGTGATCAAATGAACGCTAATGGATAATAAAAAAATAAAAAACTGTTTAAAACATGACAAACTCCTTTGCGTTGCGCAGTCTGGTAAAAACGGGTCTATTATTGGAACATGAACACCATACCATAACAGGTATCTTATAAGTTAACAGTCGTAGTGAGTATCTATGCTATTTACAATATTAGTATGTGAGTTATCAACTAAATAAGTTTAGCCATTTCAGCGTGAAGTGGCACACACTCTGACAAACTTTCACATTTAAAATGGTTGTGTAAATAAAAGTCAAGCAAGATTTTCAGTTTAAGTAGTTCATTATATGCACAGCTGCTTCACTAAAACCTTAATGCAGAGAATGCCTGCATTATTAAAAAAGTAATCACGTACTCACTCGTCAAGGAATTTCTGAAAATCTTTTTGCTAGGCGCCTAATTTTGCATAGAAGAATTCTCAAATTATACTCCTATATATTGTCTTTTCTGTTTACTGTTTGTATTATTTGTGGTGTACAATAAAGAGTCTAATCATTTAGCTTTCTATAAATCTTATCACTTACTTCATAAGTAAGACGTGATTTTGCAAGATTCGGAAGTGAAAAGGAATAAAAAAATTGCATTGTAGATATATACGAGTAAATAAGTAGCCAAACCCTTTAGAGTTTCTAAAGTGTTTTTATAACTTTTAAAAAGAAGTAAGTAACGGATTGCATTTCGCCATCTTGATCTAGAAACAAAATAGCAAAACTAAGAAAAACTATCGCATTTGTAAGATTCTGAAATTAATTCCAAATACGAGAACATGAATGCAAACATTTCAGTTACACAAAACGGTAATGTAGCAGTAATGTGTGAGCCCAGTTCAGTGGCCTAAGTACTGTAACCCATTAGAACTGATGGCTACCACAACTGAGTATGTTTCTATTTGCTCTGCTCGGCAGCTAACGAACCAAGCACGCTTGGGGTTAAACTAGTCTTAGACACTTTTTTCTTAGCGAAGTATCAGGTAAAATGTTGACACGGGTCGCTATCAAATTAACCGTATCGTTTAATTAAAATTTTATCTAGATGACATTAAGCAATTATTATATTAGCAAAATAAACTACCATGTCTGTTAGCAATATGGTTTATTTAATAGCTTTGCTCTTTTATGGATTATTCGATATGTAGAAAAACCCCAAGACGTAAGAATTTTGAAATGATACAAAGTCTAATACCCCGACAAAAATACAGTGAGAGAGAGTTCTTTACGGATTTCTTGAGACTAGCGTTTAATGAATATGCCAGAGATAATTAAACGTGACTCTTTACCTAAAAAGCCTTCTTCGGATGTTGCTAGTTAAAAAAAAGGTCATAAAACATTATTTCATTTTTAGTAGGCCGACAATGATGCACCGTAAATCTTGTTAATAGATCCTTGAATATCCTTTATGGCACTAAAGGGCTGATACAAATGGCTCTACGGCAGAGGTTCTTGATAGCTCGTCGTCATTTTCGTGTGGAAAGCCCCTTAAAGTGAAGTGTACAAATCGCTTTAGATTCAATTGAAAAACTCGTTTAGGACTTTCTGTTTACATTTTGGTGTTATCATTCTCCATTACCGAGAGTAGCAAGACGTTTAATAGTTGTCTAAATGGCTGTACAATAGCTAATAGCATAAATACCCTTTATAGTAACTATCACATTAGCACCAGTTTGTAACGTAGTGTTGTAAACTATTTGCTTCGATAACGGTCACTAAACTCCTTCCTATTTTTATACGAAACTTCTTGAAGTAAATTCAATTATTTTAATCTATTAAACCAAGCCTATCCAAGTTTCTGTACATCATCATCATCATCATCTTTCCTGACCTTATCCCACATAACGTGGAGTCGGCACAACATGTTTTCTCCTTCCATTTCCCTCTATCACCCGTCATCTCAACACTCACCTCTTTCTTACACATATCATCTTTCACACAGTCCATCCATCATCAGTACATGGACTCGTTAAAACATTTGACATATAATTCAATATTTATGACGCACTTGCGACCCACAACACTTCCATAGTGATTATATACTCTCTGAACACTTCTATTGTGTGCAAATAAAATGTACCTTGCTCATGAATCACTTTATCCATGGCTGATAACCACATGAAAATCCGTTCAAGATTTGAGCGAACAGACAACGGAAGGAACTACAGTTTTACCCGAGAACGGCGACGCAAAAAGGAGGATTTTATATAAAAATTACACATAGCGCTGTGCTGTGTTGTTATCTTATCTCTTTTAATTCCTATGATAACATTTAAATGGAATACAACCCCATTACCTTCATTATAATTCGTCCTATTTTTACGAATAACTTTGGTGCTTTTCGATTGGGTGTACTCGGCCTGGTGGTTTCCGTGTCGAGAAATATCTAAGAAATTTTACTGGTAACAATGGAAGTTCTTAAATTAATTGGAATATTACGCAGACTTTCTCAATGCTTTTAATAAAGTACAGGGAACGATGTAGGTAAAAGTACTTATTCTACGGTTTGGATCCCAACTTAAGCAACTTAACAAATCGATATAAGCCCTCAAGTGAAGACTACCTAATTTCCTGGGACGTCCTAATCCGGATTCTGAGCCCTTACGTGTTCGTTCTAATTGAATTAAATGTCCTTGGAGTTGACCTGAATGAATTGATTGGGTTCGACGACGGATAGTTAAGGTAATTCACTCGTTAAAATAAACGTTTCACTCGATCTGATGAAGAAACTTTATGATGCAATGTTCAAAGTTTAATTTGAATTGGGGTAGTCGTTACTTTGTCATAATATAGTCATGTTCTGTTTAGTCCATTCAAATAAACAAGACGAATATTTTTTCACTTTTAAAATTTAATAAAAATGTGCCAAGATGTTAGCTTAAGATTCAGATTAGCTTAAGATGGTGTTTGTTACGCATACATTCAGTAAAAATATTACTTATTTGTAAGGTCAAGCTAAACTCAAATTCATAGTTTAAACTTTTAATTTCATGTTCCGAAAGGAAGTATTTCAAACATGCAATTTGCTATTCATTTTATTGAAAAAATACTGTACCTATAGAATATTGCAGTTTTGATCATCAATAGATAACATTCTCGTTAAAATTTTAAAAGGATTTTTGTGTTTTATATGTTTTACCACTAGTTAAATTAAATGGACCGTTGCGGAGTGACTGGCAGGGGGTGGCATTATAAGAAGACACAAAGTAAGAATTGGGGAAGAATTGGCAATGCTATGGTGTCCCTAATGGCATCCAAAAATATGTTGCTTTTAAATAAATAAATTATGGATACCGGGTTTAGTGACCGAAACTGATATGATAAATGATCATTAAAGTTTAAATAGGTATATGAAATGTCTTCTAGTGTCTGATAAAATCGTCAAAATAGATTCGAAGCCTCAGGCTTACATCGTAACGAGCATTTGTTACATTATAACAATCAATTGTTAATTATAACAATATTCGTATAACTAGACGATATACTTAGAAAAGATCTTACGAACCTTGTTTTTTTCTTGAAATCATTAAGGACTGATTTTCCTATTGGCATATAGCTGACGTTATTATATAATATGATATTATGATCTACTTGTACGATTCATCGCAGTTTTATTGTGTTTTTATTACAAAGAACCTAGAAAATGATTAGACCCGATAAGCTATTATCTACTTCTACTATGGAGCAAATTTAACAAAATAGGGTACCTACCTTCACGTTCACATACTGTATCAGTCTTCTACGTGACTGGTTGTTAATAAGAGATTTAACGAGCCGTTAGAGGTAGGTACGCGACGGCTGCGAATCATGACTTTATTGCTTTGTTCTGGGTTATACGTAATGAAACTCCCTTTAATTCTTGTAAGCCTTGAGCTATTTCTTACAGAATGACAGGAATATTGAAGCCTTGTTTCGTGTTGTAAGGTACAACATTTTGTGGGTTTAGCTTTAGTAGAATAATGTTGCTTCCAATATTAATAGAGGCAGTAACAGCGTTTAAGCATCATTCTAGACGCCTCATTAGTGACTACTCTTTTGGAAGATAGTAGGAAGACTTTACTAGGTAGATATTCTGTGTTGATTTCTTGGTTCGAGACATTATGCGTAACTAGGTCTGGGCCTTGCAAGGCTGTAATTATAATATTATTTATTTTTTATAAAATACATAATCTCTTTTTGATAAACTAATTTACAACTCACTTAATTACTAAGTTATTCTAATAATTATTCTTTTATGTAAAGGCCTGACTAAAGTACTAAGCATTTATGGTTTTATAATGATAATAATGAGTTTTATTTCAGAAAAAAGCTCACGAAAGCTTATAGTAGAAGTTGCAGTTTAAACTGCAAAACAATACTATCAAATAGATACTTGTAACTGCCTCCCTCGCAAAGGAATCGTAACTAAATTGAAAAGCATTAAAATTCTCTAAGTTTTTACCTTTTTGTAATGAACATTTTCCTACTTCATTGAAGAGAATAATGGAGCTTTTCTGTTTTATGTTTTCAGTAGGAAAGTTCATTAGTTAGATGTCGGTTCTTTGTTGTCTGAAGTTCGTATGGGTGTCGCTGTTTTGCATTGTTATGTTTATCTATCAGTTGTCATTATCATCTCAGTATTTATTTTAAAATCCCTTATTCTACAATTTTTTTTGTTAAAAATATGCTTAATCCATTTCCAACTTAATGTTTTAAACCTTCCTAAAAACGGTCAACACTGTTACACTCAAATCAATAACTTACACTTATGTTAATCGTAGTGTGTAATTTTCGACGAAAGTAATTCCTATTTTAGTAGTAAAATAATACGCCAACAGCTTTACGCAACGCAACTATCCACTCCATATTAAAGCATTTCCCTCGAGGCCACTATAGTTTCGGTATCAAAAGTATATTATGTTGTCTCAGTGCATATGCAATGTCTCATTTTCTCATTTTTCTAGCAAATTCATTTTGCCCTTTAAGCGCGAAGGATAGGTAAAAGATATAATATATATTAGGTCCTTACATATGAAATTGGCGTTTTTCGTACTGGCCACTTTAATCACAAATTTCTCCTCTTTGGTAAGGAATTCCAAATTCAAATTTGTACAGCTATAGACTCATGTATTTGTGCTTCGATGATCGTCATTCATTTGTTTTTTTTCTTCTGTTTTTTTCTGTTTGCGTCACTCATTTTACAAAATGGAAAACTTAAAATATCGCATTATTTACGAGTACGAGTTCCGCCGTGGCACTAGTGCTGCGGAAACAACTCGAAGGGTGAATGATGTGTATGGCGGTCGTGTTGCAAAAGAAAACACAGTTCGTTTTTGGTTCCAACGTTTTCGTTCTGGAAATTTCGACTTGCAGAACAAGCCCCGTGGACGGCCTGAGACTCAAGTTGATAATGAAGAGTTGAAGGCTATTGTGGAAGCGGATCCATCGCAAACCACGTCCGAGTTAGCTGCAGGCTGCGGTGTTAGTGATAAAACTGTTTTAATTCACTTGAAGCAAATTGGGAAGATTAAAAAGCTTGAAAGGTGGGTACCTCACGAATTGACTGAAGCAAACCGGCAAACGCGCGTCGACTGCTGCGTTACATTACTAAACCGGCACAATAATGAAGGTATTTTAAACCGAATCATTACCTGTGATGAAAAATGGGTTCTTTACGATAATCGGAAGCGCTCAGCGCAATGGTTGGATCCTGGCCAGCCAGCCAAATCCTGCCCCAAGCGAAAATTAACCCCAAAAAAGTTACTTGTAAGCGTTTGGTGGACTAGTGCCGGTATTGTTCATTACAGTTTTCTCAAATCTGGCCAGACTATTACGGCTGATGTCTATTGTCAGCAATTGCAAACCATGATGGAAAAGCTAGCGGCTAAACAACCTAGGCTGGTCAATCGCTCCACGCCACTGCTGCTTCACGACAACGCTAGACCACACACTGCGCAACAGACGGCTACTAAATTAGAAGAGCTTCAATTGGAAAGTCTAAGACATCCTCCGTACTCCCCGGACCTTGCTCCAACAGTTTACCATTTTTTTCGAAATTTGGATAACTTCTTGCAAGGGAAAAAATTCAACTCCGATGGGGCAGTCCAAATCGCCTTCAAAGATTTTATTGATTCCCGTCCGACTGGTTTTTTTAGTAAAGGGATCAATGAACTACCTATAAGATGGCAAAAGTGCATAGAAAATAATGGTTCATACTTTGATTAATTAAATATATTATATTAAAAAATATTCGACTTTTTGTTCCTCCCATACAAAACGCCAATTTCATATGTAAGGACCTAATATATAGATATAAGGACACACTCACAGACTGAAAATCCAATAAATATAAATATGAGTACTAACACTATATATAGTCCATTGTGTATGTATGTATTATTCACCAAACCCCTTGGCCAGCGTGGTGAATTAGGGCCTATCGCGATATGGAGAGAAGAAGAGAAAATTGAAGACTTTCGTCCTCAACGTCGACATTTTCACACGATATTTTTACAGCACGTTCTGAACACGGAACGCGTATTAGATAACATTTCCTATCTTTCCTGATTTGTCCTTGCTGTTTCAAGTCTAGATAGATTTGTTGATCTGAATTCTATCCAACTCGCCAAGAATATCGTTACATAGCAAACATACTATAAGCAACAATTCAGAAAAGGTACTATAGACCTTATTCTGAATAAGCAGTTAGATGTACAATAATAATAACCTTTTAAAGTATAACCTTTTCTTAGATGCTTATAAAGTTTATTTGTTTTGATTTAAGTTTTACTATAACCATCTTATTTTGTTTATTCTTAACTTATTTTTTAAACAGTTCAGTCGCTTACTTATCTGTAAAATTTAGAAAGACCTATAATTGGGCAATTTTATTTTCACTATTATATTTTATAAGTTTATTTAAGACTAGCTGACCCCAGCAAACGTTGTTTTGCAAAATGAAAAATAGATAGTAGCCGATTCTTAAACCTACTGAATACGCATATAAAATTTGGCAAAAATCGGTAAAGCCGTTTCGGAGGAGTACGGTAACTAACATTGTGACATGAAAATTTTATAATAAGGTATTGTTAAGGATTAATACCGAGGTACAAATATAGAGCCTTTTCAAGTAGTGGTATTTTAATTATTTCTTTTAATATAAAAAAAACGCTTATTATCACAAAACTATAATAGTTAGAGATATGATGTTACGACGTTTTTTGTAGATAATGATAAGTTCTACAAAATTGTAATACATCACTTTGTTATATATATTCAATAGTTTTCGCAGCATTCGCGATTAAAGAAAGTTTTTAGGTTTTTTTTCACCTTGGGTTACATTATTTGAGGTTTGATAAGGAATCATTTTTTTTTGAAAACTAAATATAGCCTATGTCACTCAGGGATAGTGTAGCTTTCGAATAGTGAATGAATTTTTTTGCGTGCACATTACACATTATTATGGTGTTTTACTTTTAAGGAAATTGAAGGATTCGAATCGGGGGTTTTTCTTATATTTAAATTTAGATTTATTATTTATAAGAAGATTAAGGTAAGAGAAAACATACTATTGATTGCAATCTTCAATTTGGTGTAACCGACAACAAACATAAACTTGGTTCGGGTCAAATTGTGTAACGTTAGTTTTTTGAAGAAAGATGGTTTTATATTGGTGTATGTGTGGTTATAATTTTTCGTTCAAGCCAAGAATTAGTGTAAGAGCAATGCTGGTTTGCCAAGATACATACACCAACTTAACCTTCTTCGGTCATAGGAATACAACAATTCGACTTATGTAAATGGATCACATACCTACTCAGTTATAACATAATTTCGACGGAAGTCTGCAAAATTTACAGTTAAAATGTGTAGCATAACTGTATTTTTTTTAAAGCTAGAATTATATTATTATGCTATTCGAAAGAGCAGAAAATACTAAAAAAACTGTAAACTCAACTTATTTAACGTGTTTTGGTGGTTAACCCAATTGAACCTGCAACCGCCGATATGTACAATATCTATGCTATATGCTAGGGTTTAGTTTTGAAAATAACTTTTTGAATGGGATTAGTTACCTGTTAACGAATTATTAACTACTAACTAAGCGACAAAATATTATCAAGCGACAATTTTTTTATTTCCGCACACGACCATTCAGTAGGGAGCCGACAGATTATTTCGTGATCTTAACCCCTCCCGTACGTACCTCCGTGCCCGAGTGACGCCTGCCACTCCACAACGCATAGTTAGCAGTTATTTAAAAAAAAATTAACTCGTGATATCTTTTGAATGGAATGTCAGAATCTAATAATTCAAAAAGTTATATAAAGGTTTTAAAGCAATCTTACATAATAAATAATTTATTTTGTTAAGGATTAATACCAAGATACAAATAAAGAGCCTTTTAAAACAGTATTTTAATTTTTTAATATAAAAAAATCGCTTTTTGTCACGAAACTATAATAGTTAGAGATATGATGTAACGACGTTTTTTGTAGATAATGATAAGTTCTACAAAGTTGTAATACATCACTTTGTTATATATTCAATAGTTTTCGCAGCATTCGCGATTAAAGAAAGATTTTAGGTTTTTTTTTCATAAAAATCGCTTATTGTCACAAAACTATAATAGTTAGAGATATGATGTGGCGACGTTTTTTGTAGATAATGATAAGTTCTACAAAGTTGTAATACATCACTTTGTTATATATTCAATAGTTTTCGCAGCATTCGCGATTAAAGAAATATTTTAGGTTTTTTTTTCATAAAAATCGCTTATTGTCACAAAACTATAATAGTTAGAGATATGATGTGGCGACGTTTTTTGTAGATAATGATAAGATCTACAAAGTTGTAATACATCACTTTGTTATATATTCAATAGTTTTCGCAGCATTCGCGATTAAAGAAAGATTTTGGGTTCTTTTTTTTCACCATGGGTTACATTATCGGAGTTTGGTAAGGAATCATATTATTTTTGAAAACTAAATATAGCCTATGTCACTCAGGGATAGTGTAGCTTTCGAATGGTGAAAGAATTTTTTAAATCGGTGCAGTAGTTTCAGAGCCTATTCGAGACAAACAAACAAACAAACAAACAAACAAACAAACAAAAAATCAAACCTTTCCTCTTTATAATATTAGTATAGATATACTGTTGGTCTTTTAAATAAATAAATAAAATAAATAAGCCATTTCTGTCTTTTCAGATCAGTGCTGTGCAGTGAAGTGATTCATAGTGAAAAGCTCAATTCCATTGGGCTGACCCAAATGCAGACACTTTATGAGAGTGCGTACTTCCGGGAGCAATCATGGTGAGATATAACGAGGTGATAACTGCCCACTCGAGTTATTTGCAGAGCCACAGGTTTATTGGAGAGTTTTAATAAAATTTGCTTTCAAAGTTGCGCGTGGTGTGAAGGCTAATCTCGGTAGAACATTTTATAATAAACTAAACTTGTACCTATATTCTCCATTTATGCAGAAAAAGTGAAATACCTAACTTAGTTTAGTAGGAAAATGCAGGACTCGAACCCACGTCTTCCATTTTCTCTACACAAAAGCATTCGAACATTTTTGTATGGAGCCTGGCATACCGACTAGTCCACCATTTTGAAAAAAACGTGATTCGGCGGCCAGTGATGAAACTCATTTCAACCGACAGAGTAAATGATTACAAACAAAAAGTGTTCTATGATCAAGTCTCCTAAGTGATACGGTTTCGGAGATATTAGGGTCAGAAAAAAGAAAAATAAAGTAAAGTAGAACATAACTCAGGGGACAGATTTTTCTATAGTCTTTAGACCCAAATATCTCAGAAACCGTATCACTTAGGAAATTTGATCATAGAACACTTTTTGTTTGTAATCATTTACTCTGTCGATTGACATGAGTTTCATCACTGGCCGCCGAATCACATTTTTTTCAATATGGCGGTCGAGTAGGTATGCCAACGATGTTCGATGCTGTTTAGAATATTAGTTTCAACCTATAAGTAGGGGTTATCTCTTTGTAAGAAACATAAACATAAACTTGTTTATATGGTCGTGTTTCTGACATCTTCGACTTTTAAACTCAAAATGTAACTACATCGTACTTTTTGTAGACTGCCTCAGGCGCGGTGGGCGAAAGTCCGCTTGGGGTGCAAGAGGTAGCGGGTTCGATTACCGATGAGGGGCCTAGTGTTTGCATGTTCTGCAAGCACTTTTTCCTTGGTCTGGGTGTTTAATATGTATCATAAAAAATATCTATATACGCATATCTATTAAATAAACAATATCTGATTCTCTAAAAAGCAGTATTAACTGCTTTTTAACTTAGTATTAACTAAGTTAACTAATTTAAATATTTGATAAGAATTGATCCAATCAATTATATTATTGACATTTGTAATAAAAAATCTACCGTGTTATTAAATCCAATTCTAAATGAGAATTAATTGTAAGAACTCTTTGATTTCCAACAATCAATATTTTTGAGTCTTTTAGTAAGACTTTAGTACCATTAGGCAGCATGTCCATCGTAGCGAAGCAATGTAAAACGTTTTAATGATATTCTAATTTAAAGAATAATTCTACATTATAAAATCAGAAGTTTGTAAGGATGTAAATAAGTTTGTGTATTTTTTTCTCTTTCATGCAAAAACTCCTGAATGGATTTTAATGAAACTTCACAATAATATAGCTTACATTTCAGAAAATAATTACAAACTAAGTCAAAGTCAAAGTCAAAGTATCTTTATTGCATTATTACATGTAGTTTAAATGATATTTTATAAGGTTTTGTATCAATGTAATTTGCCCATTGGAGCGTGCAACATTTTAATGATTTATAACAATTTAATAATTTTTTTTTTTTTTTTTTTTTTTTATGAGCCTGTGGTGTCCCACTGCAGGGCAAAGGCCTCCCTACCTTAATAATAAGAAATTTAAAAAAATAATTGTATATAAATAAAAAATAAACATGTCAATAATTTAAAAAATCTGATTAAATAAAATAAAATAATATTAGCTAATGATTAAAAATAATTACACATTACATACATTTATTTATCAATGGTTTTGTCATTTAAATATTCGGCAACTGTATAATAACATTTGTCACATAGAATTGCTTTTAATTTTTTTTGAAACGTTTATGTAGTCTCCTCTCGTATCGACAATGGGATCTGATTATAGATCCTCGGCGCTGTACCAAAAAAACTCTTACGCATCAATTGTTTTCTCGCATTACGAGTACATACTTTGTGCTGATCGCGTCTGTTACGTGTGACAGTATCTGATGGGCGGCTGAACAACTCAGGATTATTTCTTACAAACATTGATGTTTCCAGGATATAAAGTGAAGGGACAGTCAAGAGCTGATATTTTTTAAAATATGGTTTACATGAATCTATAGCCCGTTGTTAGTCATATTTCGCATTAACATAACTGTTTTCCCAGTAAAGGACAAAAGACCCCTCGACGGGAATGAAACCTGCTACTACTTGCGCCGCAAGCGGCCTCTCGCCCACCGCGCCACTGAGGCAATCAAGGCAGAAATGTATATCTATAATATTATCATGCTAAAGAGTTTGTTTGATTGATTATTTGAACGCGATAATCTTAGGAACTTCGGGGGTCTGATTTGAATAATTATTTCACTGTTAAATAGCCTATATTTATCGAGGAAGGCTACCACGGGAAAATACGTGGTTTCCGCCAAAAGCCATAAAACACGAACAACGCCGCGGCGGCGTGAAAAACTAGTATACTACATACAACTAGTATAGTAAATACAACTATAATAGAACATATAACTATAATAGTACATACAACTATTATAAGTAATAGTACATGTATATAATTGGTACCACGTCGATCGATTTATATAATCTTTAGGCGTGTTATTCTTCTATACAAAGTTAAATTTGTAGATAAAATATTTAAGGCAATCTTCAATGTAAAGTAAAATAATTAATGGATTTATATTTCCCTGTATAACTTCATTATAACCTCGCCGGTAGCTTTGGTAGACTTCCTCCTTCATACCTGCTACCTTTTCTCCCAGTTGAAATTAATTCCTTTCTGCTCCATAACGAGAGACAGATTACGCCCGTCTGGATGCGAAACGCTAACGAAGCTTTATTTTGATGGAAATAGGAAAACGTACGCTTACTCCTGCCTAAATAGAATGACTGGCAGTTGAATGGAAGCGTACCTATGGAATATTCAAAGGGCTTTTCCTTTTAGAAGGCGTTGCGAAATAAAATGTGACGAATTTTGTATTAGATTGTTTTTAAAAGAAAGTCAATAGTTTACTGATTTCTTTAAAATTAAGTAATTTTAAAGGAGACAAAAAAAAAGTTTTATTTTTAGTTTAGTTAACTATTGAAGTCCTTTTTCCCGATAAGGCGATGTGGTCGCTCAGCGACAAAGCCTTTTATTGTTGTTGGTAAATAAGAAAAAAAAAATGAAAAGGGAGATATTACTGAGATTTTGTCGTCTGTTTGTCTATCTGTGTATGTGTCTGTATTTGCATTTGTCACCAGGCTGTATCCCAAGAACCATAATAGAGAGATAAAATTTTTATGGATGATGTATTTCTATTGCCGCTAATAATAATTACTAAAACCACATAAAAATAAATATATAAGGGGGCTCCTATAGAATAAACGTGATTTTTATAAGTATAAACATCATTGCGCGCGTCCAGAACTTGAATGGTTGACCGTTCTGACTGCATCTTTTTGAACTTATTTTTATTTTTTCAATTAGTATACTGTACACGTAACCCTATGTATAGTATTAGCCCATCTCATATTTTCCATTGGATTTTGAAGATTCATTTTTTATTGTTAAATCAGTTGCGTGACTCTATTTATATAGTTCTCGAACTTCAATCCATAATTCACATTAATACTAATCGTTGGTTGATATTTGATAAAACTTAACTTGCTTACAAAGTAATATTAAATGTCCCACAAACATGATAAAATGCCATTGGCAAATATATTCCTACTAAATTAAATGGCTATCGTTGGGGTGTGTTGGTTATTATAAAATAATATAAATTAACGATGTTATAAAGACATGGCCATTTTGCTCTGCAGCGCCGCTGTTTTTATTAATTTACACACAGTTCTATTGTTAATGCAAATTGGAGTTCCAGTTCCGAAAGTAAATTATACAGGATTTCTGGACATTTATATTTTGTAATGGTGAACGGTTGGTATCTTCACGTTACCATTGCATTTGATTTTCTGACCTGTTTATAAATACTTTTATTAATTTGGTTTGTGCCACACTTAATAAACTCTCTTCGGTAGTTATCGAATCAGCAACAATATACTACAACAGTATTATTATCTTGTTACAACAGTACAACGCTGATCATAGATTTTTTGTCGTAGCTTTCCTTTTTAATTCACTTTACTGGGACAAAAGCTTAAATAGCCTTGTCAAATTTTATACGAATCGGGCTTCAATCGCAAAAATGGATTCACCAGGGGTATTTTACGGCGGTAAAAATAAGCCTTTGTGTTATCCTAATATTTCAGCTATATTACTGTGAACTTTCATCAAAATCCTATCAGTAGTTTTTGCGTGAAAGAGAAACAAACACACTTACACATTTACCCACATCCTCACAAATTTTCGCGTTGATAATATTAGTAGGAAGTAGGATATTACACTTTTAAGTTGATTATAAATTATAAATTACTAGTGTAGACAAAAAGTATCATTAAAACTGATACGTATCAACTTGTACCCGAACAAAACACAAGAAAATAAAAAAAAATCAAGACATCTTTTTCCCTAAAATAACATAGATTCTTTGGCTGCTACTAAAACTTCCTTATAAAAAGGCAGGGCTAATAGGCTAGGTCATGAGTTTTTACACATGTCTTTATTAATTAATAATGACGTAGATGAAGTAGATGACTTCTCATACGTGACAATACTCGATCCCTTTACCGCACGGTTTCTTGTAGTGGTAAGTATTTATCACAATTTAGGACTTAGAGGTAATCATAATGTTAACTTCACTGTTGGGTATTTAATAGTTGGTAGCCTGGTTATAATGATTTTTTCGACCAAAATGTACGGTTGTTCTTAAAAGCTGTGGCTAGCTTACTAACTGGGGTAAGTTTAATCATCATTCAGGTCATAACACCATGTAATTACCACTGTTGGATCTTAGCATAGTCCCTACAGTGATTGTTTGGGTAGATTGGTTATAACTTCATCGACCGCCGTAGACTCTAGATTGCCCTGGCAACAGAAATGTTACTAGCTCCCTCTATTTTCCTTTATGACCAAGTTCATTTATCTTGGTCGTTGTAACAAACATAATATACACACAGAATATATAGTACCTAATTGGCGGTGAAAGCATTCGGTGCAATTAAAGAACCGATACCGTGTACTTGCTATAAGAATAATAATAGACAAAACAATAATCTATTCACTCGTGCTCTTTTTTCCTTTGTTATGTGTGTGTATTGTGTCAATCCTCAAAAATTTAAACGATGTATTCCTTTGAGTCGATGGATGCATTCGAAGGCTGCAATACAATCCGCGGATAACAGCAACGATTTTACCGGATGATTTAGCCAAGAAAAGGCCTGATATTAATAACAAAGATGATGGAAGCTCATGTCAAAACCGTCAGTCTATTCCCACTGCAATGCCTCCGGAATTTGCGGTTCTATTGAACAGTCAAACATACTCGTAGCTCGTATGAGTTACAAACAGGTACGTCTACTAAGTTTGCCTTTTAGGAGCTTCACGGGGCATGTTAGCTTTGAGCTCTTTGGAGACCCGCTCGACTGTAGGATGCATTTACGAATTGAACCACCGATAGGCAGGCCTCCTAACTGGACTAGATAGAAAGACCCGTTGCACTGCAGAGGTATAAAGCAAATTGTATATTCAGGAGTTTCTTTGTATTTTGTATATTTTTACTTCAACGTGATTTATGGATCAAAAGGGAAAGATCAAATGAGGTCAAAGTTTGAAAAGTTAAATAAAAGTTTAATTGTTTAGCCAAGTTTCATAATAAGGTTTTCCCAATTTGTCACTTGCGTCATCTTGGATTTTTACTTTGAAATTAGTTCTTCATTTCCGCGGTTTTGTTTTAATCAAAATAACTTTTTATGTTATAAATAAACTAGTAACGTACCGCTGTGTTATCCGCGTTATAATGGATTTTCCCACGAAATTAAGTTTTCCCGCGGTAAAAAGCGAAGCGTAGCCTGTGTGGCCTTTCTCGGGCTCTAGAGAAACTGTGTACCAAATTTTATTTAAATCAGCTCAGTAGTTTTTGCGTGAAAGAGACAGACAGAGTTACTTTCGCATTTATTATATTATTATGGATTTGCTAAAGTTTTAGATCATTTGCTCAAAATTGTTGGTTTACGGTTGTGGCAAGCCGATTTCGGCCGAATTAACTAGAAAATCCCTCTTATTTCTATTTCTCAGTGGTGCAAGTTTGTCAGAAAGCTTAGTAGATTTAGCTAGTGTTCATTCAAAGGCAAACCGACTTTAGAACTTACCATTCACACACAGTAATGCAATAAATGTTACAGTCACCCATTAAAGTTCTAGATACCAGTCACGAAATCCAAAATAGATTCCTACCATACATATTCATCTCAGCGCTTCCTTCCTGGAATTTATTTGGCAATTTGCTTCCATGTTTGTATTGTATTGTACCTGAGTGTATTGTGTTGTGTAGCAAACAAATGTGATTGGTGATCGACGCAGACTGGAGTCATCGGGGAAAAGCCTACATTACTCGAATTCTCGAATGCAAGGAAATAAAGCAGAAAAGCACATAGAGTTAGAATTAGAATGATAAATATTTCAACTGCGATAGTATCGTTTTCGAAGTTTTGATAGATTTGAGCACTGTAGGTTATATCAACTTTCCACTCCTACTTTTTTACATATGTATTTAATTTCGTGTTGTAGCACTTACTTCGATTTACTTTATTATTTAGGTACTTGATTCTATAAGAATAAGAATAGTTAGAATATTCTTTATTATCATTTTACTAAAACATATCTAAGGTACTTACATTATTAAAGTATCTTGTTACAACTCTTTTTTCCATTATTTAGGGTACAATGACGGTACGTAAACGGTTAAAGAAGCAATAGGTACTTCTCGTGCTAGTCGAAACTGTCTATATACAATTTGTACAGTATATTACGTAATATATTTTTGGTACAAGATAAATTTTGAATACTGGTTTTCTTATTAGTCTCAGTTGTTATTTACGATTGTTTCCGGTTGAAAGAATTTAGATATTTTCTGTAAGGTTTTTCCCTCTTGGATTGGCCAGACCGAAATAAATAATTCTCTCGGTGCATTTGTGGCTCTACGATTTGTTACCGAAACGCCCAACCATTACCAACATCCATAAGTTTTGTGCATACGTGTTGACTCCATGGGCACTCGACATACAAACAAAATAAATGTTTCTTAGAAAACAGAAATGCAGCGGAGTGCTTTTAAAATGTATGGTAATAATGTTTTAAAGTTACGGTTTTTAGAACAGCTACAGCTCATTTCTGGCTTGAAACGACCTGGCATGCTATGAATGTTTGTGGAATGCTTGTCGTTTAAAATACTAGGAATAGTTTAATATTCTGAGAGATACAAATTATGTGCCGCGTAATTGAGTAACAGATAGCACATAATAATGCCTTCGTCTTGCGTTATATCTAATTACTAGCTTTAACTTAGCACGCCACGGCGACGTTGCTAGTGTTTTATTGATGCCCCCTGGGAATGACGTATTATTTATAATTAATCATATAATTTAAAATATAATTTAGACTATGTAACACTCAAAAATTTTTTCAAATCGGACCAGTAGTTCCTGAGATTAGCATGTTCAAACAAACAATCAAACTGTTCACCTTTATAATATTAATATACATAGATACAGCGTGGATTCATAAATCTAAATGTCTCTAACAGACGAAGCATTAAAAATCACTCATAAAATTATCTAGAGTATACCCATTTGTCACTGCGATTTCCTCAAGGAAAACCATTTGTAATATCCGTTCGAAAATTAAAATCCCAATGATACGGCGCAGCTTCGTAAACAAAAGCTTCAAAAGCTATTTACTTACGGAAAATAGGTACTCAATCTTAAAAAAACTTGTTGACAAATTGGGCCGCATTTGAGCTTAAACGCGGAACCCTGGGGCAAAATATGACACTGCTTTTAATCAGACAAAGCCGGTATTTGTTTGGAGAAACTTTAACTGGCGCAAGATTATATGACGCGATTTTTCGTAAATTAGCATTTATCTAAACTTTCTTAAGATTGAGATATTGAATAGAATCGTAAGAGCTTAAAAGAAACGCCGAGGTTTTCACACAGGAAACAGTCAGACGACACATTGTAAAACTTTATACTTAATCCAAATTTAAGAAAAACCGCCGATTCCAGTGCCTTAATTTCCTTAAAAGTAAAACACCATAATATTTTGTAATGTGCACGCGATGCGCTTTCATTTGATACCCCACTCGTGTATATTTGCAGATTTTCGGTTTTCCTTCCTCACTCTAACCACCATAACTTTTTAACGGCACAACCGATTTTCATGAAACATATCTAGGAAAACTCGCGCCAGACTCACCTTTTATACAAAAATCATTGTTGATTAAATTTCCAATTTAGCACACAGTTTCATAAATTCGATTTATATTTTTGTATCCAAAATGTTTTGAACGAGTTACAAAGTAAATCGCATTACATCTATATTATGATGTACCTATGTTTGTAGGAAAATAATTTAAACAAAACTTCAGAAAAGTTTTGTTTGTCTTCGTGGATGAAATTCACACCATGTTATATCCAAATAGGGCTCACCTCCACAAATGGGCATGGTCTCATTACAACCCTTTTAGGGTTGCGCAAAAAGCTTCCATGTCCTTACAATAACCAACATTGTTTGCGGGAAAACTCGTATTTGTTAAAGTTATTCGCAAAGGGCTGAAGGAGAAATACACCAGAGCCCTCTTGAGAGGAGTGCTTTTTGGTGGCCATCACTACAAATCTAGTAAAAAGTAGTAAGGTGCAGTATAAAGAAGGAGTTGTAGAGGTTATCTTCTTATTTTTATATACTAATCAATTGTGTATTCGTATGCTTTATATGTGATGTTCTTGTAATTTATGCTAGAATATTTTGCACCCTTTTGGTAAAAAGTGTACAAAATGTATTGTAATAAATAAATTCATTTATTTTATGTAAGCTAAAAATAGTGTCTATGGACTCCTTTGTATGTAGTGTGTCTGCCTCAGTGGCGCGGTGGGCGAGGGTCCGCTTGCGCCGCATGAGGTAGCGGGTTCCCGCCGAGGGTCAAGTGTTTGTATGTTCTGCGCAAGCACTTTCTCTTGGTCTAAAAAATATCTATGTATGTCTATTAATATTAAGTATATCAGATGTCTAGTACCCGTAACACAATCTTAGAGCTTATCACGGGGCTGGATGTCGTTGTATTTATTGTCCGTTAATATTTATTATTTATTTATTTAGTGTCCTACTATTCCTACTAAAAAAAAAGTGGTGTAGTCAAACATAAAACTTGCTTACCACCCTATGATCAGATCTAACCCTAAAACTTCGCTGTATGTCTTAATTGCTTTATGACCCCTATGAGATAAAAGGTTTAAATATGCAAACCTTACCTTGCTACTTGCTACTTACCTATCCGTATAAAAAGTTTGTAGGAATGTCGTTCGAAGTAAGGCAGTTATTGATCACTTTACTCAGAATAGCCTTTTCTACGTATTTTTGTAATATTTCACAGTGGTTTGCTGCTTTAAATTATTATTATACTGTTTTTATCTGAAAATCAATACCCTTTTCATGATAAATAAGTAATATAACTTTTGAAACTATCATGGTTATCAATATTATTTAGATTTATAACGGGATATTTACCATGATTGATTGTCTTTCGAGTTTCCCGATATTTCGGCACAGTTACATGCGCCATGATCACCAACACCAACAACATAATCAAAATTCCAAGTCTGCTCACGTAGCGAGTAAATTATATTTATCCGTTGTTTTACGGACGTGAAGTTCAACCGATACTAATGTTTTTAATATTTCCCGTGGCCGTTGCTTAATGGTTGTTTATTCGAAAAATGCGGATTCACCAGCAGATCGTTTTCTAATTGAAAGTTGATGTGATGACATTGTCACACTGCGAACCGGTTTTGGTAATGATAGGTCAAGGCGAATGCTTACGACATTGTAAATAAACTCAGCATTCTTTTCGTAGCTTTGTAGCGTTTGCTTGAATATTAATTTATACTTAATTAAGTATTTGATAAACGCGACACGTGGATTAAGAAATACGAGAGCCAATACAGATTAAAATATATATGGAGAGAATAAAGTAGATATTTGTTAAGGGTTATTATTTAATGATAAAGCACCTGCTTCAAAAAACCCGAGTAAAATTAGACAAAAGTTGAAATATACAGCTACTTCGTTAACTCGCGTGGTGACTAAGCGAGGTAGCTCTTGACTCATCTAACCATTAACACGTGTTATTGATAACTGACATTGCTTAGTTTACTCAAATTAAAAAGAAAAAAAAATCAGGTAAATCTTTTTCATGTAAATTGTCTGAGCTTCCCAAAAAGCAGCAAATAAGCCCTTAATCTCAATTTCCTCTGTGAATATATTGAATCCGAATAAAACACATTTTACCAAGCACCTTGCATTAGGGATTTATTTAAACGTGTTCCATTTAACCTGATTTCCAAAGGGGGTAAACCTGATTGATTGAATTACTTCGTTATACTTAGATATAAGCATCCCTATGTGTTTCAAAGAGTGCGTGAGCCGTACGTAAGAGCAGAATATAGAATTATAACTATATTCTGATTTGAATAATTTAATTTAATAGGTGCCTACATCAAATTCTGCCATAATAATTTATTATATTTAAGAAGCTGTGACACTTTTGTGTATCTCAGCTTCTTATCTTTCTAGTTGAGTAAAGTGCTATATGTATTAAGTTGTCACCCAAAAACTTAACCCTGCCAAACCCATTCTACCGCATTAGGGCATGAAATATAGTGGTTCCAACTCATGACAAAGCTATGTTTATATTCTGAACAGTACCCCAAGTGTCAAATAAAATTCCATACAATACGCGCTCATAAATTCAAGAATACCAAATGATGCGCCATAGAAATCCGCCAAGCATAAAGTGTATCCTTTCACACACAAATTGCTAGACCCCTGTTCGGATGTCGACCCATGTCATTGCGGTATATAAGTGCATGGATATGAGCGTATACCATCCAAATATTGTATTCTGATCCTCTGAGGTTCTAACTTTACGAGAAACCTACATACGATCACCTATTTATGAGATGAGAAGATTTCCAGTACACTTTAAACTGAACTCCGCTACGCTACCAACCCAGTTAAGCCGCGTATTCACACAGTCGTTTCTTATTCTGTCGAATCGATTTTTTTGTAGGATCCGGGTCAGTGGCAACAGTATTTTAATGCTTGATTTCAGATGAGTATTCGGTTTTAAGATCTGATAAAATCCAACGCAGCGTATGACCACATTAATTTATAATAGACCTAAGGCCAAACTAAGCTAACTTGTTCTCTTTGTACTTTAACTACTCAGCCGGTGTTAACTATTATGTTATTTTATACTCGTTATCCATTAAAATTTAAAATAAATTGTTTTAAGTATAATTATCATTGATAATAATTTTTTATGTGTGTGTGAAACTTGTAAGAATGAAGTCATCATTTATTCATCATTATTGTCTGTTCAGATTAACACGTCTGTAAGTCTTACTATTTGTACAAAAGTCAACAAAAAACGGTTTTAAAGTTTGACTTTAATTCTTTTTTAGTGTTATGTTATCGTTTTAGGATTTTATTAAATTGTAATATCATTAAAATACCATAATCAAATTTGTGACAACCGCGGCTCATACATTTCCTGTTCATAAATTCAATTTTGGATTGCAAATTAACAGGCGTAGTTGGGCTATTGTATAATTTACTGAGCTAATCATGAATCTTGCTTTGTCGTAATAGCGATTAGCGGCGACAAATTGATTGCCACAGCAACAATAACGGTCATTTAACAGCAATCGCAATACAATCCACATCTGTGTAATTAAGATCGTCGATTCATCATGTCACCTACTTCTTTGGGCGTCATATCGCCGTCACAGCCAATGCCCGTGGATTTGGACGAGACGAATATAAGCCACAGTTTATGTACTCACGAGTTTACAACAACAGCTACTTTAGAGTGAAGCCTTTGGTTATATCTTTAATTCACCTATTTATTTAACTTTCACTGCGAAATAAAACGCGTAACCATCTAGACAATTTTATTTGACATTACGAACCCTGCGCTTCTCTAGCGGTTTTTGAAGCGAATTCACCCGCGGTCGCCCTCATTACCTACTGTAGAATTCGCGGTCCTCATTTTAGGTGAAGAGTTAAGTTTTCCTCGTCTTCCCTCTTTCAGTTCTCAAATCAAACTTTTCCTATTAAAGGCGGAGCTTGGTGATGTGATGGTGATTACACTCAACATTATTTAAGAGGATATCCGTCCGACTCTTTCTGTTAGTTTCTTATTTAAAACCCGTAAAAATCGCTCATATAAAAATGGATTCAAGAAAATACTCTTGTGTATAACCAACATAAAGTTACATAATGACTCCAGTGGCGTAGCTAACGCAAATAATATTTTAAACTTTGTGTCTATTCAAAACTATGTATTTCTGTTTTATTTATTGTTTGATAGAAAATAAAAATCTTTTATCTTTTTTTTATCTATCGGCGGCCTGAGCCAGTGCCCCAGGACCCCAAGCCCGGACGGCCTACCTTATTAGTATTCCTATTTATTGAAATATTGCAAAAATTTGATGACCTTCGGAATCTAAATACGATTTTGTTGAATTCCACCAGCAAAATATAGCTCATGGCAACTTATAAAAAAAATACAGGAACCGTTTGCGAGCAATTAAAAAAACATTAAATATTAAATTTCAACGAAAAAGTCCATAAAACACCAGGCGACGCTGCGTGGCGCTGTTTTTTAGCAGCTTTGGGGTCCCTGCTTTTTTTGTCCCAGGCCCTTGATCACCTAGCCACTGGACTCCACGAAGAAATTTTGTGACATCACATCTTCTTTGAAATAGCCGAAAGGCGGTTCTCATTGATTGCATGTCACACAATAAACCGCCATCAAAGCGGTCTTTTATTTCTTTTTTACACATTCAAACCTTTATTTTTGCCTTTGGTCTTGCGGTCGATCGATGTTCTATAGATTTTCGTGTGTAGAAAGTAGAATTAAGATCCGATCCGATCCGTCCAATTGCACGTCTCATTGCTTTCATTTGGCGACGATAACAAATGAAGGGTTTGTTCCATACGTACTTTATTGGATGGGAGCACCTGCTACCATATTACAGGATTCCTCAATAACAGCAGACTGGATGACTTATTTTGTTCATTTGTGGACGGATTAGGAGATTCGGGGAAAATGTAAGCATGAGCTTACGTAATGATGTAAGATATAGTAACATTCATTCAAAGCGCATTGAAACTATTCTACTAGATAATTTTGTTGAACATGTTGTAACAAAGATATTGAATGTTTTTGTAAATCAACAATTTACAATATTTAAGCAATTATTATTTACTTAAAAAACACGTTACGAAATCTATTATTAAATGTTACATGTTATTTATTGTATGCCTTTGTTTGTGCCGAGGCTTGGGCGGATCGAAGTAGTATCGTTTTATTCTCGTTTGAAATGTAACTTGATCGGGAGTGTTCTATTTCAATGCTATAATTGAATAAAATCTGTTCAGTAGCTGGAGAGCTCTTCTTTTTTAGTTCTCTATAATATATGTTACTCGAAATCAATTTTGTTATATTAACTTTCAATTAGCTAGTCCTAGTCAAAATTATTTTATGAACTTATCTTGCATATTTAAAAAAAAAGTTAAAGTTATTGTTGTTACCTCATATAAACTATAGTAGAAATTACTTTAAAATATTTAGCAGGTATTTACTATAATCGAGTAAACATAAATAAAGTTCTCTTTCCTTAACTTCGCGCGGAAGCAAATTACTCATATATTATTATAACCCTCCCCCTTAAATGACTCTGTCTATTAATGAAAGATCCATTAATATTGTATAAATTCAAATAACAGATCAGCAGTTAAAGATCTGAAAATAAAAGCTTTTATTCGCAAGGTTAGTTTATATTTATAGTGTTTTCCCGGTAATTATTTTTTCCCGCCGTAACGCCTACAAGATACAAAATCATTTATTTCCATTGTTTGGTTTTACAAAACGTCAAAACCATCATTGGACTTCTACTAACATTTAAAAAAAAGAATTGTCCAAATTGATCTTGGCGTTGTTGAGTTATGCGCTTACCAACATATTTTGCCATTCATTTTTATATTATACCTAGATAAAAGAAGTACAGATAAAAATAAATTACCCCAACTCGCTTTCATTATGATCAAATAACATACACGCTTGTGCAAAATAAACATGAAATGGCTGACAGGATGCCGTGGTCGCTTCCGGTCCAACACGGAAACGAGTATGATGGAGGTTTCGCATTTTCTGCTCTTTTCGACTCATACTCCCGGGCCAGTAAATACTTTTATTTACTTAATATAAATATAACACATAATACCGTAATACAAAAAGGCCTGACGCTGCGTTAAGCGAGCGCGGGCGCGTTTTTATTCAAAAGTGACGATCACTTTTGTACGAATTTGACATGAAATCAAGCCCTGACTGCTGAACTATGATCTAATAATCCTGAAGGCCCACTGGTTAGCCGAGAGATTAGAACTTTATTATGGTAGATATTGTTTTGAGAGTTAATAGGGACTGTAGGTAATGTGGTTTCTAACTTAAAGGTATTCTTGCTAATAGGTTCGTTAAATATGGGTAAATAATTACTGCATCATCCTGCCTTATAAATCATTTGTGATGGAAATTATTAGTAGTGTTCACTTTTTATCACACGAGCTTTATCATAGACTTCATAAATAACTGTCTACGGAACTAGATTCAGTTATGGAGTTTCCAGCCTAAGAGAGATTTCACAGCTTTTACAGTTTAAGGTGTGATTGGGTGTCAAGATATACTTATTAATTTATTCATGTAAAATTATATCATGTATTTAAGTAGTAACTTTAATTTCCTTCTATCTCTTAAAGGCATACTTCGTATTTAAATGAAAGCGATTCATATCTCTTACAAAACGGTTCGATAGCAGCACGATTTCAATAAAGATATGACACTTATTTGGGACGTCGCGGATATCTGTCACGGTTTCGACTATAAATATATATTCCCTGAATATAAAGCTCTAAATATATAGGACTATGGTCCGCATGTGCTAAAATTGTTACTTATGTGAACAGTATTTGACGACTCAGCAAAATTAGAGCTAAGCCCTCCTACACCTATACAACTCCACGGGTCAGCTTTACTGCCACTGTTTAAATAGAAGTTTGTTCTGGCCAGTCATTTAAGAGCCCATAACAGAGAGTAAATCAAAGGTTGGTAACATCGAAATCGATGTGGAGGACTATTTATAAATATTAATTAAATTATTGGCTGTATTAATTCGCCAAAGGCCTATTTTCTTTATTTGGATGAACTATGTGTTGCCGTACGCTAAATATACAAATCCAGGTTACATTTCTAGTCAATTAGGCATGATGACTACATAAATAGGTATTATATTTAGCACGTCTGTTAGCCCGTCCTGAAATACTAAACAACTATTTTTCGCTAGATCGATTAAATAATAAGAGCCACGATACTGAGCATTAAATTTCCGGAGTGACGGTATTTGTAACGTACAAGCGTAAGAAAGCGTTACGTCACATAAAACACCAATGCGCAGTATCGTTTTGATTTTCCGTGAGCTAGAAAAAAGTCGTGTATAATTTATTTCGAATACCCTAAAAGACTAATTTTTTTTTTGTCATGCATAAAAACTTCCATTATTTTGATATTACGCAATGTTTTTTTCAGTTGTCAGTTATGACTGTTTTCATACATAGACCATATCAGAGGATTGACAAATGGGGCAAATTGAATCTAAAATCGAATTGACAAATCTAATCATTAATATTTTCTACTACTACCTAAAATACTATTATTACTTGGAACCCCAGTGGGTACATACAAACAGCTGATCTCCGTCATAACTTTTAACTGAAGCTTTTAATATCCTGTTTGAAGTTGACACGTGGCTTGTGTTTTATGAAGGTTCTTTGTTCCAGAGCTTGATGGCGATCATAAAGTTCGGTTACGCCCTGGTGGTGGTTACATTGCTGCTGATGATATGGGCGTCTCTATCTGGAGCATTAGAAGTAAGTCACGGGTATTACTAACTTGACTTTTCTGCTTGCTAAGAACAGATGTTTGACAAAGAGGTTTTTCAGCGCGTGCTTAAATAACTGAACGCAACAAATGAAATAATACGTAACTTTTATAAAGTGATATTTATTGTTAAATAAGCCCGCTGTGGCTTTGCTTGGATGCGTAAACCACCCTCTTGAATCACCCTACCAATTGGAGAAAACCGCATAAAGATCCCGATAGATCGCATAAAGCCGTGTTGGCTAAGTGGGAGGACACTCGACTTTCATTCCGAAGGTCGTGGGTTCAAACCCCGCCACGCACCTCTGGATTTTTCTTTTTGAGAAATTTATGTGCGCTTTAAACACGTGCTTTAACGGTGAAGGCAAATACAATTTCCCCTACCATGCGTTCTAGTATGGAGGTCGCTACATTCTTTATCGTCGCCGGTTGTCATTTCATTTGGTAGCTGTTTCAAGTAGCGGGAAATAGCTTTAGCATTATTTTCTGTAAGATTTTATTTTAACCGTCATTCGATGTTTAATTTTTCGCAACGGAAATTTATATTCTAAAGAAATGTTGATGTAATCACTAATCAGGAAGCGTGTTCCCTGAGGATATTTGCTAATTGAACAGAAATGTAATAGCTATTGATTTCCTGTACATTTAATATTTTTCATTGTATGGACGAAATTAGCTTGTTTTATTGTGTCCATTTCTTTCGTTCTTTATAACCATAACAAAATCCTTTTTACGCTAATCAGCCAATTAAGCAGTTCCTAAACATTTCTTATTCTAATGACTCGGCATGTCCATTAGTGAAATCTTATTTAGTTTCTTTCCAACAAAGACATACATATATATATAAAAGTGATTGAGTAAAAATAGTTTTTACGTATGAATAGCGGGGTTAAATGAGGTTTATATTTCGCATATTCCATTTACTTTTTTAACGCTTTAAGCGGCCGTCTCCACGAGCGAGGGAATCTCGGCAATTCCGTTACGAGTCGTTGCGAGCACGCTCCGATTCCGTTACGATTCGCGACGATACGCTGGCAGAATAATTGCTAGTTCGTGGAGATTACCTGACGCTGTAAGCGCGGACTCGTCCCGACTCTCTCGCACATATAGACGTCCCCATAAGAACTTCGACTTTCGTCTAGGATCACTTCTGTAATACATTGTATCTTTTCAGCTTCACGTAGACACAGGGCACCCACCATGCCTCTTCCAAGCGCTATGCACGTGTTCGAAGCCGGCTGGAGACCTCGGCATCGTAACCTGCAAACACGTGCCGATCCTCAGAGTACCAGCTCCCATCAACAGCTCAAAGGTCTTCAGCCTCGAGCTTAACTCCAATAAAATTGTTGATCTGGAGCCGCAGTTCTTCCAGGCCACCGGTGAGTGCTACAGTAATATTTTATTGCTATTTCAACTAAGCGAACGATGACAAAAAAATATATTTAAATTAAAAACAGGATAAGTTTATAGTATCAGTAATCTGCGGTTTATGTCAGGAATACGGTGCTCGTTTTTATTATTGTAAAATAGACCTTCGTTTCAGCACAATTTCAACACAGTCTATTATCTCTACAGTACCCGACTCTACATCTTTATACATTCAAAAATAATTTCTGTGTAAAATATAAAGTATTAAAAAAGAAGAAATATTCATAGCTCACAGTATCGTCAGCTTCACGTTCTGCCGATATATTCTAAGGGCTCATTAAATACTGGGGATTTACAGCTTCGTTAGTTCTATGCAGGAAACATGAGCCGACAATGTGGGTCACAAAGCCGAACTGAATCAAATTGGGCTAGATTGTGTTTAGCCGGGTTCAAACCACGTAAAGTAAATACGGAAATGCGACGCTTGCGAATATAATTATTGCAAACAGTGAAAATGTCCGGACAGAGGTTCATAATTTTTGGTGTGAGCTGTGGTTTTTAATATTCCATCCATCCATTAGAATTGTGCGGTATCATTATATCTTTAATGTACCACAGATACTACAGAATGTTGTTGTGCCTGTGGCTGTGGTTTTAAACTGCTAAAACCCCGTATTTAATTAGGGAATAGACTTTTTACATAAATTGATTATTCCTCATATTGGTAATGATAAAAAAAATAGCTTAGAAAAATTTCATGTTTTCGAGAAGTTGTCCCTAAAAGCCCTGTTAAAATTCCCTAAAAGCTAAGAACCATAACTGAAAGCAACCCTTCTCTATGGTTTATACTCGTAAGGACAGCCCTTACACTTATTCTTGCGATTCATACAGTACATAAGCCAGTTTTGTTTTAACGTATGATTAGCTCTACTTAAGTAAAATGAGATTTTGACAAAATATTTTAAGCAGGTACTACAAATATATATCCACAACCGCCAATCTTGGAGTATATCCATTTTATATTAACCAATGCCGCAAACCTCATAATAGTAACTAGTCAAGAAAATTGATATCCAATCCACACCTTATAACACCAATGCTTTCCCCGGAGATAGCATCATATCAACAATTCATTCATTCATTCATTCATTCATTACGTTCATATCAACAATTCATTCATTCATTACGTACATGCTCCAATTATTTCCAGGTCTGTACCGGCTCGCTATAAACAACAACCCCCTGGAGAGTATTCACGAGGAAGCCTTCCACGGGCTGGACAACACGCTGTGGGAGTTGGAGCTGCGTTACGACAAGCTCACCTCCGTGCCGAGCATCTCGCTGAGATACCTGCAGAAACTTAGGCTGCTGGACTTGACAGGTTCGTTTCAAATTTGTAGTAAGGGCTTACCTTATATATTCAAGTGTATAATTGACTCGGCGATTCACGTAATACGGCGACAAAAAAAATATAATTAGTCCGTCATTAAGACAACTAAATAAAAATACACATATATTAAAATGTGTATACAGTGCATTGAAGTTTCGCGTGTCGTAATGCTTTCGAGCCAAATGTACTAAATGTATACGTCACAAGTGGGGCCACTAAACATAATATAAACATAAGTAAACATAATAAAATTATAATAAATATTATGTAGTCAACATCCCTTTGGTGTAATTGGCTAACACGTCGATGCGTATAATCGGAATTGCAAGTTCGTATCATGACTGCAGCTTATGACATGGTTTTTTTTGACGAGATGTATCTTATTATTTTTCCACACAAATTACAAATATTTATCTAACATTGATTCCTTATTCATTTATTCTATTTAAATAATCTATACTAATATATAAAGCTGAAGAGTTTGTTTGTTTGTTTGTTTGTTTGTTTGAACGCGCTAATCTCCGAAACTACTGGTTCGAATTGAATAATTCTTTTTGTGTTGGATAGTCCAGTTATCGAGGAAGGCTATAGGCTATATAACATCACGCTACGACCAATAGGAGCAAAGATATAGTGGTAAATGTGTACAAAACGGGAGAAATTGTTCGTCTTTGAAGCCTTCCGTTGCGTGCGCCGTGAAAACGGTTCAAGATACACAAAAAATATGTATTAAAGAATAAAAGCTCTTTTAATGATCTAAAAAACAGTCCGCGATAGTATATGTCTATCTTTTATGATTAACTCACCAAAACCGTTTTTATGGTACTTACCTAATTTGGTCGAAATAATTTGTTTAAGTTGTATCAACATAATAATATTAATCTTTATTCAAATAAATATGTTGTTGGTTAAGAGTACTTCATCCATTATAACGCGGGTAGCACCGCAGAGCACAGCTAGTGTAGAAATAAATTTCCAAATTCATTATTTACACTTGTGGGAGTTATGACAAGATCACGACCATGCCGAGTATCTCAAGGAGGTACTTGCTAAACTAAGGCCATCTTGGGCCTCTGGGCTTGACAGGTTCGTTTCTCGTTAGTTTGGTAACTATCTATTGGGTATTAGGTATGATGACTCATTAAATAATAGGTATTCTGTTAAGTCCGTCTGTTAGCCCGTCCAAAAACACTGAACACAATTTTAATTTTAAAAATTAGTTTTAAGCGTGCCATGATAATATATAAAAAAAAAACAATTTATTCGCTTTGTAAAGCTAACACGCTAAATTGTTACTATAACAATACAACAAACAAAGTAAACTAAACACAACGAAATGGTCGCTGACTCAGCATTGTGTTGATATAGCATCATTAGTCCCTGAGTGGGGTGATGAGTGAGTGCCGAAAGCGAAAGAGTATTTATATATATACATAATATCGTAAATAAATACAAAAAAAATGTTTACCATCTAACATAACATAACGTTTTTCTTAAAATTTTAAATTAAGATTTATGTATTGTGTCCTTGAACTTTGCTAGAGTTTTAAATATGCGAGGACTGTGTAAATTATTTCTGTGTGAAATGAAAAAGGAGTATGTGTTGAGATAAAACCAACAGAAGCAAATGGAATAAAAACATGTGCCGACCCCATCGTAATGCGGTGATAAGGGAAAGAGAATGTCGATGTTTCTTGTATGCTTGTAATGAAATTGAAGACGATAAAGTATCTCTATTTTCAAATAGTCTATTTAAAAATTATGTTAATGTCCATACAAAATAATGCAGGAAATATTTTATTCAAATAACAATTAACCCTTTATTGAAATTTAAATTACTTAGATATCTTGTTACGTGTTGTTTTTGACATATTAGATTATTCCCGTTGACGCAATATCAAATGATAATAATATGTTGAATTGGAAATATTTCGATAAAATAGAGTTTTAATGTTTAGCGTTCCTTTTCCAATATATCTGGTTTAACACGTGCTTTAACGGTGAAGGCAAACATCGTGAGGAAACCGGCATGTTTTGAGAACTTTAAAGAGTTTGAAGGACATGTTTGTGACATTCACCAACCCGCACTTGGCCAGCGTGGTGAATTAAGGCCTAATCTCTCTCGCCAAGAGAGAAGTCCCTGTGTCCCAACAGTGGGAACGTTAATAGGGTGATGATGGTTATAAAATACTGGTCGACAAATGCCGCTTTTTTCGTTATATCTATTATAAAAATGCAAACTAACGCTATAGTTACACTATTTATTTTTATAACGAATTTTACGCATATTGTGACGATAGTATGTATATCCCCTAAAAATATATATATGTATATATACGTTAGTAATGTTAAAATACCTATTTTCAAAATCCTACAAATATTATAATCATGACAGTGTGTGAGGATGTATGTTTAAGAAAGTAAGTTGTGCTCTTTCACGCAAAAACCTCTGAATGGATTTTTATGAAACTTCACAGTAATATAGCTTTCATATCAGAATAACACATAGGCCATTTTTACCGCGATAAAATTATTAGTAGTATTGAAGCCGCGAGCGAATAGCGTCTAGTATCAGTAGTCCGATGATTTAGGCCGATGATCGGACTGATGAGACTTTTTAGTCTCATCAGTTCGATGATGGTGATCAAAACAGATCATTGGACTTCTGAGCCTTTTAGTCCGATGTTTACACATTTCGACTTTCCCAAAAAAAGAAATGTTCTTAACTTCATTAACTTCAGTTTATTTTTTCCAACATGCTAAATATAAAGCTATTTTATACAAAAAAAATAGGTATTCCTATTTTTCCACCAGTTAACTGCATCTGAGTTTCTTTAATAAACTTATCTTTTTCTATATTCCCTTTGCTTCTTCCAGAAATGGATTTTCCAAATCTTTTCATCTGTTCGGCTTTTATCTAGTATATAATTACATTGGTTTACATTAAAATTTGAGTGTCTTCAACCAACTGCAGTAGTTTCCAACACTTGTGCAAACACAAACAGCCTACATTTATTTCGAGTCCAAAGGTTGTGACTGTTCGACTTTCCAAGACAACAATGTATTGTTAAAGTTGCTCCGTTTTACTTTCGGCATTTCAAGCTAAGTTCCGACGGGCGATTTGTTCTACCTTTATTAGAGTTTAAAGTAAATCTTGGCTGCCTAAAGCCGCTGTCTCGAGAGATTAACTTCGGAAAATAAGTTGTTTTGGCGGTATTTTTGGTACTAAGGAATTCAGATTAATTAGCAGTGTGCTTAGTGATTTTTATTTTGCGTTTTGGTTTGTTGTTGTTTGGTTTTAGAGTTTCATATCAAAATGTCAAAACTCTTTTGATTTACTCTATCCTTTTAACCCTTTAACTTTTTGAATCGTGATATCAATCGGTGGCTCTTAAATCAAAGTATTTTTTTATAGATAATTACATTCATTACCCTTGTCTGATTTACAATTTTGTCAAGCCTTGGCTGAAAATCGGCAAAATAAACTTTTCGTGACCTTGAATAACTATTTAGCGCTTCAGGTTAGTAGAAAATTCTACAAGCTGTTTATAATAGCGTATCTTAAAAACATCCATTATTTCAGCTTATCGTAACCCTCAATGTTCATCTTGCAAAATTGTACACCTACCTACTTGACTGGATTGACAAACGTATCCCATATCAGTTCTGAAATTATAAATACCCGTAACAGAACGTTAAATTAACTTTTAGTGCTCGTTGTCAATCCACCAACGATTGCCATGAATATGTTAGTTTTCAATGGAATCACAGCCATTGTGATTTTAGTTCAGGTGTTTATTTCCGCGGTCATTGCACTCCGATGATTACCCGGCTCATCCGGACGTGAATGTAGATCGTTTTGTGTTTTATCAAAGCGAAAAATATTTTGACGAAGCATGTGTTGAAAGGCAAGTAATGTTGTTTGTGTGTGATTGATTATGCTATATTTCTACACAGATTAATAGCATTACCTAACAGTAATTTGATTAGTCAATGTGTGCTTCTCGGAGCAAGGCAGTTCTTTTTAACCCCCGACCAAATAAGAGGGGTGTTATAAGTTTGACGTGTCTGTCTGTCTGTCTATCTGTCTGTGTGTCTGTCTGTCTGGGACATCATAACTCCCGAACGGATGGAGCGATTTCAATTTAGTTTTTTTTGTATGAAAGGTGAGTTTAGCGCGAGTGTTCTTAGACATGTTTCATGAAAATCGGTTGTGCCGTTTAAAAGTTATGGGGTGAGAGTGGGGAAGGAAAACCGAAAATCTGCAAATAAACTCGTGTGGGTTATCACTTGCATAGCGTCCACATTACAAAATATGATGGTGTTTTACTTTTGAGGAAACCAAGGCATTGGAATCGGGGGTTTTACTTAAATTTTAAATTTAGATTTGTTTGATTTGTTGGGAAACAGATAAAATCATAATACTTTGTCTCCTTGAATTAAAACTTTACACATAGAAAGATTTAGGAATTAGGATATAAATGACTTAAATCAGTAATAGTGCTTACTCTACACGGCGAGCCCACAAATGGTGGCCGCCGATTTCGCGCCCAAAACCTTATGGGTAAAGAAAGCAAGAAAGAAAGAAAAGATTTATTCGGTAGGTACACAATATGGGTAGACCGGTATCGGTCAGTCTGTTCAGTCCGTTTTGTGTTTCGGGTTTATAATAAATTTATTATTGAAATTGCATAATCTAAAATGGTGGTAGGTGCTGAAAAGTAATATTAAATACCTATATAAGTTATTTTACACAATATTAGTATCGCCATACGAATATACGAGTATAATTAATTATGTGTTTCCTATAAATCAAATAAATATTAACAAACCTGTCTAGTTACATAATATAAAAAAAAAGTCAGTCAATGCTGTTTTAATTATTCACAATATAATATAACTATACAGTGAGTAGATACCTAGTGCTCCCACAACCGAATCAGAAATGAGGAAATAGAATGAATAAAATTAACATAGCTAAGCCGATTATCTGTAATTGTAGTAACATTCAACACAATAGCATTCGAATGTTCGTTGCACATTTAAGAATTCGTTGGTTATTCATAAAGCTCATGTACATCATCAAAGTTTATGTTGGTCTACGTAGATACGTTAACACAGAATGCCGGATTTAAAACATAGCACTACATTGATTGGTATTATGGATAGGTATGTCCATAGGCTTACCATTGCAACGGACTGGATACGTGGACTTAAAGGTTGGACGTATGCCAAAAGCCGCAGTATTTTGCATTATATATACACTGGCAGTGCCCCGCGGTGTTACCCGCGTTATGATGGATTTTCCACGGTAAAAAGTAGGTACCTTATGTCCTTAATCAGGTTCTAGAGAAACTTTTTTTTTGTGTGAAAGAGCAATATACAGACAGATCGAGTTACTTTCGCATTTATAATATTAGTTTGGATTTATTTACCTACTGGCTAGCTCATGTCTATCGGAATCGGAAAAAGCATTTGATAGCTCAGGAGTTCAATTTAATTAGATGCGAATAACTATAGTCTGTTCGCGGAGACAAACTAATAGGGAAATTATAGACGGCACGTTATTGGTCGCAGATAACGAACATAGGGCACGTGCACACTGTGACCAAAAGTCAGTCCCATCTGTCTCTTGTGCGGTGCGGACGTGCCGGACGTGTCGTTTAGTGCTCGTTTCATTGTGTTCTCAGTATTGTATTTTACGTTGATCTGGCTTGCTTTTTGGACTGTTTTCTGTTTACCTCGTGATTTTGCGTGACGGACTGATTCTTGTTTTATTGTTGACCTGGCTTGCTCATCGGACTGTTTCCTATTAATTTTGTGACTTGGCATGTATATCGGACTGATTCACTGTTATGGCCGCTACAGCCGGTAGCCCGGTTATTAAAAGGCGGAAACGGCCTATTTATAAAATAATAAAAAAATTAAAATCTTTTATTTCAGACACAATAAATTAAATTAGTGTGATCATAAATTAACATAAATATAGAAAACATAAACATAAACAACATAAACATAGACAGATACTGTCTTGTGCAGAAAGCGATCAATATAGGAAAAAATATTTTTTATCAACGGAATAAAACTATGATAACATATTGTATATGTATAGGTTCTCAGTAGGTACCATAATAAGTAGGTCAATTATCAATAAGCCACTCATCCTCAAAACCCCGGGCGGAAACCTAGCGAATACTTTATAGTGAGCAATCTAAACATAGCTTTACATTTTTTAAAACGGCCACTCCCACTGACCAATCATAGTCTCCCACGCTAGTAGTCCCGTCCTTTTCACTTTCATACAATTGTGCAAGAGAGCGCGCGCTATATTAGCTTGTCTCCGCGAACAGACTATAGACATCAAATTTTACTGTTAAGAAGAACTAGGCTCGTCCTGTTTTATTGTTTTGGGGCTCCATTGAACAATGTTGATCATGGAATCTGTTTTTATAGAACTATACTTTTGCGTGTTTATAATCAATGCCGATATCGCTAATTTATTTATTTCCCATAAAGAATGACAAATAATCACATAGCCAATATAATTTAAGTAAAAAGGCAATGGAACATTATGTTTTCCTTTGTACTCTCTATTTCTTTTTAATGAGGTTTTTGTTAAGTTTATTTTTATAAGTGTAGTTTACATAAGGAGTTTTTGATTCTATTCTATGTTTCATACCACATTAAAGCTAATTTATTTCTCTTTTCTAGGCAATGAAATCACAGATATCTCAGGCGACAACTGGCTCGGTTTAGAGAACACCTTGCAGACACTGATTTTGGCCGAAAACTCCATTTCAAGCTTGCCGCTAGATGCCTTCACTGGTCTGCCGATGTTGGAGACATTGGACCTGCACGGGAACCACCTATCTGTGATAGATCCTGGAGTATTCCGTGACGGCATGAGCAGATTGAACCGGGTATGACTATCATATAAGTTCTTATAGAGTGTAATCACAGATATCTGAGGTCTATGTTTGGAGTTTTTCTACGCGATCAAATCATAAATGAAAATATTTGCAAAAGAACTCGGGTCGCTGATGTTGCCAAAAGGAATAGCTCTTAAAATTCGTCTTGATAAAAATCTTCCTAAGACTATAAGTTAGGAAGCTTGATATTAATCTCTTCATGATAAGATTATGACAAATCTTGCATCAGGAAATATTTCCAAATTCATTCAGTTTTCCAAAACTTGTACACTCTTTGAATACAAAGGTTTTCTACATAGATCTTGTTAATAGAATGCTACAATTGTCCGGTATACGTCATTTATCCTTTTAACCTATTGACTTATGAACAATAATTGTTATTTTATTCACAGTTACTGCTCGGCGACAATCAACTGGCCTATATTCCTTACGAAGAACTATCGCCGCTCAGGCAACTGAGGTTCCTAGACTTGTCAAACAACTTGATCAAGCAAGTTCCGCCGAACCATGAGCTGAATGGCATAAGATTGTCATTGGACTCTTTGAAGTAAGTTTGTTTACAAATGTGCTATGAACATTAAATTTCTAATGATACGTGTACTTTTATGTATACATCTTGTTAACGAGCTTCAAATCACATTCAGATGTGGCACACATCGTTCAAATTGTAAAACCACCCAAACACAGCTTATTTCATAGTAAGTTATTTTTCTCTATCGGGGTACGAACGTCAATTACCTTTTTATTCCCGTCCCAACGGAGAGGTGTTATATGCTTGACGTATTTGTCTGTGGAATCATAGTTCCCGAATGGATGAAGTGATTTAGTTTTATTTGTATAAAAGGTGAATGAGGTGAGAGTGTTCTTAGACATGTTTGATGAAAGTATTTTAAAAGTTATGGGGGATGAAAGTATGACCGAATGACATGTTGTTCACCAATACTGTTCAATCAATTTCTTGTAATTGGACTCTGCGCTTGAAGCGTCAGTTTGCCAGTGTCGAGTTAAATAAAATTATAAAGTGAAAAAGATGTTACTCAATCGAACGCCATTTTGCGACTCAACCATTATAATAACATAAGAGATGGCAGCTGAGTTGTTCTATTCGATTCTCAAGTCAGTGTAATAAATTGAAGCGAACTGTCAAGACAATGTTATTTACTTGATTAAAGTTTTAAGTTGACCTGTCCATGTATGCCATGAGCGTCTAAGGAAATAAACGTTTTGACTTTGACTTTAACTTTGTCTGTAAATACTCGAGTGGGAACTATAATGAAAGCGCTTCACATTACAAAACAATATATTTTCTTAGTTTTTAGGCTTTTTAAGAAAAGCCTTTGAATCGATTCTTTTTTAATTTTAATTTCGATTATAATTATTGGAAGGTATACACAGTTTTTCAACAAAGTACCTAAAAGCTCAAACTGTATATGTTCATTTGTTCCTAAAACTGTTACTATAAAGCGACCTTTCTTTTTTTCTTTTTCAGATTGGATAACAACAGAATCACTTCTCTGTTACCTGGTGGCTTCAAGTATTTCAATATTTTGAACTCCACCTCTTTGGATGGCAATCCTATCTATGTTGTCAGGGTAAGTTTTACTGTTAATCGGATTACGTGTAACTAGATTTACACAGCGCAGCTTCGCCCGCATTCTTTTTTTATTTCCTAGAATGGTATTTAATCCCATTATTATATCTTAAAACTATCATAAGCTATCTGCTGAATATAGTAGAACCATAACATCACCATTCTGATCCAGAGCATCTGTGAAGCGGGAGCATCTGCGACGCGACACACTTTTTTTTTTTTTTTTTACTACTCTGTGTTTAAAAGCTAAAATTTTCCGCGTTGCAGACACTGAAGCGTAGGTTTAACCGTTGCCTTACAACATTAAAATTGATTTCTACTAGATTGAATCTATAATAATCATCATTCTCTTGCTCTTATCCCACATTATGTGGGATCGGCACAACACGTTTATTCCTTCCATTTTCCTCTGTCACTCGTCATCTCAACACTCACTCCTTTCTTACACATATCATCCTTCACACAGTCCATCCATCTTTTCTTTGGCCTACCTCTTCCCACATATCCATCGACAGACATTATCTAGCACACTTTTCGTCACATGACATTCATCCCTTCTCATAATATGTCCATACCATGCCAACCGATTTCCAGATTTCATTTCATTTCCGATTTCAGATTGAATCTGTAATAATATAACCACTTATCACTTAATTTGATGTTTCTGTTGGTTACCATTGAGAGCTAAAGGCTATATCCACATCTGATTGTTAATTCGCAGGAAGATGCATTCCGGAACGCGAAGATCAAATCCCTGTCCCTCCGAGACTGCGAGATATCGGACCTGTCCCCGGCCTCGTTCGCCGGCCTCGAGAACAGCCTGCAGAGCCTCGACCTGTCGGAGAACAACCTCACCTCCATATCCAAGTTTATGCTGAACAAACTGGACTCGCTGCGCTTCTTGAATCTTAGGGAGAATAAGGTAAGCTTAAACAAAAGTCTAGATTAAAGAGAAAAAACCCTCCATACCTTAGCTTCCATAAAAGTGAAAAATCATATGATAATGCAATGTGCATGTGATGAGATTTCAATTGGTTGAAGATTTGCACACGATGGATTATTATTTCCCATTAACAGCCAATACAACTTTTATATGACTCGACCGATTTTCTTCAAACCTTTAATCCAAAAAAAATAATTGAAATCTCTTCATCCATTCGTGAGCTATGGTGCCACAGATAGTCATACACGTCAAACTTATAACAACCTTCTTTTTCGGTCGTGGGTTAGTAATTAGGGGAAATAATGCATTGTTCCGGCCCGGTTCAAGACTAGCATATAGAGTAAACAGTTTTCTTATTGATGGATCGCTCAAAGCGTGATGTCATGTAAGATGACATTCACAGACCCAGTGAACTACAAGAAGTATGAGAAATATGACCTTATTATATGTCAAGAACACGGGCTCAACGTAGGCTGTTGACCCTCATTTTCGAATGAGGGTTAAAACAACACGATTAAGGGAAGTCTATCGTGACCCACCCATGAATGGAGGCTGCTGCCAGCCTAAATAAGATGACTAAAGCCATACAATCACCAAATAATAGCTAGGTATATTTAAAGTTTGGCCCTGAGTGCGCTTAAAACTATAATGCCTTATATACGATCATCTTCTAGGCCTTCAGGCTCCATCTAAGACCACATCGTCACTTTACATCAGGTGAAATTGTGGTCAAATGAAGGCTTATCAAGCATAAAAAAAAAACGATATCTATGGCTCGGTGGGCGAAGGCGCGGGTTGTGGGTTCAATTTCCGCCGGGGGACCAGATATTGTTCGAATTTCTGGTTTCGGGTCTGGGTGTTTTCTATGTATCATAACTTCATAAGTATGTATGTATTTACAAAAAAACTAATGTATCTATGTAGTTTATCAGTCACCCATAGTACAAGCTCTGCTTAGTTTGCGGTTAGGTGATATTGTGTGAATTAGTCCGGAAATATTTATATATTTTTATTAAGTTTATAATGTTTTTTTCTGACGCAGGTGGACATAAACCAGTTAACGTCTAACATACCATCGGAGTACGCGATAACTCAGTTTAACAGCTTCCAATACAAGTTGTTCTTCCTTGATGTCAGTGGAGCGAGCTCTATCGAAATGAGCTTGCAGGAGTTTAGGAGGTAAGTTACTTGTTTATTAACTATTTCTTAATGTTACGTATAAAATCCTGAGACATAATAAATGCGACAAACTGTCATACAGTTTGGCAGACACATTGTATTTTAATGTACTGTATTTTGTAATAAATTAATCAAATCAGTTATTTCCCAATAGGCATACAAGACAGCTTTCTTCAATGCACCATAAGAATCTCAAACTACTGCTAGCTACTGAACACTTAATTTCATATTTTCGTAATTTTATATTTTTTACAAAAAATATGTATACACAGATACCAACCGCCTGACTCCTATAGCACAAACTCCGCTTTTTACATCATCTTTTTACATCATCAAACATCTCATAATCAAAATAATAAGTCCTAACCTATCGTTTGAGCCTAGCTTCGCTGTCGGTTCTCCAATTTGATATATTTTTGGCAGTAGGTATTTTTATCGTTCTTTTTTATACTCTATTGTTATTAATATATTTATACGTGTATAAATTTAGATAAAGAGACTAATAATAATATATCTTTACGCATATTGAGGTCTTAGTGAACAAAACAAAGAAATGTTGACTTATTATAAAGACCTAATTCTCATTGTAGTGTTGTCACCTCGCTCTAAGTAAGTTCTAGACTTGTGATTTAGACGCGAGGGTTCTCCATCTCGATTGGGAAGGATTACAATAGTTCCTTATTTCAATTGATGTATTTATGACCTTTCAGAATGAGATCCCTACGCTACCTCTCAGTATCAAAGCTGATCCGTCAAAGCATACGGGCTGAGGACTTCCTGGAGTTCGGAGTGGAGCTAGAGGACCTAAAGATCTTCGGCTCCACCATCACTAGGATAGAGTCCAGCGCCTTTCAGCACGTCAGGACCATCAAGACCTTGGACCTGTCTGAGAATAACATCGAGTTCATTGATCCCTTCGCTTTTGCTGAGGTAAGCTGACTTATCATTATGCCTATTGGAATTGAGACACAATTCGTTTAATTTTATTTACCTTCCAAAGAGCGAACAAAAATTTCCTTCTCTATTATTATTTATTATGGATTATATTAACAACTATATCGAAATATATATCGAAGAGGATGATTTTATAGATATATCTAGATTTTTGTAACTTATTTACCGATTTATGCGCAAATTTTAACTATTATCCCAATTTTCCAGCTTCACAGCCTTACCACCCTCAAAATGGCGAACGGTCTCGCTGACACCGTGAAGATCGTTCCATTCGAGCCGCTCAAAGCCCTCATTGAACTGCAGTTTCTGGACCTGAGCAACAACAGGCTCAAGAACGTTCCGGACACGTCGTTCCACTTCTTGTACAAACTGAAGACTTTGAATCTGCAGGACAATTATATTGATCATTTCTCGAAGGGGACTTTGCAGGTAAAATTAACGCTTTTATTGTAAGCCTAACTGTCTTTTTTAAACAGTGACTGCGACGCGGGAACTTTTTGCCATAAAACGTCCCGCTTTGTAGTCGCGTAGGTGTGCAAAGGGCCAAAGTAAAGCATGGGTTGTTTTCGCCGCGCTGCGCGACGCGGCCAAAGTGTAAAGATAATTTGAGAAACCAGTCCAGCCCTTCATGCGTGATATGATGGCCAATGAGATGAATAAAAAAAAACAAAAAAAAAATACTGTGCCTAAAGATTTTGTTCGGGCGGTCACCCATCCAAGTACTGGCGTCGCGCAAAGTTGCTTAACCTTGTTAGCGATTAAAATTGGCTTACCTGTCGTTTTTTCCGTTGCATCCGGTTTGAAATCACAACGATTCTAAAGAAATTTCGTTTCAAAAAAATATTCTTGTCTTTAAATGTTTAACAATAGATAAACATAGTATTTCGTTCAGTCTTTTCCGTATGCCCGACTGAACAATCCAACGCAGCGTTTTCCAAAAGAAGTATTTCTCTGATTGAATACTACTCATTGAATGTTCTTGTGCATATCTAGTATTTCTCCGAGCTTAGCCCTCGATAGATCAATAAGCTACCCTTAACCATAAATAAATAAATGTTTCCGGACATCCACACAACAACATCTAACCCCGTGGAAAGCTGTAGACTTGCGTTACTGGTACTACGCATCTGATATATGTATAATATAATAATGAAAATGCCATTTAATTTTCAGGGTGACATCCACACCCAACTACAAAGCATATGGCTCTCCCAGAACCTCATGCATCAGATAGTGCAGCACACATTCGTGGATCTAAAGGAGCTACAAGAGATCCTCATAGAAGACAATCTAATTGAGATTATACATCGCAGAGCGTTCACTAGTTTGGACAACTTGAATGTTATCCGGCTGAAGGGAAATCGCCTTCAGGAGATCAGTGAGGAAGCCTTCCAGAATATTCCGGCTTTGAAAGAGTGAGTTTTAATGTGTAAATAATATTTTCAGCTTTTGCTACGTTTTTTAAGATTGACGATCACGCTGGATTCTGCTTTAAGCGTGCTGGGATTTTATGGAGGATGATTAAAAGACTTCCCGCAGTAGTAAACCTATGTTACAAATACAACTGTATGTATCATACTCGTATTTGTAATGGATGAAATATATAAATTACTACCCGTGGCCGGCGTGAATATCCAGAGTAAAATGTTTGTAGAATGGCTTATCGTAAATTCCAAATAGTACTTCATAACGGAATGAAAAGCTTATATCCTTCTCCGTATTTTCAACTAAATATATCCAAATTTCAAGAATATTGATTGAGTACATAAAGTTTCATGGGAAACTTACTTTCTAATTGATAATATAAGGTTAATGGTCTCCAACGTTAATTATTATGACTATTTTTAAGACATACTTAGTAAAAGATTGAGACTAATATAAGAATAAGACACATTTATTTTGGACCACAGTAAAAATAAATACATACATAATTAATTAAACAAAGGAACCTACAATATAAACAAACACAGATAGGTACTTAAATTATATATTCATTTTATTAAAAAAAAACTTAAAATAAAACCTTTGGTTCGAAAAAGGGCGTCACTCACTATTTGCTATAACCACTTATGAAGGTTGTAATAGCTCTGGTCTTCCCGACGCCGTCCACAACCTTCATTTAAATTGTTTCCATACAAAGGTTGTCAGGAAGAAATTGCTTTAAGCAATAAGACCGCCCATTACGCATGCTAGGTTTAATTTTAGTATTAATAATTTTGTATTTTTGTATAACATATGGTGTGTGTAATAAAGAATTTTCTATTATATTCTATTCTTCCGTGACCAAATCTTCCGATATGACCTCTACATATTATAATAATTACTTTTAAATGTTATAATTTCTATTTATACACAATAAAACATTATATTTAACAGATTGGACATATCCTTCAATCAACTAGACACATTCAAGTTCTCAATCTTCGACCAAGTGGGCTCAGCGACCGCGCTCAAAGTGAACGCGTCTTACAACAGAATCTTTACTCTGACTGATTCCAACGCGCCGAGTTTCTTCTCTTCGAACTTCTATCCACCGCCTAAGGCTCAAAGTAAGAGACTTCATTTATATAACGTTCAGTATATAATCTTCGTAGTCTTTAAGTAGGTATCTAGTCATAGCATGAAAATATAGAGATTATAAATTAATAGATATAAAATGTTATTCAGTTGCGGTATTTTGATTATAGGTAAAAGTTAGATGTACCTTTTTACTATTTTCTCACTAAAATTTTTACTTGTGTATCTTATTTATATTTTTTTCTTAAAAATATTAAGGGTTAAAATGTATATTGAGCGCAGTAAGTTTTGACACAAGCTTCATACATAAGCTATTTTATGATATATTTTTATTAAAGTGTAGAATCATAAATCTTAAAAGTTAAATATGATTACAAATTCTTAATAAACAATCAAAATTTAAGCATGTGTCAAATGTGAACCTTACTTAGAATTTGATATACTTTGCCTATTATTTATAAAGCATGGCTTTATATTTAGACTTATATCTCATTTTTATTTTAATAGTTTCTAAAGCACCTACGATACCAATCCCGAATCAGAATATTCGGCCCGGAAGTGTTCAAGGTGATTTGTGTATTAGTGGTGTTGCTTGAGAGCTTAATGTTTAGCGTTTTATCAAAGACCAACGAAAATATCTCACAATACTGGCCACCGCCAGTAAATTCGCAGTTAGAGGCGCTTGTCTAGTCTTGTCGCTACTATGTGATAGGTCCGAAATGTCAAATGCCATTCTCTCGATGGTTACGCGAGTTTATTTCTAAATGAGAATTTGTGATGTGTAATTTGTGGCTACCTGGGGATCTCACTCTGCAGTGGCGCCCTCAGATGCGCAAATGACATTGTCAATAAACATGTCACTATAATGTTGGTTTCGGAATTTAGTAGATTTTGATACAGTAGTTTGTCTTTGATCAAAACATTTTTGTAGTAATAATGTATCATCTGTGTTGTGTTGTTGTTAGCATTTTTTGTTTTGTGTGTTTTCTAGATTTCTACGATATGCTGGCTTACTCTTCCAATCGCTACGATCCGGAGAACCGGAATCCTAATTACCGCTCAAATCCGGAATACCCGTCCGATCCTAATTACCGAGATCCTGAATACCGGTATAATAATAATTACCGATCCAACGATTACCTGGCTTCTAATTACCGTGCGAATCCTGATTATCATTACAACCCTGACTCTCCGAAAACTCCGATATACAGCTTGAATCCTGATTACCGTTCGAATCCTGATTACCGCTCGAATCCGGATCACCGGTCGAATCCGGATTATCGGTCGAACTCTGATTACCGGTCCAATCCAGATTACCGGTCGTACGATCCTAACCCAAGTTATCGCACAAGTACAGACTATTCCCGATCCGATCACAAATTATCTGGCCCTGGCCGTAAGTACATAAATCATAAAAACACCTAATTAAAATGACTAACAGATAATATAAATATTAAATCCACAATAATTGAAGAATACATCAGATTACACTTGTTACTAATTAAATAAGGACTAAGGGCCGGGTTCTCCAACGTTAGGATAAAGTTAACAAACCAATAAACTATACTATACGGCAGATTTAAGTTGTCTGAGGTCTCACTTCAATGCCAACCCTTTATTCATTTTGTAATTTTTTTACGAATGATGGATAAATGACCCTTTCTAACAATGAATCATTAATTTCTCCCAGATTTATAGATTCCATTACTTATCAGCTCATACTACATAACAGCTCATACATAATAATGAAACTAAGGTGATTTTTCTAATGATTCCATTTTCATCGACATATCCTAATTTCCCACATATCTAATTCCTAACCTGCTCATTTTTAACTCAACGTGATTTGAATGAATTTCAACTTTTCTGTAATTTCTTATTCAATGAACGTTTTTCGTTATTATGTTTCATAAGGTGGCTTTTGTAAATATTAAAGACGTATTAATAGCGCAAATCAATGATTAAAGTGGAAAAATCCAGAGGTGCGTGGCGCGGGGTTTGCACTCACGACCTTCGGAATGAAAGTCGAGGGTTCCCCTTTCTTAGCCAACACAGTTTCTTACGAAAAACATTCGTTGTTGAAAATAAACATGCAAAACATTTCATCTCATTCTTTTATTATTTGATTGCTTTTATTTTTCTTTCTATGTTGATAGCATCTAACTCTACTAACACTGGCAAGCCTCAGCTTTCGAATTGGGTTGGAGATGCACGTCCTATTGTTCAAGGTGTGACATACTTTTAGTGATTGCTGTAGTGTAATTTGACCTTTACTCATAAGACCAATAAGGTTTTCAAAACAGCCTCAGTGGCGTGGTGGGCGAAGGTCCGCTTGCGATGCAACAGGGTTTGATTCCCGCTGAGGTAAAGGCTAAGTAAATAAACAAATCAATAAAACACAAGCATATAGATTACCACAGGGCTCAATATTGGTGTCTGGATGTCCAGCAATATTTATTTATTTATTTAAATTGTTTAAGTACTTTTGAGTTTCTATATGACATAAATACGAAACTATGAGTAAAGATGAAATCCTTATTTGCATCATCGTTAGATATTAAATATCTTTTAGCTAGTTGTGTTTAATTGTTAGCTTACAGAAGATTAAGTTGTATGGTTTATTGAAACTTTAAAAGGAAAATTTGGTAATGAAACCGATATGATAACTTAAGTTTTTTTACGCTAATGTTACATACATTTCGATTTTATTCATTTCATTATATTCTAAATATTACGGCGATTTTGCATAAAAAAATATTCAAATCTCAGGCGATAACGAAATCAATGTTTAAAATTAGGTTAGTAATCCCTGTTCTGTCCCAATATTACCCTTCTTTTACATTTTAAGATGTAATTTTATTAACATGTTATTATATATTTTCAGGTCTTGGAACGGTGTCAGTGAATATTAGAGTGTTGGATTTCTCTCACAATAATATTACATACATAGCTCCTTATTACTTCAGGTAAAACATTCGATATATCCCCTATAACAATGGTTGGGCAATGTAAAATTAAGTATTTTTAGATAAGTAAAAATATAGTTAATCCACACTGTACCGAACGCTGTAGACTTTAGTACACGGAACAACCTTTATTTATTACTTTTTTTATTTAATACTTTTCTAATAGCAATTAAGCTCAAAAGAACTAATCAAACGCCTCATAATAGAGTTTGCCGAATTTGGCATCGCACCATTTTTATCTTATCTCAATATTATATAAATCTCGTGTCACAATGTTTGTCTTCAATGGACTCCTAAACCACTTAACTGATTATAATAAAATTCGCACACCATGTGCAGTTCGATCCAACTTGAGAGATAGGATAGTTTAAATATCAAATAAAAGTCGCAATTTTAATTTATTGCTAATTATTTGTCTGTTATTGTGTATATTGAGTAGGTCTGAGAATCGGCCAACATCTATTTTTCATTTTGCAAAACAACGTTTGCTGGGGTCAGCTAGTAATATTATAATTTTTTCAGGCATGCTGATTTAACTCTGTCGGAGCTGCATCTATCTCACAACTTGTTGAGGAACATAACCCGCGAAGTTTTCGGCTCCATGATCATGTTGCAACTGCTGGACTTGTCGCACAACTACATCTTCGATATGGAGTATGACTGCTTTAAGAAAGTCAAGAATTTACAGGTATGTAATAAAAAATACATTTTGAATAAAATTCGAAGAAATAAACTTCTGGCAGATATCGGCTTAAGTTTGTCGGAGAGATGATCTTCAGTTTTTCAACTGAACGCGGCTTAATACGCCGTGCATTTGTGCCTATAATACCAAGTCTATCCTTCGATCAAATTTATGGACGTGCTATGCTAGGTAAAAGTTCTAAGATGGCGAGCATGCCATCTTAGAACTTTTACCTCTCTAAGCACAGCTATGCCCAAACCATAATTTCAATCTTGGTAGTAATTTTCAAAAAGCTGATTCACTCCTGCACCACCAAATTTTGATGATACTCAATGTTATTTAAGATCTTCATATCTTCATAATTATAATGACACAAAATAAAGTGACATTAAGAGTTAATTACTATAATATGTATGTAGGTATTTATAAATCTGTGTAAACGCCACTGCTCTCTCTTATTATCAAATTTCTGATCCATCCAAAGGTTGCCTGGAAGAGATCGCTATTAGTGATAAGGTCGCCCATTGTGTCACTGTATTAACTCCTTGACCCTCACAGGTCAGGTAAGCTCCTATGTATGTTCCTATATTGTGGTGTTACAATAAAGAATTTTTGTATTGTATTGTAGGTACTTCAATATTTTTATCTCTAACTAGTGGCCCGCCCCGGCTTCGCACGGGTATTTATTATTCTATTTTTTTCCCGGCTATTATTCTATTTTTTCTCGCCTTTTAAACTTTCCCTAGACCTCCAAAAACATTTCAAGACTATGATAAGATAAATCCGTTCCGCCGTTCTCGAGTTTTAATCAGACTAACGAACAGCAATTCATTTTTATTTACATAGATGAATGTATGTTTTAAGCTAAGGGGGGTTGTAATATTCCAGATAATAGACCTGTCCCACAACTACTTGCTGGAGATGCCCCACGAGCTGTTCCGCGAGATGCACACCCTCACCTCCGTGGACCTGTCCCACAACCGCATCAGGAATCTACCCGATAACTTCTTCTATTCGCCTCTTTTGGAACGGTAGGTAGAATTATCAAGAACAATCCGGTAATACTTAAAACCAATTTTAGAGTAGGAACTTGATAAATATAATAAATTGCTATTTATGGCACTGCCTTCCTGATTCCCTGATACCTGAAACTTTAGTATCTTCAAGTCAAGTGAATAATGTACCTTACACCAACTTAATGTACTTAATGGACCACATCGACGCCTACCATTCGGTGAGATTTTGGACAAACAAAGATCTAGCGTTCATAAAAAAACTGATACTTAAATTTTATATTTTGGAGCAGGAGAGTTTTATTTTTCTCTTAACTTATAATATTACCTATATATACTTTTCTAACACGGTCAAAATACAATGGCTATTAATTATAATTTATTCTAATAAATAGTGTTATTTATTTTATATTTATACATCATATTATAATAAACAAGTGATATTTTAAATATAATTTAGGTCATATGTCGTCCCTGTTGTCGGTAGATAGTTCGTAAACTATAGGCAAAATTCAGTTTTATGGCGAACTAGTGACGCTTACAATAAGCTATGCAGGCATCCTGATCCATCCATTGCTGGATTGGATCTGTTTACTTCGGGAGTCAACTCGATCAGGCAGCGACTAGCTAATAGTTATTTTATTGATAGTATATAGGTAGTTTTATAGGTTTTTGTTTGTAATGTTCATTGTGTCCATCTAGGTGTGTTCACTTTTTAATGTTAAATATGTGACCATCCGTGAAGATCTGTAATTAGCTTTCTGTTACTACTAGGTTAGTTAAGTGATAATCTTGGCTGTTGATTTTCCTTGCAAATAAATATATATTTTTATTTTTCCTTTTATGATATTAATAGTCAACTCACGAAATTTACTGGGTTAGTCATAAAATTAAATCACCAGACACCAAATAAGCAACTTGTTACACATCTACAACCCCGTTCACAGATTGGATCTTTCTAACAACGCATTCTCCGGTATACCGATCAACTCTCTCTCGCCCGCCGCAGCCGCTAACCTCGTTGAGTTGGACCTCAGTGGGAACAATATCCCGGCCGTCTCTATGTCGGACCTCGTCCATAAATTCAGGGTAAGTCTTTTTTAAAACAACAAAGAGTTCAGTAATGCTTGTTCGTCAGACCCGATGTCGGAGCTTTTTAGATGTCTTTGTTTAATAATAGATTCCACTTTTTTATACTATTAGGTAAAGTACTTAATGATTAATCTATAAACAAGTACTGATGATTATTAAAAAACCCTGCTAAATGTACATAGTTGAAAAAGCATTGCAATTGTTATATACAGCATAAAATTACTGCTAAAAGGTAAATGTGTACATTTATAAATATTTAAACGAGTGTTTTAATTTTATTCCTAAAACAAAACGAGCTAATAAGAATGATAATTTAGGATATTTTCTTTTGTTTTATGTTCCAGTGGAAAAATATATATGGGTCGGATTGCATTGGTTAGATATATGCTAGAAATATATTGTACAGGTGTAGAGCTTGAAATAATAACAATTTAGTTTGAAAATAACAGCAAAAGTTCATAATGTATAATAATCTTACAGTACTTACTTATTAATTATTATTACTTACTTACTGTAATTTGGTTATACATTAAAATTTTTCGCTTTGTGTTATATATACTAACCGCACTGTGTGATTGAAATGTTATCATGTTTTTGGAATGACGTTAAATATCACACGGTTTTTGAGTATTTTTGGCATAGGCTCATAAAATTATTGGCTTAAAAATCAACAAGATTCTTAATTATATAAATATATAAAAAGAAACCGTATTTTAGAGCAGTGAACTTACTGCTACCTGAAAGAACGATATGGTTGAAAGGATGATTCCTCGTACTACCATGAAATGAACAAAACCTATTTACTTTATGCCTATTTATCATGAAAAAAAATCGACAAAAGACCCATAACAAAAATGTGGTGGATATGTGAATATACGCTGACGTCAGAGCTATATATATTTACATATAACTATTTATCTCTCGATGCTCTATTATAAACAATCGGATTGATCAAACCACTATGCCAATAAATATAACTCTGCCTTATCGAAATTCTTCACAATTTAAAACTATAATTCCAAAAGCACGTTACCGTTTCACGTAAGCTAAATGCACGTTTGCACAACAGAGCGACGGAGATTGGCACGAGGAGCCGGATTACAGCGAATCCTACAGCTATTATACAGCTATGAAGGACCAGACTAAGGTCTTCAGTCACAAGAAGCAGTACCCTCAGAACATACTCTTCAAGGTGGGTGATGCACGGTGCACGTATCATTGCTGCTTTCGCACTAGAACCTATCGTTTAAATACCTTAGAAAAAGTACTGTTGGCATTGACCTCAAATTTTACAATTTAATTAACATTTTATGATGTACCGCTACTCTTTATACATATAATAATCACAATCGCTCCATCGGCTCCGTCCGTGTTATTCGGATTCCGGTGTTATGAAAACCGGAGTTTGGAAACAGGTTTCCTTATAGGCTCTTTTTATACACATACACTTATAAAGTATTTTTTAATACTTCTATGTACTTAACTGGTTTTATAGCCACCTAGGGAACTAAGATCTGGATTTCAATATGAAAAACGGTATATTTCCTTTGTGAATCCCTACAATTGATGAAACAACAAAAGTCAAAAGAATTAACGGATTAACATTTATTATTATTGCAATTATCTTTTGCTCTTACCAAAAGAGATCACAATACTATCAAATACTTTGTCTAGGGTGTTTGACGTATCATGACATGTTTTATAAGTGGAATTAAGTACTTAAGATGTATTTTAGCAGCATGTGCTTAAATATTTAATTTATTGTAAAAAATATGTTTTTTTCAGTACTTTATAGTACGTAAAAGGCACTCACTTGTCATCAATACGCAATTTCTTTCAAACTGTGTAAAATCAATCTAGTTCTATTTTATTTACTATCATCAATTTAATTTATCACATTCCACCATGCGAGATTATATTCATATTTTGCATACAGATAAATCACTCATTTTCGATCAATATCAGATATCACGTATTTAACTTAGAAAACTTTAGATGAAATCATATTAGTACTTCTGTGAGTGTTGTATTTATAATATTGTGTCACACGGATTACATCGTATATTACGGATACTGTATTTTTTTAATAAAAGAGTTTGAGCTCTTTCTACCGTTATAAGTTTAGGGCCTGTTTAAATGGTTAAAATATAGAGATGTCGTGTCTCATGACTAGTTAGTGACTGACTGACTGGATTGATATTTCGTCTGCAAAAGCGGGCGATACGAGCTATCGTTAAGATCCCTCAAGACGTGTCTGCAAAGCCTTACTTCAAAGAACTGAGAATCCTCACGCTTCCTTAAATTCTGATTTTCCAGGTAGCGGTTTATGTAAGGTGTAACCGTGTGTGCGGGTGTGATACAAAACCCGCAGAGCTAATAAAATTACCACACTGTCTCGAAATCTTGTAAAATCGGGTAAACTAACTAGCATAATGGGCCCGGTGGTGTACAACCACCTACCTGATGAGATAGTGACATCAGACACCCTTACCTCCTTTAAGAGTAAATTGAAACACTGGCTCACTGACAACAGCTTCTATTCATATGAGGAATTCCTAGCATATAAATAGTAAACCTATGTGTAAAATAGTTAACTATTAACTAGGTACTGACAATATTATTTTTTATGAATATTATTTTTTATGAATTTTTGACTTATTATTTAATTTTATATTGACTTTAAAGATTAAAGTATTTGTTAATTGTTGTTGTGTTGTTATTAATTTATGAAACAATCGTTATTCATGTAACAGTATATAGTATAGTTTCTACGAAAGTAGAACTTATATACAAATGTAATTGACGTGTAAATCTTGTATAATACGAAATAAATGATTTTATGATTTTTTATTTTATTTTAGACATTGAATAATTTGCGTGCAGACGGTGAAATAGAGCTTTAGTCTATCATCATATGAGTCATTCATGACTCATGAGTCTATCAATCTTATCTAATTATCGTTACTATTATTATTATTATTATGAGCCGGTATCATCCCACTGCTGGGCAAAGGCCTCCCCCCATTCTCTCCAGGCATCTCTTTCTATAGCAACCGTCGTCCAGTCGGCTAGAAATCGGTCCAATTCGTTCCGCCATCTTTGTTTTATATCGTTACTATAATTAATCTAATTAAATCTTCTATACCGAAAATCTCTTTCAAAAGTACTTAAAACATACCATACACAGAATATCATTTACACATTTATATTCTCATTAATTTCACACAATATATTCGAATTTATACATTTTTTTAAATAGATTTTGTTACTTTGGGTTCCAGTCTTTAGCATGGTTAGACCTCTCGCACAACCACCTAGTCCGGATCGACAGTGGAGCGTTCGCCGCCCTGCCGCGCCTGCGTTGGCTGGACCTCGGCAATACGCTGCTCTTCAGCAACGGACTCGGCGATAGGACCTATAAAGTCTTCAAGGGATTGGAGAGGAAGCTGTCGCATCTCAGTCTAAAGAATATCAGCTTGACTTCGGTGAGATGCAATGATAAGATGTATTTCCTGACTTAACGTATAAGGAAATATACAAGAGCCTATCCTATGGGCGTACTAAATAAATAATAATAATAATCAAAAGTATTTATTTCAAAAGAAGGGTTTACAGTAGTTCTTAAATAAAAGGAGGACATTAATTAACTATTTACATAAAATAATTACACCGTAAAACTTCCAAGGTCAGATTCCACGACTCCTCGCTCTAACTAAGTAAAAAACTTGTACTAAGATGCGAGGGCTCATACCTTCAGCCCTTACAAAAATATAATCTTATTTTTTTAATACATTATGATACTTAAAAGACACTCGAATTAATTACCAAAGATCACAGATCGTACAAGATCTGGTCCCAGACGAGAATCACAACCTCAGTCCAAAACTTAACCTTTTTTGCAGGCGCAGATGCGCCAATGCAAAGCCAAAAACAAAACCTGTAGAATGTTATTAAGCTTCAGTCTGTGTCTCTAAATGTAAAGAACAACTGTTTTACATGACACTCTCCATATTCAGTTTGATTTTAATTATAAAATTGTGATAAAAAAACTGACCTACATGATATTTTTCAGCTACCACCGATGACGCTACCCAAACTGAAGAGCTTGGATCTATCATACAACAACCTACCCTCAATCCCGCCAGACACGACGGCTAACATCACCCGGCTGAGGGTTTTGGACCTGTCTTACAACGATCTCACCACGGTTCCTGTGGTAAGTTAAGCAAGGGACCTTTTTAATGATCGGCAAACAACTAATGGCTATTCCCTCTGATCAAGTTTTTAAGAATGTCTAAACATTCTAAAAAACTTGTAGCAAACTTGCTAATAGAGAAATTATCTCTGAAAAGCTAGACGTCGTTGTCTGCTGTCCAAATTCCACAGAACTCGAAGATTAAAGGGTTTAATGTGTGTCTTGTGTATTAAAGGGTTTATCGTGGGCTGCCGTGGCCGCTCCCTGTTTGTAATCTGAGGTATAAAACCGTATACTTGTTGAAATAATTCCATGCACAAAACTATGAGTGAATAGTGGGTCACATGGCAGTTAGGAGGACGATATTATTCTACTTCTTATACATTGGGATTGTGGAACAGCCCGTGACGAGTAGTGCAAAAATAGTGTTGCCTTAAATTAGAACACCGACACAATTTTTGCACAGTTCTCTCATTAGAGAAGGCATTTACCTAGCAGAGAGTTTAAACAGGTTGCGACCAAAAATACCTGTTATTTGCAAATTTAGTATTGCAAATAACGTCAACGTGCTAATTACGTTTTATTTCCTTAAACTTTGCTTTTCCCTGATAATTATTAGTTGAAATGCTTGCCGTATTATGGTAATAATACCATCAATCAAATTTTATCGTAATAAGAGATTTATGAGACGATTTTTAGCGAAAAGGCCGTCCATTGTACCACTTGTTTAGTTTACTGTTTTACGTGTTTATGTTACTTTTTGTACAATAAAGCGTTTTTGTATTGTATTGTAATTAACAAATATTGTTTGTAACAGGCAACACATTCCCTGAGCGACCTACGTTGGCTGTCCCTGTCTGGTAACCCGATCTCCGCCTTGATGAACACAAGTCTCTATGGAGTGTCACCGCGGCTTGAGTATTTGGACGTTACTAATCTGTATCTGAGAATATTTGAGGTAATTATATATCATACTGATACCTTAAGTCATTCCTCACACTTGGTTATAAGATTTGACGTGGAGGGGTTAATTTGAATACGAAATTTTCGTGAAATTTAATGTCTGATTTTTTTTTAATTAGACAATGGTTAAAATGTACAGCTATTACGCTTAGTCACATGTGACAAAGCGAGAAAGCTATTTAAATAACCAACCATTCACATGTATTATTGTCATAACCTACCATTGCTTAGTTTACTCGGATTTCATGAAATAAGCCTTTAACTTTAATTTGTTATTTTATTTTAGAGCTTTGAGTAACTCATAAACGGGCGATTAGCTGTGGGTGAACTAATTGCTTGATTATAAAACGTATCTTAACAAAAGCTTATGGGGTGCAAAACACTTTAAATCTTAGGTATCGTTTAGATTTCAGGATAGATCAGTGTGTGTTAAATCGCAACACATCCCAATAGCAAATAAACAATAATAATTGTCACGTATTATAACAATACACTTTCTAGTTCTTACTTTACAATTATATTTTTCAGTACGGAGTATTCAGCAAGATGTACGCGCTACGCACTCTAAAGCTCGGCTCCCACTCCTACATACGAGACTTCAACGTGCCTAGAATGCTGCACCACAACGCGGCGCTGAAGAAAATCCTCATAGAGGTGGACGACGGCGGGGTGGAGTTCGGCAAGGAGATGTACGGGGCGCTGCCGTACAAGCTGAACAATATCACGATCACCGGACGCCCGCTGAGATATCTGAACCAGTATTTGCTTAGTGTGAGTATACATTAATACTGTGATATTTAATCAGGACTAGAACCATTCAAAATATATTGCCATGCCATGCAAGCTTAATGACGCTAATTACACGAACTAAACACAGTGTTATCATTACTGCCATTGAATCAATAGGTGTCGTATTGGGGATTTGGTGGTATATTTTGGGGTTAAATGTTTATTTTATCTTGTATCTCGACTCATAAGAATATATTTATCATACTAAACGGCCCTGCGGGCCCGGCAGGCTTCCAAAACTCAATAATTTAAGAACCTATAATAAGTTTAGTTTATCAAAATGGTCTTAGTACAGTTTATTTCCGGCAAGGCTTTTTATCCGATTGCTAAACGAGGAGGGTATTGTTTTACGAGTGATGTAAGTTCCTCCTGCCTCCTGTAGTCTAAACGGCTTGATTGATTCGGGTAAATTAGATTTGTCTTGATCACGGTAGTGTCATCGGATACATTTTTATCCCGAAAGTCCTACGGGATGCAGCTTATATTTTTTCTTTAATTACTTTGTATTATAATAAAAACTGTCAAGTAGTCTAATGAGACTACTCGACAGTTTTTATTATAATACAAAGATGTCATTTTCTTATTATATATTTATTTACAGGGTGTTCAATCAAAATCTCTCAGACTGACCATCTACAACACATCTGTGGAAGAAGTCGCGAGCGAAGTGTTTTGGAGACCAGGCCGCCTCAAGAACCTGACCCTGGACGTGCGAGGGAACCACGTCACCCGCGTGCCCAACCCGGGGCAGAAGGAGTGGCCCGGGGTGCCCAATAACGTGTTCCTGCAGGACATATTAGTGGCTGGCAATCCACTAGCCTGTGACTGTGGAATTGGGCAAGTTTTATGGAATATTATTAGTAGTGGTATTGGCAAACCCCCTTTTAATATAATCTCTGTCTATGTGCAGAAGAGGGCGACATGCGGAGGACAAACGTATATTTTCTTAGAGTCATTACAGAATAATAGCTCGGATGCCCCGAGACCACCTAAGATGCATAATTGTGCTATGATTCTCGCCTTCTGTCTCTAACATTATTCTGAATAGGTACCGCCCATGTAATTACTCATTCCGAGTTTCGCCGAGTCTTTACTCCGAGAATGTCAGCTATTCCTGAATATTTGTATCATGTATCATATATTAATTTTCGCATTTTTGCAGATGGATTGAAGCGTGGGACAGAAAGAGACGACAGTACCTGTGCAGTAGCCCATCCAAGTGTATATCGACTAGAGACGACTCTAGGTTCGCCACCTGCCCCACTTGGTATAATAGGACATTGACCGATGTAAGTAGGTCCTCTTAACATGCATATATAGGCCTGAAATTTGGTCGCACTTGATTTATTTGGAAACAGTCTGCATGACTATTAACCTACAGTTTAAACCAAGACATCTGTCTATCTCGTTGGTAAATCTTATGTCAGTAGACTCCAATGTAGAAAGTTTCGTCTTCCAGACAGAAAAAAATTACATTACATAGAAATAGTCGAGGGTAAATGTCTAGCTGACCCAGCAAACATTTTTTTGTCATAAACATTAAATTGAGAAAAATATGACACTAAATTTGAAGTTGCACTGTTGCTTTTTTTCATTACTACGTTCTACTGACAATAAAATCATTAAATCGGTCGTTTACGCGTAATGCCGTGATCAAGGAAAAAAGGCATCCATTTTTAATTATAGTATAATTATATATATATAAAGAGTAACAAACATCCATACAAACAAACTTTCGCCTTTATAATAGTAGTAGGATTACGTTACACTAATCATGGCTAATTTATTTTCAATACCCACAGGTAATAAAACTGGACCTTGACTGCGACTGGAGTAAAGGTTTCCTCCAGTCCTCGAACACGTACATCATCCTGGGCACCACCCTGCTCATGATGCTCTGGTTCTGAGCTCTGTTCTGGTTATTTGGAGTCTACGAGGAGTACCACCGAATACTGGCCAGGATATATGGAGTTTAGACGCCGTGACACACAAAAACTTTAACAAATTACATGAAATACATCAAATATGTGAAATACAAACGAAAAATACTAAACATTGTCACATGGAATAAGAAAACAAATGAGATTATAACTGATTATAATGCATGAAAAAAAAACATGGATTATGCTGCCTTAATTTACCGTTATGTGCAATTAAGATGATATTTTGAGTATTATCAAGTTATTATATGAATTGCAACGAAGTACCAAAGACAGAACCATGCAATATAATACAATTAATAACGGAGTAGTGAACGGATTTTTTAAATAATTACTGATAGTTGATTCGATTTAGAAATGTAGCTCGATTTTACTATTCTTCTACTTCTGTTCACTAAAGTTGAACTCATAGATTGAGAAATAATTCAATAACAACTAATGATTTATTTATAAAATAATGCAAATCGAAGAAATGCATGAAGAATTCTGAAGATTATTATTATTAGACACATTTAAAGCTGTTAAATAGTATACTTCGGTGTAAATAATTAAAATAGTGACTCATTGAGTGAGATTTCTGTACCTGTCAGTGGCCTATCTTCATATCCTGTTAGCCGAATAGTGTAAGTGACATTTTGTACGGACGCCGGGTGACGTGATGACCTGCGATGTGATGATAACATAGTGTGATCTCAATAGATTGAATCTTGAGGGACATTGATTCCACAGTAACCAGTTTGTTACTTTATGTAGCTTAAGGATTTTTAAAGGCTAAGGCGGCAGCTTTTAAACTGATAATCAGGGGAAAAGAGTGTTTGGAGAAACTCTAAGGCCACATTTTTTTCAAGTTACCAAGTATACCAATCGTACGTTGAAATGTTTTCGTGTAAACTTCAACAAGTGCTTTTATGTGCATTTGTATGTTATAAAGGTTTATGTAGATCAGCTTGTTACCAATATGAGTTTTGTTTAAAGTTGGATCGCCGAGCAGAAAGAATTTCGTCCATTGACCTTTTGCTATCTATTAAACGTTGTTTCGGCGTTGTTTCCCCTTACAAAATGTTCAGACGAGCGAGATGGCAATATAAAAATTTAAATGACAAAAACAGAAAAATATAAATACCTACAGGTCGATTCAGATTCAGTACATTGTACCATTGTACATTCAAGTAAAAAAAATACCTTATAAGCACAGGGACATACTTTCTACTTCTCGAACAGACTTTTACTTAATATAAATTGCATAATGTGTAAAATTAGATAACCAAGTCTAAATAATGTCACACAGCATTTATGCTAAGGAGACAAAAGCAATGATTATGGTCGAAGTAGACTGCATTCTTTCGAGATATGTGTTCGTCCAGTAGATATATTTATTTATAGATATATTCGTTTTTAAATATGTAGGCTTAAGGGAAAATGTGCTGGTGTCTTATCGACACAGAATAAGGAATGAGATACTTTATACTCAGTAACATTTGAATTGAGATCCATATGATTTGATACTTGTGATTAAAATTAGCATACAATGTATAAAAATGAAAGGTTTGGGTGGTGTTGGTACCAAGATATGCTTTCTTAAGAAAAGGTACTTTTAATGTTCGTTTACGCTGGTCGAGTTTTTGTTTTAAGTAATAGTGTTTGGCTTATATTAAGACCGGTGCTAAACGATTATTCCTTATTATCGGTATATTTAATCAGATTATCTCATTCATATAAATTGTCTTGACGTTTCGTATTTAAAAATATTCTGTACAAAACCAACATCTTCTAGGTGTATTTACTCGTCTTTACAATAGACTTCTAAAGTATTATTTTCAATGTTTAGCTGTTAAAATTATATCGAGTTAACATGTATCATATTTTATTATGCTCGTGTAGTTTTTTGTATTACAGAGCATGCTGTAAATAAATATTTTAAATTAGGATTTCATCGACTGAATTTAATGGTTTGGATGGAGTTAAAAAGGGTGGTTATAAAAGCAGATGTAATCATCATAATGAGCTATTGAACCAACCTTTAACTAAGGTATTGTAATGTCCAAGTGGCTTTTGTGCTTTTGATATGATTTTTTTGTAAAATTTTTATTGTTGTTTTTTTGCACGCTAGAAATAATTTAAAGAAAAATATGTATGGTGTTTTCAATATGGGTGCTTTTATTTGAAAACTGGTGATCGTTACCAAATATTAAGATTCAATGATAGTATGAAAAGACCAGTTTATTAAATTGACTAAGTTTAGCACGTTTGCATGAGTTCTTTCACTTGAATACCTCTTGTGCGGTCCAGAGATAGTTGTCAGGCCTAATGTTCACTTTTGTTTTCAATGCCATGTACTCCATAATAACCTTTTCCTTCTGATGTTAATTTACTCTAAATCGTTATTTTTGCTTCTGGTATTGAAAACAAAGGAGGTGTCGTAACAATGAATATATTTTGTGATATGTATTAATGTAATCCTTCTATTTTTGATATTGCCTACTATGAATACTGCTACTAAACTGGAATTGTACCTACCTATGTCTTAATTCTTCATTCTAGGTTTACGCGAGGTTATAATTACAGTATATATTTCGACCAAGATATGTTGTGGTATTTTAATTCAGGTGTTACCTATCACTAAATTCTCACTAAAACATCATTAAGCACTGGACTCGAATACTCTCCTCGCGTAAACCAGCCCTAGCTTAACATGGACTTTAACAAATCCATTGTGGTTTTTCGACCAAGTCTTTTGACTAAAAAATTAAAATAGATGCGGTTCAAGTATTGATTGTTTGTTTGTTAATTTATTGTACCGAGTATTGTTAACAACTGTCATGCCTCAATGGGTTTGCTAGAAGCTAGAGCCGATTTCATTGTCAATTGTAATAAGCGAACTACCTACTATAATAGTGTATCAAATACCAAAATAAATTAAAGCTTTGTAAATTTCTCTAAAGTTCAAAATGTAGTATACCTACCTTCTTATTATTGTAGCAATAGAATATGCAATTCATAGAAATGTTTTACCTAAATAAAAGGCTTAGCCTTAGATTTAAATCCTCTTCATTTTAACTTTAACTTACGGCCTTAAAAAGTTATTAAATTTTATTAGATTGTCCTATAAAAACTAAAAAGTGATATGCTAAAGTTTTGATAGCATATGTTTGTGTTACGCAAAAAGGCTTGTTGAAAAAAATAAAAAATAAAATGTTTTAAACTGTGCAAGTCTGTACAAGGTCCCATTGTGATGTAGGTAGTGCCAACATTGATGCTTTCTTTGGAGCTATTCATCAGTTAATATTTTTAAAATTTTGACCTTTGTGCTATTGAAATAGATTTACAGTTACTACGTAAAGCAGCCTCTGTTAGATAACAAAATAAATTATCACCACGGGTAACAAGGCTTTCAGGACGCCCGTGAGTTACCTAATTATTTACAATTGGTCACTAGTCACGCGATCTGGCAAGAGGGCTTTTGTTTAAACGTTAAGATTTTATTACCTTCTTTCACCATCTTCCGTAAAGTCCGAAGTAGCCAATCAGTGGGTATATTAGCGCTGTCTTGCTATTCTCATAATAGTCCGAGTGAGACAGCCTCTTGTTGGACATGGCACGAACATGGAAGAAGGTAGGTAGGTAGGCTTCGGCCGCGGCTTGTCACCACCCTCCGGGCTGGGCCAGTGCGTGAAGCGATTTTAACGTGTTTCGTAATGTGGGCCGGAGAAGCCATCTACCTTCTAGGTCTTCATGCCCCATCTTAGACCACATCGTCACTTTACATTAGGTGAGATTGTGGTGGACATGGCAACCTAAGTCGATTTTTTTATTTCAATAGCCCGAAGGTCTAAGTAGTTGATCGTGTAAATAAGATATTTATTTCTAAGGACACGTGACGAATGTTTTGAGTATTTTCAAATGAAATGGAAATTTTTGTCTTCACTATTTACTAAAATCTAAAAGATAGAGATACTTTATTAATATCAATAAGTAATCATTGAATTATTAGTGTATTGAAATAAATTATTGCTGAAAAACTATTTTTGTCTTTGACTTTTCCTCTTACTCAGTTGAGTTGAAAAAGGGTAGGTATTATTCTATTCGGTTTGTATAAGTTGTTTCAATTTTTAATTTCATGTTAAGAAGCCACGAAATAAAAAATTATTACGAATTTCAGATTTTTTTGTTAAAATTGGGTAACTTATTTAAGGGTTCTCAAAGTAGGTAGGACCTATGCTTTTAAAATAGACGCGCTCGACAGGTACATAATCAAATAATCATAATAATGTACTAATAATAAATGTAGATTATGATCATGGCGCTTGCAACAGCGTCAAAATATCGGAAAACCCAAAAACCGTCAAATCATCGTATGTGTTATAGGTACCCGTTTTCAGTCATAATATTGTTAAAAACCATGATAATTTAAAAAGTTATGATAAATGTATAGTTTAGGTAGGTATTCAATTTACACAGACGACTAATTATAGAGTCACGCCAAGCAAAACTTTATAACTAGGTAGGTAGGTATCTAATAATAATCATATATTTCTTGTTTCATGTGGTTACAATAAGGTCTTACATAAATGTTATTTCCAAACATCATCCCAGTTGGGACATTACAATAATCACTTAGGATTAACATTTATGAAAAGAAAGGTTTCTTAGAAATTATAATTATTACCTATTATATATTTCCTACTAGCGGAACGAATATGAGATAAAACAATATCTCATTTTTTTAAATAATTTTTTTAGCAACTAGAGAATTTTTTCTAAAATGACAGTTTATGCTTTAACGCTAACAGGCGTAGGTACCCGATGGAAGTGTAATTAGTAGGTACCTTTATGAACAAACTTTATGAGCTAAATACACTTATGTAATTAGAAAACATAAATATTCTAAAGGTAAGGTAATAAGTAGACAAGGAATCCTAAACGCAAAAACCACAAATAAAAATACCCTCTACCGAAACCTTATTCTCAGACTATTCCCAACAAAACGTAATATTTGCAGTTTGGTTTTCTATTGTACAAAAAAAAGATCCCTATTTACCGTGACCCTTATCAAACTGACATTTTCTTTCACTGAAATTAGGTAGGTAATAATTCCTTACTTAAATATGAATGGTGTTGGCGTCGTGCTCTCAAAGTACTTACCAAATTCTGCTAATGCCTAAACTGATCCAAAACTGTCAAAGGGCCAATGAAAATCAGTGGAAACTTGAGATATTGAATTCCATTTCTATTATCTGTACATTAACGAACGAAATGAAGGAATGTTTTTAATATCACGTTCTTTATGCAGTTCATCATAATTTTATCTGAAGGATGACCCAACACGTCCACTGATAAATATAATTCCTTCGTAGATTTGCTGTTATTTCAGTTGGAGCCGATCTGCATTCACCATCAACTCGTGTCGTATCGTATACCAATTCGTCTTCAACGAACTGATTGGCTTCTGGCTTTCCAAACTGATTCATCAAACAATATTTTCTCGAGTAAATCTAAATCATTAAGCTTTTTGAACTGCATAAAAATTATAAAATGTACCTACACTGAAACATTATGTTCTCAACAATCACCAAACTTTTGTTTAAAAAAGAAAGTAATATGCATCTGCACCATATTAACGCCACAGTTCTACTCTCACATCACTTAGTAAGACAATAACATCACGAGGGACAATCCAATTTCCCTCGCAGCGGGTGGGTTTCATCTGCCCTCACAATCGTCATTTTCCCTTTGTAGTTGAAAAGATGAAACATCAAGCCATTGGTCAAGTCAATTGAAACAAATAACACATTCATTCGTAAGACGACTACATCTGATTAAGTTAGTATAATATTTTCAGATAGATAACCATTGCTGTGAAATTGAAACGTTTAATTAGTCTTATTAAAGACTTTTAATGAATAACATAATATGATTTGTGGGGTTTGTGCAATCAAATAGTAAACATGTTTCTTTTTATATAGGTGCCTGTTAATTTGTTTTTGTTTTGCATAAGTTACTAAGTGAAGTGTTCTCAAAATCTTTATATATATAATTCTTCTGTGTGTGTGTATGTCACTGAACTTCTCTCAAACGACTGGACCGATTTTGATGAAATTTTTTGTGTGTGTTCAAGGGGATCTGGGAATGGTTTAGATTCACAATTTAGGAAAAAAAATTGAATAAAAACCCGTGCGAAGCCGGGGCGGGCCAATAGCCTAATATATAAAATTCTCGTGTCACAGTTTTCGTTGCCATACTCCTCCGAAACGGCTTGACCGATTCTTATGAAATTTTGTGAGCATATTGAGTAGGTCTGAGAATCGGCTGCTATCTATTTTTCATTTTGCAAAACAACGTTTGCTGGGCTCAGCTGGTCTAATATATAAAAATCTCGTGTCACAGTTTTCGTTGCCATACTCCTCCGAAACGGCTTGACCGATTCTCATGAAATTTTGTGAGCATATTGATTAGGTCTGATAATCGGCCAACATCTATTTTTCATTTTGCAAAACAACGTTTGCTGGGGTCAGCTTGTTATAAATGAAATAGTATAAAAATACTTATAAAACAGTGATCATTATAATTATTATAAATAGGTGTTAACAATCCATAACAGGAAGTAAGATTCTTTGTCATAATTATGAACGTTGAAAGAATCTCTAGGGCTCAATAACCAAGTTTGTGACGCAATCTGGCCTAGAAAAATGCAATTTCCTGCCATTCGAGATATTGTAGCTCTTGTAGTTCATGTGAAACACATCAAACTGGTTATTATTGGATGTTTTAGCGCTCCCTAAATACCTATCACATTCCATTATATAATCACTCACCTAAATAGCATTACCGAATGTTTCTGGGGGCAATGACCAGTTTTCTAAGATCGAGGAAGACTGCGGAGTTCAAAACTAAAGCCCCAGTGGGTTCTTTCACTATAGGTAGACTATATGCTTCGATCGAATGGGATAAGTTTTAAATTGGATCCAGGGATCGACCCTGTAAAAGGCTTGCTCAGACTGAAAGCAGACGCATGTCACTATTATCACATATTTTATTTAATAAATATTGCTGAACATTTCTCACAGCAATATCAAGCATCTATTTAATTACTTACACTATTTATATAATCCGTTTTTTTATGGCACTATCAATACGTAGCGTACTTTTGTATCTCGCTATATTTTATGGACCGAGTGGATTTTCATTAAACAGTAGGTACAACAATTTAAAATAAATGTTTACTTGTCAGTCTGATCTATGGGGCTCTACCTAAAACCTTTTCTTCGGGTGCAACGTACAAGATAAAATTAACAGATGAAGGTCCGTCGATATACCAAAGCTTACATTCTATAGATATTGAAAGTCCTTGTGTAAAATTAGAGAACTGTATGGCAATCACTGGAGATTCTTCCTTCAGTGGAAACAGGCTTGGGTCTAAGCCGGGTGGATCTGGATAATATTGTATTCTTCCTACATGCTCCACATCATATGTATGATGACCACCGCAGTGAAGCCACAGTTTCTTATCTCGCTTCAACCAGTTCTGTACTGCAGCTGGAGCTATTTTAGTCTCCGAAGAATTTGCCAGCAATGGCTGTCCGGCCCAATGGAACTGCTTATTCACTCTCACCACAACGCATGGCTTATCCCCATAGCCGTAAGGAGATTTACCACAAGGTCCAAGAATATCTAAGTCACGCTTTCTTCTTCTTTTAACAAGCAGATAATCTAGAGCGTTTATGTACTTTTCATGGTCGCCTGATTTTCCTTTTCTGTACCAAATTAGCGGATAATTCGTTTCTGAAGTGGGGGTGGCAGTCAGCCCGATGCCATTTCCGGAATATGTCAATCTTTCATGATCTGGTTCATAGTGGGTCGATAATTGTAGTAGCCACAGTGAGCCACATAGAAACAAAAGCATATACGTCATCAAAAAGATAAGATATATAATACTATATGCCAAAATACTCATCCAGCTCATGCATGACCTTCCACAATAAGTATTTTCATCTTTATTGTATAAGTACTCACGAAACTTGGTGAGCGCCGGTCGGTCGTCCTCTTCGGTCGGATCAAGACCCGTTGGATTTTGTCTTGAGGTTGTTGGCACCGCGGTCAAAGGATCTTTCGGCCGATTGGCAAGTATTGGATTCAGCTTTGGAGCCATCTCAGATCATTTCTGTTTTAAATCGTAACAAAATATAGGTAGGGATCTTCGAGAATGTTTTCCCCGATTATTAGGAACATATTTCAAACCGCCGTTGGTAAACTCACTCAGTGTATATTTTCGCACAACACATACTAACACAACTTTACGATCCGTTATTTCGAATTTATTTATTGACTGCCACTGAGAGGAACAATTTCATCAAATATGATTCACAGAGAGTATATACCTAATCACTATGACGACTAACTACTTTATATCCGAAAACCTCTAAAAAAACTCCAATATAGTTTTTATTCAAAATAGTTTAACATTTTGTCAAAAAATACGTATTATGAATTAATCAGAGAGTACATATATAGGTAATCACTACGTTTTAGAATAAATTGTCTATGTTTGAACAATATATTTTTTTTTGTGAGAGATCTATGTTCGTCCACAATTTCACCTGATGGTGTGCATAATGATGTAGGTACGATTTTGTATCTGTTTTATGTGTTTATATTTTCCTTAATTTGTTGGACTATTTGCGAAAGAAACAAACCTCAGATCAAGAAGCTTTTTTAGTTTTAAGTGGTAGACGTAGTGATTATATTCTCTTTGAAACAAACATTAACTTTTAAATTGATCAAGGTTTTAAACAATATTGAAACTTAAAACGAAAAAAAAACATTTAATAGTTTGACGGTTTTTGAGTTTTCCGATATATCTAGTTTAGGATATATGTAGCCCGTTTCAAGTTTTAATTAACTTAGAAATACGTTTTCATATTGGTTTTCAAGTAATGGAACAGATAACTATAATCCAGAATGCTTCAACTATTCACATCGCGACTTCCACAGGGGTCGTAGGGCACCCTTTCAAAAAGGTTACGGTTATTTAGTGCGGAAGTAATGGGCGAAATTCAGGGCCTGATGTGGTAGGGATCGTGATGAAGATAAATGATAACATTCTTTACAAGATTTTTCATGTAGGCACATTTTCTTAGAGTTTTCGAGGGATTTAGGAAATAGCCATACACAATTATTTTATTTATCTGCACTTATGTAGGTGAAAGTGTTTCGAATGAGGCGTGAGATGCGATAAAAATAAATGTTTTATGGTCTGAAATACTCAGATTAACAAACAACAAACAAACAATTCATAAAGTTTATTCAATTCTAAATTTTTACATTGTATCTGAACATCTATACAAAATAAAATAAATCAATTACAATTTTTATTTACTAACTAAATTATTATTAATATCCTCAATGTTGTCTTAAATTAAATTGAAAAAATAAAATAATAGTCGAAAGTCAATAATTAATTAAGATTTAAATAACAAAAAATAATAATAATAATCTCAAATTAAAATGTCTCATGAAAACAATATTTTCCAGGAGTCCAGGAGCGAGTAGGATCATCACCTTAATAAAATTTATTTTAATTTGTGCTTAAATAAGTTTTTATTGTTCATAGTTATAGATAAATAATGTAATAACCAATTAGGTAAAAATACTTCTTGTTTTCTTATGGTTCGATTTTTTGTATGAATGCCTAGACGTTATATCCATAAAAACTGAATGATTATATTAGCTTTGGCTATACCTACGAGCATACTAAAGGACAGAAAGCAAACGAAAGTAATTTAAAAATATTTTCTGAGAAAGTATTTTACATATTTCTTACCTATGTGCTTGCTTGCTTCTTTGAAAGTGCTTGTTTATACAAGCACTTTCAAACCTTATTTGTTTATACAAAGTCTCTAGAGAAAGATTCCTTAAATGAAACCTCGAAGAAATGGCCGCCGAGGGCAAATCACTCGAGCTGCTGAGCAAACCCGTATTAGATTGTGCTTCTTGTGAGACGGAATTTAAGAAGCTAGAATTGGAACTAATATTTTAAGAATTATGTTCCTATCTAGAATCTGTAAGTGGCTCATTTGAAATGTGTAGGTCGCTGACATTTCGTTTGGTAGAGACTCTACCTGCGGTAGTGGTTAGCACTTTTAATGGTATGCTTGGTACCAAGACTCTTTCCTGTGTACCTAGGTCATAAGAAAATAAACATTCAGAATATAGCCTTAGCAAAGGTGTGTTACAATTACAAAGTGCGCTAATCGGAGAAGTAAATTATTTGAAATACTTCTATTTAAAATGCAAATCCAAAATGCAAAATACCTATTTTGTAACTCATACAAATAAATCAGACGTTGTTATTAGATGTTGTTGATCGGCAATTTGTCGCAATTAATACTTAATAATACTAAATAAATAAAAATGTCTGAGATTAGAAGGAATTTTATACGGAAAAAAAACCGTTAAGCTAATTTATAATAAGCATTTGAAATACAAAACGCCAAATTATTTGTCGCCATTTTGTAATTCTCTGATACGAATGGATTCCGTACAAAATCGGGACGCATGGAAATTGGATGCTCTACAAGGGATATAAAAAACATGGAATAATCATTCATACTTTTTGATGTAAAAGATTTCCAATGAGATAGAGTTAGAAGAGAAGAGTTCCATCTGAGGTTTTCTATATAAGACAGCGATCACTTGAACCTTTTCCCCAACCTTTTTGCCATCTTCTAGGTCTTCATACCACATCTTAGACCACATCGTCACTTTACATCAGGTGAGATTGTGGTCAAATGAAGGCTTATCTAACATAAAAAAAAATACATTACAGTACATTGCTTGCCGTGAATAGGTATAGATATATAACACTTTATTGCACATCACACAAGACACACAAAAAACAAACAGGCTTAGCTATATGCTATCATAATGTTGGAGTACAATGGGCGGCCTTATCGCTATGAACGATCTCTTCCAGGCAACCTTTGGATGGACTGGATCAAGAGTAACAAAGAAGACAGTGGTGTTATAGGAATGAAACATATAACACATATATATATATATATATAGAGGTATAATATACATAATAGTAATACCTGTTTTATAACTATAAGAAAGGGACGAATGGTAATGAAAGTAATTAAGAGAGATTTTAAATGAATAAACTTAATAAATAGATTAAATATACATACATAGTGAAACTGCAACTAAGAAGATATAGAATAGTAATCGGAAAGTTTCTTCTTGAATATGGATAGAGATTTAGCATTATAAAGCTTGAACAGTAAAAGATTTTTTATAGAAAGTCGAAGTATGTTAAGGTGTTTTTAAAAGTAAAGTTTTAGAAGATCGCAGTGATAGAGCGTGAGAGTCAGAGAAAAACTCAAAGTTATCTTTGAGATACTGTGGAAAAGGAAGATAGAAAATAAAGTTGTACAAGAAGGATAGAATATGAGTATTACTACGAAGGCGGATGGGTAACAACTATATATATCGCTGCGTTTTATTTGCTTTTCTTAAATGTTGACAATAAAAATACAGGTTACGGTAATACATTCATAGACTAATATACGACTGTTGATCACCATTACCGGACGTAAAATGGCGTTCAACTGAGTAAAATCTTTTTCACTTCATAATTCTATTAAACTTTACAGACCAACTCAAAGACAAAAGACTTAAGCGCAGAGTCCAATTAAAATAAATTGAATTGATCAATCGTCAAGTCCTAATACTCCAGACCAGTATTTAGATTTTTTATTTTAGTATTTCGATCTTCTCCTTTATTGCGATCTTTTAGTCGAAATGCAACTTACACATATATTTTCTACATTAACTAGGTACATACATCAGGACATCAACAAATCGTCAACCCTCTCAACCCTTTATTATATTTCAACTGAATATGATGCACAGAACGTTCTACCGCGGATATTGAAAATGAAAATATTTCGTTCAATCCTGATTATTCCGGATTTTGTGACGGCAGGAAATAAACCAGTCAGTCACTCAGACGTCGATGGAATCAGAGTAAAGCTCGTCACAATTCCATAAAGCCTACAAACACACATCACTATGGAAAATGAGCCACCCCTATTTACGTTCCCACTGCTAGTACGTGCCGGTTTCCTCACGATGTTTTGCCTTTACCGTTAAATAACGTATTCAAAGCGCACGTAACTTTTTAAAAATAAATCCAGGGTAGCGTGGCTCGGGGTTCGCAACCACGACCTTCGAAATGAAAGCCGAGTGTTTTCCCACATAGCCAATATAGCCATTTATTTGCGTTTATTATTTGAGTTCAAGAGAAAATGTTCGTAATGGTAATTTTGAAAGTACCTACAGATTATAACCATCCACACGGATAAAAGGCTGAAATGAAAAGTTGCGAGTTGAGTTTGAGTTTCTCTGAACGCGTTAATCTCTTCCAGAAATTTTAGGATATAAAAGTTATTCAGTTGAAAGTATATTTATTGAGGAAGGTTTAAGGGGTATCTATAAATATTGCGTTAATGTTAGTGGATATAAACAGGGATAACTATCAATTCATATAAGTATTACCTCGGACAATTTTTAACTTCCTGAACTAATGTAAAAAAAGTATACGTAATCAATCAACGCTGTCATCCTATCATCACCATTCAAGCTTTGGTTACATATACAAATTGAACTTTACAAAAACGCATATTAGAAAGTTTATTAAATTGTATAGTGTTGACCCATTTGCACTATAATCTAAGTTTAATTTAATAATGTTCTCTGTCATATGTTTGTACGCAAATGAATATATTTCTTTCTTTCTTTCTATAAGGTTATTAATATATTTTCACTAAAATCCAGTTATATCAAATTAGGTAATATCACCCTGAAGGTCCACGAAACGTGGAGTATCTAAGGGCTTCAGAGAAGGGTTGCATTAAGAAAGCTTATGGAAATTCCCTCGGGTCGACAGGAACAAAGGCTTCACAAGGACCTATCTAATAAATAACCGCGGTACATGACAAAACAAAGAATGTCGTTGCAAAGGGTCATTAAGTCCTAAGTGCTGAAACGTGAACTAAATAAGTGACTTGGCTCTGAAATGGCAATATCTCAGGAAGTCAGACAGGATGGATAAATATACTAACCTAAGTTTCGCCCCATGGCTTTGGACGCGTTATATTTCCGACGGAAAACGGGAAGAATAAACCTTTTTAATAACATAAAATTTAGGCAATTCATTAATAATTTAAGTAGGTTCCGAGGTTCTCATATTTAATCGGCTCTTCGATCGATCGATTCCTTACTCGACTCTCGCAAATGGCAAACCGTAAACAAATATAAGTGGCAATTCACAACATTGAATTTAGCTTAAACTATGGCTAAAACGACAGAATATATCTTGTATTTAATGACATTTAGTCTCAGTTTTAAATTTAACCATGTTATGAATTGCCACCATAGCATGGCTATGGCGTAAAAAAAAGAAAATGTCTTCATATAATTTTCTTATACGTTTTATAACTGAAAATCATATTCATTTTTACTAACATCTATAACATTGTTAACAATGCAATGTTAAATGTTTGATTGTTTTAGGGTTCCGTACCGCAATAGGTAATAACGGAACCAATGAAGGGTCACTTTGTTGTCCGTCTATCTGGCATGAACTGCTTACTCAAGAACGCGTGGTATGAAGCTGAAATTCATATCGAATACTCAGATCTACTGTCCCTTGTAGCAGAAAAAATCAAAGCTGTTTCTATCGCAAAACCCGCATATTTACGATACTTGGAATGGAATCAAACCCTATAGATTGCTTCCGAGCATCCTAAAATCATGAAATATTAATCCTAAAGATATAAAATGACGTGTAAATGTTTTACTTGAAGGTTTGTACGGAGCCCCTCGAAGCACGAGTATGTCTCGCACTTGGCCGCTTTTTAAGTTATGGCCTCAATTTCATTGCTGACTCTACACAGTAGATACCTAACTAAGTTGACTGTTTGGTACGAATAGGTAGTGATGCCAACAGATCGATCATAGCCAGATGACACCCTTTTCAAACAAATCAGCCACTTAACTATCACAAGTGCTTCGGTAGATATCACATTGACATTAAGTAGGCTTCTGAGATGAGAATACAAACTTACGTATTATAACACAGATTTTTTTTGGCTGCAAGGTAAAATTAATTCCTATCACCCAAAAATAACATTGTCAAAATCCTTTAAAATAATAAACATAATATAATAACTAACAGTAGATGGAAATTAGAGTCTATTTACATATTTTATAGTTATAATGATTATATTAATAGTTACGTTCCTTGCATCAATGTTGTTGGTATATCTAATACTAGCGACCCGCCCCGGCTTCGCACGGGTATAAAATATATAGCCTATGTGATTAAAATCGATCCAGTAGTTTTGAGAAAACCGCGGCCTCAGACACGCTATTTAAAGGCGGCCGGCCGCCACCGCCGCAAACGCTACGTCCCGCAATTTTTAAATCTGTAATATCTTCGAAAGTATTCACTTAAATCATACGGTGTAACGGGCTATATAGATCTATATTAAATGAACAATGTATTCTAGGTATTTAATTGGTTAAGGATTAATGCTGTATTGGTTAAAATCGCTTCGAAAATTAGCCATTATTTGTCGTAAAAAGTAAATGACAAAAAAAAGTTATTGTGGGTTATCCATAAGAGATAGACATATACCATCACGGACTTTTTTTAATGGATGGTATTATACATATAAACCTTCCTCTTGAATCACTCTATCTATTAAAAAACCCGCATCAAAATCCGATGCGTAGTTTCGAAGATTTAAGCATACAAAGGGACATAGGGACAGAGAAAGCGACTTTGTTTTATACTATGTAGTGATATACAATTCGCGTGTCATCTTACTCCTCCGAAACGGCTCGTCCGATTTGCGGCCAGAGTGGAGAATCGGACAACATCTATTTTTCATCCCCCTTAATGTTAAGGGTGGTAGCAAAAAATAATAATATATAAATAGAAATTTAAGGGTCCACACCTAAATTTTTATTTCTATAGCCAGGGCTGAAAAGAAAACTTGGAAATCAATACATTTTATACTCTAATTGCAGAGTAAAAACCAATTTAGAGATTTTTTTCAAACTTATAACTTAAGAACATAAAAACACAAACATATTGCAATTTCCAGGAATAGAAAGGATTTGCGGCACTAATTAGGTTTTCCTCCAAAAATATATTGCAAACATTTCCCACCAGATTATCTACGTGATCAACTTATGCAACGATACTGACTACTCGATTTCTCCGATTATCGATTTGTAGAACGTGTTGCCAAAATGCCTGACAAGTTTGGCTATAAATAGAGGCAGTTATGAGCCACTCTAAAAGCACTTGATCGAATGATTAGGTGTCGTGCTGAGGTATCGACTATTGCTGCGAAATAGCTACTGAGCCATATAGCTATCAATGTCTGCTTCTGAGCCATTTTCTGATTAAATGTTTGGACGACAGATATACGCTTGATCTTACGTTAATGTTTGGATGTAAATTTGTATGTATAAGTTTGGATTAAACAGAATTTCTTTGAGTGTAGTTTTATGAGATCGTATCTCATTCGTTTGTTTGTAATAAGTTTAGTGTAGCTTGAACGGCTCGGTTCTCTTTCAAATCCCGCCAAGTATTTTTTTTTGTTCCATAATCTATGACTTTCTTTACCCCTTCGCAAGTTGGCAAGGTACTTTGGATTTCATGCCAACTACGATTTAATTGACTGAGGCCCTAATTTATATTCTCTTCTATAGTAGGTGTCTGACACTGGACAGTAAACTTGACTAATAGATAAGTAATCACGGCACGACAAAAACAATAATAATCCACTGAGCAATAAAGCTCATCCTTTTATTTTATTTTTTTATATTACTAACACTATTCAGTGACAAAACTGGCACCGGTTAGGAATCAGGAACAAAAAAATCAAACCACAAAAATAAAAGTAAAGCAACAAAACTTTTTGACCCTTATCTACACACGAACTAAGATAGCAACTTGGGACTTAACCCTTTCTTTTCAGGGTCAGAATGACAAACATGGCTCGTCTAAGTCGTGGCCCTAATAATCAAAGGCTCTAAGGCATTTCTCCCGCTACATCCTACATTACTCTATCTTGTTCCAGCAACAGAATTCAGTGGCGACGCGAACTTCGCGAGCACAGGACGTGTTTTCAGATAGTTGGAGCTTCCACTTCAACTTTACGAGTGATGCTAACTGCGCGGAGTGTGAATTAGTTATGGTTTAGTGATGTGAAGTTTTTTGGATGGTTCGTGTATTATCAATGCCGGGTATGTTCAATTGACTTTTTTTAAAGGTTTTAGAAAATGATATAAATTATACTTGATTTCGCACCTAGTTTATACTTAAGTATTTCTAGTTAATTATTAGGATGGTATTTTAACAAAAGCTCCTTAAAGAACGAAAACATGAATTGGGGTAACGAAAACAAAACTTTGCTAACGAAAGCCATTTAAAATTTTAATACCAGAAGTATGAATCTATCAGCTAGACTGCAAGCATACGGAGCTGAATATTTCCTGCAGTATTTGTTTATCGGACGCAATCCTAGCAACTAGATAAGAATATGTATACTATCTTTATTTTAATATTGTGTACACTTAAATTGGGTTTTTGAAATGTAACCTAGGTTCCAGCAATTGAATCCATTTTGGACATACAATATAAATAAAGACTTTATAGTACAGGTAACCTACCTACTTAAAGCGTAACAGAATAGACAAATTATTATGAATATAGATGGACGTTGAGATCGAAAAGTTCTCGAATGGAGGCTGCAGATGGGGAAGCGCTGTGTCGGACGACCACCAGTGTCTTGGTCAAAGTTGCGGGCTCCTTGCGGTTATAATTAGCTTCCTACTGAGATAATTGGTACTTTTTTATGGAGGCCCATGCAGTGGACGATTAGGATGAGCGAAGCTAATGAGTTCTAATATTCAAGTTGGGGTATAATTTAATGAATAAATATTTTCGGACATTTATGTTTGAACATTTTAGGTATATTGAAATTAGATCATTAAATTTGCGGTTTTCAAATTAACTTGTAGTAAATTAATTTTCAAACAACGTATTGAAATTTAATAAAATTAAGAGAGTACGAAACGGTCAATAAGAAATTTCAAGTTCGTTGGACTGCAAAATCAGTTGAGTCGTTTTCGAAATATTTACACATCTTTGAAAATTTTTTATTTACTTCAGTTCAACCATATTAAAGCGTTTGATGGACGGAGGTACGATGTTATACACAATTATATAACCTCTTTAATTAAATAGCCTCTTTGGTAATAAAGAGGTTATAGAGTACGCGACATAAACATGGCAATAATAACAAGGAGGTAAAAATAGTTTGATGATATCTATGTTTGAGGCGAACAACTAGTTATTTACCATTTACAAAATCTTTAGGATGACGATGATGCCTAGTAACGAATTATTGCTTAGCTCGGCTTTACCGAGTCACTAATCTCTACACTGTTTTTCCCATGTAATTGAACGTAAATATTGTGCCTACAACGAACAACACCATTCAATTAGCAAATTAAATACAGGGTGTGTCCAATGACAGTGTAGTTCTACTAAGGACATGTCCCTTAACAGTCTAGATATTTACGAAACAGTCCTAGGAGAATTATTTGTTGCTTTAGTTTAGAGTTAGCCTTGTGCTCTGTTGGAGAATATTGCAGTTTCGTTGATCAAATATTTATGAAGCATTCGATAATGCCCTACAAAATTTTTGGTTATTTCTCGTTAGTCTGTGTTATTCTATGGATCATATTTAGTAGTACAGTCAACAGCAAAAGGAACTGCTGAAATAGGGTTCCAAAATAATATATACAGTAAATTTAGTCAAAATTTGTACTTTGTAAGAAGCAAAGGAAAAAAAACTTTCCATAAGTAAGTGATCACATTTATTTCGATCCTTGGCGTTATAATAGTCATTATGATCAACTAAAACCTCATTTATAATTTCCACTTTGGTTTAACTTGGAGCACTTACATCTGGCACGTCACACTATAAGATGTTCAGAAACGTTGATTCTGTTCACGTACTAGTTCTGCTTAGATAGAGGGCAGCAGGACATCATAATGGTAATATGGCAGATGCAAGAAGAGGGAAAAAAAAAAAAAAAAAAAAAAAAAAAAAAAATGAAGATAGTGAGGTTCGCTTAGATGATTAATCTATACTAATATTATAAAGAGGAAAGGTTTGATTTTTTGTTTGTTTGTTTGTCTCGAATAGGCTCTGAAACTACTGCACCGATTTAAAAAATTCTTTCACCATTCGAAAGCTACATTATCCCTGAGTGACATAGGCTATATTTAGTTTTCAAAAATAATATGATTTCTTACCAAACTCCGATAATGTAACCCATGGTGAAAAAAAAAACCTAAAATCTTTCTTTAATCGCGAATGCTGCGAAAACTATTGAATATATAACAAAGTGATGTATTACAACTTTGTAGAACTTATCATTATCTACAAAAAAACGTCGTTACATCATATCTCTAACTATTATAGTTTTGTGACAATAAGCGATTTTTTTGATAAAATAAACTTAAATCTTTCTTTTATCGTGAATGCTGCGAAAACTATTGAATATATAACAAAGTGATGTATTACAACTTTGTAGAACTTATCATTATCTACAAAAAACGTCGTTTCATCATATCTCTAACTATTATAGCTTTGTGACAATAAGCGTTTTATATTAAAAAAATAAAATACCACTGTTTGAAAAGGCTCTTTATTCGTATCTTGGTATTAATCCTTAACGAAATAAATAATTTATTATGTAAGATTGCTTTAAAACCTTTATATAACTTTTTGAATTATTAGATTCTGACATTCCATTCAAAAGATATCACGAGTTAATTTTTTTTTAAATAACTGCTAACTATGCGTTGTGGAGTGGCAGGCGTCACTCGGGCACGGAGGTACGGGAGGGGGGTTAAGATCACGAAATAATCTGCCGCGCGGGGTCGGCTCCCTACTGAATGGTCGTGTGCGGAAATAAAAAAATTGTCGCTTGATAATATTTTGTCGCTTAGTTTGTAGTTAATAATTCGTTAACAGGTAACTAATCCCATTCAAAAAGTTATTTTCAAAACTAAACCCTAGCATATAGCATAGATATTGTACATATCGGCGGTTGCAGGTTCAATTGGGTTAACCACCAAAACACGTAAAATAAGTTGAGTATACAGTTATTTTAGTATTTTCTGCTCTTTCGAATAGCATAATAATATAATTCTAGCTTTAAAAAAAATACAGTTACGCTACACATTTTAACTGTAAATTTTGCAGACTTCCGTCGAAATTATGTTATAACTGAGTAGGTATGTGATCCATTTACATAAGTTGAATTGTTGTATTCCTATCCTATGACCAAAGAAGGTTAAGTTGGTGTATGTATCTTGGCAAACCAGCATTGCTCTTACACTAATTCTTGGCTTGAACGAAAAATTATAACCACACATACACCAATATAAAATAATATAATCTTTCTTCAAAAAACTAACGTTACACAATTTGACCCGAACCAAGTTTATGTTTGTTGTCGGTTACACCAAATTGAAGATTGCAATCAATAGTATGTTTTCTCTTACCTTAATCTTCTTATAAATAATAAATCTAAATTTAAATATAAGAAAAACCCCCGATTCGAATCCTTCAATTTCCTTAAAAGTAAAACACCATAATAATGTGTAATGTGCACGCAAAAAAATTCATTCACCATTCGAAAGCTACACTATCCCTGAGTGACATAGGCTATATTTAGTTTTCAAAAAAAAATGATTCCTTATCAAACCTCAAATAATGTAACCCAAGGTGAAAAAAAACCTTAAAACTTTCTTTAATCGCGAATGCTGCGAAAACTATTGAATATATATTATATAACAAAGTGATGTATTACAATTTTGTAGAACTTATCTATATCTACAAAAAACGTCGTAACATCATATCTCTAACTATTATAGTTTTGTGATAATAAGCGTTTTTTTATATTAAAAGAAATAATTAAAATACCACTACTTGAAAAGGCTCTATATTTGTACCTCGGTATTAATCCTTAACAATACCTTATTATAAAATTTTCATGTCACAATGTTAGTTACCGTACTCCTCCGAAACGGCTTTACCGATTTTTGCCAAATTTTATATGCGTATTCAGTAGGTTTAAGAATCGGCTACTATCTATTTTTCATTTTGCAAAACAACGTTTGCTGGGGTCAGCTAGTTTATTTATAAGTAACGTTGGTATGCCACCCATTGTGAAAATTAGGAGTTGTTCTGTTCCCAATTCGACAGATTCTCATCTCTAGAGATTCCCATGCCTACAGATGTTCAATTCGACAGATGTCCAATTCTATAGATTTCCCTTTCCCACAAATTTTATTGCTATAGCCTACTCATTACTACACATTTTCCTCTACCTCTCAATTTTATTTCCACATATTCCTAATATATAATATTGTTTTAAAGGATCCGTACTTCAAAATAAAAAAAACAAAAACTATCATTTTGTTGTAATCTGTCTGTCCTTCAGTTTGTCAACCTTTTTAGCAGGATCGCATTGAGGTTTCAAGGTGAAATTTACATTTAAATTAAATAGTTTGGTCTACTGTCCTTTGGATCTATGTTGTCGTTTAAACCTAAGTCATGGAAGTTTGTAATTATACTAACGTGTATTTATTGCCCTACAAATAAAAATTATATCATACGGCAATTATCATCGTCTTTGTAAAATATAGGAATGGTTATAAAATGAATTTCGAGTAGGAGCGGTATCTAATTTCAGGCTCATCACAAGAAAACATTAAGCAACGATAACATACAGGTTAACTTTCTTAAATATTTCATAGCACACAAATCACTCGTTGCTTTCGACTCGCCTTGGCCGCTTTTTTATAACAATAGTGACGAAAAGTTTATTGAGTGTTTAAGGAAATTGTGCATATGGAGGTCTGTAACTATACAATACAGAGTGTTAAATTAGAAATCTGTTGTATGAGGAATCCGTAGAGAAAAAAAAACCGGTCGAGTTGAATTCTGTATAACTGGGAATATTTAGAATTGCGATGCTGGGAATTGGGAATCTGCAAATATAGCGATTCTGTAGATATGGTTATAATTCAAAATGAGAGTATTCAAACACACATTTAAACACGAAGTAATTAAATGACTTTTGTCCTATCAACATACAACCACCTTAATAAGATCGAACATGATAAGCTGTTTAGTTGCTAAAGGATTTTGATGTTGTATTTTTGAACTAAGTAAATTATGTAGGTATACTTAATAAGCTTTGTTTATTTATCTGTCTAGATGGACTGTTGTGCTTCTATTGAAATAAATAGAACAGGCCACATTTGAAATGCTTGTTTGCGAATTACGCACAGAATCGTGTGTAAATTGTAAATTAAAAGTGATTTTGTCACATGTAGTATTACACCATTTATTCAAGGGACACCAGCTCTTAAATATTTACCTTAATAGTAGTAAAAAACAATAATATTAATAAGAGTAGATAAACATTTTATGCTGGTTACCAGTCGTACTCTCCGAACCTTTTTCATTACTATCTATCTATATACCTACCTAGTAGTATTTTAGGAGTTTACGTAAGCTACATTTATATATGTTTTTGGCATTCGAATTCCCTAGCTTGTATAAGGTGGAAAATGGTATATGATAAACTGGCTGAAATGCTTAAAAAAGTTTGAGTTTAAATTATAACTTATAAAAATAAATATTTTTCGAAGAAAGCGAATTGAAAATAATTATTTTTCGAATACTTTCCGATGGTAAGAGATTTAATTGTTAATTGTTTCAAGCGCCCTTTGTAATTCCTGCATACTTTTATGGCGTAACTCGTAATTTTTAATATTGTTTAACTTTAAAGCTAGTTTTACGGCATGCTTATCCCTTGATGTCACAATAAGCATTGACAGGCGGAATAGAGGTTTTTAGGTAGTGTGCCTTTATTTTTAACGATGGAATCGTGTAGCTTAGGATCTGTCTATACAAATCAATAATATATATATATATATATTGTATATTATTATACATATGTATATAAATGTGAATGTAAGTTTGTTTGTTACGCTTTCACCCGAAAACTGTTGAACCAATTTAAATGAAATTTGGTACACAGAATCTCAAGAGCCTGAAAAAGGCTCTTTAGGTACTTTAAACCGCGGGAAAGTGTCCTTCCGCGGGAAAATTTATTATAGTGCGGGTAACACCGTGAGGCACTACTAGTAAAATAATAATAATATTCTAAGTTCTAGTTTTATAGCAACGAAAGTAAACAAAGTAAAATAAAGTTGACAATCAAGCTTTTCTAATGTGTTAGAAACACATTAGAATAGCTTGATTGTCCTTTACCTATGTCACCTATTTCTGACTCTTATTTTTAATTTCGTCCAACCCAAAGTTCAGAATCCTAAATTAGTATTTGACGAGGGTCATCGGGTTATTACCTGGAGCAGCATAATGTTGCCTAATCCACAGTTAGCAGGATATCTGAAAGGAGTGCGTGCTGGTCCATTGTACTAGGAGATTTAGGGTTAGATACCTAGTTTGCTTTAAGGATATGAAAGTAGGTAGGTACCAATATAATCAGAGCTTTGCTCTTATTACTTTTCACAGAACAAGAGGTAGCGGGTTGAATTTCTATTTTATTAATTGTATCAGATGTCTATTCCCCGTAACATAAGCTTTAGAGCTTACCACGGTGCTAGATGTTTTTGTCTAAATATTTATTTATTTTATGGACCGTTTTACCATCTGCGATGTAAATTACTCAATGGGTAAAATATAGAGCAATCTCAGTCAGTCAGTCAGTGACAGTTGTCAGTTGCTTTGATAGTTCTATACTTTAAACATTGACTAATTTAACTCAGAGATGTTGAAAGAGGCCATTTGAATAAAAATAATATATTTATAAACTTAAACCCGACTACTAAAACACGCTCTAAAACCAGTTCGAAAGGAAGCATGGACAGTAAGTGAAACAAAAATAATGTTTTAGTAAAAATATTTTTTATTAGATTCTCATTTCAATAAATTTTGTTGATAGTTACAGAACAAATGACTGCCTCTATGGCGCGGTGGGCGACGATCCGCTTGCGGTGCAAGAGGTAGCGGGTTCGATTCCCGCCGAGAGTTAAGTGGTTGTATGTTCTGCAAGCATTTTTTCCCTGGATGTTTCATAGTATAATAAAAATATCTATATATGTATGCCTATGATATTAAGTATATCATATGTCTAGTGCGCGTAACACAAGCTTAGTGATTACTGGGCTAGATGTTGCTGTTTAGATTGTCCAACAATATTTATTTATTAAATTTACTTGCACATTACTGAATTTATTAAATTCTAGTGAAAAATTATGGGTGTAAATTCTGTAGTCGTGTAAGTAAATTGATGTTAAACTGTGTTTATTGTGGGTACTTATTATTTAAAAGGGGTTTATTACCAACTAGGGTAATCAGGCCAAAGCTGTAAGCTTTCAATGTGGCAGTTAATGAGCCGCAACATAGGACAAATCAAATATTTTACATAAAATTATGAGCTGGCATTTAGCCAAAAACTAGTGGATTTTAGTCCTGCCAAATACAACAAACTTCTGGAAATATTCCTAGACTGTAGTTAAGATCAGATCACTGAACTATAGCGCCAAGGTTTACATTCTGCAAAATAAACTGCAAAGCCGATTGGTTGCTAAGGATTAATTTAAGAAGCATAACTTACCTTCAACAAGTTTTGTAGTTGAAATAGGTCGGCATAAAGATTTAATTTGTTTACGATACTATACGATACGATATCTATGTTGAAGATTGATGAACATAATATAAATCTACGATCTTCTGACAACTTTTACTTGCTATACCTTCCCACAGTTCCTCTTTCATGGAAAATTCTTTCTACGTAGAAGCAGCACAGCTGTGGAATAGCTTGCCACCTAATATAAGAAAAGCAGAATCTAAAGATCACTTCAAACGAGCAACTAAAAATTATTTTATAGATAAACTGTATTCCTAACCTATTATATGCATAAATAAATATTAAATGTTTGTCTCTCCAATCTTGTTATCTTACCACTGCGATAAAGGCTATAATTAATGTATATATGTATATATATATATATAAAAAGTAATACTTTATATTTGTGTATTAATATTTTGTACCAAATATTAGATTTAACATTATAGTTTTTAGAATAAACATTTATTTATATTTGTAAATTTTCGCACGCCAACTTTCTGTCTAAAACATATATGAGGTTGGCAGGTAGAAAATGCTTTAGCATTAAGCCCACCTTTTGTACAAATTTTTATTTTATCTTTTATGCAATAAAGTATTAATAATAATAATAAGATTAACAGCTTGATATATGATCATTTATGACAATAATTCCTGATACAAGATACAAATACATAAAAATTTCCTTAATTTGATTGATTAAATCTTAGTAAAAGCATAATCTTAATAATCATAATCATATCATTTGTGGTAAAAGTCAAAAAAAGATGAACAAATTAAAAATACTTATAGATAAATGGTTTTTAATAAATACTTTACAATATTATTATCCATCATCATTATCATCACCCTATTAACGTTGGCAAGAGAGATTAGGCTTTAATTCACCACGCTGGCCAAGTGCGGGTTGGTGAATATCACATGTCCTTAAAACTCTTTAAATTATTCAGAACATGATGATGTCCTTCCTCACGATGTTTGCCTTCACCGTTAAAGCACGTGTTTGAAGCGCACATAAATTTCTCAAGTAGAAAAAATCCAGAGGTGCGTGGCGGGATTTGAACCCACGACTTCCAGAGTGAAAGTCGAGTGTCCTCCCACTTAACTATCTGCTTTGTTTAACTATCTGTTTAAAACCAACCAGTTGAACAAATTGGACGATTTTATTCAATTTGTTTAATTTTATAATGTAACTAGCTGACCCCAGCAAACGTTGTTTTGCAAAAAATTGTGAAATGAAAAATAGATGTTGGCCGATTCTCAGACCTACTGAATATGCTCACAAAATTTCATGAGAATCGGTCAAGTCGTTTCGGAGGAGTTCGATTACGCACCCCGTGACACAAGAATTTTATATATTAGATTAAATTTGACTGAAAATTTCGATGGAACAAAAATTCTTATTTTCAGTTCTCCACGCGAAGAATGCGATGTGGTCCCGCAAGGAGTCCGTCTGCAGCGCGGTTAGTGGAGTTTCCAGGGAGGACGACCTGGGAGCTGGAGTCAAGCTGTACCCTTTCGCGATCGCCCTCAGGGTCAGGGTCCTGCAGGTAGGTGCCTTATTTCTTTAGCTATTCTTTATCATATCTTTACTTCTATACTAATATTATAAAAATCTAAATTTAAAATTTAAGAAAAACCCCCGGTTCCTATGCCTTAATCTCCTTAAATGTAACAACATAATATTATGTAATGTGGACGCGATGCGCTTTCATTTGATATCCCACACTAGTATATTTGCAGATTTTCGGTTTTCCTTCTCCAATCTCACCCCCATAACTTTTAAACGGCTCAACCAATTTTCATGAAACATGTCTAAGAACACCCTGCCCAACCTACATTTCATACAAAAAAAACTAAATTTAAATCGCTCTATCCGTTCGGGAGCTATGATGTCCCAGACAGACAGACAGACACGTCAAACTTATAACACCCCTCTTTTTTGGTCGGGGGTTCATAAAGAGGTAACGTTTTTGAGAACGTCTGTGACGTTGAAGGGGGTAATCTTTGGAACTACTGAACCGATATGAATCAAATTTAGTACACATTTTTCTAATAAAATGTGATACCTATGAAAATCCATTAAACGAGTGTAACATCCCCGGGTACTGCTAGTTCAGAATAAAGCAATTGAAAATGTTAATTACAGTTGTCGGTGGCTTTATCCGAATAGATCTGGGTTGTGTACTCTTTCGCAATAGCCCTGAGTGTCATAGTTTTGCAGTGGGTTTCTCATTTATTTTTGTTTGGTATACAGCAAGGAGTCCCTATGTAGCGCGGTTAGCTGAATATAAAATGTAAGCCCAAGGAATCGCTTAGATGAAAAAACAAATTAATTTATATAATAACACAAATCTTCTTACTGACAATTACTACTACAAAAATAGTACCTATTGCGTCTGGAGCAACACTTACCTTGTAATCCAATTTAATTTTTTTCTTATATTTTATATCATTATAATAAAGAATAGAGAGAGAGAGTTAACATTAAGTTGGCACGAATAAATCAGTAACTATTCATTCGGTAATAAACGTACCTAAGCTTAGTTCAGAAAAGTCTATTTCAGTAGGAAAACGCCTTTGATAATGTATTTCGTGTCAGGAACCCTGAAAGTTTATAAGACAAACTTATCAGAAGGCGACAGTAAGACCGAATAGTAGATTACTATCACGAAGAAACCCAATAACCCTTAAAACTTTACGAACCATAAATAGCTCTATGTGGAATCATTAGGTAGCCAACTAAAGCAATCAACAGCAAGTAAAAGTGACTTTGAAAATTGTTTTATAAGCGCAAACGTTTGCTTAACAAGCTGGCAATCATGTGAAAAAAAGTTATTATTTTTAGAAAGAAAATATCTGACAGAATATGTGGGATAAGTGATATCATCTATTGTTTCAATAACTTGACCTTAATAGACACATGATTTCCCTAGAATCATATTTGTTTCTGTGCCCTTAATTTATTATGTGCGTGTCGTGTATTTATTTATTACAAGCAAATAACACAAGTCAAAATATTACAAAACACTTTATTATTTCACAACTGGGGTTGCTAATTAAATCAGTCATGAGTTCTGAACGAATACAAAAAATATTTGTAATATTTTCTGGACAATTTTTTTTTTGTTTACTTATAGTAAATATACCTACTTACTGATCAACAAAAGGTGTGCCAATCAAAACGATACCGTTTCGGTGTACCTACTACGACATACTCCTATTGCAGTAAATGAAACAGAACTTACATATTTTCTGCTAGGGCACTGGGATCGGTGTAATGTAAAGTATGTAGTTGAATTATGTCAATACAACACACCCTGTACTCTGTGATGTCGACGTCAGAGAATGTTAAGAAACAACTTGTTATTGAATCAAGCATACCTTTGCTTACTTTGTGGTTGCGGGCATTTTCAACCTTTTCAAATCCAATATATTTTATAAGTACCTATATACTACACCGCGTACAGTTTATACAGATTTTGCAATAAAAAACCGAATATAAGCAAAAATATTTTTTTAAAGTTCAAAATGATGCAGTTAGAGCACTGATGTCACCCATCCAAGTACTGACCTCGCGCAACGTCGCTTATTAATAAACATCACGTTAGTTGTATAGGAGCCCACTTAAATATTTATTTATGAGTATTTAATATTTATTGTTGTAGCGGCAAGAGAAATACATCATACCTCAAAATTTCAACCCTCTATCACGGTTCTTTAGATACAGCCTGGTGACTGACAGACAGACGACGGAGACACGGTAATAGTAGGTCCCGTTTTACCATGTACGAAACCCTAAAATGTATGTCGGCACTTTTTAATTACATGCTTGCTGAAACTTTTCTCAGTTGCTTTTGGCAATTTTTGTTTAAAACATGTTTTATTAACCGACTTTAAATGAAAAAAGGAGGTTCTCAGTTCGATGCCTGTTTTTTTAGCTTTTGACAAAAAATCTACTTGTTATTTATCTTAACATGCTGGTTACCTCACGATGTTTGCCTTAACCGTTAGAGCACGTCTTTAAAGTTCACATTACATTTTTCAAGAACAAAAATCCAGAAGGGACGGCTGTATTTGGCCATATCATCTTAAGAATGAAAGTCGAGTGTGCTCTCAATTAGCCAACACCTCTTTTTGATATAACAAAATTAGGAAATAGTATTGTATGATGTACATACAATACTATTTCCTGATTTTCTACCTCGAGAAATGTCTTTCTAACCATGTGGTTAGAAAGACATTTCTAGAGGTAGAAACTGATAAAAAAACGTAAAAACAGTCTAAGTATCCAATACTGGTAGAACGATAGCCATAATACCTGTATACCTATGTATGTGTGTGTGACTTACAATGTACGCTGTAGGTACCTCTTTCTTAATCCCGGTTTTTATCTCGGGTTACACGTCAGCTTAGCTCGATTGTTAAAAAAACTCCAAAACGCTCAAAGTACACCATTACAACACACCTAAGGAAACAGCTAATAAAAACCAAACGATTTCTACCGGAAATGGTAGCTTTCATGCTTTTACTGCCGTTGCTTTTTGTGGTTATCTATTTTTTCAGTTCCTTAATCTGAGCATTAGGTTTTATGACCATCCAAATTGATAGAAACTACCGCTATTTTGAGAAGCTCGGTCACGCGTAGTTATTTTAGTCTGATATTTTGACTCGAACCAAGGTTTACTTTAAACTCAGTACTCATATATAGTTCGACTCGATAGTTTAACTCTAAATCTTTTTAATATAAACGATTGAAGCGCAAAACTCACTATGCTTAACATACACTTTTACTTGCTGGTCACTTCGCGACGTTAGGCGATATGAACGAAAATAAAAACAAATCGCTAAATGTGGTTACTGCCTAATTATACAAATGTCAAAGCCAATAGAGGATATGTTTTGTCGTTTTAGGGTAGTTAAGCCTTTACTCGAGCTAGAATAAGCCGTTACGCCACACGAAGTAGCTGGTAGCTGCCACACTGGTGGATGGAGAAGAAAATCAAGAAAACTTTAAAAATCATTCTTAGTAACCCTCAATGATTTATCCAAAAGTGTAAAAATTCTTTATGAACGTACAAATTGTCCTACCCATCTCTTGGTCTGTTAAGATCGCAAGAATTGGAAACAATTATAATAGGGTAGGAAAATGACTTAACAAAATAAATATGTACTCTGTCATTTATATTTAAAAAAAGTGCATTGTAGTTTCGTGTGACGTCACGACTTTCGTGCTATTTATCCAGTAGGTATTTTTGAACAGGCTATCTGACTGACTAAACAGAATAGTTTTTTTTTATTTACTCATTTGTGCATTTTACCACAGATTATGTGCTATTACTTACGTTTTGACACTCGATTACAAAAAAAGCCGTGTTGGCTAAAGTGGGAGGACACTCGACTTTCATTCCGAAGGTCGTGGGTTCAAACCCCGCCACGCACCTCTGGATTTTTCTTCTTGAGAAATTTATGTGCGCTTTAAACACGTGCTTTAACGGTGAAGGCAAACATCGTGAGGAAACCGGCATGTTCTGAGAACTTTAAAAGAGTTTGAAGGACATGTGACATTCACCAACCCGCACTTGGCCAGCGTGGTGAATTAAGGCCTAATCTCTCTCGCTAAGAGAGAAGTCCCTGTGTCCCAGCAGTGGGAACGTTAATAGGGTGATGATGATGATCTGTTCAGTTCAGTTTCTTGTAATTGGACTTTGCGCTTGAAGCGACAATTTGCCAGTGTCGAGTTAAATAAAATTATAAAGTGAAAAATATGTTTTTCAGTTGAACGCCATTTTTTTTATCTGCGGTTATCTTCTTCCTCCATACCTGACAGCACATACATAGGTACTCGGTTGGAGCAGTTAAATTAATTAGCTACACGGGACGACGCTCTCGACTTAATTAACATGTAAATCAAATCCTCCGAGCAGCTACCGAAGGGAAATTAAGTACACCTCGTCGAGCGAGCATTATGTTATCATAACGCAGAACCAATTGGGTGCAATCAATCACGAGAAACTTTTTAATTAGGACAAATGAAAGTTTACTCAATTATGATTTACCTATTTTGATTTACTACCAAGATCGAGTAAACTACTTCTGTTGCATTCCAATAGAATAGGCACAGCAACACTTTGGGGGACCAGGTTATGGTCAACGATGGTTTAGGAAAGGTTTGGTTCATATAACGTGAGGCGAGCATACAGACAAAGATACTCACTGTTTAAATATCCAGGACAGCCTACTCCGCCTTGCATTGACAACACTGTACTTTGCTACAAACAACTTCATTTATTTTCATAAAAAGTTAATTAAATGACTAGTTAAAATTTTAGGATAAAATGTTACTAAACTAAAATTTATAACAGACAGACAGCGGAAGTGACTTAATTTATTACTATCTATGATTTTTCTATTTACTTTTTATTCTGTTATTCATTATATATGCCATTTTCTTAGACATGTGTCGCATAAGTTACTAAGGAATTGTCTTTACAGATAGTGTGTGGAATAGGAGGGATGGTGGTTGGCGCAGTCGGATGGTTGGAAGAACGACAAAAGCCGGCCTTGGGGCTCGGAGTACTGGCAGGGGCGATTACTGTGATAGCCGCAAGTAAGCGATGCTTTGTCAAAAGCTAGTATTTCTGGAAACGTATAATTCAATGGTGGTTTTGGCTTGCTTGATAGTTATGGAGACTGACTTAGGCCTTGCCTTGGGTTCGAGGCCCATTGCGCACTAGAAAAAATTTCATGTAAAAAACATCTCTTGACGATTATAGAGCTTTTTTTTCTGGGCACTTAGTTGGTATACCAAGGCTCTGAGTATCGTCCTGGGCGACCCTTGTATATTTAATGATCGTCCAGCACCTTCTCATTGAACAATGCCTTATTCACCTTATTCAATTTTACGCCAATTTATCAATGAAAATTGTACACAACTTAGAAAGGAATTTTATTCTGCCCATTATTATTCAAGAAAATTCGCTGTCATTTTATACAGTACGTAATAAATTTACACCAACCACAACAACATACAAATAACTTGACAAATTGCCAGATTTATTTCTCAACAATTATTAACAATTAATTTGATCTACAATTTCTGGTTTCGGGTCTGGGTGTTTTCTATGTATCATATGTATGTATTTACAAAAAAAAAATGTATCTATGTAGTATATCAGTCACCTAACACCCATAGTACAAGCTCTGCTTAGTTTGGGGTTAGGTGATGCTGTGTGAGTAGTCCGGAAATATTTATTTTATTTATTTATCAGCGTTATCAAGAACTCCATTTCTTCACAAAATCATTTCCAGCGACATCAGTATACTATAGCCGAGGTTTCGGCGGCTGGGTCTCCGCCCGCTGCCGGGCTCCAGGCGCTTGGGGCGCTCCGTGGCGCGCCCTGGGACCCTCGCCCTACGCCGCGGTCCCTCTGACCCTGCTGTGGAGCATGGCCATTGCCGCGCACGTCGCTATGCTGTGCTTCTGCGTGAGGTCTCTCATGAACATCGGGTAAACCATTTTAATATTTCAATCTTCTGTGAAAGACATTTCTGCAGCTAGGTAGATTATTATTTTAAGTGTTAACGGGATAAAAATAGAATCACTTTAAATTCAATTCTTTATAATTGGACTCTGCTCTTGAAGCGTCAGTTTGCCAGTGTCGAGTTAAACAATAAAACTATACAGTGAGAAAGATGTTAGTCAGTTGAACACGATTTTACGTTTTTTTTTCATATAATTAGTTAGTTATCACTTCAATTTCAAATGTTACGTCAAAGTCAAAATAGGTAATAAAATATGTAACAATCCTACCATGTACCTACATCGCATCACTGGATGTCAATTACCAATTCCTTCCGGCACAATTATTCTATTTTGATTAGTGAAGCATAGATCAAATCAGTTTGCAGTTTCAATTGGGTAGGTATGTGCATTCTTGTTGAAATTAACGTTGACAAAGTATGGTTTAGATTAAAAACATTTTAAAAGGTTTTAAATTATAGCACAACTTATATTTTCTTTACCACAAAAAAAAAACGAATATATATTATGTAGGTTATTACTAGTTACTTTTACAAAACAACGAATCTATTCCAATATACCTGACCCATCATCTCTCTCTCTGGGGTCGTTCCCCCATGGCTGAGGATCGTGGGCATCACAGGTTGTGGACAACGGTGCTGTGGTGCACCTGGATTTAATAATCTGCCTCCAACGTTGCCTATCCATAGCGTCACGGACAACCGAGCAGAATTTAGATGAAGAAGAGGCCTTCATTTGATAGGACCATCTGGTTGGAGACCGACCAGGGGCTCTTTTACCCTCCGTGTTTCCAACTACGATCAGCTTCTCTAGGCATTCATCCCCCTTCCTCACTAAGTGGCCGAAATACGTGAGTATTCTCTGCTGACATATAGTTGAGAAGCGTGTCTGGACCCGTAACTGTGACAGAATCGATGTATTGGTGCGCTTGGCTGTCCACGGAATCCGTAACATACGCCTCCAGCACCACATCTCTAATGCTTCGATTCTTTGCCTTTCACGGGCTCGTTTAGTCCATGTTTCCACCCCATACAGAACTATTGGGAATATTAGAGCATGTATCAACCGGATCTTGGTGGCGTCCTTAGCTATTCCAATTCGCCTCTTTATTTCCAGTGCGCAGCTACCATCACTGTATATTAATGCGCCCAAATACACATAGTTGTCTAGTATGTCAACTCCTGGGATGTTGGTGGTGACCGATCATACTTGTACCCCTTATAATATTGTTTTTTCAGATGCGGCAGTACCACCTGTATAGGGGTAGCAGGCGCGCAGCTGTTCCTCTCCATCGCAACACTAGCGGCCGCTGTGTTCTTACTGAGCCTAGACCTGAGGTTCGACGCATCTCTATCCCCACCACCTCGCCAGTCCGACGCGCAGATCTGCACTGCTGTGTCCATGGTGAGAACTGTACTGGACTTCTTATATCGATACTCGCAGCAGCAGTGTTTTTAAAGAGCCTGAACCTGGGGTACAACGCATCTCTGTCCCCGGCCTCGCTAGTCCGACGCGCAAATCTGCACCGCTGTGTCCATGGTGAGAATTGTACCTGTCACTGCTTATATCGATACTCGCAGCAGGTATTAATTCCAGTAACAGTATACATTAATAAAGAATTATTACTCTCGGGTTACATATTATGGGGCATTACTCAATACAACAAAGCTGGTAAGCAGTATTCAATTAAAAATTGTTAGAAACCGAATGTGAGCAACATTGAGGCTTACAATACGTTCCTTTTAATAAAACAAGATGAAAATGGAAGTACATTATCTGGAACGTACTTAAAGGCTAAAGAAACAGTGCCGGTCCATTTCCCAGAAGCATAAAATGAATGGAAAAAAACCAATCTGCATAAATCAATAGGAAACCTCTGTAATGTCCGAAGGTTTTAATCAAAGTGATTCAGTACTTCATCGGTAAGTAATAGGATTCATCAAGCGTGCCACCAGTTTTAACTAACGTCCATTTTTACCATACGAAACCTCTATCCTTTTATGTATACTTTATTTTCCATAAAACAGTAGGTACAGTCTGATGCACGTATAAGTGCAGTAATTTTCCAGAATGATTTTGCAATATATTTTTAGTCTGAAGATTAATTTCGTATCTGAAAAAGAAAATAAGTGAACATCCTTGGTCTGAATATGAAAAAATATCTATAAATGTATGTTTCTTTTATTAATCATATTTATCAAAATCTATATATACTTAACTTAATTAATTTTGTTTGACTGTCGATTACTATAATATTTGTTCATATAAAGTAATCCATAATTGGCCGTAAGATAGATAAGTTAGGTAAATAATAAGATACATTTAAAGGCTGTTCATTTTGTTACATAAATAAAATAAAAAACAAAAATAAAAGTCTAGTACCCGTAACACACGCTCAGAGTTTACCTCGGGGCTGGATGTTGTTGTGCGTTTGGAATTTTCACAAGCATCATCGTTGTCTAAAACATCCGATAATTTTGTTATCACCAGGTACCGCTAACATCGGTGGCCATCAACAGCGGTAACAGCGGCGAAGGCGACCCTGGAGGTAGTCCCCCAGGGAAGGAAGCCCAGCCTCTCCAACCTCCGACTTGATCTGACTCCCGTGGACTGACTGTTGTATCAACTGTGGAGTTATACGCTCAGTGAATGGACTTGAAAGTGTATGAGCTCTTTATCGCGCCAAAAATGTAGGAATTGTTTTAACTTTTCCGTAATATAAGAGTATGTATTCACTTTAATATAAGTTAAATAAAGTTACTATAAAAATAAGTTCTCATCTACATATTTAATACTTATCGTTTTAAATAAATGTTGTTCATAAAATAAATATGTTTTAATTATTTTTATAACAGTTAGGGTATTTACAAACGGGTAATTTGTGAGCAAGTTTGGGCACTGTCAAATTATTCAACTATATTTAAATAACACACAGAAAATATGCACGTATTAATTTTGATAAAAATGTTTACGACAAAATGCTTTTCTAAATCAATTGGTACCTCTGAGCAAGGAATTGTTTTTTCTTACCATCCTTAATCTGTGATAGGTACATACCCAAACGTATTCCATTTATGTGATATTAAAAAAAAAATAGACATTTTTTGAGCTAAATCTAAAACAAAATAATTTCATTATAAAAAGTTTGTTAGCCTTAAGAATGTATACTAAAATAAATATCCTATGTATATCTTCCTACAAACAATAAATTAGGTACCTCAGAACAAACAGCTGTAACTTACGATGTTATGCAAATTGAGTCCTTTATTTAGTAAGTAATTTAAATAAACTTTTTTTTTTTTTTTTTTTTATTATTGATAAGCCTTCATTTGACCACAATCTCACCTGATGTAAAGTGACGATGTGGTCTAAGATGGAGCATGAAGGCCTAGAAGATGGCTTCTCCGGGCCACATTACGAAACACGAAAAAATCGCTTCACGCACTGGCCCAGCCCGGAGGGTGGTGACAAGCCGCGGCCGAAGCCTACCACCAGATACTGTTCTTAGCACCACCCGGAGGTCACGTGTAAGGATTCAGAGGGTTACCACTTACGGACGTGAACAGACAAAACCTCCAATCAATAATGTAACTAAATTTCTAAAAGCAGAAACTCTCCTGAGCTTACCCAAAAGTTTCGCAAATAACATTACTGTTCACAAATTACTTTTTGTCTCGAAAATATGAGGTACCTTTACTTTTTCTTCAGATATAGTGTAAATATATTTATATTAGAAATCTATTTGTTTAATTTCTACATAATATAAAAAGCTAACAAAATTATTGAGTCCTTTATTTAGTAAGTAATTTAAATAAACAATAATGTAACTAAATTTCTAAAAGCAGAAACTCTCCTGAGCTTACCCAAAAGTTTCGCAAATAACATTACTGTTCACAAATTACTTTTTGTCTCGAAAATATGAGGTACCTTTACTTTTTCTTCAGATATAGTGTAAATATATTTATATTAGAAATCTATTTGTTTAATTTCTACATAATATAAAAAGCTAACAACATGCAATGAAATTAACTTAAGGTTTAACAACCAAAGCACTTCTTAAAATAAATGACCAAAATATTATTTAAAATACAATAATAATAATTGTCTCGAGTAAGAAGTTACCTATGTTATTAAAATATTTAATAATATAAAACTCTTGGATCGTATTACTGTTATTTGTAATTGGATTACCTTCATAATTTAACCAAGGGCGAAGAAATAAGTGCGAAGATTCGTTCATTTTCTAAATGAAATTCACAAGAACATATCACGAGAGCTGAGTCGAAAAGTGATCTAACTTCTACATCCTTTGAATAAATTATCTTCAATTTAAGTTTCAGATTCGCAAAGTTGAACCAGTTTTTATGCATGATTTGCTTAGCTTTCTATTTTCATCTATAAATAGCGGTCCGCCCCGCTTCGCACCTGGTTTACCGTATTGTGAATCTGAACCATTCTCGAACCCACTTAAACACATAGAGCACATTATACAGAAAAATGTCATCAAAAGCTCAATGACTAACACACGTAGGTACAGAATATTTATACATATATAATAATAATAATAATCATTTACTTCAGGCATCTAAGGCCCATATAATTTAAACATATACCTTATACTTATAGACTAACTGTTAGTATGTATGTATGTTAGTCACTAACATACATACATACATACTGCATATATATATAAATATATATATATATACATATATATAAAAATAAAGACATACAGGTAAATTACTGAAAGAAGTTTTAAACTTTGGCGAAGCCTGCGCGACCGAAGCGAATGCGCAGCGGGAGCGTCTGCCGCGCGGCGGACGCTACTTTACTACTGGCCCTTTGTAAAGGCCTTCAGTCAAAAAGTTCCCGGGTTGCAAACTCTCTCGCGTCGCAGGTACGCAGGAGGTTCTATGAGAACGCAATTGCTGGTATGAAGTTGTAGAATCTAAGCTAGAGGTTATTGCGTCACAAATTGTCTCTTGCAAATAATGTCCTCAAAGTTATGAGATTGTGCTTGCTCGGTTCTCTTACTTGCATACCCTTGTGGCATAACTTGAACCAATATAAGATGTTCCTATATTGCACGTTATCATAATATTGGCAGTTATAACATATTTGCATGAAAATGGTTGGAGATTAAACATCTTAGACTTCAGATAAGGATCATAACATGCTGTTATATACAGCCATGTTATAAAGATGTAAATAAGGCTAATGAAATGAGAATAAATTACCCTTAACATTTTTTATGAAATGTTTTGTATGAAGATCTTATAACTTACTGAAGATCTAAATTAGGGGAGGATTTATAATATTAATAATGTATTATGGTATCTTTAATAGAAACAAAATCTATAGGCTCCTATTTTGGGACATACTAAAGACAAACATAAAAAAATATATCAGGAGGAGAATCAGATGGACGTATGCTGGAAATATAAAATGACCGAAAGAACGTACCTATTAGGTATGTATTTTTATAGGAAAAATCTGTTAAAGTTTTTTTTTCCAAGTCCTCTAATCTTTATAATACATTTTATATTTAAGTTAGAAGTTACTACTACGAGTTACGTTACTATTAGTTACGAGTACCGCAGTGTAGAATTGCCTAAACATTTTAGAACATAATTCATCAATCAAATAAATGCATTTTTTATAATAATACACGAAGATTGACTATGCGAAAGAAAATTACCTATAACTTTTAAGTTATAAAATATTTGACAAGGACAAAAGCATCACGTTTAATCACATTTTATAGATAAGCAGAATACAAAATGAGCCAAAACGCATGAAACTTTGTTAATACCGATCAAGTAGCTCACTCACCCCATATTAAAATATCTAGCGGAGACATTCTTAATCAATTTATCTACTACTTGGTCTTTCTTCTCTACATTTAAATCAGCAAAATTCGTGGTAGCTTCTGTAAAATCATTGCTATCGGATTCGCGGTTGACGACGAACCGTCTGATGCAGTGTTTCATCTCGAAGCAGTAGGAGTTCCTCGTGGAGCACTCTGTAATACAGACGCATTGGCTGCGGCAGTCAACCATGGTGTGGGGGCATCTTGGAGGCCGAGCACTGTGCTTGCATGGGGCGCCACAGTACGGCACGTCACAGTTTCTCTGGGTTGGTCCCGCGTAGTTGAATCCTGCAAGAGTAGGATAATGAGACAATGAAGAGCTATTCTCGGGGTTTCTCTACGGGATCGAATCAGAAATGAGGAGATACGTAGAAGAACGCGGGTCACCGACATAGCCAAACGGATTAGCTCTTTGAAGTGGCAGTGGGCAGGCCACATAGCACGTAGAACAGATGGCCGTTGGGGCCGAAAGGTTCTCGAATGGAGGTCGCGGATTGGTAAGCGCAGCGTCGGACGACCACCAACAAGATGGACGGATGACTTAGTCAAACTTGCTGGCTCACGGTGGATGCAAGTGGCGACCGATCTGAATGATTGGTCGTCTTTGAGGGAGGCTTATGTCCAGCAGTGGACGTCTAATAGCTGAAATGATGAAGAGCTTTGCACACAGCAGAGCGGGGAAGTCTCTTCAGACAATTAAAACCGTTTTGATGTAAAGATGTATTTTTGCTATCCTATGCCTTGGTTGCATATGATTCCCTTTGCTATGCCATTAGTGGTGAAGACTGTCTTGGCTGCCCCGCCATGTGCAAAGCGCCTTGCTAATATTTTAGTCGGAAAACTTTAACATACGAGAGATTATGGAGAAACATTTACGCGTGAATTATTTATAATGAAGAATGAGAAATTATTTCGTATTTCTGTTTAAAGCTACCTAAACAATCTTACTGAGTATTTAAAACGTCAGGAACGAAGTCTACGAGTCGTCCAAGATTCAACTTTAAAATTACCTGTAATTTAAATGACAAGGAACTCATTAAAATCTTTTCAAACGCAACTAGAAGGTTCGTAAATCGTAGAATCGTAGGTATCGTAAATGTTGAAAATACCTTTTAATTTCAGCTTAGAACGTTGCCTGAACAAAACAAAGAGTATTTTTCATCCCAATGCGATCAGATAGCGTTTGGATAGCGGGTATTCAGGTGAATGATTTGGTCGAGACCCAATTATCTGATAAAAGAAACTGACACTCGGTATTATTTCTCTAAGGCGTCTTAAAAAACCAATGGCTTTACCAACAATTTCAGAAAAAGAAAATGTACTTTTTACAAAAGCTATTTTTGTAATCTGATACATATTTTAAGTTAAGATTGTCACTTACCTGCTACCTAACGCTTAAATGGAAATTTAAACGCAATTTAAATGTCGTAGCTTAGAGACATAGTCACATAGAGTTAGTTAGAGCAAAGCATACGTACATAATAAACGAAATTATACTATAATTACCTAGCTATTCGTTACTATCAAAATAACGCAAGTTCTTCGTAATATAGTAATGTACGTATGAATACAGATTAAATAATAGCTTTTACTAACAGCCGTATAAATTTACGTGTGCTTTAAACACGTGCTTTAAACGCGTGCTTTAACGGTGATGACAAACATCGTGAGGAAACCGGCATGTTCTGAGAACTTTCAAAGAGTTTGAAGGACATGTGACATTCACCAACCCGCACATGGCCAGCGTGGTGAATTAAGGCCTAATCTCTCTCGTCAAGAGAGAAGTCCCTGTGTCCCAGCAGTGGGAACGTTAATAGGGTGATGATGAACAGCCGTATAGTGGACCGGTAAAATTAGGCTTCGACGGCGCGGCGGGGCGGCGCGAGTGTACAGTAGAGCGGTGTGGCGGCGGCGCGGTGGCGGCATTGTGTGCAGTGTAACTTACCGTTTTTATAAGGTGGATCGTCGTTCTCCCAAGGCACCGGGTAAACGAATGGATATTGCGGTGGATATTGGGCTTCAGCAAACGTTATTAGTAAAAAAGCAGCAATATATAATAGTTTCAAAAACATTTTGATTTACTTTATATCCTGAAATAGTAAACAAGCACAATAATTTAATAAAAACAGAGAACTGCTGCAAACCACTATTTATTTATGTTTAGTGACAAGGCATGACATTTAAAAAGGGGAACCATAGACAAACTAAACCGTTTTCAAAGGAGTTTACTTTTTAACGAAACCATAGATTTAATATAAAATGGCCTCCGAATTTTTTGCTGTCTAGTTTTTTAATTCTTTTTATATCCTTAACTCTCGTTCTCAAGGAAGCTCACGGAAAAACATCAGTTTTCATAAAAAAATAAATTTTGAATACAAATATCTTTTTATTCCCCTTCATAATACATATCATGCTCAGTGTATGGAGTAAAAGAAAAGATACGGAGATGGCGCCTTACTTTATTATGATGATACCGAAAAACTTAACTTATAAATTGTAGGTTAGTACTTTTATAGGTTTATGAATAAAAATATTAATTTACATAGAAGAACTTTTCCCTACCCCTCTATTTCCATCCCTCGGACCACTTATTAGATAATCTACACTATATAGGTACTATAGAGTGTAGATAAGTATTAAAGCCTTAGATAAGTAGAATAGTTTATATTTACTATAGAGTCTATCGTAAACACTGTTTAATTAGAACTAAATTCTAAAGTTTAATTCGTTTTAATGTACCTACTTCAAGTCAGTTTCGAGGGGTCAAGTGTTTGTATGTTCTGCAAGCATTTTCTCCTTGGTCTGGGTGTTCAGTATGTATAATAAAAAATATCTATCTATGTATGTCTATTATATTAAGTATATCAGATGTCTAGTACCCATAACACAAGCTTATAGCTTACCACGGGGCTAGATGTTGTTGTGTGGATTGTCCAGCAATATTTATATTTATTTATTTACTTATTGTTACCATCACCTATATGGGAAACGTAATTTGAATTACACTGTTGTCTCCCGCGACACAGGATCTTAATCCTAGTCCGGGAACCACAATCAAATTTAATGTTATTTAAGTTGGTACTTAAATGAATTATTTTGTATTAGTATTTAAATAAATAACTAGTAACAATTAGATATTTCTTAATATAAAAAACGATTATTATGCTATTTTTTTGTCAATATGCGTAGCTACCACCATAAAGCTACAGTAAAAACTCACCTGCAAATTTTTCAGAACTTCAGATTAAAACACAACACCAAACTTTATTTAAGTTATTAAATAACGTCATTAGTGGCTCTTTCTGATACAAAATATGTACACGATTTCTATAAAACTCAATATTGAAGCTCCAAGGAACACACCAACCACTCCTCCAAAATCGACTGAAAAAAAAATAATTTAAACGGCTTTGTCACCTAAAATCATACACAAGTATCAAATGGAAGGGCTAGTGAATAGATTAAAACACGTTATTGCACACCATACAGATAAAATACAACAATCCGGTATCTACAAACATCACCATTCTCTTGCCCTTATCACAATATTACGTGGGGTGAGACAAAATGTTTTTGGAGTTTACTCCTTAAGAAACGATTTGAGTTTTAAGGCCCGGTATGGAAATTTTATGGGGGGTAAAATCAAGTGTTAACAAAAGTTGAGGCGTTACGTAGAAAGAGACAAACATAAATATATCTGTAGGATTCAACGTGTAAATGAATGAGATGGAATACCGTCGAAACGTCACGTTCGAAATAAGAACTTTAACGCATTTTGATTGGTTGTTTGTTGTGTCTCTGGAATGCGAGTTACCATTTTTGACATTCGAATACGCGTTCGAAAAAGTATTCGTCTAGCATTCACTTAGAATTTCTCAGTGAGTAGAGGTGAGAGTGCAAATTTATTCAGTAAAATCATCAATATTTACAAAATAATTTTGGCCGGACGTTTCTTTTTCACTTGGATATCGTCCAAGGAACTTATACCCAATATCGCTTACAAAGATAGCTTTTACGTTTTTGTGCAGGGAACTAAAACAATTGACGAATTTATGGTCCCCTCAACGCGTTTCGTTGGAACATAATTTTAAAAACATAAGAATAACTCACTTTTGGTTTAGGTAGGGGGTAGTGTACCCCAAAGTATTAAACACTCTGAAATATAAAATTATGCTGATTCCCTGTCTTACTCTCTTGACGCGTTACAACAAGTGGCGCTCGCCATCTTTTTTCCTTCTTTTTTCGTATCCGTTTCCGGATCGTAGTGTTGTTCTACATCCCTATTCTATGTTATCTATGGTAATATTGGAAAATGAGCTCAATTTCCTTTGAACCGCGTAATCGAGTTAACAGTTCGGTCATCCTGAGCTTTAGGACTGCCCCCAGTCCTCCGGCCATCTAGCCGGATGTATGGCCCCATACACATTTTATATAACACGACAAAATAAATAGGTACATTACATAATTAAATAAACCAAAATTCTATTACCAGGTTTTCCTCGAGACATGTACCGTTGCCTTCCAGCAGAGCCTCGGCCTCCATCGTCTCGTATCTCGCACGGATACCGCCTGCCTGCTCGAATGTCGGTCTCCTCCGTGTTCGTTCATGCGCGGCTACCGCTTACCCCGTTAGGGGATACGGACTCGCCCGCGTTCTTTGATTTGCGGATACCGCTTACCCCGTTAGGGGATACGGACTCGCCCGCTTTCGTTGATTTGCGGCTACCGCTTACCCCGTTAGGGGATACGGACTCGCCCGCTTTCGTTGATTTGCGGCTACCGCTTACCCCGTTAGGGGATACGGACTCGCCCGCTTTCGTAGGTTTGCGGCTACCGCTTACCCCGTTAGGGGATACGGACTCATCCACGTTCATTGCTCTGCGGTTACCGCTTACCCTGTCAAGGGTTTCGGCCTCGTCCGGTTTACTTGTGGTGTGGCATTTATGGTCCCACATCGGACCATAATCTTCACATAGCCATTTCATTTTACATTCCATATTTATAGTTCGTTAACCTGAAATAGAGAGCGACTAGGAGTCGGTCGGGAAGGGAGTAGGATAAAACAAATCGATATTTATTAATTATGATTTACCTCGTATATTAGTCATCCCTCAATTTTGACATTACTTTTTGACTCAGTTCTTTCTACAATTCTCATTAGTGGTTCTCGAGGGTTGTATACGAATTATACACTTATTTTGTTTAATATTTGTTTATTTTATTATTGTAATTATTAAAAAAAACCATAACATTTGGTTAACATAATTTTTGGTATCGTATAATGTTACGCACTAACATAATATCTAACATAAGTCTACTTTTTCATGATGAAGTTTTATAATTAATCAAATAATATATATATATATATATATATTTAATAACCACTAATTTTAATCAATAATAACGACGACGCATGTTAGGTCAAAATTTCGTTAACGTGTAATAGAATCAATTATCAGATGCGCTTGAGTCTCCCGTTTCATTTGGAGATGAATTGAAAGTTATCCAAGGTTTCAAATGATCTGAGGGGAAGACGTTGGTATATTTTCTAGTTGAGTGTCCGGGTATGTTTGATACTTGGTATCTATCGTGATCAAGTACATTTATTATTTTAAACGGCCCCTTAAATTTGTTTACCAATTTATTGCTCTTGCCTTTTTCTTGAGTATGATTTGGAATCATCACTAGGTCACCTTTCTGAAATAATTTCGGCGGTGCCCTTTTTGAGTCGTAACGAGTTTTCATGGCTGTTTGTTGCTTCTCGATGTTAGCCTTAACTTCCTGAAGTGTTTTATTTCGATCTTGTTGTCGTTTTTCAATTATACCTTCAGGGGCGTTTGAACTTCTAAGACCAAACACTACCTCAGATGGGGCTTTTCCTATGCCTCTGTTTATAGTGTTGTTAAGGGCCCATTGGAGTTTATTAATATTCAAGTCCCAATCCGCTTCATGAGAATTATAATTCATGGCAGCAAGAGAATTCAGTATAGTTCGGTTGTAGCGTTCTATCTGTCCGTTTGCACGTGGTGTGGCTACAGCATTTAACACATGCTTTATCCCATTAGTTTGAATGAAGTGTTTGAATTCAGCTGACGTGAAACTTGTACCTTGATCTGATATCATAACTTTTGGGAATCCTGTGGTGGCAAATATGTCATCTAATATTTTTAATGTTGACTTAGACTTCGTGTCTCGTACAGCCTTAACGAATATGAATTTACTAAAACTGTCAATTACACCTAGTATGTACGCATTACCTCTTTTGCTTCTGACAAAAGGGCCTAAGTGGTCTAAATGTACAGAGTGGAATATTTGATCCGGTTTTGGTATGGGGTGTAAATAACCTGATTCTTTACCCGACGGTTTTTTATTAAAAGCACAATTCAGACATGCCGCCACATATTTTTTTACAAATCTCCTCATTTTAGGGAACCAATATTCACTGTTCATTTTTTCGAATGTTTTGTCAAATGCAAAATGACCGGCCTCGTCATGACACAGTTGACAGATTCGCCACCTGGCCCCGTTCGGTACTACCCATCGCAATTCTTTACCGACTCGTCGATACAGGAGATTATTCTTTATGCAGTAATTTTGAATAACATCTTTGATTCCTGTTTCTTTTGTTTCCAGAATATCCGCTATAACTTTGAGCTTGGAGTCAGACATTTGTACTGTATATAGCCATTTATCATCTGTTTTTTGTATGTGCATGATTTCCAAACTATCTGCTTCATCATTTATCAGTACAGGATTTCTACTAAGTGCATCAGCGTGTTTCATTGCTTCTCCGGGCCGGTATTCAATAGAGAAGTCAAATTCCTGTAGCTGGAGCCACCATCTCGCTATTCTAGGCATAAGATCTCGTTTACTTAAGGTGGTTCTTAAAGCATTGCAGTCGGTTAAAACCTTAAACTGTATTCCAATCAAGTACACTCGAAATTTCTTGAGCGCCGATACTACTGCCATTGTTTCTAATTCATATGAGTGTAGAAATTCTTCCGTCTTAGTGGTTTGACGGCTGTAGTATGCCACTGCTCTAAGCGGGGCGTCATCTTTGGATTTCTGAAGTAAGATGCCTCCTAGTCCAAGCTTACTGGCGTCGCAATGAACTTCGGTAGCGAAACTAGGGTTGTAGAGTGCCAGGACTGGTCGTGACACAAGCTTTTCCTGTATCGTTTTAAATGCTAAATCTTGTTCTGAACTCCATTCCCAAGGAGCGTCATTCTTCATCAACTTAGTGAGCGGTCTAGCTATTTTGGCAAAATCAAGAACAAACCTTCTGAAAAAACTAGCCAGTCCGATGTACTGACGTACTTGGTGTACATTCGTTGGAGTAGGAAATTCAGATACAGCTTGCGTCTTTTTCAGTCCTGGTTGCAGGCCGTTTTCAGATATTTCAAATCCTAAGTATTCTATTGTTAATTTCAAGAAATGACATTTAGCGAGGTTAAGTGTGAGGTTAGCATTACGCAACAGAATTAACAGAGATTCTAACTTTTCGAGCGACTCTTGAACTGTTGCTGCCGCCGTTATGATATCATCTAGATAAGGTATTGCTAAGTCAAAACGCTTTCGTCCTAAGGCTTTGTTTATCATCTGTTGGAAAACAGCTGGTGCATTAACTAAGCCAAATGGCATTCTAGTATACTCGTAGTGACCATCGGGAGTAATAAATGCCGTGAGATGCCGTGATTCTTCGGAAACAGGGATTTGGTGATACCCTGACGCAAGGTCAAGACTGGTAAAGTACTTGTTACCACTAAGCCTGTCTAGTTGGTCATCAATCACTGGCATAGGATAACTGTCCCTGATCGTCTTTTTATTAAGAGCTCTATAGTCAACACACAGTCTACAGGGTGTAATCGTTAAGTGTGCACAGGCGATTATTCCGTAACTATTGCAGATATCAAAAAACTTTAAACTGATATCAATAGTACTTTACCTAATGAGTAAAATGACATTAATAACTTTTTAAAAATAAAACGAGAAATATCCAAAAAAATTACATTAATCACTGCCATACATTTTATTTCTTAGTAAGTACAAAATTTTGTGTTCAAAGCATATGTTCGAAGTGACGTCCTCCTTGTGCAATACAATGACGAGCTCTATTTACAGTTTCTCAAAATTTTCAAATTGTTATCCAACTTACGTAAATACGTACCAGAAGGAACTTCTCTATCTGGGTACTCTCTTCTGTAGGCGATAATGGCCGCCCTATTGTTACAATCATGTTTGTAGTACATTTTTAACATGTCCCTCTTTTCTGTATTGGAATATGCCATTTTTCAATCAATAAATGCAACAATCACGATTATTAACGCAAATTGAAAAATACAATAAATTGGCGGGAACGAGAACCCGCGATAAAGAATTTGAATTTAGAACGAACACCAAAGAGTATCTTGCTTTTTGTTTTTATTTAGTATGTTGCTTTTCAGCTAGTTCAAATCAATACAATATTGAAACAAGGTTTATTATAAATTTGAAGTGGTAAGATAATTAATCTACACGTGTATCTACTTAAAATTCATTAATACCTTCATATCGTACATAATTATAAAATGACAAGGGTAAAATGAGTAGGTACTATTCCACTTAAAATAAGGAAAGTAAAACCTTTCTACTATCTCATGATTTTTCGATATTTCTCGTTTTATTTTTAAAAAGTTATTAATGTCATTTTACTTATTAGGTAAAGGATCTCACGCCTTGTGATTTCTTCCTATGGGGATTTGTCAAAGACCACGTGTACGCTGAGAGAGTACACAGCCTAGAAGAGTTACAGAATCGTGTACGTCGTGCAATTGCTTTAATTACTCCGCAAATGTTAAGGAAAGTTCATTTAGAAACTGTAAATAGAGCTCGTCATTGTATTGCACAAGGAGGACGTCACTTCGAACATATGCTTTGAACACAAAATTTTGTACTTACTAAGAAATAAAATGTATGGCAGTGATTAATGTAATTTTTTTGGATATTTCTCGTTTTATTTTTAAAAAGTTATTAATGTCATTTTACTCATTAGGTAAAGTACTTTCGATATCAGTTTAAAGTTTTTTGATATCTGCAATTGTTACGGAATAATCGCCTGTGCACACTTAACGATTACACCCTGTATAGTCATTATTCTTCTTCCGTACTAATACTATAGGGCTGGCGTACGCTGAATTAGATTCTCGAATAACATCACTTGCTAGGAGCTCGTCTACCATTCCTTGTACGATCTTTCTCTCAGTAAATGGTAATCTGTAGGGCTTGTATGTAACCGGGGTTTCATCTGATAGTTTGATATTCATCTCCGCAACTTGAGTCAATCCTAATTCCTGTGAATTCAATGCAATGACATCCCTATAACGGTTAAGTAGTGCCAGAAGGTTCATTTGCTCTTCATGTGCTATATTTTCTCCTACATTTAGCATTTCTAACGTAATATCAGATCTATTGGTTTCATCCGTCAAACTTTCATCATGAACATCGATTTTTCGTACTAATATTCCATCATTGGTTACTGTGGCATTCATCGCTAATGGTCGAAATAAGGCAATATCTGGTAGTTTATGTCCTCGGCTTATAAGCGTATCTTTGGCTAATTTTATAGCTAACCCCGAAATATTGAGTACTATCAAATTACCACGACCGTTGCTTAATGTGTAGACGCCCTGCAGCACTAAAAATTCCCTATTTTCCTTCAAACATGTCATTGCAGGAATGTATACCTGACCCGATATCGCAGATTCTGCATAAACTGTTAATGCTTGAACATCTGTTAGATTAGTTTCGGTTTCGTTATAAAGTTTTACCTTACCTAAGCTAGCGTCGTTAGTATAGAAATACAAATCGGAGTTAGTCTTGTATACTATTACAGAAGAAAGTTCCGTGAAGTTTTGACCTATCAGTACATCAGTGTTCATTAAATAATCATCAACAACAAACATAATTATATCAGCTGTGACAGCGTCTATGGAAATATTAACATTACAGCTACCAATAGGCAAAATTTTGTTCGATCCAAACCCTTTAAGAGTTGGTAAATCAGCTGTTATAACGTTAAGACCTTTAGCCTTAGCAACACTTAATTTAATTAGAGAGCATTCACTGCCAAAGTCTATAAATGCATTGCACAGAATTTCATTAACTGATACAGTTTTATTATATTTGTCATTTGTTTGAGTAACAATTTGTTCTGTTATTTTTTCAGTGTTTGAGATTTTCAAAATGTTTTGTGACATACGTTTTTGAGAGTTATTTGAATTGCCTATTTTATTGAATGCTCGATCTTTAATTCTTTCACAAAATTCTGGAAGATGACCTAATTTAGCGCACTTGCTACATTTGACGAGCGGTTTTGGACACCGTATAACAACGTGACCATTTTCTAAGCAATTAAAGCACTTAAACTCCTTTACTTTATCGTTAGTGTAATTCTTCGGTGGACGATCACGGGGTGGTCTCGTTCCGATGAGGCCATTCTTTCCCTGGTTTGTATAATTCGAATTACGTGCAATACTGCGTAGGAACCGAAGGAGTTCGATGGGTTCTTTAAAATTGGCACCTTGTGCATTCAGCTTTATGTTATGGTCGTATATTCCATGAATGATACAGTCTACAGCTTTCTTTCCCTCAATCTCACAAGTGTTAATAAGAGTCATCTTATCATAATAGTATTCCTCAAGAGTCTCTTCTCTTCGGCTTTTACGTTCCAACATTTCAGCTAACTTTTCTCCATAGCTACGGTCGTCAGGGAACGTTGCTAAAATTTGATGTTGCCACTCGTTCCAAGTAAAGTCTACAGTTTTCAAACCTTCATACCATCTCTTGGCAAGTCCAGCTAGCTTCGGGAGAGCATGGTACACTATTTGTTTTTCTTGCCATCCATATATAACGCCAGTTTCATTTACTTTACGAATCCAGTCTGCGGCTGACTGATTTTTAGATTGTGGATCGAAAGTCGGCAAAACGTTCTGAGCACCAGCAAATGCTAAGGGAGGATTAGTATATTTCTCTTTCACAGCATCAAAGAAAGTTTTAAGCACATCTCCGACCGCGGTTTTGTTGTTGAACCCTGACTGCGATGAACGACGTTGTTGTGATCTATGGCGATCATGCGACCTCGAGCGATCGTGTGAACTAGAGCGATCAGCTCTCTGACGACGATGGCGCTTCCTCCCATCAATAGATGACATTGATGACGATAAATAACTTCTACGACGGTACCGACTTCGGGCACGCCGCGTCTTGCGAGGTCTGGTTTTACTACGCCTAAGCCTTAGCCTACGACTGTCAGGTTTTCGCCTTGTACTCCGGCTTCGCCTCGATCCATTAGTATCGGTAGAATAGATGGAGCTGCTACGACGTCGGTGTGTGGTCCAGTATCTCTTTCGTATAGGCGGCGTAAGGCCCTCACATGGAGTGCTAGACGATGAACGTCCCATCCCTACTTTATTGTTATTGTTGGATTATGCCTTTAAAATTTTTTTTTTTTTTTTTTTTTTTAGTTATTCATTTATTTTATTTATATTTATTTTAAAAGGAATAAAAGGATGTGAAAAGGAGCAGAGGAAGAGAAATGAACACAAGTTAGAACATTCCAAATTCAAGTGCACACCTCATTATGTACTCACAGTACTCAGTAACCATGTATGTACCTCATTGGATATTTGGTACCAAAACATAAAATTTTCTCAAAAACAATACATAATTATTCATTTATCTCATCTCTGTGATAAATCTGTCATCGCATATATTTTCTTAAAAAAAACTTTTAACTTCTTTGGTATAATATATTTATATAAAGTGAAATAATAGTACTTGATTAGCCGTTGATACTCTACAGATCCAATAAGCAAAATGTAAAATATATTGTTCCCATCAGATCCATTATGCAAAATGTAAAATATATTGTTCCCTTGTCAAGGTATCTGGTAAGTATTGGTTCTGAGAATATATACTGAAACTGTTCGGCTACCCATAAACACATTTTGTTCAACAGGAGTAAAGTCACAAAATATTAATTTCAGGTAAGTAATATCCAAATAGCTTCTGTGCAGCACTGTTTGTCTCTAGCCATGTTTATACACCTATTCACTTTCATATTTTATGAATTTTCACTTGGGTATGTTAAAATAAAACTCAACAAAGTTCAGTGTATTTGGAGTATCTACTTCAATCTCACTAAATTAAGACAATATTATATTTTATGTTACTAACATCTTATTTATTCCTATAATTAAAACATAAGAGTTGCTGCACCTCTGGAGTTGATTATGATAATTGTCATCGTATAATTCTTAAGTTGGGAGTTTGTTCTCAAACTATATCTAATAAATTTGTAACTGCAATGAACATGCATTTATGTATTTCAGAAAACTGTTTAAGATAAGTATTACATATATAAAAGGAAATTCAATAAGCCTCCAGCTATCACAAAACAATATAGGTACCTGCCACTCAGTAGACAGCAATATATAAATGAAATCTCTTTAGTTATTATAAGAAAGTGCATATTAGAATACTAAATAGGGACAGCAATTTTAATGATTACTAAGCAATAAGACTATATAACCAATCAGTTGAGTAACTATAATTTTTGTAAGTTGTGGTGTGAGGTTAAGCGAGAACTTTAGTGTGTAATTGTTTGAGAAAAACATGTAGAGAAAATGAACAGACTAAGGTTAACTGCAAATAATATACTAATAGCTCTCCCATAGCCAGGCATTAATCCCCATTATGCAGAGTTGCAGACAGTGCTCACAGAAGCTTGATGCAATTTGGCGAACATGGATACTATGCCCCCCTGTTTCCAAAGTAAATTGTATTGTCTCATAATGATGTATGCAATGAAAAACATACAATGACATGGAAACAGGTGGACATTCTTATAATAAATCCACGTGTTTGCTCCCTATCATTGGTGCACATGCGCGTGCGTTGTTCAAACATTACTTTGTTCAGCAAGGATGTCTTTCTAGCATGACATAAAGGCTAATTATGCCTCGTAAGCTTTTGGAAATAACGGCAATGGAGCACGAGCACGTGGATATTCGAAAAAAAAAATCGTAAAACATACCTCTTGTGGATTCATCCCACTTCTGAATTTTTAAAAACATAAGAATAACTCACTTTTGGTTTAGGTAGGGGGTAGTGTACCCCAAAGTATTAAACACTCTGAAATATAAAATTATGCTGATTCCCTGTCTTACTCTCTTGACGCGTTACAACAAGTGGCGCTCGCCATCTTTTTTCCTTCTTTTTTCGTATCCGTTTCCGGATCGTAGTGTTGTTCTACATCCCTATTCTATGTTATCTATGGTAATATTGGAAAATGAGCTCAATTTCCTTTGAACCGCGTAATCGAGTTAACAATAATAAGTACCTTCTGTTATTTATTAATTAAAATATTCATAAGAAGCTATAGTTTCGACACCTAATTAATTTGTTCTTTGCAGTATTTAAGAATGATATTATAATTCAAATTGAAAGAAATCAATCATCCTAAAATTGTATTTGTATAAATTGAACACAATTATTATTATTTTGTAACATAGGTACTTTATGTAATACGCTTTATTGAAGTAATATAAACAATCCGAATAATTACAGATATATGTTTGTTTCTCTTATAATTTTAGCAGATGCGTTTTGTATACCCTTTTTTTCTATTCGATGTACATACATATATCATAATATCGTTCGTAAGTAGTAAACTCCAATCGTGCGTCGTAGCTGACACACACACACACTTTTTTTCCTTCCATTTTCCTCTGTCACTTGTCACAATCAGGTACCGACTTAATTACCAATCATGAGTATAAAGGCGATATAAATGCTTTGAAAAGAAATCCTTGCGGTCAGACATAAACTAAATAGATAAAGGTGTGAAGAAAAATTAGTAAATTAAAATATAAAGGCAATTTAAAAAATATCGCAAGGTGATAATTTAATTAGTTGTAGCTAAATGTGTTTTAATTCTGCGAAGAAACGAATTGGGAAATATAAACGAAGTAAGTCGTAATTATTAGTACCTAATGGAAATAAGATATTGCATATTTATTTTCGTTATATTGCAAGCTCATGTTATTCTTACCGACAAGTCCAAGCATATCCCGGATGGCGTGTCGACGAAACCTCAAAGTCGGCAAATTGCCGAGTCTTATCGTCCCCCGAGTGCCGCGCAGTAATTCCTCTTTACCGTGAAGACGTCTGAAAAAATCTAGTGTGGGTAAAGTAGTAGAAAATACATTAGTAATAAAATTATTCATTTTTTATTATGAGAATCAACAGGTCTACTTCATCATCGTCACCCTATTAACGTTTCCACTACAGGGACACAGGGACTTCTCTCTTGGCAAGAGAGATCAGGCCTTAATTCACCACGCTGGCCAAGTGCGGGTTGGTGAATGTCACATGTACTTCAAACTGTTTTTTATTTAAGTTCTCAGAACATGCCTGTTTTCTCAAGATGATGGCTTTCACCGTTAAAGCACTTGTATAAAGTGCACATAAATTTCTCAAGAAGTAAAATCCAGAGGTGTGTGGCGGGGTTTGAACCCACGACCTTCGGAATGAAAGTCGAGTGTCCTCCAATTTAGCCAACACGGTTTTTTTACAGATCTACTTACCATATTTAAACACTAGCTCATGTACTTGACAAACCACCTGATTATGGCTGAAGGAAGCCTATGACCTGCGGTGAGTAATGATTAATGATAAACCAAAGGTGGACACATGGATCTCCAGTTTTGGACATAGGCCTCCCTCAAAGGTGTATTGACCTCGATCGTTGTTCGGCAGACGATTCAACCATACCATACCCATAATAGCATACCTAAGTATTATCTTCTCTCAAAAAAACAAAGGAGAAAGATATTATAAGCCCGTACAATACAATAGGTCAACTGACTAGATAAAAAATATGTATTCTGTTTAGTCTGTCTTTTAGTACGTCCAATATGTAATATTTTTTCATTTTATCAATTTAATAAAAAAGTGCCAAGATAAAGAGCATCATAGCTCCGGAATAGGCCTTGTAACGTATACAGACAGCACAAATAGTACGAAACCGTTATATCAAACAAAACTTCAATGCACTGTATGGTATTGATTTTCCGTTTGCAAGAAAAACTAAAAAGTATGGGTTATTTTTTATAATCTAAATGTCGGCCTTTTTATTATTTTCTTGTCACCTCTCAGTCTATTCTATTAAATGGACATAATATATTGATATAAGGTTGTGGAATCTTACTTGCATGACACATGAATGACTTTGGTAGCCATTTCTTCGCAATCCAAAGGACAATCGCATACATCTCGATCAAATGAGTCTAAAACGTTAAAAAAAGTTTAAGACACCACAACTATAAATAACGCTGAAAGAGAAAATATTACACATACCTTTATTTTTATGAATGCACTGCAATCCTTTTACGTCACAGACTGGTAAGTTTTCTGTAAAAGTCGTAATCATAAGTACATGATAAATTTTGTTAGTCACGTAAAATCGAACAACTGAGCTATTCAGAGCGGGAAGCTTTAAACAGCCATTTACGTTTATCGCATGGTACCTAAGGAGATATAACGTAAAATCTCACTGTCTAATCCCTGATTAACAAAACCCATTTAGTATTTTGTTTAGACCATTTTAGGACTGGCTAACAGGCGCCAGTCTTTCGGACTGGCGCCTGTTAGCTGTTATAAAAGACATCTATTATTTTGCTTTATCATTTTAATAAAAAAGTGCAAAGATGCAACAAAGATCTGGTAGTACGTACACATCGCTCAGAAGCGTTACGCCACTGGAGACTTCAATGCACTGTAACGTTTTGATTTTTCATTTAAAAAGGAAAAACAAAAAATATTTTGTTTAAGTAATCTAAATAACCGACTAATTATTTTTTTTTGTGATCTACCTTATTAGAGGTTTTGGAAACCTATACATAAAATGAAGGTAACGAATGGGTCGGCCTACTACCTGCTAAAGTGATATTACTAACCGACTTGAGGCATGAAGTGATGAGTACAGTTGCAGATATCGGCCTGCGCCTTCGCCTTGCAGTACCAGACACAGCCGCTGTACGAGTAGCGCGGGAAGGGCCAGGGCTCCGGGGCAGGCGGTCTCTCGTCCATGAACAAGCAGTCGCGACTGCTTTGTGCTATACCGCGGACGGATAGCTCGCTTATTGTTTGCTCCACCTATGAAATACTTTGAATAAGGGTGGTTTGGGTGTTAACAACGATTTGGCGAAATAGTATTTTGGAAAAAAACTATACACACAGGGGGTTAATTGAGATTTAAAAAATCGCTATTAGATCTTATTAGGAGTAGAAAGGTCGTATTAATAAAGAAGTCGTGTTAATAATGGGGATTTGGAGTTAGGTAGGTAACTTTGCCATAAACATTTGAATATATCTAATATATTAGATATATTAGATATACAAAAAATAAGTATGTATACATACTTATTTTTTGTTATAGACTCTTAACTATCCAGACTAATTTTGTTTTAACATGTTTTAATATAAAATAAATATTTTCCGGCACTAAAAACTATAACTTACATTTAGAATGATTTCCAAATCCGTAACCAATGGTACAACTCCACATGATCCCAAATTGCTGTCAGATGCCACTGTGATGATCTCATCTGGCGAATGCACTTTCACCTGTAAATATTAATCAAAATTAACTACACCTTCATAAATCAAAATTTCACACACACACACATTTCCATTTAAACATGCAAAGAATTGTAGAAGTCATCAACGGTTGAACTTACTGAAACGAATTCAGTGGCAGTAAACGTCAGCACCGGTAGACCAGTCTTCCGGTTTACAAACTCAATTTCTTCGTTTCCCATTTGTCGTGAATTGAACACGAAGCATGTTCCGTATTGCGTTTTTATAGGAAGGAATCTAGAATAAATACTTTTTACTATTCATAGACATGCAAGGAAGTATCGTCATTATTTTCCAAAAGGGAACGCGCGAGACATTGAAATCATGGACAAAGAAATCAAAATATACAGGCAAAACCTGAGTGTTTTAGAAGTAATAAATCCTTAATACCTCCCTGTGGGAGGGTGAATCGGTTTTTCGACGAAAATATGTAACGGTTATATAAAACACTAGAAGTATTCCGCGGTGATTTTCCCTCAGAATGACATATTCCCGAGGTGAAATGTATTAACGTATGTCTTTCCTCAGGTTCTTAAGAATCTGTGAATTTAAATTGTTTCAGTAGTTTTTTGCGTAAAAGAAAGAAGAAAGAAGAGGAAATACAGAGTTACTTTCGCATTTATGTTATGATATAGGTTTTAATTTAGACTGGGTGCAACAACGTCGTTAGGAAATCTCGGTTTTAAATATTACTGTTCAACGGTTGTTTCGTCGAGAGCCTTGGTCGAGAGGGCATATCTGTACCGACTCACCATATTAGTACTCTTAAAAAGATATGTTTTAATTCTAACTTTAAGTTCTCAGTAGGCGAGGACTCAAAGAACAGGCCTACTGCTCAGTACCATGGTAGCAGTAAGCCTTCAAACTTATTTGCTACTCAATCTGCAATAACATATTATTTCACAGCCTTTGCACTAACGTACTATATTGGGGGCTTTCAAAGTTCATGAAAGAGGTCACACATCATTTTGTAATGTTTTTTGCTGTCGCTCCATAATACGGCGTTATCTAAATGTAATAACAGTAACTGTTGTTTAACTAGGATTCTTCACAGGAAAAAGGACGGGGAAAGGCTTTACCCCTTTGATTGTGTGGTATTTTATTGTCAAACTTCCAAAACCCAACACATCAAAAGATGTCACCTCATTAATGCTTAATGTGCTTGGCACTCTGTATTTGATTTTGAGGTGAGTTTTGTTTTTAACCGCCCGGGCGCCCGTAGCAAACAAAGTGATCATTTTTTAAACAACCTGATTAAGTCAAGTTAAATTTGTTTTACCTGATTTGGTTACGATTTTACCCTGAACTGAACTATGTAGGTACATTGCCCGATCGGCGATCAACAATCCAATAGTAAATTAAGATATTTTGCATACCTATCACAGCAGTTGAACTCTTCATCATTCCACCAGCACGTGCTCAGCATCCCTTGGCAATCCAGCCGGATTTTGTCCACCAATAGCTTTATCTCGTTAGTACAAGTGTTCTTGGTGAAACAAATACTTGGGTTGCAAACAGCACAGACTTTGGACCAGTAAATCACGGCTTTAGCAAACATGTATAGAGAGTTCGAGATATTGTTTCTGAAATTTGGGTTATTAGTGAGTTTGGTCGACTGTGAGATAACTTACGATGAATATTATGTACTTTAGAGGGTGGAAAAGGGTTTTGTTTGGTTGTCTAATCCCAAAAGTTACTTGTATTTAGTTTTGCTTACAGGTTGTAGTCAGCTGAAAATTATCTAAGGATCAAGAGATTTGTAAAAAAAACTAAGTACCCAGTATAAAATACCTAACACAAACAAACTTTTTCCTGCAAACACAAACTTTTGCCGTTATAAGATACATATGTATAAGGGTATGTTATTATTCTATTCAATTCAATTTCTTATAATTGGACTCCGCGCTTGAAGCATCTATATTATATAATATAAATAAAATTACATTATATAATAATAATTATTATTATATATTATTACATTATAAAGTTGTACAGACGTTACTCAGTAAAACGCCATTTTTTCGAAAGCCAACTTTCTTAACATTACCATTCCATTTAATTGTTGTAGATAATATATGGACGGCATATGTCATTTACCTTACCTAACATTTATACATTTATTAAGTTAAAACATTTCTAGCATCAATATAATTATGGACAAAGGTTATGTTTTAACTTAATAAATGTATAAATGTTAGGTAAGGTAAATGTCATATGCCGTCCATATATTATCTACAACAATTAAATGGAATGGAAATGTTAAGCTTAAAAAAATTTTTAAGTATAGAGTTTATACCTAGTTAAAAGTTCTGTAATTATAAATCATTAACTATTATTTGTTAGGTTCCAAGGTTAATGTTATATTTGAATGTATATTTATTAAAGTTGTCGCAATTGATAGCGATCGTTTTTAATGCTAATTAATATTAAAACCTGTACCTGGCAATAGTTTCTTTCAAAGCTTTCTCTGGGCCAGCCGACTGACATATGGTGACAGCCGGGAAGGGCGTGTCCCACTCCAAATAATCTGTCTCCACGGAGTAGGACACCGCGTCCGCCATGTAGATCTTCAGCGTCTCTCGCAGCACCACCGCGGCGCCGGCGCAACACGCGCAAAGGAACATTAGCCAGAATACTCTACGAGAAACAAGGAAACAACATTTCTAGCTGACTATAACTGTTTTCCAAATCTGTTAATGCAGTGCAGAATATAGTTAAAAAATATGTTCCTGCATTTAGTCTTCCTGTGAAGGTTTACGATTAACGCCGTGACGTGAAAAACTAGCTGTCTATAAAATACCATTTTTTTTTTGGCACAGAAAAAATAACACTCAAATCTAATATATAAAATTCTCGTGTCACGATGTTCGTTCCCGTACTCCTCCGAAACGGCTTGACCGATCCTCATGAAATTTTGTGAGCATATTGAGTAGGTCTGAGAATCGGCCGACATCTATTTTTCAAAACAACTTTTGCTGGGGTCAGCTAGTATTTAGTAAAAAATGGCTTGAACCAATGACTCAATAAATCTAAATTTAAAATTTAAGAAAAACCCCCGATTCCAATGCCTTAATTTCCTTAAATATAAAACAACATAATATTATGTACCTAACTAGCTGTGTCCCGCGGTGTTACCCGCGGTATAATGGATTTTCCCGCGGAATGACGTTTTCCCGCGGTAAAAAGTAGCCTATGTTATTTTTCAGGCTCTAGAGATTCTGTGTACCAAATTTAATTTAAATCGGATCAGTAGTTTTCGCGTGAAAGACTAACAAACATCCATACATCCATACTTACAAACTTTCGCCTTTATAATAGTATTTCAGATTTCAGATGTGGACGCGATGCGTTTTCATTTGATACCCCACACTAGTATATTTGCAGATTTTCGGTTTTGCTTCTCCACTCTCACCCCCATAACTTTTAAACGGCCCAACCGATTTTCATGAAACATGTCTAAGAACACTCGCGCAAGACTCACCTTTCATACAAAAAAAACTAAATTGAAATCGCTCCATCCGTTCGGGAGCTATGGTGACACAGACAGACAGACAGACACACAGACAGATAGACAGACAGACACGTCAAACTTATAACACCCCTCTTTTTTGGTCGGGGGTTAAAAAAGGAGATAGGAGGAGAGAGTGGGTTGGTCCACTTAACGAATTTTCTTATCTAGCTATGAAACAACACTTTTATTCTTTATTTTTTAGCTGGTTATGGAATAAACTGTGGCGGTTTTAGTGCCGTGCTAGTAGATCATGCTTTACGCTCTGGCTATCTATTGATCATGTCTAGATTGGTAGCAAAATACTGAAATTAGCTATGACAAAAAAAATACTTGTAGTAATAATGTAGTATTGTTAGTAACTCACCTTTTAAAGCACAAAGCGGACACAGATATAACATGTCCAAATCGATTTATGCTGCTATAGTCTTCAAAATACTGTATTTTTGCCTTCAACTTCGTCAGAAACGTTTTTCCCTTTTTGTACAAGCTGACACGGTCGATTTTCATTTTTGCGTAGATTTCAATTCTACCGTGCCAATAAAAGCGTGGATTTTCCTTCGTAACTCCTGAGGCATTGATTTGTGGTCCCACTGGGTGCGAAAATGTAGCTTCATATTATAATTTAATGGCGCAACATAACCACGGGTTAAGTATACTTACTTGCCTACTGTAATTTGTCAGGGCAATTTGTGTACAGTCGTCATAATTAGAAATGTATTTTTATGGTAATTGAAAGATTTGATTCAAATAATTAAAATTTTGAATGCATGGCTACGGTTGCCCTTGTTGCCTAATTACGTTTGTGTGCCTTTATAATAAGACCCAACAAAATGCAACATGAATGCAAAGTTGGTACCTATTGGGAATCTGGTATTTTGGGAATTATCCATAGTGTAGATCTTTATATGGATTTACAACCTTTTAAAATAATATAAAGTCTATATCTTTACATATCCCATTGATGACATTATGGCCTTATCCCTCGCTCATAAAGTCATAACTCTTGAGACCCTGAGAATATATATTATTTACGTAAAAGTTGTGAAAATAGTAGATAACATTCAGCAAAATACAATTTGCAACAAGATAAGTGGCTAAACGATACTTACTGTACATATCTGACGTGTTTAATGTTCATGCAGTCACCGCCTTTAATGTATTTAACGTGTTGGTTAAAAGCAATGGCTGATAGTGAAATATAGCGAAGGGTACGCTAATGAATTCTGATTGCATTATCTTTCACAAAGTAAAATGGTGAACGAATTTTAATATGCCGTTGTGTACGTGCCGGTACCTACATGCTGAAAGAAAAGAGAAATTAATTAACTAAAAACAAAAGATTATCATTATGTATCTTGATAATTAATATTTTTGTGTTTTTGCTATAGGTAAGTTCATATAAGTAGGTAGGTGTAAAAAGTTTCCTAAAAGGAGACGTGCAGGGCATTTTTGGAAAAATTTACCAACTTTTCTCTTCGCAGGGGAATAACGTAATATTTTTATCTTCTTCTGCGTAAAACTTATTTTATCTAGGTGCATCAACCAAAATGATCAGCTTTACTGACGGTCTCTATGTTTGAGATCCTCATATAGCACATGATACAAGATTGATATTTATCAAAATCAAATAGGTACAAAAATTTGTGACATAGATACTATCGCCGACATCGCCGTCATATACCTAGCTATAGCTTAAGATCGACTTCGTATCGCCATGACATGCGCTATACCTACCTAAACTTTTTCATCCGTCCATGCGAAGCACGCTGTCCTACCTCATATCATATCATATCATGTTACCTACCTCATTTACATTTCTAATAATAACAGAATGCGGGTAGGTCATCAGTAATGGTATTTTTAAGGACTGTTAATTATTTCAAAAAAAAAATGTATGCGTAATGAATATCTAACATCTAGCTTGTATATGTAACGATCCACTGAGCTAAATAGGTTTTTTAAGCGTTTAATTATAATGATACGTTATGTGAAACTCCTACATTTAAATAATTAGCTACTCACCACTGCGACTGCTTCAATGGCGTGGTGGGCGAGGGTCCGCTTGCGGCGCAAGAGGTAGCGGGTTCGATTCCCGCCGAGGCTGAAATTGTTTGTATGCAAGTACTTTCTCCTTGGTCTGGGTGTTTAATATGTATAGTGAAAAATATCTATGACTATGTATGACTATTATTTTAAGTATATATATCAGATATCTAGTACCCGTAACACAAGCTTAGAGCTTACCAAGGGGCTATAATGTTGTTGTGTGAATTGTCTGGAAAATATTTCCGGAAAATTCTGGAAATACTGGCAGCAATGCAGGCAATTCTACATTTATCTCTTTTTGAGTCAATTATAAGGAAAGACTCAGTACTTAGTAATAGTGTTATACTAACAAAAATCACTTTACGATTATATAGATATATATATTAATCCTCAAATCGGAATAGATAAAAGTTTAACCAGCAACAATTTATGTGCTTAAAAAGTCTGAAAACTAGTTCTGAAACCAGTTAGAAAATAGTTCAGTTGACTGAACTATTTTAATCACAGTAAAACTATTTCATGAAGCAAGTTATTCTGCCAATGACAGTTCAGAGTGGTATAATAATAATATGGAGTATGTTATGCGACATAGTCAACTAAACTATATTAGATAAAACGTAATAAGACAGTGTGTGTGTTTATAAGGGTTTGGTTGGGTTCAACCGTTTTGGCGTGAAAGACTTACACACAAACCGACACACGCATCATCAACACCCTATTAAAGTTTCCACTGCTGGGACACAGGGACTTCACTCTTGACGAGAGAGATTAGACCATAATTTACCACGCTCGCCAAGTCCGGGTTGGTGAATGTCACATGTCTGCCGCGGCCGAAGCCTACCACTAGAGACTGTTCTTAGCACCACCCGGAGGTCTCGTGTAAGGATTCAGAGGGTTACCACTTACGGACGTGAACAGACAAAACCTCCAAAATCCTTTGTCCTTTGTATATAACAAAATGAAGACAACAATATAATGATGAACCTAAGATGAAACGGGATAAAATAAAAAATACTAACAACGAAAGAAGAAAGATAAAAACAATACATTAGTGTGTGTGTAGGATAATGGAAAAGAAACTTTTTAACAGTCGCGATACTTTACTTTTTCAAGAATATTGATTGACTCGTTGTCTTTTTTTAAATTAATCTATTCTAGGTGTTTGTTTTTTATTATTAACGGTATGAATGTAAAATATTGTCGAAACTGCACTGCAGCTTTGGACGATTTTTCGACAAACATTTTTTTCTTTAACCTTAATTTTTTATAATAGCATACTTTGTTATAGGTATAACATTGTTATTTTAATCGCTCGAGACTTTGCGATTTTGCAACTTTTACATAAAGTTAAGGGTTTACCGCCAGCAAACTTAATGTCAACAGTACATCTCTCTTAGCGAATAAAATGTTGTCATATTGAATAGTAATTTATAATAATCATGATTAAAATATTAATTTCTCGACAATATTTGATACGCCATGATTGCGGTGGAACTATGGTTTGAAACTAAAGGAACGAAGCGCAGAAACGTGATCAACCGATATACATTCATTCTCAATCTCAACATTAGTCCAGTTGTAAAATTTAAGAGTCGATGCATAATTATTTATGTATTGTTGCTTTTTAGTAGACTGGGCCTGCTCGAACCAGCCCGGACCGGGTTGACATTATTCAAGTTTCGAATCGGACAACTGGCCCGGACCTATTTCACAAGCGACACACAATAATAACACTGATATACTTTAGACGAACAATTAAACAACAGTTAGATGACAAAAATATATTTCCTTAAGATTAAACGTAGAAAGGTACCTAAAAAACTTAGCATTAACTATCTGTCGCATTGGTTTATAAATAATTTGATGTACTGATTGCCTATTTTTGTTTATTTTAAGTTGTAAAGAGGTTCCTTTAACACATGTTCCACTTCTTTGCGATGCATTGTTGAGGTGCCCACCGCTGGAGTGGCGTATTCAGCTCGACCGGCGTATGTTATCTAGAATTAAATGTATATATAAATAATAATATTCAAAATTTAAAAACAGTTTAACCTGCAAAGTGAGGTATCACTTATTAAAATTCATTGTGGAATAATATTCAATGTTCGTATTATCATCATTACTGTGATGTCAAAATTTATGTACCACTAATCGGTTGATTACATACCTGTACCGTTTCATAATTTTAGACTTTTTGTGTAAAAAAGCAATGTTGCGAGACAGTTATTTTACTGAATATTATAGATGAAAACAAACGAATAGTTTCGAATCTCTACTATTTTCGATGGTTTTACTAGTATCATATTAATATTTTTTAAAAATATACCTACTTACATTTTTTTCATGAAATAACTTACTTTTTGCGCTGATAAAAGCACAAATTCTTAATAATTATCTAAATTATTGATATCGATAAGAAAACGAGTTTTTTTAATATTGAATTGATAAGTAAACGAATTGGCGAACACCTTTGTTTACATAAAAAACACAAAAATATGAATTGGACTATACATACTTATTAATGCTTTCCATAACAAATTAAAAACTTTTATTACAAAATTAAAAACTGTATGAAAGTGCCATAGTGATAATTCCTCTAAATTACTAATTCACCACAAATCGTAACACTTGGGTATTGCACTGAGTAGTAGCACCGAGTGTTTGCAATTTTGATACAAAAACATACCTTTCTTCCGAGTAAATTCTCAAATCTAGGTTTAATGAAGCTCCACGCTCCCATATTTCTGTGCTCCTCTTGACTCCAAATGAACTCTGTTAGAAAATACGAAGTAACTCAGATTCCAATACCATAATATTTAAACGTATTCACACGCCAAACTTCACTTTTTTATTTTTAATAATATGTAACATTGTTATTCAAAGTTTCATCCATTTAGCGTTAGTAAAAATCTTCTTGTCCATTCCTCACATAGGTAGGTACTCGTACTTAATGTTGATTGTCGTATTCCCTCTATACTCACTCTTATAGTAGCCGATTCTCAGACCTACTGAATACGTATATAAATTTTGGTAAATCGGTAAAGCCGTTTCGGAAGAGTATGGCGTATACCATCCATAAAATTCGGGGTCAACACCGTGGTGCGGAGGCTAGCTAGTATAATGATGTTTTACTATAATTTTTAACCCCCCGACCAAAAAAGAGGGGTGTTATAAGTTTGACGTGTCTGTCTGCCAGTCTGTGTGTCTGTATGTGTGCCTGTCTGTGTGTCTGTCTGGGACATCAAAGCTCCCGAACGGATGAAGCGACTTCAATTTAGTTTTTTTTTCTAAAGAAGGTGAATTTGTTTTGAGTGTTCTTAGACATTTTGAATTATGAAAATCTGCAAATATACTCGAGTGGGGTATCAAATGAAAGCGCATCGCGTGCACATTACAAAATATTATGGTGTTATACTTTTAAGGAAATGCAGGCACTTAAAATCGGGAGTTTTTCGAAAATTTTAAATTTAGATTGATTACTTATTGCTAGTCGCCTCTACTCTCCCTTACAGTTTAAACATAATAATAACTAGTGGACAATAAATTGGACTCATTCTCTCAATACTCTCAGACTCATTCTCAACACTAATATACGCTTATTTTTGTAATGTAAATACACCTTTGACCAAAATGTCAATTGATACCTAAGTGAAGATGTGGGCAAGGATGGACAACGAAGATCTAGAAGGTCTATTAACTCTTGTCATGGCTTATCTTTTGATACATTTTTGACACCCCAAACCTCTTCCCATATATTCATCAACACATAATTATATTATAATATTTGCCCAATTGGAAATTTGTAAGCAGTATATAGACTTTTCAATGTTAGCTTGTTGTACAAACTTACTTCTAGCGTTAGGATATTTGTCCAGCTCTCTCTGCAGCCCTTGCAACGGGAAGGGCGCTAAGCTCTCCACCCGTATAACGGCGACGTCTTCAATTTTAGCCTTCACACGTTCCTTGTTCAGCTCGTAGTAGTGTTTTCCGCTGACTAGTATCACCCGTTTCACTTTTAAAGGATTAGCTATGGTATCACCTGCAGGAAATATTAGACAGAACTTTAACAAGGCAATTATAAAACCATATTTTTTATTGCAACACCAGCAACAAGGAAAATATTATATGGATACTAGCTGACCCCATCAAACGTTGTTTTGCAAAAAATATATATTTTTTTTTAATGAAAAATAGATGTTGGCCGATTCTCAGACCTACTGAATATGCTCACAAAATTTCATGAGAATCGGTCAAGCCGTTTCGGAGGAGTTCGATTACGCACCCCGTGACACGAGAATTTTATATATAAGATTATGCCTATTATAAATGGAACCATGGGCCGCCTACAAGTCTTACGACTTAGTTTAAGTGTGCGTAAACATGGTTTAAAAGATATGGAAAGACAATACAATATCTTGGATGCAATACAGCATGAAAACCCTTTGCTCCCTTTTTCCATGATTGCGACCAGAGGAAAAGGGTGTTGATCCCACAAACTTGAGCATAGTGAAAAATGCAATCATAGGGCTGACGCTGCATTACGCAGGTGTAGGCGCGTAAATGTAACTTCATTCAACTACAATACAATAAATATACTTTATTGAACACCAATTTACAAAACAAAAAATGTAATATACATATAATAGTGTCACAATGGGCGGCCTTATCACTAGAAGTGATCTCTACCAGACAACCTTTGGATGGACTAGTAGTATTTATTGATTTATTAACTAGTACAGAGAAACCTTTTATAGTGTAACTAGTATGTTATCAAGAAGATAAATACGTACTCTTATGTGATTTTGACGAGAAAACAATTTGAATTCAAATAAACTCTTTTATTTTGGTTGTTAAAATAATGTCACACGGTAAATCCGTGTAAAATCTAGATTGGATCTGTAAAAGCAAGATCGTACCGATAACAGTGTTGAAGTGCGTCCCCGGCGCCAAGTCTGATAGCGGCGAGACCGCCTCGGGCAAGCGGATGAGGAGCTTGGGCGCTACTATCACTAATGGCTTCCGATAGTTTCTGATAACCTAAAAGAAAATCCCAATTACACATTAACTTGCTGTATATGTTCACTTGCCTAACAAAATAAAACATTAAATTATCTTTCTAAAAGAACCATAGAAATAGGATATCTATAAGATATTCACATAGTCTGCTCGGAGATTGATATGATGATCATAAAATATGGACATTAACATATCATTTTCGTAAATTTAGTGTTTCAAACCGCGAATTATATTGAATATATCAATGGAATAAATTACAGAGAATTATATCGAATACATTAATGACATATACATTAGGTACTGTAATGTAAACATCCTTTTCTAAGCCGATTGCAGGGTTCAAACAATTAAAATAGCAAAATAGTACCTACTAACTTGTGAAAAGAATGAACGGAAACACGGATTATTTCAAATTATATCAAATATTTTTTTCAATATTATTTAAAATTTATTTGTGTTTGTTACATAACATCCGGCTACGGAACAAGACACCATATATTTTGTTAAATGCAAATAACTTACAGAATAGCAAAAATACACAAAATTAATCGTGCTGTAAACAGACCAAGCCCCCATATTCTATCCGTATTATTCTTCACTTCTCACTCCCACCCTCTATAAAAGTAGCAAATAGTCTGGGTCTGTGAATAGATCACCTAATTTACAGAACAAAAAAAAAATCTAAAATTTGTGAAAAATGCTACACAGCAAAATAAATTTACCTTATTAGTTACTTTCCGTAGGCGTTCTACGACATTCGTAGAGGCTCTACGAAACCTTTTGCAATGAAAACTGTACCCCTTCATAAAGTAAACTATCATTTCAAATAATATGTTACATAGTAAATCCATAAAACAAGGCTGTTGGGTGAAAAGTTAGTTGTTTTCATACATTAGGTGGTATATGTGAGCTGTCAGTTAGGTGTCTGCCCATTCCGCTGTTCCACTCGGAGATTCCGGTGACCTGCAACAAGCGCTCCGTCCTAGATGAGGAGTGTAATAGTATATATAGTAAGAGCTGTCAGTCACCTGTCGCCTCAGCAGATGCGCGTACTGGGCCGGAGTGGAGGGGTTGGCGATATGCAGGCAGACGGCCTCGGCGTCGGGCCGGCTCTCGGAGCTGTCGGTGAGCTGCAACAAGCGCTCCGTCCTAGATGAGGAGTGTAATAGTATATATAGTAAGAGCTGTCAGTCACCTGTCGCCTCAGCAGATGCGCGTACTGGGCCGGAGTGGAGGGGTTGGCGATATGCAGGCAGACGGCCTCGGCGTCGGGCCGGCTCTCGGAGCTGTCGGTGAGCTGCAACAAGCGCTCCGTCCTAGATGAGGAGTGTAATAGTATATATAGTAAGAGCTGTCAGTCACCAGTCGCCTCAGCAGATGCGCGTACTGGGCCGGAGTGGAGGGGTTGGCGATATGCAGGCAGACGGCCTCGGCGTCGGGCCGGCTCTCGGAGCTGTCGGTGAGCTGCAACAAGCGCTCCCTCCTAGATGAGGAGTGTACTGTAAGAGCTGTCAGTCACCTGTCGCCTCAGCAGATGCGCGTACTGGGCCGGAGTGGAGGGGTTGGCGATATGCAGGCAGACGGCCTCGGCGTCGGGCCGGCTCTCGGAGCTGTCGGTGAGCTGCAACAAGCGCTCCCTCCTAGATGAGGAGTGTACTGTAAGAGCTGTCAGTCACCTGTCGTCTCAGCAGATGCGCGTACTGGGCCGGAGAGGAGGGGTTGGCGATATGCAGACAGACTGCCTCGGCGTCGGGCCGGCTCTCGGAGCTGTCGGTGAGCTGCAACAAGCGCTCCGTCCTAGATGAGGAGTGTAATGTAAGAGCTGTCAGTCACCTGTCGCCTCAGCAGATGCGCGTACTGGGCCGGAGTGGAGGGGTTGGCTATATGCAGGCAGACGGCCTCGCCGTCGGGCCGGCTCTTGGAGCTGTCGGTGAGCTGCAACAAGCGCTCCCTTCTAGATGAGGAGTGTACTGTAAGAGCTGTTAGTCACCTGTCGCCTCAGCAGATGCGCGTACTGGGCCGGAGTGGAGGGGTTGGCGATATGCAGGCAGACTGCCTCGCCGTCGGGCCGGCTCTCGGAGCTGTCGGTGAGCTGCAACAAGCGCTCCGTCCTAGATGAGGAGTGTAATGTAAGAGCTGTCAGTCACCTGTCGCCTCAGCAGATGCGCGTACTGGGCCGAAGTGGAGGGGTTGGCGATATGCAGGCAGACGGCCTCGGCGTCGGGCCGGCTCTCGGAGCTGTCGGTGAGCTGCAACAAGCGCTCCGTCCTAGATGAGGAGTGTAATGTAAGAGCTGTCAGTCACCTGTCGCCTCAGCAGATGCGCGTACTGGGCCGGAGTGGAGGGGTTGGCGATATGCAGACAGACGTCCTCGCCGTCGGGCCGGCTCTCAGAGCTGTCGGTGAGCTGCAGGAACCGTTCCATTCTGCACGAGGAGTGCTCCGAAGCGGCCCCGTCGTATCCGTGAGGGAGCAACATCACTAGTCCGTTACTGCGCATCCATTTAGCTAGAAAATACAGATTTAAATCATTTTTATCTTTGTTTTTTTTATTTACTGTATATGGTAGTCTGTAAGGTATTTATTTAAAAGCATTTGTAATCTTTCTTATTGTGTTACTATTTTATTTATTCACAGTTTCTTAAGAGCACATGAGGTAAAGTCCTAGACTGCGTTAATTGTGTAATACTTTCTTTGGTTTTACATAAATGACTAGCGGTCCGCCCCCGCGTCGCACCTAGTTGACCGTATTATGAATCTAAACCTTCCTCGAACCCACTTTAACGCACACAAAAATTTTAATCAAAATCGGTCCAACCGAAAGAAGGAGTTCAACTAACACAAGTGAGACTAGCACAAGTACAGAAGATTTATATTATAAAGATTAATTGATTGATCTTCCGTCATAATCATGAAATTAATCGTTACCAATCCACTACCACAGTTATATTTCGATACAACTCAGCGGTTCAGGTGTATGACACATTACGTAGTAATGAAAACCAAATAGGGTCTGGGCTTGCCTTTAATGGGAAGTGAGGATGAAACTTATGTAAAGAACTAATAATGAGTCAAGACTACCAGGCTCAAGATCCCTTATTCCAAGAAATTAATATAAGATATTTGCAAAAGACAACTTTTGCAACTGTTAAGGCAAGGAACTTGTAAGTACTGGGCCTTTTCACGGATAAGGGATCAGAACTCAACCTCACTCGGTGAAAGTTCACGGTGGATACAAGCTTCTAACCGAAACCACAGGAAACTAAACGTTACAACACCGTGGCAAAATCAACTTCGCCCTTTTCTAATCATCATTTCCGTGCCATAATATAACGCCATATAACGTGGGGTCGGCGAATGACAAAGTAGGATTAATTTGTAAAAGTTATGCTTGATCATATGGGGCATACTTATATAATATAAGTGATAAGTAGGTTCTCAATTCGACGCGTATATATATGATGATATTTTTTTTATGAATGATGTATGACACAACCTTTTACAGAATTTCGATATTTCTTATATAAACGGAAAGGGTATAAACTCAAAGTTGATCCCATAAATATGCAAACAATATATAATTCAATAATAATAAGTAACACAATTTTTATCTAGCAAAGGAGGTAAAGTCCTGGTTTTTAATAAATGATTGAATGAATGAATTGAGTTTCATTCACTAATTTATCACTGAATTGAACCTCAGTTTTATGCAAGTATTTTAAATGCTAAATGGTAATCATTTGAAAATAAAAAAATGTAATATTGCAAAGTCAAAATACGATCCAACTATGAATTTTTCTTAGCCCATAATTTATATAACCTCGTTTTGAATTGACCAAACTATTATTTCTGGCAGATCCTAAACCCAAAAAAAACAAGGTACGCATCCATTTTCTAATTTGATTATTTCTTACTCGTATTCTATTTCTTATCCTAAAATAGAAAAAAAGAAATGCCAACTAAATTAGAAAATTATTTTTACTGAAATTATTACAAGTCGGTAATATAATTCCCAGAACTTTTTGTCATATATTATTGGACTGACATGAACACAAAATTAGTCGTAGATTCTTGGAAATTTAATTGAAGATTCCAAATAACTCACTGAGGACCGGAACCATTTCAATTTGTCAAACAAAACTTGATTGATAGATAGATAGATAGATAGATAATATCTTTATTGCACACCAATGCTTACAGACTAACTTAAAAATAACAATCAATAGCCACATACGTTGTACAATCGGCGGCCTTATCGCTTAAAGCGATCTCTTCCAGGCAACCTTTGGATGGATAGGATATGTTAGGAACACGAAAGACGGTGCACAAAAATCATAGCATATACATAAATAATATGAAAAAGAATTAAAAATAAATAATAAATACATACATTAAATAAGAAAAAACAGGAGAAAATACATAAGTATAATAAACGATAAATGTATTATTAATATAAGGAAGAGCGTTCCATAGACAAGCTGCCCTCACAGAGAAAGAGTCACCATAGAATTATTATTAGAGATTGTTTAGGGTTCTAGATAGTAGTAGACTGAAAAGCTTCAAAATCACTTCAGCTCAAGTTGTGAACTCTTAAATATTTGTACTTGTTTCTACTTCCAGATCTTGCTTTATAAATGTAATAGCTGACCCGGTGAACTTCGTATCACCTAGTTCGTTAGGGGTTTATCGTAGAGGGGTCAAAAATTAGGGTTGTATGTATTTTTGTAAGCTGTATCATAAAAAAAAATTAGGGGTGGACCACCCCTAACATCTGTGTCCAAACTCACCTTTCATACAAAAAAAAACAGACGGACAGACAGACACGTCAAACTTATAACACCCCTCTTTTTTGGTCGGGGGTTAAAAATGGAATGGACTTTATGGGAAATTGTGTACGTTTTTATAAAAAGTTTCCGCAGTTGATAACAGACCTACCCATTCAGAAGTTTTAGCTTTTAATTAAAAAATGTCTTCTGAAAAAAGCCTTTTATTCTACAAAAGACTTTATCAAAGATGATAATGCTTAGACGGATGTAGATCCGTTCCACTAGGACGGACAAAATAGCCGAATTTTGTTTTTTTTTTCTGTTATGTGCATGTTTGACTAGCATTTGTTTTTTAATGTTAAATGTATAACTGTAACCATGTTGTACACCAATATTGTTATTATAACAACATAAGAGATGAAAGCCGGGTTGTTCTATTCGCTTCTCAACTCAGTGTAAAAAATATTCCTTGATTATTCTTAGTTTTTATTTAAATTAGCTTTAAGTTGACCTGTCCGTTTTGACTTTGACTTTGACTTAATATTACGTCAACGTTAACATTTGAATACTTACGTTGTGTAACTTAGGGCCTAGTTTTTGGCCATTTCTGACAATGGTTAAACTATACAGCGATTTCGCTCAGACACATGTGACAAAGCGAGAACGTGGAAAAACACTATTGGGAAATATGCGCCGTACTCATAACTATTGACAAGTATTATTGACATAAATAACCATTGCTGAGTTTACTCAGATATTGTGTAAACAAGCCCTAAATGTACTTACTTTCCCCAGACGCAATAAACGCGTCGACAATGATCTGAGCACCGTTATAGAAGTCACCAAACTGCGCCTCCCAAAGTATCAAGTTGTCGGGATTATCGAACGCCATTCCGTATTCGAAACCCAGCACCGCTTCTTCTGATAGAATTGAGTTGGCTACCTGAGAAGAAAACATGGCTTTGTTAAGAAATAAGAAGCTAAAAGGATGAGTATCTCAATCCACTACACTATATATCAATTCACGTGTAAAATATTTATCATACACATGACCTATGTGACCTCCTTCCTCCTTCCTTCCTCCTCATTTGAGTATTTAGTTTAAGAAACTTTTTGTTACCACCGTGTCAGGTCCATCTAGTTGGTATTGGTACACGCTGTGTTTTACGATCGATGATGATACATCGAAAAATGTTAGGTTAAATAAAAGTATTTCTGTTCTAAGGGTTCTTCCACGAGGTTTTCCGTTTAACTATGTCGTAAAAAGCCGTGTTGGCTAAGTGGGAAGACTTGACTTTCATTCTGAAGGTCGTGGGTTCAAACCACGACACGCACCTCTGGATTTTTCTTCTTGAGAAATGTATGTGCGCTTAAAACACGTGCTTTAACGGTGAAGGCAAACATCGTGAGGAAACCGGCATCTTCTGAGAACTTTAAAAGAGTTTGAAGTACATGTGACATTCACCAACCCGCACTTGGCCAGCGTGGTGAATTAAGGCCTAATCTCTCTCTTCAAGAGAGAAGTTCCTGTGTCCCAGCAGTGGGAATGTTAATAGGGTGATGATGTCGTTGATCGGTGACCCTTGTTCTCTTATGTAACTTCTCAGACTTGTTGCATTATGGCTGTTTTGATTACAAAACACACACACAGTTTTATAATACATGTTTACCTCCAAGAATCCTTTCTGTTGCGGGTGTATACTGTTCAGAGGGATATGGATGGCCTCAGTTTTCTGGTCGACCAGCATCGCGTGCCGGTGCGAGAAGGTCCCGCGTCCAACGTCTTCGCCGGACAGACGAACGTGCCGCCCTTCCATTAGTAGAGATCCTGAGAAACGAATACTAGGTATTCAATTCGATACCATTAACTAAACATTCACTTTTGTTGAATAATGAGTAGGCTGTAACGTAATTCTGCTGTGTATTAACGAATTGTACTGGCGTAAAACAGTAAATTAGCATACACAGATTAGAACGATGCAATAAGGTTACAATATTTGGCGTTACACGCAACATTAATCACGTGATGCGTTCAATATATCTATACTAATATTATAAACCTGAAGAGTTTGTTTGTTTGTTTGTTTGTTTGAAAAATCTCCGAAACTACTGGTTCGAATTGAATAATTATTTTTGTGTTGGATAGTCCAGTTATCGAGGAAGGCTATAGGCTATATAACATCACGCTACGACCAATAGGAGCAAAGATATAGTGGTAAATGTGTAAAAAACGGGAGAAATTATTTCATCTTTGAAGCCTTCCGTTGCGTGCGCCGTGAAAACGGAACAAGATACACAAAAAATATGTATTGAAGAATAATAGCTATTTTAATGATCTAAAAAACAGTTCGCGATAGTATATGTCTATCTTTTAAGATTAACTCACAAAAACCGTTTTTATGGTACCTAATTTGGTCGAAATAATTTGTTTAAGTTGTATCAACATAATAATATTAATCTTTATTCAAATAAATATGTTGTTGGTTAAGAGTACTTCATCCATTATAACGCGGGTAGCACCGCAGGGCACAGCTAGTAGTAAATAAACAGATCCTATTTCCTATTACATAAATTATATTTCGAGAGACATATACAAATTACATTCTGCTAAGGCAGGTATATTATGTGAATACAATTTTTGCCGTAAAATTGTTTATTTCGCTGCGTTATTACAAAGTGAAAAATATTTCCATATATTTTAATGGCAAATATTTCCATATACTGTTCGTTACGGATGTAGGTCACGTGCGAAAGTTAATTGTAGATATCAATCTAAGACTGCGACGCGAGCAATTTAATAAATCGCTGTGTGGGAGAAAACGCTGAGATGTTGGAAGGAATGTGCTTATTGGAAATGACGCTTATAATGTTAAACAAATAACACAAAGTTAACGTTAAGTGAACTTAGAACTCTTTATTGTACACCACAAAAATAATACAAACATGAAACAGTAATAAGACGATCATCATCATCATCCTGCCCTTGTGGGGTCGGCACAACATGTGTTTTTCTTCCATTTCCCTCTATCACCCGTCATCTCAACACTCACTCCTTTCTTACACATATCTTCTTTCACACAGTCCATCCATCTTTTCTTTGGCCTCCCTCTTCCCACATATCCTATAAGACAGTAATAAGATACATAGGAGTATAAAGGGCGACCTTATCGCTGTGAGCGATCTCTTAGCACGGGGCTAGATGTGGATAGTTCTGTCTTTTTCAGGTACGTAGTGCAATCGTGTTCCAAATAATTGGTTTGGCTCTACCCTAATTAGCAAATAAACTAAAGACATTATACACTAAGCGCAAGTAAGCAATACCGAAGTGACATTCAATTCGAACGAAAATCCAAAGTTCCAGTAGCCCCTAAGTCTTATATTTTGTTACGTGTGCTTAATAACTCATTTACTCATACTTTACTTTATGAAGTGAAACTTCTTTAGAATCGTGATTTGAAACCGGATGCAACGGAAATGGAAATAAGATTGGCTTACCTGTCGGGTAAGCCAATATTAAACGCTAACAAGGTTAAGCCACTTTGCGCGACGCCAGTACTTACTGCCCGAACAAAATCTTTTTGCATAGTATTTTTTTTTGTTTTTTTTTTATTCTTCTTATTCTTTTGTCGATTTACTGAAGTTTCACTTCAATCGTGTGTGAATCGCACACACACCTTTTTATAGGTAACTAACTATAGTAAAACAACACTAGTGATCTAGAAACGTAAAATTAAATGATGCTAGATGTTTCTAGCATCATTTCATTTTAAGAGCTGTTGCTCTTATCATAACACACATGTTGGATATAAAACAAAGTCTAAACATAGCGTTAGGACAACAATAGGAATTCGTTAGAACAACAATAGACCTACGCTCTGAAACAAAACGGTAATTGGCAAGACCCGCGTGTGCCCTCTTCCCTAACAAGTGTAGCAATTAGGGTAAGATTAGTTAGGGTGTAATATATATTTATTCTTCACAACGATAAAGCCGCCCCTTGTTCTCCGATATATTGTCTTATGACGGTATGTGTTATTTTTGGTGTACAATAAAGAACAATTTACGAGTATCTATCTAAATTCTAGTCATTTGTTTGTTACTTATTCAACATTATAGGTAAGAAAATACATAATTTAATGTACACATGTTTAATATCATTTAACATGACGATCATCTCCCGTTTTCAGAAAATCGAAAAAAATATATATCTGAAAACCGGAGGATCGATCTTGTATGTTAAGCAGTATCGATAGATTCTATCATTGTCGGAGAAATATTATTTATATTCGAGATTTACTTTGAATGCTGTTCAAAACGAATCTTATAATTCATTTCTATATTGCAAAAGGGTTTATAAAAACATTTTGAAAACCAGTAGGTAGGTGGTAAACAAAAGCAGTAATTGAACTCTTTTAATATATTAGGTCCTTACATATGAAATTGGCGTTTTGTATGGGAGGAACAAAAAGTCGAATATTTTTTAATATAATATATTTAATTAATCAAAGTATGAACCATTATTTTCTATGCACTTTTGCCATCTTATAGGTAGTTCATTGATCCCTTTACTAAAAAAACCAGTCGGACGGGAATCAATAAAATCTTTGAAGGCGATTTGGACTGCCCCATCGGAGTTGAATTTTTTCCCTTGCAAGAAGTTATCCAAATTTCGAAAAAAATGGTAATCTGTTGGAGCAAGGTCCGGGGAGTACGGAGGATGTCTTAGACTTTCCAATTGAAGCTCTTCTAATTTAGTAGCCGTCTGTTGCGCAGTGTGTGGTCTAGCGTTGTCGTGAAGCAGCAGTGGCGTGGAGCGATTGACCAGCCTAGGTTGTTTAGCCGCTAGCTTTTCCATCATGGTTTGCAATTGCTGACAATAGACATCAGCCGTAATAGTCTGGCCAGATTTGAGAAAACTGTAATGAACAATACCGGCACTAGTCCACCAAACGCTTACAAGTAACTTTTTTGGGGTTAATTTTCGCTTGGGGCAGGATTTGGCTGGCTGGCCAGGATCCAACCATTGCGCTGAGCGCTTCCGATTATCGTAAAGAACCCATTTTTCATCACAGGTAATGATTCGGTTTAAAATACCTTCATTATTGTGCCGGTTTAGTAATGTAACGCAGCAGTCGACGCGCGTTTGCCGGTTTGCTTCAGTCAATTCGTGAGGTACCCACCTTTCAAGCTTTTTAATCTTCCCAATTTGCTTCAAGTGAATTAAAACAGTTTTATCACTAACACCGCAGCCTGCAGCTAACTCGGACGTGGTTTGCGATGGATCCGCTTCCACAATAGCCTTCAACTCTTCATTATCAACTTGAGTCTCAGGCCGTCCACGGGGCTTGTTCTGCAAGTCGAAATTTCCAGAACGAAAACGTTGGAACCAAAAACGAACTGTGTTTTCTTTTGCAACACGACCGCCATACACATCATTCACCCTTCGAGTTGTTTCCGCAGCACTAGTGCCACGGCGGAACTCCTAATATTAGGTCCTTACATATGAAATTGGCGTTTTTCGTACTGGCCACTTTAATCACAAATTTCTCCTCTTTGGTAAGGAATTCCAAATTCAAATTTGTACAGCTATAGACTCATGTATTTGTGCTTCGATGATCGTCATTCATTTGTTTTTTTTCTTCTGTTTTTTTCTGTTTGCGTCACTCATTTTACAAAATGGAAAACTTAAAATATCGCATTATTTACGAGTACGAGTTCCGCCGTGGCACTAGTGCTGCGGAAACAACTCGAAGGGTGAATGATGTGTATGGCGGTCGTGTTGCAAAAGAAAACACAGTTCGTTTTTGGTTCCAACGTTTTCGTTCTGGAAATTTCGACTTGCAGAACAAGCCCCGTGGACGGCCTGAGACTCAAGTTGATAATGAAGAGTTGAAGGCTATTGTGGAAGCGGATCCATCGCAAACCACGTCCGAGTTAGCTGCAGGCTGCGGTGTTAGTGATAAAACTGTTTTAATTCACTTGAAGCAAATTGGGAAGATTAAAAAGCTTGAAAGGTGGGTACCTCACGAATTGACTGAAGCAAACCGGCAAACGCGCGTCGACTGCTGCGTTACATTACTAAACCGGCACAATAATGAAGGTATTTTAAACCGAATCATTACCTGTGATGAAAAATGGGTTCTTTACGATAATCGGAAGCGCTCAGCGCAATGGTTGGATCCTGGCCAGCCAGCCAAATCCTGCCCCAAGCGAAAATTAACCCCAAAAAAGTTACTTGTAAGCGTTTGGGGGACTAGTGCCGGTATTGTTCATTACAGTTTTCTCAAATCTGGCCAGACTATTACGGCTGATGTCTATTGTCAGCAATTGCAAACCATGATGGAAAAGCTAGCGGCTAAACAACCTAGGCTGGTCAATCGCTCCACGCCACTGCTGCTTCACGACAACGCTAGACCACACACTGCGCAACAGACGGCTACTAAATTAGAAGAGCTTCAATTGGAAAGTCTAAGACATCCTCCGTACTCCCCGGACCTTGCTCCAACAGATTACCATTTTTTTCGAAATTTGGATAACTTCTTGCAAGGGAAAAAATTCAACTCCGATGGGGCAGTCCAAATCGCCTTCAAAGATTTTATTGATTCCCGTCCGACTGGTTTTTTTAGTAAAGGGATCAATGAACTACCTATAAGATGGCAAAAGTGCATAGAAAATAATGGTTCATACTTTGATTAATTAAATATATTATATTAAAAAATATTCGACTTTTAGTTCCTCCCATACAAAACGCTAATTTCATATGTAAGGACCTAATAATAATAATCATTTATTGCATGAAATGATAATTACTACTACTAAAGTAAAATTACTTCTAATTATTTTAAACCTACAACCTTTTTTTTTTATTTTTTTTTCCGTGAGAAAATCCTGCATTGATATCTCCCGACCCCGTCTGGGAGACTCCTACTGACTAAAAACTCACGGTAACCATCGTACACCTACAACCTAACCTAACCCAAAAGAATATAAACAACAACTGCAGTGTGTTAGAAAATTGTATTCTTACCAAAAGCAAGAGCTTCGGCAGTTGCCCAGTCGATATCCCTCCCCTCTGCTATTTTCTTCAGTCTATTCTTGATGTGCGTCTTTGCCAGGTGAGGATGTACATTCTAAAAAAAGCGAAATTAATAAAACATCAGATTACATAATATAGATATATATCTATTACTGATAGTTATAAAACGCGTCAGACTAACCTACACACCGTCCCGTCTAACTGATGACACAGTTATGAAAAAAAATTACAGTGTAAAGAAATTAGTTTCCTAATCGAACACTATTGTGGAATATAGAAAACCATTTTTATCGCTCCTGCATATTATGATACAGCCAGCGCGCCGCCATCGCTGCATCGGTTTTACTTTTAACCGGGTGTTACAAAAGTTTTGGTCAGTATGGGAAAGTTGTTTCGTATTAAAATTTTGTGCATATGACCTACGCAATCGATATCTAAAAAATAATAAAAGTATAGTTTTTTTTTTAATCCGGGTTCGATTCCAAGCATAAAACCGCGTAACAGTTGCAAACCACACTTTATAAAACATAATTTACTCACACTTCCTTCCCTCTATATTTATCAAGCCGCGCTATTTGTTAGGAAATATCAAAACTTATACTTTAAAACAAACTTGACCTAAATGAAAATTATAGCCTGCGAAATAAAAAGAAAATTATACCTGCATCGACAAAAATTAAATAAAATAAAAAACAAAGTAAAAGTTTTTTTTTAATTATGTATGTACAAAAATTTTAAAAATTGATGACAATAACAAATCTTCCTACGTCTTATATTTCCGTACTGACTGACGAAGCGACTGAAGCATGGGAATGATTAGTTAATTTATAAATGTTATTTTTTGTTACTTTGTTAATGTAAAATAAGTTAATGACATCTTTCCTTTAAAAATCCAAAAATACCTTAGTTTCCTGTAAATGTTTTTTAGTTCGAAAATCACGTTAAAAGTTTTTTCATCGTAAGTATTGCAGAGTTCAATCAATCACAATCACCCTATTAACGTTCCCACTGCTGGGACACAGGGACTTCTCTCATGTCGAGATAGAGATTAGGCCTTAATTCACCACGCTGGCCAGGTGCGGGTTGGTGAATGTCACATGTCCTTCAAACTCTTTTAAAGGTCTCAGAACATGCCGGTTTCCTCACGATGTTTGCCTTCACCGTTAAAGCACGTGTTTAAAGCGCACATAAATTTCTCAAGAAAAATCCAGTGGTGCGTGGCGGGGTTTGAACCCACGACCCTCGGAAAGAAAGTCGAGTGTCCTCCCACTTAGCCAACACGGCTTTGCAGAGTTTGCCTGATTCAATTAAGTTAACATTTACATAAATATATATTGACCATCTATCGGTCAATAAAACTTTAACTTAACCAAACCAGTTAAACTGCCATATTTATGATGTCCTAGTAGGTACTTCAAGCGTTATTTTTTCAAGGTTTATCAAAGAAGTCCAAGAAAAGAAGTCAAGGACCAGTTTGGTGAACTGAATCTCTGTACCTGTGAATAAATGCTTCTGGTATTGGTAGGATAGAAAGAGATGCAAAATGTCAATAAATATGCGCTGTGCGGAATAATAGTAGTTTATTAAATTATAATTTTCTCTATCATCTCTATCAGCGATAAGGCCGCCCATTTTACTTGTTATTAATTTTGCATTTTCTTTTCTTCTTCGTTGTGTACAATATATTTTAATTGATTGAGTGCGCTCTGCTATCCATTTTACCTCACCTACATTTTGTTATTTCCGGAATTACTGAAAATTCACGAGCCAAACAACTGAATAAGCAATTGAGACTCTGAAGGAATCAAATCCGTGTAACCCGTTTCTATTTCAGGCGAAGTAATCTCCAAGTAAACAAGCATCAATATTTCAGTATTTGCTTAGACTCCGCGCTATATTCTACATTCAACAAATACTTCCTGAATGGAACCACTCAACCTAGATACGAGAATGTCTAGACAAAACCATTCTAAAACTATCATAAAGTTTTGCTTGAATATTTTTGTGCTAGGTAATAAAACCGTTTTAAATCAGGGTGCATCTTTTTGTTTCTATGAGAGTTCTCAAACATGAAACATTTTGAAAAAGTTGAAGTACACGATAATTAATTTGGTATAGGGTGATAGGGAGCCCTTTTACAAACAGATAATCGAAATTTCAAATAAAAAAAACTTGATTCAAAAGCTTTAGTTCCCTTAAAAGTCATACATTACAATTTAACCAACGTCATTTTTGTTTTACCCAAACATACATAAGTTATCTACTTATTCGTTATTAGTTTCCTTCATATTGGCAACAAAATCAGTGTAATTCTATAATAGATTTGTTGTGCTCGGTGTGGCATAATAGGTGTCAATCTATTCAAGGTAAATTGAACGAGATTTTCCGAGCTTATGCTTATTCGTTATTAATAATCCACTTTGAAAATCTTGGCAGCTTTACGCTCTATTGCGAATTACTCACAAAACAACAAAAGAAAAGAATACAATCTACTTTTTTATATTTTTGTGTTATTTATTTGACCATTATCTAACTCGGAAAGTGTGTGATAGCTTATTACAAAATATGTATGCTTACCATTTATACTTAATATATCTGCATAAGTGGGTCCTCGCAGTTTGAAAGAGATTTCCTTGTTATAGATAACCAATCCTTTCGCATTGATTGATTTAAAATATAGCAAGGTCGACTTTGACGAGGGTTAAAAAGACTTTTGAATAGATCATAGAATAGCTTTATTGTTGAAAGCTGAGAAAATATTTGTCTGAACCTAGTTAAGTGTCAACATCGCATTTTATACAGTCTCTGCTTATTGGTAACACATAAAATACTAAATAATAATAAATCGCGGAAATTTTATAGGTTCAAGACGACTTTGACTTTAATGGTCCACCGATCTTCAATAAAATCTAACGCCTCAACAATAAATAACCTGTGGTCCTAAAAACCTAATGGTTGAGATGTCTTTATTACTCGTCTTGGAAGAAACCCATTACTGTGAAATCTGATTCATTCCTTCGTTTTATCAAAGCGGGAGAGAAATACATTTTTGAAGGGGTAATTTTTTTATATTAGCGTTTTAATACTTTTATGCTAATTCAACCTAGACCCGCCCGCGTTTTAGTCATTTGGTATATTTTAAACATTAACTTAGATTTGATTATTTTCGAGAAGTTACCAGAGAAATAAAAAACCGACTAGCCTAAGAGCCATAAACAGCCAGACCTGCGTTATTTTATGCAAACTTTAAGTATTCTGTTAGTAAATATAAAATACCTTACTTTCGTTTAAATATAAAGCTCAATCTCATAGTCACTACTCATCTCCAACAAAGTCACCACAACCCAAATTCCACTATCTACTGGACATTCCTACCTTTGTTGAGATAGATAAACTTCCAGCTTTTCTAACCATACGAAGGACTTTCTGTTCTCGTCTCTCCCTCTTTAAGTTTGATTCAGAAATAATATATCATTATCATTACTTACAAAATCAGAAGGCGTTTGCACTGAAGCCTGTCCAATCATCCTCAGCATACCTTCGTCGACGCCCGTGTCCCAAGTTTCGACCGCGTTCGGCGCCGAACCCATTTTGGCCCATTGCTCTTGATAATATGAAACCTAGAGGGAATATAAAGTTTGGTATAAGCAGAACTAACAGCGCCATTGAAATAAACTTTATCCTGTCAAGCTCAGGTTGGGGTTGCTTCGTTAATTATATTTGGTATATTTATTATGACTGTGCAGGCCCATAAAACTTTTATTACAGCGTTGTGATTATTAGATTAGATTAAGGGCTTATTTCGATTCGATTCGATTAAATCCGAGTAAACTAAGCTATCATTACTTATGTCAAAAATATATGTGTCAATGGTAAGTTATGTCAAGAGCTATCGCGCTTTGTCACATGTGACAGAGCTCTACATTTCAACCATTGTCTAACTTTTCTCGGAGATGGAGAAGCAGTCCCTTAACGCAACGTATTGGCTTATCCCAAATATGTATATTATCATAAATGCGAAACTATGTTTGTTCCCACCAATCTCGTTCAAACAATAATAATTTATAATTTATGGAAATAAATACATAGGAAATGGTTTTCTAGCTACAAACCACCTACTTAATACATATATTTTATTCTCCATAAATAATGAAATTCATTTTTGATAAGGGTGATGGTGGCGCCATCCATCAAAGCAGAAACCAGGTTCATTATAAGGCTGACATTGAAGAATTTACGTGGTAATCGAAACCAGCTGTTTCAGAAGCAAAATATAAAACTTAATAATAAAAAATATAAAAAAATACTTTACTTTAGGCCGATGGTATCTTGACTGGAGATAAAACAATAATAAAGTACGTTTGTATTTTATTAAAAAGGCATTTCCATTAGAATATTTAAGTAGGTTTATTGTTCAAAGCGCTATTTTAAACAAGGAAAATTTTATGATTTGATATTCGCGGATCGTCATTAAAAGCGGTAAGAACTGGAACAGTATGGCACAAACTATGAGAGAGGCCTATATCCAGCAGTGTAGCATTCTGTGACTCAAAAGACTTCCAACGGAAGATTCGCGTTGTCGAAGTCAACAAATGCCGAGTTGTAACACCTATAATATGATATTACTAATGAACTTACTTCTGTGTTTATATTGTGTGTATGTATTGTGTTTCAAATAGAACTTTTTTCTTTCTCTCTTTTCAACAGTTGGTTAAGACAGGCTACTGATGATAATGATGACTATATTCATACGGAACTAGTGACAGAAAAATAATAAAATTAAAACGTACCTCGGGCTTATAAGACGGAACACTCTCAAACTGGGATTGTAGGAAATTTGTATATTCTGTCGTTATGCTTTCCACGTCTTCTTTGTTGATCACTCCATCGGCCACCAGTCTTTCAGCGTAGATGTTTGGGATGGACCTTAATGACATTAATTTGTTCCTAAGAGTGTTGTTAACCAATACTATATATAAGAACAAATTTTGTTCGGATGGACCTTAATGACATGTAATTGTTTCTAAGAGTGTTGTTAACCAATACATATTTGTTCTTATATAATCTCAGTAACTAATGAATTATTATGCCGTTTTCAGAAATAGATCACCGTTTATTAAGTTATTAAACAAAATATGTTCACTTGGTACGTGCCATTCACACCTTTTCGGATTTATATTCCAATTTTATGGGTTAATAACTAAATAAGAGATTGCATCCGTGCGAAGGCGCAGTGGGCGTTCCAACTATAATTCTATACTAATCTAATATATAAAATTCTCGTGTCACAGTTTTCGTTGCCATACTCCTCCGAAACGGCTTGACCGATTCTCATGAAATTTTGTGAGCATATTCAGTAGGTCTGAGAATCGGTCAACATCTATTTTTCATTTTGCAAAACAACGTTTGCTGGGGTCTGCTAGTTATATTATAAAGATGTAATTATTGTAACTTTTTGAATTATCATGGTTTTTAACAATATTATGATTTAAAACGGGTAATAAAACTACAAAACATACCATGATTTGACGGTTTTTGAGTTTTCCGATATTTCGACCCTGTTACAAGTGCCATGATCACGGAAACAACTGAATTTACATTGTCGTTTCATCGGTTATTCACAAACGAACCGGTCTACCCTCTTTCTGAGTCTTTTATTGCAAGGTTGTCACTCACTAGTGCTACCACCACTTGTTTCATTCTCTAACGCAACTCGATCACGACACACTACTACACTGACCGTGTCTTGGCGAATAACCCGAAATTACATATTTTTGTATTTTGCATAACCGCACTACAGGATTCCATGCTCCTGACAATTGGAAGCCATCTTCACGATTGAAGTAATTTCAATAGCCTCCTATATTTAGTAATTTCAATAGCCTCCCGAAGCAATCTAGGTATATAGTGCCGCTCTGTTGAAATTACCCGTGGGTTATGCAACTCAATCCAGTGATTGGAACCAGACTCCAGTAAAAACTGTCAAATCAGGGTATGTTACCCGTTTTAAATCATAATTGTAATGATTGTGTCTTTGTAGGGGGTAATCTCTGGATCTACTATACCGACCTCAATAGAATTTGGTACACAATTTTTAAAGAGCCAGAGAAGTGATATATGTATCCATTCTAACGTGGTGTTACCCGCGGGAAGCTACTAGTTTATTAATAAATGCTAAAATTTAAAATCAAGGACATTTCAACTGACTTACTTCAATTTACTTTATAGCAAACACAGACAGCATAATTTTCGTGTTGTTTTAGACTGGTGCAAATGTAATTTTAAGCCAACATTTTAAGGTTGTTTAAACAAACCTAGATTTGTGAGGAGATAATAATAATTTAATAAGAAGAGAACTGAAGATGACTTTAAAAACATTCATTTTAGTGATGAACATCAACGAACTCATTTCTATGTAAATAAAATAAAATAACGTAAATAAATTATTTCACGATTTAGAAAGCTTGATTTACAAAACATGGAAATTATTCGTAGCACTTATATGTAGCGGTTGTATTCTATGATAAATAAATGAATATTTTCAAAGAAATTTCTATAAAAAACTAAAACTCTTCTAAAGTACTTCTCTTCTTGTAAAAGTAACTAACGATTGTCTATCTACATAAATCATAAGTGTGTTATAAATTGTAAGCTCAATTATGTTAAGTACGTTCATTAAAAGGGCATGGACATTAAGTCTGTGGTGAAAGATTAATATATATAAAAAAATAAACTTCTAGTCGTAGTTTTCGTTTTTTTTTTAGTACCGTCATGTACCGTGTATATTAAGGCTTAGGCCAAACCTGTCGGAAACGCTGAAAGCAGAACGCGACGACGCGGGAGAGTCCGTCTTATTAAATTGTTTGTTTGTTTCGTGTGTAATAAAGTATTTTCTATCTATCTATGGGTAGCGTCCGCCGGAAGAGGCTGCCGCCCGTCTATTACGTCAAACTTTGCAGTAGCGACAGCAACAGCAAAGCGACAGCGTTGAAACAGATCAGAAACAAGCATGAAACAATTTTCAACCAATCGCGTAGGTCGCATCGGTCTATCGTCTGTCGGTAATCGGTCTCTGTCAGTTTGCTGTTGCTGTCACTAATGCACGTAATAGACGGGCCGCTTCGCCGTCACTTTTGTCGCTCAAATTTGACTGAAGCTTACGTGTGTGATCTAATTCAGACAGTTCAGTAGACAGGCAAGTCAATAAATACTATTTCAGAATGTAAATCGACATACGTACTTGTACAATATAAATTGTATTAATGTGTTGAAAATAGTTGGATGCGTACTTTCTATTGTGGATGACTTGGTAGAGCAGTGGGTTGGTGAAGGTGGGGTCGTCCAGCTCGTTGTGACCCCAACGCCGGAAGCAGTTGTAGTCTATGAAGACGTCTTTGCGGAACTCCCGTTGGTATTCAAATGCGATGTTCGTTGCTTTAGCTACCAACTGTACAAAAATTAATAAATTAAACTAAACTTTGATAGTTTATAAATATATACCTCTATATATATCATATCATCACCCTATTAACGTTCTCACTGCTGGGACACAGGGACTTCTCTCTAGGCGAGAGAGATTAGGCCTTAATTCACCACGCTGGCCAAGTGCGGGTTGATGAATGTCACATGTCCTTCAAACTTTTTAAAGTTTTCAGAGCATGCCGGTTTCCTCACGATGTTTGAATTCACCGTTAAAGCACGTGTTTAAAGCTTTGTTACCTGGCGGCCTTTATTTATTAGGTAAGCTTTGTAAATTTTTATAATAACGCAGACATTGACTATAGTTAATTTGGTAATTTATGAAAAAAAAACAAGCATACTTTTAATGAAAAAATACTTTACAGTATAGAGGTACAATTCAGGTAAATTAATACCAGAAAATTTATACGACGATGCTACGTTATAATTTTAACTGTGAGATCTAACCATAAGGGTTACAAAAAAATATACATTCATGTAAATTTATTATTAATTCAAAAGCTTTCTTTGGACAACTATGATGTGGCCATACCTAGCTAGTTGTAGGTGATGGCCAGAATATAATATACATTTTTATCGTCTAAACTTATTAAGCAAATATTCATAGACTATTTCATACCTGAGCGATAAAAAATATATTTTAGAAAAGACTGTCTGTCATCGTCGTAAATCATAAAAGTTTTCCAACTTAACCCACCTGGAGCCTCAGATTTAAATAGAGTACTTATAAAAGAAAGCGGTTCGTATCAAACAAGGAAAACTTTCAAAGATATTAAACTCATAAATTTAAAAAAAAAAGTCGGATGGCGGCTATCTCGCTAAACTTTGATAAAATCATTGTAATATCATATCAAGGTTAAAAAGTCCCGCAAAAACTCTTAATTCAATACGTTTATCGGTATTTTGACAAACTTGTGTAAAACTAATAGATTGAAGCACTACAATTATACGAGCTGTCCACACATTTCAAAATATCCAGAATTACATTTTCTTAACAATATCGCCACTGTTCTCGTATTATATATATAATATTAGCGATATTCGTCTTGTTCCAAGAAACTAGAAACCCGAGGTTTTAACCAAATTTCTAAGAAAAGGAGATTATGTAATTTTTTACCATTAATTTAATGGTTGCTCTTTTTTCTCAACATATATAATTGATAGACTCTTAATTGATAGAGGATTTCTTATCTGAGTGATAGATAGACGGCTTGCGGAGACTTATTTGGAATGTGGGTTCGGCTTTAGCTGTCTGTTTACGAAACCCTTACAAATTGTCCGATTTTACCGGGAAACATTTTATTGGATTTTATCTCCAACAAAGTCATAAATTACCTCAGGATAATCCCCGTTGACATGAATGACCGGCGCTGAAATGACTTTAGCCAGATCCGTGACGTATCGACACGATCGTCCGCGCTGGGCGGGCAATGTAAATCCGACCTGAAAATGTAATGTAATTTATTTTGATTCCACCCAGATTAATTAATTTCAATTGAAGAACGCCCCTTAGTGATACCACAGAAATATAAATTGCTTAGGTTTCTGTAAGTGACACAAACAAAGTAGTTCGAAAATCGTTAGGGATTGCTAGGATTATCTTTCGATTAAGGTCACGAAAGATACAGTTCAGTTTAAGCTGCCGTCTCCAAATATTATGATTTTCTGCTACAAGGATTAAGCGATCAACTGAAAGGGTAACTTAAAGGTATTTTAGATTTTAGTAGCTATAAAGACCACAATATATGAATTCCTAATATACAAACTTTATTTATATAAAACGAAAAGCTGACTGACTGGCTAACTGACTGTTTGAATGACTGACTGACATATCAGCGCAGGGCCTAAACTTTAAGTTTTGCACTTTAAAAAGGAAACCTTCCTCAAAGGAACCCCTTAAAGAAAGTTTCCTTTTTTAAGAGTCTTAATGAGATACGTTCCATATAGGATGGATTCTAAAAACTCCACCCTAAGAGGGCAAAAAGCGGGGTTGAATTTTTTTATAAAATCCCTGTGTATTTTGAGCAATGCACGTCAAATTGCAATAATATGCTGCATAATTAGAGTGTTGTCCACTACTTTATCGTAAGAAATTAACCCTCTCTTGGGGTTTAAACGGGGTTTGAACTTTAAATAAATTAAATTTATATAAAACCTAATATTTGGCAGGGAGGTTCTTTATAGGCTGTCAACATTAGCTTAAAACAGAACATACGAAACTCCGCTTTTATCCCCATAAAAGGGTGTCGGAAATTTGTATCAAAGTCAAATGTTTCAAATTAAGAGATTTATAAGTGATTTTATTTATACATGCTCTATAGATGGTGTGGAGGTGTCTTATGTATTCTTATAAAGCCCTTTTAGGCTTAACACGGGTTAGATGTTTGTAAAGATGTCTAAAACAAGTACTATATAACCTACAAATTATGTGTCTCTATGCGTACGAAGTCGCGGGGGCGCAAGCTAGTGTTACATATTTCATAATAGAGTAAAATAACCCAACGATAATAAACGCAACCTGTTGCCACAAGGTAAATCGCATTGTAAGCAAATTAATTAATTTGGCACCTGTGTATTGGAAATTTAATCAAACTATGTTTTAACAACACATTAATAATTTATTACGGCTTACTTGTAAGTGACAAGTTACTAAAATTAATAAGTTGAAAAGTATGATTAACGCAGGGTAGAAAAACTGACTGTTTTATAATTTCAATTTGAGAGGATTTAACTTGACCTTCCATATTTCAGACCCAATTAGGAACTTTTTGACCCTCCGTTCACGGAAGTGAAGATTATTCAATAATATGGGAATTGTGGGAATTTCATTGAAACATCTTCGCAGATTTTAATATAATATACATAGCAAAGAACCACCCACTTGTCTTCTCTCTTAAAACTACCTTAGAATGTATTTGTAAAGTAAAACATTTTATTAATTCACCTTAGGAACGAATCTGTGTACAATTAATAAAAATATAAATCACTGTCATTTATATTCTCTTTGGTTTTTTGGGCAATAAATAATAAATAAATAAATAATTTAAGAGTTTTAAGAGTCGTTTCTAAGACCCTACTATACCACAGGGACACATAATAAATTGTGGAAATTTTTATATTCTTACTTGATTATTGACTACAATATGCAGAGATCCCCCGACGTTGTAATGTGGGGCTTGGGACAACATGAGTGTCTCTTGGTTAACTCCTTGACCAGTAAACGCTGCATCGCCGTGGACCTGAACAAGATTATATTAGAATTAGTTAAGACTTTGTTGTAATATTGGGGCGCTTTGTTTATATAAAAGTCTAAAATGACGCTGGAAAAGCTTCACGGTAAGCAAATGACACAAAAAGTATAAAATATTAATGAAAAAGCTTTCGATTTGAGTGCTGCGTATACGTAAAAATATATTTAAGAGCACGTTTCAATAAACCCGAGTAAAAAGTTATAATAAAGAGAAATCTTGATCCGTCAGTCACTGACAGGATGTCAGTTGGCTTGATAGCTCTATATCATACCATTGAATAATTTTAACCGCAGATTGTGAAACAGGCCCTTGATCGTCTAAATTGCTTATATAATTTACATCCAAATTTGCTTAGTAGTCTTGATTTTCATTTTTTTTATTATTAGGGTACTTACCTGAACGTTGAGAAATTTGTCCCCCATCCTTGTGGAACCATCCGAGGAATAATCACCTTCCTTTTGCTGTAATTGTTTCGATCTAGTTTTTCCCATAGAAACTGGATTTGCTGCCTGAAAACGGACTTTTATTTAAAATACAATTATTCAAAGCCTCGTCGCTTGATTTAATTAACGGCCGTGGAATTAATCGCATTTTCTTTTAAAATCCAACAAAATTCCGAGCAAAAATCGTTGGCAAGGCTCGTTGATAACTCTACATTCCGGTTTACGGTTCTTAAAATTTGGAAAATGGGTAATTTTCCAAATTTCTTGTTACTCGGTATTTCAATAATCTCGGTCAGGTATTTATTTTACAGAATTAAAATTTGGAACACTTTGAAAAAACGTTTACTAAGAAAAATACTCGACCTTTTTGGTGTATTCAAATATTTTCAGAATGTACAGGTTTATTTATGGCATTTAAATATTATCTTTAGAGCAGTCCCCCTCGGCTCCGCACGGGTATAATTATCATCATTAAGAATGATCAGAGGCATTCTTTTTTTTACAAGGAATTTCCATGAATAAAAATAATAATGTTAACATTTGGTAAACATGCCTTCTTCACATAAATATTGTGACAACCATAAGTGATTTAAATTCTCTTTGATGACAACCTTTCCATATTATACTTAATTTGTGGTTACGAAAAAGTAGTTATTCGAACATGAAAATAATCTCTTTTTCTTTAATAATATATGCTATCCATTTAAATGTGTGTTTTAACACCACCTTCCGGGCTGGGCCTGTGCGTGAAACGTTATTTCGTGTTTAGTAATGTGGTTCGGAGAAGCCAACCTTCTAGGTCTTCATGCCCCATCTTAGACCACATCGTCCTTTACATCAGGTGAGATTGTGGTCAAATGAAGGATTATCAAGCATAAAAAAAAACGTTGGTTTACATAATTGAAAATTTTGCAAGGATCCCTATTGTTATTGAAAATAAAATAAAGCACCCTTTACTCGGGGATAGTGTTTTTTCATTTGTAAAAGAACAATTTAGATCAGTTCAGTAATTTCGAAGTCTGTTCATTGCAAACTAACAAATTTTTTATCTTTATAATATTAGCAAAGACATGCAATGTCAATTTACTTCCATTGCATGCAATAAATTAACTAAATCAGTTTAATGTAGGCTTCCTGTTGCGTCACAGCAAATCCAGCCTCGGTGCCTACAATCTACAACGGACTTCGGGCGCGATCGGGCAGCCTCGGCTTAAGTCGCGAGTCGCAACGGCCGCGGCGCGGCGCGGCGCCCGCGCGCCACCACATTCCTTCTCGGCGCTCGAGCCGAGCACACGTCCCATTTTCCACAATAATACAAGTTATAATCTTTATCAGCGCCTTTTATTTAACATCTTACTACACGCCAGGAACATCCTATACACTCAGTAGGGTTCTGAGCTTACACATGGTCCTTCGAGAAGAGAAGATTGTAACGAAGAAGATCCCAAAAGAAGACACACACGTGGACGCGTGGCGCTCGGGTGGCGTGAAGGGCACGCGGGTAACCTTGGACAAGGGCAACATACTGCACATTTGGTGAGTCCGTTCCGATTATCCCGTCTTATTTCCTTCCAGTATCCTATCTTTTCAGAACTTAAAATTAATTTCATTTTTATCAGACAGATCATTTCATCATCATCGTATTTTTTATAACCTTACTAAGGTTATAAAACACATACATACAGTCTTCATATGCTGTACTTATATTACAAAGCCTTATTTATATTGCTCAATTATTTTATAACTTAATTTCTTTCCTTTATACGCACCTTTGTTCGGCTTATCAATTTTTCTTTGTTCCCACGTAAGCACGCATTGCTTTGCCAACATAAGCACTTTTATTTAGGCTTGAATCTTGTGCTTTCATATTTTTTTTTCAAAATCATGGCCGAAGAAAAGATTAAAGATCTTTGTAAAAAGCGTGCTTGCTTTAAATCAAAACTTACTCAGTTCATAAACTACATGAAAGTCATCGAAAGTTGTGAAACATTATCAGAACTTCAATTAGTTGAATTGGAGTGCCGTTTTCAGAAAATGGATAACTTATACTCGGAATATGATGCATTACAGAGTGAAATTGAATACGCTTCAGAGCCACCGGAGCCTGCGTACGAGGACCGGCAGCAGTTCGAGGGCGCGTACTATCCCGTGCTGGCCAGGGCGCGCTCGCTGCTGCTGGCGCGGCCGCCGGCGCCCGACGCGCGCGGCCCGGGGTCCGCGACGGGCAACGAGGGCTCGTCGGGAGGCAACTGCTGCAAACATGATTTTGTCAGGCTGCCCAAGATTGACCTGCCACACTTCGACGGCCAATATCAGCACTGGCTCGAATACCGAGATACGTATCTGTCACTTATACATAACAATAATAGTATTAACAACATAAATAAATTTCACTATTTACGCGCCTCTCTTAAAGGGTCCGCAGCCTTAACTATACAGAATTTAGACTTTACTAAAGATAATTATCCAATTGCATGGCAAACCATAACAGAACGTTTTGACAACCCCCGAATATTAATACAAAATCACGTTAATTCTTTATTCAGTTTGGAACCATTGCAAAAAGAATCTAGTACGGGGTTGAGAAATATGGTAGATACAATTAATAAAAATCTAAGGGCTTTGGCCTCATTAGGCCAGCCCACCGACCATTGGGATACTCTTATTATTTACATCATGTCTAAAAAATTAGATGTTTCTTCTAGCCGTCACTGGGAGGAATACCGGAACACCCAAAGTTGTGTTCCTACCATAACACAATACATTAAATTCATAACAAACAGAGCAGATTTTATTGAATCTTTAGAAAATAATAATCAAAAACACAAACAATCATTTAGCACACATACTAATTCACACACAAATTTAAATACAAATAACAATGCATCATCATTCAGACACAAATCTTACATAACAACTGATAATAATTTAATTTGCCCCATATGTTCCAAAACTCACTATCTATTCAGTTGTCAAACATTTCGAGACATGGACATAGATTCCCGTATCAGAAAAGTGTCATCGTTGAACATATGTAAAAACTGTCTGCGTCCAGGACATAATGAAAATAGTTGCAAACTTACACATTGCAAATATTGTAAGCTTAAACACAACACACTTTTACACAAAGAACAGAGCAGGGAGACTAGTACCGCAGTAGTACTGTCTTCAGGAATTTTACCAACTTGCAATGGTAATCAGCCCACTGTATTACTATCCACAGCTGTGGTGAAGGTGGCGGACGCGAACAACAGACTGCACTCCGCGCGCCTGCTGCTCGATAACGGCAGCACGGCCTGCTTCATGACGCGGCGCCTCCGCGAGAAGCTGGGTCTGGTAAGCCGGCACGTGAGCTCCTCTGTGGCAGGTATTAACAATCAAGTTTCCACTGCATCTGAGTCTTGCGATATTACAATAGAATCTCGTCTTGGTGGCTATAGAACTACGATTAGTTGTTACGTTTTACCACATATTACAAAGTCCTTGCCTAGCTCTTATGTGGACATACAACATATACCCATACCTGCTGGCATACAATTAGCAGATCCATCATTCAATATTCCATCAGAAATAGATATTTTGGTTGGTGCCGACATCTTTTGGAACGTCTTATGTTCTAATGTCATCAAATTAGGTAAACGTCAACCAAAATTACAAGAAACAAAGTTAGGATGGCTCTTATCTGGTTGTGTGTACGACATAAGTCACACGAACAGGGCGAATCAAACATTTTGTCACTTAGCAAACGACAATGATGATTCCATCCTCACCCGCTTCTGGGAATTGGATTCAGTGTCATCCACGCACTCAATGTCTCTGGAGGAACGAGCTTGTGAACAGAGTTTTGCAACCACGACGCGGCGTGACGAACGTGGTAGTTTCATAGTAACTATACCATTGAAGGACTCGCCCGCAGTGCTCGGCGACTCGTATCACATGGCCAAGAATAGATTCCTTTCCTTAGAGCGCAAGCTTGAAAAAGATTCAGACCTTAAACATAAATATACACAGTTCATGCAAGAATATAAAGACCTCGGTCACATGTCAGAAAATCCACAAACATTCAATAAAAATACATCTAGTAATATAAATAATATCAATAACATAAAATATTACTTACCTCATCATGGCGTAATTAGGGAGTCCAGCACGACTACCAAATTACGAGCAGTCTTCGATGCCTCAGCAACTACCACTTCGGGTAGGTCCTTCAATGATATACAAATGGTAGGACCTACAGTCCAGGACGATCTAATGTCCATCTTATTGCGGTTTAGGCAACATAAATTTGTAGTTACGGGCGACATCGAAAAGATGTACAGAGCCATCTACGTCGAACCAGAGCAACGCCAGTTACAACAAATTATTTACAGATATGACCCTTCAGAGCCCTTAAAAACATACACGCTCAATACAATCACCTACGGAACTGCATCAGCTCCTTATTTAGCGACAAAATGTTTAGTTTCTCTGGCCGAGCAAACAGCTGACAGGGAGGCTAAGCGAGCCATCACTCACGACTTTTACGTTGATGATTTTCTAAGTGGTGGCGACTCATTTAATTCAGTCACTAACCTATGTAAAACAGTAATTAATGTCTTATCATCAGCTAATTTTAACTTAAGAAAATTTCAGTCAAATAATAGTACAATTTTACAATCCATACAGACCATCACAGACCATTCAGATAAAACCTTAAACTTGAATTGTACTACTCCATCCAAAACCTTAGGACTATTTTGGAATTCAAAGGATGACACACTTTATTTCCAAATAGATGTCGACACCAACAAAAAGATTACAAAAAGAAACATTCTATCCATAGTAAGCCAAGTCTTCGATCCTTTAGGCCTTGTTGGTCCCTGCATAGTACATGCAAAAATATTACTTCAAAAGCTATGGGCCAACAAGTGTGACTGGGACCAAGAAGTTCCCAATGAAATTAAACTTCCCTTCAAACAATTTACAATGTCCTTACCATATTTAAACTCATTACGTATTCCTAGATGGACATTTTCAAATAATGTGATTCAAATAGAAATTCATACCTTTTCAGACAGTTCAGAAAGGGCGTATGGCGCGTGTGTCTATATAAGAACTCTAGGCGAAGACGGATCTGTACACACGCAACTTTTAGCCTCAAAAAACAAAGTAGCGCCATTAAAACCTAGCACAATACCCCGCTTAGAGCTTTGTGGGGCCTTACTAGGTGTTAGGCTATATTCTAAAATTGTAAAATCTCTAACCATTAATTTTACAAACAGATACTTCTGGACAGACTCCACTATTGTGCTCGGTTGGCTGTCTACATCGCCTAGTCAGCTCAAGCAGTTCGTACGTAATAGAGTAGGTGAAATCCAAGACGTTACAAACGGCCACAGATGGGGCTACGTGCCTTCTAAAGAGAACCCAGCAGACCTGGTTTCTCGCGGGGTGAAGGCCGATTGCATCGGCGCTTCCGCGTTGTGGTGGTCGGGTCCCACCTTTCTACATACACCGCACATTCAATTTCCCTCTCACCCAAACAAACAACACAATCAAAACAGTCAACTACCAGAAACAATCTTACATACACACATAACACAACCAGAACAAATTATCATACCTGAACCCTTGCACAATTTAATTCATAAACATTCAAACTTCAACAAATTAATTCGAGTCTTTGCATACATACAGCGATTTATACATAATTTAAGAAATAAAATGAACAGAAACATAAATAACATTACAACAACTGAATTAAAATCATCTCAGAATAAAATAATTAGCATTTGTCAAAAAGAAATGTTTCTAGAAGATTATTTGAACCTCAAACATGATGTAATTAATAAGAGGAGTAAATTAATCTCACTTTCACCTTTCATCGACTCCGATGACGTCATACGGGTCGGAGGTCGCTTAAAAAACTCAAACTATTCATTTGACACAAAACACCCTATACTTCTTTGCGCCAAACATCACTTAACTTCAATACTATTTCAACAATATCATCAAAATTTTATGCATGCTGGTCCCCAATTGATGTTAGCTAACCTTAGACAAACTTACTGGCCCATCAACGGTAAAAACCTAGCCAAGAAGGTTGTTAATTCGTGTGTTCGTTGCGCGCGTTTTAAAGCCCAGTCCATACAGCCAATAATGGGACATCTACCTTCTGAAAGAACGCATCTTGAATACCCATTCTTGCATACTGGAATAGATTACGCCGGGCCAGTGCGGATATTAAACCATAAGGGTCGTGGCGGCAAACTGACCAAATCATATATATGTGTTTTTATTTGCTTCGCAGTAAAGGCCGTACACCTCGAGCTCGTCACGGACCTCACAAAAGAGTCCTTTATAGCAGCGCTAAACCGCTTTATCGCTCGCCGTGGCAAACCAGAATCCGTATTTTCAGATAGCGGCACTACATTCATCGGCGCATACAACGAACTAGTAACATTTTTTAATTTGAATAAATCAAACATAGAATCAAGTTTATCAGAATTAGGCATTAATTTTAAAACAATACCTCCATATTCCCCCCACTTTGGTGGCCTATGGGAAGCAGCAGTAAAATCAGTCAAGCATCATTTGCGTAGAATACTGTCATTAGCTAACTTAACATACGAGGAGATGGTGACCTGTCTGGTTCAAGTGGAGGCGATTTTAAATTCTCGCCCTTTAACTCCTCTTTCATCTGACCCTTCTGACCTCTCATTTCTCTCACCTTCTCACTTCCTTATCGGACGGCCACTTATGTCAGTGCCGCACCCGTCATACACCGAGAGAAACATTACAAGACTTCAACGTCATCAGAGGGTCGAGCAACTCCGCCAGCATTTCTGGCAACGATACTCTAACGAATATGTGTCCCTTCTACAGAAGAAAACCAAGTGGTCACACTCCACAGGCGAGCTTCACATCGGCTCGCTCGTCCTTGTGAGAGACAAGCAGCAGCCGCCTCTACTGTGGCTCATGGGACGAGTCACGAAGGTCTACACCGGCGCAGACGGCGTCGTCAGAGTGGCCGACATCAGGACCAAGAAGGGCACAATGCAGCGGGCATTCAACAACATATGCCCCCTGCCAGTCTGATGTTAAAGACTACATCTTCAAGGCCTGGGAGCATGTTGCGTCACAGCAAATCCAGCCTCGGTGCCTACAATCTACAACGGACTTCGGGCGCGATCGGGCAGCCTCGGCTTAAGTCGCGAGTCGCAACGGCCGCGGCGCGGCGCGGCGCCCGCGCGCCACCACATTCCTTCTCGGCGCTCGAGCCGAGCACACGTCCCATTTTCCACAATAATACAAGTTATAATCTTTATCAGCGCCTTTTATTTAACATCTTACTACACGCCAGGAACATCCTATACACTCAGTAGGGTTCTGAGCTTACACACTTCCATATATTATTTTCCTACTTACGAGTATATTGGATATAATTGGGTATGACGGTAATATTCCATCTCTTGTCTTATTTAATCTCAACTTAATGGAAATTATTTGTTGGTTAAAAGAAATAGCAAATTGACCTTGATTCTTAACAAAAAAAAAGTGTGTGTGTGTGTGTCAGCTACGACGCACGATTGGAGTTTACTACTTACGAACGATATTATGATATTATGTACATCGAATAGAAAAAAAGGGTACATGAACGCATCTGCTAAAATGATAAGAGAAACAAACATATTTATATCTGTAATTATTCGGATTGTTTATATTACTTCAATAAAGCGTATTACATAAAGTATGTTACAAAATAATAATAATTGTGTTCAATTTATACAAATCCAATTTTAGGATGATTGATTTCTTTCACTTTGAATTATAATATCATTCTTAAATACTGCAAAGAACAAATTAATTAGGTGTCGAAACTATAGCTTCTTTTTAATATTTTAATTAATAAATAACAGAAGGTACTTATTATATGTTCCAACGAAACGCGTTGAGAGGACCATAAATTCGTCAATTGTTTTAGTTCTCTGCACAAAAACGTAAAAGCTATCTTTGTAAGACGATATCTAAGTGAAAAAGATCGTCCGGCCAAAGATTTTTTGTTAATATTGATGATTTTACTGAATAACTTTGCACTCTCACCTCTACTCACTGAGAAATTCTAAGTGAATGCTAGACTGCGTGACTCTAGACGAATACTTTTTCGAACGCGTATTCGAATGTCGAAAATGGTAACTCGCATTCCAGAGACACAACAAACAACCAATCAAAATGCGTTAAAGCTCTTATTTCGAACGTGACGTTTCGACGGTATTCCATCTCATTCTTTTACACGTTGAATCCAACAGATATAATATGTTTGTCTCTTTCTACGTAACGCCTCAACTTTTGTTAACACTTGATTTTACTCCCCATAACATTTCCATACCGGGCCTTATAACTCAAATCGTTTCTTAAGGAGTAAACTCCAACAATATTGCGTGTCATGTAAAGCTTGTACATAAACTCACCTCCAAGTGAGACGGATTATTCAACAACGAGAACCGAACTGACTTTTCGCCAGCAAAAATATCTACAGAGGCGCTAAGATGAGTTGAAATGTCGCACGCGGCGTTCGCGTCTTCAGGAAACTCTGGCTTCCCGCTAAACTTGTGGAATATCTTCACTGGAGGGCATTTGAGCAGGCCGCTCAGTACGTTGAGCTTGCCTCGGTGAGCCATACCGAGGAGGACTTGTTCAACACCCGCTAGAAACAAAAGAGGTTGGCTACAAACTAATGAGGTTAGAGGAAACACAGCTTACCTATTCTATGTAAAATGTCCACAAAAAGATGTATTAGTCTTTTGTTACAATTGAGATATCTGCCAATATATTAAACAGTTTTCTTAGATATTTTTTACATGGCAAACTAACAGCCCAGGATTACCCCACGGATCATAATCGTTAGAAGTGTAGGTACTGCTGGAGTTAAATATCCACATAGGTTTTATGATAAATCTATAGTTATAAAAAACAGCTTTTATGAAATCATTTGTCATCTCGTTGATGAACGTCTGATGTAGATTTTGTATTAATTAACAAATGTAACGTTAGCAACGGCGTAAGTCACGTTCAACTGAGTAATATATTTAATCTGAGGTAATATCTTTTTCACTTTAAAATGTTATTTTACTCGGCACTGGCAAATTGTCGCTACAAGCGCATAGTCCAATTAAAAGAAATTAAATTGAAGTAACGGCCATCAGCCATATTAAATTAAGTTTATAATCTATTATATCATAATCATGTACGTATTATGAGGCACAACATCTACTCTCGTCCGTTTCCCTCTATAAGTCATAATTTCAGCACACCTTCACACAGACCATATTACTTTGGTCTTCCTTCTCTCACACATCCATCAACACTACATGTAAAATGTATACTTCCTTTGGTAGATAATTGTGATAGAAACCTTAAACTGAATAATGTACGGTAATGTGGTTAACCATGGTTCATTGTTGATATCGCTTGAATAGCGTTAGACCATTATTCTAATATCCCGATTATCATCTCTGAAACCCCGGATTCCGGGTGACCATAAATTAGAATTTCGTAGATAAAGGTATCTATTCAAAATTATAGTCAACACAAACTCTGCATGGTAAAGAGGTAAGTGGGTAAATACTGGCTTCGAAGTTCTTATTGTATGACAAATGAAAAAAACACATAGTATGTCATGTTTATTGCTTTCCTCTCTATTAACACCATCGCATGGCTTTTAACAACAATGGAGTTCAATTGTTATGTCCAAACAATCTTTAACTGATTTATCACGACTGGATTAACAAAATGTTGTTTCAAATGACAAAATTAACTGTAGATAGACTGTTTTTAAGTGAAAATCTATATTAGCCATATCCTATCTGGTGTTAAGTTCTAAACTTCTGCAATAAATAGTTACATTATCTGAAAATCTTAAATTTATTTAACTATGCAAAAAAAGTAATTAAGTTGTACTTAATTACTTAATTACGTTAAACATGCAAACAGTGACTCAGGTCCTTATGACTGTAGAGAGCATAGGAGTTGGTTAGAAAAGATAATTTGTTAATTTTATTTTTATATAAAAAATCGAGATCAGTGCTAGAAAGGGATTGATAAGGCCCGACACCATAGATATTATGTAATCACTAAGTTTAGTTCAAATAGAGAACAGAACGTCAGCGACTCACCGCCGTCTGTACGATGTTCAGGAGTTCTGTCAGGATCTCTTTGAGGTAGGTGTTGTCTATGGCGCCTGATCCGTTCTCTATGCGCTTCGCAAAATATTCTCTTTCCGCGTAGGTCATATCAATAAGTTGAAGAAATATAAAAAAATAGTGATATCAATGTCACATACCTGCCGTCGTAAGTCCAAAAAGAGTAGAAAAGAAGGTCAGCAGCGACTCGGCGCCCTCTCCACAATACCTCTTCACCGTGGGGTACTTGACGCTGAGAAACTTGTCCCACGCTTGGGAGTTCAGGAGCTCTGTCAAGATCTCCTTGCGGCGAACGTTGTCTATGGCATCGGATCCGTTCTCTATGCGCTTTGCAAACCATTCTCTTTCCGCTTCTGTCTGAAGATGCAATAACATTATTATTGTGATTATCCTTTTGTAAAAAATAAATGGAAACTTTAAAACTAATGGACTAATATATCGACTGCCCCTACGTAAAAAATCGAAACTGAAATTTTTGATTTTTTTTTTATTGCTCCAATACATTCCATGTTTAGTATATTTTTACACTAAAAAGAGAATAAGCAATAAAATGCCCATTAGTTCATATTTTTTACTAGTACAGAATCGATACTGAACCAACGATCCATCGTTAACGATCGAATGTTGAATTTCGAGACTATACGCGGATGAATAGCCCGCGCGAGCAGGACGTACCTACCGTTTCCGATACTATACATAATCACTCACTCGAAGTATACTATCGAAAGTTCCAGATTCGATTTAGTACATCGAAATCATTTTTAGTTGGGGTATCGAAAGTGACTGTTTCGATATTATTTGCTGGTATTATTTTCATGTGCATAATCGAATCTGGCACATTCGCTATTATACGCAGTTGCATGAGTTATTGGCCCTATCGAATATACCATTTACGATAGTTTTATTTGGAGTTATTTTTGTTTTGTAGTTTTATTTCGATACATTATGTTAAAACGAAATCTAGTTAAAGTGATATTTTGTTTATTTTCTTATTTAAATCCTTACATAATGTTAAAATAATAAATATTTTATCATTTGAGCGTCACCACTGCCTATAGAATGTACTTTTAATGCATCAGATTGTAAAGCATTAGAAGGGATGATAGACGATGAGCTATCTTCAGATAGAAATATTCAAATATCAAATGATGATAATAATAATGTTTCGGTTATACTCGATAGCTCGGAAGTGATTCCAGTCCCATATCCGTATGAAGATTTCAAGCATACACCATTGCTTGCTTGTACATCAACAATGTTAGTATGCATCTGACCAGCATACTAACATTGTTTCTCCTAAACTGGCCATACCGAGCATCGCGTCACTTATAACCATATCAGAATGTGATTCTTTATACATGTACTTGGCCAAAAAATATAATATAGATATTACGCATCGCTTTTTAGAGCCAAGGCATACACAGAAAGAGGGCGATTGTGTTCACGCTCTTATCGAACGAGAGTCTAAAGGGATAATGATTTATACTCCTAATCAATGGTTTGCCTTAGTTCGTTTGTGTAAAACAAACGGTCATACAATGTAGTAGAAATGGGTCAAGATGACTTTTTTGATTTTAAAGAATTATTAAATAATCTAAAATGGAAAAAAGATATGAGAAATTAAAATGTTAAGTGGAATAGTATTAAAGAAATTAATGTGATTAAAGAAGATCCAAATTGTTTATATTTTAAATACAACCTTAAAAATTATCAAATCTATAAACAATCATGCTTAAACACTATAATAGAAACAAGAACAGTTTCTCTCCTTCTTCCACAGAAGGAGAGAAACTGTTGAATTAAAACAATTGTATACTCAACCACTGCCAGTACTTGAAGCCAAATATAAATAATTAATACAATAATGTAACACTGTAGCCATACCCAAAGAATACCATAGATATTTTAAAAGTTTAAAATACAGTCTGGAGACATCTGGAGAAAATTTTGATGATTCCGAATAATCAGGCAATATTTTGTATGTAGTTTAAGATTAGATTTTTCATTGCTAGATTTAATTAGGTATATAAAAAAATAGTACCTACCTAATACTACTAGTAAGAGAATACCTACTCTAATAATTTGTTGTTGTTTTTGTTTGTATAATTCTTCTTCGAAAAACTTTGAAAACATTTTTTTGTGCTATTTTGAGGTTTTATTAAAATCTTACACGTATTTTTGTTGAAATAATATTAGATTTAATTTTAAGCTAAAATAGTTAATGTCATTGATATTAAGGTAGCAATAACTAGCCCAAGTTAATTTTGATTTCATTATGCCAAATGTAACTTTGTGATTCTAATTTTGATTTATTTTTTTGTTTTATAATTGCATAAGAAGTTTCCATTGTTTTTGTTTGTTTAATTACTTTGAAAAACTATTCTTTTGTTGGTATTTTGAGATTTGAACAAAATCTTACACAGTTTTTTGTTTAAATACTTTTAGGTTCCATTTTAAGCTAAAATAAATAATGTGATTGAAATTAAGGTATCTATATGTCAGAAATAATTAACAAATAATTATTACCTAACCCAAGTTGAATTTGATATCATTATCTAAGCCAAATGTAACTTTTTAATTCTAACTTTGATTGATTTTAAATTAAACCTTTGTACACTAAACTAATCTTTGCTTTTTATGATAGTTTATGATAATTATTTATCCTATTAGTTAATTATTTTAAAGGTACAGTATTGAAACATACAAAATAGTTCCGTGTAATGTATTGAAAATGGCACTTTCAATTTTTTTGCTACCATATTATCCGACGTAAAGTACTGAAAGAGTCACTTTCGATAAACTTTAGTTAAATTGTTCCAAAGTTTAGTATCGAAATGGGCAGTTTCGGTTATTCTCACTAATCAATGAACGTAATAAAGTATGGAAACTAGCATTTCTCAAAAACTATAAAGAAATTTGATAAAGGGGTATTATTAATTTGTTTAATAACTCAATTTCTGGATATATCTCAAATTATTTGGAGTTAGCTCCATAAATGAACGTTTTGTACACAAAATAAACTTCAAAGCGCTCTCCTGTAAAGTACTAGTTTTCCATTTCGATATTATACGTAGGGGCAGTCGATATATATTAAATTTAAACAGAACTTTGACATCGAAATCCTTTCACATAGAACAAATAACGTAATAAAAAGAAAAGAAGCACCTTCTAATCCTTAGTAATCCATCTTTGTCCACAACAACTTACCACTTACTTACTACTTATTGTGAACAAATATAGGTCTATTTATCATATAATGAAAAAGGTTAGGATATCCTTACCTCAAGATGGGTGAACTCATAAGAAATAGGGCCGCAGTATATCTTTTCCAATTCTTCCACAAGATTCTTAGTCGGTTGTTTTCCGCTAGATCCGTAAAGTAGAGCTGATTCCACATGGTCTTCAGGTGATAGGCCATATCTAGATATTTGTAGTTCTTTTACGTTCCTGAAACAATTATGCGAAAATAAATTAGTTGATTGCTAATTGCTTTAATTTGAATGTTGACTGTCAAATACAGCACACATTGCAGTATTACGTACGATAACCACTTTATGTGTAACATACTCTCGACTTTCATTCCGAAGGTCGTGGAATAAAACGCCGCCGCGCACCTCTGGATTTTTCTTTTTGAGAATTTTATGTGCGTTTTAAAAACACGTGCTTTAACAGTGAAGGTAAAACATAGTGAGGAAACCAGCTTGTTCTGAGAACTCTAAAGAGTTTGAAGGACATGTGACATTCACCAACCCGAACTTGGCCAGCGTGGTGAATTTAGGTCTAATCTCTCACATCAAGTGAGAAGTCTCTGTGTCCCAGCAGTGGGAACGTAAATACACCCCTATTTTTCCGATGTGTAACAGTATGGTGAAATGATTTATTGTTTTCTATACATTTTTTTACGTTTTGTGGGTTTTATTAGAACTATTATTTTTTAGTTTCTTACTAAATTATCTTTAGGTCTATTTTTATCGGTTATGTATATAATCTTGATTCAGTACCATGAACTCGGTAATAGAGCACCTAAGTAGGTTTATTTAGAATACCTTGGTTCTTGTGTTATTTCTCATAGCTTTCAGATGATCCTATTAACCCGATAAGGAGTTCCTAGTCTTACTAATTATATAGGATGCGTGCGTAACATACAGTAACCTACAATTAGAAAGATACAATTAGGTAGGTTACATTAGCTGCAAATTGTACTGAAAATGTTGAGCCATATTCAGACTTGCCACTTTTTCCTTGAAACAAGCAGTTTTTCGTAATGAATGGAGTTCGAACCTTTTTGTATGTGTGCTGCCTAAAGCCTGGGCGAAGATGCCTGCCACCATTTTGAAGAAATAAGTTTCCTCTATCGAAACATATCGTCCGCGATTTTTTAATCCCCGGCGCAAAAAGAGGGATGTTATAAGTTTGACGTGTCTGTGGCATCATAGATAACGAATGGATTAAGCGATTTCAATTTTTGTTTGTGTTTATTGTTAATGCTGTGCTTAGACATGTTTAATAACCGAATGTCTATAAATATACACTAGTGGGATCTCAAATGAAAGCGCATCCCGTGTACATGACAACATTATATGATTTTTTACTTTTATGGGAACTAAGGATATGGAATAGATGTTTACTTTAATTTAAAATTTAGATTATTCCCAAATGCAGGCAGGCGCCTACATTGCATAGGTTACATACCCTTTTGTAGGTACTTAACTACTTACGTATAAATATAGGTACATACCGTTCTTCTGTAGTGTAGTCCACATTGTCTATTGCAGCCTTTAGATGACCGTAGGTCCTGTACGCGTGGACGAGTTGCTGTGCTCGACAATTCTCAAATCTTCTCGTAACTATTTCTTCTGGAAGATCTAGAAATATTTTGTATAATTTTGTAATTTTCCAACAAACACAAATGCCAATGAGATCTGTGAGGTCAAACGAATGCTAACTGCATTATAATTAACTAAAATTGGAATACTAAGTTAAAAATACGCGTAGTTCGGTACTAACTCTAAATACTCTTAGACTTATGTTACTACTAGTTAAGAAGATAAAATCTTATCAATGATTTTAATTATTTAAATGATTAAGGGCTTGTTTCACCATCTTCAAGTAAAAGAGTCAATGGTTAGAATATAGAGCAAATACAGACTTTTACAGAGCAATTTTGGTTATTCACTGACAGTTTTCAGTTAACTTGATAGATCTATATTATAACTATTGTCTATATTATTTTTGTGAAATAAATAGGCCCCTAAAGAAATTCTATTTTAATTTGATTATAATATTGAGTACATTTTTTTAAATCTTGTCGATGTTTCTCCAAAACTTAAATCTAGTCAAAGGTGTTCAGTAAATTATAATTATTATATCTATAATATAAAATGTATAAATCGCAAACTATGTTGGATTTATTAAATTTTTTTTTTTTCATCATTAAGTGGTTATCGTACGTAATACTGCAATGTGTGCTGTATTTGACAGTCAACATTCAAATTAAAGCAATTAACTAATTTATTTTCGCATACTTATTTCAGGAACGTAAAAGAACTACAAATATCTAGATATGGCCTATCACCTGAAGACCATGTGGAATCAGCTCTACTTTACGGATCTAGCGGAAAACAACCGACTAAGAATCTTGTGGAAGAATTGGAAAAGATATACTGCGGCCCTATTTCTTATGAGTTCACCCATCTTGAGGTAAGGATATCCTAACCTTTTTCATTATTATGATAAACTAGTAGTGCCCCGCGGTGTTACCCGCGTTTAAATGTATTGTCCCGCGGAATTACATATTTTCCCGGGATAAAAAGTATTCTATGTTACTTCTAATACCTCCAAGAATATGTGTACAAAGTTTCATGATGATCGGTTGAGTAGTTTTCGCGTGAAAGCGTCACAAACAAACTAACATTCACATTTATAAGTATAGGATTCATCTTAAGTTTATATTATTACTTGCTTTAACCGCGTAATAAGGGATTTTGTCGCGGTAAAAAGCAGCTTTGTAATTTACTGGGAAAGCAGCTATATTCGTGCCAAATTTTATGTAAATCGGGCTTCACTCGCAATAATTGATTTTCCCGCGAAAACTGATATTTTACCGCGGTAAAAAGTAGCCTATATGTTATTCTGATGTATAAGCTATATTGTGGTAAAGTTTCATTCAAATCCATTCAGTAGTTTTTACGTGAAAGAGTAACAAACATCCATACATCCATACTTACAAACTTTCGCCTTTATAATAGTAGCCTTTATAATATTGAGTACATTTTTTAAAATCTTGTCGATGTTTCTCCATTACTTAAATCTAGTCAAAGGTGTTCAGTAAATTATAATTATTATATCTATAATATAAAATGTATAAATCGCAAATTATGTTGGTAATCGCATAACTCAACAACGCCTAGACAAATTTGGCCAATTATTTTTTTTATGTTCGTAGAAGACCAAGGATGGTTTTTACGGCGAGAAAATTCTAATAATTTCCGGGAAAACCCTAAAACAGTGCTTTTTCCCAAACAAAGCAGCAGATTCTGCAGCCGTGAAGCGAGATGGCGAGTGAAGAGATAATAGTATATCATATATCTACGTGTGAAAATTTAATTGTAAAATGTATTATGAGCAGATGTCTTTTTATTTCAAAACTAGTGGCCCGCCCCGGCTTCGCACGGGTAATTATAAAAAAAAAACCGGCAATTATTAGATTTTTGCTCACCGTTTAGACCTACCCTAGACTACGACAAACATTTTAAAACCAAAATCAGCTCAATCGGCCCAGCCGTTCTCAAGTTTTAATCAGACTAACGAACAACAATTCATTTTTATTTGTATAGATTAAAATTTATAGGGCTTTGAGATTATTGACAGCCCTGTTATTAGCATTAAGACGACTGCAGCATAATAATATCACAATCGGTACTGTTGAATATGTAACTTCGAATGCTTGACCTGTTGCGATTGCTTTTTGTAAAACAACGAATAATGTATCTCTACCTCTATAGTTAAACAGAGAACTCTCTGAACAGACATGTATTTCATTTACTATTACATTGGTAAATAACTTCGTACAAACTCTATATTTGAGTTAAATGTTTCAAGCTACAAGCTAATCGTAAACATGTCTCCAAAGTTCAAGGTTTTCCAACAGCTGATCAGTAGTTACCAAGAAGTCCATACAGTAATAGGCCGTATTACCTAAGCTTAAAGTATATGTTCCAAGTATTCCAACATACCGGTCTCCTGTACAACTTGCGGTCGATGGCCGAACACTCCTACACCAGAATGGTAGTTTACCCGACTGTACACACACTGTTTCCATCTCATCACCTGTCCCGCTCTAACGTTACCCCACATTTTGACACTAAACACTGACCTATACCAAAACAATTGTCTTACAAGTTTACAGCCATATCAAAGTCACTATCAAGGCCCTAAAATTTAAAAACAGAACGCGCAGGAGTGTCTCTTAGCAATGTTTGCGTCGTACTGATTGGTGGAAAAGAGATGGAAGATTTGGACTGATAATTCTTATTTGTTTTGACATAATTATTAGGGTGATAAGAGATTGGTGATGACTTGATGTTGCTACTTAAATAGTAAAATATTTGCTTTATGTACATACCTACCTAATCATTTAGATAGAGATTTCATTTTTGTTTCGTATAGGAACCAGTTTTTTCTTCTTGTGATGAAGCCGGTTCTCTATCTACCTTCAAGGTTTTCATGTCGCATCATAGACCACATCGTCACTTTACATCAGGTGAGATTGTGATCAAATGAAGGCTTATACAGCATAAAAAAAAGTAATTGTGAATAATATATAATAGTATCGTCACTAACAATTCATATTTGAATAAAGCATGCCCCCTAGAAGAGCGTTATCACAACTGATAACATAGATTGTAGGGCTGGTAACTAAACCATAATATGATAAAACAACACTTGTTATTAAATGATAACATTGAATATCTCAAATATTTAATACAAGCTCGTGACTTTATCCGCATTATAAGGGCTTTTCCGCATAGAACAGTTATTTTGCCGAGAAAAGTCTCCTATCCCTTTCTATGCCTTTACTAAATTCAATTAAATCGGTTCAGTTGAAAAGTGACAACAGATAGACATAAATAATATGCGTGTGTCCGTTTGTATGCCCGTCTTTTACGGTAAAACGAAGAAGAAAGTAAAATAATATCCATGTGTGCCCTGTGATTCAAAGGAAATAAACGTTTTGGCATGTGGTTAAGCGATTATAAGCGGTAACAGCAAACGCTACATCGGACATGCATTAACAAATTGAACGGATGACGCTGTGGTTGGAATACAGAAGATAAAATGTAATCAGTAAGGCATAGGAGTTGATATCAATATTTTTAAACACCCTCCTAGAACCCTAACCTAACCCCTAACCTGAGGCATAGACTTTAGTCTATGCCTGAGGTCACCTGCGCCCGAGGTATGTCCTTCCAAACAACGAACGTGGCTCTGAGGCCCATTACCAGTTTCCAAACTCCGGTTTCCTAAACGGCCGAAGCCTGGTCGACCGACGGCCGATATGGCCTAAATGTTGATGATGATATAGTAAGCCATATTGGCACCTATAACAAGTAGTAAAGTGAATACCCAACTGCTGATAATAATTTCAGAAATTGCCAAAAATATAATGGTCTCCAAAATCTCATTAAACTCAGTACTCAAATAGTACTAGTACCTATTCAAGCTTTTATCGGTGTGCATTTTCGTTCGTTTTGTTGAAACCGAACAAAACGCTTTGTTGCCGAGTTATTTTGGCTCCTTTGAAGCAGCCCGTTGAAATGCTAATGTGTTTTTTACAAAGGAAACGAATTTAACGGAAATTCTTTCCTCTCACCGAGAGTGATAATTTAAATGTAAATTGAAAATTGAAAATAGCGAAGTCTTGTAAGGTTTTGCGTGATTGCAAATTTATATGAAAAAGTACCGTAAATCAAGTTACAATTTGTGCATAAAATGATTTATATACATATCAGCGTATCTGAAATCGACAGGAAATATAATTATCAAGGAAATAATCAACCAAATCTTGAAAAACACGCTATCTTTACCTAACAGTGTTTAGCTATTTTCTCAACTGTACAAACATTCCAACAAGCGGGCAAAAACATGGCAGTAAGAAAACTTTGCCAATATGCCTGTGCCTTGAGAAATTACATGCCTCCAGTAGGCATGTAATTTCATTTAGGCATGTATTTAAGCAGTTACGGTCTATAATTTAGGTATAACACAAATGACGAACTCTAATTAATGTCACGATTTTTAAACAAATTAGTTTATTCGTGTATAGTAGAGTTGCGTATAAAAAGTTATATGCTTATTTTCAATAGTCTTTAAACAAAATACTTTACAGTATTTTTGGTTCAGAAAAAAAAAATAAACGAAAAAAATAATTAAATACGAGTTACGAAAATGCCATTATTTTTGAGTAAAATTACAAGTTCTTTATGATTTAAGTGATAGGTATAGCCCTAGATATGGTATAGCTCACTAAACCAGACATAATTTGTGTCATCTACAACAATGTCTATAGATAAATATACCTCGCATATATAGGTTTCCTTACACACTACGTTAACACGGGTTACAGCAATATTCAACCGAGGACAACTAATATGAAAACCACGTTTGATCGATACGTACAACCCAGCTTTCAGAACCCTACTCGTAACTACGGATACAAAATCTGCAGCCTGAAGCATAAAATACAAACTAGATTATCCATAGGAAATCTAATAGAATGGCTGGAAAGGCTAAAGGTAAAAAGAAGGAAAAAGAGGAAGGCGGTGACAAGAAAAAACCCGGAAAAAAAGCTGGGAAGAAAGGTATGCTCTATATTTTCCTTATGTCGTTGCTTAATTTATAAAATTGTTTTCCATATGAGAACCATAATGAGAACATTTCATAGTATTGTCTTCAAATTTTATATCTAAAGGTTTGAGGTTTTAACAGACAACTTTTCCTATATTTAGCTGACTGTGTTTATTTAGCTGGGGTTTCTTTTAAAATTAGTCTGCGTCTCTACAAAGTCTAGGATTTCTGTCGGGTTTTGATTTTTTAGTCTATGAGCTTGGCACGTGTTTGTCACGATTAATGTCTGTACAAAGTGAACATAAAAAATCATTTAAACTTTTTTTTTTACCCTTGACCAATAAAGAGGGTTGTTATAAGTTTGACGTGTCTGTCTGTCTGTCTGGGACTTCATAACTCCCGATCGGATGGAGTTATTTCAATTTAGTTCAATTTTTTGTATGAAAGGTGAGTTTGGCCCGGGTGTTCTTAGACATGTTTCATGAAAATCGGTTGAGACATTTAAAAGTTATGGGGGCGAAAGTGGGGAAGGAAAACCGAAAATCTGCAAATATAATATAATATAGAGTGGGGTATCAAATGAAAGAGCATCGCGTGCACATTACTAAATATTATGGTGTTTTACTTATTAAATTAAAGCGCTGGAATCGGGGGGTTTTCTTATATTTTAAATTTAGATTTATATTTATTTAGGACAACAAACAATTACACTGTTACAGTTAGGCAACCAATATTAACTTTAGTCTATTATATATTATAAGTGTAATCAGCACCGTTGTCCGCGTATTAAACTATACTTAAGTTAAAGGGCAAGACAGTAATACTAAGCCTAAGTATGCTTCATTATAGCTATCCTCAATTTAAGCTAGTGTATTGTTTTAGTACAATATTATTAAAATTTTCCTAGTCATTGAAGTCTGTTTGAAAATAATTGATTAATTGATTGAATAATGAAAATAATAAATGTTCTTGGACAATTCACACAACATGTAGCCCTGCGGTAAGATCTAAGCTTGTGTTACGGGTACTAGACAACGGATATACCTAATTTAGTATACATAAAGAAGAAAGATGGGCAGATAAATAGTAAGATAGATTCGTTTTTCAGGCAAATCTAAAGGATGCAACATCGATGTGTTGACCGATCAAGCGATGGAGAACGTCTACTACGCTTGTCACAACGTTCAGGAGTTACTCCAAGCACGAGGTTACTATCCACCTGACTACACTAAGAAGAAGAAGAAAGGAAAGCGATAAACGACAACCCTAAATGAAATTTTTAAGTGGTAAAATGTTAGTAACAGAAAATTCTATAGTTCTTTGTTCTAGAGCTCTTTTAAGTTTAGCTTACATTAAATTGAATAGTCAACTATATTTTTTTATGAGCATTCATAATAAAACCTAGAAATTCTGTAAAACAAGGTATTTCATTTGTGTCCTATAAAGACGACACAAGACTCATATGAAATATAGTGTATTAAAATAACCGAATACCTACCATTGAAAATGTATTTAGTTCTTTTTGATTAGGTAAAAACCGTTACGTACCGTAACTCATCTCGATTTTAAAAATGGTCCACAAATAATGACCGTGTCTTGAAACTTCGAGCATTTAATACTTTAAGATTTACAGACAGCTTCGAAGTAGATATTTACTTGCGAGAGTTTGCTAAACTTTGCGCAAGCGGAAGGTAGTAAGAAATTAGTTAAAATACAAGTATTCAAGTTGAAGAAACGGAAATGAATAAAATAATACATTAAACTCCGTAACTTTTCAACTAAAATAATTATTTACTAAGAAGCCAGTGAGTGAATATTTTTAGATACGTACAAATTTATCCTTCAGGCAATTACACTGAAACTAAGCAATCAATTGTAAAATTAAGGAAACAGATGTCTCATGATACACTTGTATCTTATCTATAATTCAAAAACAAATACATAGATAACAGCTATAATGGGTGATGAAGAAAAACCTGAAGAACCAAAAAAAGGAAAGAAAGGCAAAAAAGAAGTAGACTTCCTTTGTGCAGCAGCCATGGATAACGTTTATTACGTCTGCCATAATGTCCAGGAATTACTGGCATCAAGAGGATATATCCCGCCAGGGTTCGAGAAGAAAAAAGGGAAGAAGTAGAAGACAAACGAATAGGGTCTCTTTAGCCGTAAAATGTCAATTTCCGGTACTAACTAAACTTGATCAACCATTTATACAACATCATATCGAGGCCTTACCCTAATAACCGTTCTTGGCAGCCGAGTTGGTGAGTACTTTTCCCGCCAAGGCGGTGCCCGTGTTTTGTTTTATTTTCCCGCAGTAAAAAATAGCCTCTGAGAATAGATAAATAGGCTATCTAACAGTGAAATAATTATTCAAATCGGACCAGCAGTTCTTGGGATTTGCGCGTTCAAACAAACACACTTCAGCTTAATAATTATAGAGGTACATTAAAAAGTTTAGTATTAAGGTTATAGTATAACAACAATATTTGATGTATTCTGGTAAGTTTCCCTTGGTCGGTTTTCCAATCATCTAAATCGGTAGATATAGCACTTATAGAAAAGTGATTTGATAGCCTATATTGGTACATTATGATTTTTATTATGTTGTCAACATTACAGAAGAATTACAGAAGGCGTAGAGCTTTATTTGTTTTGATAACGAAATGTGGAAATTAGGTAGCCGAGCACAAGGCCTACATACGCTTGCATCATTTTATATAAGAATATTTCCATACTTTACTTAAACTTAAATTTGGTTAAAAATAACTGTTAAACTTAGAGTATCTATGGTAAGAACTGTTAAAGTTAATGTGAACAAGAATCTCCACATTTCTTTCAACGGTGTCTAATATCAACTATTCCTTTGTGTAATTTACCTAAAGTACGTTTAATAAGTTTTTGCTTTACGTACTTTAAAGTTTTCATATTATAATGTAGTTCTTTCCTGTCTGTTCGCTTTGACCTTTTAAATGTCGCAACAAACGGCTTAAAGTTTAAATAATCCATAATGCAGTTTTCAGCAATTAAAGTACAGTGGATTGGAACCTGGTTAATTGGGATCTGAAGGGACCAAGAATTTCTTACCATTAATTGAGTGTTTCCAATAATCCAGTTTTTAATGTTTTCCAAGGTTCCAAATTATAGTTGTCTTATTTATAGAGGTCGAAATGTACCGTTATTCTCTTGGTTAAAATCTTATATAATATATTCTCGTGTCACAGTTTTCGTGCCCGTACTCCTCCGAAACGGCTTGACCGATTCTCATGAAATTTTGTGAGCATATTGAGTAGGTCTGAGAATCGGCCAACATTTATTTTTCATTTTGCAAAACAACTTTTGCTGGAGTCAGCTAGTATTTGTATATAATAGATAGTAGCCGATTCTCAGACCTACTGAATACGCACAAAAAATTTCATCATAGCAAGCAAAGCAACAATAAAATCATATTTTTATGTCATTTTAACCAACATGCTTTATGTTTTTTTTTTGCGTTTTTGCCCATGTCATTTCAAAAAGTTAGGTATTATTGTGAATTTTCTTTGACTTCCTACTCATAAATGCTTGCTTTATTTAATTTAATTACAATTAGTGGCGTTATTATCGTAAAACATTAAAACAATGTACATTTTAAGTAATTTTTCCGTATTTTGTTTTCACTTTACAAGAAAGGGGTTTATTTACATGCTGAGTGTTACGATACGATAAATTTACACCCATCTTGGGTGTAAATTTATCGTTTCTCCACATTAACCGCAGAACGTACTACTGTAATGCAGATTTATATAAGGTTATTTTTGAGGATTCATTCTCATAGAGAAATATGTAAGTCAGGCATAGAGGCTTTATAAACCCCGGGGTAGCGGTTACTGAACAGAATATAGTGTAATCTCGGCTCAACAACGAAAATTCCGAATTTATTTTCGCCGCGGGTTAAATGCAACGCATAAAATCTACTTTCATGATATCAAAGAAAATGTCCGCTTATTTTGCGAAATGCCTCGCTATGGTCCTTGTCATAAAATCAGCTGGATAAACGTCAAATGTGATGAGAAAATAATAAAAATATGAAAAGCAGAAACTATGATAAAATTTCCAGTGTTTTTTAAGCAAAATGTACCCTTTCCTGGCTAAATTAATTAATAGAGCAGTTCAGGTAAGTTTCCTATTAATATCGTTTTAACTTATTATTATAAACTAGCTGTGCCCTGCGGTGCTACCCGCGTTATAATGGATGAAGTACTCTTAACCAACAACATATTTATTTGAATAAAGATTAATATTATTAATGTTGATACAACTTAAACAAATTATTTCGACCAAATTAGGTACCATAAAAACGGTTTTTGTGAGTTAATCTTAAAAGATAGACATATACTATCGCGGACTGTTTTTTAGATCATTAAAAGAGCTATTATTCTTTAATACATATTTTTTGTGTATCTTGAACCGTTTTTACGGCGCACGCAACGGAATGCTTCAAAGATGAACAATTTCTCCCGTTTTTTACACATTTACCGCTATATCTTTGCTCCTATTGGTCGTAGTTTGATGTTATATAGCCTATAGCCTTTCTCGATAACAGGACTATCCAACACAAAAAGAATTATTCAATTCGAACCAGTAGTTTCGGAGATTAGCGCGTTCAAACAAACAAACACACAAACAAACAAACAAACAAACTCTTCAGCTTTATAATATTAGTATAGATAGGGAATCACGACACTTAATATAATATATCTTAATAAAAGAGGTTCTTAGATCGTAAAATCATCATAACACCTTTGCGATAAGACAACTTTTACTCAAGTGGCGAGATTTAATGTATGATTTTCGACGTCAAACAGAATATCCGTTTATTTAGATATTCCTCCTGCTTTGAGAAAATTAAGAAAACGACACGCCCAAGCTCAATAGTACTAATGAAGTAACATCAACCGAAAATCGTTTTGCTCTTAGGCCAATCTCAGACCACATCATTAATAACGAGCATAGTTAATCTTCTCTTAAGTTGCATTGAACATAGGTAGTTATTTCATAATACAAGCCTAGTAAATTTGGGGTGAGATCAGGTTGTGTGAATGGTCCACTATTTATAAATTAGGCTTCGATCAAACCTACTCGTCAACAACGCGGAAAATTACTGCAACGCGGGAACTTTTTTGGCTGAACACGTCCCGCTTTGTGGTCGCGTAGATGTGCAAAGGACCATAGTAAGCAAGGGTAGCGACCGCCGCGCGACTCGACGCTCCCACGACGCAGTCGCTTTGTCGCGCTGGTTAGGTCGAATCTTTTGAAACCTATGTCTGAGTTGTCTGAGTAACATCATGTCATCAAGTTCAATAAATACTGACTCTTAACTAATTCAAATAAAAACCACAAGCTGAAATAACTTACATAATGTAAATGAAATGCTATTCCTGTTCCGATGACCTTGCAACTTATCTACCAATCTTGGGCATAACTAATCTTGAAAAGCGTCATCATTACCATGCCCATTTTATTTGCGGATGTCACCATTTTATTATTGTGAATTGTTATGGGTTTCCATTACCATAACAAAACATGAGGGGCATGTAGGTGGGTATAGATTCGTTTTATTTGGCCGAGGCAATGTATCGAGGTTGTACGTTTGGGACCTTTGGGATTTCTGATGGAAATTTATTGCTATTGTCTGTCAATCTCTGTTGAGTTTTTAAAATTCCAAGCGCCTTCTATTTTATTGCTGAGTTGGTAAGTAGAAGTAGGTTACTTTCTATACACATGGAAAGAAAAAAAAATTACAGCTAGAAAATACTCTACTTCACGAACCATCCATCATCAAACCATCTCTACAAGATACAATCTATTTGAATCTACTTCCCAGTCTGTGTTTTTCTTATTTTTTATTTTTTATCTCTTTCATTAGGTACATCATTTTACTATACCTACTAATAATAATTCAAAATTAAGTTTTTCCTTGACTTTCAGTGTTTTCTACTTATTTACATACCCAAAATTAAATGAAGAAATCTACGTTTAAAAAGAAAGACTTCAATAACTAAAAAGTATTATAAAAAATAAATAAAGTTTATTTATTAATAGTTTTTTTTTAAGTGTAAGTATTTTTGTTAACCACAGGACTAAAATGTTGTTGTGTGGATTTTCCATTTCTCTTAAGCTTAGCTTTTTCGTTATCAAAGTTTTTATTGGAAAGTTTCGTAAAGTTTTAGCATTTTTATAACACCAGTGGAACTCTAACTAGCTGTTTTCAAAGAAAGCTAGTTCTTAAAGCAGGTCAGTTCACACGACTGGTCAGCGACTGAATATTTTAACGCTAGGTGCAGCATGAAATGCTTATACAAGTATACAAGTTGTAGAAAATGGTTCTCTGTTATTCTGTTTATGCCTTAAGAAGAGAATAAATTTTGTGATATTTCATTTGCCATATCATACTTTATATATTTATTAAACTGAAGACGTTATGTATATATTTTAAAAGTATTAAGCGCTCATTTCTAGAACATTGGAACTGATTCCAAAAATGTAACTCCAAAGGAGTACGTACTAGATCTTTTATACTACTGCTAACTACTTTTATACTAACAGACTGCGAACTTACATGAATCAGGAGCTACGTAGAAAACATTTAATTTTCTTTACAGCCTCCCCCAATAAGCAATGGCGCCAGCAGTGGGAATCGACCTTGGGACGACGTACTCCTGCGTGGGGGTCTTCCAGCATGGTAAGGTTGAAATCATCGCCAACGACCAGGGGAACCGGGTCACCCCCTCTTATGTGGCCTTCAATGAAACCGAAAGGCTGATCGGTGATGCTGCCAAAAACCAGGTTATTCTTTTACTCTTTTTAACCCCCGACGGAAAAAGATAAAAGGGGTGATATAAGTTTGACGTGTCTGTCTGTCTATGGCACTAAAGCTCCCAAACGAATGAAGCGATTTCTCTTAAAATAATTCTGTAATTTAAATTTAGATTATTGTGTTTAATAATAAACCTAGATGGTGCCATTATCACTGTCTAAACCGGCGTACCATAGAAGTTTGGGTCGCTTGGTAGCCGCGCACTATGTGCCGCTGTATTCAACTACAATTTTGACGAAATAACAAATGGGTTTCCCGATATCGAACAATAGGCGTGGCGGCCGCGCCAAATCGTCTTTCATAGATTTTCAGTTGTTACGTTTTTTGTATCTTCTATAATAATAGACATATTCTTGCTGCTTTGCAAATCACCTACAATTATTAGATGCGCTGCGCAACACCTCTGACATAGGAATGATAAATGCTACCATAGTTAGTTAACATTGCTACGGCCGGCGTAAAATATGCTACGCCGGCGCCGCGCCCGTAGTATATTGCTTGATGAAAAATATGCTACGCCGTAGTATATTACTACGAAGTAATATATGCTGCGTCACCGTAGTATACTGCTACGATTTAAAATATGCTAGACAGTTTATGCAATAAGTAGTACCTAAGGATACTTTTAACCGTATTGAAATTTATGGCAATGTAGCAATAAATAACAAACGCATGAACCAACACGACAATGAAATAACAAAAAAATTTGATGACATTAATCTCATTGGTAACAGACAAAACCTCCAAAACTCAATGAAATTTGTAACAACGGTAACTCTAACTGTAACAATTGTAATTTTCACAATGTTTTGTAGGCAAGAGCTTTTAAGAGGTCAAGTAGCGGTAAACTTTGGACCTTAATTGAATCGTAAACTCCAGTAAATGCCATTTAGGAATAAACTTGGCGTTAGTAACGGCCTAAGTAAAGTTGTAAACGAGTTTCAGGCTATTAGGCCATTCAACATTTATGGAGGCACATTACATTACAATAAAAACTGTATGAAGAGCCATCGAAAAGAGATCTAGGTTCATCTTCTTGGAAGAAAGGATAAATGAGAATAAAATAGAGATTTATATTCAACTAGCGGCCCGCCCCGGCGTCGCACGGATAAAAAAAGTTCCTGGCAATTTTTCCTTATTTGCTCACCGTTTAGACCTACCCTGGACTACGACAAACATTTCAAACCAAAATCAGCTCAATCGTCCCAGCCGTTCTCGAGTTTTAATCAGACTAATGAACAACAATTCATTTTTATTTATATAGAATATAGATAATCTCAGCTATTTCACGGAAGCTTTTAAAAAAAAATTAATTACTTCAAACTCATGTCAGAAAAAAATGATTGAAAACTATGTTGAATATTGAACTTTCGAGACATAGACAATAGCTCAAAGAGTATATCTCGCTAAGCTATTCATACGTGGTGGACGTATGAATAGCTTAGCGAGATTTATATACAGGGTGGAAAAATCGAATGCCACATGGATGGCAACTACCTTAAATATTGTGAATAGCACATTTTGTGTAAGGGAGACTTTCCTTTGTTTTTAAAAACAATAAATACTGCATTTAAGGATTTATGAAAAATCGCTTTCCTCAGTCGGGACTCGAACCGGTCAAGGTCCACCCTGTATATTAAGATATTCATGTCAAGTCACACGGGAACGCTGTCGAACGGAATGAAAAGTATCTTATGTCCGTCTCCTGGCTCTAAGCTACCTCCATACCAATTTTCACCCAAATCTGTTCTACCGTTCTTGAGTTATAAGTGGTGTTACTAACACGACTTTCTTTTATATATATAGATAACTTGCGGCACAAGTAGTGGGTTCGATCCCCGACGTCGGGTCAGTGTTTGTGGCACTTTTCCCTTGCACTGTGTGCTTTATATGCAAAGTAAACAAATATTTAATTATGTATGTCTACTATATTAAATATATCAGATGTCTAGTACCCGTAACTCAAGCTTAGAGCTTACCACGATGCTACATGTTGATGACAGCCATATATTATTTGTTATATTTCTTGATTATTATTTTAATATTATTAATAATAACATCTTTGTCAATTCAGGTGGCAATGAATCCTAGAAATACTGTATTCGATGCCAAACGACTCATAGGACGTAACTTTGACGACCAAACAGTCCAGAACGACATTAAACACTGGCCTTTTCAAGTGGTATCAGAAAATGGAAAGCCGCGAATAGTAGTCGAATACAAAGGAAATAAAAGAAAGTTCTCACCTGAAGAAATATCGTCCATGGTGCTGACTAAAATGAAAGGCATAGCAGAGACATATCTTGGGGGCAATGTGAAAGATGCAGTTATAACAGTTCCAGCTTATTTCAACGACTCCCAAAGAACGGCTACCAAAGACGCAGGAGTCATTGCTGGGTTGAACGTCCTCAGGATAATTAATGAACCTACCGCAGCAGCTTTGGCATATGGTCTGGATAAGGATCTAAAAGGTGACAAAAACGTTTTAATTTTTGATCTAGGCGGCGGAACCTTTGATGTATCGGTACTTCAAATATCAGAAGGTTCCCTTTTCGAAGTACGTTCAACGGCCGGAGACACCCATTTAGGCGGCGAAGACTTCGACAGCAGAATGGTCGAGCACTTTAGACAGGAGTTTGAAAGAAAATTCAAAAGAAATTTAAAGGATAATGTCAAAGCATTAAGGAGATTAAGAACGGCTTGTGAAAGAGCGAAGAGAACTCTTTCTTCAAGTACGGAAGCGAGCATTGAAATCGACGCTCTGCACGAAGGCATAGATTTTTACTCAAAGATCACAAGAGCGCGGTTTGAAGAGCTATGCAACGATTTATTCCGTCAAACTCTGGGCCCGGTAGAAAGAGCTCTAAAGGATGCTCATATGAATACTCGAGAGATAAACGACGTGGTCATGGTCGGTGGATCAATCCGCATACCAAAAATTCAAAGATTATTGCAGGTAAAATGGCTTTATCTTATATGGGTTAATCCCAATGAAAGAGTTTTCTTCGAAGCTGTGTTGTAGTTCATAAACCAGAAGCCTTAAGAAAAGTATTTTATAACTTTATTTTCACTTATGTTTTAGGAGTTCTTCGGTGGAAAAAACTTAAATCTCTCCATCAATCCTGATGAAGCTGTAGCTTATGGTGCAGCAGTACAAGCCGCCATTCTGACTGGCTCCAAGGACGAGAGAATCCAAGATGTCCTACTGGTGGATGTAACGCCGCTTTCATTAGGGATAGAAACAGCTGGTGGAGTTATGACAAAACTTGTCGAGAGGAACTCTAGGATTCCAATAGCGCAGAAGCAAATCTTCACAACTTATGCTGATAATCAGCCTGCTGTTACGATTCAGGTACGTGCAAATACCCACATGCACACATGCATAAAGTAGAAAGCAATAGTGAAAAGTTCACTATTGCTTTCTACTTTTTACGAATTTTTAGTCTTAGAATGTCCAATAATGGACTTAAACTCGCCCCTTAAATTACAGTAGCCTATAAAATCTATTATAATGTTTGCGATGCCAAACTCGTCACGCATGGCAAGAGGCCTGGCGAGCGCAGTATTAATGAATTTATGTTCCAAGAGAGAAGCTGCTACCCATCTCTTGGTGGCCAGGTTCTACATGGCCCACGGGAAGAGATATTGTTCTATAAACTTACATTGCATGTACATAAAAACTAGTAGTTTATAATGATAAATATTTTCCAGGTTTATGAAGGTGAACGAACAATGACGAGAGACAACAATCTTCTGGGTACATTCAACTTAACTGGCATACCACCAGCTCCAAGAGGCTTTCCACAAGTAGAGGTACATTATGTGAATAATTTACTGAGATTGTTAACTCCGTTTCGATTTTTTTTCCATATGTAGTAAAGGTAAAGGGGTAACCATATTACTTTTTAAATTTAAAAAGTAATATGGTTACCCCTTTACCTTTGTAAATAAACATTGTTTTTTGTTAAAAGCCCTATAATATTGTTATCTTTAAACAAAGTATCAGAAAAGTAAAAAACTTTTAAATCATGGTACGATCCCGTTTCAAGTTTTGACCATTTTTGAAATAACAAAATATTTCGAAACTGATAGAGCATGAATATGTTTTAGGTGACATTTGATATTGATGCAAATGGAATTCTGAACGTAAGTGCTGAGGACCGTAGTACGGGGCATACTGAGCGCATCACCATCTCCAACGATAAGGTAAAGAATAAGGTATACAAGTTAAAGTAAATACTCCAGATAGAAGAATAAGTAAACAAAATGAACAGAAGTCAAAATAAAAAAATAAAATGTAGATACCTATTTGCAATGCATGCCTACCTTCTTATAAAAGTTCATGGTTCGTTGTTATGCGTAATAGAGTACCTTATTGTAGGGCCGTCTTAATAAAAAAGACATTGAGAAAATGTTAAGCGATGCCGAGAAGTTCAAGGCTGAAGATGACAAGACGAGGAAAAAAGTTGAGGCGAGGAATTACCTAGAAAGTTATCTGTATGGATGTAAATCTGTAAGTTTACATTTTTTCTCTTGTGGATTATTTTTTTATATTCTGATATTGTCTATAACTAGAGCAACCTACCTTAAAAGGTAAGACTTCGGAGGTATGTACTTCTAAATAATACCTACATAATTAAATCAAAAAGTGGCGAGAACTACTAAAAGCTCAAAATTGCCCTTAATAATAATGGGCCTTTACAACTATAACAGATGATTTATGTAGCATCGCGGCGGCACTTGCGTTCATAGACATAGACATAATTTTATTTACTACAGAAACACACACAAAAATAATACAGACTCAGAATCAACATACATTTTTAAATTACGAAACATTTATATGTATATATAAAAACACAGAGTGAGCAGGTACGTGTGTGCTACAGCAGTAAAAGGGCAACGGCTCAGCTCTATGTCCACTGGTGTTAACAGTGAACGCTGGTGTTCTTCCGCAACCACAATAGTCAAAAGACTTTGCGGGAATATATCACAAATAAGCCACATACTCTACAAGTGAATGTTCCCTCTGGTGGGCGAGCGTAACTGGCCTCATAACAGAATAAATGTACCTACCAGCATAATTGAACAAATTTATACATACACAGGCTGCCGAAAACGCCGGCGACAGGCTAAACAGCACCGAAAAAGACAGCGTCGTCACTGAATGTAACAAAATGCTGCGGTGGCTGGAGGAGAACTCCGACGCGGAAACTGGGGAGTTTGAGCGAAGGTTGAAGGACGCTCAGAAGGTCTGCCAGCCTATAATGATGAAGATTCATGGACCTATGGGTGGTCCAACTTCCGGTGGCCCAAGCACCGCTCACGGCAATGATGATGGGCCAATAGTCACAGAAGTCGATTAATCCAAAAAAATAGAGAATATGCCACTGATATCGTATCTGCCTTATGTATATTATGACAGATCCTTTCCGACTAAAAAATCAGCGAAGGCCAATTTTTCAAAGGTCAGATAGGCTCTAACTAAGATTGTTACTAACCATATATATGTAGGTACAAATGTATATACATTAAAAAAAAAAAACAATTTTTGTAAACCATGTCGGTAATCCAGATAAACTAAAAAAGTTGAATATGTCCAAAAACTATCAAAAATCGTAAAATACATGGGGGTGAAATCGGTGCACAAGAATCTCCCCCATCGCGCATTTCATTTTGGACTACATGAAATTAATTATATTAAATCATAGATATATTTATTATTATGTCAGGCAGAGCCTATCTGACAACTAAGAATACGAAGTGATATATTTAACATCTTCTGATATTGCTTGTAAGTACCTGATAATATATTGACAAAATAATCCCTCGCATCAAATTTCGCATTCCTTAATCTTTGCAACTTAAGATCGTAAGTGTTTAAGAGCGATAACCCACGCACAGAGTCACCAGTATTCTATCACAGTAGGTACATAAAATCTAGCAAAACCCAATTAACCCCAATACATTATATAAGAACTGAATATTAAGAAACAGAGTACAGAATAAGTGAGCAAACACAATACTTGATATTCGGCTAAATATAAATTCACTTCTACTTTCACTTAACATGGTAGCTTGGATTTTTACACAAGTTCTAATATTAATCACTATGTATTTGAATATAGGTAGGTGAACATAATAAAAAATGTTGCAAACCTATTGTTTCTTAAATTATACTTATAAACCCATCAAACAAGGCAATGGTTAGTTATGTCAAAAATACGAGTCAATATTAATGTCAAGAGTTATCCATATCATCTGGCTTTGCCACATGTGTGAGCGAAATAGCTCTATGTTTTAACCATTGTCTAAGTTTACTCGGGAGATACTGAAACAGCCCCTTAATCAAATAAAAGAGGTAGGTTCAGCAATAAATAAATAATAATAAAATAAAATAAAAGTCTTAGATCCATAGGGGGTTAGTACTCATAACACAAATACAGTAAACGGTTAGTAAGAAAATCGAGATATAGAAAAAATTAAAATTAATAAAACATAAAACATAAAACGCAATAAAACACAACCTTTTTAGTCAATTGGTTTATTACAAAAATAATATAATTCCTTAATAAATCTTCTGTGATATATTAATTTGTGCATGCTTAAAAAATAACTAAACGTTTTTGTACAATAACAGAAAAGGGAGATTATCACGTCATTACATTTTAAACTTTCTAGCATAGACTAAGATAAATTGGTACTTTATAAGAAGCAAATTGCAATTTTGAATCTACATAGAATTTATACAAGATTTTTATTGTTCGACTACATTCTTGCGAATGCCTAACGCTCTGTTAAGCGTAATGCTCACTGCGACTACGAGTGAGTACCTGTAAAAAGCAATTTGCTTGTCAGCGCCGATGATCAGCGTAACACAAAAATCAGCCTAACAGTATATCAACTGCAATAGTAATGATTCGCTTATAGATTTTGCTTAGTGTCATTAGTTTTATTAGGACTCCACCAACTTCAAGGCTTATTTTTGTACAGCTATATTATGCATTCATTTTATATTTATTTATTTTTGAATGTATAATATGATTAGGAGAGTTTCTGAGTGTGAAGAGTGAAAAGGGTTTAAAGAAGGTAATGCATTGGAAGCATCAACTAGAAGCGCAATACGCTCGGCGCGCCGTATTGAACGTATTAAGTAATTAAAACATTTTTTTTAAATAACATCATTTTTAAATCATCAACATCAAATACAATACGTCAATAAAAATCTATTTTACTTTAATCATGATGGGAAATTTACAAACTAAGTCAAAAGTAAAAATAGTCGAGCACCGCTCGTGACGTCACCCTTTCTTTAAAGTATTACAGCTTCAATCTATAAGACTGACAGAAAATAACTTGGTTACAAAACCTATTCTGCCGCGGCCGCGCGCTGGCTACTGCGTTATATTATGTGCAAGCACTAAGGAGTCTCTGGAGCCCAGGCACTATTAAGTGCACAATAAATGTATAGTTTATTCTAAAATGCGATTTTCTAATCAGTTATAAACAATTATTCGAGTAAAAGAGAGATTTCTTTCTATTCAAGTGGAGATATTCTATAAAGTGCATTGTCTACTTAAGATACGTAAAGCACTTTTAGCACTTTTAAAGCAGCATGAGGCACCAGTGTATGTTGCCATTTAATCTATTTATTCTGTATATTTCGACAGATCAATTTGAAAAACTCGCCAATATACTATATTTATTTTTAATTACAGTTTTTGTGCTCAGAATTAAATATCTAATTAGTAAAAGGAACGCCAATATATTAAGAAATACTAAATCAAGGTAAATATCCCGTAAATATCCGTATCAGAATACTGACACAGAACGAGGTAAATTCTTATAATTGACCCATAATAATCAAACTATTATAGCTAGGGTTCGTATCCTAGCTATTCTTTGATTTAACCAATTCTATTGGTTTTAATCACACGTGGCGGGAAATGATACCTCCTAATAATACATGTATTCCGATCCCAGAGATATATGTCAACCTTATTGTTGTCTATAGAACCACAACCTTTAACTGGGATATAGTATTTTTTGTAATTTGTGTTAGCCTGTATACATTAAAAATACCAAAACCTTAAAATAAGTCTAAAATAATATAATACATTCCCTGTACCTCTTAATATAAATGCTGGGTGTAGCGAGAGGCACATTATCTTGTTTGGATAAATAAACTGATGTTACATATTCGCTATTCAACTAATTGTATTTTAAGGTATGGTTCACACCAACCGGAGTGGCGCGAAGCACAACGAATACGTGCGCGTGGGACCGTAGACGACTCCGCCTGTACGACCAAAACATGCGGCAGAACCAAAAATAGATCCATTGCACTCGATTGTGTACTGAGGAATACGCTGGGAGCCGACTGGTTTCCGACGGATACGGGCAGATGCACGAGCTGCAAATGTATCTATGGAACTGTTAATCGATCCGATGCGCGCCGGTTGGTGTGAATCCTACCTTATAAAGAAAACATATATCACAGAACAGAAAAATAAGAAGTGAATAAATGTTGTCTGAGCGGCTGACATTCTTTTTTTCAGTTCTGTGACTTAAGCAAAGTTCTTTGTATCATATCACTAGGTACCACAAAACTACTAGTTTACTACATAGTAACGACGAATGGCCACAAAAATGTGCATTTCGTATCCCCAGCTTATTACAATAATCACAGATTGCACCTAGAGAAATAATAAATAACACAAATAACTTGTTAACGAATCCACATTGTCTTATTTCTACACCGTTTATTGAAATCATCAACATTAAAATGTTTAATACCAATCTGTATTTTTGTCTTTGTTCTCATGTACATTTTAAACTTCAAGATAAGGTTAGTAAGTATTTTATACAGCTGTCATTATAATGATGGATTTTGAAACACCAAGGAACGGACGAGCCATAATGCAAGTTGTACAATACATCGGGCGAGCTAATTGTTATACAATTGTACATTACTTCATATTCATGTTCTAAAACTAAGAGCCTCAATACGATGTAGATGAAGGCTACCTACTGTTATGCTATTGAGAAACTTTATACCCTTATTGTATCTATACTATAGATACTCTTAAGTTTATACCCTAGGTTAAGCCCTGAGGTCTGAGTTTTAGGACAGATAAGGCACAGAGGACAAACATTTAAGAATGAGCTCGTTACTAGTTCCAGTTCTCGCTCAAACGTTGTTATGAGTCTGAATGAGACAAGATATTTCCGGCAATTTTCATAATTTTAGGGTTATATCCTACATTATACCTTCAATAATGTATCCACAGTATAATTCAACGATACTAAGCTATAGGTTGAAGACGGCTTACTGTCAAACGGCAAATTTGTACGATTCTTGAACACTTCGATGTAGCATTTATTCAAAGGATTATTTATCCCGTAGTATCCTTTCAACGAACGCTGCTTGGATTTCGTCGGCTCTGAAAACAAAGAACAATTGATAATAGTCATAATAATAATAGTAATTTATTGATAATTATAAATTATAAGTCACAATATGGGTTTTAACGTGGTTGCCCACTGCCACAACTTTTTCAAAATATAATAACAAATATTATAATTATTCATCAATGTCAAAATCTGAAACACATTAATAATTCATATTAACAATTTGAATAATGTCTAATTTATATTGTAAATTAGTCATTTTTTATAATTTGTGTAGTTATACATTTTATAACTACACCAATCATAAAAAATGAAAAATTTTCATAATTACCATTAACAATGATTACGAATGTCATACATTAATTATTATTTTAATCACATGTCAAATAAATTATTTTGATGGAATAAATAATAATGTAAATTGAAATTATTTTTATAATTAAAAATCGTTCCCATTCATGAACTCGTTATAATTATAAAATGTCTGTTCTATGAACCAACGTTGCAATCCGGCCTTGAATAAGGAATATTAATAATTATTTAAATATGCTATCAAATCCACATAGCAACGCTTTGCCGACCTTGTGTTTCGGGCACAAACCATGCGATATATGATTTGACTAGCTGGCCTGGCAATCGTTGTTTTGCCATATGCGCAACGCAATGTGCTTGTTACTGTCAGTTGTCTTGGATACATTTAAATAAACATTTTTTTTTATATAAACGCTAACAGGACAAACGCAATTTGGCGCAAGAGATAGCGGGTTCGATTCCCGCCGAGGGTTCAAGTGTTTGTATGTTCTGCAAGCACTTTCTCCTTGGTCTGGGTGTTTAATTTGTATAATAATAAATATCTGTGTATGTAAGTCTATTATCTTAAGTATATGAGATGTCTTGTACCCGTGACACAAGATTAGAGCTTACGACGGGACTAGATGTAGTTGTGTGGATTGTCCGAAAATATTTATTTCATTTTATTGTTTGCCTCTCTCTAAGTCACAATGCGGGGGTTGGCGAGCGCAGTAGTAGTGCAAGTGTTGTGGTTCAAGAAGCCTATGCTGCCCATCTCCTGGTGATTTCCTTGATTCCCTTGATTCCTATTGCATTCTATTATCTTGATATCCACGGGAACATTATTATATTACAACAACATTATTTAACATTATTTTATTTTAGTTTATAAGATTTATATTTTTATGTATGTTAGTCTATAAGGTATATGTTTATATGGGCCTTAGATGCCTGAAATAAATGTTTTATTATATATTATTATTATATTACTCCGGTGCCCGCGGCAAGGCTAGTATAGCTGAGGAAAAATATCTTATTCCTGCAAGAAGGTCCTTAAAATGCAACGCGGAGAGGTGGAAAGCAAATTTTGCCTCTTCCGTCTTTTATAATTTATTACAGCCCATCAAAAGGTTGTCTGGTAGAGATCACTTTTAGTGATAAGGCCGCCCATTGTGACACTATTATAATTTTTTTTTTGTTTATATTAGCCTGTTACGTCCCATTGCAGGGCAAAGGCCTCCCCCCTATCCTTCCAAGTGTCTCGGTCCTGTGCGGTATTCCACCATTCACGGTCGTTTGGTAAAGATTTGTCATTTAGGGGGGGGTTAGGACCGTAACCTACCACGCTGGTCCAATGCGTGTTGGTAGGTTTTTCGCCAGAGCCTTTTCTGTTTATCAGCAGGGTGTACCACGTGCAGGTGAAGGTTGACTTGGGGCCCGAAAGGTGGAGTTTGAGCCCCCTAAATAAATAAATAAAACTATTATATCTATATTTCATTTTTTGAAAATTGTTTGTTTTGTAAATTGGTGTTCAATAAAGTGTATTGTAGTGTATATACTTGGATGTATCTATGTGACAACGGAACTCACTTGGCACCAGTGACGGTGTGCATCAGGTTGATGATGTATCTGGGACAGACGTCCTCGTGCATGACCCTGGCGTGGAACAGCAGCCCTTGGCAGAGGCAGTACAGGATCTCCACAAGCGGCCAGTTGTCGGGTATCATTTTCTTCTGGTACGCCCATGATGCTAATATCTGTGATTTTTACAAAAACAGTTTGAGTACTTAGATATAAGATGAGGTTGCACTGCTGGAGCTATCCTTCAATATAAGCCCTTAGTAAGATAGTTAACTTTTTTATTATACCATTATTAAACCAGTCAAGTGTTCTTACTCGGCCTTTCATTCATCTCTCCATATTGGTCTCCACAGCACATGTTTTAGTTAGATATATATTTATACAAGGTGTTTCAAAATTGGTATATAAAGCGGAAGGTAGGAATAGCACGCACGAGGTGAACATATTTTGTTCTTCACCGAGAACTGATTTTAATTGTTTTTTTTTTAAAGCTTGAGGGTTGAATTAGATAAAGATCCGACTAGAAGACCTTGAGTTATCTTCATTGAATGTTTGGTAAAGTTGAAGTTTTTTTGAAATAATTTGAATATTATTTTAATATAATGGTTCCTTCATAACTGATTTTTATAATTCGATCTAAGAACACACCAATTTATTAGTAATCTAGCATTTGTCAGTATGCTTATGTGTGTATACGATAAAATGACAAAGATTTTTTTAACGTCAGATTAATCAAACATTTCTTCCTATTATTTAGATTTATAACGGGATATTTACCATGATTGATTGTCTTTCGAGTTTCCCGATATTTCGGCACAGTTACATGCGCCATGATCACGGTTGAACTGACCGGTTCACAATCAATCATGGTAAATATCCCGTTATAAATCTAAATAATAAGAATAACCATGATAGTTTCAAAAGTTATATTTCTTCCTATTTCATAAAAATAAGCGAAATATTTACATAATTTTTAAATTTAGATTTAGTTATGGATAAGATTTAGTTAATTTAAGAAAAAGCCCCGATTACTATGCCTTAATTTAACCTTTTTTATTTCTTAAAGTAAAACACGTGATGCGCTTTCATTAGATACCCCACTCAAGTAAATTTGCAGATTTTCGGTTTTCCCTCCCCACTCTCACCCCTAAAACTTTTAAACGGCACAACCGATTTTCATGAAACATGTCTAAGAACACTCGCGCCAAACTCACCTTTCATAGAAAAAAAAAACTAAATTGAAATCGCTCAATCCGTGCGGGAGTTATGATGTCCCAGGCAGACAGACAGACAGGCACACAGACAGACACGTTAAACTTATAAAACAACTCTTTTTTGGTGGGGGGTTAAAAAAAAACAGAAAGTTTGTTTTCTTCAGATCTTACCTGTAGTGAGGAAGTAAAAGGTGCTAAGGCTATAGGTAACGATGGGGATGCTCTGAGGGCAGTGCCGGCGAGGAAACCCGCGGGCAGCGCATATAGTGCGCTGTCCCTACCGTGTCCACGACATAGTAGACAGACCACCAACTGAAATCAGACATAATACGTTCTTACCATTCAGTTTCGTATTTCGTATGGCAAATGAATACTCTCTCTCTCTACAGGCTAGGCTCTCTATAGGCTAATGTTATGTTACTGTATAGTGTATACTGTAATGTTCCATTGACTGCAACTAGATACCTATAAGGCAAGGTACAAGACAAGAGTGAATAGGTGTTTTGGAGGACGCTTTATGGTTGCGCTCAGGAAAAAAAACCTAATAAGTTTTAAGTAAATATGTTGTTGGATAAGAGTACTTCACTTCATCCATTATAACGCGGGTAGCACTGCAGGGCACAGCTAGTAAATATATATAGTATATAATTTAGTATATATTTCAATAAATATTTCCGGGCAATCCACAAAACAACATTTAACCCCGAAGTAAGCTCTAAGCTTGTGTAAGGCGGCCTCTAAACGGTCAATTATATTGCACAATATTGCGAATTGTGCAATTTAATTGACCGTTTAGGGTTAATATTGAAGATTGCACAATGATTGGCCGAAAGTTTGAGCGAGTTTAATTTTTATTGCACCATGTTTTTCGCACGGTCGGTGCACACGGGATCAATACTATTCTCCGACTGAACGCGAAAACATTGTGCTGTTCGTATTGTTGTGCAATATAATTGGTCGTTTGGATCAAAGCGCCTTTCAATCTTATTGTACAATAAAAGTATTGTACAATGTTATTGTAGGTCTAGAGGCCGCCTTACGGGTACTAGACATCTGATATACTTAATATAATAGACATACATTATGTAGATTTTTTTTATACATTTTAACACCCAAATCAAGGAGAAAGTGCTTGCAAAACATACAAAAACGTGACCCCCTCGGCGGGAATCGAGGCAGCTACTTCTTGCGCCGCAAGCGGGCATTAACCCACCGCGCCACTGAGATAGTTGCATATTTCGAGTCAATGGATTACCCACTGAATATTATATTAGTCATTAAATATCACACACGTGTATTTCATGAAGGTCGAATCCGTGTTTAATGAATACTCAGTACTCGGCGTAGTTTTGTTACGAATAACAAGTTTCTAATTATGTTAATTGTACTAAAATGTAACATTAGGTCATCAGTTTATACATTATTCTGATCTTTTAAACCGACCGACTCCAAAAAGGACTTTCGAAGAAGTTTGATGCTCCTTTTTTTTTTGATAGCCAGTGCGTTTATATTTTATGAATAGTCTACTCCTGTCTCCATAGAGTATTTTATATATATTTTTTTTCATTTGACAACGGAGATGTCCCTGTAACCCTGCCGTGGGGACGTAAATAGGGGCTTATGTTATTATGTATCCATTAGTCAGTCAGTCAGCTTCTCGTTTTATATATATAGAGGTAGTTAATGATTTTTAATAAGTCCTCACTTTTTAGGTCATGCTAGTTTTCGAAAGTTTACATTATTATTTTAAATTAATTATCGATTTTATAATTAATGTGTCAGGAAATATTTAATCGTCTAGTGAAAATTTAAGTAACAATAAAGTTCAGAGACCAACACGAATAAGGTTATTTCAGAATATGATTTCCACAAACAATGAATGTTTGTTGAATGGCATTCAAGACATTTCGCGTTCACGTGAACTTAACATTTAAATAGTTCTATTGTTTTTATTTTTTACTATAGCGATGAAAAAAATACGATAATTACGGTTATAAGATACCGAGAGATATTATAAATATCCGTTGAATGGGTGGGCTGTGAGACCTTTGTGACACGCAATGATTGTAATCATGTCTCCAAATGGCCAATACTATTTTTTTTATTGTATAGCAACACGAATAAGCATAATCGTCGGTATGCACATTTATCTATTTGAATTGCGTATGCGCTTGTTTGCGTTTCAACACTCTTTTATTCTTTCATCTGAGATTTAGGATGAAAAATTAAGGCTTCAGTTGGCTTATTATTAACTTGGCTTATCATTAATGGCGAGGTGAAAATGAAAATGAGGGCTCTGAAATCTGTAGACTTCTTTTATTTCCTTTTATTAGACACACTTACCCGATAGATACCAATGTAACCGCCGAAGAACAGTCCCAGTTTGAGATGCGACAGTCTTAGTGACTTAATCGCCTTCGTAGGAGTAAGTATCCTGGGTATCACTGTTCTCAGAATAGTCATCGCACACCCTACTCCGAACAATTTAGCCGTACCCTGCAAACAAATCGTATAAATGTTAATAAAATATCCATTAAGAATAACATACGTTTATGACGTACCATCTAAGAGACAATACTACAATAGTCATTATACGTTAATTATTATTTTCATAATGCTATAATAATAAAGCCTAAATATCATGCCATCTGGCTCTTCGATAAATATATCATCTTGAATATATTGGTAACTACTGTTCTTCAACTTGAAACTAATATAGAAAAAACGAATGTTTACTTAATGGAAATGAATAGACAGTACATTACAGTAACACAATGGCACTTCAAGTTACGCAAACAGTAGCTATTCAAGTATTTAATGAAATACAAAGAAATGAATACAATATGTTAATAAGTACAATTGATTTTGCCAGCGCTATTATTTATATACTTTATATTCTGATAGAAATTCAGTTTGGCGTGAATGTGCGATAAACATATACTAAATATTTTACACCTGTTTCATTATTTTTAACCCCCGACCAAAAAAGAGGGTTGTTATAAGTTTGACGTGTCTGTCCGTCTGTGTGTCTGTCTGTCTGGGACATCATAGCTCCCGAACGGATGGAGCAATTTCTATTTAGTTTTTTTTTGTATGAAGGCGCGAGTGTTCTTAGACATGTTTCATGAAAATCGGTTGTGCCGTTTAAAAGTTATCGGGGTGAGAGTGGGGAACGAAAATCTGCAAATATACTCGAGTAGGCTATCAAATAAAGCGCATCGCGTGCACGTAACAAAATATTATGGTGTTTTTTAAGGAAATTAAGGCATTGGAATTAAGGTTTTTTTTTTAATTTCAAATTTAGATTTTATGATTAAAGAATATTCGCTACTACATACTAACTTTGCACCCCCATTTTACCTCCTTAGACGGTGAATTTTCAAATATCCTTTCTTAGTGCTCTCCTACATTATAAAAGGAAGCCTGTGCAAAATTTCAATGATATGTTAGTCAGTCAGTCAGCTTTTCGTTTTATATTTATAGTTAATGATTTTTAATAAGTGATTAACCCCACTTTTTAGGTCAAACTATTCTTAAATTTTATGCAGAAAAAGATTAAGACACACAAGATCACATGGAGGTTCGAATCCTGCGTTCGAAGGTTACGGATGTGTCTTAATCTGTTCTGCATAAAATTTATATATATATATTATATAGATTTCCGAAACACCTTGTATATCAACTAACATATATTATGATTATGTATTTGTTTGATGACTAACCTTTAAAATATATTCTTTACAGCTGCCTTTGTGAGGGCATGCAGCACTCCTCCCTTCAATTCCCGTCACAGGATCACCAACTTCTTTTGATACTTTAGGAGGAGTAAAGAACCTAAAATGATAATAATATTATATTTTTTAACTCTCATTAATTTTAAAATGATTCAAATTCAAATGAATACAAGGTTGTGAATGCAAACTTTGATTAAACATTGATGATACAGATAGACAATGATGGTAAAACTTATAACAACCACTTTTTTAGCTAGATGTTGATGTGTGGATTGTCAGGAAATGATTTATTTCATATTGTTTGTGTCAGACGTCAAAAATAATAAAGAAGTGTGAAAGAATATCTTTTTGCATCATTTTCTTTAATGGCTGTTTTAATTATGTAATAGCCAAGGTAATCCAAGGAGTTAATAGACTATTAATTTAAGCCGTGTTGGCTAAGTGGGATCACACTCGATTTTTCATTCCAAAGGTTGTGGGTTCTAACCTCGCCTGGCACAGTTTGGACATGTGACATTCACCAACTTGCACTTGGCCAGCATGATGACTTAAGGCCTTATCTCTCTCACCAAGAGAGAAGTCCCTGTGTCCCAGTGGGAACGTTAATAGGGTGTTGATGATGACCTCAAAATCTAGATTAAGGTTTTAAAATAATTCTCACCAAAAGATTGGAGTCCGTTTTTCGTTTTCTCTCTCTAATCTTGTTAGATAGAAGAAGGCAGCACTACCCAACATGAAAATGAGTGTCTCCTTGCTTGGAGTGCGTCTTATCCATCCTTTCATCTCTAAGGTCCTTATCCAGTATTCAAAGACCTATTAAGAAGAAGATAATATTACTACATGTTTTAGAAACAACCCTTTATCTAAGTGTGTTTGTATGTATGTTGTATTATTTAGAGCTTTAAATGTCATGTTTTAATTAGTGTTGTACCTATCTTTAATTATTTTTTTAATCTTTATTATGTGTGTGTGCATTTGTTTCTGTATTTTATTTTTTCTGTAATGTGATGTTGTGTCCAAAATAAATGTTTTTCTATTTCTATAAACATAAACATAGAATAAAAGTTTTTAAAACAGATTCCAGTTTAACTACAAATTTAAGAAGCCAGTTAGGTGCTTATTTGGAGTTTCTATACAGATTTTAGGACAAAACTTACCAAGTTAACAAATAGGTTTAGCACCATAACTCTTCTGTAAGGTGGTTCAAAATAAACTGCAACACCACTCAATGTGCATGGTAACAACACTGTTGTGTAGTAAGAGAATTGGCTAAAGAACAGCATTCTGGTGATAGAAATAGTTAGGTTAGATAGAGATACAAAATCTCTAAAACAACTGTACTGTACTATTAAATAGTACAAAATCAATGTTGCATTATGAAAATTTATTATTATGCCTTTGGCCTGCAGTAGACACCAAATGTTCTTCAATCTCATTGAATTTAAATGATTAAAACTATACTTACCGAAATAAACAATTCAGAGTTACAAAAGAACTTCCAACAGTCAGTCCAAATATACCAGATTTTAGATATAATTTGAACTGTTGTATCATTTCTGCCTTCCCCATTTTCTTCCCTCGCATCAGTATTTGTATCTAAATGAAAAAAAAATATCATGTTATACATATACTCTTGCTTTCAAGAAGTAAAACATTGCTCAGTTTTGGATTTGTTTATCAATATGACTGCATCAGTGGCGTGGTGGGCTAGGATCCACTAGCGGCGCAAGAGCTAGCGGGTTCGATTCCCACCAAGGGTATTGTATGTTCTGTAAGCACTTTCACCTTGGTCTAGGTGTTTAAACTATGTTGTGATTTGCTAGTGATCCTTGTGTTATTCATTTTATTTATCTATTTCATTTTAGCTAACAGTAAATCTTACAAATAATAACAGTTTGTATATCTACTAATTAGTTATGGGTAGCTGCATTTACACAATAGACAAACATTGTTTTCATTGTTTGAATTTCCGAAACTATTAATTATACTGTAATAGGTAGATTAGTTAGAGGTATAATATTCCTTCTATTAGTTAAATAAAACATTCACCACCTATATACTTCCTTGTTTTGTAACTTTTTTTTATATAATGTTTATTATGGGATGTTGAGTTTACATATCTATGTCAGTATCATAGGAATATCCTAAGTACTGTTACATTAATTACAATTAGCTTGTGTGCAGACCTTAACCAGAGTGACTGCTGCAACAAAAACTGCCGAAGTGTGATCCACCAAGACACTGAGCCTTGTTTAATAACTTATGTAATAGACATAATGTATTGGATCATCTGTTAAGTTATAGTCTGGCATTTTTGAGTTGGCTAGGAATAGAATTTTATACAACAATTTTAATCAAAATTAAATTATGCAATACAGTACTTTAGATAGTCAAAAATATTTTTAGACTACTTAAAAGTAAAAGCTTTGCCTTATAAAAGCCCTTTGTACTTCTTCCTCAAGTGAATTTTGTAACTATTGTTTTGTTTTGGTGTACAATATAGAGTTGTTGTAAAATATATCAAAATTTTAAATGAATTTAATAATAAATTGATATGGAACAAGGACACAATAAGTCACTTACCAAGTAAACCATGGCATAAAATTTATATGCGCCTTTCACACAGCTGGCCAGCATGGATATATTGGCATCTGAACACTTGCCTGTCCATGGATGAATCAGGTCACGGCACGCGGCCTCGGTACAAGTTCTTTCGAACCAGAACTTACTAGCTTCTACCATGTTTGTACTGACTACTGTACCTCCCGCTAAACTCTAATGTAGGTAAACTAATTTTGTATGGGATTTTATGTTATTATAGAGCGTCTGTGTATAAATTCTAACAGTAGTCAAACATTTTCCTATATTCGTTGGACAGATACTAAAAGTATAGATAAATAAAATGCTGTACACACACACACGAATTATACAAGATAAATAAATAAAGAAAAGGTCAACGATCGCGCCCTCCGATCTGTTCGATTCGACAAGTTCGACAACTCAACTCAATCAAATCAAGTCAAGTCAAGTAAGAGTGCAGTCGCAGCGCAGTCCAGCCAGTTCAAGTCCAGTCACTCAGTGTTGCCAGGCACAGGTATCAAAACCCAGGAAATCATAGTAGAAAAATCAGGATAACAATAAGATATTGAATTATACCGTAGATTTTATAAATTTTTATAAAAGAAATGTTTTAATTATAGAAATTCAAATTTATGATACGTGCCACTAGAATGCTTATCATTTAATTACTTAGTCTAAAAACGAACCAGATATAAGTTTATCATTTATTTGTGTGCACAGTGGTGATCGGCCCCTTTAAATCAAATCAAATACAAACTCCATTTACTATTTAAATGCCTTAAACATAATAAATAGGTGTGTTGGCTAAGTGGGAGGACACTTGACTTTAATGAAACTTCGGAATGCCGAAGGTCGTTGTTCAAACCCCGCCATGCACCTCTTGAGAATTTTTCAACTTGATAAATTTATATGCGGTTTAAACACGTGCTTTAATGGTAAAGGCGAACATCGAGGAAACTGGCATGTTCTGAGAACTTTAAACAGTTTGAAGGAAAAATGTCACATACATTCACTAACCCCCATTTGGCCAGCATTATGCCCTAATCTTTCTCGTCAAGAGAGCAGTCCCTGTGTCCCAGCAGTGGGAACATTCTTAAGGTGATGATGATATACATAATATCTTCCGTAAGGCTGTGATATGATATAAGCACTATTAGCTATGATGAAATATGATGAATTGATGAATCATCATATTATACTCAGTATTATGAGTATCATCATTGATGATACTCATAATGCTGAGTCCACTGTCCACTCAACTCAAGCAAGACCTTAAGTCCAGTTCAGTTCAGTTTCTTTTCATTGGACTTTGCGCTTGAAGTGACTATTTGCCCGTGTCGAGTAAAATAAAAGCATAAAGTTAAGTGTAAAAAAGATGTTGCTCAGTTGAACGCCATTCTGCATAGACCATAGGTACAATCCTAATAAAAACTTATGTCAGTGTCAGTAACTTGTGTGCCACTGTCATGTTAAGTCAAGGGGAGAATCATAGAAACAATCTTGCAAAAGTCAAAGAGCAATAAAAACTTCTTCTTCTTCTTTTATTAGATGGCGTCCGTGACTGGCTTTATCAAGGAACTTATACCCAACCTGGAATGTGCACAGGCTGCGGATGCGCGAGCCGAGCGAGATGGTTTTGTGAGAGCCCTCTGTCCCTTTCATTAGGGTGTCCAAACGGTAGGTAGATATTTTGGACATAAAAATATGAACTAATCACTTAATTTCATTAAATAATTATGTTATAGGGAGGTGTTACTCGTAAAATAAAAGTTATCACTTGTTACGATTTCTAAACATATATTTGGTAAATATTTTCATTCACACATTACTGAATAAAACAGTTTTATGCAATTTCTGTCGTAAATTAGTTTTCTGACCTCGAATTTTCAATGTTTGGGTTTTACCGTGGCTCATCAAACGGGCGGTAAGTTAATAAGACGCGATGCCTTCACATTTAAATGATTGAATTGGATGTGGCGGAACAAAAAAATATCTCAAAATACTATAAAAATTTTGCAAAACCAATAATATTATTTTATTTTTATTAACGTGCTTTAATGATTCTGAGCTATGAAATTTGAATATTTGTTCCGTGTACAGAATGATTTGGAAAACAAATTTAGAAAAATGTTTTAATTTTCCTCTGTCTACGAATGACGTAAAGGATGAAACTTTGCACTCATCAATAGAGTGTAAATAGTCATGATCATCATGTTTCGTAATAAAGAAGGCAGCAAGACAATGTTTGCAACTTAACTTTTCGGATATATTTTTTGCACAACATCCAGCCATGTAAAAATTAATTATTAGTAATTTAAAATAATACGTAGTGACACACAAATCAGTGATTAGCACATAAAGTTTAATCTAGATTACCTACTATTTATATGTTTGAACAAAATATGATTACGGAATTAATCCTAAAAATCCGTTCATTATGGTCATACTACTTCAAGAATTTAAAAATACTTACTTGAAGGAAGATTTATCGCATCCCGCATAGGATTCGCTTTTACAGCCTGGAATCGCACATTTTTTAACCATATTTATTATGTACGAATAAAGAAATATTGCCGAATTACGGTAGGATAAATATCACCACAATTAATAACAAATCAAAATGGCTGATGGGATGCCAGTTCAATTTACATAGATCCTACTAATAACCTATTCATTTTCAAACAACACCTTAGTATCGTGTCTAATTTTTTGCAATAAAGAAAATCTCATTAAAGACGATAATTTAAAAATATATGGATCATTAGGATAATCAGAAAGATGGTAATATATTTTTTATCAAGAGATGACAAATTTGTTTTTTTTTTTACCATTCCTACTACGTTTTAAAAACAACCCTTCTGGCAACACTTAAGAAAGGGACAGAGGGCTCTCGAAGCGCTATCTCTCTCGGACCGGATTTCACTCTGACTAAATGTTATTTGAAAATAGAACTTAACTTCATATACATACGGTTTTTTTTTATCGAGGAAAAAATGTCGGTGCACATTCCAGGTTGGGTATAAGTTCCTTGGGCTTTATAGTATAGAGCAATTAAAACATTTTGGCAATTTCAAAATGGCTTTGACAAAAATAACAAGGCCATTTTGTCTTTGTCACAAAGAAGACGAATATGTAATCTCGAATTTCACTCGCATGAAACTAGTGTTTACAATAAAGCCATGTCTTGCATTATGCTATCTAGGAACATTGATATATGTACATATAGACCTACCTAAACTATTTTATAACCCTTAAGCTGCTTTAGGTTCATAAGTTCATAACATAACACAATAAGGCATAATAAAATAACATACCTAACCTACCTCTTTACTATTATTTACGGACTGACATGTATAAATTACTACTGTTTGTAAAGCATTAGTCCAACAGTTAACAGGTCCATTTTTGGATCCCTGTTTGGAGCTTAGACAGAAAACAGCTGAGGAAAGAAAAATTTATTGCTTTTAGCTTGGGGCACGCTTTTCTCTGAATGTGTGTACGGTCATCAGCTTTGATACAAAAAATAATTGTGTTCAAACTTTTACAGGAAAGCACAGGGCATTTATAATAACGGCAAATAATTTAATATTAACAACTCTGATGGATGTCGGCGACTAGTTCCAAGTTCTTAATTTCCCACGTGTGAAATTTTGCTAATTATTATTGGGACGAATTCTTTTTAATGAAAAGTCTTAATTTTACCATTTCTTAATTTTCCGAATGCCTCATTTTCCTAATTATAGTTAGTTTCAATTCGGTTTTTTTTCGGATGATAGTACAGTTGAACATAAAAAGCACAACAACTATGAACTACTATGAACTATTCGCTGAGAGCCTAATAATTTATAATACCTATTAATTATGAAACTCATTGCGTTTAGTGTTAATAGGCAATAGATAAAGTGTGAAGGATAATGTCAAGTGTCAATTCAAGATCTTCGATATCGTGTCAATTTTGTTGCATGTAATATTTCTATTCTAATATTTAAAACTAAATCATAGTCGTTGGCGGAATCATCGTTTAGTCGATAGCGATAAGCTCTTAAAATTGAATTGAATTATGGCTTCTTCGAGTGCGGCAGTCGTTGATTTAAATTTTGTTAGCATCGGACAAAACGACAAGAAAAAGTTGGTACGTGGTGGCTATCAATACTATTTTCAATCAAAAAATTTAAGAGGAACACAGATTTGGCGTTGTTCTAATAAAGGTGTACGCTGCAATGCGTCTGTAACACTAAATTCAGCATTGAACTCTGTAATACGGGAAAGTAGTCATACATGTAAACCTGATTTTTCGAAAAATAAAATAGCACTTTCTGTTGATGCATTAAAAGATCGTTGTCGCACAGAATGGAAACCCGTGCCAGTGTTATACGAAGAGTGCATGAAAGGTTTAGACAGCGATTCTGATTCTAGCGAAAACTCAGAACCACCGCCATTCAGCTCGGTTAAAGACGCATGCTATTCCGCCCGTAAGGCTGTTTTAAACGTCTCCAAATTGAAGTTTACAAATGTGCAAGAAGTTAAGTTTCCGGAACTACTAACTAATAATTTCCTTTTGTATCAAGGAGAAAGAGTAGACAATTTTTTTATTTTTGGGAGCCCAGGGTGCATGAAATTAATTAAAAAAACCGACTTGTATTTAGCTGATGGAACATTTAGGAGCGTACCAAAACCTTTCGAACAATTATTTACGGTTCATGTAGACATTGGCAGTACAAGAGAGGTAACTACAATAATACCAATATTTTTCTGCTTGTTACCTAACAAGAAGGAAACAACTTTTACAGAAGTGTTTCGTGTTTTGAAAGAGAAGTTTCAAGTGTCGATTTCCTTTTTCAAAAGTGACTGGGAAACTGCCATAATGAATGCAGTCAGAACCGTACATCCCGATGTACATATAAAAGGATGTTTTTATCATTTTTCAAATGCGATTTGGAAGAACGCTGAGAAATTAGGAATGACGATGGATAAACAACACAGAAGGATTGTAAGGCTAACATCCAACTTAGCTCTTCTGCCTGTTGAATATGTCCCAGAAAGTTGGTTATTCATTATGAACGAAGCACCGGACGATACCGCAACAGCAAATTTTACGTCATATTTTCAGAAACAGTGGATGGTAAAATTAGGTGCAAATATGTGGAGCTGTTCGGAGGACTACGAACGCCCTAGAAGGATGGCACTACCGCCTAAATAAAAAGATTGGGAAGACAGATCTTTTCTCATATGTCAACTTTCTGAAGAAAGAAGCAACATATTATGAAAAAATGACTAGACAAAATAAAGTGTACACTGAGCCAAGGAAAAGACGGTCAAAATATATGATAAAAGACGCAAAAATTAGCGCAAATATAGAAGACCTGATTAAAGGAAAAGTCACACCCGAACAATGTCTGACAAATTTATGTCGGTTTAAGTAAGCAAATAAGTAATCTTGCGTTTTATTTTTTAATTTATAGGTAGGCATTTGATCCAATTCGCTTAAACAATTTAAAGCAACGTTGTTTCATATATTAAATGTTTGTAAGCAATACTAATACTTGTGTGTTTTATTTTAGTCGCTGTTGACTGTACTTAATTTTAAAAAAGGTGTGTATGCGATTCACACACGATAGAAGTGAAACTTCAGTAAATCGACGAAAGAATAAGAAGAATAAAAAAAGTGTGTGTGTGTCAGCTACGACGCACGATTGGAGTCTACTACTTACGAACTATAATTATGATATATGTATATCGAAAAGAAAAATAGGGTAAATGAACGCATCTGCTAAAATGATAAGAGAAACAAACATATATCTGTAATTATTCGGCTTATTTATATTACTTCAATAAAGCGTATTACATAAAGTATGTTACAAAATAATATAAATAAAATACAGCAATACCTCTTTGCGCGATACTTCGTAGTCTCAACTACGAAGTATCGCGCAAAGAAATTTAAATAAAGCATTGTATTTGTGTCTCTTACCATTTCCGTTTCATCTTTTTGCATCCGGTTTGAAATCACTACGATTCTATAGAAGTTTCACTTCAAAAACCGAATTGAAACTAACTATAACTAGGAAAATGAGGCATTCGGAAAATTAAGAAATGGTAAAATTAAGACTTTTCATTAAAAAGAATTCGTCCCAATAATAATTAGCAAAATTTCACACGTGGGAAATTAAGAACTTGGAACTAGTCGCCAACACCCTCTGATGAGAGCATATTTTTTTCTTTCGAATCAATTATTCAAATTATGTTATAATTACCTATATCAAAATATGTAAGAATTATCAAAAATATAGTGAAACGGATTCCTTGGTCGAAGCACGGAGAAACGATTGCTGTTAGAACTGATTATTTTTATGTCTGTGTTATTGTGTAGGTACTTATTTTACGAATAAAATGTAAGCGCCTTTTCATGATCTTGTGATGTACATAATTGAATTTGACTTAATTTCCACCTACTTGCTTATTATTATCAGTTGAATTGAACTTTGAATCCTGATGAAAGTCCATTTTAATTTTATTTCTGATACTCCAGAACTCAGTATGACCTTAACCTCTTTTGTTAAATATTGAATTGCCGCTACATTAAATAGAATAAAGTAGCACTCTAAAAATAAAGTTTTTCGATTACGCGTAATGACGACTGCCAAGCTGTTTTGGTGAAAATACAAAATTTAAAAAAGCGCAATAAGTATGTACTTATTTATTCTAAATTAAAATATATCTATAAAAATACCATAAAAGTGTTCATAAATTAGCATCTTATTAAATCTTAGGCTACTGCACTGCATCCCAGTGTACAATGTACCACCCATAGGGGGACCCAATGAACATTTTTCCAGTTCTTTTTTTGAAAGTTACAGTCCTTTGTTTTATTGACAATATTATTAAACACTATTGTGGCTTTTATACATTATCCTCCGTGTGACTTCTAAGAATTATAGAGTGAACTTTAATTTAACCTGTAGCCAACATTAAAATACTTACCAAAAATACGGCCTGTATTGGAGTGAAAAACTTAAAAGCTCCGATGCTACATACACGCAACATAGTTATGAATGCATCAAAGCAACTATCCGTCCATGGGTGAACTAATTTTGAACACGTTAAATACGAAATTTCATGACCGTCAGTCATAAATTTGCTGATTTCCGCCATTTTAATTAACAGCCTTTAAGTATTCACTAGTTCAAACCAAAAGTTTTAACAATTATTGGAAACTATTTTAAACTCTAAGGGTAAACACGCACATTATGTCGCGTCGGTTTCACAAACATTAGTGAAGTTTAATTTGGAGAACCTAGTGATGCATAATTTTGTATACATTGATTTTCTAATTAACTTTTCAACAAAGGTACCCTTTACTTACCTACTGTTTAAGCAATTTTACATACATTGTTGAATAAGAATATTTTATATTATTGTAGCAGCTCGTCTACCGAGACAAATGGTCAAAAACGCAAAGCATCTACATAGCTACTCGTCTCCATAAGGCCGCGTACAAGCGTAGCTTTAAGAGGCGCGTCAGGCAGGGCTACGAGCTGCACGTCAGGTGTCAAGTGGCGCGTAAGGTTGCGCGTGCAGCGGCTTGCGGCAATACAAACATGATTAACACCCGCCGCCGTGGTACCTTCAGCTGCAGTACACTAGTATTCTGCACTGCACCTTCAACAAACAAATACGCTTCGCCTTGAACGCCCTAAACATTTCCCTATGTTTTTGTTTCAGGTGACACGCATGGCGGCTCGTACCTACAGCTTGAAGTTACGCTTGCCCTTGAACGCGGCCTCCTAACAACTCGTCTAAAAAGCTGCTCTTCTACTTCTGCGGCCACTTCACTTCATAGAGTTGCTCTAAACTACATGCTTGTGCAAATTTACAATTTAAGGCCTAATCTCCGTCGTCTAGAGAGAAGTCTCGTCGTCCCAGCAGTGGGAACGGAAAGAAAGAGGTGCTTACTAATTTTATGCTACGAACAAACTTGGAATTAAATTAAGTTAGAATTATTTCTAACAAAGTTTACTAATGTAAAATTTCTGCTTTAATAATAATATTTTAAATATGGATTCTTTTAGGATAGTATAAAATAAAGCCGCCTCGATTTACTCTAACAATGGATGGATATAGATTAAATCACTGGCCGCAAAATCACGTTTTTTTTCAACATAACGGACGAGTACATATACGAAATTGATTTTTTTTAAACCCCTAAAATGAAAATCCACGTCTCTTTCATTTGATTCCCGACTTAGAAAAACTTGTTGTAGCTAATATTTTTTTACTTCACCGCAATTTGAAGCAGACAAAATGAGACTTCATGGGTCCTCGACTTCGCCGAAATCAAAAATGCTCTTGCATTGTCTATGGTTAGTGAGAATAGTTCTCGAATACTTCGCAATGTCGAGTGTCGCTGCAGTCGGTAAATGGACGTTTGATGTGGTTGTTTGTCAAAGTTTGTGCTTTTGTGTGTTTACAGCAATTTTGTTCTTCGTTCATATAATCCCTATTGTAGTTAAAGTTTTAAGGAGTAGATGAAGGTATGTTTCCTGTTGCTTAGCACTATTGATACTAATATTAGGAGAATAATAAAAATCCGTGATTTGGCGCTAGGGACTCAAGTTGTTGGTTCGTTCGAGTCACCTCTTTCATGTCAGCTGCTGTACACAAAGATGCTACGCATTTACTCATTAGTCTTGGAGATGATGAATTAAATATGTGCCTACACCACGAAATCACTCTATATTCGTTTTGAATGCCGTTTCAATATCAATAACAACTTCAAATTCCCTAGGTTTCTCTGTGTAACTACTAAGGTTATGGAACTGTGTCCTTATTTTTCGAAGGAAGATAGTTTTACGAACACAGCTAGTTTAGCGCAACTAATGACCCCTCGCCGTGTTACAGAGGTACCTTTTATCGTTACTTTCACATCCAATGTTTTAATCCAGCTATCAAAACAATTTTACGTATCAGTCCACTGTTTACTTAGATAAATGTCCAAACTCAGGAATCTAAATGGCAAAAATCACAAATTATTCCTATTTACAAACATCAATTAGCTAGACTTTGCAGAAGATCGTAATTGTTTTAATATTCTTTGGTATTGTTAGCTATCTATGTAAAATTCACATACTTGACGTATTCTAAACAGCTGACCAAATAAATGTTATAATGTCCAATTTAATAAATAAATTTAGACTATGGTAAATCATAGTAGAATATCTCTAACATCATTGTATATACACACACTATTTCTTTATTTCTTTTACTTTCATTCTAATCAGAAGCAATAGGTACATGTTGAAAATAACTCATATTCAATCCTTCATCATTATTAATATGAATATTTTATTGAACCCAGAAAAAAATTGCATTATTTTGTTTCGTAATTGAAGTTATGAAACATATTGTAAAACTATGTGATTTATCTCTGTTATTGCAATTCTTATTTGGTTTTATCTTTTTTCAAGGGTAGAGTTTCCACATAAGTACAATACATTTATTGCTTAGTATTATCACAATTTTGTGTGTGAAACCAGGTCAGTGCTGAACAATTTAATGTAAATCTTATCATAAAATAATTGAAGTTCCTTTAAAAATTGCATTGGAACATACTTGTCTGATGTCTGATGATAAATTTATGATTAGTTTGTCATATATTTTCAAATCAATTTTTTTTTTCTAATTTCAATTCTCTTACCTAACATATTTATGTTGTAAACTGACCTAGATTCACAAATTTTAATTTAAGAAAATCCATATTCTCTGTTTCTTATTAGTTGAAAAGTGAAATATGTCTTTAGCTAGTAAACTGTTTTGTTATAAATATCTAAAGAATGTGAAATGTTCCAGGTGACAGTATGTCTCGCAACAAAGACAAGCATGAGGTGTCCAACAATCGTACCTACCACATTATGTCAGAGGCAGAAAGGGCATCGGGAAGAAGAGGTGGTTGGACCACGCTTGAGGTAAATTCCTATTACCTAAGTAAAATTATAAATGTTAAAGACTGTTTGTACTATCTGTCTGTCACCTGTTTCCTGGATCGGTGGAACTCCTCAGAAATTAAGCAGTTATGTCTTCTTGGACCTCAACATTGATTACTCTGGTGCCTTCATGCCTCCATGCATAATGAGTATTGGCAAACTCTCAATGTGATTACAATAATTGAGGGAGGCGTATGTCCAGCAGTGATTAACTTATGGCTAAGGGTAACCAAAGATGGGGAGCAAAAGTTTTTACTCTGTAAGGCTGCAGATACTTTTAAGGGATATTGTAGCTTAAAAATTTAACTAATTTCAGTCTACTTGCTATTTCTTATGTCTATGTACACATTGCAGGTAACAGGAGGTGTGCGCGCCCTAGCGCCTCCCCTGTTCCAGTTGACACACCTAACCGCGCTATATCTGAATGATAACTCCCTTCAGCGCCTACCTCCTGAAATCAGTCAGCTGGTGAACCTTTTAAATTTGGATGTTTCTAATAACAAGTTGAGATCACTACCCGCTGAACTCGGCGATCTTATTCAGTTAAGGTAATAATAAACATTTATTTTATTCAGTTAAGGCATTTTTTCAAACCTTTATAATTCCCATGGAGAGAAACAGCAAATTTAAATGTAATTCATAAACCACATGTTGATTGTTAAGAGTATTGTGACAAGGAAATGCTTTAACAGTTAAGGTATGTTAATCCTATGAAATAGAAGCAAAAATGTTTTAATATTATTTTAGAGACGGCTTTAATCAGGGTCAAATTGTTTGAAAATGCTTATAAGGTGTACAAATCTTTAGTTGGAAGTTTGTAATAAACATTGAAGTCTGATTTGGTAGAAAAGCAATCTTAATATCGTTTAAAAATATGTTATATCAGCCAGTTGAAAAATATATTTATTTAGATAGTTCTCATCAAAAATGTTTGGTAGTGATAAAATAGGTCTTATGACCGAATATTTTTAAACTCCTCTCAGTTAATAAGGATATGTACCTATTTAAGTTTCACTGCTAGGACACATGGACTTCTCTCTTGACGAGGGAGATTATTCCTTAATGAATGTCTCAGTTATTCATTAATCGTCATGTTGTTGTATACTTTGCGCAGACTATAGTGTGAAACCTATAAGCTGACTAAAGGTAATACTGTAATCGAATATGCATCGAAATCCCACAAAATCCAATACATCCTAAATACAAAATTTGCATCAGAGTCAAAGGTTGCGAGGGTTCCACCCCTATGCAAATCGGCGCGTGTGCTTCATCACGCAAGGTGTCAGTCAAAGGGCTTAATCGAAAACACTTTATGCCTCCTCCCCCCGTTTAATGCTGCGAGCTCGATGTACATAATTGGATTTGCATCGTTCGATGTTTCGAACGCTTTGTTTTGTGGTTTTGTTTGTATAGGCAATGTTTTTGTCCAGTTTTTAATCAAACTTGTACTTTGTTTTATTAAAAGAAAATATTCGGCTTGTAACTAACTAATAGGTCACCATTTTTCATGAGAATTTCCTCCATAAATATATTAAAGTCTTTCCTGATGAATTATATTAGGTCCTTACATATGAAATTGGCGTTTTTCGTACTGGCCACTTTAATCACAAATTTCTCCTCTTTGGTAAGGAATTCCAAATTCAAATTTGTACAGCTATAGACTCATGTATTTGTGCTTCGATGATCGTCATTCATTTGTTTTTTTTCTTCTGTTTTTTTCTGTTTGCGTCACTCATTTTACAAAATGGAAAACTTAAAATATCGCATTATTTACGAGTACGAGTTCCGCCGTGGCACTAGTGCTGCGGAAACAACTCGAAGGGTGAATGATGTGTATGGCGGTCGTGTTGCAAAAGAAAACACAGTTCGTTTTTGGTTCCAACGTTTTCGTTCTGGAAATTTCGACTTGCAGAACAAGCCCCGTGGACGGCCTGAGACTCAAGTTGATAATGAAGAGTTGAAGGCTATTATATTGTGGAAGCGGATCCATCGCAAACCACGTCCGAGTTAGCTGCAGGCTGTGTGTGTGTTAGTGATAAAACTGTTTTAATTCACTTGAAGCAAATTGGGAAGATTAAAAAGCTTGAAAGGTGGGTACCTCACGAATTGACTGAAGCAAACCGGCAAATGCGCGTCGACTGCTGCGTTACATTACTAAACCGGCACAATAATGAAGGTATTTTAAACCGAATCATTACCTGTGATGAAAAATGGGTTCTTTACGATAATCGGAAGCGCTCAGCGCAATGGTTGGATCCTGGCCAGCCAGCCAAATCCTGCCCCAAGCGAAAATTAACCCCAAAAAAGTTACTTGTAAGCGTTTGGTGGACTAGTGCCGGTATTGTTCATTACAGTTTTCTCAAATCTGGCCAGACTATTACGGCTGATGTCTATTGTCAGCAATTGCAAACCATGATGGAAAAGCTAGCGGCTAAACAACCTAGGCTGGTCAATCGCTCCACGCCACTGCTGCTTCACGACAACGCTAGACCACACACTGCGCAACAGACGGCTACTAAATTAGAAGAGCTTCAATTGGAAAGTCTAAGACATCCTCCGTACTCCCCGGACCTTGCTCCAACAGATTACCATTTTTTTCGAAATTTGGATAACTTCTTGCAAGGGAAAAAATTCAACTCCGATGGGGCAGTCCAAATCGCCTTCAAAGATTTTATTGATTCCCGTCCGACTGGTTTTTTTAGTAAAGGGATCAATGAACTACCTATAAGATGGCAAAAGTGCATAGAAAATAATGGTTCATACTTTGATTAATTAAATATATTATATTAAAAAATATTCGACTTTTTGTTCCTCCCATACAAAACGCCAATTTCATATGTAAGGACCTAATATTATCAAGGATATACTATAGGGGATAATTAACAACACCTTTCAAAATTGTTTTAATAAAGAATAAAGATAATCACTTTCGAACTGGCTGATCTCGTAAAGTGCCGCACAATTGGAATTTTCATTATTATGTGGTATTCTATTAATACCATGTTACGTCCTTATTAAGGGTGTTAACACCAACTAATATATCACCTACTCGTTAGTTGGTAGATACTACGCAAGCAACGCTCTATCTATAACTTAATATACATTAAAAATTCCAGCCGCGTCTGTTTGCCAATGTGTTCGCGATAAACTAAAAAAACTACTATGCGGCTTTCAGCAATAGGTAGTCTTACTAGAGGAAGGTTATTGGCCAGCTAATATAATAAAATTTAAATAAATAAATAAATAATAAATATTTCCGGACAATCCACACAACAACATCTAGCCCCGTGGTAAGCTCTTAGCTTGTGTTACGGGTACTATATTTTTACATTATACATAGATATTTTTTATTATACATATTAAACACCCAGACCAAGGAGAAAGTGCTTGCAGAACATACAAACACTTGACCCCTCGGCGGGAATCGAACCCGCTACCTCTTGCGCCGCAAGCGGACTCTCGCCCACCGCGCCACTGAGGCAGTCCGATTGAAACCGAACATCAAATATAATAGGAATTCTAACATTGATATACATATTCATTCACCCTGTAAAAGGCAGATAGTTTCTCTTCTAATCATTTACGGATCAGTAACTGACTTTCTAAGCGCGTAATCATAAAGGGCCTTTTTTAACTCCCGACCAATAAAGAGGTTTGTTTTAAGTTTGACGTGTCTGTCTGTCTGTCTATCAGTCTGTGTGTCTGTCTGTCTGGGGCATCATCATAGCTCCCGAACGGATGGAGCGATTTCAATTTAGTTTTTTTTCGTATGAAAGGTGAGTTTGGCGCTAGTGTTCTTAGTCTTCTTAGACATGTTTCATGAAAATCGGTTGTGCCGTTTATAAGTTATGGGGGTGAGAGTGGGGAAGGAAAACCGAAAATCTGCAAATATGCTCGAGTGGGCTATCAAATGAAAGCACATCGCGTGCACATTACAAAATATTATGTTTTACTTTTAAGAAAATTAAGGCATTGGAATCGGGAGGTTGTCTTAAATTATAAATTTAGATTTATTCAATTCTTTTATTATATCACTAACTACCGCAAGTTATTTCACCGCTTGCGGGCGTTTTGGTATAACGTAAGGTCCGAAATCTCAAATAACAGTTTGTATTCATGGTACGAAGTCTATGACTGAGGACAAATGCTAAATAACAGTTTGTATCTATTTTAACAAAGCAACGAGTTTGATAAGATGTTAAGAAGGACAAAACGTTGTCTCATTAAATACCTTAAACAATAACATTTATCTTATCTTAATTATCACCGTTGTCTTCTAGTATTTGTTTATCCTTTATAACATGACTTGACTTTAATTAATCTAGCATTCGATATACCTTTAATAAATACAGGCTCACCCTCTTATGCGAAATAGGCAACTAAACCTATGTATTTTGACATTTGTGTAGAATAAAAAGGCAAAATTCATGCTATCTTAGACATGCTATTTTGCATTTTGCATGAAAGAGTTTAACTTTATTCACTAAAACTCTTAAAACCTTATAATTTTTTACCATTGAAACTTTAAAAGAAAAATATTTTCATTAAAACATCTTATTTAATACTAATGTCTTCATTTAAAGTTTAGATCATACGTACGTGACACTACGACTGTAAATGGATGAATGTGTATTACTTGTGACCTCGTTCGATATGTTTAACTTGCAAAGTCTCGACCTTCTAATGTGCAAGTTGTGATGGTTAACTAAGATTCACTCAGCCTAAAGCTATTCGTATTTGAATATTAGGTCGAACAATGCGTCACCTAAGGTCGAAAAGTAAACAAAATAATGTTTACCACACTACTAAGTACTTGAAAAGATGAATTTTAAAGATTGTCAATGATAATGATTTTTGTTCTGATGAAAGGCTAGAGTTAGTAGAAGAAGAATTTAAAATGATTAATGAAAATTCGTGTAGGTTCGTTTAGTTCCGGTAAAAAAACTAATTTGGAACGCTGTCCCCGTTCGAAAACAATTAGAGCCGTGTACAAGAACGCATAATAATGATACGAAATCAAATATTTCAATTGCTCAGTAAACTGTTATAAAAGGCGATTCGCTCTCTATTTCGTACTGCATATTTGTCAAGCTAGGTCAAAAAAACGACCATACATTGGAGAATAAGGACAAAAAGAACATTATAATCGATCCCATATCCATATTTCTCGTTTTATTCAATTCAATGTTCAATTTAGCGGTGTTTATTATATATCTCTCGTCCGTGACATTCATAGGTCTTGCGAAATTCATCTTTGTATTCGGTTGAGAAATCGGTTTAATGCGTTTACGTAAATGGTTCATAATCTCACGTACAGACTGGTTTTGAAAACAGCGTTAGATCAATTTCAGAGTGATATAAATATAGAACACATGAAACGAGCACACCATAGACATAGTTTTGGATAGATTTATTTTAAATAAATAAATATTTTACCCCATTTCATATCTAAAAATTTAGTTAACAGTTTACTTTGTTTCAACTGAAAAACAATACTTCATTTGAGAAAGCATTGACCTCCGAACTGTTATGATGATAATGCGTCAATTGCTATGTGTAAACTGACGCTAATTTATATGTAAATTGATTTATATCATGCTATCCTTTATAAAAAAGGTCACAATGTATTTTATCATGATAATATGGCTTGCATTATCATATTAATTAATAATGCCAACCAACTCAGTGTTTACAACAACGCGTCGGTCAATACGAAAGTAATAATTTACTTTTAAACCCATTTCTGTACTAAAAACGCATTTATTAAACAATAAAAATGTGTGTGTGTGTCAGCTACGACGCACGATTGGAGTTTACTCCTTACGAACGATAATTATGATATATATCGAATAGAAAAAAAGGGTAAATGAACGCATCTGCTAAAATGATACGAGAAACAAACATATATCTGTAATTATTCGGATTATTTATATTACTTCAATAAAGCGTATTACATAAAGTATGTTACAAAATAATATAAATAAAATACAGCAATACCTCTTTGCGCGATACTTCGTAGTCTCAACTACTAAGTATTGCGCAAAGAGGAGACCCCGAGAATGAGATACGCTGTGTAATGTATTCCATCTCATTCTTTTACACGTTCAATCCTACAGATATATATATGTTTGTCTCTTTCTACGTAACGCCTCAACTTTTCGTGTTACACTTTTTGATTTTACTCCTCATAAAATTTCCGTACCGGGCCTTATAACTCAAATCGTTTCTTAAGGAGTAAACTCCAAAAAAAAAATGGTTCTTGAGGTTCACAAATAGCACATTATCTCCATCTGTAAAATTTTTGTAATTTACATGTATGTTTAATACTAGACAATTGCAAAAAACCGTATTCTTATTTCCTTTACTCTTTCAGAGAACTACATCTTCATAATAACTACCTACGAGTGTTACCTTACGAGCTCGGCAAGCTCTTTCACCTACAAATGCTCGGACTTCAGGGAAACCCGCTAAGTAAAGAGATGCTCTCGATATACAACGACACCAATGGTACTGCCAAGCTGCTATCGTATATGCTCGACAACTTACAAGGTAAGTCTAGAAAATACATTTAAATACATTGTTTGCACAAATATTTGGAATTATTGGACCTGTATGTGATGCTACAACATGTTCCGCAATTTGGTATAAAGTAGAAAGCCTTCTTAACTTTCGTTTTTCAAAGACCATTTGGGTCAAACTTTTTATAAATAAGGATCAGAAAGGTTTACTAACATTACATATAAAGCTGTTGAAATGTTCGCGTCAGCATCTTAGACAGTTTGATATCTCTTGGGTTGTTTGAGCTGCCAATATGTGGAACATGGTTAATTGTTTACGTAAGCAGTAATTAAACGATATCTTTATGGAGACCATTGACTTACGGGCGGTTTATTGAATGGGATAACAAACATGACGTTATCGCGGTTTATAGCGGAAATGTGTTTTTTCTTTCTGTGGTACGAAAGTCACAACAAACAGATGCAAAAAAATAAAGACAGTAGACACATTTGTCTATGGTTAAGAAACAGCAGCTCCTTTGACATGTTACGACTAGCGCCATCTCTTTGCTGGGTAATACAATATTAATGCGCTCTGTGTTCGCTAGATGGCACAATAAGTGGTGTTTGCTCAGGTTTGAATTTTCTTTACCTTACAAAAAACCGAAGCTTTCCTTCAAAACACAGCAGAATATCACATAATTTTACCGAGCCTTCCCTATATAAATTAGGAATATGTGACCACCTTCACTTTTGGAGTTTTAAGGACAGCGAGAAGAGGATCTACTTATTGTATGAAAGTGCTCTTACTTTACTTTGCTCGTTTAAGTAATCGACGGTGGTGAAAAACCTTCTTTTCTCTAACATATTCTATGCCATTTAACATTTAAACTGAATAGACCCCTTTTCTCCTTTGTCTCCGTCGTAAAATATGACATCGAAATAGTTTTCTATAAGTATGTATTTTGCAAGGAATTTATAACCACAGGAAGCGATATACTGTCTTTCTCGCCCTTACCCCTCTAGCCGACAACCGGGAAATTTGACCTCGGTAAACGATGCATATGTCTCAGTTGCAATCGACGATTCGAAGAATTCACAACGTCGAAAAATGACGAAATGTGCAGTGCTAATGTGTAAAAATTACAGCAATCGAACAACTGCTGTTTCCTTTCACCCGTAAGTACGAATTTATAATGTATTAGCGCTTTATTTTATGTTAAATCAATAAAATAATAACAAATTTGAAAAATAATACGCCTAAAATGAAAAGACTTACATTTTAATGAATATTTTACAGTAAACCTGTCCTACTCAAATCTGACGGATTATGCCAATCACTCACGCCATTTTTACTTCGTTCTTCGTTAAATATTGACGGGGCCTTATCGATTAACAATATCGATATGAAAGAAATTCTTCATACAAAGATAAGGGGGTAAAAAGTATCACGTAAGAGGTACCAAGAGTGTAGGAAACTGTTTACTTTCGAGCGAACGGAGTGGGTATGGAAGTATTGTAATCGTAACAAAATGAGATAAATTGATTCTATATGGTAAAACGAGTCCGAAAAAATCAAATCCTTTACTTTCTGTATGTGCGTGCGCCTGTTTTCCTTCGTTCGCACTAGAGCCTAAACCACTGAACCGAATTGGATGAAATTTTGTATTGGGAGTAATGTTGTAAATATCTAGGACAGTTTTTGTTTCGTATGTTTTACTTTATTTATAAAATCTTTTGTACAACAGTTCACAATAAAAATTTCAGTATTTCAGTATTACCTTGATAATTTAAGCTACCTGTGATATTCAATATTATAAGGAAATATTCGGTATAATTATTATTTAAGTGCTTTTTATTTTTGTAGTATTGACTGTACGAAATCAAACGTTTTATTTATAACTTTTATAGATTCCCGACCGATCCAGCAAGAAAAAGAAAGTGGGTAAAAGCGGTTCGGAGACACCAAACATGGATCCCAACAAAGCATCATAGAATATGCAGTCTGCATTTCACGATAAATTGTTTTAATGCCACTAAACAAAGAAAACTGCATAAAGATGCTATTCCTACATAGGCTACTTTTTATACCGGTATTCCCACGGGAACGGGAACTACGCGGATGAAACCGCGGGGCACTGCTAGTTAGTACTAAAATCTTCGCTTTTTAGATAAATGGTAATAAAAATAAATTAACAACTTAGATAAGTTCTTGTTTTATTTCAAAACAAAAACAAAAGTAGTTACTAATGATACCCTCTACGGATCCACGTAAAATATACAAGTAGGTAAAAACCTATCAAGTATTAAACTTATTGGTGCCCCCTTACCTACACTGGGTACTGGTATAATCACTTGTAAAACTTGTCCAAATTATGCTTATTAATGTTTTACTTAGTTAATTACTTCGTCTTCACTAAATCGCAGTACCCCCTACCTTGAACATTTAATTCATTCATTAGTTCGTTCATATCGATAATCAACTTAGGGAATCCCTAGTTTTGACTAGTTTTGACAGCAATATCACTCGATAAAATAAAGAAGGTCATCAGTGTTCTTTGGAAAATAGATAGCGAAATACGTTCAACACGAAAGAGAGCGAGACACACAATTCGTTCGTATTTGGTCGGATAATAACCTCACCCCCCGCCAATGTTGGTCGAACGAGTTTTCATAGTATCTTCAGCTCATTTCGCTTCCTGTGGTTATAAATTCCTTGGTATTTTGCCCTGAACAAAATATGCAACGGAAAACATTCAAGTTTATAACAAATAATTACCGGTCCAATAGTAGATACTTAAAAACTTAATTAATAAATGCATTAAGCTTATGTATTGATGATTTGAATAATGATTTACGTTATCGTCGTCGTAAATTTTGCATTGAGTTTTATGTAAATTATTAATAATTATAGTGTCTATGTCACGTTTATTATATACTCTGACATCCATACATATTATTATATATTTGACATTAGCATATTTTAATTATTTACTATGCGGAATATAAGAAAATCATATTTTTCCCGGTTGTTTTTAGCATTATAATAACTTTCATACCGTCAGCCATCGTAACATTCAGCATTATGAAATATTAAGAAAAATCAGGTCACTCTCAAATTAAACGTATCGCTAAATGGCCATTTTAGTTAGATCGCATAAAAGAAAAACACACTTGAGCTTAAAGCGCCCCTTTAGGCATGTAAAGATAAAGATTTTCGTCTGTTCCATTTACATTGTAATATTATAATATCAAGACGTTTTGCTTAGGAGACATTATAGCATTCAAGTCCATCGGCTCACAAAGACATATAACTCAATCCATGCAATTGTCGTTTATCTATATGGTCAATTTGATAGCGACCTGTAAATCTATCACGTAGCCCAGTTAATCTTAAAATCAAAGCATCGCTTTTGTTCCCTTAGTTCGAAAACGTTAATCAATTCCATCTTATAACTACTTCTTTGTTCTATATCTTAGTCACCATGATTACACTTACAGCCGATTCAAATCGAAAGACGAGTTAATTCTATTTTGTCCCAGCTCCATTCAATACACTGACACATTGATTTGTTTGATAAAATCACAAAAAACTTTCGTTGTGATAAAAGAGCTTGACAATGATAAATAACACTTACGTCGCAGTAGGTAATCCTTTATAGAAACACCGAATGTCTTTTAGGCAGACATATCGATCGCTCTTCTTATTGTGCCCTAATCCTCGTAAACATTACTGCCCCATTAGGCCGAAGAAAAGGTTGAAGAGATCCAACAAAATTCGCTCCTTCGGTTAAACTCAAAGTAGAGCTCATAATTCCGCTGTCAGGCACTGATATACTCAAATGAAAGTGAGTTATAGCCATATTTCACCGAGTTTTTTCTCAGTAACGTTAAATATCCACGAAACTAAAAAAATATAAATAATTTTTTTTTTAGTTAATCTTTGGAAGAGTATAAAAATATTTTGAATTGATTTCAAATAAATCATCTATTTATTATTTAAAATAAAATATGTATTGTGATAAAGTTTAGTGTGAATATATAACACTAAACTTTCTATGAAGTACAAATTGAAGATAAGAGATACCCTTTAAAACAAGTTATTTTATTGCCGAAATTCGGTTTCGGCCAGTTCGCTTCAGTTTCAGCGTGACCCTAAAAGGTTCACGTTTGAAGGTCGCACGAACAATAAAACGAAAGTGCGACTGTCGAACAAAATACATTTTTTCCAAACAAAAATAACCTCGTGATATCAGTCCGTGACAATAAAATAGATGCCATTGTCTCGCTCCTACACAATAGCGTTAGAAAGTGTGAGAAAGAGACCGGAACAATAATGATATTAATTGTTTCAGTATTTCTCGGTTCAGATGCGAGAATGCATACAAACATACAGTCGTCTGAGAAAACGTTCTGCATCGTTGGTTCTTTGATTGTTTTCATGAGAGTTTGTTTACATCCTCTTTGAACATTTGAATAGGAAAAGTAGGGAAACTTGGCTAATAAAAATGCCTCATATATTTTTGGCAGCGTCTTTTGTTACATCTTTCAGCGAGTTTACTGAAGATGTAAAATTACGTTGGAATTCTTGCGCCATTTTTCATCGTGTGTTATTTTATTCTCCTACTAGCTATCAGCTACCTTGAAAGAACAAAAAACACTAGAATCTTGAGTTTCTAACTTACAATAAATTTTACTCAACACTGAATTACCTTAGCTCGCCATCACGTGCACTTTAGATTTATCTCCTGCGATCACGTCCAGCCGCCGATGCGTGAATCTGTCACGCAGATTGACAATTATTGTTCTTCTTTAAAGTAAACTACAGTGCAGTAAGCTACAGTTGTAAGGTTAGATCCGGCAATGAATAAAATGATATGTACATGTTTGTTAAGTATTCATTATCTCAAGGAAATTCATACTGATACTGCTTTGCTGTGTAAAGTATAATAGAATAGAAATCATTTATTCGCAGCTAAACACAAATTAAATTAACATAAAAATTATACGACTTATAATCATAGTATAGGCTCTACCGTTTCAGTTTTCTACTATAACTTTTATCAGAAGAGGCCTATCAAAAGCCTGGGTCGGCATATAAATTCACCGTTTTATTTTATTATACCATAAACCCCAGTTTCAATTAACCATTCTTAACTGCCAATTAAGGGAAAGATTTTAACAGGGTTACGTGGCACCAATGACAAATAAACATGACTTCATTTCTCTTACGTAAGGTGTACGCGTCAGTACCGGATACGATATCTGGGAGTTGGAGAAATTCGCCTTCGCCAAAATCTCGTTTCCCAGATTACGTAGGAATTGTAAAGTACGAGTCAGGGTTTCATGGTGTATCCGATATCTGTTTACGGATTCATATTTGGGGTCGGATTTGAGGTACTAATACTCCGTTACGTAAATACGTACCCGGTTTAAGTAAGCCACTAAAAGAGAATGTATTAATAGGGTTCTGTGCAATGAATGCATAAAAGTTCTAAACACACTTCATGTGTTTACTATGTTTTATTCTAGGCTTATTTAGCTTTTGTACTTTTTCTTTAGATTGAATTGAATAAAGTCTAGATTTCAAACAATCAAGAAATATTTCAAAAAAAAACAAGATAAGAGTTCCACAATGTGTGGAAACATTTTCAGTATGTGCTCCAATATTGGTACAAAATCTTTTATGAAAACGTACACAGAAAACTAGAGCTCAAGGCTCTACCTCATGTTTTTCAAGACCCAATCTCGAAATCTTTATTTACCGTCGAAAGTCACGCTCACGAATAATCCACGAAACGAATGTTTTCATTGAAATATCTATTTCTCCAACAGTATTCTTTCCACGTTTTACTTTCTGCGCTCTTTATTTCAATTATAGTTTGTTTCGACTACGAACTCTGCCCCACATTACGCACTGTTCCGGTTTCTCTCGATACCTAGCGAATAGTCGATACAATCCGAATATATTATCGAAACCGATTTTTAACTGGTCATCGGTCGCGAACAGAATAACAATGATTAGTAGATTAGTTTGTATTCAAAGCGGATTGTTAAGGCGTTGTTGTTTCTTTGTCTTGCGTGGTGTATATGGATTGGTATGTTTATTACATTACTCAAACTTCATGAAAGCGGCGTAAAAATAGCCGTTAAAAATTTCCGTCAATGCTCGGGCGATTGCGTTTTAGACAAAATTCAAAACTCACTTCACCTTTGTTTGTTTGTTTTAACATAACAAACACACAGTTACAGACTAAAATGTCTGTAATCGTTTGTTTTTTTTTGTTACAACATTATTGTTATTAGTAAATTTTACTTACATAATAATGGACTCAGACCTATGTGGCAAAATACATCGATTAACATAATGAAGACTGGTAATGTTCATTTCATTATATTTCATGGAAATATTAGAATTTTACTAGTAAAAGTTGTCTTTTTCCAAGCAGTAGTCTAGCGACAAGCAGACCAAAAAGTAAACAACACTTTTCAATCAAATATGAATAAGTCAAACTTGCGGAAGTGCCACGTGTTTTTTTCGTTCATACTTAGATTGTATAGTGTTGCTAGAGCGACGTGTAGATGATGTAAGAATTACACTAATCATCAACCAGTGAATTGAACAAAACATAGTGTTTAGCGGAATATCAGCCCCCGATTAAGTAACCGCCCCTTTCATACGTCGTTTTAGTTTAAAGGGGATCTCTAGACGGCATCTGAGTGGCTTAAATTATTATGCTTAAAATGAATTCGTGAAATCTCTAAGATGTTTCGTTGTCTCGCTGCGCCTTAAGAGCGAGTTTGCTGGCTACGCGCCTGTGTCCGCGGGCTGCGGGCTCAACTCAGGTGAAAGTGTTTTGCGAAAGTGAAGCCGGAACTATGACGTCACGATTTGCGCAAGACCAGCTCTTACCAACTGATACACCATCTGCGGTATAGTTGCGAAATGTTATCTCTGCATTGTCGATCGAGGATACAGTTTATTTATGTTACTGCTGACCCCGGTTGTGTAATGTTACGTTTGAGAAATCTGATTCTAAAGTGCGTTATGACGGTGCTTTCTATATTGCTTGAATGTAACCGATGACGCGTTATCGAAACGTGAAAGTTAGGGACGTGGAAAGTACTGAGTTTCTTTAATTTTCGATATAAATTTTATGATGGGCACAACCAAACTAAAATATTTCCGTTCAAGTTTATAATCAAAACCAAACATATAGATAATTAAAAATGTTATAAAAATATTACGGGGCAGTAATTCTAGGAACACCGCTACTTATACATCATGCTGGTGGAAAATAAGAGATGACTTCGTTGTTTCGATAATATTTAGACCTACGCTCATTTTTCGTGTTCAGAACTAGAACAGTCAGAAATCGCCCTGATATTTTTGAGATTTATTGTGACCTTTGTCCATTCGTAAAAAATAAAGAATATCCGTCCAAAACAGAATAAAATACCGATTCCGATACAATGAAATCAAACACAATTTCCGATCCGCAGATTCGCTAGATTGAGCAGATAATTTTACATACGGGCATTTCCTTTTCAATAAGCTTTATAAATGTTACGTGCTTTATTTGTTTTACATATTTGTGGATGGATTAGGATTGTCCTGTCAAAATGTCTACGGCAAGTGCTTACTCGAAAGTAAATACTTTCCGCATAATAACTGATCAAAATGTATGGTGTATTTCAAGTTACCTTATTCAAAATGGTAAACTATCTGACCTAGCCAACGATGCTTTGCCATTCCGTTCTGACATCCCCACGTGAGTGCAGAGCGGTTAATAATATATTAGACTAGCTTTTCGCACCATGCCCGCCTTTTATGGATATTCACATTGCGATAAGGGGTTTTCCCTCGTAGTAAATATCTTGCTATCGAATACTGAACAATGTTTTTAACCGACCCAGTGTAAGCAGCCTAGATATCATTAAGCTTATAACATTAAACTTGATATTATCCGCTTAGTCCATCGAAAATAAATCCAATTCTTGACACAGAAAACTTTATTAACCAGACAAATACTCTTGTTACTAATGCTGATCACGTTTCTAGTTTTTGCTAGTTTCTATGTAAATGAAGCGAGACATTACCGAAAGAGCAATGAGCATCTTGGTTTGCTATTCAACCAGTGTATAGCCTTTATGTTGCCCAGTCTCATTAGTCTAGCCTAATACGACTAGCCATTTTCGGACAAACTTTATTACAGCCTTTTGACGATGCCATGTAATTATAACACTATAATGTTTATTAGCGTGCGACCCCTTTCATTAAAACTTCAATAATAATTCTAATAATGTGCGAAAGTTTTGTTTTCACGGCGTATTGACTGAGCTTTGAAACAGGATTAGTGTTGTTCTATGACCTGTTTATAACGCGAGCGATTTATAGTTCCTCCGACGGTGGTTCTCATTTCCTTAAGAGATTTGTTTCATTTAGTTATTAGCAATAGTAATATTCCGTTTTCTGCTGCTATAATAACTTGAACATTCATCCCACAAACAAACAGACATTGACACACTTAATTGTTACTGCATGTGTGTTATTTTTTTGGAAAGTATTATGCTGGAAATTTGTCATAGGTATACTTAACCAATGAAGTGCAATTAATAATAACACGTAAACGTTCTATTCCCAAATGAAATAAAGCATTTCCGGGGGAAATTCCTTTATAACGCTGTTATGAAGGAATATTTATACGTTTTAAGGAAAAACATAGCCGTTACAGGCAAGCCTTAGCATAGAATAATAAATTACGCCTTAGTTTTTATGGTAGTAAACAATTATCCTGATCTCTCTAAAATAGAAAATAATATGCAATGATAACATAATAAAATATTAATTTTTTAACCTTGTTTTTAATACTATTAAATATTACAGACACAAAAACAATATTAAACCTGCCACCGCTAAGGTCAGTGCGCCCTTGATTCTCGCCTTAGGAAAGTTAGTGTCACAGAATTGATCAGTTAACTTTTATTGAGCAATAACGGAGTACCTACCTACTAAGTTGCGTGGAAGGGGCAGAATAAGGGTACATCCGCGACCTCCAGACTGCGCCCCGTCAGACAAGGGCAAAATAACGCCCTTGCACCATTTTACAGCTGACTCAAAATCGCTAGATCTCTATAATGAAAGAAGAGAAACACCAAGTCTTTGTTTCTATATCTCAGTCCTACACAAAAAATATTGATGTATGTGTATGTACGTGTTTAAATAACCTTGCATTCGATTTCTCAAGCTATGCATCTTATGCCGATAAAAGCTAGTTATATGAGCATTGAATTTCACCAAAAAACATCGTTATGCTTTCCCCAATATCCTAAGCATTTAATCTGTATTTCATGCGTTTCATAAGAGTGTTTCCGTGTTTCTTTTATTAGATATCGAAACCGCAAACTTTCTTTCACTTACTAGGTTACGGAACGCAGTAAGTCGTGGTTCTAGGAAATTCAGAGACCGATATAAATTGCGTAACTTATTATGAATATTAGATTTCGCGGTCTATAGGAATATTTGATACAAAATGCGATAAAAATGTTATAAACGTGAAAGTTTTTAGGATGTATATAATCATATATGTAAGTGTGTGGGTAAAAAGCATCTAACAGTTGCATCATTCACGCAAAAACTACTAAATGCATTTTTTTTATAAAATGCTAGATAAGCCTTCATTTGACCACAATCTCACCTGATGTAAAGTGAAGATGTGGTATAAGATGGGGCATGAAGACCTAGAAGGTGGATGGCTTCTACGGACCACGTTACGAAACACGAAAAAATCGTTTCACGCACTGGCTTATGATGAAACTTTACAATTATTTAGCTAAGAGTACTTTTTGCGGCGATAAATTACCACTTTTCACACAATTATTGCGAGCTAAACACGATTTTGATCAAATTTGGCACGGGAAATAGCTGTAGTCAATAACAAAAGCTACTTTTTACCGCGGGTAAATCTATTTTGTCTCGGGCAAAGCCGCGAACAGAAAGCTAGTGTTATATAACGCACGAGCAGGACGAAAGACAGGTCTCCCGCAAATATTTTAAAGTCTTGATTTACCGCGTTCTCCACGGGAGTCTTATTTATTTTCTCCCCTAGAGATTCGTATAGCATTTCTGTGGCATATTATTATTAATTCGTATATAATGAAGTAAAAGCGTTTTATTGACTGCTTCAGTGGCGCGGTGGGCGAGGGTCCGCTTGCGGCGCAAGAGGTAGCGGGTTCGATTCCCGCCGAGGGTGAAAGTGTTTGTATGTTCTGCAAGTACGATCTCCTTGGTCTGGGTGTTTAATATGTATAATAAAAAATATCTATATATGTATGACTATTATATTAAGTATATCAGATATCTAGTACCCGTAACACAAGCTTAAAGCTTACCACGGGGCTAGATGTTGTTGTGTGAAATGTCTGGAAATATTTATTTATTTATTAAGATTTATTGAAGCTGATTCTCTCAGGAAGTAAATAAGTTTGATTTTAGTATTTTAGTGCTATGGATTGCCAATTTATTGAGTATTAGTAAAGAAACTGTTCCCCGCAAAGAATATGTTAAAACTCACGGGACTTTAAGTGATTTGTGAAATTCTTATAAGGTGGGGGAAAGTAAATGTGGTTATAATAAAACATACGCACCCCTATCACGGTCACACTGCTGGGACACAGGGACTTCTCTCTTGACGAGGGAAAAGTCAAAGTAGATTTAATATTACATATATTTTCTCAAGCACCCTTTGCCCGGCTACGGTGATTTTGCTAGCTGTTTCAGAAAACTGTGACGTATCGTCCATGCCCTTTGTCTGTTACGGCATGATTCACCGCTTGCAAATCTTACATTATACGTTGGTTAAACTTTGTTGCGTTTTTTTTCGTAAAATAACACTTTTAACAAACATTCGGTATTCTTTGATCATCCTTGATTTTCAATGATACATTACCTTCTTTTGGTTCCTTTAAATGGGATGTAAGTTTTTTTTGCTATTCTATCCACTTGAAGCTTTCCAGTAGGAGGATAGAGTACAGAATACCATTGAAAATAAACAGCATGTAGTCGAGAGGTTGAAGCGAATCTCACAACTATCTCACGAACCGAATCTTCATTTTAGTTTGGTCTATATTTCGTCGCAAAATCTTTTTTATTTGATTGTTATTTGCTCAACTAATCACTCGGCCACCTAATTATTACGACAACCTAAAGCTGAACTTTGTTTTCTGCCATTTTTTCCATTTCGACGTTTAAATGGAGGAGGTTTTTAAGTCGACGTTTATATATTTTTTTTATGTAAGACCACGCTTAACTTTTTCTTGAGTAGAGCGATTTTAAATATTCTTTTTTTATGATACCTTTTATCATTCATTATTTCATAATTGTAAAAAGTTGTTAAATATGGTTCAAAGAAACTCATTATTTTAAACTATTCAGTTTTTCGGCGGCTATATTTTAATTGAGGTATTTTTTATTTTCTTGCAGCTGTAAGATAAAGAGATAAAATTATGAAATTGTCAGTCAATATCAGTCTATTTTTTTATAATTTTAGGTCAGAATCTAAGCCTATACTCAAAAAACCTATAATGCCCTACGGGTTCAGTATAACAACGCCTTTAGGGCGCTGTTACGGCTTCCGCGGTACTGTAGTGCATCGGCTATGTTTGTCGAAGCACACACCGACACTTTTGACGCCATATGGCGCAAACAATCTGGGTCCCTGCTAAATGTGGTGCGTGGAAGTAGTAACGGCATCCTGAAGGTGGTGGCAAATAAGCCAGATTGCCCTTTAATGTGGTCAATCACACAGAGGACAATGTCTCGTAGAATTAATTTTAATAAATAACTATGTATAATTTTATTAGGTCTATTATAAAATTTGTCAATTTATGTGAATTATTTAATTGTATATTTATTTAATTTTTAAATTTTTATTTTAACGTTATTAGGAATTTTATTTTTGTGTATTTTTAATGTGTATGTATTACGGATCCCTGTTGTCTGAATAAATGAAATGAATTTGAAATTAAGCCGACCCTATTGCTCGAAATGAATCGTAACACTGCCGTGTTTTTGTCGTAGTCAATAGTTTTTGCTGTCGCCAGTAGGGGTAGGCTTGTTGACATTAATTCCATATAGTCCCCTTGCTACTAAATCAGCACAAACCTTTCGAGTGGTTTGTTTGTAGCCCGTTTATAGCCACAGTAAAAGGATAGTGTTTTTCCACTAAAAATATCAATTTTGTATCCTTTTTTACTTTTTTCAATATTTATTTTTGATGTATTCATATAAAAACGATGATTTAACAGAGATTCAGAAACAATATTGTGTGCCAGAAGTCTTTAATTTACATGGAATCATTTAATTTATTTTTAACCCCCGATCAAAAAAGAGGGGTGTTATAAGTTTGACGTGTCTGTCTGTGGTTATGTCTGTCTGTCTGTTCCATCATAGTTCCCGAACGGATGGTGTGATTTCAATTTAGTTTTTTTTTGTATGCAAGGTGAGTTTGGCCCGGGTGTTATTAGACATGTTTCATGAAAATCGGTTGAGCCGTTTAAAAGTTCTCAAAAAAAATTATGCGTGTAAAAAATATTTTGTAAGGACAATTTAAGGACAGCCTACTAAGAAAAATAAAAAACAATTACATACATTTTTAACCAGATTGGATGGAACGAGTCTTAAGTGATATGTAATGGTGATGGTGTAATGATGTTAACAAAAATGTAGAATATGAATGGTTATATCAATATTTCTTCATAGTAATAAAATGTACTATCATCTCATTTATGTAGCTGATGTGCATCAGACATACATTGACTTAACGATACTGCGCTGTCAAGAAACTGAATAGATCTCTCTTCTGTAGTCAATAAACACTCACTCGCTAATTGCGGTTTCTGCAGATCGTCGGTCAGCATGTTTTGCTCCACAAAATCTAGGAACATAGCTTTCATCCACAGTAGGTTAAAGTTAATACCTACGGAACTTTCGGTGCCCATATTCAAAGTTGTTTAGAAGCGAAGTTAATAATTAATTGAACAGTGGTAGCCAAGCGCCCCGGGCGGTTTTCTGGCCAGGGTTCAACAGCCAGATTTACGGCAAACTAGGTAGATAAACCCTGGTTTGCCTTTTCATATACCTACGCCACTCCAAAATGTACTTCTCGTGTAATTTGTAGATCCTTGCTTTAAGCTCGATTTTTATTTTATCTTTTGATTGTTTCGTGCATTTACAAGTTATTCATGTGTCTGCTTTCAAAACGCAAATAAATTTGATGAGTATGTGATGGACTCCTACACCGAGGGTTCCGTGTATTTCAACAGTTTATACAATTATTGTAACAAATCATAAAATAGTTGCAGTCAGAGCGGGCACCTATCATACACAACCGAGGTTTATTTCCCTACCTACATCATATTTTTAGTTTAATAGTTTACCTATTCACTTTAGAAAAAAATATATTAGGCACTTCAATATCATTTTTAAAGATCTAGCCCATACGAATGGGTTTGTTGAAATAATTAATGAGATATAGATCGAAGTTTTGGGAACCCCAAAATTTATAGTTTTAACACTATTTTTGTGGGAAAATTTTAATTATACATCTGTTAGTAGATGTAGATCAAGTTTCAACAGTTTGCTAGTTAATAAAAAGAAGCTGTGACATACGGACGCACAGATTTAGTTTTTTGCCATTTGGCTACGAGACCCTAAAAAGTTATCCTATTGAAATACATATCTTGTGCGTTTGTGTAATATTTTGTACGACTGTCCGTTTTATACTCTCTATTCACAAAAACTTTATTATCGTTTAAAACATTTTCATACATAAATCGATGACCCTAAGTCGAACGACGACCTCAATTTTAAGGTTATTTAACCGTATTTGCTTTATTCCATTGTTTTAATATTATATTGTTTGTAAATTTTATATACAAAGTGTCTAGAAGATTCAGTCATGGATTTATTAACAGATGCCGACCATATATCAGTTTGCAATATATTAACGCTGAGCTGCAACAACTTTATGCCGATTTACGACTGAATGGCATACAAATGAGGATTGAATGCATAGTTTCTTAATATTGGCCAGTCACAGTCCAGGTTTATAGCCTCGTAAACCCGACTAGTGCCAGGTAAACGCATAACTTCACATTATTTCACCATTTCATTGCTGATCTCCTTTATTATGTCTAATTCGTTGGATTTCACAACTATAAGCAGTAATACCCGTATTACCGTCCTTTCATAAAAGTTATGTTAATATTCCTTTCACCTATACATTACGTATTAGACACCCTCGATGAAAGCGGATTAAATATCTGAAAGGCATTTTGAATTCTGCTCGTCTAATCGTCAAAAGTATTGAAGAGAAAGTACGTAATCGATTTGATACGCAGCATTTTGATGTGCTCTCGACTGTGTGAGTTTCAATTGCGAATGTTGCTTTTAACGTAAACGGGGTTTTGCGTTTGATTCAACAACAAGAAACCATAAAGCGAGCTGCTTAGTGAAAGTGCTTTGAGTGGCGCCAATCAAAATACCATTAGCGCTCGGCTCGACGACGCAAGCGCATCTGAATGCCTTTTTGTGCCGCTTTTGTTATTGATATTACAAGGACATTCATCTTTTACAGCTTGTGGTGGATAGTCCTGTTCTTATACTTTGTGGTGAGAATGTGTGAAAGTAGGCAATCTGAATAATTAGGCTTCAGTTTAAAAAGGTTTTTTTTACACAATACTTTTAACTATTAGGTTTGACAACTACAAGTACTAAGTTTACTTTGCGAATTTTGCACACGTTATGAGAAACAAGTATAGGTACGAGTGCTTACCCGTTCAACCCACGATTTTTCTACCCAATAATATTTTTACCCCTTCAACCCAAAACATATGCCCCGTTCTACCCAAAGCAAAAATCTGAGTCACAGTGTATTCTAAATAGTACAGACACCGTAATTTGTATATCTTTATATATATAATTCTTCTGTGAGTGTGTATGTCACTGAACTCCTCTCAAACGACTGGACCGATTTTGATGAAATTTTTTGTGTGTGTTCAAGGGGATTTGGGAATGGTTTAGATTGTGTCCGCTGGACAATGTTTTTTTAATTAATTTTCAATTTATTAGTAGTTGTTGATTTTGGATATAATATAAATATGATCCTCAATGCTATCATAATATGATCCCACGAGATAATCCAAAAACACGGGCAACGCCCCGTGGCGATTTTTTGTCTAATGTAATGAATGACCCTGCTTCTTTAGTATTTCACTATGACATTTATTTGAATTCAAACAATAGAAATTAGGAATAAGTAGGTGTGGGTAGAACGGGTAACTTGAATCTATTGTTTTGGGTTGAACGGAGCAAAATACCTATTGGGTAGAAAAATCTTGGGTCGAACGGGTAAGCACTCATAGGTACGTACTTATAACACATCCATAAAAAAAATGATTTAAAAAAAATAACCACTAAGTACAAATAAAATTAAGCCAATCGATAAGTGCAGCAAATGAAGCGTACCTGACAATTTATGCCATAAAGATAACTGTAAACAATGGCTTGTTATCGGTTAAACGGCTGCTTGCGTTCTCGCAACGGAAGCTCTATTGCACCGGCATTCACCGGAAGCATGTGCAAATTTTGTAAAAAGAGGTTTAAGCGTATAGGGGTTCAATAGAAACAAATCTGCAACCGATAACTTTGTTATAACGTAAAATATTTTGTAATACGAAATTTACAAAAATATAACAGATTTTAAAATAGATGGAGGTTGTCAAGTTGGTTTCATTTAAATTTAATAAGTATCGGTCCAGTAGTTCTAGAGTTTTTTTCAATAATTCTTGTTTTAATAGCAAAAGTCGTTGGATTTTATTTATTTTACTTCCAACAAATACCTACTGACAAGGGTTTTTAATCGTGAAATTATTTTCATTTTTATTAGGAATATTTGGACCAAAAAAATGCTTGAACATGATGTGACAATCGATCTTGTTCATATTAGTTACTCAGACTGAGATCATCTCGTAATTTCATGGTATGATTAATATGAATAAGAGGCTTTGTCTTCTTACATATGAGTCTTAACGTGTCGTAAGACAGCAAGAGATCATTGTATACAAATCATTCTAGATAATAGGATATTGCATTCTGTAAGTTTCACAAATTTCGCGGTTAATACCCTGCCTCATTAGAACGTCATGGCGACTTCGTTGGCTACGTATTCTAGCAATCATATTGAGATGGACGGTACGTAAGGGGCCTGCCTCATTAGGACGCTATGGTGTAGTCGCCGGCTATGTATCCAAGCAGTTAACTTTAACGTATAAGGTGATCAAAATCAACGTCTCAAAACATCATTTAGCGTAACGTGGCAGATGTAACAAGTTTTAATATCTATACAAGGTGTTTCCTTTATGGTATATACTACGGAAAGGGGGTGAAGGGCACGCACCAGGCGAACATATTTTGGTCTACAACGTTTATATTTGGAAGCCCATTTGTCGAAAAAAAATCTTTAAAGTGTAAATCTGTAGATCCAATTTTTTCGTGAATGATAGCCATAAAATAATATTCTTTATTCTAATTGTATACCTTGAGAGGTGATAAAATTAAAGTTAAACCTATCTCTATCTATTTAGTAAGTAATCACTTAATAAACAGAGGTTATTTTTTTTTTTTTTTTAATTATTCAAGGCATTAATAAAATATAAATCAACTGATATGATGCTAACACATGACCTAGAGATTAGATTAGGCTAAAAAAATGAGAGGTTTATTCGATTTGGAGGCCTTTTTCCGAAAAAAGGCCTACAAATCGAAAAGTTGTAACACTAAATATGTTCGCCTGGTGCGTGCCCTTCACCCCCTTTCCGCAGTATATACCATAAACGAAACACCTTGTATATGTATGTCAATTTTATTAAGTATATTAGTTATCTAATACTCGTAACACAAGCTTAGAGCTTACCACGGGGCTAGATGATCAAAAAACACTTACTGATGGTATGTTATTTGTTCCGTTATTTCTAATAAACTACAATAGTCAGTAACTTTGGACTTCATTTAATGTATAAATTATTTTGGACCCAGTTTCTTTTGCAACAGCAAAAGGCAATTTCTTGGCCTTCCGTTATTCTGATTGTATTTGTTATTTAGAGAAAAATGAACCTTATCAGTAACTCTTTCAATCTGCATCGTAAAATACAGCACATTATTTTTTGTCACATTTGACCTGTTCGAGTCCCGACTGAGGCAAGCAATTTTTCATAAATCCTTAAATGTAGTATTTATTGTTTTTAAAAACAAAGGAAAGTCTCCCTTACACAAAATGTGCTATTTACAATATTTAAGGTAGTTGCCATCCATGTGGCATTCTATTCTTCCACCCTGTATATTGAAATGGATGAATACCATTGGATGCCAAACCGTCGTCGCCACGTACCATACATTTAAATATTAATTGGATACGTAACCACGGCGTCCTTATGAGACAGGGCACTTAGTTTCGAGCTCAAAGAATAAAGCCAAGTTTTAAGGTAGCTTATGAAATGGTGGAAGAGCTTTTATATTTCTGCACCTTTCATGTGACAATCTTATCTAGCACTCACTGCACTCTTTGATAGCAGACTGCACGCTCACGATTAATTCGACATTACCGCTTTTATTTGCTTAGGGACATTTCTTCAATTTATCTGGGAGGCAATTCTCGCGCCTATGAATATTATAATACATGCATATTATAAATAATTCGATATTTATACAACCTAAACAGGGTAGAGTTTTTTTGGGGTTTTTTACGACAAATGTCCCTGAAGGCCCCTGAAGGCCAATCGTTCAGCAATCATAAGCAAAAAACATAAAAAATATATAAAAACTTTTCGATATATTTCGGATACGTTATAATATCATAGGCGCGAGAATTGCCCCCTCGCCGGACCCAAAGTGCATGTTGTTATTGATAAGAATGTCCACTTTAACTATACAGGGACAACGCTTTCTGGAATACAGACTCGATCTTTCATATTTTATATTTCATATTAGGTATAAATATGTTTGTGGTATGTTTTTTTAAATCGAAATAAATATATATATATATATGTTTTAATACATATTTTTGTCTCTATTTAGGTTGAAGTCTATTTTTGATACAGGTTTTTTTATTACGAACAATTTGGTCGTACATACTACGGATTGAGTGATTCGAAAGGAAGGAACCTCGAACTAAGATGACCTTTTATATAAACAATAATAGAATGACTCTCATAATTTTTTTTTTAAATATATGTATATGAGACAGAAAAACACACACTCTAAGCAAATCATCGTAGATCGCACAAAATCTAGCCCTCCGGCGGGAATCGCATGCACGACCTCTGATGCCTCAAGCACGATCGACTGAGGTTGTCAAACTTATCCGATAACAGAACAAAGAGCATGACTGTAGCGGAAAAATAACTTCGGTCGTCTTATGTCTTAGACCGCCACTAACACATGCGTAGGCTTTACATATTGATAATTCTATACTCAATGGCTTTCTAAGAATCCAATATCCTTTACATTGCATTCTCTTCCTTTATGTTAAGATCAAAATAGAAAGGGAGGTGGAAACGGAAAGTGACCGTCAATAATGATAATTAACTTGCAAATGCTGTATTTATTTACCCACTTTCGAATGTAATGGTAGAGTAATGTATTTTACTCGCAGCTCGATGCATTAGCACCTTTGAGACGAAGGTCACGAAAATACCAGTCTTTATTGACTATTACCAATGTCACGAAATGCTTTATCATTCTTGTTTTATCACTGTTTCTCTTTATTGCGGCTTTGCGAGCGAAAGTTTAACTATCTAACAAATTGTTTTAAAATATTTTTCTAAAATCGAGCAAGAACGATCAAATACATTATCTTTTATATCTAAAAAACACAGGTAGCTGTATTAAAATGTTTCCGGCCGTTACCTGAATTCTGAGCGCTATGGATAGCTTCTTGGAGATAAAAGTGAAAATGTTATTTAGGTTACCGTTTTCAACCCTCTTCAGAAGGTTTAGATTAGGGTCACGCTTATTTAGCAATAAACAAAAATCGTCGGCTTGCAATTTCGGGATCGCCATAGTAAGCACTTTTATACACCTGTTTTCTGGCATCCGGAATTTTTAAATTAGCCGACGTTAATGCTGTACTTCCGCTAGACTTACAAAATATTCTTTGTTGCTTAAAATAACGTGCCAATTCATAGCCAGTCAAAATCGCGGAACCAATAGTAGATGCAAGATAATACCTCTAAGATATCTATTGCATGGTTTTTCTCTGTTATTTAACGCTTAAAATAATATACCAGATGTGAGCGCTAAAACGTAGCGCTTTTATTGTTTAAAATTTTCTTGAGAAAATCTATTTTTCAACTCGAATAGAAAAATAGAAGTAACGTGTGAAAAATCGCTGCGTTTAGGCAAGTGAAAGCGCATTGAGTCAATGACCCATCTGCGCGGGAGTCGCGTGCCAAGACAAAATCAAGCCGACCACTCTCGTTCTCGAATAGATGCGCTAACCGTGGTTACGTGTTATAACTATTATACTGTTACATTTAACTATTACATGAAGGGAAAGTCATTAAGCACAGCCAAACTTGTTTCTTGCCATTGCTCGAAGCGGATGCTGCGATGGACCGTATGTTTAGAAACCTCTGATTATATCATCAGTGCGCCGCCGGCGCCTAATTTTTCACGTCCCGATTACATAATACAATTTACCAATAGTTTGTAATATATTTGAGCATGGTAAAATGTTTCCATAACTCGTTTCACTTTGTGTGCCACAAAACACGTTTCAGTATTTATTCTGTGCGAACTCTTAACGAAGGGTGACAGTCGACGTGAATTTTGTATTGAAAATTTTAAAACGAGCGATCTCTCACTCTGATGGCGACAGGGGGATCGTAAAAATGAGAAATAGCCTCCTGACTGCTCCATTGACCAATCGAATCAATCACTCGTTTGTTTTTTTACTACAAACCATTTCTTTTATAGAGGTCTAAAATATTGATATTACTTTATCACAGGGCAACTCTCTTGTTATAAAAAGAAATTGATCGCTCAATGCATAAAATGTACCTCGGTGAAATAAAGAAAGTATTCAAAACTTCAATATGATTTAGGGTATTCATAACGTAACATTATAAGATACTTGTTTATCAGTTGTAAGGTTTCTCTAACCGGGCGTTGTCGAGTAGCGCCGCCAAACTCTTGCACGATGAAAGTTTGCTTGTATGAATGTATGCTAAATGAATTCACGTACATTTATCAACATTTGGAATCACTCACTCCCTTCTAAGTTATAGGCTTTATTGCAATCTAATAAGGTTCATTTAGGGCTACTGAAGTTTTCTGAGTAAAATCGTAGACGTTTTGCGGCCGAGGCGGGTGTACGACAAATTTACGAAATCGAAGTTGGTAGAGAGTAGGTGAGTCATCAGGTTTACTTTCACCCGCCCTCACAGGCCGGAAAAGGCAATCGGGGGTTTTGTTTATGCATCGAGGAATGCGAGGGTTGCAAACAAAAAGGGAGACTTGAGAATGAAAAGGACAAGCCATCATACTTTATGCTACAAAAATCCCGCTGAAACGGCCTTGACTTCAAACGAGAATCTTTACGACGAACAAAAAGGAAAAATAGTATAATTTTCTGCTTCAGACTCTGACCTAAGAAAAGTTTCATAATTTATCTTCGCTTTGAATTTCAGCTCACTGAATCAAATTATTAAAAAAATAAAGAGGCAGTGAGACGCGCGCTCTGCCTGCAACCCTCTGTCGCGTTTGTGCTTAGTTTCACAGATTTTACTAACAAAAAAAAACGATTAAATTTGAGTCGTACTCGTGTACAGAGGGTTCCGTATAAACCTGTAGGGAAAATAATATACAAATATGTTTTTCTTTTACTATATTTCTTATACTGTTATATATACATACATATATTTATATATATATGAGTGTGTTAAAAAAACTAAGGTAATTAGAATTTTTCCTTTATGAACCCCCGACCACAAAAGAGGGGTGTTATAAGTTTGACGTGTCTGTCTATCTGTCTGTCCGTGTCTGTCTGTCTGTCTGGGACATCATAGATCCCGAACGCATGGGGAGATTTTACTTTTTTTTTGTATAAAAGGTGAGTTTGGCGAGTGTTCTTAGACATGTTTCATGAAAATTTGTTGTGCCGTTTAAAAGTTATTGGGGCTACAGTGAGGAAGGAAATCGGAAAATCTGCAAATATACTCGAGTATAAAATGAAAGCGCATCGCGCGCATATTTCACAATATTATGGTGTTTTACTTTAAGGAAATAAGGGATTGGAATCGGGGGTTTTTCTTAAATTTTAAATTTAGATTTATGATTATTATAAGATGTTGTTTCGTACCAAATTTAAAGAATCTAGGCACTTATGGGTACCTAACCGTTATGGGTTTTGGTTTCCTTGCAAGTTATTTATAAAAAACGTGTCTTTAATTGCTGTTTCTTTTGTTTACTTAGATTTAATGTTTTACTACAAGTAACAGTAGGCTTCAAGTATTTGCTATGAATTTCAATTTAATTATACGCCTTCACGCTCAGGGAGGTATAAATCAAAAAATATATATTTTAATTATTTTTCTGTCTGATGTGACAAAAAATATAGTAAAAAACATATAAAATACTAGCGGCACGCCCCGGCTTTGCACGGGTAAAATTATTCAAAATTGTTTTAAAATTATTCGAATTTTTCTCTCCTTAAAAACCATCCTCAAACTCCAACAAACATTTAAAAAAATAAATTGGCTAAATTGGTATAGGCGTTGTTGAGTTATGCGCTTAGCAACACATTTTGCGATTTATTTGTAACCCCCGACAAAAAAAGAGGAGAGGGGTGTCATTATGTTTGACGTGTCTGTCTGTCTGGGACATCATAGCTCCCGAACGGATGAAGCGATTTCAACTTAGTTTTTTTGTTTAAAAGGTGAGTCTGGCGCGAGTGCTCTTAGACATGTTTCATGAAAATCGGTTGTGCCGTTTAAAAATTGTGGAATTCAAGCTAAGAATTAGTGTTAGAGTAATGCTGGTTTGCCAAGATACATACACCAACTTAACCTTCTTTGGTCATAGGATAGGAATACAACAATTCGACTAATGTACATTTTTTATTCATTATTTGTTTGTTTGTGTTGTGTTGTGTCTCAGTTACAACATAATTTCTACGGAAGTCTGCAAATACACAGTTAAAATGTGTAGCGTAACTGTATTTTTTTAAAGCTAGAATTCTATTATTATGCTATTCGAAAGAGCAGAAGAAAACTAAAAAAAAACTGTATACTCCACTTATTTTACGTGTTTTGGTGGTTAACCCAATTGAACCTGCAACCGACGATAATGTACAATATCTATGCTATAAGCTAGGGTTTAGTTCTGAAAATAACTTTTTGAATGGGATTAGTTACCTGTTTACGAATTATTAACTACTACTAACCTTAGTTAGTAGTAGTAACAAAATATTATCAAGCGTCAACTTTGTTATTTCCGCACACGACCATTCAGTAGGGAGCCGACCGACTCGCGTGGCAGATTATTTCGTGATCTTAACCGGGAGGGGTCCCGTACCTTCGTGCCCAAGTGACGCCTGCCACTCCACAACGAAGAGCCTTTTAAAACAGTGGTATTTTAATTTTTTAATATAATAAATCGCTTATTGTCACAAAACTATAATAGTTAGAGATATGATGTAACGACGTTTTTTGTAGATAATGATAAGTTCTACAAAGTTGTAATACATCTATTTGTTATATATTCAATAGTTTTCGCAGCATTCGCGATTAAAGAAAGATTTAGGTTTATTTTTTCAAAAAAATCGCTTATTGTCACAAAACTATAATAGTTAGAGATATGACGTTTTTTGTAGATAATGATAAGTTCTACAAAGTTGTAATACATCTATTTGTTATATATTCAATAGTTTTCGCAGCATTCGCGATTAAAGAAAGATTTAGGTTTATTTTTTCAAAAAAATCGCTTATTGTCACAAAACTATAATAGTTAGAGATATGATGTAATGACGTTTTTTTGTAGATAATGATAAGTTCTACAAAGTTGTTATACATCACTTTGTTATATATTCAATAGTTTTCGCAGCATTCGCGATTAAAGAAAGATTTTAGGTTCTTTTTTTTCACCATGGGTTATATTATCGGAGTTTGGTAAGAAATCATATTATTTTTGAAAACTAAATATAGCCTATGTCACTCAGGGATAGTGTAGCTTTCGAATGGTGAAAGAATTTTTAAAATCGGTGCAGTAGTTTCAGAGCCTATTCGAGACAAACAAACAAACAAAAAATCAAACCTTTCCTCTTTATAATATTAGTATAGAATATTGTAAGATGTAACTCAAAATATAACATCTTCGCAATTTTTCCTATATCAGTGCTTGAGGCGTTACTTCATGCCAGATTCCAATATTCTAAGATGATTGGGAGTACCAAAGGTTTTGATTCCTTTTCGAGTAACGTAAATTTGGTGGCAGATTTTTTCGCTACGTAAATCTTTTGATTGCATTGGCTTAGAAGTTGGTTTTTATACTGATACAAGAACAAAATATTTCAGTATTTAACATACATTTTAGCTTGAAATCTCCATGCGTTCCTGAGAAAATGGGTCTTGACAGACAGACGGACGACAAAGTGATCCTATACGGGTTACTCTTACCTTTTGAGGTTCAGAAACACTGAAACCGCCTATTGTTCGACATGTACCCCAAAAATTATACGAACAGTTGTAAAACAAATTCTTTATACTTGATCTCAAATTTAAATTCTGTACTTATTCTAAAATATTTCTATTACTGATTAATGTCTTGTATTGTTGCAGGTATGTTTATTTCACTATTTATTACGATAAACATTAATGTGAGTATTTTCTTTATTTTTATTGTTCATACAGCTGTAATTATATTTTTTTGTGTAATATGGAAGAACAGAATTTTATATTAGAAATTACGCACCAAATAAATTATTTCTTACAACTATCAAGCCATAATCTAAAAGGTTTTGATGATATGTTAGAGTTTTACGTCTTGAAAGGAAAGTAAACTTGAAGCCGGCCGGTTAATTGTAAAGCGATTAGGGTTGTAAAGTTTTCCGGTGCAACGACGCCAAGCGACTGTCGCGTGTCGCGGCCGAAGGCACTCCCACTCGGCAACGCGGTCGCCGCCGCCGGCTCGAAACGCACTCATTCACTTCAGTTCTCTGCCGGCTGTCGCGGCGAGCGAACGCGCGATCAACACGCGCCTCAGATGTTAGTGTACGATTACGACATCGCGGATCATATCGGATTTTTACCGTGACAGTGAAACGAATCTTGAATATGGGTTAAACTCCTCGCACAACGTGATGAGTCCGGGCGAGCGCGCCGCCCATGGGCGCCGCGAACCCGCTCGCCCCCAATATGCAACCACTGCTCCGGGTTTCCCGCCGCCCTACTACCCGTCCTATGGTGTACCGCACAGTGCATGGCTCGGTGCACCGCTGATATCTATGGCTGGTCGGACCCCGCAACCAGCCCGAAACACTCCTGTTTCTAAACTAGCGATGCAAGCTCAGGGCGCACCTCTTATTATTCAAAATCGACACGATCGACGAAAATTCATAAATGCACCGGAACAGCGAAACAACCGTCCGAATGCACCGACTGACCTCTCTGCTAGGGACAGGTGCGAACCTTCCGAGGGAAATAGGCCGCGCAATCAGCAGCAGCAAGCGCGAGCCATGAGAGGCGGACGCAACAACAACACGGATGCGGTCAGTGTCGCGAGTGATGAAAGCTCCGGCTCAACGAATTCCGAAACCATGTTGCCCAGGATAATAAAACCACGAAAGCGACGCAAAAAGGATAGAAAACCTAATAATATCGTACCGCACGATTTATCATCGTCTCTAGATCTCGGTGAAGTCGATCATTGTGCGGTTTCAGGAATTACGCCGGTTTCTCGTGGTATTTATGAAGAGTCTTACTGCCGGGAAATGTCTTTGCCCTATCGGTTGGATGTTAAAGTATTGGAGTACCCAGATCATGTTTCTGAATCATACCGTGTTTCAGCCTTGGGTGAAGCTTTAGAAGCTACTCGTTTTGGTGTAACAGAGGCTACGTCTCCGGTGGAATCTGCCGTTAGCTCGTGTCAGTGCCGTCTTTGTGATCCTGTGGGACAAATATGGGACGCACATTCTATTGCTGATTTGTTAGACGAAAATTCTTGTGGAGATTTTGCGCCTACGAAATTGGAAGATTCTATGAAGGTAGTTGGGCCTATGGGACGACGTGGAGCTGATACCACTTTAAGACGCAGTTGGAGTGATCCATCTAGCCGAGTCCCTGAACGTAGAGAGGTCAATAGTAGTGACTCGTATTCTGCTCCAAATTTATATTCATTATTCCCACCGGTCAGAAGAGATAGCTCACCGGAACCACGTTCACCACTGGCTTTGGAAATATCCTCCGAGATTGTCACTTCAATGAACGGACAACGTGACCTGGAAATCAAGTTGTTTTCGACCTCGCCCCCGGCAAACACCGAGCAACGCTCCTTTTTCGTCGACAAAAGTGAAAGTGCTGTGAACAACAAATGCATAATCGCTAACTATAATCACCAAGTGCATAGTGCAGTGAACAATAATAACAAATTTGAGTCTTGTATAAATGTGGATGGCAAAAAGAGTGATGTGTCCGATGCGGGGTGTTCGTCAGTGTTTGTGGCCGGTGAGCCCACGCACAACCTTTGTGATTTAGCCTTAGTTACTGTCTGAGGTACTCGTTGTTGAGTTACGCGATAGTGGAACATTAGTGTTGCCGAACAATCCTGAGAATCTACGCTCGCCATTTGAGCTGGACTCAAATTGTCACAGCGAGGCATGCACAGAACCTCTCCGCGGCCCACTAAAATTATTGAGATCTCCGATTCGGTTTCCTGTAGTTTCTATGATTAATTTATTATTAACAATAGCGTAGGAAACTGTCGGGGAACTTTATCTGGATGTTTTTTATACCATTTCGCCGTTTATCAGTTTTTTAAACTTGTCATTCAAACTCATCATCCTAAATTGAATTGAGAGAAGGTCATGTAAATAAGAAAGCACTAGAAAGCAAAGTTATAAAATGTAAATTTAGTCGCGGATATAAAATAAATGGGTAGAAAGAGGCGGTTGCAGAGATGTGCAGCGACGCGATAGCTCGCTGTGTGCAATTAGCGTTTCACACTACTGACACGGTTCTCGCGATTCGCGGCTAGCGCTGTCTTGCGGTTTTCACCGCGCGCCGTTCCGGGTGGCGCTTCTACCGCCTCCTGCGCACCGCACGCGCACCGGTTCATAACGTTAATGACTTTTTTACTATTCAGCTTGACACGACGCTCTCTCCGATCATTACTATTCAACTCATCGGCCGTAAATTGTAATGTTAAATCGTCAAGAAAATTGTTCTCTAAAATACCGTTATGGTGTATTTTTTAACTCTTCATTATAATATACAGTTTTTGTAAATCCTAATGCTGACATAATATCACATAAATAACGACTAAAATTTTACAATGTAGAGCTAATTACTGCACGAGGTGCTACCCCGTTATATCATGAATCAAATTATAGACATAAATGTTCATATTCATCTCGTATATCCTCGTTTTGGTCACGTACTCTGAGTCGTTTCTTAGCATTGAATAACGCAGCGTTATATTCAATTGCTGCATTCAAATTGCTGTAATTAATTAAAAATACGTGACCATTTCTCTGTTTCTCTTTTGCGATTCTCTTTAGTCGTGACGATGGCAGTGTATCATCAACGAAATGTTATTGCCATTGTTTTGCATTGTTGGTACAATTAACCCCATTCTTTTTATGTTTGCTAAAATTGTAATTAACATAATAACCACGCACAAAATTATCACAAAATTATCCGTTTGTAAGTTGTGCTGACTTTCTTTACAAGCTTTAATTAAAATAATAATCGTGATAAACGGCGAATACGGTTATTTTCGATGTGTCTTTCATAGGGGTCCAAGGGTTGTGGGTCACACCAGATAAAGTTCCATTATGTAGATATTGTGAATATCTAAGTTATTCGAAGACTGCAATCAAAGGCAGTCTCTATCGTTGGGTTTTATACTCCGCATGCTGATCCTATGTTAAAGGCGTTTTTTAATGTTGGGTTTGCTTATATTGCGGAGCTTGTGCGTGGGATGACATGATAAATTAAACTTTGCTTTATTTTTTTATACAACCTGCTTGGCGTCGCTGGCATAGACGAGAAGTTATTGCAACGACTTATCAATTCTTAAATTCAGATTTTAATGCATGTCATTCAGAAAAGATTTATCCTTATTAAACTACGAGTACTAGCTGCGCCGCCTTCATATAATGTATACTTTTATCTAAAAGGAAGGAGGCAATAGCTTCATATAATGTTGAAAAGCGATACCTTGTTGTTATATCAGGACGACTTTGCCCTTTATAAAATGTCACAGAATTCCGCCGTGTAATACCATTTATGAATATTTAGGGCTGTTGGTATTTTACGGGGCAAGGCGCCAGACGCGGTTGTAAAACTCAACGATTCTCCTCACTATTTTAAATAGGCTATGTCTATGTATAACTTACGAGTGATTGCATTTTATAAAATGAGAATAGGTTTTTAATATTTGTTTGTGTATGTCGTGAGGCATGATTTACTTGCTGGCACATTATTTTTGTACAATAAATACCATGTCCTTTATTACCGTTGTTTTTATTATCCGTTGTAATAATTGTGTCGCTTTGATGATACATTTCTTCTAATTAATGTTTATTGTTAGTATTAGGTATCGATTAGAGCAGAGAATTCTGTTTCCAAGCACCAGCTGGAAACTCGCGAAAGTTGTGTAACTTGGCACTTATTACCACTTCTGCTAAAGTTACGTAACAGTTGAACATTGCATATTCATTAGTCTCCACCGCCATAAATGTTTACAGTAGTTTGTATTAGTGAAATCGTTGTTTGTAACGCAATTTTACATCGAAAACAACAGTTTTACCTTAATTTAATGTAGATTTGTTTGTAAACATACCATTGCTAAGGTAGATTAGTTGAGGTATTTGCGTAACTCTTAACTCAATACGGCTTTCTATTGTGACGGAACAGCTGTTGACTTGGTTACGCGTTTGCCATTGTGCTCTTGTTTGCAATGGGTGCTGCTTTGTCAAATATACGCCAAGTAATCGTGATTTTCAAAGTGCTACCTAGAGCACAGGATTAAGCTTCTGGACATTGTTTGTTATATATAACACCAAACCTCGAAAAATTAGTGTTTTATTAACCACGTTTTCTGATAATAAATTCAGATTAATTTAAATATTTAAAACAAAGCTTAAATCTTACATCCGTCAGAAACTTTCTTTTGTCCTATTTTTGTCATCCTAAAAAGTTACAAAAAAAAAACAATAATTTTACGTACATCGCATTTAGTACGAGTTAGCGCTCGTATATAAAATACATTATTGAATAATCATGATGTGTTATGTATAAAAGGGATCATACTTTGTGTACTAAGACAAGGCACATTGTTTCAAACTATTAAGGCATGTTTTGCTTATTATTATTTTATGCTTCAGTTCGTTACCAAGGGCAAACTCTTTGGCAATGCCACGTATGTTTGCTTTGAATTTTATTTGAACTACGTTTCATATGTACCACACAAGATGTGAGCAAAACATTTATTATCTGATTCTTGTATTTTACCGAGCCATAAAATGTTACCTTGAAGTATTTTAGATTTTCATTGAAGATCGTAAATTTTCCATAAGCAATAAAAACTGGATCCACCTAATCTGCAGTGGATATTTCTTAACGAAACATTGAATGGTGTTCACTGCACAGTGAAACTTGCATTGGTGAAGTAGCGGTACACGAACGAATTGATCAATAACTTTGATTAACCTACGAACTAGCTGTTTTATCTAAAGGTAAACAATAGGCGGTTGTTCCGTATCGAGGTCATAAATCTAGAGCGCAGTTTTAGGATCGCTCGTAAAAAGCCACGAATAAACCGTAACTTGTTTTCCGATGTCACTGGGTACTTTGTTATGACTGCTCTCTGTTCAGCCGAGTTTATGTGAGCAACTGCTGGCCTCTAAATAATATATCACGTCACACCGGGATTGTTCGTGTCATTCTTATTGTAAACCCTGCTAAATTTGATTTGTGTTTTCTGTGCCTTTAAGAAATATAGGGATGATGCATAACCCCGCTTTATAGTTATATGGTTGCGGATATCAGGCACGACTATGATAAATTTACGGCGGTTTATGGTTGTTGGTGGGACTTCATACTAAATTCATCCATCTTTGAGTCAATTTGAACTTTTTTCGTTTGTATTTTGTTACCCTTTGACATTTACACTAAAATCTTAGTGTAAACGCCGCCGGGCATAAAAATTGTGTTTACTAATCAATCACATAATTACTACATTTAAGTATTTTTGTTATAAATGCCTTCTTATTTTTCAATGCTCAACAAAACAAAACCACTTAACTCAATGCTAATGAATCATACTCAAGTCCACCCAACCCGAATGTTTAATGACTGAAGATTCAAAATCACACAACAAAACAAGTCAAGTACCTACCTACAGGCACAAGAATAAATAAATAAGTAAATATTGCCGGACAATCCACACAACAACATCCAGCCCCGTGGTAAGCTATAACTTGTGTTACGGGTACTAGACATCTGATATACTTAATATAATAGACATACATAGATAGATATTTTTATTATACATATTATACACCAAACCAAGGATAAAATGCTTGCAGAACATACACAAACACTTGACGCCTCGGCGGGAATCGAACCCGCTACCTCTTGCACCGCAAGCGGACCTCCGCCCACCGCGCCACTGAGGCAGTTAAATAAGAATATAAGGTTTATACAGTTTGTAGAGATACAATGTTCTACAACAAAATACGGTTCGCAAGACAATAGCGCGGCACGTGGCGTTTAAGCGACCTTGCCAACGGTCGCTTATAGAAAAGCACAGCGCGTACGACTCCGTACGAGCCACATTGTAAGTAAGGTAAACACGCGGACAATGTTGTAATAACCGTGAGCGTGCAGAATGAACGTTGTCATCGCATTTTATGACTTTCTTTACATATCGAGATGAATATTTATAAGTAAAGGCGCTATATCGGCGCGACTATTAGACATGTTTGTTAGTCTTAATGGTCGCTCGTAACCACTTAATCTTAATCTTTTGCTACTGTTCTGAGTGCGACTGGAAATTGAGGATTGTAGGCGTTATGATGATCCATGGAAAGTGGATAAAAATAACAGAGTCCATTACATAAAATACAATAAGATTTTTACTTAGATTAAGAAAACAAAAAAACCGACTGCAAATTTACTTAAAAGCAAAAAAACAAGGTCGACACTTCTTTTAGTTCATTGAAGTTTACTAGTAATGTTGGGAAATGATATGCAGGCGGGTACAAAACAAAATCCGTCAAGCCGTTCAGGCTGTAGGAGGTGACAAAGCAATAAATACATACATACATATTTACATACTCTCGAAAAAAAATACCCTTCTTAGTCGGGTAAAAAGAAAACCATACGCGTCGAATTGAGAACCTCCTTTTTTCGTTAAAAGTGGATTAAAAACTCGAAAACAGAGGGATTCAGTAAAAAGTAAATACATTTTTAATATAGGATTAAAATTATCAGAATTCTTAGTTTTTTTCTAAGCTAAAAATAAACCATAACTATTTCAAATGTGCCCTTCCATAAACGCTCAAGTACTGCTACTAAAAATTTAAATTCTTCGTTGAGGCATTTCTGAAACTTCTTTTCCATTTTGTGAGAGCGAGTTGATCGTTTAGCTTGCACTTGGCAGCTGGCAGCAAGACGTTTTCGTCCATTTTTTTGTGAGGTTTATGTCTTTTGTCCATTTGAGTGGGTAAAATCTCTCACAGTCAGCTAACCCTGTTATCTGGAAGCAGCATGCTTAATTTTATATTAGACTTAGAATTTGCCAAAAATATTTAAATTTTCGTTTTTCCTATATTATACGCTCATAACGCTAAAATACTCTAAGAACATTTATCTAAGCTAGCCAAGAAGTTAAACTTATGATGGATTGGTTTAAGTCCCAAAAAATGGCATAAAACTTTAAGGTTAGTTTCAAAACAATTTCTAGTCACTTGGACGTGTGAGTTAACGCTGACAAACTTTTTTTTTGTATGTTCTGTAAACACTTGTTCATTGCTTGTGTATATTCCATGCACAATAAAATATTTATTTAAGTCAAATAATACATGCTTATGCTTAGAGCTTACCATGGTCCTAGAAAATGCTGCATTTTTATTGCAAGTCACAAATTTAAATTAGGCAGACATTCTACTCTCGGAAATCCTCAATTATTAAAATAGACGACACAAAAGTCTATAACTTTAACGGTGGCATTGTGGCGCTAGTCTAATAAACAATATTTCCTGAATTCTCAAATGGTCGAAAACGTTAATTGTCAACGCGCTATTAGTAGTTTAGTATCAAGGCAGGGTTTCTTAGTGACGTGTCGTCTGGAGGCGGGGTAGAAAGCCGGCTTCCGTTCGGAAGTTTCACGAGGCTTTCACTAGCCTAGCCACCCGAGCAGATATAATGCGCCGTCGTCAGCCGCACCGCGCCAGCCGCGCCGGATGAATTTGTATGCTCGGCTTGATTAGATCGGCTTATAGAAAACCTCAGAAAGTTGGAAAATGTTCGCTAAGCCAATCCACTCCACCTACTCGCCTAGAACGAAACTTCGCCTGAGCCTCTTACAGTTATGACGGAGTTTAGTAACATTTTGCGATAAGTATTTACGCAGGTAAAATTTATGTTGTATTGCGAATCACCCGAAATTAAATTGTCTTTATCAAACGTGGAAAATTTTACAGTGCCTTTGACCTTTGCAAACGTTCGTGTTTTTATGTCGTTGTCAAAGAAATTCATATTGTATTTTATTGAAACTGCAGGCTCTTGGGTATTCTAATTTAGAACGTCTTATCCTCTGTATTCCCAGTTCAGGTCGACGCACTGACTACGATCCTGTTGTCGTAATGCTTTGTGTGAGGGCTTTCTGCAAAAAAATCATATCATAAATGGTGATTTGTATCGCTAGGTGTTAAATTGCGTGTCTTCCTGCGATTAATGTAAAAGGTCCGATGATTTATGCCTGGGCCAGATTGTTTATCGCTGTTTATTCGCACAAATGAAATGAGTCCAAATCCGTTATTTATATTCCAGACAAATGTTTGTTAAGTATGTTCACCGAGTTTATTCTTGGTATACATTTCGTATTTATTTTTTCAATGACGACAACATTAAAGCGATATTACAAAGACAAATTACCATGAATGACAATTAAGTATCAATAAATTGCTTTTTTTATTGTTTTTTATGTACCTACTTAATTCACAAATACCTATATATATATACATACACAACACTTTAACTACTAAATCTAAACCACGTAGTTAGTGTATAATGGATACACAAGACAAGCTCTACAAACTTACCTGCAATATAATGATTCGTAAACGCATTGTCATCGATTATTGCATCGGTCGTTTATTAACAATTTGCTTAGTCACCTGATGAAGTGTTTAAGATAATGGTCTAAACTGGATGATCACTGTTGTGTATTATATATACATAAATACATATACTTGTACAAACATTGTTGGAGGTAATTTAAGCTGCAATCATCATATCGTACGTTGTCTTATGACGTTTTAAATTGTTCTCTTTCTCCCATATGGTAATTTACTAATGACGGAAAAGGAAAGCGTTAATACTACGATAACCCAATTTAGTTGTTTTTTTACAGATTTAAGAAGTTCGATGTACGACAAGGCTAACTCTTATCATATAACTTAGAGTTCATTCCGGTTTCTGATGTTTTAATTTCTACAATCAGTTTTATTCTGTACGAATGTACTGAGTGAGAATTACTTACCGTGCGCCATTAATATTCTGTCATTGACGTTACTTTCCAAGTGCTACACTTTAATTGTAATTTATTACTTCGTCATTTGCAAATACTGAATTCATATTTATAAATTGCAATCCACTGCTAAATTCGTTCCACCATACAAATTCATGAACTAATAGGCATAATATAATTCTAATATAATGCTAATAGATTTTGTATCTATTATGAATACACGTCTTCACTAACCACGCCTACACTGCGGTGAAAATGTATGCGTGGTGATATTATTGTCTCGAGATTTCTATTAGCATAATTTATTTACATAGTCTAGTTATTAGAATAAACGCCTGTTAAACAAATACAAAGACTATTTCGAAGCTTATCATGGTTCCACCACTGTTGTGCATGTTATGGCACATACCTGAAATGCGTCTTCCATTATAAATGCGTAAAGCTAAATCACTTCCTGTTTTAAAAAAAAAGATTTTAGCTCATTATTTGTCTTCCTTACCACACAAGTTTTCCTTATTCTATTTTACATATATATCTCGCTTTGTTTATTAATAATAATAATCTAAAAAAACCTTAAAACATTAATTCCCATACAAGTAATTATTCATATTATTCTCTAATGTGCATGCGATGCCCTTTATTTGCAGACATTTGGTTATTCTTGCCCACATTCAACCCTCACAAAGATACTAAACGTCTCAACCGATTTTCATCAAACACGTCTAAGAACACTCGAACGTAAGTCACCTTTTATACAAAAAAAAAAACAAAATGAAGGTGTTGAATTAATTTCTTCCCATTTAAATAATAAGATCGATCTAGTAGTTATCGAGTTTTATTCAAAAACTCATTGTTTCAGATATCTATTGATTTTTGCAAAAAAAACTCATCACTACTTTACAACTTTAGTTAACAAACGATTCTCCTCTAACAATTATTCATACTCACCGTAATTGTCTGATGTGTGCGCAACTTACATTCAATTTAATAACGGTTCACTGTGATCGTAGTTACTGCTGTGCTATTATTTAATCAGCGGGCAAATTAGAACGTGTTCAAATACATCGGTAATGCCTAATTAATAACATGCTAAACCTGCTGGATTATTCCCAAATCGCGGATTGTTTGGTTTAGCCTTAGTATCGGTTAGCGGTTCAGCTTCTGTCTTATATCTTTTATATTATCTTTGTCCATGTAGACCACATTCTTAAGATTTTGTTGAAAAAAGGTATATTTCCCATAAAATAAGAAGAAATTATTACACTTCGTTTTAGGTTAGAGTTATCGCTCTGGTCCAAATTCTTTGTTTCAGTGTTGTTGTAAGTATTGTCTATGACGTAACAAACAAATAAATATTAAAGTAGATACATATTTAAAACTAGCGGCACGCCCCGGCTTTGCACGGGTAAACCAAAGTATAACCTCCTTCGGTCATAGGAATACAACAATTCGACTTATGTAAATGGATCACATACCTACTCAGTTACAACATAATTTCGCCGGAAGTCTGCAAAATTCACACTTAAAATGTGTAGCGTAACTGTATTTTTTTAAAGCTAGAAATCTATTATTATGCCATTCGAAAGAACAGAAAAGACTCAACTTATTTTACGTGTTTTGGTGGCTACCCCAATTGAACCTGCAACCGACGATATGTACAATATCTATGCTATATGCTAGGGTTTAGTTCTGAAAAAACCTTTTTGAATGGGATTAGTTACCTGTTATCGAATTATTAACTACTAACTAAGCGACAAAATATTATCAAGCGACAATTTTTTTATTTCCGCACACGACCATTCAGTAGGGAGCCGACAGATTATTTCGTGATCTTAACCCCTCCCGTACCTCCGTGCCCGAGTGACGCCTGCCACTCCACAACGCATAGTTAGCCGCCGAGCGATTATATAAAAAAATTAACTCGTGATATCTTTTGAATGGAATGTCAGAATCTAATAATTAAAAAAGTTATATAAAGGTTTTAAAGCAATCTTACATAATGAATAATTTAGTTGTTAAGGATTAATACCAAGACACAAATAAAGAGCCTTTTCAAACAGTGGTATTTTAATTTTTTAATATAAAAAATCGCTTATTGTCACAAAACTATAATAGTTAGAGATATGATGTTTGGACGTTTTTTGTAGATAATGATAAGTTCTACACAGTTGTAATACATCACTTTGTTATATATTCAATAGTTTTCGCAGCATTCGCGATTAAAGAAAGATTTAAGGTTATTTTTTTTCACCATGGGTTACATTATCGGAGTTTGGTAAGGCACTATATTATTTTTGAAAACTAAATATAGCCTATGTCACTCAGGGATAGTGTAGCTTTCGAATGGTGAAAGAATTTTTTAAATCGGTGCAGTAGTTTCAGAGCCTATTCGAGACAAACAAACAAACAAAAAATCAAACCTTTCCTCTTTATAATATTAGTATAGATATTAGTATAGATATACTTGATCAACATTGCATCAAAAACACAAAAGTTAAATCTTCTCTTAATCATTAATAATTATATATAAATTTCTTATAACTTATTATTATTAATATTATCATCAGCGAATAAAGAGCCAGTTGTATAATTTCATATTTTCTCCATGTGTCCGCGCCCCGGCGCGGCACGAGCCTCGCAGCTGTTGAAGCCGTCGAGAGAAAGCTGATATAGTATTGCCTTTCCCGATGTTCTTGCACCCGACTGCAGTTAATAAACTCCAGCCAGTATTTTCACTATAAAAATGCGTTAGCAAATTGATGATACAACGTGGAGAGTAAATGGTTATTGTTGTTCCGTCTACACATTTATAAATACCGTTTATTACGAAGAAGCAACATTTCTATAAATAATTGTCCAGAAGTGATATCTAAAAGTTTTATAAGTAATTTATTTATGAGAATTATTTGATGTGCTCTTTGTTGTCCACGCTTACATTTAAGCTCGTAATCGATAGCCATAGTTGCACGCAGTACCGGTCGTATTCATCGTTACCAGATCGGCGAGAAAGCTGCTCGGCTGCTCTCACAACTCGATTGATGCAGTCTCCAAGTCTGATCATGCTCACGCAGCAAGATATCTCCAATTTACTTTTCAACTTCCTTCTGTACAATGCATTCTTCACCGAGGTCATCTGTTTTATATTCTGTCACTATCTTACGTTAGCAAAACAGACACTTTCATGTTGCGATCGCGATTTCCTTAGGATATACGTTTTGATACAATAGCCAATTGCACCCACGTTGTATCGGAGATTACTTGGACACCTCTCCGGCAAGGTAGCACAAAGAGCAATAAACAAACTCCCTTATTAGGATTTGCCGTTGACATAACTGTCGCTCGCTACTTTATATTCCGTGTTGCGGCAAGGAAGCATATCTTCCACAGCTTCGTGCATAAAGAGCCCTTATCTATCGCTTCGCTTGTAAGTGAAAAGGAAATATAATCATCAAATATAATCTCACCGTGATAAGGGTAAAAGCTTTACGAAAATGTTTCGTATGAAGATACCTAAAATTCCTACGAAGACGCGTATGATGCACGCCTGATAAAAGATGCGCGGCTTACATTTATCGTTTCCTTATTTGATTCGAGATCGGCTTTCTTGATTTACTGAGAATTGAATCCATTAAGACCATCTTATCATCCTATAGGTTCAGTGTGTAAAACATAAGTCCTATATTCATAAAATATTAACGAAAACCCGGAGAGTACGCAGAAGTATGACCTGATCTTTATGCAGGAAGCATAGACCGAGTAACAACTATAACAGAGGGTTTTCGAATTGCCTCCGGAAGGGATAGACTCGGAAATACATAAATAGGTAGAGATAGGATAGGATGCTGTTGGCTTTAAGTGGAGCAGCTTCAGTTGAAACGAATAATCTGAATACATTTTGTTTTGTTACGATTATTACCTAAATCCGTACCCGTTTGTACCAAAATGAAATAGAACATTGGTCCAGCCATAAAATGGTGATCTAAAATAGAATATATTCGGCTCCTGTGGTTGATCGAAAGCACGTGACGAGTCCACGGAGCGTGTGGGGTATGTCACTTTGGGAATAGAACACATGTTTTATAAATTTACAAAATTAGTCAACGCAGTGGTCTATGAGTAGTTCACACCTCACTTATAGTAAAAAAATAAACAAGTTTTTACTTTGTAGGAACATCTTACGCAATTTAAATTAAAGACCGTGTTCCGAGATTCGTACCGTGTTATATACAGGTTTTATGTCGTTCGAAGTACAAACAGAATGCCCCAAGCAGTTATTATATTTCCTGACAAATGCCTAGGATTATTCTTACGGTAGGACGACATAGTTATAAAAAGCCTTTGTGCCGTACCTTTCATTCCTCAGCTTTAACGGGAAAGACCATACCGACTGAGATACATTAACCGTGCCACGCGGACGCCTCTTGGAATTACTGTCCGGCACGTGGTAGATTCCGACGAAAGCTGGGATTACTGTCGAGCGCCGTGTAATGCCTAGTCAGGGGTGATGTAGCAAATTACCCTGAATCGTCCGATTAGCCATAAATTGCATTCACAAACATCTATACGTATTCTATGTCACTTCAATAAAACTGTTACGAATTTCGAATGCAATATCAGTTCAGTCGGGTTGTTCCTACTAGGAAAACTTACAAAGAAACAAAACGCTAGTCAGACACATTGCAAATAAATAATTTAGAAATAAAGCAGGGTTTATGTATTTCTACGCTTGCTGTTAACTTAATTTTGCCATTAACCTTAAACCCCACTTACCAGCATATTAAACTTAGCTTTTTACAAAATTTAAATAGTTGTCACAAAATTATAATGCAGCACAAAATTGCTTTAAAACGATTTATGCGAGCTACTTTCTAAAATTATGACAGGTTGGAACGAGGTGTTTAATTGAATTGCCTAAGGCCTTGCGTGTACACAAACGACGCTCGGACCTAATACTCTAATGATAATAAAGCTGTTGACTTAATCATTTTAATTCTGTATTTGCGCAGCGGCTTGTTGTTGGTTTAGGATGTGAAGTATTATCTTCCAATAGGCCGCAGCGTTTTGTGTGAGCATCTCTAATTAATACGAGTATAATGGCTGTTGATAGTATTTCCAACGTTAATATCCGTTACGGAAGCCTTGAATTGAACAAACGATTTTACATATCATCGGTTCTGTTCTGAGTGAACTATCTATGAACATATAATATTTCGGAATATCTGCTTTCAGTCCCAATTTAGTAGTAATTGGCGAGCAAGCAAACACTCAAAATAAAAGAATATAACATTAATACTAGATTTTTATTTGGTTGAGTTTCCCTTAGAAAAGTCGAGGGTAGTTTTCTTAGCTATAATAAGCTGTTTGGAAAGGCGTTAAACCAACGTATAAACTTAAGCATTTAATTTTAATACATAAACAGTTGCGAGAAAGCTCACGGATGCGTATGAAAGGTCGTATCGTTTACCCTGTAACTTGATATCGGATATCTTATGTAACAGTTCAATACTTGTCTGACAGCAGAAATTTAAGCTCTATCTCCTCGATATTCGGGTCCATTTTGCTACAGTCTCTGAATGAAAACCGCACAGTGATTTCACCCGTACTTGAAATCTAATGTTATGATCTCTATATCTGTTTCATATTCCCACATACGCTAGTTTGCATAATATTACGCGAAAAACATAGCACATGAAATATATTTAAGAAGCGTGTTCAGTCTTTTTAAATTCGATGAGTCATAACGGGAATAATTTGATGGCAAGAATGACAAATTGGTAGGATAGGAACAGTAAGATGGCTCTGTTTCCACGCGAGTACTAGTATTTCTAATCTTGACGGTGTGTATTGCCTATTGTCTGGAGATCAACTCTATCTAGACCAGACATAAATAGCGGTGTTTTTACCTTATTTTATTGTCATCATTTCACGCTTACTTTGTTCTATGTATTCAAACAAGGGTTATGAATAGTTAGTAATTAAATTTTATAATAATCGGTTATCTATAAGAGTTGAAATTATTAATAAGTTTTAAGAGTAAACAAGCTTTTCAATAATTCGCGTAACGGGAATCGCGTCCTAACAACGCGTCCGCGTCCTACAAGTGAATGGGTTTTAATTGTAGTTCTTAAGGAATTATTAGGAAAAAAGCAGCTGTGAATTGTGAATGAACATAAATTCGCAAGTACGAGTAAAATATAAGTTCGGATGCCCAAAGATGGAAATTGTCATCGTACAAGGTATAGAAATAGCCGGTGGTTATCGAGCACCAATTGCTTTATGCTTCTACATTTTGATTTATGGCTTGTTACCGAAGCTGGTACTAAATGTTATGAACGCTTGCTAGCGAAATAATGGATACCCTCTTCCACGTGCTCAGATTTATGGCGCAAATGTACATAATTCCATCATGTTTCCTCCTTGCACTTTGTAGCTTGATCTTTACCTTGACTGCATAACATAATGCATAATTCCTTATCTATATAATTATATATCTTTTACTTCCTTCCTTTGCAACTCACCCGTTAAATAATTGTTTTCTAATTTTTGGTAAATCAAGGGGTTTTTGACGCGTCGTAATGCTATTACGTTTGGTTAAAATTCATAAAACCAGGAATCTCTAGCAGAAATCTTGTAGGCTCTTGCTTACGTCTCTACAATTAAAACCTCTTAATAAAAATCTGATTTCAAGGTATGCCAGTTATGATAAGCTATTTTATTACAGCAATTTTGAATCTTTATGGTTTATGATAAAGTATGGTAATTATATTTTATTTAAACGGTGTAAACTACTGATGGAAATTCAATAAGTAATAATGATGGCCAATTTTTTATCCATTAGCCGTTCTTAATAGTTTCTAAAGTTGATCTATTAACAAGTTGCTAAATCATTATAAAATGACTATTACTATTATTATTACATTCTAGTAAAGCTACCGTTTATAAACATAATGTGGTAGGTTAATAGAGGTATTGTTCCAGAATTATAATATGGCATTTTTGGCGTATGATATCTGGATTAAGTGCTTCATGGGTTCCTGTATAATCGCTAAGCGACAATCAATTGATAACTACAACCAGATATTACAAGGTGTTTTCTTAAAATTTTGAATGTTATTTTTAATATATATTGCTAAGTTTTACATTATGAACCTGGATGCTGTAATGTACATAATAAACGTCAACTCACAACAAATACACAAATTGTATACATCTGCATTCCAATCGACCCGCACAAAATCAATCACCCACAATCCACATACGAAACGGCGCGCTATCGCGTGACTCAGCACAATATCACCTCACGCGCCAGGAACTTTCTGGAAATCACCGGAGATATCTCCGCTGAAGGATGCCTAAACCTAGCGCTTCCAATACTTTATTTAACTTTATAAGGTCATTTACCTCTAACTTTGCTGCTTCTTTCCTCATTGTACTGTCAATATAATGCGAAGTAAATATCCATGTTAAACGTCACAAGCACGTATGTAGGCATGTCAAGAATATGTTCCGTTTCATTGCAACATTCGCACTTACATTATATCAAAGAAAGAAAGCACGGTGGTTGTGGTATCTCGCGTATTCTCATGGAGATGGCCTGCGTGTGCCAGTCTATTGTTTGTTGATATCATATCAAAAGAATCTAACAAAAACAATAGAACTAATAGAATGGATCTATGACGACAGTACAGTATTTATGTGTGTGTCATAGATACATCATTCTAATGGGAACCTTTGTCTTATAAATCAAGCGTTTTCAAATCAAGTAATTGAAAATTATTTAGACGTTTCTGAAAGAATTTTTTACTTGAATGTGATCAATCATAAAATACGCAGCGAAGCTTTTCAAACCGTGACTGCAATGTGTAACTAAATAAAGAAACGGGCAACAGAACCCTCATAAATCAGTTGTGTTATCCTGACATCGAAATTCGACAGGTAATCCTTTGAATGCATCAGTGCATGCATGTTAATGGTACTCGAACCGACTGCCATGCCGTCCTCGTCGTCCCCATACATTTTTTCACTACGGAACGCAGCATAATTATCGAACAGAATACCAAGTGAAGCAACTCCTCTTTTGGGACATTATTTATATTTTTTACACTACAGATTTTACAGTAAATAATACAGGTATACATTATCATTAACAGTTTGTGTCGCAATATCCCATATACCTCAATACGCAATGCGTGACCGACGGACGTTCATAATGAATGCATAGGGTTAAGAACCTATTATATTAGTAATTCTATCACAATAAAGTCATTATAACAAATATGAATAACGTATTTATTCATACAATCAATCATTCAATTCAATGACGACATTTTTAACCTACTTTTTGTCCGTCTTCATCGTGAACCGTAGCTCATTAATATCATTATCCGCCGCTAAGAGGTCGTATACGGATAACATTATTTGATCTTATTGCTCGTACATCACGTTTATAGGAAGGCGTGACGCGAAAATGTAGTGGAGCGACGCCCTACGATTGCGTCGTTATCTCTGCAGCCAGCGCATTGTGTGGCTTGCCCGGCAGCAATTGCGGCTCGATTCCCCAGCATTTCCCGCAATAACTCGCGCTATTTTCAATTGCCAGTACGTGTTCGTAACGCGTGCCGCCAACCACAGCCATTGACTTTCGCTGTCCACAATTGCGATCAAACCTACTGTTGATCACAAATCCCTAAACATTGCGGTCACCTTAAAAATATTTACCGATACATATTTTCTTTTGCTACTGAGACTATTCGCTTGCTACCCCAAATGCCGTTGGAATATTGATTGTTAATCATCATTGTTATGTTGTTACACAATGCCTCAGGCATGCTGTCCAAACTGACAGCGCTTATGATGTCTGACATTAGTGCCATATCCCAGCACTTAGATTGGCGCGCCGCATGCAAATAACAATGAACAGATATCTATACCTGCAGGGATCCTATTTACGAATAATACCGGACGCACACTCAATGCTGTGATCCAGAACAATTTATTCAAGCCCTCAGGCAAGATAATTGTAAATGACAAACTTCTCATAAACCTTACTTCCCATAATTTCCTTCCATCGCCTTATAATCTCGGTAGGATGAAGTAAAAGTATTTGCTGTGGGCTCTGATTGCCGTCTACCGACCTGATTGATTGCTAATGGTTATTGTTACGTGATCTTCTTCATGGGAGAGATAATATCTCCCTGCGCACTCTAATGTCCAGATTGATTCTATGAACTCGTATATTTTCACTCGGAATTTCACCGCGATATCGTCTGCGAAAACATCACGAGTCTCTAGAAATTATGTTTTATGTTCCGTTAAGTTATTGCTAATGAAAAGTCAGAACGTTTATTGTTATTGTAACGCCCATAGCAATCGATTCAATGGAATAATCTGTTTCTTACGTCTTTGGTGCTAATTCATTTACTGTTAACTGATGTTGCGGCTTAGTTGCATGCGATTTCAACCTCAACTTGTAATATTAGCGTGTAATTGAATGAAGTTGCACTGCCCAGCGGCCCGGTAGACCTCGATCTGAATCAGCACGCGGCCGTTACGTTACTATAGTTATACATCTGCTGTAAAAGCGAGCATTGTACACGTTCATTTGTTTAGGGAAATGTTGATTTAATTTGTACAATAAATACATCTTATCAGTGAAGTTGCGGAAATATTAATTGGGAGTTGACACGTGCTGCTACATACTCTTAACGTACAGTGAAGTGAAAAATCAAACTAAACAACAGAGTCGTCCATAGTTTTCTGTGTTCCGTGATGTTAGCCGCGCTTGCCGCCGGCCGGTGATTACGATCGCGCTGATGCAAAGCCCCCATTATAGCCTTTTATGTGGCGATTGTATCCTCTGTGACGTCGATATCGAAACTTGTCGAGGTCAGTTCTCACAAAAAGCCTACCGCGTTTCAAATCATCTAGTTTTTGAAGATCGAATAGACAGATATGGCTATACTATAAAATAAATAAATACTCAATAGGATATCATTTAAATTCTTAAATTTCCATAATGTTTATCTGAAGGTAATCGTATGCGTAGTGGGTAAACAAAAGCGGTACTCAGCAGGGTCAGGGCGATGTGCTCGGTTGATTTACACTACTGCAAGCCGGAGCTCTTCCGCGACTTAGCTCATAGCAATAACAAGGACCTTTTTCAGATAATTTCATGTTCTCAACCTCGAATAATTGTGTGCTTAATAATTATAAAATATCATTATTTGTTTAAGAAGAGCTGTACGAAGCTAGGTAATGTGCTAGGAAAATAGAGAGAAATTAGAACAACGTTAAATGACTGATACGTGTCCAATCGAATGTGTTGTTCGACCACTGCAGGGCGCTGCGGTTTCTACACCAGTAATATAAGTAAAGTAGCACAGGACAGAATTAATTATCAGTGGTTCCACGTCAATAACGGTGTCTTGTGTAAAACGAGACGCGCACCGCGATGGGAAAAAGGTTAACTTTCATGTCAGTTTTAAGGAGGCATTGTCAAAGTGGAAAAACTAGAATTTTCACTTACGCACACAACAACAGTAAATTAATTTGTTTCTGTTTTGTTGTTCTTTAGAGTAAATAAAGTATAAAACAATTGCTTATATTTTTGATGCAAGTATTTTCGACAGGCCATGTCTAATCTTTCACTTACTTTTAACAGCAATCGGTTAACGCCATAGTTAGTGGCACGAAATTATCATTAGCTTAACTTCTGAAGAAAAGCCGCTCGGTGTTTTAGTGCCAACCATCATGATGAAGGGCGTTTTGTGTCCATTTAGTCAATGCAAGGATGACTTGTAATCTCCTGATCGCGTGATACTTGCTATTCGTAATATCATAACATAACACATCATGTTGACCGCCTTAATAAATTGATATTATTACGTGTAGCACCTGCGTATAAGTAAGAGATAGCCGTTCTGTCTGTCCCTAATCGAAGTAAACCTTGAACAAACGGTTTATTGGAATTAAAATAAATTTCTGGTAAGCTTTTTGTTTAAATTTTACCTAGTAAGCTATACAAATCGATTAAGATACGCTTCTTGTATGAATTCGCTTGCGTGTTTTTCTTAGTTTAGTTCTACCGAGATTGATTTCTCGGCATCATTTATTTTTACAAATTTTCTTTAGTTTATAAATGAATGTGAATGGTATTTGAGATAACGTTAGTTTACCTTCAAAATAAGTTATGGCTCTCCTTCATGTTCAAGACCGGTGTAGGGAACCATGGTAATTGGATACACTAGTGGCGTGCCTCGGGGCACCTCGTCCCTGTCTAAAGCTTGAATTTATCTCTGCAACAAATCAGTCATATCATTTTGATTCCTTCATTTTTTATGTAACTTATGGTTTAATTTTAAAACCTAAGATTCGATCAAAATAAAATCTATACAGAGTACCCCATAAGTGTAAACGATTTGACTGATGTTAATATTTCCTCGAAATTGCGTCTACTTATAATAAAAACTAGCTGACCCCAGCAAACGTTGTTTTGCAAAATGAAAAATAGTTGTTGGCCGATTCTCAGACCTACTCAATATGCTCACAAAATTTCATGAGAATTGGTCAAGCCGTTTCGGAGGAGTACGGGAACGATCATTGTGACACGAGAATTTTATAAAATCACTAGCTGTGCCCTGCGGTGCTACCCGCGTTATAATGGATGAAGTACTCTTAACCAACAACATATTTATTTGAATAAAGATTAATATTATAATGTTGATACAACTTAAACAAATTATTTCGACCAAATTAGGTACCATAAAAACGGGTTTTGTGAGTTAATCTTAAAAGATAGACATATACTATCGTGGACTGTTTTTTAGATCATTTAAAGAGCTATTATTCTTTCATACATATTTTTTGTGTATCTTGAACCGTTTTCACGGCGCACGCAACGAAAGGCTTCAAAGATGAACAATTTCTCCCGTTTTTTACACATTTACCACTATATCTTTGCTCCTATTGGTCGTAGCGTGATGTTATATAGCCTATAGCCTTCCTCGATAACTCGACTATCTAACACAAAAATAATTATTCAATTCGAACCAGTAGTTTCTGAGATTAGCGCGTTCAAACAAACAAACAAACAAACAAACAAACAAACAAACAATCAAACAAACAAACAAACTCTTCAGCTTTATAATATTAGTATAGATTACCGAACTTAATTGCTTCACCGCTTCATAAATTATGTTGAGACTAAAAAAGCTTCTAAAGACAAAGCCGCTTGAATAATATTAGGAGGAAGAATTAGAACCTCCGTTAAATTTATAGTAGTAACAAATTATCAAGTTTTAGTAAACACAATCTTTATTGTTTATTCTTGTACGTATCTAACAATGCTTCCCTTTCCCTTGTATACAGAGGAATCACTTTTACAACTAAAGAAGGTAATAAAAAGTATTAACTAAGGGAAGAAAGACATAAATTGTTGAACCCTACAGAATTACTTACAAATATTTTGTACGGCATCGATGTCGGTTTTACGAGGGTGGAAGTGGTATGCCATATTTTAGGGATTTATGTGAATCCGGACTGGATGTACGTTACAAATTACCTCATGGGATCTGTTGTCGACTTCGTCAATGTCGTATCGATAAACGAATCGGCAAACCATTACCCTTTGTGTGCCTTTGCCGGTAAAACTGTTCGTGATAAATGAGACGGTGTCTAACATGGTCGATAAATCAACGTCTTCTTCGTCTAAAAGCTTTCAAGGCAAACGTCTGTTTTCTTGGACATGTTTCTGAATATCTCTGTCCATTCACGTCTAATTTCTTTTGACAAATAGTTATCGGTGTAACTTTGCAAGCGCTGGACACAAAACAAAGCGTTTGCATCCAAAGTTGATTTATTAGACATTGTTGTCCGTAACGACTTCTGCCTCGTAAAATTGACAGTAATGGTATCATTTGCAGGCACTTGACTTTTGAATACCATCGTTACAGCTCGTAATAAGGTTTCACTATAGCACTGGCTTTACAATTTACATAAATAGCGTGCTCGCAAATACTGAAACTTTCCTGAAAATACAGCTGCTTACAGAGGAAATTCCGTATAATTTGCATTATCTTTATGGGTGGGTCGAGTTTCACATTTACGGAACGCCACTAAACCACTGAACTGTTTGTTCTCAGAACTGACAGATTAACGTCCGATTTTATTGGGTCAAGCCGTTAAATAATTCCCTGCGATTACGTAACTAACTACATACCTACTGAGTTTCGTGCATCATTCAATTAATTAACTGCACATGATGCATAAAGTATTGATCCATATATCTTTACCTACGCACGAATAGTACATTCTATTTCGATATTGTTTTTCCTCAGTTAGGGTTATGCCGTGTGCACATGAACTTTAAGCTGTCGCGTTGTACGGCTTCATTTGAGGGTATATTGCGCTTGTTTGTAACTTGACGCTTTGTTTCCCACGCGTCGGCTTGCTAATGCGATTAATGTAACTTTGCTTTACTGGCTGGCGGCAGGATCCGAATAGAGACATAACAATTTTACTTTTTTTTTAATTTTTATTTAACACAATACGAACATTATACGAAACGGTATCCTTCCGGTTCATTTAGACTATGCCACTATACGTAAACGTGAACACGAGTTTCTCCGATGCACAACAGAGACGCTTGTCGTGTACATATTAGAATTTTACAAATTAAAGCTGATCTTGCGTAAGTGCATTATTTAAAATCGACATTTAATTGCATCAATCTGTGTTATGTGATTATTCGGGAAATATTTATTACTAATATTTATTAGTTTGGTTAATTTATAAGTTGTAGAGTGCCGGGTCAGCGGCAATCTACAACTTAAAAATTAACCAAACTTTTGGAATAAATGCCTAATTTTTTATCCTACAAAATTATCATCGTAATTCAACTTATTATCACACATCTTTCACAAATTATTATATTAACATATTGCTGAAAACTGCCTAAGGTCCTAAGGTTTTGTAGGTGTTGAGAGATAAAGATAGACGCAGCGGGGGACTTTAATGTATATAGTTTATATCATATTTTATTTCTTACTTATCAAATTTTCCAAGATTGATAAATATATATACTAGTAAGATAACACGTTTATTTTGCAAGACAGACGCAAGCGAGCAAGCAAGCATGTCACTAGGTGAGACCTCTCGCTCCAAGACTTCTACAGAAAGTGTGTTTTATTTGTACTGTGAGCTGAGCCCAGTGTTTTTGCCATTGAATATCGGTCATCATGTCAGAAGCATTGAAAGTTTTATCTGATCTTTGTCTAAGAGTCTGTAATAATTTGCGTCTGTGAGATATGTTTGAAAATAAAAATCATTCAGTGTGCAAGTTGAGTGCCGCACCTTCTTTTATAAATTGCGAATATTCTGTCCTTTGCCTACTCCCATTTCATGACAGAAGGCGGTTCGAAAAGACGATAAGTTGTGTAGCAAGTTTCCGCTAAAGTTTTGGCCGATTAAAGTTTGTACAGTCTGATATCAAATTTTAACATGAACATCAGCTCAAACAAATTAAATTATCCGGGAACAAGTCATACATTTGCGATATTAATTATACTCGTTTCATAACCTTATTACTTTGCGCGAACTTAATGCGCGAAAAAATAAACTGTTTCAAACAATACGAATATCTTTTGTCATTTCGTCGCGAGTTGTATTAAGATTTTTATTCAAAAATAAGAGACTCGTTTAGTTTCACCAAGATATATACAAGATATACATATTCTAGGGGCTACTGACTGATAGACATAACCCGGTGGAAACAGATTATCCGCTCCCTATGTAACTCCGATGCTGACCACGATTCTAAGATATGAGGGACCGACTACAGAGAGAGAGACTAACTGATAGAATTTATTAATATTTCAGTTTAATGTTCTAAGTATAAAAGTATTTTGCGACTATGGTTCCTAGTGCGTAATCAAATTATCATGCGACGGTACGGTCGGTACCTAAACGTGATTTGTAGAAACGGGGTGAGTAAAGTAACCACGCTTTGCGCCTCGTGATCTACGGGTTATTTTAAATGTAGGTTCGCTTGTATTTTACCCATGTACATATAAATCTCTCGCAGAAACGTGAACGCTAAAGGCACTCGATAAAGTTAACGCTCGATTTCTCCGTGAATCCTTTCAAGGTTGAAAGATATATCTGATATCCTTTATAACTCAATCTAACCTATTTAATATTTTCCAACATTAGCTTTAAGAAATACTTTACATAGTTTATACCAGTTTAAATATAAATACTACCAACAAGACCTTGTCGATTTTGAATGAGTTGTTCCCATGTCATAATTCTGCGTTAATTATATGTAAGTCGCTATTAAACTGTCTTAGTTCCCATTAAATGAAAACTGTATTACAAGTTGTAACACCGCTTTGCTCTGAGAGCCATTACTTTATATTTTTATTTTTCTGTAATTTCAAGCTTGTCCTCCAATACTTTTATTGTTTATTTTAAACACTTCTCTATGATATCAGATAAAATTAGACGATGTTATAAATAACTACTTTACAATATGCACATGTCAGTTATACGGCAATATAGTGTCATTTGTATTTTTTGTTCCGTCCGGTATAATATCGCTCTGTAATAATATCGCTGTCTTTATTTTTCGCAGATTAATACCGATTATATAGTTTAATATAGTTTAATTTCATGCTATTTCTGCTGCTCCTTTTTAATCGTATTACTTACTCACTTACTTACTAAAACACACTTACTTTTAATGTTTTTATACTAGTACACTATATAAAGGCGTTAGAGGGAGAGAAAAGAGGGGACTCTTCTAACATAGTTTATTATAAATTAACAGAAGAGCTCCCAAACCTAGTTATAATTTGAATTTTGTAAGATTGTCAATAAACAAAAATGTTTTTATTTTGTTTTTGTATTTTTTTGTTTTTTTTTAACCGTTTTATTTACTAACTTAATATGAATAACAGCCAAATATCAGTATTGATAATGCCACCAAGGCTACTGTTTTGTTATATTTAAATAAGAAGTTTATATGCGGAAACCGAGCCATTTCATGTCACAGGTTGCAATTACTGTCACGCACCGGAAGTTACAACGATTTATTTATTTGATGTTGACCTTGCTGTTTTCAGCGATAGTAGATACATTTTGTATTAAAATGTGACCCCAATAATAATTAGGGAGACATAATGTAGCCCAAAGAGAATTCGTCGTCTGTCTGTTTGCCACCAGGCTGTGATATATAGTTGAAATTTTGAAAAATTATGTATTTCTCTTGCTGCTATAACAACAAGTTAGAACTGACTCTATTTTTGTTTTCACGTACCCCATAAATGTGGCGTATATACGAATAGGTAGGTCATACAAAAATGATATTGAGGTTTTGATATATTTTTCGAATAATATGCGCGCCCATGACCTTCTGTAAATTTTAAAATAAGAAACATTTAAATTTGTATGTATTATCTTTAAATTGTTACTGATACAACATTGATAGCCAGCTGCTTCAGTTTCATATGTTAAAATATTATTTTATCGAGCGGGTAATAATTATATCATTGCAAATGCAAATGTACTCTTTAAAATTTATTCGTGCTGTTTAAGTTGCCTGTGGCAGAGCGGGCGTGTTGCAAAATTTAAAAATGTTATTTACAAAGACTGCTTTATAAATCGCCTTGAGTTATGCGTTAATTGTCATGGTGTTGCACGGTGCATGAATTGCTCCCACTGATTTTTAACCCCCGACAAAAAAAGAGGGGTGTTATAAGTTTGTCGTGTCTGTCTGTCTGTGCCATCATAGCTCCCGGTCGGATGGAGCGATTTCAATTTAGTTTTTTTGTATGAAAGGTGAGTTTGGCCCAGGTGTTCATAAACATGTTTTATGAAAATCGGTTGAGCCATTCTAAAGTTATGGGGGTAAGAGTGGGGAAGGAAAACCGAAAATCTGAAAATATACTCGAGTGGGGTATCAAATGAAAGAACATCGCGTGCCCTAACTACTAAATATTATGGTGTTTTACTTATATGGAAATAAAGGCATTGGAATCGAGGGTTTTAATTAAATTTTAAATTTAGATTTATAATTCACATTTATTACGCGTATAATGGGCGATTATTCAAACATCAGAATAAAAGTAACGAATCAATAAAGGGTAAGATGGTGTACTAAAATTGTCACTGACCCGTTGATAATTAAAGTGAAGAGTCAGACATCTTATAGTATGTTGATGTAAGAGGTTCCGGGTTCGATTTCTGCCCGATACGATTTCTTGTTACAGGTCTGGGTGGTATCTATGTATCATATAACTAAGTAATCACAAAAAATCTATGTAGTATATCAGTAATCTAACACCCATAGTTAAAGTTTGCTCTGCTTAGTTTATTAGTTTAGCAGATGTGTGATTATTCCGGAAATATTTATTTTTTATTATTTATTTGTTTACTTTATTTTAACTTTTGAAAGATCAGGCCTTGGTTCATTATTATTACTTCAGATAGTAAATATAATTATAGTATATCTTAGTCCTTGGATAAGATGAGTATCCTTTAAGTTTAAAGAACATATTTTTATTTATGTAATATTAAGTCTGTTAAGTACGCAGTCGTCCACAGTAGGTAGGTCTCTAGTACTCATAGTGCGGTTTCTTTCTAAGCAACCTTGTAATGACGATGAGTTGTAATTAGTTCAAATTGCAAATGTCGCATTACAGTCACGCGATCTAATCGTTTGCTTGAGTTTATTGATTGTAAAACCGCACTGTTAAGTAATCATGCTGTTTAGAACTAGTTTGTTTTATAATGAGATACACAGAAATTTTATTCATTTTATTGATGAAAATGATAGTATATTTAAATCATTACGGAAATAAATAATAGTTATTTTGTAAAATTCGGACAAGGGAATCGGGAAAATAGGGCAGTTTGGCAAGCCAACCCGCCTGCCAAGCGTGGCATGTATTTTATTATTATAAACTAGTGGCCCGCCCCGGCTTCGCAAGGGTTTTTATTCAATTTTTTTCCCCGGCAATTATTCGATTTTTTCTCGCCTTTTAAACCTTCCCTAGACCTTCACGAACATTTCAAGACTATGATAAGATAAATCCGTTCAGCCGTTCTCGAGTTTTAATCAGACTAACGAACAACAATTCATTTTTATTTATATAGATGACTGATGTTAATAAACCCACTCATTGCGATAAGGGAGACCTTTGTCCTGCAGTGGGCTTCTTACGGCCGAAACAGTCATTAAATCACAGTGTGTCCGTGGTGCGAACCGCTGCAGACTCTTCTAAGGACTATACAAGGTATAGGTGTCTGTGGCCGTACTTGTCGGCCGTGCGAAGGCACATGTAAGAGTTCCAACAATTCCGCAACTCGGAACCCGATATGGGACTCTGGGTATACTATACGGTGTCTCGGGTTTGGCAGATTATTTATTTTACGAGCATTGTTGATCAGGTAACCTACTATTTTAAATCATCATCATCATTTCAGCCGTAGGACGTCCACTGTTGAACATAGGCCTCCCTCAAAGACTTCCAGTGACTTCGGTCGGTAGCAGCTTGTAACCACCGCGAGCCCGCTACCTTCACCAAGTCGTCCGTCCATCTAGTTGGTAGACGACCTACTCTCCGTTTGCCGATTCGTGGTCTCCATTCAAGAACTTTCCGGCCCCAACGGCCATCTGTTCTACGCGCTACATGGCCTGCCCATTGCCACTTTAACGAGCTAATTCGCTTGGCTATGTCGGTTTACTATTTTAAATGTATACTACCAATCAAAGTATTCTGCCAACAATTGATAAGTCATCATCTTTCCAGCGTAACTATCGCGATGTCTGTAAAGTACCTAGAAATGTTTAATGTAGGTCAGACGAATACGCGATAGCATGACTCCGTCAATCGACAGTTGATACTAGCCTTGTCTATGATTGAACTAGTTTTTGTAGCAATACGACGAGACCAAGGTGATCGTGAACTCAGATGGGCAAATGTCATCGATGTTACCACCGATGGAGCTGAATTGATAAATTATAAAAAAATTGAAGAGTGACATAATATGTATAAGGCATTTTATAAGAAGGTATGAAAGTCTTGTGACGGGAAGAGCGTTAGACAGGCATGTCGATGAATATGTGAGAAGAGGTAGGCCAAAGAAAAGATGAATATACTGTATTTAAGAGCACATGTATAGAGATGACAAGTGATAGAGCGAAATGGAAGAAAAAACATGTTGTGCCGACTTCACAAAATATGAAAAATGCAAGGGCAATATGATGATAATCATTGAAGAGTGTAATAAACAAATTTTGCTGGACAATCCACACTGCAACAATTAATCCCGTATTCAGTTCTTTACCACGACCTGAAATAACGGCAATAGTAGTCCAGCTCAATACATAACATACAATATATTCTCAAGTACATGCTATCTTATCTCCCTATCATTAATTCAATCCAAAATTTTACTCGCGTTTGATCATTTACTCTGTTCAGTAATAGGTTTTTGGTCGAAAGCCAACATGTTAGTGATTGCTTTCTCACTACTGTCGATAGAGATAATATGTCAAGGAAAAGATCTCAAGGATTCTCCTAAGAATAGCGTAGTATTGTCTGACTTCTTTCTTAAAGCAAATAATTCAGGACTATGTAGGATTCATAAAATGTTGAGAATTATAAGACGAATTTGTATCTACCCATTCGTTTTGAAATTAGGGCTCCTCATTATAATTGTTTATACTGGACTATTGCCTTGAAAACCATAGAATCGAAGAATAAAACGCCACAAAGTAACCAAAAGGATTGTAAAATTTTACAACAAGGGCTATATTCCTTGTAGCAGTCATTCTCGAAAGGTCACAGTCGTACCAAACTTATTAAGTGTTGCGTACGTAGTGTAAGTAAGTGTACAGTCGTTATTGAGGTAATGAACTCTATAGATGTGGCTTTGAACGAATAGAATATGATTGACGTGCGAGCATTGTCGCCTGATCCCCGGACAAGGTCGCGGGGTTATCATCCCATTAACCAGCCCACACAAGCAAGACCCCCACGTGACTCCCAAAATATTACATAGGCCTCGCACCAACTTCCTTACTTTGCATTTTCAATCAGCCAGTACCCTTTATTTTGTTTAACACTATCTCATATACCTTATACTGCTGTAGTAACATTTTTGAGGTCAGCAGGTTTACGATTTCACTCAATACTTCTAAGTCAAAGGCCGAAAGGCCACCGGCTGTTGCTTTTGGAAAATATCCTATGTCTAAAATGTGGCATGCTCTACTGAAGTTCATAAATATAATTGAAACATCTAGTGATTTTATGGCCGTTAAAAATGTTATGCAATTTATTACTTGCAAAGTTTTATGGCAAGGATTTTTATTACTGTGATGTTATAGGTTAAATGCCGCTCCTTTACTGCATTAAACTACGCTTAGCGCGTTTAACTTGGTTACATTTTGTATAAACTGCCTTGTCTTAATTTATATCGTTTCATGAATAAGACGGCTGTCCTATCTATGGAAAATATAATATCGTAGAAACTGAGAGGCAAATACAATTTTAGTCAAATTGATTTTATTTCGAACTAGTGGCCCGCCCCGGCTTCGCACGGTTTTTTATTCAATTTTTTTCCACGGCAATTATTCTATTTTTTCTCGCCTTTTAAACCTTCCCTAGACCTCCACGAACATTTCAAGACTATGATAAGATAAATCCGTTCAGCCGTTCTCGAGTTTTAATCAGACTAACGAACAACAATTAATTTTTATTTATATAGATTAGTACACAGATTCATTAAACATTCATCTAAAAATATACTATGTGTACCATAGACAAAGAAAATATTTTTTTCTTGCTTTTTCTTGCGTCTTGAGTCAGGTGTAATTAATCAGAAGTAATTAACAAAATCCGGTTAATATTCATCTAAATTTACAACCAAAATTATGTCGTTATTATTTTTACTAACGTGTTCCTAGTAACACTATAGTTAGTCTCGTAAAGCTGGGTCCACACTTGTATCATTTCAGCGTATCGTATCCCCGTCGCGTATCCTCGGCGCGTATCATGATCGCTAGTTTGGACGCAAACTGATACACGTTAATGATACATGCCGTATCCGATACGGCCCGATCCGCACCCGATCTCCAATGATCGCGTATCAAGATACACCTCGTATCCGATACGCGTATCACGGTAGTATGGACGTATTTTGATACTGTATCATGATACTGTATCATGATACTGTATCATGATACTGTATCGTGATACACCCCGAACCATCCTGTGTCGGTTTTTCCGCGATCATCAAAGGGGATACGCGTTGCATTGAACAAGTTTGGACGTGAATGCTTGATGCAGTGCTGCCAAACGACGACCTCTGTGGCTCGGTGGGCGAACGTCCGCCTGAGGCGCAGGAGGTTGCGGGTTCGATTCCCGCCGGGGGACCAGATTTTGTACGATCTATAATTTCTGGTTTCGGGTCTAGGTGTTTTCTATGTATCCTATATGTATGTATTTACAAAAAAAAATGTATCTATGTAGTATATCCGTCACCTAACACCCATAGTACAAGCTCTGCTTAGTTTGGGGTTAGGTGATGATGTGTGAGTAGTCCGGGAAATATTTATTTTATTTATATTTAATGCTGCGGCAATTACCGTGTTCTACGGCTGCAACAATGTAGCCGTAGCAGTTTCTACGGCTATTCGCAAATTCTACTGTAATTGATTAAATCCGATGCGCGAAATTACTCACTTCTCACTGACCCAAATATGATATGACAGGAGATCGAGAGGAACAGCACTTTGGGATTGTCGATTTTAAACATCGGAGTAGCTAACTGTACCTATTCGATTAATAATCCAAATATACCGAAAGCCAACATTGCAAAGTTGTCTATGGTTGTATGGACTTTGTTACTCTTGAAGTTAGGTACTTGTTACATTTTCATTTTGAAGCGTCCATATTTGTAAAGTTAAATTTGATACGCTGAAATGATACAGTATCACATAAAAGTATAAAATGAGCGTCCATACTTATGATACGGATACTCGATACGCCACGCCTGATCGTGATACACCGAAATGATACAAGTGTGGACGCAGCCTAAGTGATGTAAACTAGGCAGCGATTGTTGCTTGTTAATATTTAATAGCACCATCGACATTGGTATCTGTTGCTAGAGAATGGAAGGTTGATCGGCACACAGGGTTACTGCACTGTCGGATAAAATATAAACAAGTTCTATGGTATATTTCGGTGAAAAAGAGAACAGAACGGAATACTTTTTAAATTATTACATCAGTTATATATAACATTGTAATAATTACACGCTATTTTTTTTACATTATTTTTTTTTATTTTCCGCGGTAAAAAGTAATAACGTTCTTCGATAAATAAGATATCTAACCGTGAAATAATGTTTCACATCCGACCAGTATTTGCTGAGACCAGCTTTTTTAAACAAAGAAACTGTTTTATAATTTAAGTATAGATAAAAGTAGGTACTCTATGTTCTTTCTCTATATCTAAATGTGTTATCCAACACAACAATATTTTGAAACCGTTTCCTAGAGATAACAAAAAACAAAAATTATGTTTTAATATTATATTATTTGTACGACTTTGTAAGTCTTAGTCCTTTGCGCAGCAGTCGAGCACAATAAGCAAACAAAAATAAAACGTCTAGTTTTGATGAACCGAACTATGTTGTTAAGTATATGATTCTTCTTACTAATTCGCAAAATTTTAATGCATATCCTTTTTTCTAGAAGTACTAAATCTGTAGATATATAAAAATTAAACTTAATCAACTCATCTTGTTATTTATCTTTTACTAATCGATTAGCTGACAACCCTGTCAATAGAACGTATGTACATTCGTACCGTTCATTGCATTCCGACCCTTAACTATCACTTGACACCGCGCTACGTAATTGCGCCGGCTTCCCAGTCCAGATTAAATTAATCTGCACATTATTTTAACTTTCTATGCAAATTGATTTCAGAATTGTGTTATTTTGTAACATCTATGGTAGGTACCTGATATACGACCTTGTATTTTATGCGACTTAATTTGTATTTCTTATAGACAGATAATGAGATAAGTCGTTTGAGAACAATAGAATTGAAATTCTCAATTGTATGAAGGGCGCGTCAAACAATAGGTGAAATAGTTTCATGTCATCTGTACTTTCGAAATACCGATGTAGATGAAGAGATTAACTAAAAAACGAATAACTAGTGCCTGCTTGTTGTTTGGGTTAAAATGATTACTTAAATATAAATTATACAGAACAGCGATACTGATCTGATTCTAAAATACCTAAAGTATATGTAACAATTTTTTGCTTGTAATCGATACGAACAAAGCAAAAAGCGACCTTGCAACTGACGGCATTCACGAATCTACTCCATGTTGTAATGTATATCTTAAAGGGCATAAGCGAGGTATGGCGTACTTAGACCTGATAAATTTATCTGTAGGCACAGCAGGTGACCTCTTGGGTGTTACTTCGTGAGCAGACGGATTTATTGCACACTATTCTTGCTTTATTGTTAGTTTGTTAGTAAGATTCATTGTAAGACCCCCTTTAAATCATCCTGCCTTCCAGAAATACAGATACTTTATACTAACGGGATATAATTTCCTCCGTGTTATATACTTGACAGCGATAGATAGTGTTTATTCGGTTGTTACTCGTTTTTATTAGGTAGGCTCTCGCAGCAATTAAATAACTTCTAAGACCGTTCGCTACTGGAAACGATATCTTAACGACGCAGTGCACAGTTGGATCAGAATTAAGTCAATAATTACTGCCTCAACACAACATTTGCATTGGCTAATAAACGCAGCTTCATTGAAACGGCACCTGCTTGTTTGTATGAAATCCGCGTGGGAATTCGCGGCGGCCCGCGGCGTATTGTGCAACCGCCGTCTGTGCAACCAGAGGTGGTAAGCTGTTCTCAATGGCTTTAGCATTTGAAGTTTGTCCGTTGTGCTTCGGTTTGGATATTTACGAGGAAATAATAATGTAGACTTGATGTATTTGGTTTATTTATATGCTCTAATAACGAGTATGTATTATGTTACATTTAGCTTTACTTACCTACTACATATGTTCTCAATTTTAACCTTTGTTTCAGGGTTATTGACTTGAGTCGATAATGAGGCATATTAATCACGTATAATAAAACTTTTTTGCCATAAATTAAACCAACTTCAAAACGGAAACTGAAAAGTAAAAAATAAATTAACTTTACAAATCATTTCGACATTATAAGTGATAATTAAAAGAAACATAAAAAATTAAATAATTAAGTATTTAATAATTTTGAAGTCGTTGTTTCATGTTTCAGTAACTCATAGCTACTGATATTTAAATTTGTTTTCCTTAGGTCTGCATTATACTAAGCGTCGAGTATTATCGACAAAGAAAGTGATATGCAATCCATAATAACATCGTTAGAAATATCGGCCCTAAATCATTTTACTTTCCATCTATAGAAATTGGTTCTCGTAGGCACTTCCCTAATGTGTATTGTAGACACGGCGCGGTAGCTTTATTTACGTCTATACACACAAAGGTATTGAACAAACATTGTTCGCTGACGGTGAATGCTTCCTCGTCGCTCCACCATTGTTTGCACAAATAGGTGACAAACAACGTATATTCGAGACCACAATCGCTTTTCTCCATCCGTCCTTATGATAGCTAATTGGTCACTGTGTCACAGAAGTGAAAGTGAAAAGTTGACTGATTTTCACTTTATTGCCTTCACTTACAGAACTTCCGATATTACATTGACAAGTTTTCCAAGTTATTTCATAATTTAATTGTTGAAACTTATGGTGACTTATAGAATAGGCTAAATGATTTAAGACCTTTAGCCTCATGTATTTTAAGCATGTATCACTAAATGTCCAAATGTAAACCAAACTAACTCATGTTTTTGCTTTTTGCAACAACCCTGCAATACAATAGTTTTCAACCTGTGCCGTGGGAAAACTGGGTCTATTGATTGCAATACAGCGAGACTGCTAGCTAACTGAAATAACGCTTCATTTTCCAATGGGCCTGGTTTTATTCAATATATCGAGGATTTATTTTTATTTTTATAACTCGAAAGTTGACCTGTGTTTTATGCGTTGTTTTTATGTTTAACTGAATTTCAACGAAAAAGGAGGTTCTCAATTCGACGCGTATCTTTTATTTTCATGTTTCTTGCCTGAGAACTGAGATCAGTGAACGGATTTTGATGATTATTTTTTAAATTAAAGCTGTTGCTTGTAAGTTGGTCCTACTTAAATTTATAATAATCGATAAAGTAGTTCTCGAGATATATTGAAAAACGTCCGAATTTAGTCGACCCCTGGGTCATAGGTTCGAATCCACGTGTTTAATGTGACGTTTTTTTCTTTTTGTGAACTGATGTCTAATACTTATCTGATAATTTAAATTGAAAATACAATACAATACAAAACACTTTATTGCACACACAGGGAAACAAAATACAACAACACGTAGGAAACAGAATGTACAATGGGCGGCATATCGCTAAAAAGCGATCTCCTCCAGGCAACCTTTGGATGGAAAAATAACTTTAATAAGATAATTAGTAGTCAGGGGTGTACAATATTAAATAAAATAATTTAGATTATAATTACTCCTTATGACAAATATAAATATATGCGTACAAATAAAATAATATACATAGGTACATGAAAATGTTCGGAGTTGAGATAGGGGCAACTTTTATATGCCGATGGCCGCGGCTCATGTACTCAATAATTAATTGATTAATATTTTCAAAACTAAAAGTAGTTTTTTTTGTGATTTTTAACAAAAAAACACTTGTTTACCCCTTTCTCCAGCCTACTAAAACTCTGGATATATTATTTTACAGCTGGTTCAGTTAATTATAGCTAACAATATAGACAAATAAATTATGCAGTTATGCTTGAAAATCTGAAAAGAAACCCAGAATTAGTTACGTTGCATTATATGAATTATTAAATTGTGTCTGTTGTTATAGTTCTAAGAGCTGCCGTTTTCACTAAAATAAAAAAAGTCGAGAGTTTCAAGCTGTTAATTCACAATGAAATTATGTTCCATTTGTGTTTTATTACCTCATTTCAAATGATTTTAATGATTGATTAATGTAAAGAACAATTAAATTTCATGGAATATTCACTTTTGAAAACTGTCCGCTTCTCAGGCGCATGTTTATCTTCTCAGTACAAATATATATTACCATTCTAGGGTTACTGTAGTGCTTCAATCGCGCGGGTTGAATGACCGGCATACATTTACTTATCAGCTGCGGCCAGTAGTGGTGTGGTTGCCTTTCCAGCCCTTAACAGAAAACAGCTGCCCATTATCGTGCATTTCAGATATACCTACATAGATATGATAATTCATACTGACATTATCCGCATATGCGATTATACGACACATGCGCGTTTTCCTATGAGGAAGAAAACCGTTCTAAACTTTACTCCTCGGCTTTGTTAGCCTTGGCAAAATATGATATGATACCTAATGAAACTGGACAAAGGCACAGTTGATTGGTTCTATATGTGTCATAAAGTTTCTTAGCATTTTGTTATCTGCTGACAATCTTATCTGTAGATAGATTTAATATAGATATACTATAAGACTTCAAAAACTCCTTCAAAACATGTTAGCACATGACTAGCCTACTACTTGTCTGTTTATATTATGACAAGTCTTAAACCAGTGGTGCAGGCCGTATATTGATAGAATTACTCCTTCTAATGTAATGATAAAAACATCCTTTAGGATTATAGATTATAGATTTATAATAAGGACTTAAGACATGGTGTTTCAAAACCCATCGTTATATATCAGTTGCATATTATGTACTCCAATAGGAATTAGAAGTATTAGAAGCTCTAAGTAAAACCAAATATTTTTTTGGTTGCAGGTATGTTCAAATATATATTTACCCGGCCATGAAGGCAGGTTAAATGCCAGGTAAGCAATTCATAATATTTTTGATTATTCCTTTTTATACATGTATACGTACATCTAAAAGAGGTAAGCCAAACAGGATGTTTTTTTTTAAATATGTAGGTATGTTATTTAATGGCTTTAAACAATCGTAAAAGGTATAACGTAGCTGGTTATTACTGTAATTTAATTACGCTTGACCGAAGCCGCAGTCATGGACTATTATAAGTTCAGAACAATATATTTTCTGTAAGACATATCAACGTCAACCACAGCAAAGTTACATTGACCGCGTTTTTGTTTGCTCGTTTTAAACCACAATCTGATCCAAGATAAGCCACTTGATCAGTCTCCAAAGAGGTTTGAAATAGCAGTCTTAAGCATCATGCGATTAAACTCTTGAGGTCGTCATACCCACTTTGCAATTTCCGATGTCGTGGTATGGTAAGCTGTTAGCATAATCTGTTATTAGACCTAGACCAAGTAATCGTTCAAAATTCAGTGACCTATAAATTTCATATTAAGAACACAGCTATCAGAATGTAATGTAATTTTTAATACCATTTTGTTGTTTGCACTGTCAACTTCGCTATCAAGATCCAAACAATCATTGGCTACTTCATTTTAAAGTTATTTCCTATGGACGGACGTTCCGAATCGTGATTGGATATGTTCTATATCCACGAATGTGGAACGTGTTGATAATAATCATTAATTTAGCAGAGCGACGTCATGAAATTATGATGCCTTAACCAAGGACACGGTGCCTTGGACACTCGGCCAACACTGTTTGTTGTGCAGGCCTTCTCTTGTCCTTTTGTTGATTCTAAAATGAAAGACACGTCACATGCGAGCGGTTACAAAAACCTCTTGGGAAACTATACGGTGGGGCTTTTGTCAATTGTATTCACATGCAACATTAAGTATTTCGTAGGAACCAATGTTAAATTTTCTACCGAAACAAAAACTACAAAGGAAATACTTGCTTTAAGTGGCTTATAATATTATTAAAGTATTCAACAAAGTGTTTCCGCTTGTTAGCAGCTTACGGTTTTTGTGTAGCTTCTTAATTTAGCTGTTAGTACGTGACAAATACCGTGAAGTTGTTTATTAGTAGGATTGTACCCGTAAAACTGATGTTCACGCAAAATGAGATTCTTATATTGTACAAAGTATATATTAATTATTTTCTTTTGATAAGCTAGTTCTTCAATGAGTATTTACATATTGAAAATAGGCAAGACTAACAAACATACACACCCGAGTAATAGTAGTGTAAACTTGTATGAAATCTAAATTAAATAGTGTTCGTAAGTAATTCTAATGCTGACATCGCATGTCACTGTTGACGAGGTAGCCTTGCGTTACGCCGTGCGGACAAACTCATACCCTCACATACTGAGCAATGTCGGATTGTCACGCAAACGCAATGCCCTTGCAATTGTTTCAAGCTTGAAAGAAACTGACATGAGACATAGAGTTCTCTTTAAATGACGCCTGAGATTCTCTCCATGCGCGACGCCGTTTTCACTATTGACAACATAATGAAGACATCTCAGATATACGTGCCTGCTATGATTAAGATGCTTCTACGAATGTAGTTAGATACCTTTGCAAATAACTTAAACCTTATTTGCGTGTAACAAGTAAAACATCCCGCTGTTCCAAAATGATGATCAGGTATAATTACACAGTATGAAACGCGTAGATCATGACATACTTTACTTGCTCAAGACTGTCCTTGGCCGTATTGCATGTAACTAGAGTATTTGGGGAATTGTCAGTCACTGTCGACACGCAAAGTTTTTCAGCTCAGTATTTACTGAAGCACCGGGCAATAGTCTCATTTTGTTTCAAATTTTGTGAGTGGTGAAAAGCAAAAAAGCTATTTATTTTATTTTTAAAATTCCTTCAGCAAGCCTTCATTTGACCACAATCTCACCTGATGTAAAGATGTGGTCTAAGATGGGGCATGTAGACCTAGAAGTTAGATGGCTTCTCCGGACTCATCCACACTGGACCACATTACGAAACGCGAAAAAATCGTTTCACGCACTACTTTACAATTACATGGTCATATAATTAGAATACAATTACATGGTCATAATATTAAGATGCACATACCAACAGCGACATGCCATTAACTAAAATTAAATCATAATAATTTACAATTAAATACACAAAAACCATATTTCATAAACATTAATATATCTGTTTTAATTAAGCAGTATGAGAATGTATTAATTGAAACTGTGCTCCGTACTAAAACTCACAACTTACACGGTCAGCTCTGCTGATGTCCCGCTCCAGAGAACAGAGTAATTCTGTCAAATCGCAAATCGTCTTGTTCTAATATATATTAATAGTTAACAATACACTGCTGTATTGAAATTGAATCGGCGAGGTCGTCGAGGTTTTTCTATTAGCTTTTGAAACACGAGCAATAACTGCAGAGCGTTATTTCTTGAAGGGCATTCCGGACAGGCTGCAGCGCTCATACCGACAATATATAATGCGGGAAGTGCTGCAAGGTATGCAGACTGGTTCACCCACTTACCTAGTAATTGGAGGATTCGCTGAATTCTTGATCATATTTCTTTTTTTTCGTATAAAACTTAATATTTATGTGTTTCATTTACAATCTTAATACATTATTTTTAAAAAATATACCAACTAATTTCTTTGCCGTTTGTTCTCGTCAGTTCTAATTTAGCCTTTTTCTTTAGTCTTCGTTTCGTTCTGTTAACAAAGATAATTCAATAAAACCTGCATAATTGTTCGTCGGGCTTAGTTATGAAGTTTCTTCCCACAGCATCCTCAATATACATAATTTTAAACATTCCCCGGCTATAAAAGGGTGTCTATAAATTGAATTTTCATATTAATATTCCCGCTGATGGTGCATTCAGCAGATGTATTGCAATTCAATTAAACGTGAACATCTAATTGCCTCACGCAAGCTTAATTAAGGTTGTTTCGAGCTAGAACTATTTATCTTGCAGACAAGAAGTTTTATTGTTAATATTTTCAACTATTGTGTTTCAACATAATTTAACATAGACATAATAATTGCATTTTATTCCGCAGAGCTTTTGCACTTATATAAACTATAGACGAAATTAGTAGGTGGCGGAAGTTCCTCATTGTTTTAATAGCTTTAAAGCTTTTATTTAAACTATTACTGTTTGTAGGTATGGGAAAAATCTTGTAACTTAATTTTGAACCAGTTATGTTCAACCGATTGAGATAAAATTTTATATACACGCTTAGATGGCATTGCATGGTTAGTGTCTATGTGATGCCATTCTTAAATCTCAAACCCAATATAGCGGATTAGTATTTTTTTCTGCACTACAACAATAAGGTTATCAAATAAAAGGGCTTGCTAAGGAGAACTCGAAAAATAATACTGCGTCACATTAAATACAATATGCCGGATTATCCATAAGTTGCTTTTAAAATATATTGTTGTTATAGGTAGATACATAGTACTAAATTCTAATCAATTTAAGTTATTAGTACTTCTATTAAAGAAGAGTATTTTTATCTGTTTGGGTCCTTTTTTATCAACAGTTAATTTACACTATGTATTTGTATTTAGAAAGAGAAAAATATCAATATCTCAAGATAGACGCTTAAATCCATGGACATCTTTGAATCAAACAAGAAAATTTGGTAACCAATTAAAACCTTATCAATCTTATCTCAACCTTCTCACTAGTGCTAAGGTAAACTTGAGAAGAAAGATGTATGATAAAATGCTCAAAGCAATGTTGCGTATATTTACAAAAGTAGAAAATTGTACTTGACTAGGTAGGTGGGTTGGTAATATCGGTTTTACGGATGATGTATTTATTAATGTAAGAAATTATACACCTGTTTTTCTATGTATTCGTGACTACATTACGTTACGTAAGCATGTTATTTTCTCCAGATGCTTGCATAATAACGTTAACGTGCATTTGGCACGATTTCGTTACAAAAACTGAAGTACTTACAGCATCGTCTGAATATATTGCATAAGCGTTTGATGCAAATTGTATTGTTTTACATGAAAAATTACTTTTACAATCGCATAATTAATAAACCTACTCTAATACTATATTTGGAGTTTCATTAAGTTTCAAACGTTCAAGCAAATGAACCGTTTTTAGACACTAAGACAACACAACTATAAGGACTTCTAATATGTACTAGTTCTGGTTCTACTGTACTTGTAACCACCATCACTTGTAAGAAATGAACAAAGAAATCCTATACCAGACACCGAAATGCTTTTAAATTTGCCCACGTTTACCTCCAATGGTTTTAATAAGTCAATGATCTTATCTCCCAGGATTCACACGTCCAATCGCTATTCTTGACGTCAAAGCTTTTGGAATATTTATTACGTTTTAGTCTGGGTCGGGTTGTTGCCTTCCTATCAAATATCCAGGCTAACATTGTATCCTGGACATATTTGTTTACCTAGTTTAATAAGTACATATAACAATTTTAACCTGAGACATTCAGGATAGGTTCTTTTGTGAGGGTTAATTACACAGGTTACCTTAGTAATTCAATATGTTTAACACTTTTCTGCTACTTCAGATGGTGATCAATGTAGTCAGCCTAATTATGCACATTTTTTTAATGTTCTCACACCTGTTAAAGTAAAAAAAAAATACTGTAAACGTAACAACCTCGCAACATCCATTGTAATCAAGATCTACGTGTTACCTAATAAACGTTATTCAAACGACCTCGTTGTACCGCAAAATTGAATCGCCTACGTGATATCATGCCTGTGGCATTATGCAGTCGAGCTTTTGTACGTTTTGATGATGCTGGAGTTGCGCTGCTACTTCACTTATGCAACGGTATTCAATCTGGGGAATGCGCTGTGGATCAAACTAGATTTCCAGGCTTGGTCTAAAGCTCTCGACTTAGGGTGCTTTTCCACCAAAGCCAAGCTACGAGTATGTTGTGGATAAGCATAAATGTTCATCATAAGGAAACTTTTGCCACCATTGACTCACGGCTTTATCTTCGATACAAAGCTTATCTACGATGTCCTTTTTTAAAGAGTTATGCTATAAAGTACCTAGACAAATAAAAAGAGTCTTTTCACATTAGAAATTTATTTTTATTTCTAACATACGGATCAATATATATATTTTAATCTTATAGTAAATAAACTATTACAAAGTTATAACTCAATCGTTCTACTTGCTATGAATGTTTCCATTCCATACAAATGCAAGCTTTTGAGTTTTGAACAGTCTATTTGAATGATTCTCGTTTTACTTGAAAGCCGGTGCTTCCGAAGTGGTTTTATTTTTGATAGAGATCTGGATCTGACGCTTTTATTTTGAAGCGTCTAAGTAAAAAAGTTAATTAATTCCTTATTATTCGTACTATGCCGTAGTTCGGTCTAAAAGTTAGTCATTATGGTCTTCTTGATGGTGATTTACATTTGCCCCAGCACAGCGAAAGATTCAATTTGAGCATGTGTAAAGAGGTATATGTGTATCACACCTTTCCAAAATCAGTTCATATGGCATTCTGTTTTATGGTCTACTTTTATTATTCTGCGACTTCGTGAGTACTGAAACATATGACAGAATTCCAGATCCAGTATCATGTATCGATCCGACAAAATATACTACAGTATTTTACTGATCTACTTTATTGTACAGTCACAGCAAAAGTAGGTGATCGAAACATCTTCTAGTGTGACGTGAAGAAACCCAATCATAAATGAGGATAATGTGCGTTTAAGAACTTGGGTCACCGACATAGCCAAGCGGATTATCTGCTTGAAGTGGCAATGGGCAGGCCATATCTCTCATAGAAAAGATGGTCGATGGGGCCGAAAAGTTCCCAAAACGAGACCGCGGATCGGTTGGCGGTAGCGTAGGACGTCCACCAACTAGATAGACGGACGACTTAGGTTAGATAAATGCAGACCGCCTCTATCCGAAATAACTTGAAATCTGTGAGGGAGGCCTATGTCCAGCAATGGACGTCCTTCAGCTGAAATTATGATGATGAAAACTGCCTTTGTAACTAATCCCATAGTCAAGTATTTCGGGAGAGATCGGGTCTTAACCCAGAGTTTTGCCGTTGTTTTTTTATGAGCGAATGTAAAGTGTTCTCAGAATTGTACTGACTGTATCATGAAGTGTAATGTCGAATTATCATAAATATTGAAACCGAGTAAGTCTTTAATAAAATCCATTTTAGAATATATGCTGATACTCGGAATTGAAAATATGTACGTATATCTCTCAGTATACAGAACCATGTTTATGAGAGTTAGGCAAATCGCACAAATGCGTTACCATAAATAATTTTGTCAAATTATTGTAATTATTGTATTATACATCATTCTTGTTCTGGAATCTACACGAAAGATATATAACACTAAAAACAATAAATATCGTCTTTTGAAGTCAATTAAATTATTGGTGATAAAATATATTTTATGGCATCTATTCAAATTAGTTGATCAAATTTGCCGTATTTAACGGTCTTTATATGTCTCAGTTGCGGAATTTTAGATTTATTTATTTGAACGTGAATGTCGGCCACCTCTTTACCTACTCGTGACAACTTCACATCGAACGGGTTTAGGTCCGTTTCATTTATAACCAATACTGTCTTCATTATGTATACGGCTATAAATACAGTGACGCAAACCCGTGTTCATTTTATTAAATCAAATCTAGAATTGTTATCTCCGAACTCTCCCGATTTCCTTATTCACCGATCAACAACCGATATTGTTTCCAAACAGGAATACTATATATGTATATGTTTAATTCATTAAATGCACTGAAAATTTAAAATTTAATACGAAGTTGGAAAATAAAACGGGACTTCAGTTGATTTCAGATTTGATTTATCCCCTGCGTCTGTCTGTGGCACTGTTTCCAATGAATAAATAAATATTCAATCGTCACGACAGTCGCACAACGGTCCACCATTTACGTTTATGTGTTAAACATGATCGCTACCAATCATGTTTATCGGTACTTATATCTTCTTAGTATAAAGAAATAAGTAAAAGAACTTTCAAAGCATGAAGATATATTTTAAACAGGTAATTTTATTCAACTGAAAAGGTTTGAAAGAAGCATTATGACTTCTCAACCATACTCAATATAAAATATCAATGGAAATGAGAACAGTCCTAGTTTCTTGAAATAAACCTGCAGATATCTGTTTGAGTCAACTCGTTTATGCTACCATATTTTAGTAAATTATACTTAAAATTTAATTATCCATATTTTTTATTGTTATTATTATTTAATGCAAGTCGCAAAAGCTTAATGTGTACACCTTGAGGTTAGGTACGGGCAACCAACGCCGCTTTAGTTTAAGAGCAATTTCAAGATTAATTAATCGTTATGTTTGTAAAAATCTACTTATAATCGTTTGGGTATGTTCAACTTGAAATTATCAACTTAAACAAGAGACAAGTAATTTGAAATGTTTTAAATTCAAATTAATTATGGCAAAACTATGTGTAATTTCAGCCTTATTGTATCCTTATTATTGTAGATTTTGTATCTTAGTTAAGTTTATTTATTTATTAATAATATGTTTCTGATTTCCGGAAGAAGAGGCGGTCAATTATTGTCAAGGCAACTTTCTGTATTAATAATTTAGGCGTCTGTTAGTTTTTAAGGAACCCAGATTAAAAACTTTTTCTGTCTTTGAATACTTCGAATTTTAGGTTTTATTGCTTGACTCTGACTTAATACTTACTTATTTTTTCTTAACAGGATGCGTAATTTTCTTCAGAATGTTTTATTATACTTCATACATTATTTTTAACAGTAGATTTGTTTATTTAGTATAGTTGGATATCATTATAATATCCCCAGTGGCCAGTGTAAAATGCAAACATAAATATCTGGAGTTAATGATACTTGCGAATTAACTCCATTTCAGTTATCGTTAAAATTTGTTATTTTAATGTAGAATATCGGACGAGGGAACGAGGATATTGGATTGCTAAAGGTCACTTGGTTTGAGGAGAGACCGGTCAGCCTTGAGCGTGTAATTCACTTTCGTACTTGAATGTGTACGCGGCCCTTCGTGTGGCCTCATTCATTTCTCGACATGCTGCTTTTATTTCGGCTGACTTCACTTTTGTTTGTTTGTATGTACTCATACATAATCAAGTCAGATTCGTTCCTAATATCCATTATTCCTCTTTCGTCATTACATCTTAAATTAAATGTTACAACTGAATGTAGTTGTACACTGAAAAAACGTGTCGGTTAAAAATAAACGAAATACTGTTGAAAATAACCCAGCATGTTTGTCAATATAGCACCTGCAAAGTTGATAGCTTAAAAACAAATACGTCAACTTTGTTATTATTGCTTGTTAAATATTAACCGTTAAGGTTGGTTAAAAATATTTCTGTAATAATAATACAGTTGCCTACATTAGTAACAACAGAGTAAAGTTGGGTAACTACAACCGGTTCACTCGGTAGCTGCTGCAATGTTACTCGGTTGTTTTAGCCAATTTATTGGGTAACTAAAACCGGTTTACTCGGTAGCTGCTGCAATGTTACTCGGTTGTCTCAGCCAATTTATTGGGTAACTACAACCAGTTCACTCAGTAGCTGCTGCAATGTTACTCAGTTGTCTCAGATAATTTATTGGGTTACTACAACCGGTTTACTCGGTAGCTGCTGCAATGTTACTCGGTTGTCTCAGCCAATTTATTGGGTAACTACAACCGGTTCACTCGGTAGCTGCTGCAATGTTACTCGGTTGTCTCAGCCAATTTATTGGGTAACTACAACCGTTCACTCGGTAGCTGCTGCAATGTCACTCGGTAAATACAGCTAGTTTATTGGGTAGTTACAGCAATGTTATTCAGTACTCGTAAATAATTCAATTGTTTCATAGATAGATATACATTCTTACTGTATTATGAATAAAAATTATTTAATTAGATATTAATAAAATAATAAAAGTACCTAAACAAGTACTTTTAGATATTTTACTAATAAGTAATTAATATTTTTTTTAATAATACAGTATGTAGGTACTTATGTCTATGTAACGAATGAATTGTTTACGTGAACAGAATAACATTGCTGTAACTATTTAATAAATAATACTTACTTACCTACTGAATTAGTTTAGAATTTAAAGTTGCTGAAAGCATTGCTATAAAGTGGCTATAGTTACCGAATAGAATTGCTGTAAAAGATCGTGGGATTCTTTGGAAATTTATTACAATACAAATCAAAAAACTATTTAATTAATATTGATTTATTATTGAGCAGTTTCATATAATATTACAATGTATTCAAAATTATACAAATCTACTATAGTTATGAAAACAAATCTTATGCACAAGGTTCAAATAAGGTGGAGACAATTTTGGACAGGTTAAGGATTAAACTAGGCATTGGTTTTAACTTTAACAAAATCAATGATCACCGGGGTACATGAATATTATGTAGTATAAGGCGTAAAAATTAACCTATAGTACACTTGAGGTTGTTGTACCCGTGAAACTGAATAACTCCCTAAGAAATATACCTACAGCGAATTAATTAAATAAAAAGTAGGTAGTCTCGCCGTAGTAGGTACACTTTTTTCGGGCCGTTTTTCAGACGCACACTTGATATAGCCAGAAGTGTCGGGATCAACAGCATGCAGGCAATGTTGGAGCTCTCTTCTGGTGCTGAAATAAAAAGCATTTCTTAGCACTGCAGAGTTGTTACAAACAGACGGACAGGCAACGATTTCAAGATTTTAAAGGGATTTTACTTACAATCTTGCAAACGGAGAAGTTGTGTCCTTGTTGTGACTGCTATTTTTCTTCTTGGCCAGTTTATTTTTTTTTTCTTTTAGTGGAGGAAAGCTCTTACAAATGGCTGTATATGTGCCAGCATATCATATCATAGCTTCAAACTCCTTTTCCAGCTGAAAACAAAATCATAATCTTAGTCTGAAAATAACTTCAATATAACTGTGAGGTGCTTTTTCTTAAACTACTAAACAAACACTTTGATTTAACTGTTTCTGCTCCACTAACATTACACCAACAGCGATAAGGTCATCTATTGTACTGATCATGTTTTAAATTTAGATATAAGGTTTTATTTTGTTATGTATGTACACTTTTATTGCACTTAAATGCAATAAAAGTGTACATGCATTAATTTAAACAATCTATAGCCACAACGATACCAATACCAGTCGGAAACATTTAACAGTTATTTATATCACATGGGAACTGATTAATGGAATAAAAAGTAGCCTATAACTTAATCAAGGCGTACCTGTACTCAAAATATGAAGCATGATCCGTTCAGCAGTTATGGCTATGTTCGCTCTTATGCCGTTTGTTTTCCAAGAGTGTGGAGCCGCCAGTAAGTACATAATAAAGAAAGTACGAGCAACAACACAGAAAGGAAGTTAATTCTTTGATGTATGTAACCAAACTTATCATGCAGGCTATGACAAGAAAACAATGAAAGTTGTACTGACCTTTAAAACACTTCGATGTAAGACTCGAGATTCCAAGCAGTTAATAAATTTCGGACCTCCTCATCCATAATTTTCCGTACCTAGTTTGCAACGTATTTGAAACTGCACTGCACTTTAAAATATCACAGTAATATTTCACACAGGTACGGAGTGACCCATGTGGTAGTAGACGAATATTACTTTACTGCCACATGGATCACGCCACGCCATACGTCACGGGCGCGAGTCGACGGAAGAGTGATGTGATGAGCCGAACGAAACCAATCATCTTTGTATTTGTAACTGAGCGCACAGTTATTTTTAAGCAATTGTCTCGGGTGTTTTCTACCGAGTAAATCGGTAGAGAACAGCCGGGAGGTACTCGATTATATATAAATGACACTAGCCGGTTGCTATTGACCATGGTCATTTGCTAGGACCAAACGATTAAATTTACTTATTTAAACGGAAATAAGTAGCTTGACTCAAGTTAAATAATTTCAACTCGTGTATAAATAAATCAGATGGTGTGTAAAAATAAACAATTTAAATACTTGTTTAAAAACAACAGTATGCTTATTAAATTTAAATTAATTCTCTTGGTAGTTTTGAATCAAGTTTGAAAGTGTTATAATTTACAAATTAAGTTAATTGAAAATTACTAATGTCTTATTTGTTATCAGCCGAGAAAATATAACAATGTACACAAGTCTACTCTATGCCAAGTTCGCTTATAAATTTTTAGATAAGTCTTACTTAAAAATGACCGATATGATTGTAACCGAGCCAAAAAGGTCCTTTGTTAAAATAATATTTTCTCAGTGTATCGTAGAGCTTCGATACCGCTTTAACCATTTTATTCAAGTACAGAAACAATTTAGTTTTATACCCTCAACCATAAAATCCACGTAAATGCATTTAAATTTCCTGGTTTAGGTACATTTAACGGAACTCATATAAATAGGTTTACTTTTATTACTCTTCGATTACCCCCCTTTTCTATGCAATACTGAGAACGTGTTTTATGCCACATGGAGTTCTCGGTTCCCATTACTCTGATTCGTAAATTATTTCAGATGGTTTAAACCAGATTTATATTTATAATAAACCTTGCTTTTATTCATTTACAATAACCCAAGTGCAGTATATTTTATGTACTTGTTTATGGAGCTCTTAGGAACCCATTTCTCATGATAATTTGGTCCTATAGACATTTTAGTGATCTGTCGCTGGGCATATATTTTAGCTTTCCGATCCAATGCAGTTTCTGCGTTTAAGATTAGTCTAAAATGTTATCATCTCTATCGGCTTTCAGAGTTCCTTAACGTCCATTTTACACTTAAGTTTTATTTCAGCTTTATCAGACTCTTGTAAAAACTACAAAATTGTCTCCTTCATTTAAATCTAATCATTTTATTTTGGCTCTTTCCTATTTCATCTACAGAACACCTCACGTCTACGACAAAACCCTATAACCTTCTGAAGTGCATATTCTTGTTGCCGAATATGACACGTTATGGTGGTTGATGGATTGTTATGGATATCGCCTTTAAAAAGAATAGAAAAAAAACCATTATTATTTTCGACAATATAGGAGCGTAGAAAGCTTAATTGTAAGATCTCAGAATGGCTTACACTATTTTTATATTATAACCTAAAAATATTTGCATTGTATTATTTTATTTAACAACTAACAAAAACTATTAAATATTTCAATGAGTTTAATCTGAGCCAAGATAAGCACATAACATACTTTGTAGGCATGGAAATATTGTTTAGGGCACGGGTCGGTTCGATGCGGCCAAGGATACCGTGTTGGAGAAGGGACGTTGAGTAACATTCCGATCATTTTGCTGAGCTTTGTGCATAGCTTATTTTATATTAAAATGAACTTGAAACGATTATATTACAGCTTTATATGTTATATTGATCTGATTATATTTTAGATTAGATAATGATAGGTGCAAATTATCTTATGGCTCAAATTATAACAAAATAAACAAACCCAGAAAATATTTTCCATAATGATTGTAATTAAAAAAAAAAGAATTTTTGAGATCAATGTTGTTTTAATATATTCCTTCCATTTTATTGTTATTTGTTGCACTGTAAAATTACGACAGTTGGAAGTACCCGGATACTACTACATTCAATAATATCACAGCTAAAAATAAATAAAAGAAATAAATGAACAAATTCTATTTCGCTCTACCTTGGTTCAATCAAACGTTCACTGTGTGTAAATACTCGGCGCAGATTTGTAAAACTTATAATCATTTCGTCGTGGTATATTAAAATATGTATGAGTATCTGAAAACATTGAATGCAATTCTGTCCTAAAATAAAATCAGTCTCACATAACTAGTAACGTATCACAGTGCGGTCACGTTCTAAATAGCCTACTTGTATTGTGTTTCAGTCTGTCGCTATTCGTGACAGCGTTTCTGTCTGTGTATCATCGTTCACATTGTGCAACGCAACGTGAAGTACTGCGCTCGGTGTGCCTGTTCACAGGGTTACTTAACCAGATAACTCGCGGATGGTTTCCTAAGCATCTGTTTTTGTTTATTCTTGCTAGCTAGTGAAAGTTTTGCTCCTCCCTTACGCAACATTCGACACGAATAGCTATCAAATCTACACTAGATTACCAAACAAATACAAAACATTTGGCATTTTATTGCACGCGTCAGTTAACATTGGTGAAATTCGTGCCTTGTCCATAGATGGAGTGTCACAGGGGACATCTGATGAGGCAAACTCACCGGACCGCATATCCTGTGACATGCCCCAATCGGTACCTACAATACCACCTCACGATTTTGATGCTTCAATATTAATAGCTCCCACTCTGATGTACGACCATGTGAAAGTTATTTTCAAAACAAAATTACCTACTTTTAAAACACCTTTAATAATTTACTAAGTTGTTTTATTACTTTTAGTTGTCTTCAATAAATAAACATATTTATTGTTTCGGTTCATGTTAACAATAAATATTTACTACGTGGCTAAAACCATTTACATCTCTAATCACGTCGACGGTTAAAAAATGATTGTTTTATTTCGTAGCGGATATACATATTACAAATACTCTCGATTTCAATTTTTTTACTTATATTAGTTGAATATTTCTTGAATTAGCTTCCATGTCACATGCTGAGACTTAATTTAATTCAACTCGGAATTAATCTGTAAATCTTCTTAACCTTAAGTCCCTAGAAGGGCGTGTCAAAATAGCTATAAATTCAGTGTGACGACATTGTTGGTCGACATTTCAATCTGAATTACATTAATATGCAAATTATGTTTCAATTATAAGAATTGGATATTATAATGGTTCCCAAAATAACGTATCCTCGATGCCCATTACACAATTTAATTCAATAATAAACATCAACGTTTTGTCATCTATTGCTGGACGAATAAATGGGTAACTTACTGTCTAAATGGGGGAATAATTTAACTCTAATTATAGGTCAAAAGTGGCTCGCATTATCTTAATCATAATCTATTTGCAATTTGACATATTTATTTATTGAATTTGATTATCTTGTAAATTGACATTGAGAAAATTTATAGGCTATCTGTCCTTAAATTTGTTTTTGTTGATATATTTGGCTTTATATTCGTTTTGACATGATTGTGTTAGTAATAAAAACCAGCTGTAATTGTGACTTATAATTTTACTATTCATGACTATCATCCATCCATCTTATTGGATACCGAAAGCTTGCTGCTTTGGAGTTTCCGTTTTAGAGAAATTAAATCCTAATCACTATTTGTTCTAGGGTATGTGCCATCTTCCAGTCGTAGAGTGATTCTGTCCGTACCCTACTATTACTACCTAGCTTACTCCATGACTTGTTGAGTAACTACTGCCTATACGGAAGTAAAATAATATGAAGTACATGTTATTAGCAGTAGTCGTCAACAGCTTCAGGTAGGTATCGTTAAAGGATTTACTATGTGGTAAATACTTGTAACCTGTGTGTTTAGGAAGTAAGAAAGTAGGCAGCACCCCTCTTTGTTTTCACTGTAACTGAAACTATTATTCATTATATTTCTTTAATATTATACCAGTGAGACACATCGCTAGCATATTTAAACATTTCGTGACTTTTCAAAATGACGAACCACAAACTAGACCAGGCTCTTTTCTATCATTATATTTTTTCAAATTGTTATTAAAAGTTACTTCTTAAGTTTTGCAATTACAAGTGTATTATTAGCCTTGGGTCTTATTTTATGGTTCGAGGTTGAGGTAACTCAGAAAATAACGAGAAATTTTACTGATTACATCAGAATAATCAACATTCGTTTTATCTGGCTAATTTCGGTGACATCGCCTAATCGGCTGCTCTGCTTCAGTCCATTGTTTGGAATTACACTTTCGAAACTAAACTGCTGCGTTTCAAATCTGACTCAGATGACATATAGAGCGTATATTGTATCTGCCATAATTTTTACGTAAAACTATACCTTTTAGTTGTGTTAAGACTTCGACTACATACCCAAATAGACGCCATAATGGCATAATTCGAAAATAATGATGGGACATAATTAGCTATTATGGTAAACATCAATTAAGTTTCTCAAAATAATTTATTTTGCTGTTGCCTGTTACAGGTGTTTTATATTCATATATGTTATTTTATTAAAACAGCATGTTTACGTATGGTTGGAGTCGACTTTCTAAGCCGATGTCGATATGGCAAAATCTTTTTCGATGTGTTCCCATTGCTAAACCATCTTATCAATCGAAGGCCAAAGGTATTTTTGTTGGTTTGTCCTTTATATAAAATAAAAAAGCAAAACCAGTCCTTAATTAACTTTTCCATGCAAATTTCGAAACTGATGGTTGAAAATTCCGACTAAGAAAATATTTTCAATCAACCTACGACGCATCATATTTGCTGTGCCAATAAAGTGAGATTCTCACCTGTAAACTTCCTCTTTCATTACTGAAAAACGGTTCCTTAGTTATTTCATTTTCACAGATCAAAGATCAGGCATTTGTTCGTCTCCATAAAATAAATATTTATGTTTGCGAATTACGGCCCAAGTTTACAAACAACTCGTAATAGTATAAATATTTGACACGTTTATTTTTATGTTTCAAATGCGTATGTGTCAATATATTAACAGTTCGTAAAATAACGCGTTGTTTTGCAATCGGATGCTGCATTTTACGATGCGCACATATAAAACAGTACGTGCACGAATAACTACTAGGCAAAAACATGTAGATATTATATCAAATATGTCTGATTCGTATTGCTTCGAAGAATTAACGAGACTACCATTGTGTTGCAGTAATATAAAACTTTCCTTTACGACACAGATAAATAAACTTAATTTCGGTTGTAAAGTCCACAGTATGCCGTTTCCTTATTAACGTTTCCGGTACATAGTAATAGACAGTACCACATCGTCGTGTCGTCCACTTGATTACTGAACGTAATTGAAGGCATGATTAAATTAACGTATTTTATTGTGCTTCGCCTACCCCAGTCCTGTTCTAAGTGAGTGGGTGTTCTTGTTCACGAAATATCTCTAGCATAATTACGATCTCGGCACAGCTCTAATTCGTGAGTCACGGCTGAGTGAAATGGCACGCGGTCGCAGCCACATCGCAGACAGAATACTCTATTTTATACCTGCTGTATTATATACATACATAATCAAATATCGATATTTCCTACGTAACTTAAACGTTCCTTTAAATTTTTAGGGCTTCCTGCAACATCTACCTGTAAACCCCAAGCATTTTCTTAGAATATAGCAGGAAACATAGTTAACGAGCTCCGGCTGCAAATCTTGTCTGCACTTTCAAACCATAAACTTGAGTGACGTGACTGCCAAATTGGCATCGTCAACACCAACACAAGCTTTCACCTCTAATCGGTACTATATTGATCCTTATAATCCCTGCTGCGGAAAGTCACGAGCGTGGATAATCTCTCATCATGTTGATGCAGCCGTAGACAGGTTTCCAGATAGACTGGATGTCTATAGGTGGCCCAACAATAAACACAGCGCACAATCATTATATTGTCACAGGCCGGCGACGGGTGTGGGCTAGTAACGGTTGCAGGCGCCCGCCGCCGCAACGTCTGAACTGGGCCACATCGATGTGTGTAATCCTGCTGTGAGCTCGTTAACATAATCCCAACGGAACCCGCTTTCCGTTTAGCCTATGGAATTTCTAATCAAACCTTAAGCTACTTCAGCATGACGTTAGCAAATCTCACTTACCAAAGTATATAACTTGTAAGCAATTTTGTGCTAATGTTTCAATGTGTCATTCTCAGTCATGAATACTCATAGATCAAAGTCTTCGACTTCAATAATGTGGAACGGTCATAGTCCGTGTTGTATAAACAAACATTGCGCATTGTTTTGCTGAGTCATAAATAACGACTGCTGACCGACTTAGCCCTTGTACACAAAATTATCCCGTTACCTCTTAACGATGCTCATAATCATATACATAGATAGGATGTTCTGCGTGACTATATCATAATAATGCAAAATATGTCAGAACTTGAGCGGACGCTGCCAGTACTCAGAACATCACTGTGTTATACACATACTAACTGTTGACAGCTCTGTAATTTAAACAAAGATATAATAAAGATATTTTTAATAGAAGCATTGTTTATGTTATTTTTTATTACATCACTCAAAATAAACCTTTATTCATGCTTGGTCTCAAAATGCTCAATTCCAAGGGTCTTATTGTCGTCAAGCGATATTATCAGTCGTAGGCGGGCCGGTGATCGACACAGTATTTCTTAAATGATAAACAGCTTCTTTCATTACCTCTGTTACTGTGTCTGTACATAATTTGAATGGTGACTTTTACAGGGAGATGATAACATCGATAACAATGAGATGACTAACGGTAGAGAGTTTGTAATACATTCTAAAACGTTTTGCTTATTATTATTTTGATGTTATCTCAAACGAGACTGCATCAAATACGTAATATAATTTTATAAAATTACTGCCGAAAACGGAATAGTTGTCAATAATTATGATTTTCTCTGGTGGTAGGCTTCGGCCGCGGCTTGTCACCACCCTCCGGGCTGGGCCAGTGCGTGAAGCGATTTTTTCGTATTTCGTAATGTGGTCCGGAGAAGCCATCTTCTAGGTCTTCATGCTCCATCTTAGACCACATCTTCACTTTACATCAGGTGATCAGGAGATTGTGGTCAAATGAAGGCTTATCAATAATAAAAAAAAAAAGATTTCCTCCAAATCATGAAAATTAGTATCATATAGCATACTATAAAAAAACATTACGAGCGAATTGAGAACCTGCTCCAAAGTTTCGTCGGTTGAAAACAGTTTTTCAGCGGGAACTTTAAAAACGGCCGTATAATTAATTATTCATGAAATATATTTAATGGACGCTAAACAAATATTGTCGCGTATACCATGTACCTTAATTGACCTTCTGGTTTGACATTTAAAATAATTTTCTGTACTGGAGCAATTTACTCTATTAGTAGGTAATGACTCTCGTTTGAGCAAAGTAATTGCCTATTAGCTCGGATCTTGTTTGAATGATAACGGGTGAAATAAAATGCTAGTAGGCGTGTGAGAAAAAAAAGGGTGGATTTTTCTAGATGACGTTTCCGAGTAACTTAGAACGATTATTTTCAATTGTAAATAAGTGGTTGCGCCTTCCCCTAAAACCTCAATGTCATAAACTTAACAATCAAAATATTCCTTGCATAATTTAATCTTCACCATATCAAGGATGAGGACTTTAAGAAATCAAATTATTTTTATATCTAATTGACGACTTTGACAAATCCAATAATGATAAAATAAATAATGAAGCAATTATGTATGTCATTTCTCTAGATCCATCAAGAGTACTTACTCGAAAAGCAGACATCGTTAATGTTTTGATAAAATATACAATTTATTTATCAACATTCACGATCTCTGTCAATTTAATTATCATCTTCCTTATGACATTTATCTTAGATATATAATTATTCTATTAGTGAGTAAATAGGGAAATATTTATATCTAATAACTATCAATAAATCGATTATAATAATTGTCTAGCTTAGCATGATTAGCCAATTAGATGTTAAACTTCAATAACAAAAGTTTGTAACAAAAGTTTTGGTCTTTCGATTTTAGCAAAATGAAAAATTGATAACAACACATAAAAAATCATTTAATTATAAAAAACAAAGCATTTTATTTATTTTGGACATCATGTTTTGTAGTAAAATTTTGTGCTACTCAATCGATAACTGAATAAAAATTGTGTCTTTTTTTTTTCAAATAGTTCGGGTTCGATTTCAAGCAAGGACAAGACACTTTCTTCTTGGTCTAAGTGTTTCGTTAGTATAATTGTGTCTGTTATATTAAGCATATCAGATATCTATTTCCCGTAACACAAGCTTCGACCATACCATAGGACTGATGTTGTTGTGTGGATTGTTCAGAAATACTTATTTCGTTAATGATGTGTGTATATGTGGCTATACACACAAAATTAGCAACGGAAAAATTATAATTCCATCTAGTTATTAAAGTATTTAACAGTAAGCAGTTAAGTAGGTATTATGATTGTTTTTAAACTCAAATCTATAAATGATTAAAATACGCGTTTAAGATCCTTGACCGCAACGACAACACTCGTCCAGTCTCATGTCATATGCAAGACAAAATTATCATAACCAAAACGCTTCGACAATTATGGTTGCCACACTTGTTGGCATTGAAAGGCTGAAATATTTTAAAGGTCAAAATAAAAAAAAATATCCAGGTTTGACTCTTATAATATAATTGATTATTTAATAATTTAATCGTCTTCGTCATCGCTATAACTAATTTTGATACTACTAGAAGGCTGATCTGTGACCATATGTGTCAAAGGATCTTCCCTCGCTGATAGAGGCTCAAATAGGTTTTGATCTGCTTGGAATATGACCTCGCATATAGCTTGCTGCACGGCATTTTTTGTTGTTTCGCTATATTTCATCATCTTTGACGCTATAAAGTTTGAGAAGAAATTTATTTCGTTGTCTTGTGATTGTTGCATTGCTTTAGGAGAAGAGTAAGGAACAGGTAATTCCCGTTGCTTCGTTGTCTGATTACTTTCCGAAGCCCTTTGTCTCTTTTCAAGAAATTTCATTTTACCATGCAATGTTCTCTTTATAGATTTACGTTTTTCAGTCTTAGGTTGCACCGCTGCTGTGTGTAATGCAGAAGATGAACTGGCGATTCCATCATTAATATTTACATCAACGCTGAATTCTTCATCATCATTTTCCTGAAAATAAATATGTTATCATAACAATGACCCCATGTATATTAAGGCGCTTGTCTGCTTTTTACAATAACATTAAAGAACCAATTTCATGATTTACATAAGTATCTAAGTAGGTTAATTATATATCTTTGAGTGCTAAATAAAAGCAATGCACATCCTAGAGAAAACAATTATTACAATTAAACTAATAACCATAAAATAAATACGCACCATACTCGTAGACGTCCGATTAGTTTCATTGTCTTTGTCCATCAAAAATGCCAACTCTTCGAACGCAAACCAATGGACACCTGAGGACAAACAAATAAATATTACCTACATATCAGACACATCGGCAGAACAACATAGTATTCCGACTTAATTTAGAATCAAAACAACTTACTTTCTGAATTCTTTAGTTTTACTTTTTCCCTTCTAAACGACGACAGGAGAATGCTCATTTTGTGCGTACAGCTGTCTGGGGGAATATCCAATGTATCGCCTATCTCAATCCAAGCGGCAGCTTTTATTTTCTTTTTGTAAAACAACGGATTCTTGGGATCCCACAGTACTGGCCTCTTTCTAAATTCACGTATCAGATTTATACACAAGTCTCTATTCCACACAATTGCAGCCATTTTTTTGAAAGATATTAAGAATAAAACGCAAGCACGCAACAAAACACGTGTATTTGTTGTGTCCGAGTTCGCGGGAACGCTACAGTGAACTGGTGCAAAATGGCGGCTGCGTGTCGTTCGGCTGGCCTACGATCAATCGTGTAACGTTGCTGCAACACAGAAACATATAGTTGTCTCGTTTTCCCGTGGTGCGCGACCGGCCAAGGAATGAGTGACGTGCCTAGCTCTGCGGTCAATACGCCGGCCGCCTGATTTGCTACAGCAACGTAGATAGAATTCAATGAATGTTATCGGAATCATTAGCAAGTGTCCTCGCGTTGTTTGCTTGTTTCAAATAGATATGCATTATTTGTACGAGTTATCGATCCAAGCCGGTAATTCAACTTTTAGTTATGCAACGATAAAACAAACGAAACGTTCAAGTTTTTCCAACCCAATTTCTTTTTACCAATACCTTTTAGTATGTTTTTGTTTTTATTATATTATAAGTATTTTTTGTTTCCCAATAAGGCGATGTGGTCGCTAAGCGACAAAACCTTTTTATTGTTTTTTGTAAATAAAAAAAAAAAAAAAAACAATAAATAAGGGTCTCACATTTTCTCTGGTCTGGTCATGGTCTAGTGCTAAGTCCATGTTGAAAGCCAGTGGTAGTTTTTCCAAATGTTATATTAAAATTTTGATTTTACTATACTTTTTTGTATCAAGAACAAATATTTACATATCATAAATAATAATAGGAAACTCTTATGTAATAATAAACATTTATCCTGTATAATTGATGTAATGCCTAATAAGAGATTTTAGTTTCACAGTAACCATTATTGCGACAAGCATCGCGCATGCCGAACCGTCATGACATCCTGCGACAATCTCGCGTCGATAGTTCTCGGCCTCGTCTGTCATTTAAACCGCGACGTTTGTTACATGTTATCGACACCGCTGCTATGTCGAGTGAATGCTAAGAGGGTAGATTAGGCATGCGATGCACTTATAAGTGCCCTCCACGCAGCGGCAAATATATCTGCAGATGCTGTCCGCGGACGCGACCGCGGACGAGAATATGGATAAGTTATATAAATACATCGATATTATGTCGATTTGGTAGTTATCTTCTTCTTCTCTGTCGTTACACTCTTGACAGAGCGGTCGTGGTCACATTGAGGCATCATTTGGAGTTGGAGACGGACACAGCTTTCTTAACGATCGCCCGCCATCTTTCTCTGTTTGCATTTATCTATCTAGTTGTTGTTGGTAGTTATAAAATTAATATAGATGGAACGAGGAGTAAATAGTAAAATCTGTGCCAAAAAATCAACAGACGAATGAAAGACGGGCGCGCGCAGCTGCCGATGTTGTATAGGTACCTAACAAAGACGAGCAACTTTTAAAAACTAGTAATAAGATAATCTGTATTACGTTTAAGATCGCTAGGTCCGCAGATGCGTCTGCCGAATGTACCTGCAGATGGATCCGTCGATGTGTGGAAAGGGCTTTATGCTGTTCACACGCGTCTAAATACCAGATACACGAGTGATAGCGGTGACATTGTACGGACAGACAATGTTGCTGCTGCAGTAAACGTTTTGATATTCCTCTTATCTTGCTGTTGTTGCGTTTATAGCCAACTTTTATGTAAATTCGCTGTCTTATGCTGTGAATTTAAGACTATCAAAAATATGTGCATTATCATAACTTTCGTTTATGAACACGCGAAGAACAATATTAAAATAACGTAATGTGTCTGGTACTAACGTTTCCTTTATTTTCATTCAATTTAAATAATTAATTATATAGGTATTTGAGGACAATTCAATTTATCAATATCTATTTATAAAAGCTGAATTTACATCCGTTGAGCAGTAGTATCAAGAGAAATCATAATGTAATACAGTTATTTCCGCATTCATTAAATTAATAGCGAAATTATTAGCTGATGTCTAGCTTAATAAGAAATTTGGTATGCTATTTACTATACCGATTGTCTATTTAGTAATATACTTCCCAGTGAAATACTAATAGGACTTCTGGAAATTTTTAAAATTCCCAGTATACTTCCAATTTCAACTATTCGGAATCTCTCCCAACATTATTACTAGAACGGTGAAGGCAACATCGTGAGGAAACCGGCATGTTCTGAGAACTTTAAAGAGTTTGAAGGAATTAAGGCCTAATCTCTCTCGCCTAGAGAGAAGTCCCTGTGTCCCAGCAGTGGGAACGTTAATAGGGTGTTGATAATGATGATGATAATTACACTCGATAGTATAAACTCCGGGAACTTCGTTAATTTGAACTCAAAACACACTATAGGACCATTTGTGTTTTTTTTTCAAGTTTTGAGCTGTGTGATCTGTGTTTTCGGGATAACGCTAATGATTCTAAGAGTGTGCGTGTGATTCGCAGCTATTATGCGATAGGAGGTAGATCGGAATGTTTTCCTTATCCGCCTTACCTTGCCCAATCAAAGTCTGTAGATAATTTGCTACATATAATACTTAATCTTCACAAGCTGCAGTACAACATGTTAACTCCGATATCGAATGCAATTCCGTTTAGCTTTAAACATTTACTGTTATGGTACAATCTTCACATGTGATAAATCCTCGCCCGGTTCAATTAACAGCGAACCTGCCACGCCGATGTTTCACTTCTATCAATTACACATGCAAATTATTTTATTTCCATGAATATTCATACATCTTTTTAGACATCCATGTTTTGAAATGTAGTTTCATTTTTTATACAATAAATATTAATTTATTCGTTGTAGAATGTGCGATCATTTTTAAATATCATAATTTTTTACCTTGTAAACATGTGCGGCTTTAAATCGCCTATTTTAAATTATTATTTACAAAAGCTGAGCCTGTGTTTTCTTTTTACAGGTAAGAGATGAACCAGTCAATTGGTAAGCTGTGCTTTAATTATATACAAGCCATAAATCACAATTATTACAGCCATTATCACAGCTCGTCGCCGTAGAGACCGAAAGCTCTCATTTTAAAAGAAACCGTGTAGTGATGCGCAGCATCCAAATGAAGCAACAAAATAGACTAGGGTTTGCTTAGCCCAGCAGTAATCGTCATAAGGCTGAAATTATGATGTTATTCATCCATAATAATTATCGCGTAACGATACACGATAATTATGACTACGCTCTATTAAACATTAGGGTTGAACCTAAAATACCATAACCGAGAAGTACACCGTCCAATTACTTCCCCTTACTAAAAAATATTTGGTGTAGTTTGAAGTATCTAGCACCCGTATTCATAGCTATTTCCTAAACTCGACTCGACCTTTATTGTTCTTTCCACGTTGAGTATTCTATGAGAGCTTTGCACGATGGTTGCTTACAAGTTTGTATATTACCATTGATATTCTCAGAATCAAACTCAGCTATTTCGTTTTTGGATTCCTTTGGAACTACATATTCATTCTATATAACAGCGTTCCTCATGACAGTTCGTGGTATCCGAAACCGGTTTATTCTATTTATTTTTATTCCCCATAGATTAACTTATGGGGCTACGCATGTTGTTTGAACTAGAATTTATTATGGCCATACATTTGTCGTGACTATTTATAACGTTTCATGGATGTGGGTTTCAATGAATTGAATATCCTTTGTACACTTTGATATTATTATAATGGATATGCACATTTGATAACTAAGTTAATGTTATTTACCTATTCATTATATTTTATACTAGTAAAATATAACCCAGCAGTAGGTGTTAACGGGCTGACAGATAGAAGGGGAATTTTGTCTCTGGTAAGTCAAGTCAGTTTTTGGGTTTCTTCGCGCATACTTTTTAGAAGTAAGTTCGTTAGTAAGTATATCCTGATGCATTACAGAGTAATTAAATCATATTACAGCAGCGATAGGAAAGAGACCTCAACTATTAATTTTATAGCAAAATTACCTGTTAAGAACTTAATCACAGTTTAGATGGTTATTTTCCTTATATAGTTCAGCCTTTTCAACGTTTACCGGCTTATAATTCCATTGAAGGGCAATAAAATGAAATATTATAAACAAGCGAGCACTTAAAGTTTTAAAGTACTCCTACATGTTTCCGGACTGTGACAAGCTGCAATCATCTTTGTTAAAGACTTTCTCCCTTTAGTGCTTAAACTGTTAGTCATTTTACTACTAACTTTCCAATCTATTATTCACTTTGTGTAAAACTGTGCCTCTGCTGTTACAATAAATCAGGAAGCTCTTAGATAAAATAAAGTCAGGTCGTTTGCAGGTTCATCCTGAGTTACTTTATGACCGCGTTTTAAATAGAGAAATTATTTTAACGTTAATTTAGCACTACGTAACGGTAAATTATTCTTACAACTTAGTGGCTCAGTGGATATAAATGCCCAGAGGTAACCTTCAATGACTTAGTAAAGTAAACAATATTATTAATTATGTTAATAATTTGCTTATTATATAGTGATTTTATATACATTTTATCGGTTTGTCTTACCTTAAAGAAAAGATTACGTATTATGAGTCATTTGATACTTTGAGCACAAGCTTTTCTTAGTTTGAGGTTAAATGATGTTATGTGAACAGTCCAGAAATATTTTAAATTATTTTTTAAAGTAAATTGTCAATTATTACACTTTTATTAAACATTCGTTGTTTCAAAATGCGCTTGCATTTTAACAAATACAGCAAAACTTGTAATGATGAGTTTTTATTGGCAAGAAGTTTTGCTATAACAAACTTTCTTATCTGTTATAAGGGTGTCAGCTCATAGTAACTAAGTGGTTCCCGTGTTTTGATGAACAAAATAGTTTTTTATTTCGTGCACTACTTTCGAAAACAATTTATCTTAGTGTAAGTTATCTTGTGTTTTTATGCCCCTGTAAGAAATGGATACGGAAACAACGGCCCGATTGTTGACTATCACGTTCTAGATTCACATATATTATGGAGCTCGTTAATTTTTTTTATCTGCCCTCGTTAGGAAGCATCGTGACTTTTTTGAACCGAGGTTACATTTCTAACCAGACAATAACATTAGGCGGCATTCCGGCACAATTTACTTCGAATTAAATTAAATGGTAAACATAAGCGCGCTTTACGGAAAAGTATTACGGCTGTTTGTTTTAATATAGGTACTTTGCATCTTATTATGCATTTCATAGGAATGCTTCGAACGCTTTGAACTTGCAGTACTGTTGAAACCTGTAATCGTTAAATTTGTTGGGATTATAGAAAATGGAAAAACCTAATAAAACACCCAAACCCAGCTAGGGTTTGGGTGTTTTCTATGTATCTTAAGTATGTATTTACAAAAAAAAAGTATCTATGTAGTATATCAGTCACCTAACACCCATTGTACAAGCTCTGCTTAGTTTGGGGTTAGGTGATGCTGTGTGAGTAGTCCGGAAATATTTATTTATTTATTTAGCGACTACCTCAATAAACGATTTATAAGTCATACTAATATTCAATTCGTTTTCGAACCATGTTTAAGCTATATCGTACACTGTTCCTTTGCGCTCGGCATGTTAGCGGCGCAAGATCATTCGCGTCACTTTCACACTTTCACTGGTCGACGCCCCCGACGCCGGCCACAACAACGCCGTTGCACCATTTGTTACACAACACTGTCGCCTCACACGCCCTGATCCACTAATTCAACTTAATGATTAATCAACTATATTCCACTTTCTAAACCAGTTAAGATTATTTTACAACGCACGGGTTCACCAGAAACAGAGGTAATGGACAATTCAGAAAACCCAGCGTGAAGGTGAAACCGATAAGCGCAGTCACGATCTCAAACAATGGAGCAAATAGGAGCATAGCCCAATTATAATTAATAAAATGTAAAATAAAGTATAAATGATAAAAAAATCGAGTAGGTACTTTTCAATCTCAACAAATTATCTAGAAAAGTTAAACAATAAATATGTAGTATAATAGACGCTATTGTAAATGAACATAAGTAATATATATAGCATAGTACCTGTTAATAATCAACGTAAAAAAATAAAATGAGTAATGCAGGGGAACGAATACAGCGGTAACAAACAAAGAGCAATTATGTTTGTTCTGCTTAACCTTTTTGCATTTATTGTAGATGATTAATGTTCACAGCAAAAACTGAAAACACGTTTGGAAATAATCGCAAGTGGCACTTAAACGTAATTACATTACAAATGTGAAAGAAATTATTCACTGATCTTAATCTGGGAAATACAAAGGAAATCCAAACACGTGTTCTTTCAGGATTAGGTCTGATTTACACTAAATTGTTATCTCAATTTGGTTAATATTAGAAAAAACTTCGAGTACTACATTCAGCATACTTTCCTATAACTAAAGGAACCTCAGAACAAAAGCGATATTAAGGATTTTTTTTAAAACAGTCAAGGGAACAACTCATTAGAACTGTTGACATGAAAACGGTAGTTTCCGTAGTTAGAAAGCATATGTCCCTTATATTCCCAACGCACTACTAGTAATACTTCAGTAGTACTTCATTTTATTAGTTTCTCTCCTAAGTAGCTTTCCTGTATTTATCAACTGATCAAGCTAACCAAACTTCGCTTTTTCGGCTTTAAACCGACAAAAAACTTGATTGACTACACAATTGATCGGGAAAGTGTCTGCACTTTCCAGAGTGGTTAATTCAAACACAAAGAAAATTTCAACTGGAAACAAGAAGAACTGTATTAGAAAGTGCTTCAGCTATTATTATATTATCTAAAACTCGTGTTACGCGCTGTGAACGCTTTCGTTGTGCCTGAATTGAATCGCTTTTCAATTACTGGGTAAAGCGGTCGTGGTTTTGTTAATTTTATTTCTTGCTGGCTCATTATCGTCACTCAGCCTATAATAATTTGAATAAGTTAACTCTAGTTTTATGCACATTTTTATGATAGTATCGGTAATGGATAATATAAATAATAATTGATGGCTTGATCGCAGGAGAGAGATTATTATGTCTCGCAGTTTATGCAAAGATCTCTTTGTAACACACGGTACAACTGGTAATTGTAGAGCACAAGGACAGCTTTGAATCGACTGGAAATAAACAAAACATCGTACTGGATCCGGCTTCAAAAGGATCCCTCTTTGTACTAGGAAAACAATAACATGCATAATCTGCTTTGAATCATGAATATTAAACGAGTGGTATATCTTAGATTGAATTGCGCATCAGTAGACCATTACAATACCAGATGATAGAATGCTGTAGCTTCCACAATATTGACAGCTAATAATTATTACAAACATCGGTACATATGCCTTACTCATGCCTTGACTGTTAGCCAGGATAACATCGCTCTTAGCCTACAAAACACGTTATATCATCCGATGATTATGTGCTACTTTAAGAAGTAAGAAACGCTGTCTGACCTGGTTTCTTTTTTGCAACTTGAAAGAAACTTATCTACAGAGTAAGGCACGGTACAGACATCGTGCAACCCAAGAAAGTCCGAGCTATTTTATTTATTTAATAAAAAGCTGCGACGCTCCTCGAGTAAAAGACAAACCGTAACAAAACCGCCAAGTATGAATCAACTCTTGCAACAAAGGGTTTCTTACATTTTTTGTACCTTCGGGACAAAAAATGGTTCCAGGGTATAGTGTGTTGTAATATGAAGATGTTCAATTTGTTGCTATTATAATTTCAGTGCTTCTTAACTATAGGGAGCTTAAAAGTAACTCCAATTCAAAAACTTATTTTATTAATTTTCTTACGTAATAATATGGGTGTATATTTTTACCTATTATATAAAATTACTTGGTAATTTAAACATACTAATTTCTTCGATCCTCGCAATGAGAGCTATAATTTGATATGCTTAACATTACTTGTATTTTAATAATGCGTACTAGAACCTTAAAAAAAGATGGTCACAAGCACAGCTAATGGTTCAGCCGGACGATGCTAATTGTGTAAGAGGCGTACGTAACGAGGTCTTAATTGGAATGCGCCCCAATTAATGGTGGACTGTGTTCGTACAGAGTGATACCATTTCGAAAATTGGAACGGGTGTTTACGTGTCGGTTCCCGGGTGAACGGCCGCTGGTGAAAGTCGGAGCGTTGGGATATGGGTCAGCTGGTCATTTACCTTCAGGTGAGGACGCTCTCCCGACGCACAATGGAATTATGTCAAATCCAAAAGCCACCTGCCTGTTTTGCTCGAGACTTGACACAACGCCATTAACCTGTATAAAAAGTTTCTGCAGTACTGAATATGAATACAAGGCCTAAACGTAGATGTAAATACTCGTAACTACCTAATAAATTTAATTGAAGAAAAAAGAAAATACTATTTTTTAGGTCACCCAACCTTATATTTAAACGGGGACCAAAGAACGCAATTCATACTGGCCTTGATTCAAATATAATCAGGGACTGCATGAATTGCGTGAACGTAATCCAATAACCTTATACTTACTACTATTTATGTCAGTCAGAGAATAAGACAGGAATAAATAAGTCATCCTTAAACATGAATGAGAAATAAAGTTGCAATTAAATGTAACTGATATTTTACCCCAATAATTTTTAAAACTTTTAAAGTTTTGGATACTTATCTTAAATGGATCATAAATTAGAGAAGAACAGTGCCAAGAGCGTTTTCATTATGCAAATTTCCGCTTTTTACTGTAGAAATTTTTATTACATCTATTTTGATTACGTAGCGGGCCAGACCATTCAGTCCTACAAGTAATAAGATAACTATCTAAATAATTAATTCAATTCGGTTTCTCTTGAATAACTGTTTGACTTAATATTAAACTCAACGGTATCCAATTTAAAAGTATGTAACAGTACGTGATTCTGTAAGTGAATCGCATATATGTATGATGATAGTTCTAATAGGATTACCTAATATTGATCTCACCGGCTATTTAGCTTCCGAGTGCTCTAATCTGGGTCATAGCATAAATTAGTATTAAGGCTGAGTCGCAATCAACGGACAAAGTTTGTATTAAACTTACTTGTAGGTCTTCTCTTATCGATGATAGGACTACGTTTTGCTCAGGGTTTGCCCACATTTTTTGTATGTTTCCGCGGGTATAAGGTGTTTCCTTTGTGATTAAGGCTATAACTATATAATATAATATATATATATATATGGCTATAATAGGATTACCTAATATTGATCTCACCGGCTATTTAGCTTCCGAGTGCTCTAATCTGGGTCATAGCATAAATTAGTATTAAGGCTGAGTCGCAATCAACGGACAAAGTTTGTATTAAACTTACTTGTAGGTCTTCTCTTATCGATGATAGGACTACGTTTTGCTCAGGGTTTGCCCACATTTTTTGTATGTTTCCGCGGGTATAAGGTGTTTCCTTTGTGATTAAGGCTATAACTATAATTTATTGATATTAGCATTTTAGAAATGGCTTAGTTAATATTAGTGCTCAACCAAACATATAAATACTGCTGACTCATGGATTGATTCAATCCTAGCAACTGCTTATACATTTATGTACATCCTGTAACATGCGACGATTCTTTACAGCAGACGGAATGAGAACAATCGACCTACGACCAGATCTATCCAATCCAATAATATCAACTTAGTCGGCTGTATCCAGAGAGATCTTGTCCAGATATCTGGAACCAACTAACCTTCGGTTTACCTGAACATGTTTTGTTGCTGGTGAAGTAGAAATATGTAAAAAATTTGATACGATGAACTTGGCAAAAAAAGTACATATTGCTAAAAGTAAATGAAGCCCCAGAGCGCATAAAATAAATATACGTTTCAATTAATCGGAGTGACGAAGTTAGTGTTCAAAGTGAATTAATTTCTATAATATCATCCATCATAAGTTAACAATACGATTTACTTAAAATTTCCCTAGAGACCTTGAATTCGAAACATGCAGTGAAAGGTAAGCAAAGAAAAAAATTATTTCCCCTCATTGATATACGTTCCGCTGTTTGCTTTTTGTGTATGTTTGTGAGATAGGTACCAAGGACACTGACCAGACTTTCACCCGCCACGAAATCTGGAGAAAGTTTGTGTTTCACAACCCATCTTTATGTACCCCAACTCCATTGAAATTGTAATCTTAACGATTTTAAAAGTGAGAATGTTACATAGGTTCGTGTTACGTACTACTACGTGATACTTAATCACGAATTTTTAGATATGCTTTCAACCAAACATTTAAGATGGTCTATGGTAGTTCGAAAATCTCTTCTCTTCCATATCAATCAAGAAGACATCCGAGAACTTGTGTGTTAAAAGAATACGCAAATATTAATAATGTATAAAAAGTCGCGCTAGTGTAATCTGGATTTAGCCCCCGTTGCGCGGCTTGAATATCGCAGTGACTCTTATCCTTTTTACCGGACTGCGTGACGCAAAGGAGTGGTAATGTGTTTAACGGTATATGTATGTATGTTCCTTTGTCCCACTATACAGACCAAACGCCTGGGCCGATTTCTATGATTCAAATCACACGTCAATTGATTCCTCTTAGTACGGCAAGTGTCACGAAAGACTACTGGACACTATTTTATAAAAAAAAAGGTGTGTGTGTGTGATTCACACACGATAGAAGTGAAACTTCAGTAAATCGACAAAAGAATGAGATGAATAAAAAAAAAAACAAAAAAAAATACTGTGCAAAAAGATTTTGTTCGGGCTGTCACCCATCCAAGTACTGGCGTCGCGCAACGTTGCTTAACCTTGTTAGCGTTTAAGATTGGCTTACCTGTCGTTTTTCCGTTGCATCCGGTTTGAAATCACAACGATTTTAAAGAAGTTTCACTTAAAAAAAAATATTAAGTCCACAAACTATGTCATATCGTTTATAGGTTTATAAACAGAGTTTATATATATCTAAAAATCATTGTAGTTTTTTTCAACATTTTTCTATGTACAACTAGGTCGATTTAAAGTTGCCATTCTCACATAAAAGGCTTACAAACAGTAAAAAAAAAAGCTAAGTTGCAGTCGGGTTATATTTTTTCTTAATTACAGTTTCTTCGACGCAATTTTCACTAGAATAGTTCAACCATTTAAAGCCCCTATTAGTTGATTCAGATATAACGAAACGTCCATTTACGACGAAGATTTCAAAGGTTTTCAAAGGGACACGATCGGTATTAAATCTTTATAATGGCACTACATTAACAACGATCAATATCGTAGGAAGTGAATGATTATGAAATCTGATCGCTGCTTTCGATTTACGACTTCTGTAAGAGGAGTATCTTAAAGGCGAGGGGAGGCAAGAGCAGATAATCAGACACTTTGAAATAAAATATCCTTTCAATGTCAACTGATGTCTTATTTAACTCGACGCTTGTACAATTTTAAGTTGTAGATATAAAATCGTCAATGTATCCTGTATTTTTAGACATCTTAAAGCTAATTGGTCAAATGGTCACGAACTTTTATTTTGTACTAGCTGACCCGGCGAACTTTGTTCCGCCTTAGACGCCATAAAATAGCAGATTTTTGAAGTGAAACTTCTATAGAATCGTAGTGATTTCAAACCGGATGCAAAAAGATGAAACGGAAATGATGTAAGAGACAAATACAATGCTTTATTTAAATTTCTTTGCGCGATACTTCGTAGTTGAGACTACGAAGTATCGCGCAGAGGTATTGCTGTATTTTATTTATATTATTTTGTAACATACTTTATGTAATACGCTTCATTGAAGTAATATAAATAATCCGAATAATTACAGATATATGTTTTTTTCTCTTATCATTTTAGCAGATGCGTTCATTTACCCTTTTTTTTCTATTCGATATATATCATAATTATAGTTCATAAGTAGTAGACTCCAATCGTGCGTCGTAGCTGACACACACACTTTTTTTTTATTCTTCTTATTATTCTTTCGTCGATTTACTGAAGTTTCACTTCTATCGTGTGTGAATCGCACACACACCTTTTTTTTTATTTTATTAAGTTAATTGTTTTATTATATAAAGTTGTCAGGTTGATCTAGCTGACCCGATAGTTATGACTATGAATATTGAATTCGAATTGGTACTGTAAATTCTATGTCAAATGTCCTCAGGTTACATTAAAAAAGTTTAATAATTTGATATGGTGGTTAAGTAATTTAAAATTTTCTAATTTTCCGCGCAATTTCCCTAATTTTTTCTTTCATAAGAACCTTCTCCTGATAATAACGAACAGAACAAAAAAAGAATTAGCGAAATCGGTCCAGCCGTTCAGGCGTGATGCCGTGACCAAGGGAAATAGGGATTCATTTTTACATATATAGATATATCTCGCCACATGTCGCTTGGATGTCATGGAGGTCTAAAATTGTTCGTTGTAATATTATCTACAAAAAATGTCACATGCATTTTTCTGGAAAATTAATCGTTTTCGGAGTAGAGCTCAAAATACATTAGAATGCTCTTACGTAAGATACGCTATTGGCATACTTTTTCACAAAATTCACAGGTATCAGATATTAGTTAATGATATACATTTTTAAAAATTACTGGACTAAAATAACCTTCAACAAATTCATACTTCAATTCAATTAGTTAAAATTATTTAATTTATCCTACTCTCAATAATTTATTTAAAGGACTAAACTAAAAATGAAAACTATACTACTACAATATACCATTGCTAGATAAATAGAAGTTATTTAAAAATACAACTCTCGAGTCAACACGGTTCATAAGATAGAGTCTGGTGACAGAGAGACTGTCAATCGAATAGTGTATATTAGATATGGTACCGTTTGAGTACAGAAATCTAAAATAATTATAGAAAACACGAAAGTCACATTAATAATTTCTTGTATTATTATTTATATAAAATCTTTTACTATCGTCGTAAAGTTGTCCTAAGAAGATAATTGAGTACCATTGGTTGTCTTCAGCATTGATTCTTGTAAGTGGTGCATCCAACTAAGATTAGAAATGCATGATGTTCACGCTTCGTGTTGCTCTCTCTATTGTGCTCGCGTGACGCTTCACTATCTATTGTAAGCTAACCGTAGCTGAATCTCACCTTCGTGGTGGTTAAAGTTTTCATAAACTTCTTATCTTTTTCTTTTTAACTTACTGTACACTCTCAAGCATTTACTAATGTTCTGTCTGTCAGATGATATCGGGCCCTCGTTAGTGGCATTGTATCGCCCACGCTGGGCCAGGGCGGCCTTAATGGACCCTGTCAGGATTACCTAGCAGCGCGGTCAAACATGCTGCGAATTCAAACCTGATTATTTATAACCTGATGCTGCATCTTGTACGAAATCTACAAAGTAGGTGAACTGCATCTGCAGCTTCCATAGCCTCATGATTCACCGGCTTCAAATGTCAATATGCGTAGGTGTGCGACAAAGCACGAACTTGTGAGGGCGTGTGAACATTGTCAGTCTATGCTATAGATCAGTCTCACGCACTCCTGATAATATCGAGGACTGCGTTCCGGCCACGTCTACTAACCGTGATATTTACGTGCCTCATCATCATAGTCATAGGGAACAAACGCCAAACTTATTGCGGGAACCACATGGCTTGCGGAGGCCCACTCTCACTTGGGTTTCATTGTCTCAAACGCGCTCTCGTGAGCACGTTATCTAATACTTAAGCCACAATAGATCAGACTGAATGCTCAGCACAATGCTTCCGTCGGCAACGGTTCCGCTCTCATGAATTGGGTAAGTGGTGCATTTGACGAAACTTCACTTTTTCACCGACCCACTTTAGCAGAGCGATTTTCCAATAGACTTGAATGGTTTGTTTGCAGTCGATTATGAACGGATTTACTCATAAAAGTAAATTTTCACGCCGCCTCTGGAGGCCATTAGTGATGATCGGTCGCGGAATTCGCGCGGTCTTTCGCACGACAATCGGGAGCGAGACGAACCAACTGGAGCGGCTAATATTCAAATGGACCGGTTTAAGATAAACTAATATCTCTAGATGCGGTAGCCGTTCTGCATGTATAACTGGTTTTCTAGTTAATTTAAAAAATAGTAGAGTAGAGTCTTACGGTCTCGTATGCAGCGATAAATTAGAAAATGATACTTATAATTAGCACTTGTTTATTCTGCAGGTTTTTGCTTTTAACATTAATAGTTCCTAAATGTCGACGTAATTACTAGTTATGTAGGGCGATCGAGCTCACCGCTACACTTTCGTTGGCGATATGCAAATCAGACCGTGAGCAATTGACACCTACACGCTGGATGTAAAATCTTCTATTAAGCACCATCATTGCGAGGGCGTGTACAATTTGTATGTGCATTGTGAATATTATCGTTTCTAACATCTGCCCATGTACACAGGTTTTACGTTGCTTATAAAACATTTATTTGTGTTGTTGCTACTCTCTGTGTTCTCTTTTGTTCTTAATACTAATCCCTTGCTTTCGTCAGAATCTACTTGACTAAAAGTTATCTCAAATCCTTGACATTCATATGTGATGAAAATGACAGTCGGATGTTTCTGAGGTAAAGCACATTTGAACAGGTCAATGACCCGCATCACCTCGCTGCAATGTCTTAGCATGATCGTCTATTTCAGGATTACTCAGATTTATTATAGTAGTCCGGCTTTAGAACGTTTACCGGTTCGTTTGCTTGGTATATTAGTTTCGATTCACTAATGAAAAGAGAGTCGACTGAATATGCAACAGATATTAATTAAAAAGTACATAACATTTTATTATTTTAGCAAAATCTACGCCTTGCCGTTAGCTGGAGGCCTAGATGGTAACGCGGGTGGAAAGGTACGTTTATTATCTGCTATTTGGCACAATACCGCTGTTCGGTGTGCTATTACATTCTCTCTTGATGAGCCCATTATATTTGTACATGGGACTTAAACGTCGCCACTACGTGCATCACGGTTTTGCCTGGCTCCATTAGATTGAGCAAGCCTTTAACTATTCTACCTCGTTCTGCCTGGAATTTGTCCATTAACCTGAATTGTACAACAATACTTGCATGCATGGTACGCTATCTAGGAAAAGGTTACACAACCGTACAGTTATTAGAGGATTGGCTTATTCAAAGTTAAGACTGCTAAATATGGAAACAATACATAATTGGGCATTAAAAGTATCCTATCCATGCTCTAATTAATAACTACAAAATTTAATCGTCTCGACATTTAAAGGATCAAAATACGACAACAGCAGAAACAACATAGACATAATTACTTTCGCAGTTATAATATAAGGGATTTGATTACACGTTTTTTCTTTGGTTCAGATATAACCCATGTATTTTCAAGAACGACAAATCAAATGGCTGGAACGGCATCTCAAAATAGAGCCTATTTTTTCAGGACTTATTTTGTCCCTCACGACATTCAGATATTACTCGTACCTATCAGTGTAACTAAACACAGCGTGCTCATTCCATCTTATATGAACGATACTTACAGAGTGACTCATGGCATTAATACGATCACAACTGCACCTAACCTGTAATTTCGCTTAAGATTGACGAGGGATCATAGACAGCGAATTATTATGGTAATTTGAACTAGCTGTTGCCAAAATTGAGAGGCAACACCGCCTTATAAGTGGACTTGCGCGTAGGTAAATGTGTTACGTATTTATTTGCGTAATAAGCTACAGTAGATACCAGTGCCGGGTCCAGAGTTCCTGTGAGGTTTGTCCTGCCAGTGAATATATTTTAAGTTTGTTGCAACGGATTTAAAAAGAATGGCCAAAACGCTTTCTAGGCACCTTACAGCTTGATCTGAATGCAAGATCTCTTTCGATAATTAGAACGAAGGCTCGCATATTTTAAACGTATACCTACCTAGATAATAAGAACGAAGGCTCTCATATTTTAAACGTATACCTACCTAGATAATAAGAACGAAGGCTCTCATATTTTAAACGTATACCTACCTACGAAATTGAGTATAAACTCATAACATTACGGTATAACGTGGTGGTTTAAAAATGTACTATTATTTATTTATATTATATTCTCAGCCCATATCGTCCCATTTCTGGACAAAGGCCTCCCTATTCCCCTTCCACACATCTCGCTGTAATGCTGTTGGTTGCTAGATTGTTCGATTTAGATAGTTTCGACAGGATGCCAATCCTTGTCAAAACTCTAATTCGGGGCACAAAAAAATAATTCTTTTTTAGTATTTTGTTTAAAATTTTCCTTTGCCTAAATGCATTTTAGCCTATCAGCCTTAAATGTTTATTTTTAGAAGAGTTCTTTTTTAAATCTATAATAAGTACTTACATAAAAAATGAATATTTTGGGACCAATCACACAGCACCACCTAACCCCAAACTAAACAGAGCTTGTACTATGGGTGTTAGGTGACTCATATACTACATAGATACATTTTTTTTTGTAAATAAATTCATACTTTACATAGAAAATACCCAGACCCGAAACCAGAAATTGTACATTGTACAAAATCTGGTCCCTCGGCGGGAATCGAACCCGCAACCTCTTGCGCCTCCTCCAACCTCCGCCCACCGTTCCACTGAGGTCGTCAAGAAAAGTTTTGACTAGCTAAAAGAACTGAAGCTATAGGGCTGAAATGTATAAATAAGATCCCTTTAGTTGTTTAACTCCTTATGGTTGAAAATGATAAAAAAAAATCTTACACGCTTTTTAGTTCCTATAGACTCACACACGAGATTGACACCTGTAATTTATTTTTCATTATTACTATATACTTTAATTAGTGTAGATATTTTTATTTAAACTGAACTTTATTTCAAATTTAAATATATAAGCAAGTAGTTTGTTAAAAATCAAACCATTAAAATAATATTGAAATGTTTGAATTTCAAGTTCTTAATAATAAAGAACTCGAAATTTTCGTGTCACAAAACCTTTTACGTTGCGAAATTTTTGCGAATTTTACCATATTTATCATGTTTAATATTGTAAAATTCTTTATTTATAACGTACTGATCTGAATGCTAGTTTTCTAAGAACTACCACACTATTTTTTGCATAGGCAGTTAAACGGGGTTTTGGAGTTTTATGACCTTTTATAGTGTCATAAAACTCCAAAAACCCGTGAGCTTTATCGATTTTCTATCACACCTACGTTATATAATTACAACGGAACTCTGCAAATTTCTTTTCTATGATTATAATCTCGCATTTAAGTTGTAACTAGTAGTTTTTATATCTTTACAGTCTAATAAAACAGACACCGCTCTCGGTTCTAATAATAACCGTTTTCGAGTTAATTCAGAAGCTTTCAACTCTCATATTTATAATATAAACTCTTTTTTTTTATTTGAAGATATTGCCAATTGTTTTATAGCTCATTAAGTCATACGATTAAAATATGACTGAATTATTCTACGGCTTAAATCAATCGCGTATCGGATTTATATGAATACGTATTATAATAATTACTTAATTATTTCCACTTAAAACGAGTTGGACTCGTTGTAAAGGGTTTCATGTTATTTAACAAAAAAAAAAGTATTATAGCGACGGAAATATGAATTTACATACAGACGGGATATGGACAGCGGAGACTTTGTAATCGGGTCATAGCCCGTTTCTATTATTTAGCTACAGAACTCTAAAAAGAGATATTGTTAACGAAAGACCATCAAACACCTATTTAAAAAAAAAAATCCGTATTTTCTAGTATGTATGATTTTGATATTCGGATATTAACTGGATTTCTGTCTCAAAATGAATTAATCATGAATATCGGTCCTCTCAATTTCTTGGGTCCTCTGCATGCTGGGTCGGTTTCCGTTATTAATAATCATTAAACCCTGGGGGAAATCTAAATAATGTGTAATAATCCGCAAAGTGAGAAGTATTCTTCAATTTATTAGGGTTATATATACAAAATTCACAAATTCAATTCAGTAAGTCTTTTATAAACTTAAAGCATATCAGAAAACAATGAGTGAACGTCCAGACAAAAGCTGCTATACTATTCACATTGGCTATTCTCTCTGAGTAAAAGTTTAAATAGCTTCAGCCACAAACTCTGTTGGTAAATCCATTTGCTACAAGTCAACATACGATACAGTTCGCCAAAGTCAACGCACTTTGGTAAGTATTTACCACGAGTGTCGCGCTGGCTATCATCTGGCTATGAACCCGCGTCACTGCGAGATAGTGGCAGTGCCGACGTCTTTACTGCTCCGGTAACGATTCCCATTGCCAAAAATCTTGAAGCGATATTTTCAATTTCTCTATTTCACTTTGATGTCTTGGTTTGGGAGATTTTCGTTACAGAGCTTACGTTTCTTTTTATCGCTTTAGAAGTAATCTGAAAATTAATAACTTATAAACGTTATGGCTACGAACGGGAAGCTGTGTTGTCTAAGTGGAAGGACACTCGACTTTCATATCGATGGTCGTGGGTTCAAGCCCGCCACAAACGTCTGGATTATATTAGGCATGTATCTGAGATCTTTGAAGGACATGTAACTTTCAGTGTTGTGCTCGCCTATTATTGGCACATATTCCATAGTTAATAGTATTAACAATGTCTACTAAATTTATTTTTGTTATATGTGCTGTTGGTGGTTCCTTTAATAAATAAATAAAATAAAATAACTTTCACTAACCTGAACTTGGCCATCGCAGCGTAGTGAATTAAGGCCTCATCCCTCTCATCAAGAGAGAAGTCCCTTTGTCCCCAACATGCAACAGTGTGAACGTAAATAGGGGTGGCCATGTAATCGCTATGGGTCAAAATGTTCATGAACTATGAATGCAAATATTTCTGTAGTGATTACAGAGTTGTATGTAAGAATTATACCAAAGATAACATTTTTGTTAATAATTATTAAAATCTTTATATTGATTGTTTCGTAAATGAATAAAATGATGCCTATAATACTACTACTTATATTTCCTTCCTTGTTGTTTTTGGTACAGCAATTAATTGTTAAATTTAAGTGACACTTCTCGAGTGTGAGCTCCTTGTCCTTGTTCTTTCTTTTGTCAAACTGACAAGAAAGCTTACGCCTCATTAGCGATATGGTAGAGTGTTCAAACAGGACCAATGTTTACGATGTTGCCACAATAATGATGTCACACGTCTAATATAGTGTGTCCACTTGTGGAGATAACGAGACTCTAGGTTGTTCACCTCGCTTTAATGTAATAGTTGAAACATCGCATGACTGCTCACAATAAGTATACTTACTGATGTGTCTTAATTTGTGAACCAACAGTATAAAGTTCATAACGAGTGCGTTGTACATATACATACACGACATTTACTTGACCGCTCAGATTTACGAGTAGAAAACCCAAATGCATAGTTTCTGAACGAAGATACAGTTTTACAGGTATTTAGATAAATAGTCAACGCTTTATTGTACACCACAAAATTATACAGACAGTGCACAGTGTTTTAATCTATAGAAACATGCGTTTGTTGGCAAACGTTCACTGTATGCAAATGTTTCCAGTTGGACAAATTGCTGCGGCATGATTCAGATCAGATCTCTGATGTCCTTAATCGCTCTCGTATTTTATATCTGGACAAATGACTAGATTAAAATTCAGCATGGGTGCTGTTTGTTTGTCTCATAGGGACTCAAATACTATTTACCCTATGCTGGAATATTAACGTCTTTATTTCCCTTCCCCGTTTGTCCATGTCCAGTTCGGTATAAAGTTTGATTTAAAATTCAATTAACATGAGGGACCTCCTACTTAGTGGAAACCACAACCTCTGTTATCAAAATTGCAAGAGTTAATTACGTGAGTTTAGGGCGCAGCATTCCCACACAAATTAGGCGTAGGAGGACGTTTTCTAAATATTTCACGTCGACAGGCAGCAATGTCTGAATAATTAATGGTTCGTGGTTTATTACTGTTCAGGTTCAAACTGAGTTCGCAACTCTTCCTAAAGAGATGCGAATCTGAATGAATACTGCATACGTGAAATTCCAGTGAATATATTGTATCACAATTGCATTGGACTGCATTGCATCGTATTGCTTAGCCCATCTGAAAAATATTAAATTTGCTTGTGTACAAAGTGGAATGTTTTCTGCCGAAGTCAGCATTATTACATTCTTGTTATGTTCACGGACTGCTATAAAATATATATTTCCCTGGAGTATCTAATCTCCTACCTACGTACCTGTGTGTAATGACAAGCGATAAATTCTACAAATAATAAAACACTTTCAACAAGCTTCTTCCACAGTAAAACAACCAAAAAAATACTAAAACACCCATGTAATTTAGTGAGAAATTGTTGAATACCAATTTGTACTAGAAAATGTATTCCGCAATATGAACAAATGGGAATTCAGATTATTAAGCTTTTATGGTTAGTTTTTATTACAATTCTCTCAACAATATCCTCCTCTGCCTTTTGTTTAATAATCCAAACAAGTGAATATTTTCTATCCTTCCTAATTAATACTACATGTATGTGACCAGGTTTAACCTAACCTGCTCACATCTATGCTATCTTCACATTAAGTATTCATCTTTTCATTAAGTAGTATCCACAATTTGTAATATATCGATTGATAAAGTAAACTTTCCACTGTAATCCAGTCCTTAGAAACAGAATATCTATTTTAATTGGCTTCGATATTTTACCTGAACAATGAAGCTGTATTTTATTTATAAGAAATATAAATTTGATTAAATTGAAATCTTTAAGGAACCTATATTATTCACAGACTTTCAAGCCTGGTACATATATGGGGGCTTGTTTGATTGACTAATTTGATTCACAAATTGCGAAACACGTCCTTAATCTACGATTATAAAATCCATGGTTTGTTTTTATTTCTTTTAAATTAAACATATTTGACAATCAACGCATGTAATTCTATTAATTACACAATCCTAGTCAACTGTAGATTAAAAGGTACCCAGGTCAAGACCTCGTCTATAAAATGATGTTCGAACTTTGCCACCGATGAACCCCACCGTATGGACTTTCACACGCGAGGTCGATGCACTTCTTCTGCAATGCAGTTTATGTTCATATGGCTTAACCTACAACTCCTTAATATATTCCTATCAATCCAGGCTTGTAAACAATACTATGCAAAAACTTTGACGTTTATTTCCTGTCATAAAGTCGCCTACGACTCGATACCGATAGTCTCTAGATGGTAATCGAGTTGTAGGTTTAGTGTCAATTGACCCCAAATTTTACATAAACTGGGTAATTACTCCACCAAAGAAAGCAAGCGGTACTGAGAGGATTAAGTTGGTAATTGTCCTTGTTGCCGGCTAGTAGCAATTTCAGTTAAAATTCGATCTTTTTCTTATGTTTGTCTGGATTATTAATAAAGTATCTATTATATTTGTTTCTACGTTTCACGCTCACTTTCCCATTCCGCGGTCACGATAGGGCAGGTTCGCAAAGTTACGTCTTAGGTCACCCTTTCGCTTGGCTTGTTACTGTTGTTACATGCACTCCACGGTTTAGCCACTAATCATATTTTAAAAGAACCTACCTAATAATTTTGTTATTTTATTGATACCTCAACTAAAGTTATTAAAAAATACTCACAAAACATCCAAACTTTTTTATTCAACTTTCTCTATTGTATATCTTGTATTTTTCCTCGGACTATAGAGCTGAAAATTGTTCAAAAGATTGGAATTGTAAATCGATCTTTACATTATAGATTCTGTGAAAGTACGTACTCCAAGAATTTTATACGCGATTTTATGTTACACCACAAATGCAATTTGTCGTTGGTGCATTTCCGAGTAAGAACGTTTTCCTCCCTTGCACTGCGTACTAGCTAATTTCACTATAATGACTGTAGAAACTTACGATATTTATAGGAGTTTCTCTATTGGGAATAGTTAGTCGCTTTCTATTCATCAACATCATTATTCGCAATATTATTTATGCCTTTATTACTATCCCCACTCATATTTTTTTTTGTCAATGACTTAAGAGATTTCATAAAGTAAGTAGTGAATGCTTACTTAATGTGCTATTGTTACTTTCATCGAAAATTTATTGATGCGGTGCACAAATATCGAGGTCGTATTGACAACACTTTAGAAGCGTGAGTATGTTTTTATACTTTCTAGTATTATTCTGTGTGTAAAAAAATACCAATGCAACTAAAGCTACCGCGAGGTTTTATTTTCTTCAATGGTCCTACCTCGACTTGGTCTATTTACTCTTAATTCAAACTAGTTACCAATAAATCTTATTAATTTAATATAACTTCCAATATGGACTTATTGGTCTTATGTGTCAGATAGAGAGTTTCCTAAAACCCATCCGTACTTTAAATTCATGTTGCATTACTGAAATGTCTGTTTATGCAGTTGACTTCCCTTATAAATGAATTCAAAGTAATACAATGCGAGGGCAGGCATCAAGTTGGACATATTGGTCTTGGTCCCCTGATAGCGCTGTAAGTACGTACCTACGGCTGCCATGGCGTGCGCGATTGCAATCTGACTCGGCCGGAGCAATTGCCTTGTTTGTCCTACCTATCCCACTCGACACATGACGCTGCGATAAAAACTCAGAGGCGGCATCTTTCATCTGAAAGGGCCATGATGATCGAGCCTTTCCTTGAAGGGCGTGCTCGGATATAACAACGAGACCGCATATCGCGATGGTTTATTTCTACCTCTCTAAGCAAAATCTTGTTCTATACCAACTCAGTCACATAATTAAACACGTGGACTTCTTTTTGTAGGTCTCTATGTGTTTTATTTAGCAATGTGAGCAGCACAGTGGTACCGCCTCCGGATGAAACACGTCACTTCACATTAAATACTACGCATTAATAGCGAAAGATCATAAACATTGTCACCGTTGATCTATTTATTCCTCTACTAACCTATTGTAAAGGTCCGCCCATATATTGTCTGTCTGTCCGCAGTCATGGCTCGTTGAGGTGCGTCGGTAATACTCATGGAGCGTATCATGGCTGGACTGACATTACTTTAACTGTTACCAGTTGGCTCTGTGTTGCGCATCGATGTCAGATTGGTCCGTATACGTCTCGCTGAACAAAAGTCCTCCTAGAATTCTGCGTACATTTATGTCAGTTATCCTATGCGTACATCTAAACTGCTTGTTTAGGTCATGACTCCGTTTCGAGTCGTTTCAACATAAGTTTAAGATAAATCATGTCTTCAATAAACATAACAGAACATTACAACGTAATGAAAGATGAATTTGATAATGTTACCGTACATTTCACCGAGTACAGTACGTTGTACAATCAATCAAGTTTGTTTATTTAATGACTGGTTGGTTCGTTCACCTCGCCATTCAAGGTCCCTGTTCAGCATTATTTTAGCGTTGGAGGCTACCCACACGCAGGGCACTGCACATACACGTTTCCGAGAACGATGCACTAGGTTGGAAGAATGAGAGTGCCGTGACGTGAATGTCAAGTCGACAGATTATACCAGTACATTGTTGATCCAAACGTGTATACGCTCACTAAACCGACCACACCCTCGTGAAATGGAGCGAACAAATTGAATTCTACGTAACAAGGCCATGTAATCACTTTTGAAACTAGTATTCACACAGGGCCATCCCGTAATTTACTACCTACCGGTTTAGGCGGGATGATTTGATTATTTTGACATTGCTCTCCTGTATGGGGACAATTGAGGACACATACGCTTCCTTGTTTAGCACTCATAAATGTACACATTTTAATATTTGTCTATGGGTACCCTAAAAAATCCTAACGGTTATGTTTAAACCTTTTGATATGCATTATGATTCACTAAAAAACTTAGTTTTGCCTCATATTTTGAACACTTGAACACACTACGCCACTTGGTATTGTTCTTTAGAAATCCTACTACCTTTTAGTAAGGTAAAACGTATAGTATCGCTCGGGAAATCCTATATAATGCAAACGAAGCTTGTTATAAAATAGAAATAATGGTAAAAATAAATCCGGTTTTGGACGAAACTTTTTGAGTTAAGGTAGTAGTCCCATAATTCCCATATCCCTTCTGTTTGAATTATGCTGCTTTTTCATACATAACTCATATCAAATCGCCTCGTGATAATAATATGATGTGAATTGTACCTTTGAATGTGTACTATCTGCCCATAATTTTCTGACACGTAGTAATTTTCCGAACCATTAAATCTTGACAGCGTTTCTTTGATATGCATAAAGACAGACCCCACGTGGGTACGCGCAAGCGCTGGTTTTTTGCACGCTAGCTCATCGTCGACCGTCATCACGTTCATTATCCGTTTGGCCTTGGCCGTGAACGGTCGTGAAGGAGGACGCACTGACATGTGGATAGGACAGTCATGATCACATCTTGATGTTAATTTATCAAGTGGCTCTACAAAAACTTATTGTCCGCTCTTCAAAGTTTGCTACGCTCTTATAAAAACCTCAACCAGTACCAGCAAAAATAAACACTCGAGCAATCACATTTGTAAAAAGAGTATTTGGGGTAATATGAGCGAAACTTTTGTTATATATAAAAAATCAAATCTGAGTCAGAACAATGACTAAGCATAAAATTGTACTCCCCTCTGTGCCAATTCGAGCGCAACGCAAGTTACTCGATAAAACCTGTGATTTCATTTATTTGAATACGTCTATGATTGGTAAGACCAATATGTTTGGTTTTATCATGAAGTTCCTATATCCACGTTTGTGTGTGTCGCCGCTCGAGGGCTATTAAAAGTTTAGATTGGCTATTACAGGTTTATGGGCCTGTGTAGCCCTGGTGTCCATTTAGGTCAATTGCATCAGTCGACAAGTAAGTACCGCCTTCTGTCGCCTTACGTACTGTCGGTTCTTTAACAATCACACATCCGTCACTACGGCTATGTCGTAAATTCCTGTTTCCTCTTAACTTGCCCATTATAATAGCCTGCAATTAATTGGCTTATTTATACGAAATAACCTTCTATCAACAGGCTTGGTAGAGAGATACCATAAACAGCTTGATTTGTGCTTAAAGTTGTGACTCTATCGCAATTTGCGACTTTATAAACTACATGCTATATGTTTTTATGCGAGAAACTTTTCTTATTAATTTAAATCTTTAATAGTTGTACATAAAGTATTACTTGCTGATTAAAGACCACACCACAAACAAATACCAAAAACTAATTTGTTAATAACTAATACAAGAAATGATCACATAAGAATCTTTACGTGATGCTGCAACAGGCTAAGTCTAGTACCGGTTTTTACTCGATTGGCTCCTCGAAGTCTAGCGGAGATGAGATGTTCAATGGACTGAAAATGTTTTGCATGGAATCGATTAACCTTGCGGTCACGCTGCTATTGATATATTTTATCTTAATATACATATTATTAAATGTTTGTTTTCTCATGTTTTAAAAAACTTGCAAACAACTATAATTTTACAATATAATTTTATTTATGTTATGTAATATTATAAGTACTAACCCTAATTCATTTTAAGTTACTAACTAAACTATGGATGATTGCTGTCTGAAATAAATAAATTTTATTTATTTTTATTTCTATTACAATCGTAAAAGCTCCTACGTGCTGCTTTCATATTGGTATTCCGAAAATGTTTAAGTTTTGTTGATTATTGTGCGATAAAAAAGCTCCTGTTTTGCAAAATGTCAAGATGTATCCGAGAGGCGTTCTCACGGTAGCTCTCAAGAGACGAACGGAGAAAGCTTTATCTCATATATCGGAGCGCGAACAATGTGAAGAGCGTGTCGATGCCTATCTCATTGAGCCTATCTAGTGGTTCTAGTGTTCATTCGACTTTCACTCGCCGGCCGGCTTGCTCCTGTTTTGCCGCTGAAGCCGCCTTGTTTGCGCCAGCTGTGACTAGATAACGAAGTGCTCAGAAGTCGTATCCCAGCATGACAAGTTCGATGACACATCGGAAAAGTATCGATAAAAGTACACTGTAGGAATAACAGTCGCACATATAAGCCTCGGCAAAACCCGCCCGATCGCCGCGCGGCAGATGCTACATATGCTTTGCTAAGGACCTTTGCACACCTACGCGACACACCACCACGATACGGGATGTTTTCAGGCAAAAAAGTTACCCTTTGCAGACTGCCCCACGTCGCAGTCGCCTTCTGCGTTACCGCTGAAGCTTTATAATAAGCCACAATAGAAAGAGCCGGTTATTAACCTTTAGCTTTGGTGACCAAGAACTATCTATTTCGAATTGGCAATGAATAATGAGTGTTGCGGCGGTCGCGCATGTTAAGCCGTCGTGATTTAGTGCAGGGCCGTAGCTGGTACGCAGCCCACGATCCTAATTACAAAGTGTAATGAGTATGAGCAGACGACGCCTGCGCTCCATCCAGCCTTAAACATGCGCCTCTCTTTCACAAAAACCCCAACACTGTCACCACGTTCCTATATTATTCCACCAACAATACCAACATGACCATAGAATCGGCTTCCTTATAGTCGGATGCCTTTGGGTCCATTGCATAAATCTAAGGATATATCGTCTGAGCAGACCAGTTGCTGAAATAAAGCGTCTATTGTTATAAAAGTCCTCTTTATGAGAAGTGTCATTGTCATTTTCTTACTCTTCGTGAATATGGAAATCGAGGGCAACATAACGGACTTGGGTATATTATGTTTACGTTATAGGTATGCATTGTTTTACTTTAATTACTCGTGAAAGTGAATAGTTCACTCTGTCAACGACCAATCATGTTATATATTCAACACTGCAAAAGAAGCCCTTCATCGCTCTCAGTAATGAACGCCGCAATCTTATCGAGACATCTTATCGCCTCTAGCCTCTTAAATCATTGGAGTGTCTTCAAATTAATAACTTCGCTGCAAGCATAAGACTTCCTAGGTATTTCCTTAATAGATATGCATCTTAGTATTATCGGAAGGATACATACAATGTTGAATTTCATGGGTGTTCTCGTATACGATAATGTGACAGTAAGGTATATCAAAATCCCCGCGTCCTTGCTCTTGTAAAATGCAAATTTTGTTCTTTACTGGGACGACAGATATCAACAATGTGTATTTTCGAACCTTGATCAAACGAAATGTGCAGATACACGACATAAATTTATCGAAAAATATGGGATAAAAAAAATGATAAGTTGGCTAAATAAAAAAAACTTACTTTTACTTTTTAACTTTTTTAATTTAAAAAGTAAAAGTAATTCTTTTCAACTTTTTAAATGAAAACTAATTCATCTGGTTGTTTCTTCGTTTCTGTTTGAGTAAACGGTGTATTTTATTCAAAGTAGTCTCATTTGAAAGCTACATAGATATAAAAAGAAATACAATTTCGGTAGTAGTGGTTTTCTTAATCAAGGTTCGAAAATACACATGGAATAGATTTTCCCGCGAAATGTAGTATTTTACCTCGGTAAAAGGGGCCTATGTTATTATGATTTAGCAAAGTTAATTTTAAGCGTTAATGCATTTTGGAAGAGCGATTCTTACTTATAAAAGTACTCTTAAAAGGACTTCATATTTTATGTACATATTTTGTAAATTTTGTGTACTTCAGATGTCTAGTACCCGTAACACAACACAAGGATAGAGCTTACCACGGGGCTAGATGTTGTTGTGCAATATTTTTTTTTTTTTATTGTACAGTACCTCTATATTTTTGTTTACTCCTTTTACGTTTTTCCAATCTAATTTATTTCGTTTGATTGTTACAGTTTCTGCAACTTTACCACCACAGAGGCCTTGGATCCCGTTAACTCGACCTAACAGAAGTCGTCCAACATGTAAGTGCAATCATTAACTAACCCCTTTTGCTCTTTTCAATTAATTACAACAGCTGCCATGTAACCGCTACACCGACTTTAATACTGTTGATTGTGAACGCCTTACCTTTTTGTACAGTAAAACTATTCAAAGGCGGGAACATCGATATTAACCAGCGATAACCCAACCCTCCCAAGGAGTTCGTAATTAATATAGTGTCGTAGTGGTATGCATGGGCGAGCCCGCGCGACCCGTCTCATAAATAAATGAATCCGAGTGCCGCCCGCGCCATCTTCGTGGTCTTACAGGTATCCCCAGCTTTGCCTGCCCGTGGGAGACTCTGCCCCACGCTAAAGTCCCGCTCCCCACTGACTTATTTCATCCGGACCCGTTACTCTCCTGTTATGACGCTTAAATATTTTCCTAAGCCACATAGCTCCCACGGCCGGTCATAGATAAGTCACTCAATGTTGTCTTCTTGATATCTCGAATAGTAACAGTTATTGTACTGTTAAAGGTGTTTTGCATAATTATATTGGTTTTAAAAGGCGACGTATCGAAGGTATTCTATTCTAAGTATTGGAACCTTTTTTCTCGTGTTTTATTATCATAGCAAACTTTACATCTATTATATCTTCTTCTATTTTCGGTCAAAACGCAGTTTTATGGAAACGTATATTACCTACATCCAAAGAACATTTTATAGTGTTGTTTTTTATATATATTAGACGTTTTAACAACTGACTTATGTATACATAATTTAAGAAATTTTATCGTATGCTCATTTTATGGCTAATAGACATATACTTACTTACTTATTATTTGTCAATTACCATGAACTATCTATAATGATCACACATTCCTTTGCTAAATTATCCTCTCCAGAAAACTATTTACCATCACCAATATACATAAATCAAAGGTAGCTCAAGGAAGCAACCTATCGCAACGATGGGCCCTTCACCTATTTCTAAATAAATTAATGTACTTGAACTCGCTACAACCTCGCTGCGCCTAAGTTATTCTCAACCCAACAATGTTTACGAGCCAATCAGAGACACCGGAGCTATGAGCAACTTACCTTCGTCTTCGGACCATGGACATTGGACATCTCGACTAACTTTGCACAAGCGTTTTTGCTGAAAGTTATATGTTGCTTATAACTTGTCTGCAAGAACGCCTGCGCAAAGCAAAACAAAGAATAGTGTATCGGCTAAAATACTAAACAAGGCTCGTGTCTTTTGATAAAAATCAAGCGCTGACTTTAACATTTCTACGTAAAAGGGTTCTCTAATAGTCACTCCTGTTGGATAGGATCTCGGCCATTTAAACTTTGTTCTTGATACGATTATCTACGCTTCAAAGAGCCTTTGTAAGGAAGTGGGTATTGTCAGATTGTCGAACAATTAATTCGATCTCAGCTTATCTTGTTCATGGCCAGGCTTGGACGGGGAAAGAGGAAATGCCCTTCGCCTCCGTCTGGACGGAGAACAATGAAACATTGATTGGCGACCTCCTCCGGTCCGTGAACATGATCACTGAGCTTGAACTTTTCCATTAGTACATTAAGGAACAGCAAAGTCGCCTAGATAATAGATATCGTACAAGTTTTTCATATTTAGACATAGACACATTCTGCATCCCGCACATTTATTTGATAGCCCCCACTTGAGCAATTTTTGGTAAATGTCTATCGAGTCTAGTTACATTCATGTCAAACTTGTTTTGAAGAATCATTTGTTACGGTACGATATTAATACTTTTAATGTAAACGTGGTACTTTATTGGGCGACCGCTCTAATGGCAACTTTTAGCATTTTCTTTATTTAAGTGTTCCTTTTTAGAACAATAAATGTTTAAAATTTTGTAAATACACGTACACCTTTCCCCCTTATGCGAATCAGTAAACTAAACCTATTTTAAGATAACATGCTGCTAGCATTCGTTTATCCTTGTCGATCACATTGACATTTGTGTTTGTTAGAAAGAGACAAAATTCTTGCTAAAATAGAAAAGGTTTGCTCCATTTTGCATAAGAAGGTTAGTGTTCCATCTCATACACGTATTAAATTTATTTTTTGTCTTGAATATTTTTGTACTTGCTCATTGAAACTATATGCAACATCGCAGTTTTTGCAGCATTTGCTAAATTGTAATACCCACGTATGTACCTAATTCTGCGCAGAGTGCATACGGTTCATACATAAGCTTAATTGTGTGCCTTTTCATCTCTTTTTAGTGATGTAATTTTTTTTTAAACCCACTTGTTCGGTAATTATTTTACTCGCTTTCGCTGATTTGGCTCGGCAACGATGAAACCATAAAGTTATTCAATTTACAGAACCCGGTTAAAATAAATGGCTTAAAATTGATTCAATTTATAACTGATCGCATCACCGACATGTTGCCATCGTTGCACTGATATCCAGTGCACTCAGCTAATGCCCGGCTTAAATAAAAAGCGGATCGTTTTTCCTGCGTTACGATTGCTGTAATTACGACTCGTTGTTCGTAATGATACGAGGCGTAAATATTACTAATGACAGTCTGTTTAATTTCGAAACCGGGCATCAACAAGGACATTTTTAATAAAATGCCTAATTAAACTTGAATTCTAGCGCAGATTTAATCTGATAAGTTGATAAAGATAAATATTTGGAATTATAATTGTTTTTGGAAATGTAATCCACAAAACAATTTTTAGCTTCAAGAACTGCAAAAAATGTTACACATTTAGCTAATATTGTCACCGGAAAATAATACGAAACTATAAAATTGATAAAAAAATAAATAAATAATACTGATGTTTGGTTTTTTTATATAAGATTAGCGAAATGTTTCATACAAAAATCACTGAATGGCATTCTATGAAAGTTCACAATAATATAGCTAACATAGCAGAATAACACATAGGGTACTTTTTACCGCGGCGAAATGCCAATGTCGCGGGACAATCAATGATTGCGAGCAAAGCCCGATTTGGATTAAATTTGGCTCGGACACATAGCTGTAAAGGACAAAAGGTACTTTTTACCGCGAGAAAATCTATTATTACGCGGGAAAGGCCGCGGGCAGAGAGCTTATAAAGTTCGCGATTCGTTTGCATTCATAAAAACACTTGGTACAAAAAGTTAATCGATGCTCGCCTGGCCTCCTGCCGATGTGATGAGGTCAAAAAACACACATATCACGCCAAGATAAGTGTTTATCCGACGATATACAAACATAACTCTGTCTCGCATTACAAGAATTACACCGACATTCTCTCGAGGATAATGTCTCTTACTCTGTGAAATACACTGTAAGAACGAGATTTATTCTCGCTACCATACACTGTAGCATACTGTACGAACAGGGATTACGCAACTAACTCCTTCCCTTCTTATTGTTTTGTCATGGTGTGAATATAAGATTGGACTGAAGACTTCATTCTATCATAAAAAAATATTAAGTATTCTTGCTCGCAATAAACTTGTGCGTTTTACTTACAACTCGATTTAAACCTGTCAGGTTGATATCTTCTCTCTTGCATTAAATATTTAAAATAGATGAACACAGAAAAACCAAGATACAAGGCTGTTAGTATTATAGAATACCCACGTAATGACACGACATTGATGCCAATAAACGGACGCCAGTGCCTCCCTCCATTATATTCAGATGAGACTCAATAGCGCCCGAGCGGTTTGTTTCTTATTTTCAATTCCACCAAACAACACTCCAGGCTGTGCCGACACTGACAGTGAGATGTCGTTCCTAATGGAACACCTTGCTCCTTTTACCAATCCAAATAGTTACACATTGCTTCGCTACAGTGCAGTTACGCTGCATTTAACTCCTGACAGTTGATTAATGTGAATTCATGTATTATGCAATTACGTCTATATCAGGATATAGTATTTCTTCTGAATTGAGTTCTGGTAATAAAATGGTTTGCTTAAAGCTTATGACATTATGGCCTTTCGCATAAATCTTCACCATAAAACTCAAGGCCAGTTTTGTGGTATGAGCGGGCAATTTATTGATGATAACGATGTGAACTTAACTTACTTACCTTCCTTTTTTTTATTTGACATGACATTTGTAACATGTTGACCGCTAAGCCTTCAGTTACATAGTTATAACACGTACACGTATTCTTTTGATAAGTAATTGATAGCTACAAAAAACTTGATCGTACACAAAATCGTTGCGTTCAACAGCTCAATCAGCGCTCGTGTGGAGTAGCATGACACGCTCCCATTAGCTGGAGGCGCAATCTATGAAGCTGTTAAGTTAATAATCAGTGCCACTTACCACTTATCCGACCAAAAAATAGGGGTGTTATAAGTTTGACGTGTCTGTCTGTGTGCACGACAAATATAATAAATAGTTTTTAAGGTAGCAACACTATTGTGTTAGGAGTTTTTTAATAAAGAGCGGGCAACACTTTCTTCTGGTCGTTGCGCCATTTTTACCATCGAGACGTGTGTTTTTTATTAACTCGAAAATCCTTACTAAACCAAACCCATAAATCGTAGAAAACTGTGAGGGATAAATAAAACGTAATTCCTCACAGTGTTTGGTCGATTCGAGCCGGATCTAGTGTAGGTAACGTTAGAAAACACAGAAAAACGGACAACGATGCCGATCACGCGGTCGATGTACGGCGGCGAGAAGAAACGAAGTGCGCCCACAACATCGGCGGCGCCCACAACGGCGGCGGCGCCCACGCCGCCCGTGGCATCAACGCAGCCCCCGCACGCCGAACAACGACCTTTGCACATCGAATCGCAACCTCCGCACGATGCCGAATTTGAGGTTAGAATGTCGGAACGGAAATCCAAGTCCAGTTGCAAATCGAAAATCATCGCTAATGCGCAAGAACGTTTAGCCCGGGCGAAAGTAGAATTAGCGGAGGCAGAGCTGGCGCGTCTCAACGCAGAGAGTGGATCGGAGCGAAGTGAAAACGATAATGTTTCTCTCCCACATAACGATAGAGTGAGAGGTTGGCTAGATGCTCAACCAACAGAAGCAGATAGATTGCCACCGCCCGCGTTCGTTGATTTGTCGGCGCTCACCGCTGCCCTCACCCGGACTACCCAACGGCCACCACACTTCGCCCAGGAGCTGCCATTATTTAATGGTAACAGCGGTGAGTGGCTAGCTTTCAAAGCATCGTACAGAGACACAAAGAAATATTTCTCTGCAACGGAGAACCTGTATAGATTGAGAAGAAGCCTGCGTGACCAGGCCAAGGAGGCAGCTGAAGCACTATTCTATGGTGAAACTATAGACCCGGAGGAGATTGTAAAGCACCTTGAAGTAAGGTTTGGCCGAGTAGACTCATTAGTAATGGCAGAGATGAATAAAATGAAGGATTTACCAAAACTTACAGATATCCCTAGGGACACCATAATATTTTCAAGCAAAGTTAATAATATAGTAGCTGTGGTGAAGTCTCTCAGCAAAACCCATTACCTGTACAACCCTGAAATAGTCCGGACCACTATCGATAAGATGACACCAACAATGAGATACAGGTGGTATGATTATGCAGCCATGCAAGAGAAGTTAGATGAACCGGACCTTATAAAACTTGCTAATTTCCTATCCAGAGAGGCCGAACTTTGTGCCCAATATGCGCAGCCAGAGGTTAACAACAGCAACCTGCAAACGAAGAAGACACATGGACACAGGAGCTACGCTACCTCAGAAGCTAAGCTAGCTCAGGAAGACCATAAGCAACCTCCACAAGCTAGTCACATCAAAGCAATAGAGAAGGTTAGTAAGCGCTGGGAGGAAGCTAAAAAGTTAAATCTATGTTTTAGGTGTTTGCACAAACGGACCTTCAGACACCGATGCGCCTACAGGCCATGTGGAACAGAGGACTGCAAGGGCTCCCATCACCCACTTCTGCACGGGGAGAAAGCAACAACAGAACCTGAGAGGCCTGCAGAGGAGAGAGGGATAAAAGCGACACCTGAGGTTGTCACAACAACCAGACCCAGTGCATTTCATAAGGCATTCTTGAAGGTAATCCCAGTCCGGATAGATGGACCCACTGGAGGTATGGACACCTTTGCTTTACTAGATGAGGGTTCAACAGTTACTTTAGTGGAGGACCATATAGCGCACGCCATAGGAGCTACAGGCCCAAGAGAACCTTTTAACATAGAGGGAATCGCCGGAGCACAAGTCAGGGCTGATAAATCTATGTTCATACCGCTGAAAGTAACTGGCAAACATTCGATGAAGCAATATAAAGTAATGGCCAGAACAATAACAAAACTTCACCTCTCACCGCAAACCATAGACAATGCTTTAGTAAATCAATGTGAACATCTGAAAGAGATAAGTGAACACCTTCAGTACCAGTCTGGCACACCCACTCTGATAATAGGCCAGGACAATTGGCACCTCATTGTGTCAAGAGATATTAAGAGCGGTCCTCAAGGACAACCAGTTGCATCTTTGACCGAGCTTGGATGGGTACTACATGGTTCTTGCACAAAACGTAGAATGCAGGAAGCTCACATAAACAAGATTACAGTAACAAACGAATTAATTGAAAACGAGAAACGTATGGACGAACTAATGTCAGCATTCTTTGATTTAGATAACATCGGAGTGGAACCCAGGCGCCCTCAAAACGACAAGAACGCGCGCGCCCTGGCAATGCTGCAGCAGCGCAGCCGACGCCTTCCAGATGGTGGCTTCGAGACTGGCTTACTGTGGCGAGATGAAACGATCGTGCTGCCAAATAACAGGGACCAGGCACTGCGGCGACTGGAAAATATCGAGAAGAAGTTGGAGAAAGACGATTGCCTTAAACAACAATATCACAAACAAATTAATCACCTTATTGAGAAGGGGTACGCCGAGCATGCTGTCAGCGAACCACCACCTGGAAGGACTTGGTACCTACCGCACTTTCCTGTCTGCAGTGCAAGTAAAACGAAACCAAGAATAGTATTGGATGCAGCTGCACGCTCACAAGGTATCTCCTTAAATGATTGTTTGCTTGCTGGGCCAGACCTCTTACAATCCCTACCAGGCGTCCTCATGCGCTTCCGCCAGAAAGAGGTCGCTGTGATCGCTGATATACAAGAGATGTTTTTGAGGATTCGTATCAGAGAAGAGGATAGAGATGCTCAAAGATTCCTGTGGAGGGAGAACCGAGATGGCCCCCCAATAGAGTACCGAATGGCTAGTGTCATATTTGGAGCCGCGTCTTCACCATGTACGGCGATATTTATAAAAAATAAGAATGCAGATGAATACAGAACCCAGTACCCTGAAGCGGCAAAGGCTATATTAAGAAACCACTATATGGATGACTACTGTCAAAGTTTTGATACAATCGAAGAAGCCATTAAAGGTGCCAAAGATGTAAACCATGTCCACTTACAAGCGGGTTTCCACCTTCAGAAATGGGCTTCCAACAAAGCAATGGTAATGCAAGCCATAGCCCCTGATCGAGCAGATGAAAACGCAGAGAAACTATATGAAAAAACGCTAGGCCTTGTGTGGAGGCCACATGAAGATAGATTAGCGTATAATTTGAAATTAAGAGTACCATCAGAGGTACTAGATGGAACGAGAATCCCTACAAAGAGGGTGACGCTTCAAACCATAATGTCTTTATTTGATCCCCTAGGTCTCATCACACCCATCATGATGCCAGCTAAGCGCCTAATGCAGGAGGCGTGGCGCCTATGCGTCTCGTGGGATGACGAGCTGCCGCGCGAGTTGCACGCAGCGTGGCGCGAGTGGCTGGGCCACATCGAACGCCTGCAGCGCCTTTCCATCGCGCGCTGCTACCCGCACTACGCCACCGCTGAGCATCTGGAGATGCACATCTTCGTGGACGCGAGCGAGTCCGCTTGCGTCGCCGCCGTGTACTGGCGCGCAGCCACTGACTGCGCCACCGCCTACCTGTCCCTGGCCATGGCCAAGGGTAAGGTGGCCCCCCTGAAAACGACATCGATACCGCGCCTGGAACTACAGGCCGCCGTGCTGGGCAGCCGCCTAGCCCGCACGGTCGAGGACGAGCACGACGTGAAGCCGGTGCGCCGGGTCTTCTGGTCAGACTCGCGCACCGTGCTAGCCTGGCTGAGAGCCGGGCCCCGAGTCTACAAGCCCTTCGTCGCTCACAGAGTGGCGGAGGTTGAAGAAGAAACGAAGGTCGGCGAGTGGCGCTGGGTGCCTACTGCGCTCAATGTCGCCGACGACGCCACTCGTGAAACGCCGGGCGACTTCGATCACGAACACCGCTGGTTCCGCGGCCCTGACTTTCTCTACCAACCCGAAGAGTCGTGGCCGCGGGAGCCCGCATCGCCGGCACCACTACCGACGGGCGAGGAGCGCGTGGCTACCATGCGCGCTGCGTCGCCCCTCACCGACGCCCTCCCTGAGGCGACCAGGTTCTCCTCCTGGTTGCGCCTTATACGGGCGACCGGCAGAGTCCTCCAGTTCATCGAACTCTGCCGCCGAAAATACACCATCGCTGCCGGGCGCATGAAGCGTACGCGTCTACGCGATCACGACGATCCTACATGGAAAACGACGGCGAGCCCACCAACCAGAACGCGTCTCCTTGAGCCTACTACCTCGGCGACCACCGAACGCCGCTACATCGAAATGGAGGGACGGCACATGGCGAGAGCAGAAAGGCTTTGGTGGCGCGCTACGCAGGAACAGAGCTTCGGGGAAGATCTACGCCGTCTTCGCAAGCAGCTACCAGTCGAACGGGATAGCCCGCTGCGAGCGCTAAGCGTTCATCTCGACGACGAGGGCACACTAAGACTGAATTCTAGAATCGACGCTGCCATAGACCTCCCTGAAGAGCGCCGACACCCACCGATCCTCCACGGCGAACACGCATATACCCGACTTCACATCGCCTGGGTTCACAAACTGAATCACCACGCCGGCACTGAAACTGTTGTAAATGAAATTAGATCACGCCTATGGGTACTCCGTTTAAGGCCGATTACCCGCACCATCGTAAGGAGCTGCATTGCATGTCGCATCCTACGAGCGAAGCCAGCTACACCAGCGACGGGCGACCATCCAATCACCAGACTGTCCCATCACCAGCGAGCCTTTACATACGTTGGCTTGGACTACTTTGGACCGCAAACTGTCACGGTAGGAAGAAAGCATGAGAAGCGGTATGTCGCTTTATTTACTTGCATGACGACGCGCGCTGTACATCTGGAAGTTGCGGGCTCGCTTGACACAGACAGCGCTATAATGGCATTACGCCGCATGATGGCTAGACGAGGATGTCCTAAAGAAATCCATAGCGACAATGGCACCAACCTACGCGGCGCGGATGTAGAACTGCAGAAGGCGGCCCGCGAAGCCACGAAAAACGAAGCTTCTTCACGAGCGATCACTTGGCGTTATACTCCACCTGGTGCACCATTCATGGGAGGAGCCTGGGAGCGATTAGTGCAATCTGTAAAGAAAGCTCTAGCGGCGACATTGAAGGAACGAGCACCGACGGAGGAAGTATTCTCTACGCTACTACTAGAAGCCGAATACACGGTAAACAATCGACCACTGACCACCGTATCAACATCACCCGACGACCCCGAGGCACTGACGCCGCTTCACTTCCTTCTCGGCGGGCCCGCCAGAGTACCCCAACCGGGAAGCTTCACCGATAAAGATCTTCTGTTGAAACATAGATGGCGCCAAGCGCAAAGATTGGCAGACATATTCTGGGAGAGGTGGATCAAAGAATACCTACCGCTTCTTCAAGATCGACGTGATCCAAGGAGCACAGGACGTGGACCACAGACGGGGGATGTGGTGCTGATCGTGGATGAGACGATGCCCCGCAACGCTTGGGCCAAAGGACGCATCGAGAGGGCATACCCCGGCAAAGACGGTATCGTACGCGTAGTAGATGTACGTACGAAGAACGGAATACGCAAGAGGCCAACTAAGAAACTCGTCGTGCTCACTAGTTAGAGTGCACTTCGTGCACGGGGGGTGGAATGTGCACGACAAATATAATAAATAGTTTTTAAGGTAGCAACACTATTGTGTTAGGAGTTTTTTAATAAAGAGCGGGCAACACTTTCTTCTGGTCGTTGCGCCATTTTTACCATCGAGACGTGTGTTTTTTATTAACTCGAAAATCCTTACTAAACCAAACCCATAAATCGTAGAAAACTGTGAGGGATAAATAAAACGTAATTCCTCACAGTCTGTCTGTTCCATCATAGCTCCAGAAAGGATAGAGCGATTTCAATTTAGTTTTTTTTGTATGAAAGGTGAGTTTGGCCCGGGTGTTCATAGATCACAAAATCGGTTGAGCCGTTGAGTAATGGGGGTGAGAGTGGGGAAGGAAAACAGAAAATCTGCAAATATACTAGTGTGGGGTATCAAATGAAAGCGCATCGCGTCCACATTACATAATATTATGTTGTTTTACATTAAAGGAAATGAAGGCATTGGAATCGGGGGTTTTTCTTAAATTTTAAATTTAGATTTATATTATTGCTTTTTTCGTCCTTTCATCTAGCGCAAAGATAATTTCTTTATGATACTGGAACCTTTAGAAGAGGACCATATAAAGCACGTTTCTAAACTCTGATCGTCTGTTTAATCTTTTTGTAATATACATTTCAGTTAGTTAGCATTTCGTGAGAATTATTATTATCCATTAGTTCGTGCAAGGTTCTGAGTCGACCCAGCGTGATCTAATGAGTTCTTTAGAATACCAATCCGAATGGAAATCTTTACAGCTCGAACAGTTTTTAATGAGCTTCTTCAAAGCACAAAAAATCCTGATCTGTCACGTTTGATATTAGAAAATCATCACGCGAATCTGACCGATCACCTTTACGGTTCTTAGCTATAGTTCGCTTTCAAGATAGTCTGTAGATTTTTTAGAACAAATACTTATTTTCTCGTGTGTTTGTTTACTGGAGTGTACTTTAAACATTAAACCAGGTTTTAGCAGTCCTATCAATAATATAAGCTGGTTCTCGCAGTTCAAAAGAATGCGAAGATTGCTGTCTCGTATTAGTTTTTATTTTTACTAGCTGACCCGGCGAACTTTGTTCCGCCTTAGACGCCATAAATGAGCAGATGAACTTTTTTTTTCATTCTCTTTGACTATATTTGCAGCACGCATTCAGTCAATTCTATGTCAAATGTCTTAAGGTTACATTAAAAAAGTTTAATAATTTTATATGGTGGTTAATTTAAAATTTTATAATTTTCCGCGCAATTTCCTTAATTTTTTCTTTCATTAGAACCTTCTCCTGGTAATAACGAACAGAACAAAAAAAGAATTAGCGAAATCTGTCCAGCCGTTCGGGCGTGATGCCGTGACTAAGGGAAATAGGGATTAATTTTTAGATACATAGATTTTATAATGATATGGCATGAAATATATTTATTTTGGTAAGTATATAAACAAAAGAAATAATACGATAGATACAAGGATTTGGCTTGCTGCTGAGTATATGCTGCAGATACTCTGTTCGCATATTTACTGCTCATAAGATTCTTGTGATCCGCCGATATCACTGCTATTTCAAATACACGCCTTAAGTAGTGAACGATTACCGATGCAAGTATTGTTTTGCGACATTGAACATGTACGCCGCGTCCTGAGGACTCGCTTCGGGCATACAATGGACTTATTTAAAGCACGTGCTGCGTCCACATCGATTGTCAGGTGACTTTGACTCCACAGATTAGCATGAGCGCGCCCACCTTCACACACCCGTGTGATCGTTATCAATTTGTCCGCTGTGCACTTCTGCATTCGAACTCTCGACATTGTCTTGTCCTTCCAGTTGTCATCCCGTCGTCGTCAGCATGTCTTTGTCTGACAAGTCCACTCTTGACTCTTTGTACTTTGATTGACTAAGACACGGCCGATTAAATCAAGTTAATTGCATTGTGAAGTACTTCCACGAAGCTGACATTTAGAGGAGCCAATGGCAGTCATCGCTGGCTTGCTCTGTGAGGCTCTGCGCACCTTTTGATCCGCTCGCGTAATGAGACGGGTGCGAGCGCCCGCGTCCGCATAAATCTGAGATAATGGCGTAGAGCGTGAGAGAGCACAGTCGTGCCACCTTAGTTTACGTAATAAGTGGATACGTTCAAATGACTCCGTCGCGGTTCGCGTTCCTCACTCCACACCCTTCGTGATGCCCAATTTTCTTACCCTTAACGAGGCCGGAAATGTTGTTTTCTTAGTACTCCGTCTTACCTGCGGCAGCGACTTGATTGTTATGTCTCTATTTAGTAATTCCACACAGGGCCAATGGTAGATGTTTTCGCTCGTAAACGCTAACGCTTATGCAGTTTTCTCGTCGTCAACATTAATCTTAACACACCGAACACGATTTGACTCGGGGGCAATTTGACGTGATTGTTGGGGAGACTGTTCAACAGCTCGCATTCGTCGAGGGTAGGAAACTGCGCTCAGAAACGGCGTTGTTCCATCCAGCGGTTTCACACTATCCGCTTTGCTGAGCACCTGAGTTAAACTGGGAAAGACTCGTAAACACTGCGCAGAGCGGGGCGTGCCGCGTGCTCGACACATGTGGAGCGCAACACGCCCACCTCAATTTAATTGGAACTTTTTTTAGGCCTGCCAATCAATTAATACACACTTTATTGTAAACAACATAGAAAAAAAGAAAATTAAATTTTAGTTTAAGATTAATTTCTTCATTTTGTGACGCAAAATAAAAATTATTTTATTTTTATTTTATTTTATTTTTTTTATTTTTTTAAATAAAAATTAAATTACAAGTAGAATGGGCAGGCTTATAGTTGATAGCAATTACTCCCAGGCAACCAAACTGTAAAATACATTCTACCATGCGAATGTTTCTTCCAGCATTTTTGTTATATATGGCTTCGGAGTCAACTACTTGACATACGACGTGCGCCTAACACGGCATAGGGCTATAGGTAATAGAGAGAGCGCTAGAGCATAATTATATAATTTTCGTTATTAAGTAATTACGTGTTGTTACAGGCATCTTCACCGTGATGTGTTACAACGTGCTGTGCGACAAGTATGCGACGCGGCAAATGTACGGCTACTGCCCCAGTTGGGCTCTCGACTGGGACTACAGGAAGAAGGGTATTTTGGACGAAATTAGACATTACTCCGCAGACATCATTAGCTTACAGGCTAGTAACTTAGTACTCCTTAGTTATTTTAATAGCACGAGCACTGTAATATATTGTTCCGTAAATTTAATGCAATCACAGAATAATTTATCAGTTCCTACACATAAATAATTATGTATCCGTAATTATGAGAATTATTGCTGGTATCTCATAGTACACGTCCATACTCATGTCATACCTTTGCACATTTTTATACTGAATGTAACATAACTGTAGTTAAACAGCTTTAATCCAAAGTAAGCAATAAACATTATGTATTATGATATAATTAGTTTATTAAAATCAGTATTAATCTCGATGAAATAGGCCTAATAAAATAAATAATAAATAAATAGTACAGACTTATCTTAAGCCCAAAACTTTTTTATGCTGAAATGCCAAGAAAAACTTGGCTCACTATATAAGCTACCAGTATGGGTTAAACTCTTGTGCATAAGGTTCCTTTCATGTTTATCTAACTTACCATTGTCCAAATTAAATTGTGTAGTGTCTTTTACATTAGGACAGAGCTATTTTCTGTATTCTTTATTATTACTGGTGACGTTGATGATCGTGGTAGTCCCCATGTTCAAAATGTGTTTTATACTAGTAGGTCCTATGTATACCAAATAAAATAATGATTTTAAAGGTTTTGTTCTTTTGGATAAACTTGTTTATGACGACAGACACTCGTGAGATCTATCTTCCTCCTAAGGTAGCTTTATTCTTAAAGTTGAAAAAAAAATGCTTATATAAAACCATTCAAAACCCAACTACACCCAATTTCTTTGTTATTTTCCTCCTTAATACATTATCATGTGGCCGTTGTGAATGAAAATATTGGTTTTACCTTAACAAAAGGATAACAATTTTCTTAGTCTTTGATGTTCCCGTTGTTTTTACTAAAACACACAAAACAAAAGAAAAATAATGGCTTCCAGGACTTGGAACCATAGTGGACGTCGCGTTGCACCGATTGGCTTAGAATCTTAAAGCATTTTATCCATTATTTCTTTATAGCAAAAGTTTCTTTGTTTTCGATCTTTTATTGCAAATAAATAATTGATATTAAAAAGTTACGTGATAGAAACAAAAATCTATGTTTTTTTTTAATTCTACCACATGGGGTTCCCACATTTTTGTATAGACCCTGCCATACAACTAGTCCTCCATTGTAAAAAACATATTTTCAAGGCTTCATGTTAAACGATAGAGTAAACGTTCAAAACAATTAGGTATTGAGGAATCGAATCGACCTTTTACTCTGTCGATTTATTAAACAAGCAATACGTTTTGAGAAATCAAAGATTTAATTAATAATACTTCTGAGATATTACGTTAAAATGGGGGACATTTTACTCAATTATCAAGTGGTATAACAAAACATGTCTCACAAAAATTATGTCTATCATTGCAACATTAGACTTTTCCTTCGTAGATCCTCTAGCAATAAAAATTATCCGATTGTAATTCAAGATTAACTTATTCAGGAGGTGGAGACGGACCAGTTCTACAATTACTTCCTGCCGGAGCTGAAAAAGGACGGGTACGACGGCATCTTCTCGCCGAAATCGCGCGCCAAGACGATGGGGGAGTCCGAGAGGAAATACGTCGATGGATGCGCTATATTCTTTAGATCTGCTAAGTGAGTGGAAGCTTAGAAAATTACTAAGGGTTTACCAGTTAATCGTCGATCCATCTTCGTTCCCACCAGACCAAATAATCGACTTCGTTTTTTTTTTTTTTTATTATTTATAAGCCTTCATTTGACCACAATCTCACCTGATGTAAAGTGACGATGTGGTCTAAGATGGAGCATGAAGGCCTAGAAGATGGCTTCTCCGGACCACATTACGAAACACGAATAAATCGCTTCACGCACTGGCCCAGCCCGGAGGGTGGTGACAAGCCGCGGCCGAAGCCTTCCACCAGAGACTGTTCTTAGCACCACCCGGAGGACACCAATGGACGACTTCGATCGACTATCTATCGATTAGTCTGGTAAACACCCTACGATACGATATATTTGTAAACATCTACCTAAACTATATTTGTGTGATCTTTCTTATATTAAGTGAATTGTAAAAAGTCACTAACAAACAGATTTGACTGATTATTATAAATGCTAGCTAAATTATTCGTACAGTTGACAAAACAATTGTTTATTTACGATCGTTTTAATAGGGTTACACGCTTGTTGATGGAAGTCGAGTCTAATGTCCATGTTGTGCCCACCCCTATTATGGTTGTGACCTCGACCCATTAATTTTTGACGGAATATATATCTAGGACAGACAGTATAATAAGGTAGGTCCAACTTTAAAAAGAGGTTAATCGCCGAATTGATCTCGGATGGGCAGCGTCCGGGAAACTTTCCAAGGTATTCTCGTCCGAACAACCTCTCATACCTGAGTGCATGAAGACGAAAGTCCTTTAGTGTAACTTGTACCACACGCTTTATGAGCTTAGAATCGCTCAGCGAGCTATGGAAAGGCCTATGCCAACAATGTAGAGAAACCCCGAGTTTATCTACGAATACGTAGAAGATATGTAGAAGAACGTGTGTCACCGACATAGCCAAGCGTCTTTGTTGGCTGAAACGGCAATGGGCAGACCATGTAGCGCGTAGAGCAGAGGGCCGAAATGTCTTATCTGGAACCACGAACCGGCAAGCGCAGCGTAGAACGACCATCTACTAGATGGACGGATGACTTGGTAAAGTCTGTGGGTTCCCGGTGAATGCAGGCCACTTCCAACCGAAAGAACTAAAGATATTTGAGGGACGCCTATGTCCCGCATTAAACGTCCTACGGCTGAAATGATAAGCATGACACGCTTGTTATACTTAATTGTCTTTATTAGTACGTCCGAAGAATGGCAAAAACGAGTTCAACTTTTTTCGGCTAAACTTCTATAAGCCTTCTTTCTTGGCTTTTCTTAAGTTTTAAGTAATAATCCCTTAGGCCTTTCACCAAACCGCTGTAAATTAAAATTAATCCGCTTTCAACTTTGTTTACAATTAATAGGCTTTCATTAATTCCAGGTTTGCATTAGTGAAAGAGCACCTAATAGAGTTCAACCAACTTGCGATGGCGAATAGTGAAGGATCGGATAACATGTTAAATCGGGTGATGCCTAAAGACAACATTGGATTAGCTGCCTTGCTCAAGACCAAGGAGGCGGCGTGGGAAAACGGTTTGTAAAAATACCCTGCATTAGGTACTTTTTAGCTTTCATTATGATTTTAAGTAGAATTGTTTAAAATAAAAAAAAACTTTTTTAATAACTCTCTGAAGAAGGTAGGTACTACAATTTAATCAAGGTCTGAAGTTGTTCAGATGATGGATCTAAAGTCAAGGGAACTCAACGATTTACAGTAGCATATTTCAATAAACTTATTAATATTTATTTATGTACTAGTCATGCTGTCCCACTGCTGATTGATGAGCAAAGGCGTCCCTTAACTTTAAATATAAAAAATGAACATGACTTACCCAACAATAAAACACAAACAAAAATAAACAATACAATACGTTTATGTTAAATGTAAAAATATGTAATTGTTCTTCCAGGTATACCAACAGACTCATCAATGCTTAGCCAACCGATACTAGTATGCACAGCTCACATCCACTGGGACCCCGAGTTCTGCGACGTGAAGCTCATCCAGACTATGATGCTCAGCAACGAGCTGAAGACCATCGTGGAGGACTCGGCCAGAACCATGCGGCTAGCGGGGCAAAGAGAAAATGTACAACTCCTACTTTGTGGGGACTTCAACTCTCTGCCTGACAGTGGTAAGAAATACTAGTGTGCACAGCTCATATCCAATGGAACCCCGAGTTTGTACGCGAAGCTCAATCAGACTATGATGCTTAGGTTTTCGATCTCGGGAGTTTTGAGATCCCTCATTATATCATAGTGTCATTCATAATATACTGTTACAATATACTGAAGTATATGCATTATGTCAATTACAACATCAGATGTTTAGTACCCGTAACACAAGCTTAGAGCTTACCACGTGCAGAATGTAGAAGATTGGTCAGCGATATTTATTTAGATACTCGCGGTGTAAAATTTTCGGTAATAATTAGTGTACAACATCACAAACATTCTCACAATCTTACAAACTTGACCTCTTTATAATCTTAATATATATAAATCTCGTGTCACAATGTTTGTCCTCAATGGACTCCTAAACCACTTAACCGATTATAATAAAATTCGCACACCATGTGCAGTTCGATCCAACTTGAGAGATAGGATGGTTTATTACGGCGAGAAAAATTCGAATAATTTTCGGGAAAATTTTATATTTGTGCGACGCCGGGGCGGGCCGCTAGTATTAATATAGATTTATCCTTAACCCGTAAATAAAATGACTAATTGTTATTTCCAGGTGTGATTGAATTCTTATCAGCGGGTCGAGTATCATCAGAGCACAGGGACTTCAAGGAGCTCGGCTACGCAGCGTCACTACGGCGCATGCCCGGCTCGGAGCACGAGTTCACACACAACTTCAAACTAGCGTCCGCGTACAGTGAAGACATCATGCCTTACACCAACTACACGTGAGTATCCACCATCTGATTATTATAATCATTTCTTGTTCATGTTCGAGTAGTATGTGGGTGGGAGTGGCGTTATAAACTGCAGCACTTATGAGATAGTCAGAATGTTAAATAGTGTCTGATGGCGTAAGAAATTCAAATCGATGGCACCAGTTGCCAGCACCGTCTGTGCACAGTATAGAGTACTAGCAAAAACTATAGGTGGCAGCACTATTCACTAGAGACTGTTTTTAGCACCCGGAGGTCACGTGTAAGGATTTAGAGGGTTACCACTTACGGACGTGAATAGACAAAACCTCCACAAGACGTTGTGAGCTAGAGCTCGTGTCTCGTGAGCTAGTAGCGTAGCGTAGTCGTTATAAAAAAAATGTAGTAAATTAGTCTTAAACGTGTGTTTTTATTTCAGATACGACTTCAAAGGGATCATCGACTACATATTCTACAGCAAACAGACGATGACGCCGCTCGGCCTGCTGGGGCCGCTATCTCAGGACTGGTTCCGCGAACACAAGGTCGTCGGATGCCCTCACCCACATGTACCATCAGGTATACACACACATTCAAACCGTCTGAGTAAAACCCACTTTTGGGCTTTCCGATAAAAACTTCATACATTGTTTCGTTTATTTGTCTCGGCCATCGGTAGTCCATTGCAGGACATAGTCCTACCTCAATCACAATGAGGGTGTTTGGCAATTCTCGCCTCGTTGGCAGGCGAAAAAGCGCAGTATTAAGTAGTATAATTCAAGTAAACGCAACTGCCTCACTTAGAAACTGACTTGGAATACATAAGCCGGATACTACGACGCCCAATGAAGATGGGTGAGCTTAATGCCCGCGACTTAAATAAATCAGATAAATTGTTTCCGAACACTAACATTATTACCATGACATAAGCTCTGGTACCTATGATTGTATGTGGTTTCTATTGCACTAACAATGACCTTCAACTTTTCAGATCACTTCCCGCTCCTAGTGGAACTAGAGATGTGTCCGGGCGCGAGCAACTCTAACGGACTAATCGGACGCCGGTAGCACACGTCCCCGCGCGACCGACGCCGCGCCGCCCGACTACCCGCGAAACGCGTCTGACTGCCAACTGCCCTCGCTACTCCACTGACCGCTACCCACCAGGGCACCGAACACTGCCCGACCACTCGGGGAGTTAACACCTCGAGCGTCAGTGATAATGATAACCTATATGTACCCGAAATGTGATCTTGCACCGCTATAATGAGTTACAAATGTGTCCGACGTGAAAACCACAAATCTACATTGGAAGTGATTGTGTTTTGTGCCCTTACAAAATGAAGAACACTCTAAAAACAATAGAGATATAGTTTTATAATTTTAAACTACACAAAAATGGACGTTTATCATACAAAAATGTTGTAATGTTAACTTTTAGTTTTGAGGAGAAAGCATCAAGAAGAAATATTAAGCACAGAAGAGATTTATCTGTTTAAATGATTACACCAAAGCATTTTGCATAGAATTGAGAATGCCGTTCGGACAACCATACGCTGCCGATTGCTTCACCTAGAGTACTGTATTAGATGCATTTTTAACCGTGTGTTTGTAAACAGTGTGTGAATCGAGCGTGTTTATCGAGGCGAATAAAACAATAATAGAAAATATAAAAAGTCGGGTTGTGACGCAAATGTATTTTTGAAATACTTGTTGATATTAAAATTTTCTTATGAAAATGACCAATGACTAATGTGAGATCCAGATGTAGTTTTTATAATGCCTTAATTATTTTGACGAAGTGAACACGCTCTGTCTTTACGATCATTGTCTAGATTTGCTAATTGACACAAATTGGTTGTTCGCTGTATTTTTAACAAAAATCCTTTAGTGATATTATAAGAACTTATTGTTTGAATTGCAAACTTTTCGTGTCTCAAAGTCAAGTAATTAAACAATTTGTTTACATAAAGTTCTGATATCATAAAATATCTAAATGATCTTCGTTAATGTAATAATTTGCGTTGTTTGATTTACAATTTTAATTAATTTAATTTAGTTAACCATCTATTATATATATTATTATTTTATCTCATCAGAATATACCAGGTTGATCTGAAGCGGATAATTTCCGCCCAAAAACAACCTGAAAATACATTTCAAGTTCTTAACTACTAGTCCTGGTTAATCGGTAATTTCTTTTTGTGATAGTATTCTGTGGATACTGTAGTGATAACCAATCTTGACTACCTACGTTTGAAAAACATAAATATGAATTATATGATAATATTCTAAGTTTAATGGCATAGAAAATATATTTTTTCTAATAAAATACGGCGAATCATATTATTATACAGTTGAGGAATGGTACAAACATATTTTGATGATTGAGCCTTTTTTTGGTGTGAATGTTTTTTTATAACATAGATAATTAGTCAAAATTGAGTGCAAAAATTGAGTTGTTTTGGTGTGCGAGTGTCAAACGTCCATTTACCTGTGTGATCAATGATTCCTCCACTGTATATTATTTAGATGTTTTAAATCGGAATAAAGTGCGACTCCGGCGCGTGGGACGTTCAATTAAATGTTATCTGTAAGAACATAGGATCTATTTATTGATGTCTATCACTATTTGGTGCAGCATGCGAGTCTTAGGGTGCTTTTACATTAGGCGCTTCGAGGCGTACGTTTGCGGCGCGGCAAGCGGCGTTGCGTTTGTTAATTTGAGCTTGGGGTATGAGATGAACGTTCGTTCGACTGTTTTCATGTTTTTTGACACCTGGAATGGTCGACGTGCGTTCTGCGCACTGTTGCCGCACAGTGCTCTTTGTATGAAAACAATCGAACCTACGCGCAACATCAAGTCATAGGCACCGCGGACGACGTCACGAAAAGCTTATATTGAAAGAGCCCTTAGTTCGCAAATGATTCGTATCCATACCGGCTTTTGTTTTGTTTCTCTAAAATATCACATTTCTCGGGAATCCCTTTATAGTTGTTAATACATCGTGCGAATCCATATTTTTACATCTGTACAACTTTATAGCCAGCTTTATATTTGAAGCCATTTTTGCACCTAAAACTCAGGATCATAATGAAATAATTCTAATGTAGGCACTAGGTTTTTATATTCTTATGAGCTCCGTGTAGATAGTACTTTAGCAGTCCAACTTGTAAGATAGCATATTAAAATCTTAATAAAATAAAAATATTTTTGATACATAAATAATTAATAATAGGCAACAATAGGTCATAATTTATGAGGAATCACAGTTAATAATCAAAGTGCAATGTTATGTAATACTATGTAGCTTGCATTGATTTAATAAAACATTTGTACACGAATACCGTCAATAATACAATAGATAATATTAAATAGTGATTATATTATATGAACACAGTTAAATTATATTTATATTATATCGAAACACATAGAATGGTTAATAAAATAAGACATGAAACATTAAATTAATTAATTTCACCACTTGAAACCGTCTAACTCAAGGTGACTTGATTAGATTCTAATAGCTATGGAAATTCATTATGTTTGTCACGTGTTTGAAAGCTGTTGTATTTCACGCTTTTTAAAATTAGGACTCTGACGGATTCTTAACTCTTAGTTTGTTTAACATAGATCAGCATTCTGTTGTGTTCTTAGATCTGTAGACCGTATTGTAGCAACTCGTACACTGCATTGAAAATTTATATTCTATCCGGATTTCTTCATTAGATTATTACTATTTTGGCTCTCGTGTTTTTAGAAACAGACGTCTCGTTTGATCGGTCGTAGTGGGTGACGGCGCGGCGTGGTAGCAAGTTGAGTATGGATTAGCGAGGCCTATTGACATTTTACAGACAGGTCTTCACCGTGTGAAATCTGTGTAAGTAGGAGCCAGACGGAGAGTAGTGAGTTAGTTTGGAACGCGCGTGGTGGCGGTAGAACAAACGTCGGCGATATGCCGGCTTTAGGTTAATGTTACATCGTGTGTCCTAACAAACTATACAGCGAGATCTAACCCTTAGGATCGAATCATCGTGCACTTTTTGCATCAAACATGATATTTTCGTACATCCACACCAATGTATTAAAATAGTTTGATATAAACATAGTGCGGTCTTGCCCCTCTTCTCTTTACATACATCGTTTTAAGTATAGTTTAAGTCTGTAAATTGTATTTACAAGGCCTTTACCTGGCGATCTATCGCGAACGCCTCCTTTTAGTCGTAAGTAGGATTATTAAAAATTATTGACGGTTTAGCGAGACCCATCTCGCATTGAAAATGTCGGATCTTAGCTTTATTTCGTTTAAGATCCTAACAATAAGCTCGCATCAGCTCCTGCCCCAGGGCCCTTTTGGGCTTGGGCTTCAGTCGATCAAGATTATGTATCACGTATCGCGTGTACTATCATAGTTCTGAAAATGGTGGACTTGATCTATTTATTCGACTTTACCGGAGTACACTTAATACAGATGTATCTATTGAGTAGGTAGGTACCAAGACTATTGTACAGGGTTAAAAATAAGTTTCGGTCAGTATGGGGAGGCCTAAAGCTATATGACACGAGGGTATGTTCTTCGCCGTCATCGATTTTAGCAAAATGAAAAACAGCATTCACTCTTTTAATAAATCTTGTACTATGCTTGGGAATTAGTTTTATTTTACAAAAGACTAGGTTGAGTCTCGTGCTAAGTACTTTTTTTTAATATTTTTTTATGTTGCTAAAATATGACATGGTTCCTAAGAACAGATGTACGTATGTCTTTTTATAGTTTTACACCCCTCCATGCCGACCAAAACTCATGTTACACCATTTGTATAAAATGTTCTATTCTATTCTTCGTAAGTTCATTTCAATTAAACTTGCAAAAAAAAAAAAATTTAGATTGTGTCAATTAACCATACATCACAAAGCTATGTTTTGAAAGATCCACCTTAAAAAAAATATGAATTCTGGTTTTGCGAATTTCAGTTTATCAGCCTTTATTCGAAGTCATTCTCTTTGACTTTTAGATACACGAATTTATTTCGTTTTATGTTTACATAAACTACTATAATTTCAAAAAAGAATCTTACTACGTTCTTCAACAGGCATGCATTCGTTATTGCATGTTTAATACAGAACCCTAAAATGTGTGCGGATTAAGAGTTTACCTACCTTATTCCAATAAGTTATTGTTTAAACTTAGGTGCTGTTTTAATTTATATAGCTTAATGATTCGTCTCTCTTGTAATATTTATCAAAAGCGTAGGAACAAATAAGCCAAATCATGAAAAGGGTATGATTACTGAATTGATTATTTACTTTTAGGATAAATTGAATTTCATTTTTTTATACAAATCAAATTTACAACACTGTATATTTTCTTTCTAAGTACACGTAGTTTTAAAAATCATATCATGATCTTGTTTGTATGATGTAAATTAATGTAGTATGTTAAGACTTTTGTGATAACTGATATTGAAATTATTCTATTGGTGGAAATATTTGTGCCAACGCTTACCTGTCTTTCGAAATGTTTTTCTTTTGAATAATTATAAATATCATCCCTATTAATCGTCCTCAATCCACAGGAGTGTTTCAATATCAGCTTTCCAAATCGCCTTCACTGTGCTTCAAATCTGAAATTCGATAGTGAGATCAATTCAACGCCCCTAATTAATTAATTAATACCATAGTAGTGATTTAACTGCATTTAAAATATATACAATGTTACAGCAATATTCTAAAAAGCATAATAATTAGTAGTCCATAACTAAGAGGCCTTAACTTTTGTAATAACGGATTATTTAAAGATATTGTTACTTAAAAGCCAAGTGAAGACACGGCGTAGTCCTACGCAGTCACATCTGTTGTTTGTATGTACCTGCACATTGAGAGTTAAATCGCACACGTCGTTAAATTATGTCACAGATTTAAGGTCTGCATTGAAGTTTACTTACCGAATCAACTAGTACGTACGAGTTTTTAGCATTTGAAAATAGGAAATCAGAGTTTTATATGCGCTTAAGCTATATTTTTAAAAGATTAGAAACGTTGTCATAAATTATTTATATTGAACTTGATATATTACCGATTCGCAGTATTTTACCTAATGGGCACATCATATGACTATGCTCCTTACATTGTCTTATCAATGTGTGAAGCATAACTATGTCGGATAAGATATAAATAATAACTGAGAGCTTTATTACAACATTATAAATTATTAATTGTAGAAGAACAATATGATCTCTTAATTTATAATCAATTTTCATGGACATTTTTACTTAATAGATTTAGATTTGTGTAGTTGTAATAGGAATTCGAACCGCACATAACGTCTGTATATTCCACTGTGACTTTTTTTAACATCCATCCATCCTTAGTTGTAACGATAATTTCTGTACCGTTACTTCTTTCTATCTTATTCGTTAGGTACATTATTCCATTGAGAAATAATTTTATTCATAGGAAGCTATAGATTATTTGTATAATTTGTACATCTATGAAGAATTTAATTTAATATAATTTAATAACATGTCATTTGTATTGTTTTTATCAACCTATATGTGGTTTGTTACGAACAGTGGCCATTTATTAAAGATTCATGTTAAGAGGAACTTTGTCGATTTTCTATCATACATATTTATAAAATCCGTTATTGGAAAGGCCTATTTCACCATATGTGAGTAAAGTTAGACAATGGTTACAATGTAGAGCTATTTCGGTCAGTCACTAATAAAGCAAGATAGCACTGGACATAACCAACCATTGACCTGTATTATAAATATAACTAACCAGTGCTTTACTCACTCGGTACTTTGTGAAATAAGCCCTAAGTTGAATATTTTGTTTGTCCGCTGATGTTGAAAATGCAATATCACAATGTCTTTAATACTACTAGTTATGTTATTTATGCTACTTGTTTTAAGCATTGACCATTTTGGAATTCTTGCAGGTGTAATATAGTTTAAATTTACCTGCCGCGATCCGTTATTGTGTACATTATTTTGTAAATATGTAATTTCTGATTGTAATGATGCTTGTAACTGAGTGTCATACGTCGCTCAGCCGTTTGGACTTCTGCGCAAACAGAGCTATCAGTCGAGATTCTGACTGCTGGCTTTGAGTTATGGAAAGGATAGATTTAGAAAACGAGCTCTTCACATCGTCGCTATAGTTTAAAGAGGGATCCTGTGAATGTAATCTTACAAATATTAAATACTTTGCACACGTTTTCTACTCTTTCCAAAGGTTTTAATAGACGGTGTTATCTCAACAGACATTCCACTCCACTGGCACTATCGAATTAGCTCAATACGAAAGACTGTTTGAGACTTAAATATCAATGATAGTTAAAATATTTTCTGAAGCACATTGACGACTTTACTAAACGTGTTATACAGTGATGTTTAAATGATAACGAAGTATAAACTACTACTCATTAGAATTAAGAACAAATACAGTCTTGTGATACCGTATCGGAAAGAGACACCATTGTATTATTTTAAGAAATAATATTATGCTGGCTGTACACACGCGCCGAGACACCCCGAGACAGGCCGAACGCGCGTGTGTACAGGGCGCTCTCGTCTCGTCTCGCTGTCTCGTTCTCGTCTCGGTCGCTCTCGGTGGCTTGTCGGTTTTTTGCGCCCGAGTCAAAGGGTCTCGTTGGCTCTCGCGAGGTAAACGAGAGCGAGCATGTACACACTCGTTCATTTACTTGCTCGCTAATAGTATTTAATATTTTTTTAATTTAATTTTAATTGAATTTAATAAAAAAAATTTTTTTTCTTATTTCTTCATGGTTTACGAATTTTATTTTTATAGTAAATGTTAAAAAAATTATAATAGCTCATGGCACAAACACAAATAGCAGCAGCAATTTCTACGTCCATTGTCGCGTGAGTCTTCAGTTCAAATGTTAGAACGCGTGTGTACAGGCATGCTCTCGACGAGACCCCTCTCGGCCGAGACATTCGCCGAGAGGGTCTCGGCGCGTGTGTACAGCCGGCATTATAATATGAAGAACTTTATTTTATCTAAGTACAGACGCTGCTCTAACTTGCAACTTTCCTTTATATTTTTTAACACGCACATAATACAATTGTAAAAGGGAATATTACTGCAATGTGCTCGCTCATGAGTTAAGCACTAGCGTAGAAAGTAAACATACATGATAGAGTTTCTAAATTTTAGGTTAGCAGTTTATCTATCACAAGTTCTAACATGAGATTACAGGAAAAAAATTTTTTGATCAATGCGCCAAACAGGAGATGTTTACTGTCTGTGCTAGTGGCGCCATCTGCGCTATGTTATGCGTAATATCCCTCATTTAAGCAGAAATCATTCAGGAATGGCAATAAATAAATAAAATAAATTACAAGAGTGAGCAGTATCTATATGTAAGTCTAAAGTAAGTGTTGAAGTACAAAGTGTGTGCAGAAGTTCGAAGTTCGCGGCACGGCTGATCGAGCAATTGTTAGTTGTGGCGGGCATGGTGTGGTCTCGCTGTTTTCTTTGTTGACACATTATGTATATTTGAATGAATCAAATTATAAAATAATATGAATTTTATGCCTTGGTTTTATTTTATTCTGGATTGCCTTGAATCAGCAAAGCCATGTTTTCATCTCATTGCCATGTTAAATCAAAACACCATCAGTGAGTAAAACTGCAGGGTAGAGCTAACAGTTTATTCCTACAAATCATCTAACAATAATGCATAAATATTCTAAATATACTTGAATATAACATCTTTGAAACTATCTACAGTTTGGATTTCTAATGTGACAGGAGATTGCAGCCAGTTAGTAAGGAGTTCTTCAGTATAGCCAAGTAGGAAGTACATCTTTGTAGGAGAAACTGCTCTCCTTATAATAGCAGCTACTCGAATATGATTAAACTGACGTTTTATGATCACCTGTAAATAAAAAGAGAAAGTATGTTTTAAAATAATCCTTCAGTGCCCATTTACCCCTACTTATAAGACAGTGGAGATAATATTAACACAATTCAGTGCTATTTATTAATTCACCCTTAAACATGTTAAATGTTTTTACATGAGAATAACATATCATTTTAACTGCTCTATTGCTGTTGAATAGTTTTTAACATCTAAGTAAACACAAATACAATACAAAATACAAATACAAAAATATTTATTTAACAACTCACACATTACAATTTCACTTAGCAGCGGTCCCCGCACGAGGCAAGCCTGTATTGCGGGAGACCTATTACAAATTGGAATTAACCGGGTATAGAAAAAGTGCATGTAAAACAAAGGAGACAAAATAGGAGAAATTATAATAATATAACCTAAGATTACATTCAACATCATCAATACAATTTAATTAATTTATATTTATGTAGGAAAAACACTCAATAAAGGAACACAGCAGTAACAACTTAATTTTGTAATAAATATTTAGAAACTTTGAAAATGTTTCATCTCAGGCCTAAAATAATTATCATAGAATGGCTTTTTCGTTATTCAGAAAAATACTCACTTCACTACAAACAAGACCATGCCATGTGCCAGTCATAAATCTGCGAATGAATTCATCTTCAACAGCTGTTTCTGATTTCCTCAATCCATCCTTTAAACTTGCTGTAATAGAATTTTACAAAATGGTGTAATTGTAATTCCAATTGCTTCTGAGCATATAAAGAGAGTCATTATTCATCATCATCATTTCGCCCATGGAATGTCCACTGTTGGACATAGACCTCTCTCATAATATGATAATAATTCAATGTAGAGCATCTCTAATATATTATGTGGTAACATTTAGGAAAAATTTACGCAAATTTCAGGTTTTCAAGTATATGTACTCTAACATCTGTATAAATAAATAAATATTTCCGGACAATCCACACAACAACATCTAGCCACTTGGTAAGCTTGTGTTACAGGTACTAGACATCTGATATACTTTATATAACAGACATACATAATGTAGATATTTTTTTATTACACATATTAAACACCCAGACCAAGGAGAAAGTGCTTGCAGAACATACAAACACTTGACCCCTCTCCAAAATCTACCCGCTACCTCTGGGGCGCTAGCGGCATCACCTAACTTATTAGTAGTTCTTATACATACAAGTATTCCAAGAGTTCCATGACTTCCGATGGGCAATATAATGCGGTGGATTCGCCATTTCGTAGGTGAGTGGTTTGTCCCTTTTCTTAGTTATCCTGTACTTTCCTGAGACAACTCGGCATAAGGGAGCCGAGGTATGCAACTGGGATACTAAAGCAGGAGAACATTGCGATAGAAGACCAGTAAAGATCGGTTTTGTCTGAAAATAAATATATAATCAACTATCAACAATTTAATAATCAACACAGTTCTGAACTTATTAGAGGTTGTACCAACCTGTACCAATCTTAGTGATACATTCATATTGGATTTTTACGCTAGACTTTTATAGAGTTATCGCCGCACAGAACGGACTAGAGCTAGAGTAGAGTATTTTTTATTTCCTTCTTTAGTTTATTTTATGTTTTGATTTAGTTTCGAGGTTATGTATGAATGAGTGACATTGACAAATATTTGTTGAATGATATGGCTTTTTGAAATCAACAAAAAAAAAGTATGTGTGTGTGTCAGCTATGACGCACGATTGGAGTTTACTCCTTACGAACGATAATCCTATTATATATAAATCTCGTGTCACAATGTTTGTCCTCAATGGACTCCTAAACCACTTAACCGATTATAATAAAATTCGCACACCATTGCAGTTCGATCCAACTTGAGAGATAGGATAGTTTAAATCTCAAATTATAGTCGCAATTTTAATTTATTGCTAATTTATTTGTGTCATTTATTTGTTTGTTATTTATTTTGTCATTTTTATATATATATATCTATACAGGGTTATTTTTTATTGACCAGCAACCTTCTGTGACCAGGTACCTATCATCATCAGGAACAACTTTTGTTCTACGACTTTTGAAATAACTCAATAGGTACATTATTAGAAATTGTTAAAGATTCTATTCCAGTGTGGTGACTTTTGTAGATCCATGTTGCATCACGTGACCACGATTGCGCGCGCAAGTGCTGGCGATAATAATAAGCAACGCATTTCATTTCACTAAATCCACAATCCCTTCATACTTGACCATTGACCAGGCTTAGGACTGGCTACATTAAACAGTTTAAAAACAAATAAGTAGATAGGCCTATCTATGCAAATCTGGTAGTTAGGTATTATGTTTAACGTAATCATTTATACCATTTAAAGTTTAATTAAGTAATATCAATTTGTAAAAAGATAGTTTTTATTCACTTTCCACTGTTTAATGTAGGCGTATTTAAAAAGTGGAATCAGCGTATTTACAATAACTAAATGATTAGCAATTAAAATAATATTTACAAATTAGAATTACCTCGCAGGTTCAAATCAGGTGGCGGTGAGTATCGCGCACATAGCGTTCAAAATAATCACCTTCACAACCAACACAAAGCACACACCTAAAAATCAGCTGTTCGTTTACATTACACGATCTAATGTGATTTCACCACCACTGTACACCATTGTTTTTATGTGTCCCCATAAATAAAATCTTATTCCATATTGGCGGCAGGCTTCCGACACATTGTCATCACACCTAGCCAGCATCCTCACTATTTCCGTGTACTCGATATTGGAGTTCCGATACGCCATGGTAATTAGTAGGTACAATCCGTACGAAACATCGATAATGAGACGATCACAAGGACACATGTGCCGCGCGCGCATCCGTCTTGACGACTGACTGAGCGAGCGGCGGGCGGCTAGCTCAAAAGGGCGCGGGCGGCGCGGCGCGGCGGGCGGCTAGCTCAAAGGGCGCGGGCTTTGCGGCGCGGCGGCTGCGTTTGACCGGCAAGCTCAAAGACGCGGCTAGGTCAAAGGCGCCGCGTGCCGCCCAAAGGTGTGCAAAGATTTAAAAACGTGGAAGCGCCTATTTCAATTAATATTTATTTTTGTATGGAAATAAAAAGTTGCTAAATTTTAAAAGTCGTAGAACAAAAGTTGTTCCTGATGATGCTAGGAACCTGGTCACCGAAGGTTGCTGGTCAATAAAAAATAATCCTGTATAAATAAAAATGAATTGTTGTTCGTAGACTAACGAAGATTAAAACTCGAGAACGGCTGGGCCGATTGATCTGATTTTAGTTTTAAAATGTTTGTCGAAGTCCAGGATAGGTCTAAACGGTGAGCAAATAAGGAAAAATTGCCGGGAACTTTTTTTACCCGTGCGACGCCGGGGCGGGCCGCTAGTTATGATATATATCGAATAGAAAGAAAGGGTAAATGAACGCATCTGCTAAAATGATAAGAGAAACAAACATTATATCTGTAATTATTCGGATTATTTATATTTCTTTATTAAACGTATTACATAAAGTATGTTACAAAATAATATAAATAAAATACAGTTAGACTACGAAGTATCGCGCAAAGAGGAGACCCCGAGAATGAGATACGCTGTGTAATGTATTCCATCTCATTCTTTTACACGTTCAATCCTACAGATATTTAGGTTTGTCTCTTTCTACGTAACGCCTCAACTTTCCTGTTACACTTGATTTTACTCCTCATAAAATTTCCGTACCGGGCCTTATAACTCATATCGTTTCTTAAGAAGTAAACTCCAAAAAGTGTTTGTGTGTCAGCTACGACGCACGATTGGAGTTTACTCCTTGCGAACGATAATTATGATATATATCGAATAGAAAAAAAGGGTAAATGAACGCATCTGCTATAATGATAAGAGAAACATATATGTTATCTGTAATTATTCGGATTATAAGTTAATGTTGGATACACAGGGATCTCAAAGGCAAGATCTACAAAAGCGTGATCTTATGACTAGGCTGCCAAAAAATATATAATCGACGAGATTAAAGAACAGGGTTAGAGTTCGGTCCCAGACAAGGAATTGTTTATCTTCAGATATTCTACTATGTCTGTGGTATCAGTCCCATTTAATGTCTTTAATTTTCTTCTATCAAGCAAGAATCTGACAGCTCGCAGAAAAATCTAATGTCAATCTATTTCATTCCGTTGGTCAGTCAGTCAATAACGTCAGTTTGGAAATTCACTGCCACATGAATGGAGGGCGTTACTTTATTATTTTTACAAAATTCTCAATAAATTAAATTTGTGTCGAAAATCAGAGTGTGTTTGATGTTAATTTAATCTGGAGGTGGAACAAAATTATCAAAATGTTTTCCACAGTACCCCGATTATTATTGTAAGTACAAATACATTTATTTTCGGAGTTTATGTAACGTGACAGCTGTTTTTACGTCCCTACGAATAATTTCGTGGTTGAGAAGAGCTTTTTGTCTGAAAAGTGGTGTATTTTAATTTATTAGATGGATTGATAATAAATCTACGCTTTTCAGCCCGTGGGCAACCTCACGCTTTCTGCTGTAAATCTTTGTGTATGGTTATTACAAAGCGTGCGGCTATCACGCATTTAAATATAAAAAAATAAGTTAAAGTAATTTCACAGTTTTTTCAGCATTTTTATACGTTTATTTCTGTAGGCATATTCATAGGCATCTAGTTTCTCACGAAAACTTGATTACTTTTTGTTATAATTTGAATGTTAGTAAATTTTCATGGCACGTTAGTCTCGCATACCGTTAACCTTTATATATTGCAAAAAATTTGGGTACAAGAATTAAACTGCATGAAGATTTTACACTGCATACAATAAAGCCACATCTCAGAACATGTATATATAAATCATATTAATTTACAAATTATTTTTATTTTACTCCACCACACTAAACTATCCTAAGTAGGTCCAGTGTTGACTAAATAAAATAATCCTTTAATAAAAACTGTGTTCTGTATATTTTGTGCTCCATATCAAGATAGTAAATTATACTAAAATTAGCTCACCTCCTTGTTGGCACAACATGAAATACAAAAACTATGTTGCTAGCCAAGTTTTACTAATATTTACAGTGTTTTGTTTACTAACATGATGGATCATCAGACTTATTTTTAAACAGAGTTTTGTATTCTTGTAATCTTACACATGTTCTTCTTGTGTCTTACATGTTAATATCTAAACTGATCTGAGCATATTGTGATTTTAACTTCTCCAGTATGGGCTATTTTGGACTCATGTGTAACTTAATATGAATTGGAGAAATTAATATTTATCTGATTAAGTACATTTGTAACACATTACAGCTATTTTCACCATAAAATGATATTATTTAATATATTCTATCTGTGAGTATATCTATAATACAAAACTGAAAATTTATGATATGAATTTTCAATAATTTTATATTAGAAATTTACAATACAATATTGAGGTTCTTGTAAAAACCTAAATCTAATTAAATAGAATTAATGGAATTCCATGCTTAAGTGAACATGTAAGCTGCAAACTTTTATATCTAATAATTTTTGTTAGTTTTGTTAGATGCTATCAATATAATGTATGGTGATGCTTCCAGCAGAATCTTCAGCCAGAAGTATCACCAAACCTGTTCTATTGAATTCTATTCTTACTTTTAGATTTGTGATTTCCATCAGTATCAAAAAATATGCTTTGCAATCTTATTGCATTCATAGAGCTTTTAATCTTAACTTTGTTCCGCTTTTCCCTTCCATTCGTTTTTGTTTAGGGTATCTTATGAAATTAAATGAAATTTGTTTATTGCTTGAAATATGGTTAACATAGGTGTCTGGTTAATTATACAGTTCTACATACTTCGTCAATTCAGATTTCACATGCAATGTCAATTATGCCGTGAAAAAAGCCATGTTGGCTAAGTGGGAGAACACTCAACTTTCATTCCGAAGGTCGTGTGTTCAAACCCCGCCAAGCACCTCTGGATTTTTCTTCTTTAGAAATTTATGTGCGTTTTAAACACGTGTTTTAACGGTGAAGGCAAACATCGTGAGGAAACCAGCTTGTTCTGAGAACTTTAAAAGAGTTTGAAGGACATGTGACATTCACCAACCCTCACTGGGCCAGCGTGGTGAATTAAGGCCTAATCTCTCTCGTCAAGAGAGAAGTCCCTGTGTCATAGCAGTGGGAACGTTAATAGGGTGCTGATGATGATGATGAATTTTATTAGCATTTTTTAGAGAAATGTGAAGTAAGTAATGGCAAAATAATTTACTTAACTTAATTTTTAATAATTTTTTTTAGAAAGACACACATACACAAAGGGGTCCATGTGTTTTAACAGTTGATACACTTATTGAATTAAAATAAAAAATAGTACAGAAAGTTGTAGTCAGAGCAATGACCCATCCAAGCACTGACAATGCTCAACGCTGCTTAAATTTATAAATGAAAGATAAGTTGCGGTTTACGATTTTACGTATTAAAAAAACTGCTTGATCTTGATCAAACAATTTTTAGGTGGAAGTTTCTATTATAATTTACATCATATACATATATTTTTACTTTTATCATTCTGTTATTTTAGATATTACAGATTTAGATAGCAGACCCCAGCAAACGTTGTTTTTAAACATGTAAAATAGATAGTAGCCGTTTCTCAGACCTACTGAATATGCATATAAAATTTGGTAAAAATCGGTAAAGCCGTCGGAGGAGTACGGTAACTAACATTGTGACATGGAAATTAATAATATATAATAGTATAGTTCTCATGGTTTCGGTTGGCTTTGGCATACAGACGGACAGATACACAGACATTACAAATTACAATTCCATATGGTGTTTAGCCATATGGTTACTGAACCGTCAAACATACTTATTTTAAGTCGGAATTGCGGAATGGGTCTCATTATTTTTGTAAACAAATTTGAATACTAAATAATACTTTATAAGAACAGGGACGAGATCTAAATCAATTACCTTTGTGCAATGTATCAAAAAAATCTGTTTCATTCGAAGGTACAGTATTCGTCGCTAACTAGTAACCCTATCTGCATACAAACATCTCCATTTGGAAAGTTTAGAGGTCAGGCTCACGTTCATAAAGAAATGTTGATCTCTTAATTGACTGCCTGACTTCTTTGTAATGAAAGCCTGCTGTGATTAATTACTAAGAAATTATATTATGAATGAGACGCAATGCTAGGTTATTACGCGAACTTCAACGGTCGACATTGAGTTTTTCCTCGAGTATTGATTTCCAGCGTTTGTTATGATAGCTTATATATGAATGCTAAAAACTGTTCACTTAGCATCTTATAGTAAACTACTTATTAAAAGTTACTTGTACTATGTAAAAGACTTCTTTGTATGTAAAAATATTTTTGGATTCGTTTGAGTTGAAGTGAAATACTGACCAAGTATTTTAGGATTAGGTAAACAAATAGCATTAAATATTTCTTGAAAATCCTGACGTCTACGAGAAGGTACCTGTTTTCTGTTAGTACATATATTCATTCTAGATTTCAATGCATGGGCAAAGCGGCAAAATTTATAATTTTTATTTATTGCTGCCATGTTATATCTTAATACGAGTACATACACGACTCTCCCGCTCCCCAAACCCCCCCGCCCCCGCAATCCATTTCACCGCTCCCCCCCTTGAAAAGTGTCCGATTGTACAGATTTTCTTAATTTTCAGGAAAACTATACAAGCTAGGAGAAAATGGTCAAAGACGGAATTATTTGTCAATAAACCTACAAATAAGTACTGACATTAATTGCGATACCATTTATAGTTTTCAGGTTATGCATCAAAGATTACTAAAAATGTGCGCTTAGCGGAAATAAAACATTTATTACACAAGTTTTAAACAACAATATTTATTATTTTGGAGAAAGATATATTCTCGCCTTGTATGGGGCTAAGCAAACGGAGAAAATTTAAACGAGTTACGATACGTCCATTTCAACAAATATGTTGGTGATACGGTGATATTATCAAAATTACCACCTTCATCAGGAGCAGCTCTTCAGCATTCAATGCGTACTTTTCATCAAGTACAATTATGGCGAGGAAACGCATTGAACCCAGAAAACTGGGGCTGGAAGAATAATAATAACTTTTTGTCAGCCATATAATATACCACAGAATCACCAGAATAAAAATTATAAATTTTGCTGCAACTAAAATTAGAATGTTGTCACTCTGTGTTGGATCATATCCCGAGAACTTGATCTATTTCATTGTACACTGAACGAATTCCCTAGTGTAACCATGAATAATTTATACTATAATAGAAATAAATAGATAACATAAATATAAATTTAGATAAGCACATATTGTTTTAGGTAAAACCTGTGTAGTTTAAAGTTTTGAAAATAAATAGTTGTTTTATACAACAATATAAAGGAAGGTGTGTTAATTTTGGCAGCGTTTGTTAGCTTTAACGCGTTCCGTACATTTTATTGTTATCTTTTATTGTCATTTCACAATGCCCCGCTGGTGACCTTCCTAAAACGAGCCCACTTAATTCTATTTCTCAAATATTATACTTTTATCCACAATTTTCAGTCGCGGTTTTCATGTGCGATACGGGTTAAAGTGGACTTGTGCCAGAATGACCTTTCTTCAGACGTTTAATGTTATTATGGGCTGAAAATAGATTCGTCAACCATTCTGCTCGAATGGGATTGCCTCGCATAGTTACGCAAAATTATTATTCAGGTTTTTTGCTACTATACTTATTTTATAGGATGACCATCCTCCCATCAATATAAAATGTTTGTAACGTGGATGTAGTTAGAAGCGAAATTGCGATCATCCTACGAATGCCCCTAGCTTAGGAGATGGGTGCAACATGACAGTTTAATTTAATAGTGAGTTGCATACCAGTTCAATCCGATTCGGATGCTCACAAACATTTTATACTAGCGACCCGCCTCGACCTCCGCATCGTTATAAAAAGTATAAATATAATAAAACTATAATATAATAATAATCTTGACTCGATTATTGCTATTGCGGAAAACTGCATCAAAATATTTAAAATATCAAAGCGAACAAATAGCTTTAACGACTTCAATTTATTCTACGATGAGTTTTTTTAAATATTTTACAGTTTTGATGCGATGTTTAAAATTCAGCCAATTTAGTGATTCCTATATTCCCTTATTGACCGTCATAGAGATTGTGTTAATTGGGCCTTGATCTAAAAACCTTGGAATAATTATCCGAAAAAATTAAGGTTTATGATTATAAAATTTTATTATGCTTACTACCTATAAATATCTCGCGTTTGATGACGCGTTATTTATAACTCGTCAGAAGAGATTTGCGTTCAACACATCGAGTGGGGTAAAATGCAAACATGTAACGTCAGCTTGGGGTCAGAGACACCGGTTTGAACTGGGTCACAAGGCGGTCGAAGTTGTGTAATGGATATTGGAATTAGGTGGAGCTATGCACTTCTTTAATTAAATCTTCATTTCAGCTATTTTACTATGGTAAATTTGACATTAGCCTTGGGTTTACCCTTGTCACATAGATTTAGCAGCCCGTAAATCAGACTGTCCCAGATGATTAAAGTTAATTTACGAGTACAACTCAATAATGAAATCGATTAAAATGCCTCCATGCAGTTTTTCTTTTAACTCCATTATTCGGTTTGTTGAATCATATAAATCCAAATTTAAAATTTAAGAAAAAAACCCTGATTCCAATGCTTTAATTTCCTTAAATGTAAAACAACATAATATTATGTAGAGGTAATGTGGACGCGATGCGCTTTCATTTGATACCCCACACTAGTATATTTGTAGATTTTCGGTTTTCCTTCCCAACTCTCACACCCATAACATTTAATCGGCTCAACCGATTTTAATGAAACATGTCTACGAAAACCCGGGCCAAACTCACCTTTCATACAAAAAAAAACTAAATTGAAATCGCTCCATCCGGTCGGGAGCTATGATGTCCCAAACAGACAGACAGAGACAGACACCCCTCTTTTTTGGTCGGGGGGTTAAAACAGAACTTATTACTTTATATTGCCTTTTAAGTCCCTAAATTATTTTCATCACAGCATGACATAACGTTGATATGAGAGTACATTATATCTTATTTTCCATACGACAATAAGTAACTTCCATATAGACTTATACATTTATGAAATAGTTTTTACATAAATAATCGGTAAACCCATAAAGCGTGATGCTTGCACTTTTGCTCTGAATGGTTACACAGGTTCTTGCTTATGTTTTCGTATTTCCGCGTCCCCATTCTATTTAATATTATGTAAGGTGTGAAAACCAATTTATTTATTACAAAAACTTCGATATCTACTAATTAGGAATAGTGACGCTACATCACGCCACCATACCTAAAATTCTGGAAATTATGTTCTATGTCATCGCTTAAAGCTCGCATGACGTAACTAAGTTCCTAACGGGTTTAACGGTTGGCAGTCTTTGTAATTCTAGACTAGACTTGAAAAATCATATTACGAAGCGCAATTTAGTTTATACATATATTTATTATAAATAGGTTTGTTATAATCGGTAATGATAAAATGATACTGATGACTCAGGTTCAAGTTACATGTATATATCGAATTTAAAACCATATTAAACATTTACCTCATTATTCCACAGTTGTTCTAAGTGGCCCTCATCCACCGTGAACCTGCGGCTTTGACCAAAACATCTGTCCATGTTATTGTTTACAGCCGTTCACGCTGATCTGCGGTTTACAATCAAAACTTTATCGGAGGTTCTACCAGATATAAAATGGCCTTCATTATAATTCGCTAAGCTATGCCAGTGACTCACGTTCGTCTACGTACGTGTAAAAACATAAATGCATAATAACCATATTCATTTTGCTCTATTGCTTTTTTACTAAATTTCATTAATACCTCATTGTGACAATATCGTGGCATGTATATTGTTACGATATTATGTATATCCTCCGACTAAGCAATCTAAGAAAATCTTCATATAGCTATAACATAATCTTTTTTTTTTCTTTATGTAGTATCTGCAATCAGGTCTTGATACGATATGCAGGTGTTTTGGTACTTCTGCAGGATTTTCAGGATATCCTGAAAAGCAAAGCGCCCAGTAGCGTTTTCCGTCTTTTAGGGTAGTTGATAGTTGTTAAATTATCAGTCAAGGGGTTTGGATGTTGGTTAAGTCTTGTTATGTAGCTTGCTGAGAACTTTCTGACTTCTTCAGGAACTGTGCTAATTTGTAATTGTTCATGAAGTTCTGCGATTCTTATAAACCATGGAGATTAGCAATGTTTTTTAAATAACCATTTTGTATTCTTTAGATGATGGCCACGTTTAAATTGCATACTGATTGTATTTTTTTATTTTTTGTGCTAGATAAGTCTTCATTGGACCACAATCTCACCTGATGTTAAGTGATGTTGTGGTCTAAGATGGAGCATGAAGACATAGAAGGTAGATGGCTTCTCCGGGCCACATTACGTTACATGAAAAAACTTCTCTCCCCACTGCTGGATGCCATAATTGGCGTCCATAATGTCCAAATTGGCTTGTGAATGACTTTTTAGATCAGGAGCTTATTGTCTGTACTCAAGACCGAATTTCTACCCAGGACCCAGTGTAGATCCCGGTCTCTCAAGTTGAGCTCTTCTGTCTTCTTTTGAATGTGGGTTTTCCAATTTAGGCGTCTGATACGATAATCAAAATTTTAAATAATTTTAAAACCCAGATTCGGTTCGGGAGCTATGATGCCACAGACCAACAGACAGACAAACACGTCAGAAGTTAAAAAATGATGTATTTTTATTATTTAATTAATCGATAATTTATTGTTTTGTAAAATTATTCGCAACGTGACTAAAATAACGTCAGTTGCGAATGACGAAAAATAGGGGGAAATCTAGACGTTAATCAAGGAAATTACCTCGTCACGGCCATTTACTATTGACATTTAGAATTTATGCAGACACGCCTTCCTAGTATCTTTACATAACAAGTTAACAAGTTCAACGTCTTTGTTAGCATATAACAATGTGGCTTAAACGTCCTTGGATTGGAGATGTGGTCCATAGTTATTTTTTTTAGCTTAGATTTCGATGTGGTATGGTTGTTTCGTGAATCTTTGTTAGTAGAATGCGTCTATACTACGAAACATGTGATAAACACGTCTATCATGTTTTACGAATAAAGTCAAAATAACTTTTTGTTCCATGATACTAATGTTGCACTATTAGTGACTTCATTTGAATACTAGCGCTTGGAGTTTCTGAGAAAAGTCATAGCAATCAGAACACATTAAAAATCAAATCCATAATACAGAATATTTGTGTAGGCACTATTTTACATTACAAACGGGAACTTTATTATTATTAGATATTTGTTTTGGACTAGTTACCGATTAACTCGCGTTTTGCTAAGAACGAAATTCCCACCAGTACCACAAAATGGTATTTAACTTAGACACATAAACATTATTAAAAAAATGTGAAAATAAGTTTTTAAATGTGAAGAAGTTTTATTATGTAACTGGTCTAGAGTCTAGAGAATCATGCGTGGCCTTGAACATTCACTGTCATGGCTTGAGGTCATGGTCAGTGGACGCTGACGGTTAAGTCACCGACTTTATGAGTAAGCGGCACTTTTAATGGGTACCCACGGGTAATTAAATCTCATAGATGACTTGTAAGAAATTTTAAATTAATTGTTAAGACAAGTATAATTAAAAAAGCGTATTACTCTATTTCTAAATTAATATTATAAGCCTGAAGACTTTGTTTGTTTGAATGCGCTAATCTCAAGAACTACTTGTCTAAGGCAAATAGATTGACGTGTGTATCATAAAAATCGGCCCAGGCGTTTGCTCTGTATATTGCTTCAAAGGAACATATAAACATACATAGACTGATAAATACATTACCACTCCTTTGCGTCGCGCAGTCGGGTAAAAACTACGATGTCACTGATCCATCCAATTACACCTATCATTATTTCAATTTCAATTAGCCCAATCAATACAGGTGGGCGGTTGAACATGACTTTTGTCTATAGAAAAACTCTATAGAAGAACCCACGTATTCGTATTCATCATTAAATATGATGAGAAATTAACAGATGACACGATAGTTTACATAATACATTGCTTTTCTAATTAATTTTCCCTAAGAAGAGGTTACAAAATAGCCTTCTGCAAATGATGACCAACAAGAAATTGTTTTCAATATACTTTTGGTATTATCTGAAGACAGGCTAGTGCGTTCAAACAAGGAATAAAACAAACAAACCCTTCAGTTTCGTAACGGGTCCCTATTGAACTATAAATTTATCGGAATTCATAGGTCAGAGCAAACATTACACAAATTTATACAGAGTATGTACGGCCGAGCTAATTTACTTTTTAAGCTTCTCTGTTATTTTACTAACCTACAGGCAAAATTGTACAACTTTTTAAATGATGCCAATCGTGATAGTTTCACAAACCCTACTTTTATTGCAGAAGCAACACAAGCGCCATAAGCTTGTCCAACAAATCGTTGGCAAGCGTGATGCTGAAATGTGCTGCACTGGACGGATCGCTCGCCCAAATCAGGGAGTACCATGAAGTCACCGGCAACATCATATGCCCCAACCAGGTCCGCGGCATCGACTACCTCAAGGATCCTCGTCTCAATAAGGTGATTATCATACGAGACGATATCCACGTTTAAATATAATATAATTTAACTATTCATAATAAATCTAAATTTAAAATTAAAACCCCCGATTCCAATGCCTTCATTTCCTTAAATGTAAAACAACATAATATTATGTAATGTGGACGCGATGCGCTTTCATTTGATACCCCACACTAGTATATTTGCAGATTTTCTGTTTTCCTTCCCCACTTTCACCCCCATAACTTTTTAACGGCTCAACCGATTTTCATGAAGCATGTCTTAGAAAACCCGGGCCAAACTCACCTATCAAAAAAAATCTGACAATGGACGGGTTGGCTTGGGTCACTAAGATAGGATGAAAGTATATGAAGTATATAAAACTCCGTATGTATATTTTTAACCCCCGATCAAAAAAGAGGGGTGTTATACGTGTCTGTCTGTCTGTTCCATCGTAGCTCCCGAACGGATGGAGCGATTTCAATTTAGTTTTTTTTGTATGAAAGGTGAGTTTGGCCCGGGTGTTCTTAGACTTGTTTCATGAAATAGGTTGATCCGTTTAAAAGTTATGGGGGTGAGAGTGGGGAAGGAAAACCGAATATCTGCAAATATACTAGGGTGGGTCAAATGAAAGCGCGCATCGCGTCCACATTACATAATATTATGTTGTTTTACATTTATGGAAATGAAGGCACTGGAATCGGAGGTATTTCTTAAATTTTAAATTTAGATTTATATACATAGATATACAAGTGATTTAATCATTCGCCTCATTCTCTGTAGCTATATATTCTCTGCTATAAGTGTCTGTTTGTTCTAGGGTCTCGCATTTACGTTAGAAGAACGACAAGCCCTCGGGATCCACGGCCTTTTGGCGGCTAAGTTTAAAACTCAGGAAGAACAGGTGGCGATCTGTCAGCTATCCATCGACAGATACACGGACAACCTCAATAAATATATATACCTCGTCGAGTTACAGGTGACTAAGCGCAATCAAGGTACTAGCTCGCATTTTTATATTCGTTCAAACGGACAGTGACTGGGATTAGATAATTCTAGTTATTACGTATAAGCTAGATTTTCAATATCAGCTTATGTATATGAACTTTTTCCACATTTCTTAATAATAGACTTAACTAAAGTGAGTAGGATAACACGGGTGCAAGATGATCACCATAATAAATCATTTTAGTAAAAAGTCTTTATTAGATTTTATTTTATATTTCTTGTTTTTTGTTGGACTAATTGCAAAGCATTAACTTGGCAAGAACTCTACCACTAGTAGATATAGTTGAATGATGTAAGACCTTTATTAAATACATTAAATTATGAACATTATATTTTAATTTTAAAACTAGTTATTGGATCAAGTTTTGACCGGTAGTTTTTGAGCTATCATTATCTCAAACCAACTCACTTATTATATAAATTATTGTCCCTCCACCGCGGCTGTCTGTCTCTATGTTGGGGATAAACTCAAAAACCACTGGACGGATCTTTATGCGGTTTTCAGCAATAGGTAGAGATTCAAGAGGAAGGTTTTCTCAACCGCACAAAACCGGCACGGGCCAAGTTTATTATGAATATCTCATCTCATTAAATAAAAATATAATTATGTCTGGTTTCTTTCTCTGACGTTTTTGTCATGTATTTGACAGTCAGACCATATCAGAGGATTGATAAACCCCTAGAGCAGGCACTAAAGGAAGTTGAGTTTGTTTAAAATGTCACCGGGAAATATGCTCAAATGCGTTTAGCTGTAACACGATTGCTGTAACATAAGGGATAGACACATGTGCATATATGTCAATTATAAAACCTTCAATCAAATCAGAATATGACTTATCTCACGTTCCGATGAATTCTCACTGATTTGCAATGATAAAAGATATACACGTTATCATTTCCAGTGGAAATTCCAGTTTATTATCATTGATAACAACCACAATGCTCTATAAGATAATGAATTGTTTCTACTGAAACAATCGATACGAAACTGGCCTAATTTCGATTTGTGTAACGTTCATTGATGAGTCAGCTTCATGGCAATACATTAAGGCTTAATAATGAACAGTGGTATTTTTTATTTATTTTATTTTATACGCGGTATTAGGTATGAGGTTCTCAATTCGACGCGTATATTTTTTTAAGTATGACCACGCAATCCAGGCATAACATTTCACTTTCAATATTACTTTTAAAAAAAAATCCGCCAAAAAAATGAAAAGTTAAAAAAATAAGAAGTTTTTCTTTTTCTATTCTCTTCGACTATTTTAGTTTCATGCTCATCAATAAATAATTCTTAAATTGAGTAAAAGCCAATAAAAAGGATATTATTTACGTCTCGTTCAAAACTCGTTTAACAGCTGATAGTAGAATAAAATTCGTAAATATACATGTAGAATGCATTTACATTCGATATTCGATTCGATTCGATTTCGTGTCATTTTCAATCAATATTTAATCTGTAATTAAATATTGGTAGTTATATTTATGGATACCCATATTTCAATAAAATAATTTTATAATAAGAGCCTTTTTTTACTTTTAGACTGTTGTTTAGTTAGGTATTGTGTGATAAGTAACTTTTTGAGTCTGTACAATTCGATTATTGAATAAAAAGGATTAAGATTAATGAAAAGATTAATCATAAATCATAACACTTTGAGCCTGTTTTACAAAGACCGAGTAAATTAATCAATGGTTTTAATATAGAGCAATCTTGGTCAGTCAGTCATTGACATTTTACCCGCAGATTGTGAAACATGCCCTTACTGTAAAACCCCTAGTTTATAAAAAGATTTACGTAATAGGTAACGTACCTAAGCGACCATGAAATGTTCTATTTGTTGAATCAGCTTAACAATTAGTCACGTCAACGTCAAACTATCTCTATTGAAAAGTACCTACCTGTTGTAGCATACCTTACCATTGTTGGCAATAATTCCTTTCATTTACTGCGTCACGTACAAATCGTGCAACTAAACGGATACCGCAATTTTCCCATAAATGAACAAATTAGTAGCTAGCACACAAATTAACCAGTTACATAAATGTGTCGACATCACCAAGGGTGGTAAGTACAACACTACTGGTAAAATTAATTTGATACTCACATAGGCAATCGAGCTCGTAATTATGAGAAGTTAAATTTAATTTTATAATTATATTATAGAATATGTATTATCAAATAGTTCGAAGTCTTCGAAATCGGTTCTTCTATTTGAGGGCTATGATGCCTTATACGCATGTAGCACACAGACATCGATGTAAAACTTATAACATCCCTCTTTTTCGTTGTCTGCTTAATATAAATTTGTATATGACGCAGGGAAATCATAAACGGTGTTGGAATGTACCAATCGCTGCTAAGTATATTATTTTAGTGAGCTCGTAAGCTAGTGTTACTGGACATCTGATATACTTAATATAATAGACATTCATATATGTAGATTAAGGAGAAAGACCAATAATAAACTGTTATCTGAATGGTGGAAGTATTTATTAGTACATTCATCTTTATTGAATTTTAACGTTATAAAAGAAATTAAACTATCGCCAGTTAACGCTGCAATGGCCGCGCCGTCGCGGCAGCAAACAATTTATTTTCGTTCGTTAGGTTCGTATTATTTTCCGGTGACATATACAAAGGCCAAATTTATTTAGTCAAATAACCTGAACTGAAATGTCACTCATTCAGGCTCTCGCGAGAATTCCGCGTGAAACTGTATAAATGCATAACATAATGTCATGTTTTATTCACACCTCGTTCAAGACACAAGTTTCCTAACAAATTAACTTTATAAGATCATGACCACGACACAACTCGAAATTTAAAGACACAATGGAAAACAATGGAAAACTCAACACACTGGACAATGGAAAAGCTGTGTTTTCTTTAAATAAATGTTTGTTTATTTTACTAACCACCGACCGACCCAAAAATGGTGAAACTCGGTTTAGCCTTTTCAAGTATAGGAGTCAAATTGACAATGAACAATCGAATGTTTACAAATTTATCCGATTTGGGTATCAAATGGAACGTCATAACATAAATTATGCGTCGCGAAACAGCAAATTTTGTGGAAATTAGTTTAGCTAAGGTTTTGTCTAGTTCCATTCGGATACTTACACAGCAGGTGGTAACAAAATCATTTCTATCTTATTTACTTATCCATTATCAACTGAAGGTTGCGACGTTATGTTTTTTATCATTTATCAGATCATGTCTTACCTAGAAAGGAAATAAAATACGTAATATATGTAACTAACATAAGATGTTTAATCTAAGTAAATATATTTTTTTATTTGTCTTCATTCGATTTAAAATAGTAATAATATACTACTGAACATTATTGGCCTTAAATCACTTGAGCAATACTATAATTTATCAGTTGAATGATCTACTATTACTTTATGCATTTATTTTTTACGTAGAAATAATAAAGTACATTAAATTGCATATTAATATAACTTTAAAACTTTTTAATACCAATTTATGAGCATACTTTATTGTAATTTAGCTTTCCTGACCGCGGCGTTGCTTGCTCGCAATCATTATTTTGCGCAATTTTGACTTTTTTTTTCTAAAAGAATATTATTGTAATCAAATCAGCTATTATATATATTTACTAGCGGCCCGCCCCGGCGTCGCAAGGGTATAAAATTTTCGCGGAAATTATTCGAATTTTTCTCGCCGTAAAAACCATCCTATCTCTCAAGTTGGATCGAACTGCACATGGTGTGCGAATTTTATTATAATCGGTTAAGTGGTTTAGGAGTCCATCGAAGTTAAACATTGTGACACGAGATTTATATATATTAAGATTATACACATATTACTAAATAATGCAGTTGAAAGTCCCATTGAAATCGCAAAGAAGCGAATAAACCCCAATTAGTACTTTTTTTTGAGTTAAGTAATATTTAACTACAAATTTATTAAAGTAAAGCAAATGTTGCATGACTATTTCGTTTCGCTTTGAGAGAAAATACTTCCAGGCCCCTTTATGAATCCTACTCGTCTTTATCATATAGATTCTAAAATAAATAAAATAATAAAATAATATTAAAAGAATCTGAATGATTGCAGGACAGAAATGAGAAGTTATTCTTCAAACTGCTTTCGGAGAACGTCGACAAATATCTACCTATCGTGTACACTCCGACGGTAGGACTGGCGTGCCAAAGATTCGGGCTTATCTACAGGCGGCCTAGAGGGCTTTTCATCACCATCAACGATAAAGGCCATATATTCAACGTGCTTAAGAATTGGTAAGTTTGAAATAGCCTACGTTGGAGAAAAGACCTTTGAGGTTTCTTAATAGTCGTGTGATAAAGAACTAATAGCTAGTAGGTTTACCAAAGTTTAAGTGGGTCAAACTGTGGGTAGGAGAATAAATATAAATTATACAAAAAATGTCAACATGTCGCTTATTATGACCCATTTTTAACCCCCGACCAAAAAAGAGGGGTGTTATAAGTTTGACGTGTCTGTCTGTCTGTCTGTCTGTCTGTCTGTCTGTCTGTGTGTCTGTCAGTCTGTCTGTGTCACCATAGCTCCCGAACGGATGGATCGATTTCAATTTAGTTTTTTTTGTATGAAAGGTGAGTCTGGCGCGAGTGTTCTTAAACATGTTTCATGAAAATCGGTTGTGCCGTTTTAAAGTTATGGGGGTGAGAGTTGGTAAGGAAAACCGAAAATCTGCAAATATACTAGTGTGGGGTATCAAATGAAATCGCATCGTGTCCACATTACATAATATTATGTTGTTTTACGTTTAAGGATATTATGGCATTGGAATCGGGGGTTTTTCTTAAATTTTAAATTTAGATTTATTAAAAGATTATGTCCGGTTATAATGACCGACATGATTCCGGTAATGTTCGTTGAATCCCGACCACCGACGCCGACGTCCGGCACGTGGCTCGATTTTGTTTTGAATCTGAGTGAGTTATTGACCCTTGAAGGTAACGCATTGTTTTTCTGTTGTTACTGTGAAAAAAATGTCACATTCGAAGAACCCGCCTATAAAAATATCGTGCAGAACTAATGTTCTGTGCTACAACTCGAAAGTGATGGGATGATTAAGTCGAGGAAGCACCATTACCCAGCACCGGCATTATAATCTGCAGAATTATTGTCACGACTTATTCACAGCAATATTGAAAATGATAATTTGACCATACGAGTAGCTATGTCTTCTATACACGTATGTATTAGAGACTGTTTGTTACAATAAAATGAAAAAACAAAAGCAGACAAAAATTACAGATTACTTACAGTACAAAATACAATTGTATGTGTTATAATGTGCTGATTACGTGCAATTTTGATTTTATATGAACATAAACATACATATGTACATAATTACAATGTTTCTGTATTGAAATTCTTAAGTAGGTACATACATATTCACATATTAAAGGTGTTTTATTTCACATAACGCTTTGTATGACGTCCGCTTATTATGACGTGTTTGTCAATTCCCTTCGATGTCATTATAAACGGACTCTACTGTATATCGAATTATAAATTAAAATATTTTTCAGAGGTAAAAATATTATCCTAATCCTATAAATAGGAACCTCGTATTATGATAATACCTAAATTTTAATTTCATCTGTTATCTCGTTGTAAACGTGTTGAGATATTAGACAAATATTTTTTGCTTTTATATTAAATTTTTGTAGAGACATCCAAATGGGCTATTTTACTTCGTTGACCCCACTCAGTTAACATTTTGGTATTGTAGAACGCCGTTACAATTGGCCGTTTGCCCTTGAAATAAGATCGATAAACTGTCTTTACTCAATATAATCACGCTAAGTTATTCATCAAGCAAGAACTGAAAACCTTTCCGTTAGTAGCAGTTTTAAGCCTAACAATAGAAAATTTACGTTGTGAATGTACACTACCTTAATCTACATATTGTGTACGTTGAGTTTATTGTTTGTAGGAACGCGTTCTTTGTGTCAGCAAAACGTCCGTATACTATCAACAAAATTCCACCGGATTAGTTTTAAACGAAAAGATTGCGCGCTGTATTTGTGCAAACATTAAGTTTAGTTACATATTTAGCTCTTCGGTATATGTAAACATTGTTTGGGTGAGAGTTAAGTCTAAGTTAAAGGAAAACCATCGATAAGGGCGTAATCCGAGTAAATTAGTCAATGATTAAAATATAGAGCAATCTTGGTCCGTCGGTCACTGATAGTTGTCAGTTTATATGATAGCTCTATAAATAATCATTGACAAATTTACTCGGAGATGGTGAAATAGGCCCTTAGTCTGTTATGAGCAAATTACAAGGAAAATTTTACAAAAACGCCGAAAACATTTCTAAGTGTTATCTTGATATAGCTTATTTAAATATTTCTTAAAGTGATATAATGTCAACAAAGTGAAACCGTTTCTTTATCATACTAATTTTGTTATATATCTTTAGGCCTGAAGCCGATGTTCGAGCAATTGTGTTCACCGATGGCGAAAGGATCCTGGGTCTGGGAGACCTCGGAGCGTACGGCATGGGTATCCCAGTGGGGAAGCTGTCCCTCTACACCGCACTTGCGGGCATCAAACCGCATCAGTGCTTACCTATCACTCTGGATGTGGGGACCGATAATGAGGTAATAGAGTAGATGGTGATTAGACTAAAAAATAATAATTAGTCCGTCATATAAAGTACTTCCAATTATTTTGCTTATCTTTTTTCTTTGGTAAATACACATTGTATTGTACAGATTTGTGACATTTACCCAACTGATCTGACAATTCTGACCTGTTGTGAATAATGCTACGTCAACTCAATTATCAATTAATCATTTGTTGGTTTGACGAAAAATGGTGCTTAACTGAGTAACATCTTTTTAACTATATAATTTGATTTAACTTGACATTAGCAAACTGACGCTTCAAGCATAGAGTCCAGTTATAAGAAATTGAATTGAATCATTTGTTGTAAAATCAACCAACATAATAATAGTCTTGTGCTATTTATGTCCGGTCAGTCTGCCAACTTATTAAAGTATCAACTAATCGCGATTAGTCTTTCCCGCCCGGCTTAGTCTGTTTGTATTCACAAAAAGCAGTTTCTTCATTGAGTTATCTACCTCTTGGCCAGGAAAGTAAAATCACAGAAAACATTGCTACCCATAATCAAACTTCTATTATTGAATACCTACCAAATTATAGAATACCTACTTACCTCTATATTTGACAAATAAAATTTGGTAATTTCTTTATATTGTTTGCAGACCCTTATTACCTAATTTAACAAATTTCAATGTTTATTTTGCTGAAATAAAGTTAATTTTAAGCGTGAATGCATTTATGAAGAGCGAATCCTCCTAATACTCAACTTAAAAGGAGGTTTCATATTTTGTTGTATATTTTGTGAAAGCAATAAACATTTTTATTTTATTTCATTTTAGACCCTACTAGAAGATCCTCTGTACATCGGACTGCGGCGGAAGCGAGTGCGCGGGGCGGAGTACGACGACTTTTTGGAAGAGTTCATGGAGGCGTGCGTTCAAAGATACGGACAGAATATCCTGTTGCAAGTAAGACTTCAAAGTTTAAGCTATTTGATTCTTAATACCTTACCTTTTTTATTGACTAACCTGGACCCCTCGAAGATATTGTGCGAAGTTAAACATTTATCAATTTTTCATCCTACTAATTTAAATACGCGATGGTTTGTGAGGATGTAAGTTAGGGGTTTTTTCACGTAAAAAATACTGAATGGATTTGATGAAACTTCACAGAAATACAGCCCACATATCAGAATAACACTATGCTACTTTTTACCGCGGTAGAATACCACTTCGCGGAAAATTCCATGAATGCGAATGAAACCCGATTTGGAACAAATTTGACACGGGCAATGCTGTTGTCCCAATAAAGGAGTTATTACGCGGACTTAGCCGTGGCGTGAAAATATTCAAGTCAATCAAGCTTTTCACACAAAACTAGAAAATATAGGCCCCCATCCACGTGGAACTGAAACACAAACCATGATTTTTCATCAAATCCATACCAGTGAGGTATATATTTTTCTAAACTGAATAGTTTGCGCGAGACTTCCAAAGTGGTAAAATGTCCCCCCCCCCCCCCCCGTAACTCTTAAATAAAAAAAATAGAAATAAAAAATATGTACACTACCTTAACACATACCTTGCAAACTTTGACCGCAAAATTGTTTTGTCGAGATCAAGTTAGGAATTTTTGAATATGTATACGTCATGAATCCCAAACCGCAATATGAACCTTATACCTTTCAGCCTTGAGCGTCGTCAGTAGGTACTTGGATAGACCTACCTACGGACCGCTCTGTCTGCAACATTTTCGCCATTTTTTTTTTGTTTTTATTTAATTTACTTTTTATTATAAGAAAAATATTTATTTGTGTACAAAATAAGACAGATAACATTATTATTTTATTTATTATTTTAGTACAATGTAGACTTTTATCTCAAAATCCGAGTAAAAATAAGCAATGGTTAGTTAGTTATGTCAAATAAACGTCTCATAGTCGGATAGTTAATGTCAAGAGCTATCTCGCTGTGTCAGATTTGACTGAGCGACTAGACATCTGATATACTTAATATAACAGGCACACATATATAGATATTTTTTTATTATAACATATTTTACATATTAGACACCCAGACCAAAGAGAAAGTGCTTGCAGAACATACAAACACTTTCACCCTCGGCGGGAATCGAACCCGCTACCTCTGCGCCGCAAGCGGTTCCTCGTCCACCGCGCCACTGAAGCATTCACATTATTATTTTAAAAGGCTTGCTTTACCATGAACGTGCAGTTTTGAAACCTTGATAAATTATTAACACTTGAGATTATAAACTAAGTAATGAAACAATAAATTGGTTTGACCACTCTAAATTTGACTATCTGCGTTCTTCTGTATCTATGCAACCCTGAAGTTTTCGCGTGACTTACAAACAAGATATAAGCAAACATTACATTGTTATATATAATATAATACGTAAATAGTTCTATTTTAGTTCATGTCGATAAACAATAATGCCCTTGACTTTATCGGAAACAGCAAATCACAAGCATTTTATAATCCATCGATCTGCCAATCTAATCTGCCTTGATATGATTATCGTGTCAATATACTTAGCTTACATAATATTGTTATTTTTGATAAAGGTACCTATCTAAAGATAACTAGTGGCCCGCCCCGGCTTCGCACGGGTTTTTATTCAATTGTTTTTCCCGGCAATTATTCGATTTTTCCTCGCCTTTTAAACCTTCCCTAGACCATCACGACCATTTCAAGACTATGATAAGATAAATCCGTTCAGCCGGTCTCGAGTTTTAATCAGACTAACGAACAACAAAACAATTCATTTTTATTTATATAGATATTGCTAGACGGATTGCTAAGCAGTGGTGCTGTGTGGTCATTTTGCAGTCGTTTCTGTCAAAATTAATAGAGATTTGTGAAGGTGAAGGATGAAGGTTGAATTTTTAGGACCGCGGCATTGACAGCTTTGTGATTAATTTTCCTTAAGAATGTTCTTTTCCGCAATAAAATATTTCATTACCGTTGTCAAGTGTTAAATTTCATACAAAGTTAGTTTTTTTTTTTATTTTGGACTATTACTAACTAGTCTGTAAATCGCTTCTACCTGTATTTATCTCGAATAGTAAAGTGTATAAATAGGCATTCGAATTTTCAGCTAAATACCAAAAGCCGCTTCAGCATTTATCATTTGGTGTGACAAACAAACATGAACTGGACCTCCTTTCGTAATCTATACTAATAATATAAAGCTGAAGAGTTTGTTTGTTTGTTTGAACGCGCTAATCTCCGCAACTACTGGTTCGAATTGAATAATTCTTTTTGTGTTGGATAGTCCAGTTATCGAGGAAGGCTATAGGCTATATAACATCATGCTACGACCAATAGGAGCAAAGATATAGTGGTAAATGTGTAAAAACGGGAGAAATTGTTCATCTTTGAAGCTTTCCGTTGCGTGCGCCGTGAAAACGGTTCAAGATACACAAAAAATATGTATTAAAGAATAATAGCTCTTTTAATGATCTAAAAAACAGTCCGCGATAGCATATGTCTATCTTTTAAGATTAACTCACAAAAACCGTTTTTATGGTACCTAATTTGGTCGAAATAATTTGTTTAAGTTGTATCAACATAATAATATTAATCTTTATTCAAATAAATATGTTGTTGGTTAAGAGTACTTCATCCATTATAACGCGGGTAGCACCGCAGGGCACAGCTAGTTTAGTATAATAGTCATGTGTTAGATATTTTATTTGGATGCAAATTGCAATATTTTCAAGTCACAGCTCATTGCTATTAAAAAAAATATTTCTTCATTACTAGAACAATTATTATAGGTGCATGATTAGTGCTCTCTCAGTCAGTCAGTCATAATCATGACCTACGCCAATCTAAATGAAGGCGCTTTAGGTAATTGGCCGTGCTATTTTGGCTGTTACAATATTAGTACGCGTCCATAATGTTTGGCACTCGTTGCCAAGAAATGTTACATAAAAGTCGCATACATTTAATCATACATTCTTAATGAAATGAAATGCATTTATTTTGGTACATTAACAAACAACAGCACAGAAGACAGCTTAATATGATATATTATGCGGAACTAGATTCATATTACAATATGGAGTAATTTCCATATTGTTAACCCCCGACCAAAAAAGAGGGGTGTTATAAGTTTGACATGTCTGTCTGTCTGTCTGTGTGCCTGTCTGTCTGTCTGTGGCATCATAGCTCCCGAACGGATGGAGCGATTTCAATTTAGTTTTTTTTGTATGAAAGGTGAGTCTGGCCCGGGTGTTCTTAGACATGTTTCATGAAAATCGGTTGTGCCGTTTAAAAGTTACGGGGGTGAGAGTGGGGAAGGAAAACCGATAATCTGCAAATATACTAGTGTGGGGTATCAAATGAAAACGCATCGCGTCCACATTAGATAATATTATGTTGTTTTACATTTAAGGAAATTAAGGCATTAAAATCGGGGGTTTTTCTTAAATTTTAAATTTAGATTTTATAATCTGAATCTAGTTTCTCCAGAGAGATTTCTAGATTCGTTTTTTTCAAATAAACTTAAGGTGTACGTTATTTTATGGAATTGAATTTTAGTTTTGAGATTAAAAGAACCTCATCAGGTCAGGTCGTTTTGATCGATTAAAATAAACCAACAAATACAAAGTTGTTATGAATTAGTGCATGAAATATCAACATTATAACACTGCGATTCATCCTTGACTGAGTCACCTTTACCGAAATAGTATTTCCGGGAAATATTCGAAACCGGTGTATTGATTATACTAAAGAGATACATTCCTAGAATAAATTACGAGTTCATATATGGGTACCTACCATGAGTTCAAATATATGGTAGTTAATCCAACTACAGCCTAGAAAAATACTGTAATTAAAGAGAAACGAAGAATTAAAATTCTTTTTAAAGCTATGAAGAAGGGTAAATCGTATTTGTTACTTTATTTTATAGTATCACCTAACGATCTGTAGTTGTTTTTATTTATAGGTATTTAAATGTTCCTGTGTTTATAGGTATTTAAATGTAAAGATAACCTATTCATACTCATATGTCACGCTCCGTCGTAATAACAAACCATAACATGTTTCATAGGTATCTATATTGAAAACAATGCCTTATATTACTACCAGTGGTTTTTTTATTGTTAGAACTAAACATTACCTACTTCAATTAATTTCTGGCTATCAATGGAAATAAATACAAAATTGCAATCCGATACTATATTAGTACTGATATTTCAAAGAAATTAGCAAACAGATATCGCACAAATTTTACCGGTTGCGAAAACCACTAATAGGCAAAGGTAAAATGTTCACTAAGTTACTCCCTATTATGGTTCAACGCTTTGGCTGCCTACAAGAACTGTCATCTTCGTTCTTTGTCTTACAAGCAAAGCTACATTTAAATTTAAACTTGTTCCCAGTTCGAAGACTTCGCGACCCCGAACGCATTGCGCCTTTTAACAAAGTACCGCACTAGGTACTGCACCTTCAACGACGATATCCAAGGAACAGCTAGTGTGGCCGTCGCGGGCCTGCTGGCAGCTGTGCGAGTCACCAAGCGGAAACTCAGCGAAAACATCTACATGTTCCTCGGTGCTGGTTCTGTAAGTACATACCTACATCTATGATTATGATGATATAATCTCATTTGTCAGTTGGTGGTCCGTTAACTGACGCTCTGCCCGCCTCTTCAAAGACCTTAATCCGCTTGGCTATATCGGTGACCCTCGTTCTTCTACGTTTCTCATCATTTCTCATTGTGAAACCCCAAGCCCTTTCCATAGCCCTGTAACAACACGAAGATTGTTCATAATTTTATAGTGAAGTGAAGTGGAAGATTATGTTTGCATATAATTAAGTATGAAACGTAATCCCATCATCCCCAGGCATCCACCGGCATCGCCCAGCTATGCGTCTCCGCCATGACCCTAGAAGGTCTAACTCACCAGCAAGCCTGCGACCGCGTCTACATGTTCGACGTAGACGGCCTACTCACGAAGAGCCGAAAGGGCGGAGTGCCGGCCCACGCCCAAGACTTCGCGAAAGACACGGAGCCGACCAAGGACTTCCCGGCGACTATAGCCAAGATCAAACCCAGCTGCCTTATTGGTGAGTAATATCAGCGGTATTGTTACGCAGGACGCAGAACGTCGCTGGTTCGAATCTGTACGAGATAAAATAAGTTTGAAAAAAAATTGTTGACATGAAAACATTTTGCCATTTACCAAAGGTCAAAGAAAACTTAAAAAGTGTTTTTTTAGAACATACTAAACAACAAAGGCATCATCAAACCCGTGGATAACCCTATAACAAATACTCAATACGACTTGACTGATTTGGAAAACCATTTTAATAGATACTTTTGTAACATACCATATTAATAGTTCGTAAAAAAAACATTGTTATAGTTCGTCCGTTCAGAGAATGCGTTCCTGACAGATTTCAGAAAAATTACGCCTATGAAGTCCTGAATTTCTTATTAGTACAGACAATAGCTGTGATTGTAATACTTAATGGGCATGCCGAACTACCTAGTGATGGGAGATGAATCATCGTGCATAGTTTATAATACAAGTTACGGATGTTTCAAAAAAGTATTTTATTTCATAGTACAAATTAACATTTAGGTTTATTTACGTACTCCTGTAATATACTTGATTAAATAAAATATTAGTAAGTACGTAATTACGTATATAAAATCTAATCTAGTCTGGCTGCAAAGATTGCGTTTCTGACAGGTCGTGGTCGAATAGGCGATGTAACTTGGAACTGGCGTACAATTTACTTAATTTAATAACTTATTATACTTTTTTATGTTTTTTACAAAGTGATAAACCCCACTTATAGGTTGAAACTAATATTCTAAAGTTGTGCAGAAAAAATTAAGACGAAGTAACGTAGCTTGCCAGAGCGAGATGCGGGACTCGAACCCACGTCTTCCATTATACGCATGGATGTTCTAACCAACTAAACTAACCTCGCCACTACGTCATCGCTTCAATTTCTTCGACACTTGCAACTACGAGTTACGCCTCGTACTAGCGACATCTAGTAGAACATCCTAGAACTATTCTACTTCCATAGCTGATATTTCAATTCAGATTCAATGGAAATTGATGACGCTCTTGCTTATTATAAACCTTTTTATGTTTTTTACAAAGTGATAAACCCCACTTATAGGTTGAAACTAATATTCTAAAGTTGTGCAGGAAAAATTAAGACGAAGTAACGTAGCTTGCCAGAGCGAGATGCGGGACTCGAACCCACGTCTTCCATTATACGCATGGATGTTCTAACCAACTAAACTAACCTCGCCACTACGTCATCGCTTCAATTTCTTCGACACTTGCAACTACGAGTTACGCCTCGTACTAGCGACATCTAGTAGAACATCCTAGAACTATTCTACTTCCACAGCTGATATTTCAATTCAGATTCAATGGAAATTGATGACGCTCTTGCTTATTATAAACCTTTTTATGTTTTTTACAAAGTGATAAACCCCACTTATAGGTTGAAACTAATATTCAACATTATACGCATGGATTAGAACATCCATGCGTATAATGGAAGACGTGGGTTCGAGTCCCGCATCTCGCTCTGGCAAGCTACGTTACTTCGTCTTAATTTTTTCTGCACAACTTTAGAATATTAGTTTCAACCTATAAGTGGGGTTTATCACTTTGTAAAAAACATAAAAAGGTTTATAATAAGCAAGAGCGTCATCAATTTCCATTGAATCTGAATTGAAATATCAGCTATGGAAGTAGAATAGTTCTAGGATGTTCTACTAGATGTCGCTAGTACGAGGCGTAACTCGTAGTTGCAAGTGTCGAAGAAATTGAAGCGATGACGTAGTGGCGAGGTTAGTTTAGTTGGTTAGAACATCCATGCGTATAATGGAAGACGTGGGTTCGAGTCCCGCATCTCGCTCTGGCAAGCTACGTTACTTCGTCTTAATTTTTTCTGCACAACTTTAGAATATTATTATACTTTATTCAATAGAAATACAGATTGTAACTTTGTAACAAAGAATAAATAAAACAATTTTATTATATTAACTAGCTGTGCCCCGCGGTGTTACCCGCGTTATAATGGATTTTCCCGCGGAATTACGTTTTCCCTCGGTAAAAAGTAGCCTATGTTATTTTTCAGGCTCTAGAGATTCTGTGTACCAAATTTCATTTAAATCGGTTACGTAGTTTTCGCGTGAAAGAGTAACAAACATCCATACATACAAACTTTCGCCTTTATAATAGTAGTAGGATATTACCTTTTTTTGGTTTCCACTTAAATAATAAAATGTATAAATTTTAAATGATTCCGCCAATTTAAAACGAAAATAATCTTAAAAATAACGCGGCTTTATTTTGGAGGAACGGTAACGAACTCGGTGTTATGTTGCCCATCACTAGTCGTGACTCTAACTGATAGGTGTCAAACGCATTCTCTGAACGGCCGAACTATATATATAAAATTCACGTGTCACAGTATTAGTTACCATACTCCTCCGAAACGGCTTAACAGATTATTATGTAATTTTATATGCATATTCAGTAGGTCCTAGAATCGGCTACTATCTATTTTTCGTTTTGCAAAACAACGTTTGCTCTGGTCAGCATGTATGTTATAAAGTGTAATGCATTATAATAAAAATTCAATAAAGAATTTCAAATTGTCAAAAGTCCGCCAAAAGCGGTTGCCTCCAAGTTGAAATTAATACAATTTTAATAATGATATCATATAAAAATCGTCTATTGTTCAATAAGGTGTTAGTTAATGCGGTCCAAAACAAAATTATTAGAAATTTTGTAACAATTTGTTTCATATTTTAATATTAGTCAACTATCTGGTTACACTTTTCTTGTGACAAGAAATCTACTGCGGATAGATATTTTCAATCCTGAGATATAATCTATCTAATAGTGATCGTCAGACTATGTGAGCATAAATCATAAGTTTCTGTAATGGATCTGTATTGTAGTGACGTGAGACCGTAAGAAAATATACTATGTAAGTACATGTTTTTCATGCAAAATAAATTATACAATTTCAGGTTGTTCAACTGTAGCAGGCATGTTCTCGCCTGAGGTTCTGACTCAGATGGCAAAGAACACGGATCGACCCATCATATTCGCGCTCTCCAACCCGACGAGCAAAGCCGAGTGCACGGCCCAGCAAGCTTATGACCACACTCAAGTGAGTAAAAGTATTTGAATTCTGTAAATGTTTTGACTAAAAAACCGTTATCACTTTTGAGATAAAACACTAATAATATCAATATTTTGTGGCCCGAAATAGGAAAACACATAGTACGATTATGCGATTATCCCGGAAAAGGTCAGTAAATATACCAACAATACACAACCAAGGTTTTTTTTAACTTATATGTACCGCATTATCTAACCCGCCAGTATTGGAACACCTCCCATCTGTATGATTACAATTTACAAACAATAAAGGAGCCTATGTTCAGTAGTAGACAACCTAAGGCTAAATTACTGATGATTGCCTTGACTTAAAGGTTCCGCAGTAACTCTTTGTTTGAATCCAGGAGTATGAAATTTTTCTTGTCTGTCGAATTATAAAATAAAATATAAAATAAAAAAGCCTTTTATTCCATAACTATGTAATAAAGATTTTATATGTGTTTTTGATAGATAAATTTTTAGGTTATTTTTAATTAAATTAGTTTGACATTTCAAATGAATTATTATAGCATGCATTAAAATTGTAATTTTAAAACTTAATATGATTGAATAGTGTTCTTATTCGTCAGATATCAGATCCTTTCAGTGTCTGTAGCATTATGGCTCTATAATATTCTTGTCTTCGCATTGTTTGCATAATATTGCTCAACTCAATATTACATGCTGAGTGTCGACCCATTTGTGTACTTTAATCTAAGTTTAATTTAATAATGTTTCTGTAAATTTTTGTACACAAATAAATATTTTTCTTTCTTTCTTGCCTTCTTTCAACTATAACTGTAACCCTTTTTTTTACAGGGTAGATGCATATTCGCGTCAGGCTCGCCCTTCCCACCGGTGGAGTACAACGGCAAGTCCTACCTGACCGGGCAGGGCAACAACTCGTACATATTCCCAGGCATTGCCCTCGGCGTGACCGCCACCGCGACCCATCATATACCGGAGGCCATGTTCTTGACTGCAGCTCAGGTAAGCCAACAACATCAGCCTTAGTTCTAACTGCTACAGCTCGGTAATATTATCTATACAGTATTTAATTTATTTATATTGGAACGAAGTTCCTTATCGCGCGTTGTGAAAGGGGGCTAGACGGAAAAAAATCTGTCTCTCTCTCTCTTATAGAAAGCAAGCCATATATTTTCATTTCTATTTCGCATTGAACAGTGTGGTGTCGCGACGATTATTTTTGTTGAGTGTATACAGGTTTTTTGTAAATAATAAATAATAATAATGAATCCTGACAGTGTTTATTCGTTCGTTGTGAACTTCGTTCCATCCGGGTGTCCCTTGACACCACTCAAGTTTTTTGTATAGTTACAAGCAACACGCCGACCGTATTCGTCGTCACTTCGTTACACTCGCGTCTGCCTGTGTGCGCCGTGTGTGTTTCGATGGAGGCGCGTAGGCATAGCTCGCGTTCGTTTGTAAGAAGTTAGAATATTCTATAGACAGTATTACCTTGGCTGCAGCTTTACGACTCAACATAGCTCATCTTCGTCGTCATGACTCAACATAGCATCATCATTTCTGCCAAAGAACGACCGCATTTGGACATAATCCTCCTCCAAAATGTAAGAGGCTTAAGTACAAATTTAAAGCACAATGACACCGCCACGATAACCATGACACTCCTATATACAGTGTGTCCCTGGATAAAGTGCAACCCCGAAATGGGGTGATGAATTAAACTTTAAGTCACGATAGCCACTCGTTTGTGAGTTATTTGTTATTTTATCGTCATCGTCACATTTCTGACATAATTATGGTTTTTATTTTAACAAAATAGACTCACTACTTTGGAACAAATATTTTTTTATTAAATAGAGTTATTAATGAGTAATAAAAAATTTTATTCATCAATAAAGTATGTACGAAATTTTTTTTTCTATTTTTTTGTTGAATTTTTTTTATCTATTTTCAGCCCCTTTCGGGTTTGCACTTTATCCAGGGACACACTGTATATAAACATGCGCGTTTCCGCGCTGGAAACGTTTTCTTTATGTAAAAATCTCTTAATGTATAAATGAAAAATTACGATATGACCAAATCTCGAACATTTTATTCTGTGAATAAATATCTGATATACATCTAAGTTAACCCATTTATATCCAGACGCTGGCTAACTTCGTAAAACAGGAGGACCTCGATGAAGGCCGCATTTACCCACCACTATCGGACATCAGAGAGGTGTCCGTCAAAATCGCCGTGGACGTAGCAAAGATGGCCTACGACGAAGGTATCTATACATTTTTCATGTAATAGTACTGACAATATCAAGTACATTGTAAATAAGGGGATCCACTGCTTTTTGGGTTTTCTTTGTATTGAGAGTAGTTTAAGACGTGTTGGCTTAACACAGCCACACTCGACTTGCATTCCAAAAGTCGTAGGTTCAAACCACGCAAATAACTTCTGGATGCTTCTTCTCAAAAAATATTGTGCCACGTGCACACGTGCTTTAACGGTGAAGGCAAACATCATGAGGAAACCGGTATGTTCTGACGGACATGTCACATCCACCAACCCGCATTTGGCCAGCGACGCCACGCGAGAGAGTGGTTAGGCTTCCGTGGCATCCGTAGTCCCAGCAGTGGGAACGTAAATATGATTGAGACGTAGTCAAAAGACTCGCTCAAAAGAAGCTCAGATAGGGTAAAGTAAAGATAGAGTAAATAATAATCCTTCTAAATTTCGTGTTCTATAGACTACGAAATAGGCAGAAGGTTCTCAGTTTGACACGCTTTACTTTGTTACCTCAATATATTCTTTGTGAACGGTTTTATGATTCTATTTTATTTAAACTTTGTATGAATTTCTAAAAATAGTCCCTTTAAAATTCTATATGAATCAGCCTATTTGTTCTGAAGTTATTTGAATAATTCATTTGGTTTTAGGTTTAATTTTTGTGTTAACTTTAAGACACAAGAAAAAACTTTATTAAGTTGACCTTGAATGAAAACAGTGATACATAGTACGAAATAAGTATCTGATTAGCTTCACGAATTTAATTTTAATTCCTAACAGATCTGTGTTCAGTGCACCCTCGACCAATTTGCTTAGAAGAGTACATAAGATGCGCAATGTACGAATACGCTTATATGCCTTGTGAACCAGATGCATATGAATGGCCGAAGTCAGATCTAAAGCCCTTTGATTATTCCAAGATGAAGCATGGGGACAATGATAGATGGAAAATGCCAAATTTTTAACCTTTTATTTTAAATACTGCATGTCCAGTAAGATTTTATTCAATCTTTTTTTTTGTTGGGTATATTAAATTTAAAGTAGACAGTAATGGTAAAAAATAAGTATAGTTTTTGTAATTTATTTTGACTGGCATTATACTATAGTCATTTTTAGTTTCATTAGATTCTTTTCATATTATTTCATATATATTTTGAATCTAATTAATTCCTTCAGTAGTCAATTTAATATGTATTGTTGCTGCAAACTTTATACATCATTTGGTTATTGAAGTATGTAGCATTAGGGTTTCTTGGTGTATATCTCTCTCATTGTCGATGTGAAGCCAAACAATTTATTATATATTATTATAAAACCATGCTTATATACTAATTCAGTTTTTTTTAAATCACTTTGTTTGGTGTTTATAAATTATCAACTTTAATATTCAACCTAATATGTATACAATTTTGAGTGTGTTAAATTAGTAAGTATTCTCTCTCACCAGCCGTAGATCCACTTAGATTTAGGGCTTATATCTCTGAGTAAAGTCAACCAAAGGTTGAAGTATAATAAATAAATATATCATTTATTTCAGGCATCTCAGGCCCATATAAAAATATACTTTTACAGACTAATATACATAAAAATATAAATCTCATAATACTAAAATATCCATCGTGTCCGTATCGTGGATCATCTATTACGGCGGTGTCGCCTTGCAGAGCAATGTATGTATAATGTTTGTTGCTCTATACAAACAACATTGCTTTGCATGTCGCTCAGACACATGTAACTGGCTCTTAATTTTAACCATTAGTTGTTCCTGAGATTAGCGCGTTAACAAACAAACTCTTGAGCTTAATAATATTAGAATAAATAAATATATTTGTAGGTTACAAATAAATATATCTCCCTCTCTCTTATGTTGTGTTCCAGAGACTGCTGCCCATCCTTTAGGTAGAGTTATTCTTCTTCTCATATTGTTTTTTTATTTCTCAGGTCTCGCTTCGTTATACCCCCAGCCGAAAGATCTAGAAAAACACGTTCTGAACGAAATGTATTGTTACGAGTATGAGAATTGCCTGCCGGTAGTATGGAATTGGAAACCCGAGGAGCCTCGCAAGAGCGGCCCCATCGAGCCGGTGCAGAAGAACCCAGATAATCTATAAAACAGTATTAGAAAGGGTCCTTCGAATCCATAGAATAATTAAAGTCTATTCTACTTACTTCTATTAAAACTGCAAAAATTTCTAATTCATCGGTAAACTCTATTTATATAGTGGTCAACATTTGATATTTTTCCAGTTAACACAGTGTTAAACCAGTATTGCCTTACATGTTAAGAGTATGCAAAATTGTAGTAACTCTACTATGTGAGAGTATCAGTGACTCAACACTGAAATATTTGTTACAAATCTAATAGACTTATGTAAAGCCTATGAGGAGACATAGAGAGGACCCAATAAAATAGTATTATTTTTAATCAATACGATATATTAATCAAAATCATAAAATAACCTCCTGATCAAAAGTAAATTCATTCCTAGAATAATTTTTGTCGAGTTTATTATTTTATGACACATCATACAAATATAAATTAAAACCTAATTTCCAAGCACACAATGCGTACAAAATATTAAATGGTATATTATATTTTTGATTACATAACTTAACAAATTTGACAATATACCCAAAATAGTTTGGTTAATAGTATTACAGTAAATTTGAATATTGTTTCTATGTGTTAAATCGAATTAATTGAAAATCTAATTTAAGCGCATTTAATTAAATTGAAATCGAGCATTTTAATGACGATGGTAAATGTTATAATATTAGGCGGTGGCTAACACACTTTTCGTAGATAAACGTTAGCACAGGTCATTCATGTGGTTAATAAAATTGTGTATTGTGAATTTAATAAAATAATTTTACAAACCTTTGTGGTCTAAAATTAATGGTAGAATAGATATCAATTGTTTTCGTTAATGTTCCGAAAATTTAATGTTAATCTTCCATTCGTCACATAATATGAAACCGCTTTGAGGAATTCACCATATTTTAATTTTTGTATGTACTTATTGTATGTTGTTGGTGTTTATATTATTTTTTAACGTTATGAAATGTTTTATCGGAATGAATCGTAATGTTTTATTAAAATATTAAAAGTAGGCTCACTCTGCGTAATAATGTTATGTAGCTAATAACAAGATAGTAATTATACAAATTTATTTCTAGTCACTGCAGCATTAAATAATGTTAAAATTAATTACAGCTAGTTCAGTCCCAATAATTGTATTTACGTATTAATAATAAATTATTCCACAGTGAAAAGAATAAGACATTCTCAGTTATATCTTAATTATTAGGATTAGATTCGAAAAAGTTACTTCCAATTCAAATTTATTCTCAGTTGTATACATTTTTAATTTATTACGATAATAATTAATTTACTTTTTGATTTGGAACATGTATTGTAAAATTAGTAACTGCTGTTATAAATACAACTAATCTACCCCTCTATTATTTATCATGCTTATGTTATAAACAAGCGTTATACAAAATATGACGGTTTTTTTAGTATTGTGTTTCAGTATTTATTTCATAGTGAGACAAATTCGCTGAGCGAAGAAAAAACGTAATTCTTTTATGTTGTCATTAAATTTATGTTTTAAATTAAGTTAATGTGTGATACAATGTGATTATGTTGCTGTGACAATGTACCTATGTTATTTAATTGTTAACTACCTGGTTGTACCTACTAAATTTTTAAACACTTAATGCTTATAAAATCGAAAGTTGTGGTGTCAATTAAGCTTTGTTTTAAATTTTATGTTAATACCACTAAGTTTTTTGCTTTAACCCTGCACCCAGTTACGCTTTTGGATCTATCGTGTATGTATAATAAGTTGGTTGAATTGTTACAACAAATATTGTAGATGTTGTCCTTATACATGTTCAAAATATATTTTCGTTTTATTTAGAACCCAGATTCATAAGATAAGACGTAACAATACTCTAAAAAGAGCTTAAATAAGCTCTGGCACACGATGCCGTCACCGCGCAGCTGTGCACGCGCGCCGTCTAGTTTTACAGGTCCATTTTAGGGTTTTCATTTAAGTTTTTTCTCTTTTTGTTCATAATCATTATGTGCCGTTTGCGTTTCATGAGCAGAGAGTATATAATCACTACGTTTTAAGAGACGGGACTAGGAAGGAAATTTTTGATCTAGGCAAAATGTCAAATCGAAGTTTACTATAAGTGAAACACCAACATAATAAATAATCTGTTAGAAGTTTAAAAGCAATGGTACCAACATAAAGATAATTTTAAACCTTAAAGAAGAAGAAGGGTGTAGGGTTGCACTCGTACAGAATCGAGTTTTATCGATATCGATGATTTAGGTTTCTCTCAATAATAGGTTGGACCTACATACTGAAATTGGGAACAGGGAGGAGGATACTTAGTACAAAAACAAAGTGCAAAGCAAAATATTTATTTATACAATATATTATGTTCATAGTGCGTACCCATTATTTATGGCGAGATGTAAAACATCATTACATGATCATGATGATAACATGATCTATTGAATTGAATTAAATAATACATAGTATATTATAATGTATCTTGAGTTACTCTATTGCACTATGAAACATGATGTAAAGAATGAGAAAGTAATTTAGTTGTTGAATAAATAAAGAATTAACTTTTGGTATTATGATCAGATAAATCAAAGAAAATGTTCCGCTATTGCAAAGTGTGTTAAAACCGCAAATTATTTTTCAACACATCGAGATGAATCTAAGAATATGATACTCCTCCCATAATGTGTCATTTTAATGAGGTTGACCAAGCATCATCTGAAAAAAAAGTTTAATTATATTCGGAAAAACAGCACAACAACAAATTAATTAATATATAGTATACTCCTGATCATATTGATGGTTAATGGTTTTAGATTCCGAGTGTTGAACTGAGGATGTGAGAGACAAATTCGTTATATTTATGTTCAAATAAAGAAAAAAATAACAGGCCATAGCATATTATCGTGTTATAGATACAATTTTGAAATGAGGCTTATGTCCTAGTATATTAAAAATGATGATGAATAATTCATATTTAATTTGTAGCATAGAACCATTTAGGTCTGGTGGACTTGTAATTTTGTGGTATGAAAATATATCGATGATAGGCGAGCAAACAAAACGCCTATTGTTTACAGAAGCATTATATAACATATTGGTAAATGTACTCACCGATCTTCATCCAGGGCAAATATTTGGTATAAGCTTTTTGTCTTCACTTGTCTGCTGTATGAGTTTCTTGCAAATTTCGCATCGAATAGAATTTTTATGAATTGTTTTGTTCTTCATAATTTTCACAAATTTGCGGTCCTAAATGACAATTATTAAAGGTCAAGTACTAGACTGATAGGTGACAAATTGACAATAATCCATGAAGAATAAAACCTATTTAACAAGAAGAAGAAGAATAATAATACCACTTATCTCAGAAGTAGCAGTTACAAAAAGATTTGCGAACCACTAAAGCGTATTTAATATTTGGAAGTATTATAGTCGCGATTAGTTTTATTAAGTTGGCATTTTTTTTTTATTAAGGTGGCAATTTTTTCGAAGCAATGCCTTAGCAAAGCTTTATGTCAGATTCTATCATAGACACTTGCACCAGCCTGTTCATGAGCATCAATGACCGCAAAAAAAAGTATTTTTAAATGTTGTATTAGTAGTTCAGTTGGTTAGATTCTTCAAGCTTAGTATGCCAGGGTCCATACAAAAATGTTGGAACCCTTTGGAACAATATTAAATACTAAACGAATTTTAATAGAAGACCTCTTCTGTATTTGATTTATCATCTGTGATTCTGGTCATTATTCCAACCTGTCATAATCAAAGAGAATAGAATCAACGACGCGTATGGCAATACTAAGTATTTGATTTTACATATCAGCTGATAGAATATTTGATTTGACTGACATGTGCATGACAGTTCTAGAAAAATTGAAAACATTGGCAAAACAGAGCGGAGTTCTTGGTTTCTTGTTTTGTACTAATTACTTTTTCAGGAAAACTAAGTGGTAAAATGATACGTGAAGATGACCCTCGTTTTCGGATAACTCCGTTTCAGCAAATGGCATCAGCTTGCTCTGGTGCTCTAATAACCTCGCTTTTCAGTAAGTTTCTTGCTAAACAAATGTTTTTTTCATATTATATAGCACACGTTACACAGATTTTTCCAAATGCATTGGATTTTATTTTCAGTGACACCGTTGGATGTTGTTAAAATACGTCTACAAGCTCAGCAAAAGGCTATGCTCTCGAATAAATGTTATTTGTACTGTAATGGGCTCATGGAACATTTATGTCCGTGCGGCGATACGGCTTGGATTCCCCGACGAGTACATTTCCATGGCACATTTGTAAGTATCTATTACATCATTAAGATTTTAATCAATTTTGCGACCAAACTTTAGACTTAAAGACTAGAAATAGGGGGTATTAAACAGGTACAAAATAATATAACATTGTTAGGCCTAAAAATGTTGGCATATTCTTATTTTTTTTTCAGGATGCATTCTATAAAATAGCAAAACTGGAAGGGGTCCCTGCTCTATGGTCAGGACTTAGTCCCACATTAGTACTAGCCCTACCCTGCACTGTGATATACTTTGTGTCATATGAACAACTTAGATATAAAATGAAAACAGCTTACAACAACTTCACAAATGATAGTAAGTTCAAATAGCTTGTAATCAGTTAAGCAAAAAATATGTTTAAAAAAAAACAAACAATACTTATCTTCATTATCAAAACATGTTTTTTCTTATTTTCCTGACTTTGTTAAATACAATTTTGTCCTATTACAGTGAGCCAGCCATTATGGATACCATTGATAGCCGGGGCTACAGCACGAACTACAGCAGTCACTATTGTTAGCCCTCTGGAACTCATTAGAACTAAGATGCAATCTAAAAAGTTGACTTATTCAGGTATGTTACTGTTGAAATTATTATTATTCTCTGTCAAGACATATTTCTCATGTTTTAATGCAATACTGATTAAGTGCCCACTAATTTGATTCATCCTGCAGAAATCAACACAGCACTGCGACAGGTTATAAGCATTGAAGGTTATAGAGGACTATTTAGGGGCTTAGGATCGACACTGTTACGAGATGTACCCTTCTCAGGTAGGATGTTTTAAGCCTTGATTTTTTTATATTATTGCTATGAAAGATGTTTTATATCAACCATAACAAATTGCAGGTATTTATTGGACAACTTTTGAATGCACTAAAAGGGCTTTTAATAGACCAGACTCAGAGAAAAATACATTTTCGTTTAATTTCTTATGTGGATCTGTGGCTGGCAGTGTAAGTTAAATATTTTTATTACATCATTATTTTTTATGCTTGATAAGTCTTCATTTGACCACAATCTCACCTGATGTAAAGTGGCGATGTGGTCTAAGATGGGGCATAAAGACCTAGAAGGTAGATGGCTTCTCTGGACCACATTACGAAACACGAAAAAATCGTTTCACGCCTAGCCGGAGGGTAGTGACAAGCCGCGGCCGAAGCACACCCGGAGGTCACATGTAAGGATTGAGAGGGTTAACACTTATGGACATGAACAGATTTAAACCTACAAAATGATATTATATGCATTAGAATTAATAATATGAAAACTAAATGTTGCCTATCTAAAGAAATGTTATTATTACATTACAGAGATGACTTTTGATGTAAGAAAATAAGTAATCTTAAATAAGTGACTTATTTTTTCAGGTAGCTGCATTAATCACACTACCCTTTGATGTAGTAAAGACACACCAACAAATAGAACTTGGTGAGAAGGAAATTTATGCAGGTATAAATTTTATTTGTATGAAAATTTTAAGATATTTAACCACCAAGTGGTTTTCTCTTGATACTGTGAAATTGCAGATGGAGGAAAAAGTAAACAAAGAGCTGGAAATGTGCAGGATATAGTGAAAAACATCTACAGAAACCATGGTTTTAAAGGCTTATTGACAGGTTTATTGCCCCGAGTAATTAAAGTTGCACCAGCATGTGCAATAATGATTGCAACTTTTGAATATGGAAAACAGTTCTTCCAAGTTTACAATATGGAAAAACATATTGAGAAAATGCAAAGGTAATTTTGAAATCTCATATTTCTTTATCTTCACTTACTGCTTGCTACATAATTTAAATATAAATGATTTTAATTTGAAGGTCTTCCCAGACTATTGGTTATTGAGAAGTTTCTTTTGTGTTCCAGAAATTGAATACCATGTTTACATAATAAAACCTGATTAATTTGCATGGACTTGCTAAGTGTAAGGTGATAGTTTGCCAAACTGGGTGTAAAATACCTATTCTAACTGCATTTATGTATATACTTAACACAGAGAATTTTTCTCTTGTTATTAGTAATTAGGATGGTAGATTGATAACAAAAATAGTAAACATTTGGGTAGAAAGGGTAGAATGTAGGTGGTTTATGGATTGTATAATTTTTATTTTATTTAAGGTATGTTATGGTAAACAATTTCATAATTTGTAATTATTATTAGTTAAAATATAAATAAACTTAAATAAATCAAATGGCACCTATTATATTTTTTACTTGGTTAATAAGAATGGTAACTATGTTTATGTAATTTAATGTTCTTTAAATTATTTTTTTTGTTTCAGACATAAAGATATTGTAATTATTCAGTCGTCTAATAACAATGGATACTCCTAGTCATTAAAAGAAGAATAGCAAGCAGTACATTAGTGATGGAATCTGATGAAATGTGATAGAGTTCATAGTTAGGCATGGTTTAATATTTTATGCAGATATTATAATTTAATATTTTATAGGTTCTTTCTGTATATATTTTATGCAGAACTTAAAGTGACTTGGTCCACCATATGGACCTACTACACCAAGAGCTAGGTTTTTATGTTAGTTATTTTAATAGATCTTTATCTGTGACACTCATTGTTTTGTTTTAGACTTGATATGGTGTTTTTACCATTATACAAAGTCACACTGTAGTGTACATAATCTCTTGAGAGGCTGTAAAGCTGTCTAAGAAACGGTAAAATATCAAGTACCTGTCACTTCCATTTAGACATAAGTTCTTTCCGATTATAAATTTTAGTTAATTAAAACATGCAGAAGCTGTTAATTCTTTGTCATTGAATATCTCTGAGGAGTTTCCACTTACTTATTTTGTATTAGAACTTATTGAAATATAGGTATTGTAACATAGTTACAAGAAAAATCGATTATTTTCCACAGTCCTAAGCTGATTAAATTTGTGCATTTTTATGACATAACTAGTTAGTAATGAATTGATTCTGATAATTAGTAATCTAGTTTCCTATTAAACTATTAAAATCTTTTGATGTTATATTTGTGCTAATATAGTATGTAAATAAACCAATTATATAATTTGTAAATAATGTGTATGGCTTGTAAATAGGCACTAAATAAAAACATACTGTCCTATGGTGTCACTGTTTTGGAGAAAATGTATTTTTAATTAAGACCTCTTAACATAATCACAAGGTAAAAAAGGAATAAGAGAATATGTGTAATTATTTTAGTGATCCTGAATATTTAGGAATGTAAACATGATAACCTAAAAATTGGATAGAAAAGCAAAGATACTTAAAATACATTTATTAGGTACTTAAAATCTTAGTGAGCTATTGCTCCTAGAGGTTCAGCCTTTATGTTCCCAAGGTCTAACCTGCTGTCGATAGATTCATCTATTTGTCCCACAATTGCGACATTGTCTCCTCTAATGATGTGCAGTCCAAGCACTACTTGTGCAACTCCAGTCGACGAGGAGAATACCCTTTCATGGGATTCATCTAAGATGATGTTTATTGTCTGATCAAAGCCTTTTAGGGTTCCTATGAAGTTTCTTCCATCTGATGTGATCACTGATACAGTTTGATTTACATAGTTTTCTAAACCTGAAGCCATATTGATTGATCAAGGATAGTTGCTAAACTCAGTTGTGATTTGTGTTATATTCACATGAATTGGTAAATAGTATTTCAGGCGGTTTGTTTTGTTCACAAAACAGCAATGTTTTGCTTGCTTTGCCAGTTGCCAGACTAGCGGGAGGGTATTTTTTAAATCGTTTGACTTGGGTTATTTTGTCGTCACTCTGTTCACTACAGTATTCCATTGCATGATATTCTTGGCCAAACAATTATTGTATTGCCAGCTATAAATCATTTTATATTTTTAACCCCGACAAAAAAAGAGAGGTGCTATTGGCGATGCAAAGATTCTAACTAGCGCCTCTAGTGTCAAAATGTGAAGCTTTCTAAGAACGACACTTTAACAGTTTTCTTTACAGTTAACGTCGGTGAAAAACATAAATAATAAATACAAATCAGATATAAACAAAGTGTTGTTCTTAGACAGTTTCTAAATTTCGCCGCTAGAGGCGTGCGGATAATCTTTGCATCGCCATTAAATAAGTTCGACGTGTCTGTCTCTCTGTCTGTGGCATCATAGCAATTTTATATCCGTATGTTCCATCTCTGTATGGTCTTTTGCTCGATTGTTCTTAGTTATGTTTGATGAAAATCGGTTGAGGGGTGAAAGAGGGGAAGAAGAACCGAAAATATATTACAAAATAATATAATTTATTTCTTTTAAAGAAAGTAAGGCTTTGGAATCCGGGGTTTTTTCCTAAATATTTATTATTGATGAATGAAGGCACAGTGTAGGTCTTCTTCTTCTTCTTTTTATAGATGGCGTCCGTGACGAGGCGATATGGCCGTCAACAGCCAATGTCCGTATGTTTTGTTGGACATTTTTGATTCAATAAGCTTTTCAACCATAAAACAATGGGACATTTTTTTTGTTAACTCGACTTAACAACAACAAAAACAAAAAAATGTCCCTACAATCAAAAATAAAAAGAAATTAACAAAGTTGATTATTGACACTGAGAAACTACATAAAAGTTAATTAAATGTGAGATGAATATCTATGGATTATTAAAAACTACAAATACATAAAATAATACATAAATTAAATATTTACAATTGAATGTTATTTATAGAGATAAATTTACAAAGTTTTACTATAAATGGGGAAAACACAAGAGACAGAATAGTTTTATATGATATGGGGCGCGGAATATTTACAGGAAATAAATTATAAAGAGAAGAATTTAATTTAGAACACAGTGTAGGTAAATTTTATAGATTGAAAATTGTTGACCCTTTTTGTCCATCACGTCAATGTCACTGACTTATTGCAACTATGAAACAGCTGTTGCTGTTTCATGTTTATTGTTTTCATTGCAAATTTTGAATTGAGGTTATCGCGTCGCGGACGCAAAATGGCGTTCAACTGAGTAACATATTTACACTTTCTAATTTTATTTAACTTGACACTAGCAAATAGCAAACTAACGCTTCAAGCGCAGAGTCCAATTAAAAGGAATTGAATTGAGGTTATCGCAAAAATAAGTACCCTACTACTGAAACTTAAATAATTGTTTATAAATAAAAGGGATGGCTAACACGATCGTGCAATATGTTTTACTGAGAAGTGATCTTCTGAAAGAAATGGGGTGGTCTATAGGAGCTTTGGTAGCTCAAGCATGTCATGCTTCTACTGCTGTACTCCACCTCAATAAAGAAGATGAAATAACCGTGCAATATTTAGACGATATGGATAATATGCACAAAGTAGTTCTGGAGGTAAAATAATCTATAAATTTAATAAAGAGACCATGATACAGGAATTAAACTTTGGAGTAAATAATAATTTGAGTCTTGTTTTCTACATAATAGATACATCTGTCTAATAAAGGCAGTATCTGCGTCAACTGTTCAGATGTGAATAATAAAAAAATATATATTGAGACATCATTCCATTTTAAAACGCTCACGTCTATTTCGCTTCTCCATTCTAAATTTATGACAAATAACTACAACCTATGTTCTAATATTGTGATACTAATCATTACTTTTATTCAGGTTCCCAATGAAGAATCATTAAGAAAAGTCGCAGAAAAACTTAAGGAAAATGATATAGCACACAAGCTTTGGATAGAACAGCCAGAAAATATCCCCACATGCTTAGCTCTTAAACCTTACCCCAAGGATCAAGTCAAGAAATATGTAGGAAAATTCAAATTATATAAAGAAACTTTAAACAGTTGAGATATTATGTAATACTATGTAATTATGAATAAGTTTTAAAAAAATATTTTTATAAATAAATTATATTATGGAATTTGCTCATACATTTTTTATAAAATTTCTTTATATGGATGATTAAATACTTACTCTTATGTAGGTTATACATTTTTGCATCATGGGTGCTTTTGGATTACATATTAATGTGATTTAATTTTTTTTAATGAAAATTAACTGTCCCGCACTGTCTTAGTCCCGATTTTTGGGAACAATAGTTTCCACAACAAGACCGATTTCAAACTTCTAAATTAAGAGATAGATAAAACTGAAAATTTAAATGATGTACAAATTTATCTTTCATAAATAAAGTTAAGCAACTTTGCAAGCAAGGTTGTTCATCATAGTAACATAAAGCTGAGGCAAAACGTTTTGGTCTACACACATGCAATGTACTATGTTTATTTGTGATTACCTACTGTGTTTTGTATCTGAATCAATAAAGGTTTTCTATTTTTTTACTTGGTTGGAGACCACTCTCAACTCTCTCGCCAAGAGAGAAGTCCCTGTGTCCCAGCCGCTAGCAGTGGGAACTTTTATAGTGTGATGTGATGATGATGAGACCACTCTGAAATTTTGCACATTTTTTTTAATTTATAATGCACGGACCGTTAGTGTAACAGTCCATTTCATACCTATCAAATTTATTTAATACGTCTAGTTTTCGCTGAAAAAATAGGGTATTTATAATTAAGTGAAAGGCCTTAACATTCAGGAATAACGCAAACGTTCATCATGACCCAAGGAAAACCTGTTTTACAAAGTAATATTACATAAAGCAGGCAAGTACCTAAGTAACCTACTTACCGGTTGAGAAAAACTCGCTAATAGCAAGATTATTTTTTTGTTGCGTTCTTTCCATAACGCGCGATGGACGTGCGTGACTCTGATGTTATTGTGCTCGGTGCTACAGGGTTTACAGGTGCACTAGTCGTTGATCTATTGACGAAAATAAATCACGTGAAATGGGGGGTGGCTGGGCGGTCAAAGGATAAAATTTCGAAGTTGCTAAAGGATCTAGAAACAAAAGGTAGGTATTTGTACCTAATAATTTCTTAAATGATAAAAGTAACTACCTAAGTTTATACAATTTTAACTGTTTTATCCAAGTTATTTCCATTTTATTCACTCATTATCATCATTGTCACAGCCGTAAGACGTCCACTGCTTGACATAGGCCTCCCTCAAAGACATAAAGTAACTTTGGTCGGTAGCAGCCTTTAACCACTGCGACCCACCACCTTCACCTGGTCGGCCGTCCTAGTTGTTGGACGTGCCACGCTGCGTTTGCTGATTCGTGGTCTCCACTCGGGAACTTTCCGGCTGCAACGGTTCTTCTTGCTACATGACTTACCGATTGCCACTTCAGTGAAATAATTTGCTTAGCTATGTCGGTGATTAATATTTCATTACTCTTCATATTTTTTAATAGGTAAGTGACGTGATGAACCTCACTTTTAGGTTTAAATCTTTTTTTTAATTTATGTAAATGATTATTACCTACGCATCCGTAACGTAACCTGTTTCCATCATCCCTCTGCGTGCGTAGGTTACGGTTACGAAAGCGTTTTTTACTTTGTCTGTTTGAATTAAAAATATCGTTTCATTAATTTAATAAAGTATATTCGTATTTAATGATAGCAAACAAGTTCGTAACATTGTATAAAGTTCTTATTTAGTTTACTATTATTATTATAGGTAGGTACGTTTAAGTGCTTGATAATTGACCATCTGTAGGTAATCCTTGAATAACATTGTAACGCTTGGTGTATTTACATTTATAAGTACAGGCCTACCTTACGTAGGTACATATTTCTTTATTCTGTATTATCTATAGGTAGGAACTAATACTAGCTGTCGCCAGCAAACGTTGTTTTGCAAAATTAAAAAAAAATAGTAGCCGATTCTCGTAAGAATCGGTAAAGCCGTTTCGGAGGAGTATGGTAACTAACATTGTGACATGGAAATTTTATATAGGTATAAAAAGTAGTTAGATACCTATAATAACGTAAAGGAGAACGAGGCAAATTAAAATAAAAAAATCAAAATCAAATCATTTATTGCATTCATGTGTGAACATGGGTCTTAAAAATAATTACCTATGTGCTATTAACATGAGCCCAGACAGGGCATGGCAATATAAGAATCTTATATTTACCTAGATATCTTAATACATATTATTTGAATCTTATTCTTATTATTGTTTACATTTATGAATATCTTATTATGTAGGTAGGTACTTCAAATTCAAATATTAAGAAATAATAAAGCATTAAAATAACTGTAGCAGAATGACTACTGGCCCCTAATTTCCATACGGTAGCTGGCTCCGAAAAGCACCGAAGAGATAGTTTCACATGTAGTACAGTGAACTGCAAAAGTAAATAATAAAAATTAACGTATCAAATCACATATTCTAGCGTGACGTGTCAGATCTAACAACAACAAAAAAAGCCGTGTTGGCTAAGTGGGAGGACACTCGACTTTCATTCCGAAGGTCGTGGGTTCAAACCCCCGCGTATCTCTGAATTTTTCTTCTTGAGAAATTTATGTGTGCTTTATACACGTGGTTTAACGGTGAAGGCAAACACGTGAGGAAACCGGCATATTCTGCAAAACTTTGAAGAGTTTGAAGGTCATGTGACATTCACCAACCCGCACTAGGCCAGCGTGGTGAATTATGGCCTAATTTATCTCGCCAATAGAAGAAGTCCCTGTGTCCCAGCAGTGGGAACGTTAATATGATGATGATGACACTTTATTAGATCCTTTTTTCTAATAAACTACAATAGTCAGTAGGTAACGTTTGACTAAATGCATTAGATAAATTATTTTGGGACACTAATTTTCATAAGTTTCTGTTGCTGTTGACACCGATGTGTTTTATACATACTTACCCTTTATTTTTTATATCTGTTACCACAATACGATATTATTACAAAGAGTAGGTACGGTAGATACTACTAGGTACTGAGGTAAAAAAAAATTTTTTATTTAGATTAAGGCATACTTAATAATAATAAAAAAAATAATAAAATCATTTATTCAGGTCAAATATTAACTATGCACATAAATAATAAGATACGATGACACTACCGAAGCTTTACAACTGTGTGGTAGAATTAAACAGAATTAAATAGAATTAGAATTAAACACATAAAAATTAGAAATATGAACTTATGGTGACCCTTTTTGTAATGCTTAATAATACCAAACGTTACGTAGAAACCTGTCAAAAACAAGTTATACAAAAATGTATTCATGAATAAACCTGACAATATTCATATTCATTTTATTATGCTTCATGTGGTGAGAATTGAGGTCATTGTCAACTCATGTAGCATTTTATACATTAATAGATACCCTGACATGAGCCCCGTTGGGGTTTGGGCTAACTAAAGAGTTATAGCTATATAGGCTAAGTCTAAATATATGTAAAAGATGTAATGACCCAACGGGGCTTATAACTACTATAGACTTAGCCTTTTAACTATTGGCTATTTTGAAATGAGGAAATTTATGATACCTATTTAATTTTTTTTTATCGATAGTAAGTTTAACATTTTCAGGAGCCGAAGTTTCCAAAGTACCCACATTCATCGTAGATGTCAACGACAGGGACGCCTTGAAACAAGCTGCAAGCAAAACCAGTATAATATTAAACTGTGTTGGTCCCAATACAGTTTTTGGCGGGAAAATTGTAGAAGCATGTATAGAAACAAAAACCCACTATATTGACATATCAGCTGAAATCAATGTAAGGTATTTTTATTTTTAAATGAAACGATTCCGCCCTCGGCTTTGCACGCGTGATAATATAATAGAGTTTCCCGCGGTAACAAAAAATATATTTTAATTTAAGTATATTCATTTTTTGCAAAATTCCAGTAAAATCCATTCAGTAGCTTTTGTTTGCGTGAAGTGCACCAAACACACTTACTTCGTCACAACCTTTCGCGTGTATAATATTATATTTATAAGTAGGACTAGCTGGCACGATGCAAAACCTTACTCACTGAAAACCATAGAAAAACCGTTCAGTAGTTTTTGTGATTACTTACAATAGACTTATAGACATACTGACTATAAATGATAATAAGTAAGTACCTTCTAGGTCTTCATGCTCAATCTTAGACCACATCCTCACTTTACATCAGGTGAAATTGTGGCCAAATGAAAGCTTATCTAACATAAAAAAAAAAGGTAGAGCAGCCAACAGTTAGTTGAGCATTAATGGGGTCATTCACTTATCTACTTACCATAGGTAAAAATCTAGTATGTAGATTAATAGTATTTTACCTATTTTCAGCATATTTTGGACATTTACCGTAAATATCACAAAGCTGCCGAGGACTCCGACATACTGATTATCCCTTCTTGTGGGTTCGCTTCGATCCCAACTGCCGCTGGACTTTTATATTTAGACAGTCAGTTTGAAGGTTAGAATCTAATATTATGCACAAAGTTTTAGACTTAGCTTTTCTAAAAAAGAATCTAGATTTGAACTTTGATAATTTATTCTTAATCCTACCTACCATAACGAAAAATAGGTACCTAGTTGTTTTTATTTTTTCCACCATAATGTGAAAACATAAAATAATTGCACGCTCGCGACGAATCACCTAGCGGCGGGCCTGGGTACCTACTCTCAAAGACAATTTAAACATTACTACAGATAAAATTTCAAAGTTATAAAGATTATTCAACATTATTTTATCCGCCAACTTATTAATTTAATATTGCAAATTTTATTTTACATAATATGTATGTAAAATGTATTTGATGATTACTATATTATAGTACTATATTATAGTAATCATCAAATACATTTTACAGGCATTTTAAATTCTGTAGAATGTTACATGGAGCTAGATATCCCAAAAAGGGCGTATTTCCCTTGGCCCGGAAACTGTCTCGTACACTATGGAACTTGGGAATCACTAGTGTATGTACTAATGAACATGAAGAAATTCACGCAAGCAAAACAGGAGGTGTTTCCTGAATCCATCGGATCTTTGCCGCAAGAAATGAAGAGGTATGTCAGCCTTATTCCACACTATCTTTTCACCCCAAATTGTCTGCATTTTATAGATTTTCCTTAGGAAACGGGATAGGCGTAATTTGCCGGTAAAATGCCTATAGCCTTCCTCATTAAATACTCTAATATCTGAAACTAAAATAATTCAAATCGGACCACTAATTACTGAGATTAGCGCATTCCAAGAAACAAACTTTATAATATAAGTACTTATAGATAGATATTTGCTTAACTGCCACTGTACATGAACCTTTTTGTATTTTCACGCTTATCTTTTTTCAGGAGATTCTTCCACTGTAACCTAGGAAGGGTGTGGTTTCCCTACCCAGGCCCAGATCAAAACGTCATAGAATTTTCTGAAAGATATCTAGCCGAATACCAAAATAAAAGACCAACACATTTCAAGATTTACACAACAATGCCCCTTCTGTTCCACTTCATCCTAATAGCATTTATGTACTTATATTACTATTTATGTTATTTTCAATGTTTCAATACGCTGCTGAGGAAATATCCTAGATTTTTCACATTGGGATACATGTCTCACAAGGGGCCATCGGAGAAGATGATGAAAGGAATAAAATACAGTTTTACGTTCATTGGCAATGGTTGGGATAAGTCTGTGGAAAATCGTACGTTACCTACAAATAAAACAATCAAATGCAAGGTAAGACTAAAGTAAACAAGTGGGCAAAAAAAGGTACCTACTTACTACAAACTTCAACCACAATCTCTTCTATACTATTTTATAATGTTCTATGTTTTATTTGAATGGTAGGTTCCCCGTAGGGGTATGAGATAGACTAATACACCAAGTGTTCCGTGTATATCAACAGTTTATACATGAATACTTACAGTTTATAACTTATATTGTATTAAAAAGAAACATCTAAAGAACAAAGTGACATACGGAAGGACAAATAGACAGACAAGACGAATACATAAGTATTCCGTTATTTGCTATTTGGCTACGGAACCAGTGACAGTGAACGGAATAAAGACAGTGTTTTCATCTATCTTCAACCCTATATCTTTAAAACAGCTTGATAGATTTTATTTAACATACCTATCTCGAGGCACGGCACCGTTAACCGGGAAACACGCCAGCAAAAGATATTCGGATTAATTCATCCGCTTAAAAGCTACTATGATGGTAATCCCTTCTCTTTTTGTCGGGCGTTCAAAGCACCTAATGTTACTGAGCAAGGTTACCTATATTTATAAACTTTTGTTATAAAATGATTATGTGCTCATATTAAGTACGCGTATGTTGAAATCAAGAATGTACCTACAGACGACCTCAGTGGCTCGTTGACAGGCTGTCACACTCCGCCTAGATGTTTAAAATGACGACTTGATCTAAATAATCTTATATATAAAATTCTCGTGTCACAGTTTTCGTTCCCGTACTCCTCCGAATCGGCTTGACCGATTCGCATGAAATTTTGTGAGCATATTGAGTAGGTCTGAGAATCGGCCAACATCTATTTTTCATTTTGCAAAACAACGTTTGCTGTTGTCAGCTAGTAATTTATATTTTCTAAACAGGATGCTCACACAAATAATTTTTGCCACATTTTGAGACATAAATAACCATACAACTTATGAAAAAATAAGAAAGCAAGCAAAGCACATTATGTATATTTAGAAATAATATAGAGGTAAATTGTAATAAAATTTTGAAGAAAACCTTACTTACTTTTCGCATTTTTTTATTTATGTGGGAATATTCTAGGATCAATTTGAATTTTATCACGAAACTACCTTTTCTGTCCGTGATTTTTAGATTTTCCTGCGGGAACAACTTATGTTCTCGCGGTAAAATAGCCTTTAAATATCCTTAATAAAAACATTATCTGAAACTGAACTCTGAGAAATTTTAAAATAGGACTAATAGTTCCTGAGCTAACAAACAAACTCATTGGCTTTATAATAGGTATCAGTATAGATTATTATTTCGAAATAAAAAAGGGTCTTGTTAATCCTCTGATTATTTATTTAATATATTTTTCTATAAATACATATTTTTAACCCCCGACCAAAAAAGAGGGGTGTTATAAGTTTGACGTGTCTGTCTGTCTGTCTGTCTGTCTGTGGCACCATAGCTCCCGAACGGATGAAGCGATTTCAATTTAGTTTTTTTTTGTATGAAAGGTGAGTCTGGCGCGAGTGTTCTTAGACATGTTTCATGAAAATCGGTTGTGCCGTTTAAAAGTAATGGGGGTGAGAGTGGGTATGGAAAACCGAAAATCTGCAAATACTAGTGTGGGGTATCAAATGAAATCGCATCGCGTCCACATGACATAATATTATTTTGTTTTACGTTTAAGGAAATTATGGCATTAGAATCGGGGGTTTTTCTTAAATTTTAAATTTAGCTTTTTATTAATAATCATATTTATGCCATCACATCCCCGAACTATGCGTTTTGTCAAATTATACATAATTGAAGACTAACCAAGTTATTTTTTTAAGGTGTCGTCTTCAGATGCTTATAGAGGTACCGCTACAGCAATGGTAATTTCAGCTTTAACCGTGCTACAAGACCAATCGCTCATGCCCAAGTAAGGAGATCATATTTAAATTTATAATATATTATGTTTATTATGACTAGCTGACCCGTTTGGGCGTTCTCGGATGCGATAACTTTGCTATTGAATAATTCTACCTCTGTTGCACAAAACCGCTTAATAAATCCGCTTATAAAACTTAGAAGTTTTTTAGGTTATTCCGTACTTTAAGACAGACAGATGCGGTGGTTTTAATTTATAACAATGTATACATAGATACTGGGACGCTACGTTTGTTTACATCAATATTGTGAAGCGTCTAGTCTGTCTCAATACAGTTTTGACGCCACTGAGCTCAACCTTAGGTAAATTCAAATTAGTCTAGTTTAATGATGGGTAATTTTATGTTCGCCACATAACGCTGGAATTACCCGCCACCTCCATAGATACTAAAGATTTGAAAACCTCTCAGCTTAGTCAGCCGTATTCAGAGGGAAAAACTTGTCAATATGTATAAATATTACAAACTAATCCGCGTTTTTTCTTATGAGGTTGTTTACCTTCACCGTCTAAACAAGTTTTTCAAGGTCACATAGTTTTTGGTTGCTTACCAATATCATCATTCTGAAACATAATCTAAGAGAGATTATGTTCGGGACTAATTAAATTTAATGTTATTCTAACTAACTGATAAGAAATGGATAGTTTGTGAAACTCTCCACTTATTATATATATCTATAAATATAATGTAAACAAACAGCGAGAGAACGATGTGAGAGAAAGGATTATTAAAATATGCTTGTTACTTGATGTTAGGTCAGCATAACTGTCTATGATCAAATTTTATAACTAACTGTAGCCCTGGTAGGTATTGGACGGACTAAAACATATATTAATACCTACTAGTAATTTTTAGAGGTAAGTTCGATTGCGTGCGTGCCGTGCTATACCTACTTAAACAAGGGTGCGAGGCAGAATAAGGTTATAGGTAATGTAAGGCCGATTTTTTCCTATGAACAAAGTCAGTCTTAAATAACTTATCACGGGTCGAAAGACTAAAACTACCTTGCGTCGGTCGCCTTGGTACATTCAAGATACAAAATCATTTATTTCCATTGTTTGGTTTTACAAAACTTAGACACGTTTTTTACCTTGTTTATGTAATTAGTAATTGTTTTTGTTTCTTACAGAGGAGGTGTAATAAACGTAGGAGCTGCATTTCGTGGTACAAAATTGGTTGAAAGACTATCAAATTATGGATTTTCTTTTGAGATTCTGCACTGACAATTTATTTAAATCATAGAATATGTTATGTACCTAATGATATGCATACACGTATAATTAACTTTGTAATAAAATGAAGTGTTTTAGTATTAACGTCTTTTACTTTATTTTTTTAGACCACTTTTTCTTGTATATCTAAGTTTGTATGCATCATTGAATACTTATAGGTAAACGATTGGATGAAGTTTCAGGTTCATCGTCATTAATTTAGCCGTATGTACTGCTGGCCATAGGCCACTCTTATTGACAATGATAATTATTACAACATACTCTGGGATGACAATACTCGCCACGCTTGGCAGGCGGGTTATTGAGCGTTGGTTCTGTAAACTAAGACGACGCTGCTGCCTATCTGGTGGATTGCCCATTGCCAAGCCAGATGGCGCCGATGGGGGAGAAGATGGGAGGCAAGATTTTATTAGAAGCAAATTCATAGCATCAACCATCAAATTTAGGTGCTTGGTGGTCCAAGTACTGGCCAATGTCACATGTGCAAGTTTGTATACACCATTGAATATAGGTACCTAAACGATTGGATGATATGGTATGGGATGGATGCCCTCTTGTGGTTTGTTGTATATTTCTTATGTGTTTTATTTTTGTAATAGCGGCATTCCTAAATATTTTAATTCTCTACTTAGCACGGTTCTTACGATAAAGCTTGGTGACAGTGACAGAAGAATAAGTCTCAGTAATTGTTACTCCCTTTGGGTACGGATCCCTAGAAACTGCATTTTTCTAAAAATAACTGGGTAACTAAAAATAAGTGGGTAAAACATTAATATGATAATTTGTAGATCTCTGTTTATTTGTTAATCATTAAAAATGTTAAGTAGGTAGCTACCTATCTCAAAAACACAAACATCTGGGGGCACGGCAGTGCCCCCACCAAGTCGAGCAAAAAAGCGGCACGGCCGTACCATCCTTTTCTCGAAGCAATTCAGGCCATTTTCGACCCCCTGTAACTTCGTTGTGGATAAAACTAGAAGACTGAAATTTTCAGTAACCATGCAGGATTGTAAAGACACGGTATATTTCAAATTTCATTCAATTTGAACCAGTATTTTAAGAATTATAACGGGTCAAATTTCGTAATTTTGTCACTCACTACTGACTCACCGATCATCAAAATTCTAATGCACTTCTAGCAGACCTAGAAGCTTCAAATTTGGAATATAAGTAGTGTTTGGTGTATGAATCAAGGAAAAACTAAAAAATCTAGAAAAAACCGGTATAGAGGGCGCTGTCGTACCTTTTCTCGAAGCAATTCAGGCCATTTTCGACCCCCTGTAACTTCGTTGTGGAGCAAACTAGAAGACTGAAATTTTCAGTAACCATGCAGGCATTGTAAAGACACGGTATATTTTAAATTTCAATTAATTTGAACCAGTATTTTAAGAATTATAACGGGTCAAATTTCTTAATTTTGTCACTCATTGACTCACCGATCATCAAAATTCTAAGGCACTTCTAGCAGACCTAGAAGCTTCAAATTTGGAATATAAGTAGTGTTTGGTGTATGAATCAAGGAAAAACAAAAAAATCTAGAAAATACCGGTATAGAGGGCGCTGTCACAACGCCACGTATATACGAAATATGTACTAAAGTAATAACAATGCAAAATATAAATAAATCCAATCTAGACCGGCAAAAAGAAAATTATATGGACATAATATACAATAAGTAGAAGGTACCGAAAAGGAAAAAGGTAAAACTGTCTACAACATACACAAAGAAATGAGATCCCATCAAAAACAATACTTGTCAAAAAAACCAAGTCGCGCAACTCAGTTGTTCTGCGGTAAAAAGTTGTGAGATCCAAGTAAATACAAGTCTTCAAATTTCGTTTCAAAATTCTTCAATGTTTTATACAAATATATTGAGACTTGGCCATCGCACTAAATAATTGAATTTAAACGTGTTTTCAGGCGATTGAATTAACGCGTGTTTTCAGGCGATGGCCAAGTCTTAATATGTTAATATAAAACATTAAAGAATTTTGAGACGAAATTTGAAGACTTGGATTTACTTGGATCTCACAACTTTTTACCGCAGAACAACTGAGTTGCGCGACTTGGTTTTTTTGACAAGTATTGTTTTTGATGGGATTTTTTTTTCTGCATAAAATTTAATAATAGCTTAAACCTGCAAAGTGACTACATTAAAAATCATTAAAAAAATATTTTTTTATTTAAAAATAAACTTTATCTTACTTTATTTTAAACAAAAACTTTGATCGAAACTAGATTGATGAGGGTTTAAGCTTAACTTAAGGTTCCTCTATGCTTAACTACGTCATAGAATAATAAATTACTAATTACGTTTAATTTAAACTGTATTTTGAAACACCTTGAATACTGCTAAAAACTGATTGTCATAAATTAAAGTGACTTTTATGAATGTAATCTTCAGTTCAGCTCAGTGTCTTGTAATTGGACTCTGCGCTTGAAGCGACAATTTGCCAGTGTCCAGTTAAATAAAGTGAAAAACATGTTCAGTTGAACGCCTTTTTGCGTTGCGTCTCATGTAATCTTCAAAAAGATAGTTTTGTTAACCGTCAATTTCTACGTTGACATTGACAAAGTCATTGCAAAACGCGAGCGCGATGCCACCTAGCGTGAGAACTTGACTTCATTCATGTCCATTCACATTCAATTCACCATTCCATCCATTCATTCATTCATTTTATGTCATCTAAAAAAATCAGAAAGAAATTTCTGCGAATTTACATTACAGGCCAAAATTCTGTAATATTTAGGTTTCTACGCTTTTATTTTGTTTCCCAATTATATTTGGGCAGGCAGACAGTAAAACCAAACTTGTTTGTAAATGGTAAGTCATGTATTTCCTACATTAGTACGAACTAATTGAAGTGATTCGCCTATGATCTCATACATAATTTGTCATTGCATATTATTTTGATTGTCATCAACTTTATTCTGTTTTGGTTTCACGGCTAACCAGTTAACTTCTCTGGACTCGTGATACGAATATAAATAGGGCTAAGAATGATTACGGGGGTTTGGCCAGCATGTAAGACTTCTGAATTGAGTTTATTTTACCATTCCTGTAAGTTTGGGCTAGAGATAATGACTCAGAATATTTTTAGTCTTGGAAGAAGAGTATCAGCTACAAAAACTTGTTTACATAAACTTAAATATACACAATATACCTTGAAAATAGGCAAGTATCTTATTTTTCAACATAAATTTTGCAGGTATAAATAGGGAAAGATGGCATCAACAAACACCTTACAAAAAGCCATCGACCTTGTGACCAAAGCTACTGAAGAGGACAAGAATAAGAATTACGAAGAAGCTCTTCGTCTTTATGAACATGGTGTGGAATATTTCCTGCATGCTGTAAAGTATGAGGCTCAGGGTGAAAGAGCTAAGGAAAGCATCCGAGCCAAATGCCTACAATACTTAGATAGAGCTGAAAAGCTCAAGGAATATCTAAAGAAAGATAAAAAGAAGAAACCTGTAAAAGATGGAGAGTCCAACTCCAAGAGCGAAGACAAGAAAAGTGATAGTGACAGTGATTCTGATGATCCTGAGAAAAAGAAGCTACAAGGAAAACTGGAAGGAGCTATTGTAGTCGAGAAACCTCATGTGAAATGGAGTGATGTTGCAGGCTTGGAAGCAGCAAAGGAAGCTTTGAAAGAAGCTGTGATTCTTCCCATCAAATTTCCTCATCTGTTCACTGGGAAAAGAATACCCTGGAAAGGTATCTTGCTCTTTGGGCCCCCAGGTACTGGTAAGTCCTACCTAGCTAAAGCAGTAGCCACTGAAGCTAACAACTCTACATTCTTCTCAGTCTCATCATCTGATCTAGTTTCCAAGTGGCTGGGTGAATCAGAGAAACTTGTAAAGAATTTATTTGAGCTTGCCCGTCAGCACAAACCCAGCATCATTTTTATTGATGAAATAGATTCCCTTTGCTCTTCACGCTCTGATAATGAATCTGAATCTGCTCGTAGAATCAAGACAGAGTTCCTCGTACAAATGCAAGGTGTGGGCAATGATATGGATGGCATATTAGTTTTGGGAGCCACCAATATTCCTTGGGTTCTAGATTCAGCTATTAGGCGACGTTTTGAAAAGCGTATTTACATTACTCTACCTGAAGAGCATGCAAGATTAGACATGTTTAAACTTCATTTAGGAAATACCAGGCATATGCTGACTGAAGCTGATTTGAAAACATTAGCATCTAAAACAGATGGATATTCTGGTGCTGATATAAGTATTGTTGTAAGAGATGCTTTGATGCAACCTGTGCGTAAAGTACAATCTGCCACTCACTTTAAAAAAGTGAGCGGGCCAAGTCCCACCAACCCTGATGTCATTGTAAATGATCTGTTGGCACCATGCTCCCCGGGGGAAGCCGGTGCTATTGAAATGACATGGATGGAAGTACCAGGGGATAAGCTGGGTGAGCCACCGGTTACAATGGCTGATATGCTTCGTTCTATTGCAACATCCAAACCAACTGTTAATGATGATGACATGACCAAGCTGAAGAAGTTCATGGATGATTTCGGTCAAGAGGGTTAAAATTACTTTAAAACTTAGTGTGACTTGTTGTCAGATAATGTCTATTACGATAAATTGTTGTACTTTAAAGATATTATGAAGCACAGTGCCTATGCCTGTTTTATCAATGCATTGTCTTGACATATTATGCTACAATATTCTGATAGCTTTAATATAATATAGCCTATTCTCAATAAAAATATAATGCATAGCTTATTCAGGATTAAAAAGAAGGTAAAGTGGTTCAGAATTCAATGAAAATGTACCAATGTTTAATTTCTAAATGATGTTTGGCTTTTGTTGCATAAAAGGCATTTACTTTGTAAATAAGCTTATAACCACAATAACTATCCATTTAGACTTTAATTTAGTTTTTACTTTTGTATTGTTTTCTATAAACATTGAATAGTTATGCTTTGTGCTTAATAGTATATTTATAACCAGATCAGCAAAGTTAAGTTAGTTAGAGTCCAATAGGATTGTAATGAAAAAAGTCCATTAATATAACATAAACTTTTGCTAAAATACTATATTGACCACAATGTATATTTTCTTTGCTCTTTGCTGTATGATATAAATCATAATTTGATGTGTGATCTTATTTTGATTTAAATTAAGATACTTGATTTTTTTTTATTTAGATAAAATAATTATTGTGATACAGAAATATGTAGATTTGAATCGCAAGCTTCAAAAAGATCTACTTATTTACTGCAAAATGAAAATATTTTTATTATAATAATAGTTATTGGAAATATTAATGTTTTTAAAGGTAACTTAACATCTTGTATCTTAAAAGTAGTTATGATACCCATTCACTGTTTTGTAAATGTTATTTAAGAGATTAAAATAAATAAATACAAAGGTCTTTTATTAACAATATCAAATCCAATTTTTAGAAAACATGTTAATTCTTTATTGTTTTCTACTATAAGGTATTTTATAATACTATTTTATCAAGAAATACAATGAAGTTATCCATATAATCAGCTTAAATGGAGCAGGGTCCGAAGTGGTAGAGTTCATTTCTGAAAAAGAAAAATAGTTTAATATTTTGTTTAACGATTTTCCGATTTGGAAGCCCATTTGTCTTAAAAAGATCTTAAAAATGTAAATTTGCTCTTAATTTTTTTTTTGGTAACCATATGAGGTATTAATTTAAGTAAAATCTATCTCATTTAGTTTTTCAGTTATCACTAATAACCAGTGGTTAAAGATTTTATTTAACGGTTACAACTTCTTACAGGGGTTAAAACAAATTATAGCAACTGATACGAGGCTAAACATGACTTAGAGATTAGATTAGGCTTAAACAGGAGGTCTTTTTTCTAAATAGCCTTTAAAATAAATAAATAAAATAAATATTTCCGGACTACTCACACAGCATCACCTAACCCCAAACTAAGCAGAGCTTGTACTAAGGGTGTTAGGTGACTGATATACTACATAGATACGTTTTTTTTTTTAAATACATACATATTATACATAGAAAACACCCAGACCCGAAACCAGAGATTGTAGATCGTACAAAATCTGGTCCCCCGGCGGGAATCGAACCCGCAACCTCCTGCGCCTCAGGCGGACGTTCGCCCACCGAGCCACAGAGGTCGTCTTTAAATCGTCCTATCCGCTTGGATAGGTACCAATTTTGGAACACATAAATAATCTCGGAGCAGTGTGGATCACAGAATATGGCATTAATTGATGTAATGCCGGCTGTACACACGCGCCGAGACCCTCTCGGCGAATGTCTCGGCCGAGAGGGGTCTCGTCGAGAGCATGCCTGTACACACGCGTTCTAACATTTGAACTGAAGACTCACGCGACAATGGACGTAGAAATTGCTGCTGCTATTTGTGTTTGTGCCATGAGCTATTATAATTTTTTTAACATTTACTATAAAAATAAAATTCGTAAACCATGAAAAAATAAGAAAAAAAATAATTTTATTAAATTAAATTAATATTAAATTAAAAAAATATTAAATACTATTAGCGAGCAAGTAAATGAACGAGTGTGTACATGCTCGCTCTCGTTTACCTTGCGAGAGCCAACGAGACCCTTTGACTCGGGCGCAAAAAACCGACAAGCCACCGAGAGCGACCGAGACGAGAACGAGACAGCGAGACGAGACGAGAGCGCCCTGTACACACGCGCGTTCGGCCTGTCTCGGGGTGTCTCGGCGCGTGTGTACAGCCAGCATAAGTATTTTGTGACAGTTACAAACGCACAGAAGAGTCGGTGTAGGTACCGCTTATATGCGTAAAATATCGAAAATGCATGCATCGGTAAATTTTGATAAACGGGCGATCAATGCGTTGTATTATGGTTGTTTAATGTTTTGATGTTGTTCAGTAGGTACCTACTTGGTCGGTTTAATGTTTGTTAGTAGTAAAAGATAACAGAATAAGTAGACACCAACCAACAGTAACTGTTCGTTCCCGGCGGTGTGAACCTATGCTGGCCACACATTTTAGTTTCATCCGTGGTTTTGTGGGGGTCCGGAGCCCCAAGGTTGAAATCAGGAGACCTTGAGGCGCGGGCTTGGCGCCGTATGCTATTAGTAACGACCGGTCCGTAACCTGAAAATATTTATCAACTAGTTCAAGAGTTCCGTAATTAACGATCCCACAGATAACAAGTAGGTAATAGGATTGTTTCCACTAACAATAAATGTGATGGCTTGAGTTTCAAATGATTAACCATGTTAATGCAGTGAACAGGATTTTTTTATAAATCAGTCAATATGAATAATGTTGTTGCAAAATTATATAATAGTAATAATAATAGTGTATTTTGAAAGTGACATAAACAAATTCGACTTTTTCTCGAGGTGTGACGTCATTAAAAACGCCTTCCTAACATAATCTTGGCTTTTTGATAGAAGAGAATTTCCAAATTATGCCAACTAGCCTAATTCCGTGGGCACCGGAATAAAAAATAGTGCCTTCTTTCTCTTGTGGGCACCGCCAAACCCGGCCAAAGGAATCAAACCAGAGGATGGGTGCAGCGTCTTCTTGGACCACAACATCTATACTAATATTATAAAGCTGAAGAGTTTGTTTGTTTGTTTGTTTGTTTGAACGCGCTAATCTCAGAAACTACTGGTTCGAATTGAATAATTCTTTTTGTGTTGGATAGTCGAGTTATCGAGGAAGGCTATAGGCTATATAACATCACGCTACGACCAATAGGAGCAAAGATATAGTGGTAAATGTGTAAAAAATGGGATAAATTGTTCATCTTTGAAGCCTTCCGTTGCGTGCGCCGTGAAAACGGTACAAGATACACAAAAAATATGTATTAAAGAATAATAGCTCTTTTAATGATCTAAAAAACAGTCCGCGATAGTATATGTCTATCTTTTAAAATTAACTCGCAAAAACCGTTTTTATGGTACCTAATTTGGTCGAAATAATTTGTTTAAGTTGTATCAACATAATAATATTAATCTTTATTCAAATAAATATGTTGTTGGTACTTCGTCCATTATAACGCGGGTAGCACCGCAGGGCACAGCTAGTTTATTAATACCTACTGAACTCGCCAACCAGCCTGTCAATCGTGGCAAGTATTGGCAAATCCCTTCATTGTGATAGAGGGAGCCTCATATCCTGCAGACTTCTTACGGCCGAACCGAACAAAAGGCAATAAAACTAATTTTACTGCTTTATTAGCAAAGTTTATGATAGATCCAAACAAGGAGAACTTCGAACGAACCTTATTTTTATCCTTATTAAAATATATCTATTTTGATTTGAACTAAATTTCAACGAACAGAGGAGGTACTTAATTCGATGCGTATTTTTAAACCAACCTAAAACCATCTTTATGTCGTAAATAGAGATTTTTTTTTTCTGGTACCTAATTCAAGAACATGTTATGACTTTTCGGAAATAAAGAGGCATGGATAAAGAATTCGGTTATTCTTCCCCATTTTACCCCCCATAACTTTTAAACGGCTCAACAGATTTTCATTAAACATATTTGAGAACACACGCACGTAATTTGACGGATTTTTTTAATATTAATTTCAAAAAAAGGGAAGGTTTAGATTTTGCGTGTATTTTTAGTTCTCGAGTAAACTTCAATAAATTCATATAGAAAAAGTTCGGAAATTAATGTGGAATGTTAATTCATATTTTACAAAAAAAAAGAAGGATTTTTTTTCTTAAATTCTACTTTGTCAATCAAATAAAACGTATTATCTAAAGAAAATGCATTACTTACTTATGAAGTTAATTTTGATCTGATCGATGCTTTTTCAATTAATTATTTACCTTCTGGCCATCAATGACCCAGTGCAGGTCAGGAGCCGGGTAGGATTTGGCAGATGAGCAGTTCACATCTAGCTCATTCTGAGGGTCGTAGCCTCGCTCGTGGCCGGAGATTCGAGGGCTTTCTCTTGGAAAATCTGAAAATATTCATCAACATCATCATCACCCTATTAACGTTCCCACTGCTGGGATACAGGGACTTCTCTCTTGACGAGAGAGATTAGGCCTTAATTCACCACGCTGGCCAAGTGCGGGTTGGTGAATGTCACATGTCCTTCAAACTCTTTTTAAAGTTCTCAGAACATGCCGGTTTCCTCACGATGTTTGCCATCACCGTTAAAGCACGTGTTTAAAGTGCACATAAACTTCTCAAGAAGAAAAATCCAGAGGTGCGTGGCGAGGTTTGAACCCACGACCTTCGGAATGAAAGTCGAGTGTGCTCCCACTTAGCCAACACGGCTATTATTTTGCTGAAAATATAAGATATTCTTAATGCAAATATATATACAGCAATAAGCAGCTTTTACCTCTACGCCGTAGCTTTATACGGCATAGCCTATATATTTTATATAGCATAGCCTATACTAGCAGCATTCCTAATATTTTTGTATTTTATTATGAATCATATATGTAATAACTAAGTTACGCCTGTTGCACTCGTATTTTCACTACCTAGTAGACAATGTTAATGAAGGCATTGCTACCAAAGGACTTTAGCGGGGGAAGGATGCAAGTCCGGCGTAGAGTACCTAATACGCCACCTTCTAGCACCAATAATATAGAAATATTTACAGTTAGTAGGGTAGATCGAATGCTTCGGGCGTAGGAGGCCAAGGAGTAGAAATTGGTAGAGATAGCGTTGTAAGTGCATTTCTATTGATTCGGGAGTTATGAACGCAGAGATCGTAGTTATTGCGAGTGACTCAGGCGTAGATGTGCTACGAATGCTACGGTTTTATGTAGATGTAACCCTACAACTGCTGTATAATACGTGTACCTACGTGTACGTGTGTACGTATTTAATATGCCCTGTATAAGCCGTTTTGGCTTAGTGGGAGCACAGTCTACTTTTGTGGGTTGAAACCCGCATGTGATATTCACCGACCCGCACTTCGTCAGCGCAGCGTGGTGAATTAAGGCCCTGTGTCCTTGGAGTTTTTAAAATAGTATAATTACATTTGTGCAGGTTATCAAAGAGGATATTTGATACGGACGAATAATATAATTACGGGGTAATGTATCTAATTATATATTTCTATGTTTTAGTTTTTGATTAACTTTTATAACTCTTAGGGCTTATTTCACAAAATCCAAGTAAACTAAGCAAATGGTAAGTTATGTCAATAATACGTGTTAATGGATATTATGTCAAGGGCTATTTCGTTTCATCACATGTGACTGAGCAAAACAGCTCTATATTTAAACCATCGTCTAATTTAACTCGGAAATGGTGGAACAGGCTCTGAGGGCTCTATGTACATATGAAATGAGTGAAGACTGCATTATTTCCTAGTAACCGTCGACCGTTTCACTATAAACTTCCTGCATGAATATTATAGCGTGCAACTGCGCTAATCTTTATCTAACAAAGATAGCATTGTATAAGTTTCTACAATATTTGCTTATTACACATATTTGGGTTATTATACATATTTCGTTATAATTTATATGTTCATTGATACATTTTTTAAATTGTTTTTGAGGTTTTTTTTTAATGTACCTTTTATTTTCGTCTAAGCAAGCATGTCATTTTTTAATATTTATGATTAATACCAGAACATACTTCCAAAGGTATTATGTATTTTGACCGAAATTCCCTGTTGCCGCAAATGCACTTGCGAAGAATTCTGCGTCATTTTCTTTCTTTAAGATTTCTTCATTTACCAAGTTAAATTTTTTTCTAAGAGATTAGTAAGTATGTAATGCCCCTACATTCACGCAAAGATTCCACAAGTGCGTGATTCAGAAGAATGATGTTACGTGCACGGATATTGTTGGTCGTTACTTTTATGTTTCCATTCTGTGAAGCGAATTGAAATTTGGCTGAAGAGGCTGTTGACGTGGAATGTGTAATATTAAAAGTATTGTATTTTTACGGCTACAATTATTTGATTTCTAGTTTGTCCAGTCAATACAAACGTAAAATCAAATAATAATGTTCAAAATATGAATATCAACTAAGGTGTAGGTAAGTTTATGTGTGGGATCCGTAAAAGGTCCCAAAAAAATAGTAGTAGGTAAGTATCTAGATAATTCGTAATTTCAGTTTTTTAATTATGTTTTGCCAGTTTTGTAGTACCTAGGTAGTACAAATACATAGTAAAATTGGCTGACCCGGCAAAGTTTGTTTTGCCATAAAAATGGCCGATTCTCGGATATAAGTTACCTGATATGCACCAAAAATTTAATAAAAACCGAAAGCAATTTCTGAGTTTGGTAGGAAACACCGCGTTGTGAGAATTTTATACCTATTATAACTCACTCTGCAAGTTTTAGTTCTACAGCACAGCCGGTAATTTGACCGAATCTACATATATCCAATGGGTACGCTTTGAACAAAATAAGAGTAATATACGATCACATTTATCACAAAATTAAAAAAAAAATTTTTTTTTTTAGATTGTTTTTGTCTCTGCTGTCTCTGCTGTCTCCAGTTGTTTTTATTAAAACGTAGGTATATACCTACTCTGTGGTTTTTATGTTGGAAATAAATATATTTCTTTCTACATTTTGATGTGCGAATATTAAAGGTAAAGGATAAATATATTTTTTATTATGTGGATTCTCAAAGAGTCAGATGTAAAAGTAAACTCACAGTAAACCTCCATAAACGCCTCCGCGAGCGCGGAGTGGAAGGAAGGCGCCTCCTCGGACACTTCGCACCGGTACAGCCCTCGGGACTTCAGCGTGAGCTCTCGAATGTGGACTCTACGGGCGGTCGATTTGTCCAACTAAAATACACACTGGACATTAAACACGTTGTCATCTTAGGTAACAAAAAGATAAGAGCAATGAAGTTCCACTGCACTTCATCATCATTTTACCTGTAGAAATATCTCTGCTGGTTGTAGGTACCTCTTTTAGATTAAAGTTTGTTTCGGTTATTAATGGCCTTTACCAAGTCATCCGTCCATTTACTTGGTGGAAGTACTTTGATGCCGAGCCGCAGTCTCGATTTGAATTTTGAGACCTAAGATGTTTGAAGCCCAAAGTACTTACTATGTGGCCTACCATCTGTCACTTTAATGAGTTAATCTTATCATATCCGTTTCGCTATGTCGGTGACCAGAGATATTTTACGTAGGTATTTGTTGATACCTAATTTCTGAGCGGGATCACATCAGAATATCAGAACAAACGTATTCAATATCAATAATTAATATTACTTACCTTATAAAAATAATATGAAGATTAGAAAAATTCAATTTGTTGGCACCTTAAAAAAATCCGAAGAGGGCTGCCATATTTATTACTTTATTGTAATATTTTTAGCCTGAATCAGTTATTTCTCACCACATCCATTTACTAATATTACTCAGCAACCCGCAAAGTAATTGAATCAGGTACATAAATATAGTATTACAAGCTTAGCCTACCCTACTTTGCCTAGAACCAATTTGTGATATGGGATTTGGATCTGAACCATTCCCAGATATCCGAAGATCACGAATTCGGAGGTCAATGCTATCGATGCGTAGTGTACCTTTGGGAAACGTAACGTAAGTAATTGTTTGTAGGATAGACAAGGATCTTTAAGAGCTTTCTCTCGTTTTGAAGGTCTAAAGATGATATTCGGATTGCCTTATCTTGTGTATTTATTATAGCAGTTACAGGCTATGGGATTGGTGGTAAATTTTGATAGCATAATTAAAGGACTAGGTATGGTGCCGGTACAAAATATGATATGGAGAACGATTGTCATTATTTTTCAAAGGTTAGTCAAAATGTATTTTATTAAGATATATTAAGTACCTATGCGAAACTTCCAACTACACTCGAGAGCAATGAATCCGGGTCACTCAAAGAATCAAAAAAATACGTAAATTGGAGTATTGAAGATTGGTCGAAAGTTATGTTCTCCGACGAATCAAAATTTATGCTCTACAAGCACGATGGAAGACACAGAGTGTATAGAAGGCCAGGGGAAAGATTCAAGCAAGCATGCATCGAAGAAAAAGTAGCCTACGGTGGTGGGTCTGTACTTGTGTGGGCCGGAATTTCCTCTGAAAGTCGCACAGACCTGGTGATCATAGAAAACGGCTCTTTAACTAGCGTAAGATATGTGGAAGAAATCCTCAACGAACACGTTGGTCCATTTATGGTCAATTTGGGTGAGGATGCTATATTTATGCATGACAATGCCCGACCTCATACACGTAGGATTGTGAATGACTACTTTCAAGAGATGAACATTACTTGTATGGAGTGGCCAGCGCGCAGCCCGGATATCAACCCGATCGAGCATGCTTGGGACGAGCTAGGGAGATGCGTAAAACAACGAAACCCTCCCCCAATCACGCTTCCTGAGCTCAAAATTGCTCTCACAGAGGAATGGGAGAATATTCCCCAAAATCGTATAAGGAACTTGGTGTACAGCATGCCAAACCGCGTAAACGCAGTAATGGAAGCACGAGGAGGTAATACGAAGTATTGAAATTCAAGAAAATCGTCATAAAGTTCAAAAATTTCATGTTTCCTATTTTTGTTTTAAGGAGAGATCAGCAGTTTTTTTTCTTTATGTAATTTTGTGGAAATAAAATGTATGGTGACTCATTTTTTTTTAACTTTCATTTAAGGAGTATTAAATTGTCTATTAAATACAATTTATTGCATTTACCTAGCATTCTTACTTTCCGAGATTTTTTGGATTCTTTGAGTTACCCGGATTCATTGCTCTCGAGTGTATTTTCCTGTGGCATTAGTCTGTTATTTCCCAAATTGATTTTATAAACTTACTTAGAAATCGGTTTCAACATATATCGGTATAGACGGTAGTAATACTTTCACATTTGGAACATAGGTAAGAATGTCAATATTATAAAATTATAATAATGTGTAATAGTTTGCAATATTTTATTATTCTATTTGCTAGCACGTTAAGATTATATACAAATTTAGATCGTTAAGATTATATACAAATTTAGATACTCGTGTTAAGCTTCCAAACTTCACTGGTTCTCACGATATCACAGATTAAGTCGTTTAATAAAAGCTCCCATAAAATGACCAGGAAAGCTTTGACAGCCTAATTCTGCGCCCGTTCTAGCGGAGCCATTATAGGGGATTATGCTTCAGAAGCGCAGTTAGTTCCGTCTATCTAGTAATTCACAATGAGCATCTGCATCGGGTATTCAGTTTAACTATTTCTATGACAATTATTTCTTAAAAAAAATAAGATCTATTGTCTAAATCTGGGAAAGTCAAACATAAATAGAACCAACTTGTGATAATCGAAATCGTGAAATCGCGGAATATTGTGTACATACTTATTTCTTTTCGAAAGTCCATGTGTGTCCGCGTCTAGCGCCAGCGCGGTGGGTTATGATCCAACCTTCTTGTATTTTTTGCCACATCAAAGGCTTACTTGATGATGACGATGTATGCTGAAATGAATTTAATGTATACTTACGTCAACTCTAACCCCGTCGAGTCGATGCGCGTGCTGCGGCGGCCGCAGTCTCGGCATGAATCGGTAGAATTCCTCGTTGTCGCGGTACCACTTCACCGAGTACAGTCTGCTGCCCTCCAAGTCGTAGTCGCAGGTCAGAGTGACCGACTCCCCTCGCTGTTTCAGCGCCGGTACGGTTATGCCGACCACGCGTAAGCAGATTGAAACTGGAACGGAATAGAAATTTGTCGATGTAGCGCAAATTTTGGGAGCAATTTTTAGCATACTGCAGAACAGAAAATAAGCGGAAATGAACGGCTTTTGACGTTATTGCAGATTTTAATGTATTTGTATTCATTCTTCTGAATGAATCATCAATCTTGCGTGAATCTTTTTTGTTAAAATCAAGATAGAAATGTTCCGATTAAATTATATTAAGCGTAGAGAGGAATGTAATGTTGGAACATTCAACCTTCTATACTTAAAGTCATCCTACCATCACCAACCATACTAACATCCGATAGATAGATAGATAGATAGGTACCTATATTCAGACGCATTATACATTATACAGACTTATTATCTTCTAGAATTCAATTCAGTAGAGTTCAAGCAGATTTTTAGTAACGTTAGATTTATAACCAATAAGTTTTCATATTTGATCAGGATCTCTGTCTGAAGTCGGGATTATTTCTATGTGTCTAAAATATCAGATGTCTAGTAATGGTAACACAAGTCCTTATAATAATCAATAGTTGTTTCCCATAATTCTCATACTCAACAAATTATAGTGTTCTGACATTCATGACTTTAACTTCAGCGTTCTGGTATTTAGCCATGAAGTATAAACTATGCTAAATGATTTTGCAAACTCTTAATCTGTATGGTTTTGATCCAGTAATTGAATTAACTAACAAAAAATATCTCATTAGATAATTTACTGTGAATCTGGTTATCGGGTGCCAGTTAAAACAGGCCACTTTTTATTCCATTTTTATAACCAGTTAAATAATAAGGAATAAAAAGTGTTTGTTCTTAGCTAGTTAATAAATTTAGTTATGAAAGTGGACCAACCCGGACTTTCATACAAACTACTATCCGCCGTTATAACCTGTCAGAAAACTTTTTAAGGGTTAAGCTCGCCTTGGCTGACCATGGTGTTTATTAAATCATCTTTTGAATTACTGTGTGTACAATACATAAAACAAAGGATTTTATACAAACTCCCAACCCCCGTTTTACCACCTTAGGGGTGGAGTTTCGAAAATTCATTATTAATGGATGTCCACATCCTACAAAGATCCTACAGGCTAAATTTCATGTTTGTAGGTGTTCACAATTCACAGCCTTTGGAAGAAGTTATAGTCAGCTAGAAAAATGCTAAGATAGTTAAATTATTTTTTAATACGAAATAATCATGTTTCTTGTAAGGGTAAAAAAAAGGGGCCATCAAAGGTTTCAGTACTAGAAAGGACAGAAATTGCGAAAAACGTATCCCATACATTCGGAACTGAATCTATACTAATATATAAAGCTGAAGAGTTTGTTTGTTTGTTTGTTTGTTTGTTTGTTTGTTTGTTTGAACGCGCTAATCTCCGAAACTACTGGTTCGAATTGAATAATTCTTTTTGTGTTGGATAGTCCAGTTATCGAGGAAGGCTATAGGCTATATAACATCACGCTATGACCAATAGGAGCAAAGATATAGTGGTAAATGTGTAAAAAACGGGAGAAATTGTTTATCTTTGAAACCTTCCGTTGCGTGCGCCGTGAAAACGGTTCAAGATACACAAAAAATATGTATTAAAGAATAATAGCTCTTTTAATGATCTAAAAAACAGTCCGCGATAGTATATGTCTATCTTTTAAGATTAGCTCACAAAAACCGTTTTTATGGTACCTAATTTGGTCGAAATAATTTGTTTAAGTTGTATCAACATAATATTAATCTTTATTCAAATAAATATGTTGTTGGTTAAGAGTACTTCATCCATTATAACGCGGGTTGCATCGCAGGACACAGCTAGTAGTAAATATAATACTACGCATTCGATAAGATTTCTGGATGTGGGCCCAACTTTATCATTTGGGCTTGCTGAAAAAAATTTAGTTTAAGTTTCAGTCAGCTATAAAAATTGATTAAATAGCAAATATATGTTTTTGATCTTTATTGATCCTATTTCTCATAGGCATTAAAAGACTCTATGAGGCTATCAAAGCTTTGAGTATTACAAATTACAGAAATTGCCAAAAACTTTTCCCATACATATGCAAGGGCAAATAAACTTAAAATCAATTAATAATATTGACTCAAAAATAAGTATTTTGGCAGATATTTTGAATAATAATATACGACATAAATTATTTGAAATATCCGAGATCGTCATGAGTACAGTGTTGATATAGCATCATTATTTCAGCCGTAGGACCTTTGTATATGGGGCGGTATACTTAATTCACCTGAGTTAATTCACCGTGAATTAGCATTGTATATGTATGGGAAAAGTTTTATGCAATTGCTGTAATTTTTAGTACTCTATGGTAGCCTCATCAAGTCTTTTAATGCCTATGAGAAATAGGATCGAAAAGGATTAAAAAAAAAAAATTGGTATTTGATTATTTTCTAGCTGACTGAAACTTTTTTCCAAAATCTGATAATGCAGTTATGAATATTAAAAAAAAATTATGTTCTCCTAAGAACGTTTTCTTTTAACTACAATGGTTAATATCCTGTCCACCCTTTATACATAAATATTCTTTAAGTTATAGGGACTTATAATATTCTTTAACGACAAAAATGTTAATTGAAATTTGCATTAACATCTTGAGAATAGTAAATTATTGAGCAATATACCGTGTTAGGAATACTAATGACTCGAACGAGTGCCACGTTTATTTTACCTTAGCCGACTCTTTCTTAAAGTCTGAAGTACCAAGGAGTGCACTAAGCTTGCAGATATAAATTACACTAAACGATTAAGGCTTAGAGCTAACTTTTGTCATTAAACATTTTAGAAGAACTACTTAGGAGTAACTATCTAGGTAGTTTTTAGTTACAAAGTGCTCATTCTACATGGTAATAATACATGATTATGATTTTGATATGTGTAACAATGAATTGGACGGATTGAGTTTAAATAAAGTATTATCAACTCTATTATTATAAAGCTGAAGCGTATGTCTATTCGAGTAATTATCTCACTGTTAGATAGCCCATTTATCGAGGAAGGCTTTGGGCTACTTTTTACCGCAACAAAATACTTCGTTTTCACGGGAAAATCCATTAAACACGGGAAACGCCGTGGCGTGAAAATCTAGTATATTATAAGCGACATTACATATAAATTGTTCTTGGTTATAGTTATTATAGGATAATTCATTACAAGTGTATATTTTCAATTAAAAATATATATGTAATGTCGTTTTTGGTTAACAAATAAATAAATAAAAAACTTATTCGGGTAGTCTGAAATTTGTACTTATTATTATTTATATAATTATGGACAAATAAAAAGCACCGGACAGTGTGTGTGTATTCACAAGTTGATCAAGGAATACCTGGAAATTCGGCTTTTGAGACACTCGAACATCATTTTAAATGTTGGCTTTAGACATACGGATTTCTTATACATTCACGGTCATTTCAGTTGGAAACTGTCTGTGTCCACCATTAACGTGCATGAATATTATTTTTCCTTCAAAAATTTTACTAACCTGTAAGCATTTGAATATTTGTACTAATTTAATAAAGCTTAAGAGCTGGTTTGATTGTTTGGTACACGCTAATGCGCTCTGGAACGATCCCCCAATGTAACTGTGAAATTATTACTTTTTTTCTGTTGGATTAGCCTATTTTTCGAGGAAGGTTGAAGGATTATACGAGACGCGAAAATCCATGAAACACGGGCAACTCGTAGCGTGAAAATATAATTCTTATTAATATATTAAGCATTGAATAAAATTTTCTTATTTGAAAATAAAATGTTCAATTTTCCATGTTCAAAGGTTCCAGTTTCTTATTACTACTCTAGAAAAAGCATTTAAAAGCAATCGTAGAAGTATTATCTTTAGATAATAAGAATAAACTGTTCAACATTTACCTCTTCCTAGCAAAAGTAGAAAATAACAAATCAAAACAACACGATCCATGTTCTCTAGTTTTCACAACATCGCCGCGATCTTTCCACTCTTTGAAACTTAATCATACACTTTATTCACATAAAAACTTATTCAAATTATTTATTGTTGTTCAAATGGTTTATAATATATTTTATTTGACTATATTTATAAGTTTCGTGTGGTAAAGCACAAGGCGTGCGCACTGAATCGGATCTCGAATGCAACTGTTGCTACTCTACTGCGAAGTTTTATGAGAGCAGGAGCTAACTGCAAGCTTTTTTGTCTAGTCAGCCACCTTTTTAACACCTTGTTAGCCACCTTTATATACATATAATAGTAGATTGTATAGTAATATATATATATATAGGTATAAATATGAAACAATCGTATTCAAATATTTTGACAACTATGGGCTCATATCATATAATAATAATTCGAACTACATGTATCAATTTGTTTTTTTTTTCAGATTTATTCTTGACACTTATATCGATTTGACGTTAACTGTACCTATTAAACTTGTATATGTTAAGCTTAATCCTTATATTTTAGCTGAAATTGTGTATAAATTAATTGATTGACCAAAAGTCGACTATTTATCTGACTTAAATACAAAAGTCAAATTTAAACATTTAAGTTAGCTGTGATAGATTGAAGAAAAGGTTGAAGAAGATCTTTGTGATTTATCTATGTGTACATGTAATAAAAAGTAAATTTGATAACTTTAAGATGGACTCATACAGTCAAAGGGTCCCGTTTTACCCTTTGGGTACGGTATCCCACAATGAGAACTAGAGATCTCAGATCTGTTTTGTCATGTGCACTTTAACACATGCTGAGTTGCGGGTTTTTTTGGGACACTATCGGGTTTATATGTTATTGTTATCATTTTTGTGTGTTCTAAATAAAATGTGTTTTCTTTCTTTTAGCCCATTCCTCATAACCAGTGGTACCTCGGTCTACGTTCAAGCAGGTCGGCTTCGTGAGTAATTAAATCCATACAGTTTAATATCTCAAAGAGAAGTACTTCGTGGCTTCCTTTTCAGATCCTTATGCAAAACCTTTAAAGCGTAACGAGATAGTTAACTGCAAATCGTATTAATTTATCTATATGATTTATGAATAACTTACCTAAGGTTCACATATCTTTTATATTATTGTACGAACATGATTAAAAATACTGATATGTCATTAGTTGATTAAGGAATCAAAATAATTCTTAACTCAAGCTATGTTATTACTGTTTTTTTAATGTTGGATAAGCCTTCATTTGACCACAATCTCACCTGATGTAAAGTGACGATGTGGTCTAAGATGGGGCATGAAGACCTAGAAGGTAGGTGGCTTCTCCGGACCACATTACGAAACACGAAAAAATCTCTTAACGCACTGGCCCAGCCCGGAGGGTGCATAACTGTATTACTGCATGGAGAAATGCAATGAGATGTCATGGGTTGAATAAGGAACATTAGGAAAATGTATTTGTAGTTAGTATATAAGTTTGAGTTTAAGTGAAGGCTTTTGGGGTTAGACCATTAAAATTACTCAATCCTATGAGAAAACAAACAACAAATATATGAATATAATTTGAAACAAAAAACATTTTGTTTTTTTATTTATTTATTATTAATTTGTATTAAAATTCAATTGCCTTCACATTATCTACATACTCAGCCCCAAGGCAACTACTCTATCTATATTCTAAATTTAAAATTTAAGCAAAACCACCGATTCCACATTCGCGAGTGAAAGTGCTTGTGAATATTCTTCCAATGCCTTAATTTCCTTGAAAGTAGAACACTATAATATTTTGCAACGCGTTTTGATTTGATACACTACTCAACTACTCGGAGTATATTCGCAGATCTTCCTACCCCACTCTCACCCCCATAACTTTCAAACGGCACAACCGACGCTAAACACACCTTTCTAACCAAAAACTAAATTGAAATCGCATCATCCGTTCAGGAGCTACGATGTCCCAGACAGATAGACACGTCAAACTTATAACAACTGTTTTTTTGGTCGGGGGTTAAAACTGGTAAGATTTGTAAAAGCCCTTCAATGTTCGATAGCCCTTTTCGATAGGCTTTGTACCGCGGGAAACTACGTTAACCCCTCGGGAAAATCCACAAAACAGGGCAATGCCGTGGCACCAAAAGCAAGTATATCATGAAATTATACTCGTAGTACCTATGAATAAAAACATACCGTGTAATTTCAACCTCCGCGAGCCGCGCATTTTACTCACAAAGAGAATGTAACGAAGTTTCAATTATGGTTTTATGGAAATTAATTAGCTCCTTAATTAATTTTAAATCATTTTAACGGTCTTCAAAGGGAACTCGCCTGCACTTTTTGGATACCAGAAGGAATCTGAAATGTGGGTGGGTGACGCTTAACTCTTTGAGAGCTTTTAACGTGCAAGCCAGTTATATAGATAAGTTATATTCAAGTGTTTGTTCGTAACATTCAAATAACAATACATGCTTAGTGCTAGCTTAATAGGTAGAAATCCAGAACAACACATTTTCCAGCTGTAAAATGTGGCCCAAAGCCTTCATGCAGCCGATATAGGGGCTATCAAACGAAAATGAAAGAAAAATTTCTGAAATTCGGCCACGCAAACAAAATCTTAGTAGCTTTAAAATATTAGTATAGATTTAACCTGAGGCCTGATGCTATCCAAAGTATCGACCAGCGGTGATCGAGAGTGAAAAGGCCCGTCTTTCGACCGTTGTAGGATATACATTTCGATTAATAATAACTCAATCTAATAATTAATCCTGCTGCGTTATGTAACATTATGAGTGCATTATCTTCAAGTTAAGAGGATAGGTGTCTTTCAGACCTTTGTGGCGTATTCTTTTTAACACCGACACTTCAGTTCAGTTTCTTGTAATTGGACTTAGCGCTTAAGCGACAATTTGCCAGTGTCAAGTTAAATAAAATTATAATGAGAAAAAGATGCTACTCAGTTGAACGCGATATTGCGTCTCTCACCGACATTTATTGTGACATGTGAGATTGTAACCAAACAAACGATAAAACGTGTCATAACAAAACTTAGGATAACAGAGGTTAATACATTAAAAATAAAAGATTAAACGAGGCTTACATTTATTACTCTGTGAAAGTTAAATTGGAATTTACAGGGTAAGGGATTTTAATGTTCGCCATAATGATGATATAATTAATTTTAGTTGGAAGACCGGCAATAATCATGTATTAATGATCGCATTGTTCGCGTTTACAAGGTTTCATGCATTTTTGATTCAATTAAGTAATTTATTGGCCGTTTTCTCCATGTTTATGGCTATCATTATTTAATGGCAAAATTATTTGAATAATTGTTGTGGCAGATAGATGGTGGATGATGTGGCTAGCTGTAGTTTTGTTTGGGCTCAAGATAATAAAATTATTAAATGAAACATAATACATTTAGACATATAAGTAGATACATTAAGACAAGAATTTAAATTAAATAGAAAATGTAATAAGAACACTTTATCTAACCTATTTTCGTTTTGTGCATGATTTATTAAGTTGATTGTATTTTTTAAAGTTACTGGACTTAGACAATTTCAGGATAATTTGCATGCCTTGTTGGTATCCATTTTGGATAAATAAGATGACCGTGTCTTAAAAAAAACACATTCAAATCAGTTCAATCTTCCAGATTTAAACATAACAAAACAAAGGAATAATGCTCTATAAAAACACATTAATGACATCGGTATCTATTGTCATTAGCATTAAGCAATAAATACTCTTTCCTTGCTTTATGGCCCGAGTTTCTAGGTAAATTAATAAAATAATCTGTATATTCTCCATTTTATGAATTGGTGGAAATCAGAGAATAAAGAATTTTGAGGTATAGAACCTACAACGATGTACAAGATTTGAATGAAGGCCGTTTTGAAATGAAAAGATAAATAATTATGGCAATGGTTGGCAATTACATTATCCATTCATAGATATCCAGATTTCCGTAAACAGCTTAATAAGCGGTATCGCACACAACAGATACACAATGAGAACTCGTTTTAAATGGGTTTCGTTCGAGTAGCAAGTCTACGAACGACTGCATCACTATTTATACAAAGTGAATTTATATTTAACCCCCGACCAAAAAAGAGGGGTGTTAAGTTTGGCGTGTATGTCTGTCTGTCTGTGTGTCTGTCTGTCTGTCTGTCTGTGGCACCATAGCTCCCGAACGGATGGAGCGATTTCAATTTTTTTTTGTATGAAAGATGAGTCTGGCGCGAGTGTTCTTAGACATGTTTCATGAAAATCGGCTGTGCCGTTTAAAATTTATGGGGGTGAGAGTGGGTAAGGAAAACAGAAAATCTGCAAATATACTAGTGTATGAATGTACTATAATGAAATCGCATCGCGTCCACATTACATAATATTATGTTGTTTTACGTTTAAGGAAATTAAGGCATTGGAATCGGGGGTTTTTCTTAAATTTTAAATTTAGATTTATTATTATTTTTGTTATTTATGAGACCATGTTGTATGTACGTGCCATTGTTAAAATTAACCCGATAGTTATAATGACTACATAAAAAAAAGAATTCTGTTTAATCCGTCTGTTAACTCAAAAATACTTATTTTTTAGTCATCTACCCTATTGCATACAAACTACCAATGTACTTGCTGAACGAAGATGTTCATCAATTTGGATATAGTATCATAAGTAGGTTACATTACTTAGGTTACACAACTAAACCTAGTCATTAAGTTTGCTAATAAACTATGGAATAATTATTGTCCGAAATAAAATATATATAACTTTTTAAATTATCATGGTTTTTAACAATATTATGATTTAAAACGGGTAACATACCATGATTTGACGGTTTTTGAATGAAGAATGATCACGGAAACAACTAGTTGTTTCCGTGATCATGGCGCTTGCAACAGCGTCGAAATATCGGAAAACTCAAAAACCGTCAAATCATGGTATGTTACCCGTTTTAAATCATAATATAAAATATATATTTTTTTATTCATTACATTTTAGGTTTTGCATAAGGATGTGTGATACAATACAGTAGTAAAGGTCTTTCTTAGTGTCAGCTAAGTGGCATGTGCGAGCGGCACACATTCGTACATGTAATGGAGTGGCTATATTAGCGTTTCTTGAGCAAACTCTTGATAGACACATTTTATCACTTTGGATATGCCTCTTGCGCAAACTATCCTGTGTAGAAAAAAGTAACATTAGAAACCTCAATATTATTTTTTAAAACCTATATAATATATACCCCACACGCGTGGAGTGTTCGGTTCGAATACATCCACTTACGAAGTTTCGGCTGTGACAAACGGGCAGATAGGCAGACATGTCGAATCTATAAGGGTTCAGTTTTTTGCCATTTGGCTATGGAACCCTAAGAACCTCTACACCAAGGAGCCACTGCACGCAGAATATACTGACCCCTTCATCTAAACGCACCGTGACGTGAAACTCCGTGAAAGTATAAACGGTGATACGATAAACGTTGTCTTTATTGTTTATTTCCACCCGTCTCCTGAAATACGGCTCTGTTTCCATCCAAAAAGCACTTCTGTGATATTCGCGGTTTAATTTCAGCTCGAAACTCAGATTTGGCTCGTATTTTTCGAGATTGTTTACGTGGAACGATTTTAATCAGTTTTTCATTATGAGAAACGTTATTAACTGCTTATGATAGCACCCTTATTTATCATTTAGACTTTTAATAATGAGAAAATTTAAGGTTTTTATCTAGATGAAGTTGCTGATTATATATTTTGTGTAGCTATATGCGGTTTTATATTTTTAATAAGTAAATAAATGTTCACTTAACTAGCTGTTAGTTTTAGCAGAATTAAGAATACTTAATTAAAATAGAACGAGCCAGACAAACTAAAATCAAATTATTTTAAAGTTAATAATAGGCATGATGACTACATGCCTATTATTAACAAAAAATTTGAAAAACCCGTTCCAAAATACTAGACACGTATTTTCGGCTTGGTATAGAAATCCCCTTAGAGCATCCCCTGCGAAGGGGATTTCTATACTTTTTGTTTATAAATCCCCTTACAATCGAAAAAAGCTGAAGCAGGGGATTATTAGACAAAAAGTATAGAAATCCCCTTAATGATTAATTTTATTTTTAAATAACGTAAAAACACATCAATTATTTCAAGTCACACAAAAATCCTATCACGGAAAACCAGTTAACTAGTTAGTTCTACAATGACCTATTTTTTACCTACATAGTTTTTATTTCATAATTTTGCTAAATAATTACAGATTCTTGGTAAAATAATATTGAATACTTACTATAGTAATACATCAGAATAAGTACCTCATTTGTAGCAACTGTGAATATTATAACAATTTATAAATTCGTGTAGGCCGGGTGACTTAGCCTTAACTAGCCCACAATTTAGTGTCATCCAACCGACGGTAGCGCTCTGGTGTGAAATGCACCCCCCAGTCACCCATCCAAAGGCTGGCTGGGCTGAACTTTGCTTAACCTTGCTGATCGCTCAAAAACACCTAAGCCAGCTATGCTATGAATGCTTCAAATAAAATACAAACAACTAATGAAAAAATCACAAAAATCTTTATTTATTTTACATACCTGGATAATCAATATCCAAATCTTCGAAGAAATTTCACTTACGAGAATACATAAAACCTCTCATGAATTCTAAGAATTATTTTGAATAACAAGTGTCATACGAAATATACTTTTTATGGTCAGAGTAAAATCTATATTTTGATTAATTATACCTGAGCAATCAAAATATTAGAAATAAGTTTTATAATCTTAAATCATGGGTATGTAAATAATTGTAATTAATGGTAAATAATTATATCTACATGATTTATGATAGTGCTATTACAGAAAAATTACATATTTATAATATTACTATGCCATTTTCTTGTTCTCTAAACGTAACTTCCGAAATTGAAAAAAAATAAATTTTGGGAAATTGATTTGGGATTTTAATAAGGTTCACAAATTTTTCCTACAAATAAATCAACGAAGTTTTTTTAAAAAGTGTTTAATCGTTATGTCGCCGTTAATGAGTTAAAAGTTAGCTAACCCATAACACAAGCCCTGCTTATCTTGGGACAAGATAAATAAATAAAAAATCGTTTATCGTTTATGTTACCTTAAACTAAAATTATACACAATATAAAACTACATAAAGGCAAAGGGAGTATATTCAGCATTGTGCCGCATGCCAAGACATGCGGCGATAATTTTCTATATACTCTCCCCAGGTAGGTGGATAACGATGTGTGAATTGTCCTGTATTATTTATTCATCATCATCAACCTATAATAGTCCACTGCTAGACATAGGCTTCCCCTAATGAGCGCCATAGCGCCCTGTCTTGTATTATTTATTTATCTTTTTCTCATTTTCATGATCACGGGCCATATACAATACATGGGACAGGAGTCTTATATGTATTCTTTTTGGCACAATATTGATGTCCACCGTTTAGGAGTACTTTTGATTTTTTTTTAAAGATGAACTTCAATTCTGCGCTACTTGAACCACTAGCCATGATTTTTTTAAAACAAAATACTTTTAACGCACTTAATGAAACCCTGCTTGCTAGATTATAAGATTTAGCTTCGGTAAGTTATCGAATTTGACAAACACGTCATAATAAGCGGACGTCATACAAAGCGTTTTATGAAATAAAAATCCTTTTTATTGTAAATATGTATTATATCCGACTTATTTATAAAGAATTTTATATGTAAACCTAACTTCGTGGCGTAATTACGTCATTATAATCGGTTGGTTAATATATTATGGCGGAGTCATAATAAACGGATTCTACTTTAATATAAAAATGTAAGTATGTAAGTATTCAATATTATTGTACCAAGAATCTGTAATTATTGATCCATTGAACCGTCGGTTGGATGACACTAAAGTCACCCGGCCTACACGAATTTATAATTATAACAATTTAATATTAACAATTGCTACAAATGAGTTACTTATTCTTATGTATTACTAGTAAGTATTCAATATTATTTTACCAAGAATCTGTAATTATTGAGCAAAATTATGAAATAAAAACTATGTAGGTAAAAAAATAGGTCATTGTAGAACTAACTAGTTAACTGGTTTTCCGTGATAGGATTTTTGTGTGACTTGAAATAATTGATGTGTTTTTACGTTATTTAAAAATAAAATTAATCATTAAGACTGACATTTTTTCTGTAAAATACTAATTATCTCGCCAAGCCAATCAGAACATAAATCTAAATTTAAAATTTAAGAAAAACCCTCGATTCCAATGCCATAATTTCCTTAAACGTGAAACAACATAATATTATGTAATGTGGACGCGATGCGATTTCATTTGGTACCCCACACTAGTATATTTGCAGCTTTTCGGTTTGCCTTACCCACTCTCACCCCCATAACTTTTAAACGGCACAACCGATTTTCATGAAACATGTCTAAGAACACTCGCGCCAGACTCACCTTTCATACAAAAAAACTAAATTGGAATCGCTCCATCTGTTCGGGAGCTGTGGTGCCACAGACAGACAGACAGACAGACAGACAGACACGTCAAACTTATAACACCCCTCTTTTTTGGTCGGAGGTTAAAAAATGGCATCCAACAATTTCAATTAAAATAATAACAAGAAGACTGTATCGACAGAATTGTGCGGCCGTTAGATGTTGCCACATCAGAAAGATTAGGCCTTAATTGGTGAATGTCACATGTCTTTCAGAATCTTCAAAGTTATCAGAATATGCTGGTTTCCTCACAATGTTTGCCTTCACCGTTAAAGCACGTGTTTAAAGCGCACATACATTTTCCAAGAACCCACGTTCTTCGGAATTAAAATCGAGTGAGCTCCCACATAGCCAACTCGGCTTTTAAACAGCGGGAGAACCCACAAACAGAAGTGTAACCAGCTAAAACCAAACTTACTAGAACCTTCTGCAAGTTATCCTTATAACAAACGGCCCAAGGCACATGGTTATGAACACTAAACGTACCTCACGATGTTTTGTAGCGTTCCATCCGCATGTTTACGGCGCTCTGTCATCGTATACTGTAAAGCCTCACTTCCGGTCTATATTGTGCTTACAAATAATTTGTATCTTTATGCGATGATATACGAGTAGGTGATATATAACCTATCTCCTTTGAAGAAAATGCTGAGTGAGTTGAATCATTTGACAAGAAAAAAAGTTCGTCTATGATTTTACTTGCTAAAGATTTATTTTATGCAGTATTTTACATAGTAATTTACCTAAGTACGATTTACGCTGTCGAGCTTATACGATACATCTCGTACTTAAACTACTTAACTTACTTACCTATATAACCTACCTGGTATAATTTTTGTAAAATAATATTTAAATTTAAATTATTTCTCAAATGTTCGTCAAAGGGATTTAAAAGTATAATTACACCAGTAACAGTATTATGCTGATTTATAAATTAATAAAATCCACGTCCACAACTCGTCTTCATAATTTAATAAATTCATTAGAGCTATCTCAAACTATCTTTATTAGTTTTCCTAAATTGCCTTTGACCCATAAAGTTCTATCCACACTAATTCGCATAACAAACAAAATTCACATCTCATCACCCGCACATTCGTAATTGACCAAAAACATGGACAATGGGTCCTGAAAATGTAATTGTGAATTTCACGCGCCACTGTTCCACGTATCCATCGCATAGTCACACAATTTTCGATTAATTGGCTAACACAGTGTACTTGCAAAATTAGCTCTTGTTGCGTGCACATCTGCTTTCTAAATTAAATATCTAAATAGTTTTTATTTTGGTTCAGAATTGCATGGATTATGCTCACAGTTAGCCCCGATTTAACCATTGGCGTGATCAGATCAGGCTTAACTTGTTTAACAAACTGAGATGAAAATGTTATTAAATTGAGATTTTTTATTGGTTGAACTAGGTTCAATTAAACTCGATTTGTAGCATAAAATGGTGAAATTGGAGCTAAGTTGCCTATAGATTATTCGCCTGTGGCATTTTCCAAGGTAGGTCGTAGGTAGGTAGGATTTTGTTGTAAGACAAAAAATTACATTAAACGGGCAAGATTTTTCTGCAATGATATGGCTGCAAAAACTTGCCCGGCCATTACAAAGCTTTTGCTCGGACACACATAGCCATACACAGGTCACACCTCAAATATTTGGCAATTATTTCCGGGACATTACAGCAATATTGCATCATAATATGTTGCATATAATGGCTAGATTTTACTTTGCATTTTAAAGTTTTTATGAGAGCATTTTTTTCAAATTTAAATTACTTTCAATAGCAACTGGTAAAGATATAATAAACTAAAATACATTGTGATTCTGTTTCTTAAAAGTAGATAAAAACAAAGTCAATCTTTTTCAAAACCCTTTCCAGGACAAAAACACCTGAGTGTTGAAAATACGATTCCTCGTGAAATTTGAGTAACAAATACCTACATTTCTTACCTTACTCTGCTAATCCTGATGAGCTTTATTTGTTTGGAAACTTATCACAAAGTAGATTACAGTATCCGGGTTCAAATTAAATCGCCTGATAAGCTCAGCGACTTACCCTTTGTTGCACAGAAAGGCTGATTTGAAACTAGATAAACGACTCTCTGTAATTTGCTGAGCCGACTTTCAATCCTTGAATCAATAATCTTTAGTATCTTTATTTATTTTGTTTATTTATTTTAATAGGACCACCAACTAGAAAATACACTTACGAATACGCTAAAATACTGTACAATAAATTATATACTAGTTACCCAATACATACAATCATCTTAAATGTTGCTACTTATGCGCTTTTAATATTTTAACATCAGTTGTATGTGATTTATATAAATAAATGATAAAATGATAAATGATCACTTGACTAAAGGAAACAGTTTAAATAATAAATTTAAAGCAGTAGGATATCGATAAAAATATAACTTTTATCAAAAAGAATTGTGCCGAAATATCGGGAAACTCGAAAGACAATTTTGGTAAATATCCCGTTATAAATCTAAATAGTATCGATAAAAATATATAACAATATTATATATTTTTTCAATATTAAATATATTACAATATTATATATTTTTTCCCTAATAAGTACTTACAAATTGAAGAAAAACAATGATTCGTCACTGTACAAGTACCTACTTTTATACGGCTACGTTATTTAGTTATCAAGGAAGTAAGTGTACGTCTGGAAGCTAATCTAGGGTTACAAAGGAATGTAGAACGTTATATTTTATAGAACGGGGTCGGTAAAATAATAATATATTTTCTTTGCGCAAGGAGTTCACCGTATTATTTTGCTGTGCTTTGAAACAGGAACGAAGTGTGCGGAGATAAATATTAAAAAGTTGTTTTAAAACTGTTGCAAATATTGCTAGTACCCTACCCTAAGCTTGCTAAATCATGATGTTTAAGCCTATGAAGACAGCGGAGGCTAAAGTCCTATAGTTGACATTCTACGACTTCAGAGAGAGATATATCTAATAATAAGAACTGAACATTAACTCTTAGAATTCTGGAAAGACTAGGTAAAATAATAAAAAATGGCAGACAAAAATGTTAAAAAAGTTTGCTATTGCAATTTTTTTATGTTAGTGTTTATTCAAGGTTGTCTGGTAGAGATCGCTCTTTAGCGATAAGACCATTTATCGCATAGTCTTAAGTGCTTATTTTTAGTTTTGTTTTTTTATTTATGTGTGCAATAAAGAATATTTATCTTATCTTATTTGTTTAGGCTGCGTTTATACCAAAAATGTGTGATCCGCAATGTATAGTTTAATCGAAAATAATTATTTTGTTGCAACACATGTAAACATTCTACACTTCATTATATAAGAAAAATACTCCCCTTACATAGTAAATATTAAAAATGAGAAAGATTTAAAAGAACCGGTCGCCCTGGTTGTTAAACTGTTCACGTGTTTTATTAATATTTATAAATAAATGGCTCGTAAACTTAAAACATAAAACAAGGACATTTTATTTGTTGGCGACAGCTTCCTATGTCATAAACAAGCTATCGCGTCATAAATTTATGGGAATCGATCCACAGAATTGATACTTATGTAGCATAAACAGTTGTGTGTTTGTTTGTCACGTTAGGAAGACTCTGGTTTTATTAAAAATTAAACGCTGTTAATAAAAGAAACAAGGCTCAAAATTGGCAGATTATGTTTAGGAGGTGTAATTTTGAGGCAGGGTGCGCAAAGTCACTTAAAAAGCGCATTTCATTATCACATACTCCAGAGCCTCCATCACACATCCACACTACATAACTACCGCCTAGTAGATCTCTACTCGTTGGGCCAATATACTGGCAAAATATCTAGGCATAAATCACTAGTTATTAGTTAAGTCACAGTGACCTAAGTCACCAGCGCCCCCGCTTTTAGAGAAATGCTATTATTTGACCAGAGTGAAAATTGCCTTTATTTAGTTTTTATGGTTTTCGAGCCATTTCGTCAAGTTTTAGGCAAAATCCAATATGACAAACAGGTATTAGGAAAAAAATATCAAACTAAATTCATCTCAATCTAAACCTTCTTTGGTATCATGTTGGTTTGATAACATAATAATATTGAGATACCTTATTTTGGAACTCTTCACTGGAAACGAAATTGTCAGTTGATTGTCAGTTGATCTAAGGACTATTTTGAACTGACACGAAAAAACGCAAAATGGCGTTCAACTGAGTAACATCTTTTACACTTTAGAATTTTACTAGCGGCCCGCCCCGGCGTCGCACGGGTATAATATTTTCCCGGAAATTATTCGATTTTTTCTCGCCGTAAAAACCATCCTATCTCTCAAGTTGGATCGAACTGCACATGGTGTACGAATTTTATTATATATCGGTTAAGTGAGTGGTTTAGGAGGAGAGGAGGGCAAACATTGTGACACGAGATTTATATATATTAAGATAGATAATCTCCGCTATTTCACGGACGCTTATAACAAAAAAAAAAAAAAAAAATTAAGTACATCAAACTCATGTCAAAAAAAAATGATTAAAAACTATGTTGAATATTGAACTTTCGAGACATAGACAATTGCTCAAAGAGTATATAACCACCACGTATGAATAGCTTATCTAGAAAAATCATAGACAACCTATAAAAAAGACATTTATTTTACACTTTTGTTAACCTGTAGAAATTAACAGACAAATAATTAGCAATAAATTAAAATTGCGACTATAATTTGAGATTTAAACTATCCTATCTCTCAAGTTGGATCGAACTGCAAATGGTGTGCGAATTTTATTATAATCGGTTAAGTAGTTTAGGAGTCCATTGAGGACAAACATTGTGACACGAGATTTATATATATTAAGATTTAACTCGACACTGGCAAACTAACGCTTCAAGCGCAGAGTCCAATTATAAGGAATTGAATTGAAGTGACACTACGTGCTTGAAGTCTACTTATACTTAGTTCAGCTCCGGTATAAATAGACATACATTAATGTACCCTGTTGAGTGCAATCAGTCGTAAGCTATTAACAACTTTATAAGATATCTGAAGTTTGAAATCAGAAAAAAGTGACTCAGACTCACCTTACTGCACCTTCATTTAAATAATTATTCAGCTGTGAATAGAGTGCATGTGATCGCTGACTGTCCATTTGCGTCTCGTCGGAAGTGAGAACTTCGAGAAAGTGTTAGGTATATAAATTACTTGTCCAAGTTATCTCCATTTTCAGCAAGGAAATTTGATAGGTATGGGACCTATGCATATTATGTTCCTTTAAAGGAGGAGCATCCTGAGAACGTTACAAAATTAAAATAATAATTCAAAATTAATTTAAAGTAGAAATCGATATTAATCCAGTTGTATCGTTAATACAAATAAAATGTCACCATGTCACATTTTGAACTTTAAATGCAATTCGCGGTTTAATTTTCATTAGTTACTTCCAATCCGTTGCCTGTCACGTCTGTTTGTTCGTGCCAACAGCTCCAACGTTCACCAAAATTTCTGTAGTTGCGTCGCGTTCTAAATATCTAGCAATATCTGGCTTCAATAACACATGCACCATTAACCCTGCAGCCACAATAGACATCAAGCTTAGTACCACATTCCTACAACATCCCTGTGAATTCTGAACCTTGTACCTTTTACTTAAAGCCCGAAACAGAAGCAGAGTTTTCATATACTCGAAATTACAACGAAACCCAAAAGGTAACATGTCAATATTTGGGCGGCTCAAAATTGAGTTTTGGTAGCTTGGAAGAAGATTGTTGTTTGTGTGATTTTTGAATCGCAATATGTAGGTCCGATTTATTCTATTTCATATGGGTCCAAATTACAGACAGTTAGGTTAACTGTTGCTCACAGTGCCTTCTATCTGCTATTGTGTTGGCCACTGATATATCGCCTTACAGATTAGAGCGAAGCTTGATAGAACGTATTTTCGCAACATTTCCTCGTAGTTACTCGTTGACTTCGTAAAGCTTTATTCCACCACGGATTCTCGTCAATTTTTCGTTTGCCATTGCTTCGTAGTGAATACAAAGTTGTCTCCTTAGTTTCTATTATGAAACGACAAGTGACTTTTCAGCGCGTATTCATCAAATCTTTTAGAAAAGCCAAGGCATTAGAAGTAAGAGGATAAAATAATCTTTCAAATTATCATGGCTATAAACTATATTTATAGTATTTTAGATATAATAACGGGATATTTTTAAGTTAATCTCGTGTTTCTGTATATTTGAGTATTTATGATATTTGAAAATTTTCGTGTGTTATTAAGTTTCAATATGCGAAAACATAATATAAATGGTTTGTAGTTATAAATATGTGTGTAGATAAGTAATTATAACTGTTTGTTTTCCGAATAAAATAAAATATTTACGATTATGATAAAACTGAATAAATTTGAGTAAATATCTCATAATAATTTCTAAGAAGTATGAGTATATTAATTAATAAACCATTTTTGGATAATAAGTGTTTATGTCAATATCATTAGAATTGTAACATAATTAGGTATATCTTAAAGTTGTATTTTTTCTGGAAAAACGTTATTTTCTACCATATTTCGTTATTTTACCAAGTCTCGACGATTTGGCGGTAATTTTAGGAGTTAAAGTAGTGGTAATTTTAGTCAACCTTACCCTCAGAAAGCTCTTGCAAAAATTTTATGCCAGACAATGGATTCTAGTGGTATAATTTTAGAGAAAAATGTCTAAAAGAGCAATTGTCTCGTTGGCCTCAAATTGCGGTGGTCTACTAAACATGACCCTTATAACTGAGAGCTTAAAGACTATTTTTACACTTATTTTTAGAGTTGTATGAGTGCTTCTTCAGTGGTTTCTTTTTGCCAACACAATGCAGAGGATTTAATAGCCGTGAGGTAAAAACTCTGTATGAAATATCTTGGATATAAAGATCCTGTAGCGTTCTTTTTACCCGACTGCTCAACGCAAAAGAGTGGTAATTTGTTTAACAGTCTATGTATGTATGTATGTTCCCTTGTTCCACTATACAGACCTAATGCCTGGGCAGATTTCTGCGATTCACACGTCAATCGATTTCAGTTCAGTTGCTTGTAATTGGACTTTGCGCTTGAAGCGACAATTTGCCAGTGTTGAGTTTAATCTATACTAATATTATAAAGCTGAAGAGTTTGTTTGTTTGTTTGTTTGTTTGTTTGTTTGAACGCGCTAATCTCAGAAACTACTGGTTCGAATTGAATAATTCTTTTTGTGTTGGATAGTCCAGTTATCGAGGAAGGCTATAGGCTATATAACATCACGCTACGACCAATAGGAACAAAGATATAGTGGTAAATGTGTAAAAAACGGGAGAAATTGTTTATCTTTGAAGCCTTCCGTTGCGTGCGCCGTGAAAACGGTTCAAGATACACAAAAAATATGTATTAAAGAATAATAGCTCTTTTAGGGATCTAAAAAACAGTCCGCGATAGTATATGTCTATCTTTTAAGATTAACTCACAAAAACCGTTTTTATGGTACCTAATTTGGTCGAAATAATTTGTTTAAGTTGTATCAACATAATAATATTAATCTTTATTCAAATAAATATGTTGTTGGTTAAGAATACTTCATCCATTATAACGCGGGTAGCACCGCAGGGCACAGCTAGTAAAATTATAAAGTAAAAAGGAAGTTATTCAGTTGAACGCAATTTTGACAATCGTCAATCGATTTCACAGCAGTCTTTAGTACAGCGAGTGTCACTAAAGACACGTTAGTGGAAATTCAACATGTCAACTTCTGGACTTAATTTTATAAAAAATAATAATTCAAAGTCAAAGTCAAAACGTTTATTTCCTTAGAAGCACATAGCCTACATGGACAGGTCAACTTAAAATTCTTAAAACTAAATTGTTTAAACAAAAAATATCAAGGAAATAACATTGTCTTGACAGTTAAGTCGGCAAACTATGTGATGTGGGGTGTCATTCAATAGGTATTGATTAGTTTTCTTTAAACATTTTTCGATCCGACCGACCGTTTAGGATCTACATTATGTCGATTTAAAGTTGCGTAACAACCTTTCTCACTTAAAAGGATTTTAGAGAGTAAAAAAATCCCCAAAACGTATATTTGCAGTGATTATATTATTCTTAATTTCAGCTTGTTGCAAGTAGGTCTAGTAGGTACCTATAAAATAGGTCAGGTGTAATTCGTGCAGGTGCGATTAGGTTGGGTAGTGTAACTGAACTACTTTTTTTATTTATCGTCACTATTCATATTCATTTATTTGTTGCTTCACGTGGTTACAATAAAGATGTTAAGTGTTAACATTAAAGATTCCTGACTTGAGCCCTGTTAGGGCATAACCACTTCAACTTAACTTGAGATGTATCCTATACTATATCTATACTTCTATACTTCTATACTAATATTATAAAGAGGAAAGGTTTGATTTTTTGTTTGTTTGTTTGTTTGTTTGTTTGTTTGTTTGTCTCGAATAGGCTCTGAAACTACTGCACCGATTTAAAAAATTCTTTCACCATTAGAAAGCTACACTATCCCTGAGTGACATAGGCTATATTTCGTTTTCAAAAATAATGTGATTCCTTACCAAACTCCGATAATGTAACCCAAGGTGAAAAAAAAGAACCTAAAATCTTTCTTTAATCGCGAATGCTGCGAAAACTATTGAATATATAACAAAGTGATGTATTACAACTTTGTAGAACTTATCATTATCTACAAAAAACGTCCTGACATCATATCTCTAACTATTATAGTTTTGTGACAATAAGCGATTTTTTTGAAAAATTAAACCTAAAATCTTTCTTTAATCGCGAATGCTGCGAAAACTAATGAATAAATAAAAAAGTGATGTATTACAACTTTGTAGAACTTATCATTATCTACAAAAAACGTCCTGTCATCATATCTCTAACTATTATAGTTTTGTGACAATAAGCGGGGTTAAGATCACGAAATATTCTGCCGCGCGGGGTCGGCTCCCTACTGAATGGTCGTGTGCGGAAATAAAAAAAATGTCGCTTGATAATATTTTGTCGCTTAGTTAGTAGTCAATAATTCGTTAACAGGTAACTAATTCCATTCAAAAAGTTATTTTCAGAACTAAACCCTAGCATATAGCATAGATATTGTATTATATCGTCGGTTGCAGGTTCAATTGGGTTAAACACCAAAACACGTAAAAAAGTTGAGTACCTATACAGTTTTTTTAGTTTTTTTCTGCTCTTTCGAATAGCATAATAATAGAATCCTAGCTTTAAAAAAATACAGTTACGCTACACATTTTAACTGTGAATTTTGCAGACTTCCGTCGAAATTATGTTGTAACTAAGTAGGTATGTGATCCATTTACATAAGTCGAATTGTTGTATTCCTATGACCGAAGAAGGTTAAGTTGGTGTATGTATCTTGGCAAACCAGCATTGCTCTTACACTAATTCTTAGCTTGAACGAAAAATTATAACCACACATACACCATTATAAAACCAACTTTCTTAAAAAAACTAACGTTACACCAATTGACCCGAACCAAGTTTATGTTTGTTGTCGGTTACACCAAGTTGAGCATTGCAATCAATAGTATGTTTTCTCTTACCTTAATCTTCTTATAAATAATAAATCTAAATTAAAAATATAAGAAAAACCCCCGATTCGAATCCAACAATTTCCTTAAAAGTAAAACACCATAATAATGTGTAATGTTCACGCAATGCGATTTTTGCAGATTTTCGGGTTTCCTTCCCCACTCTAACCCCCACAATTATTAAACGGGACAACCGATTTTCATGAAACACATCTAAGAGCACTCGCGCCAAACTCACCTTTTAAACAAAAAAAACTAAGTTGAAATCGCTTCATCCGTTCAGGAGCTATGATGTCGCAGACAGATAGACACGTCAAACAATGACACCCCTCTTTTTTTGTCGGGGGTTAAAAATGAATCGCAAAATGTGTTGCTAAGCGCATAACTCAACAACGCCTATACCAATTTAGCCAATTTATTTTTTTAAATATTCGTTGTAGTTTAAGGATGGTTTTTACGGCGAGAAAAAATCTAATAATTTTGAAACAATTTGAATAATTATTACCCGTGCAAAGCCGGGGCGTGCCGCTAGTTTACTAAATAAACTATCTTAATAATAGGAACAATTGGTAAGTATTTAACATTATATAGGTAAAGTATAGAAGAAAAAAAATACTTAATTTTTTATTTTTTATGTACGATAGATCTTTGTTTGTCCACAATCTCACCTGATGGTAGGTGTCGATGTGGACGAGGATGGATCAAAAAGATCTAGAAGGTACCTATTCACTCTTGACTTGAAGATACTCAGATTGTAGGTATCAGGAAACACAGCAGGGAGCGAATTCCAAATACTTGCAGTGCGAACTATGAAGGTGGATGAGAATCGCTTGGTATGAGTGGATGGAATATCCACTAAGTAAGGATGGTAATTCGCCGTGCGTCTGCTTGTCCTGGAGTGGAAGGGAGATGGTGGAATCAGGTCATGAAGATCCTGTGAACACTCTCTGAAATGCAACCTGTAAAATATAGAAAGACAACCTTGCGCCGGTGCTCGAGACTTTGGATTGTAATTGAATCAGTTATATAGGCTTCAATTATTCATGGCACATATCTTTTTACTCTTATGAGTCTATTTGTAATTAATTTTAGTATTTGACACTGTTGTACACAAAACTCGGCGTCAATCGCGCCACTAGCACATACAGTAAACATTTCCTTTTTTAGGCCATTTATGACCGCTATGATAAAGAAACTCTATGGCCATTTATGACCTCTATGATAAAGAAACTCTTTTCTCGTTTTAATTACCCGTCATAGATAAAACTGCTAACATAAAATCAAGAAACGGTTGCTGCACTCAATATCCCCTCAGAACGTTATTCAGTAAAAGATTTTGTGAGCATCGAACATCGTTGACATACCTACTCGACCGCCATTTTGAAAAAAAAGAGATTCGGCGGCCAGTGATGAAACTCATGATCAAGTCTCCTAAGTGATACGATTTCTGATATACCACATTTTTTCAAAATGGCGGACTAGTAGTTATGCCAGGCTCCATACAAAAATGTTCGAACCCTTTTATTTTGACCATAAAATAATAAACGTCGTCATGTCCCATTGTTTCAATATCTATAATTAGGGTTACGTATATTTCGCAACAAAAAAATCAAAATTTCGCATAAATAAAAATTTAAAATCCAAATGTTCAAATCTATTTCGCATAAAAAAACAAAATTATTTAAAAATCGTATTTATTACCAACTTTTGTATTACTACTACTACTTTTATTAAATAAGTTAGTTAAAAGCTAACATCGTGGTTGTCTCTATATTTTCTTGCTTCAGCCTTTGCCTTCTGTCATTTATGACGACATTGTACATGCTGAAATACCTTTCAGCATCTACACTGTTCACTGGGCTATGAAGACTTTGTATAGCTGCATTCGCGAACCTCAGGTTGCAACATTTTGATGCAAGTAAAATCTGCATGACGTCCACAGGAGTTTCTTGCTGAACCATATTAACGAGTTGTCTATGGAAGTGAGCATATCCACTTAAGAGTTCATCCTGTTGTATATCCCTGAAAAATGGTATTTTGGAGAAGCTCTCAAGTGTTGAGCTGGTGTCCAGAGACGTTGTGGTCACGGCCGCTGCTACTGATGGGTACTGATTAGAATATTCACGTTTTTATTGCGTTTAACCACAGATTAGATTTAACAATGTTTTCGTCGAAAAAGTATTAAATACAGAAAATATTATATTTCGCATTTATCGCATAAATTTCGTGAATTTCGCATTTATCGCTTCTATTTCGTAAAAACGAAATTTACGTATATCTCTATCTATAATTAATAAATAAATATTTCCAGACAATTCACACAACAACATCTAGCCTTGTGGTAAGCTCTGAGCTTGTGTTACGGGTACTAGATATCTGATATACTTATTGTAATAGGCATACATATATAGATATTTTTTATTAAACATATTAAACACCCAGACCAAGAAGAAAGTGCTTGCAGAACATACAAATACTTTCACCCTCGGCGGGAATCGAACCCACTACCTCTGCCTAGTTGCGCTACCCTAGCCCACCGCGCCACTGAAGCAGTCAAAAAAAAAATAATCCCTTCTAAAAAGATAGATATTGGAACTTTGCATCTACGGAAATTATGGTTCGGTTTTGCAATTCTTTTTACCGGTTTTATTTAACTTTTTGCAAGGAAATGCAATTATATAAATTCAAACGCAGAGAGGACTCGTAATGTAGGTCAGGATTCATAGAGAAGTGAAAACACGGCGATTGAGCCGTAGCCTTTGAATTACTAGTTTTAATGAAAAAACCTGCAGTATTACACTTCACTCAGATAATTGTGTGTATGTTTGATTTTAAAAAAATTTACAAGTTTTGGCTGCAATTACACAAGTTTTGGCTGCAATTACACAAGTTTTGGCTGCAATACGATAGGTTTTGGCTGCAATACGACAAGTTTTGGCTGCAATAGGCATGATAACATTATGACATAATGAAATTAGTTTTCTGCTTAATCCGTCTATTAGCCCGTTCTAAAATAATTGACACCCATTTTTTTCTTTATAAATTGAATAATAAAGTGCCCTAAAGAGTATCAAACTTCCGCAGTGGCGGCTTGTAACGTACATATACGTTCTTTACATTTTACTCGAAAGCATTACATCTCATCATCATCAAAAATATGGTTACAATTTTTTTTTTATTATGACGGAGTAATGATTTTTCAATCATTTACCCTATTAAGTACCTACCCTATTAGTAGACTAAAATGGGAGGAACGATTATTAAAAATTCACACTTTATACTGAAATTTAAACTGCCTGCTTACTAAGCTGCTTAAGTACCTATGTAGTGACACAGATTAGCATAAAAGTACGCGGCGCAAACGCGTTTCGTTAATTCAGCTTTTTAATAGTTATGCGGAGCCTCGCCAGTCACTCTTCAAACCTCAGCCGTGTTTAGACATATCCTAATAAGGATTAAATAAATAATATAATTGTAATAACCTGTAACGTGTTAAATGAATAGATTCAGTATAGTGCAATAACTCTTTTATTTCAACCAACCCACATACATAATCACTAAAGACTAGTTTAAATACTAAAAGTATTTATATCATTATAAAGAGAAGGACAAAACGTAGTGATTTATATTAATTTTGAATGATAAGTAATTAAAATAAACTAAATGTATATTTGCAATTACAGTTCTTACTGAAAAATAATTGGCAAGATGTTATGTGATTTTATTCTTATTTATTACGTAGTACAAGTTCTATAAAAAAAAAAAGGCATGAACCTGTAAAGTTTAAGTTATTAAAGGTTTTTAACAAAGTAGTTTAATGATCAATGTTAGAACACCCCTGTATAATTTGTATTTTCAATTCTTTCTTTTCGCTCTACCTTTGTACTCCTTCCTCTTATGTAAATTTTGAAAATATTGTTTTGTTTTGGTGTACAATAAAGTGTAAATAAGAACAATACAAAACAAAAAGTTTTGTATTGTTCTTAAATTAATGTATAAACAATAGTTACATTTATTAAAATCGGTAAAACTATTTCAAATACTACATAACGTACATTACAATATACTTTTGTTTTTGCATGCTTCAAATTCTGCTCACTCTGACATCATTGCGATACGATATGCTCTCAAATCGAGAGAGATGTAAAAATGTAAATTGAACGCGCGGAGATACTTGAATCTGAATCTGCTACAGGGTATGTCTGTGTTCGATTGATCCATTTTATGGAGGAATGTAAACTATATTCATATATCACTGTGTTATACTCGCCGTCAACCCCACTTTTTGAAATTTTTTTAAATACTTCCTAACTCCGAAAAAAACGGAGCTCAAACTTAAAAAAGTAAAAGTTTTTTGTATAAAGTTTTTCATTAATGTAAAATGCTGTGAACTGTTCCAAGCAAAGGAATGAATGTTTGATTGTACAAATTATGTCTTTTTGATTGACCACTCAAATATACAAAAAGCAAGCAGTGGAAATTTAAACACACTAGCAATACTATGACAAAAACTTAAAACTAAAGTCGAAGACAAATATTTATGTTTAAAAGGACCATACCAGCATTAATCTGTAGCCCAATAACAGTAATGAATCAGAGGAGTTGATTTTAAGTCCTGAGGTGAAGTGACGGCAATTTTATTATACGGCAATTAATTTTATAAATAATTTATTTACTAGAATGCTTGACTTTTTTGGTCTTACATAATATCACACACATAAATAATATATAAAAGGACCCTTTAACATCATCATCATTACCCTATTAACGTTCCCACTGCTGGGACACAGGGACTTCTCTCTTGGCGAAAGAGATTAGGCCTTAACCACGTGCGGGTTGGTGAATAACATGACACATGATGCCGGTTTTCTCAAGATATCTTACCTTCACCGTTAAGGCACGTGTTTTTTAAAGCGCACATACAATTTCTAAGAAGAAAGATCAAGAAATGCGTGGCAGAGTTTGAACCCACGACCTTCGGAATGAAAGTCGAGTGTTCTCCCACTTAGCCAACACGGCTTTTTCATTCTGCCCCATAGTGTCATCTTTTTAGAATAAATTAATGTTTAACAAAAATAAAAAACATAATTTTGTTAACATATGCCAGTTGTAGCTACATATATTAAAAAAAAACATGATCAAATATCATCGAAGATGATCCAACATCCAACCAGTTAACATTTACTATAAGTTTATTGTCGGGAAACATGACCAAAAAGCTTTACATACGTTCCATCAGTGGGAATTCTATTCATAGTCATAAATCTAGCTGAGTCGAGGTCAAGGAATTTATAACCACAGGAAGCGAAATGAGTTGAAGATACTATGAAATCTCGTTCGACCAACATTGGCGGGGGGTGAGGTTATTATCCGACCAAATACGAACGAATTGTGTGTCTCGCTCTCTTTCGTGTTGAAAATATTTCGCTATCTATTTTCCAAAGAACACTGATGACCTTTTTTATTTTATCGAGTGATATTGCTGTCAAAACTAGTCAAAACTAGGGATGCCCTAAGTTGATTATCGATATGAACGAACTAATGAATGAATTAAATTTTCAAGGTAGGGGGTACTGCGATTTAGTGAAGAAGAAGTTATTACCTAAGTAAAACATTAATAAGCATAATTTGGACAAGTTTTACAAGTGATTATACCAGTACCCAGTGTAGGTAAGGGGGTACCAATAAGTGTAATACTTTCTAGGTTTTTACCTACTTGTATATTTTACGTGGATCCATAGAGGGTATCATTTTTAACTACTTTTGTTTTTGTTTTGAAATAAAACAAGAACTTATCGGAGTTGTTTATTTATTTTTCTTACCATTCATCTAAAAAGCGAAGATTTTAGTACTAACTAGCAGTGCCCCGCGGTTTCATCCGCGTAGTTCCCGTTCCCGTGGGAATACCGGTATAAAAAGTAGCCTATGTAGGAATAGCATCTTTGTGCAGTTTTCTTTGTTTAGTGGCATTAAAACAATTTATCGTGAAATGCAGACTGCATAGAATATGCAGTATGATGATTTGTTGGGATCCATGTTTGGTGTCTCCGAACCGCTTTTACCCACTTTCTTTTTCTTGCTGGATCGGTCGGGAATCTATAAAAGTTATAAATAAAACGTTTGATTTCGTACAGTCAATACTATAAAAATAAAAAGTACTTAAATAATAATCATACCGAATATTTCCTTATAATATTGAATATCACAGGTAGCTTAAATTATCAAGTTATATAAAATACGAAACAAAAACTGTACTAGATATTTACAACATTACCCCCAATACAAAATTTCATCCTATTCGGTTCAGTGGTTTAGGCTCTAGTGCGAATGAAGGAAAACAGGCGCACGCACATACAGAAAGTAAAGCATTTGATTTTTTCGGACTCGTTTTACCATAGAGAAACAATCCTCAATCTCATTTTGCTACGATTACAATACTTCCATACTCACTCCGTTCGCTCGAAAGTAAACAGTTTCCTACACTCTTGGTACCTCTTACGTGATACTTTTTATCCCCTTATCTTTGTATGAAGAATTTCATTCATATCGATACTGTTAATCGATAAGGCCCCGTCAATATCGAACGAAGAACGAAGTAAAAATGGCGTGAGTGAATGGCATAATCCTTCAGATTTAAGTAGGACAGGTTTACTGTAAAATATTCATTAAAATGTAAGTCTTTTCATTTTAGGCGTATTATTTTTCAAATTTGTTATTATTTTATTGATTTAACATAAAATAAAGCGCTAATACATTATAAATTCTTACTTACGGGTGAAAGGAAACTGCAGTTGTTCGATTGCTGTAGTTTTTACACATTAGCACTGCACATTTCGTCATTTTTCGACGTTGTGAATTCTTCGAATCGTCGATTGCAACTGAGACACATGCATCGTTTACCGAGGTCAAATTTCCCGGTTGTCGGCTAGAGGGGTAAGGGCGAGAATGACAGTATATCGCTTCCTGTGGTTATAAATTCCTTGGTCGAGGTACGTGCCTTGTGCGGTACAAAGAGGCGACCTCACCAATTTGTAGCAACAAAGCGGGCTACGTCGATAGCTCCCTGAAACTTTATTGGATAATACTTTAGATGTTTTTACTCGTAGTTCAGACATGCTTCTTTGATACCCTATATCCGCAACGAGTTTTATAACAATGTCGCCGTCGGATTGCGTTATTACTCCCAGTATAACAGGATTCCAGTACTTGAAGCCTTTCTTGTTATTTTCAATACCTTCAAGTAAATATTGACTTTATTTAAGCGTTTAATAATATAATAGCAAAAAATATTTGCAGTTCACATAAATTAAATAAGATTATCATACAGGTTAAGAATAATTTAAAATAAGTAAGACATATACATATATTGGTATATAGTATTGCATAATGTTCCTTACTCCGTATAAGTGGGAAGTATATAACATATACCAACCAACCCACACTGGTAAGAACTAATTCGGTGGCGGACTTGATCCATATAAAATTACCTAACAAAAATATAATAAATCAAACATATCAAATAGAAAACGAAATTCATTAACATTATTTATTTATTATTATTATTTTATGTTCTCAATACAATATGGGAATTATAATGACTGACTGTTATGTGTATGTTACGTTGTGCTCGTGCTTTCTAATCACCATCTTCTTTTAACAAAGGGTGAAAAATAAAAGGCTTTGGCCAAAGAAAAGCCCATTTTTTCGTAATAAAATTAAAAACAAGACGTAGATGATTGATGTCGTTTAATTTATTATATTGTAATTGCGTTTCGCGTGCGTATTGCGCGGTGGCTTTTTAATGGAACTCCCCATTTCTGCCTTGATTGATGTCTGGTTTTATTAAAGCTATGCGTATTGTTGGTTTTTTGATAACATTAATTTTACACTTGAAATTTGTAAGAAATTTTGTGTGCTTTAAACTATAATATATGTATAAAATTAAGAGTAAGATATATATATGTGCAATGTTTTAATATGCAAGTATCTATAGGTTTTTTTTATTAGAGCAACCACAGGCAAGGTTGTTATCGGCGTGCTAGGCGGGGCAGTGTCCCAGGGCCCTCAACACACTTACACTCATTCTCACAAACTTTCGTGTTTGTAATATTATATCTATTCAACTTTATATACCTACTTATTGATAAAATCTAAACAATTTAGCGGGGGGCCTGATTTTGCTCCAGGGCCTCTGACCATCTAGCTACGCCACTGACCACAGGATGCAGTTTCGTAAAGTAGCTGTATTATTGTGGCTACTCATAGATTTAAAATTATATTACTGCAATATGCAATTGTGAGCGCAGTATTTGATGTTATGTATCAAACAAGAAGGCGGTGTTGCTCAGATGGGTCCCAAGGGAAAGTAACCAGAAAAAAAGGTAAGAAAATTCACTACACCTTTTTTTTGTGCCATGTTCTATGGCGCACCCTGAAGAAAATGGGGTCCAGCAAGGCGGCCTGCATAATATTTTGTTCAAATAAAAATACACTACAAATACCATTATTATTATATATCTTTAAGTTGGTATCTTAAAAAATTTCAACAAAGTCAATCCTCCTTACAACAAACTTGTACCTCTATAAAACTGTCGGTATTGTTGTCCATTTTTATTCCTTGCAAATAGCCGATTTACACCCTTTTAGGTAAGTCGTTACATCGCCAACTTAGATTGCTGGTCAGCGCGAAACTTTTGTAATGTAACAAAGTTCAAAACGTTCCCAATTTAGCCAATTAGCCTTAGTTTGGAAACCACTAGAGGCCGCAAATTTTCTTGAATGACCAGAACAATGGATTGTGCTTACTTTATATAATAATACGTGAAATCCGAACTAGTGTGCACGTCACGCAATGTGGCTCGTGAACGTGTGACATGTTTTTTTTAAAGTTCTCTCTATTTTAACGACTAATTTAACTCGTGAAAAAGATAAAAAAAACACTTATTATTTTGATAGTATTTATTGTTTAGGCAAAAAATTAGAACAGTTTGACAATTTACAATAATTATTGGATTATTACCATATCATAGATGATATAAGTAAGATAAAAGACCGTAACAATTAACGGAAAAACAGAAATTGCATTCATGTCGTATCGCAGTTCGTCGTTGGAAATTAAAAAGTGATGTGACACATTTTTACAATGATATAACAATATAATTCCAGAATTCGTGAGTAAGAGAAGAGATAACCAACAAGATTATTTGCTTTGTTAAAAACACAGTCTCTGTTTCAATCACAGCGAAAACCGTTTCTATGAAAACGTGAAAAGCGTCGGCAAACTGCGTGGGGTCGCCAAAAGCGTCGAATTCACGCGCAAAAATGAAAGACTGGAATCGTAAAAGGCTTTTGGATTGAGAATGCTGAATCATCCCGGTGTGTCGAGGGCCGCTTCACTACTGATGACGTGCAATAACGAGCTAGGGCGGCCCGCCCACCCTCGAGCTTGTCGATAAAAATAATTATATATTCTTGTACACTTGCCTGCGATAGCTGTTTTCCCATATATTTAATGAATAGAAAAATGTTTTGCAACAATAAATTTAAAATTGAGCTAATAATTATATAAATAAGCGACAAAGTATGAAGTAGGATTTTAATTTCATACGCAGCAACTGTTTACTCATATTGTACAAGCCTTTGGAAAGTCTAGGACAATATTACTATTATATGAATAAGGCTTAATCAGAGCACATGTTCGTAGCTAGTAGCATAATTTTAGCATAACTGACCAAAATGAGCACTTTTCGTAATTTACGTTCAAGTTAATATTTTTCGATCAATTTCGCAAATCAAAAGTAAATTAAGTAAAAGTTTATTGTAAATTAAAAAAAAAAAAATACCCTAACTACAAGCATAAATCCCAAAACTCAGTAGACATTTTCAACATTGTTGACAAAATGACCGAAATAACGAACCCTGCAGATAGTGTTCGTTAGCTAGAGCTCACAAAGCAAAAAAGCTTCGATAAGTCCTCCACATCCTTAGTAAAGCTAGTGCCTAATCTCGCGCGGGATCTCAAAAGGAGGTCTGAAAGCGTCCCGTGTCTCCCTGATGAAAACTTGGCTCAAGTGACGCCCGCCCTTTAATATTCACCCTTTTCTTTGTCTTCGGCGATTGACGAAAATCGCCGTGTGAGATGCTGGGGGCTACGAATTGCAATTTGTTTACGCTTAGCTTCTTGGAGAGGTCAGTTCATGTCCATATTTTTGTGGAGCTTTAGATTGAAGAGTCGGTATACCCTAGATTATCGATATTTTAACTTAGTCAAATTATTTCTAAGATTTAAAAAATTAAACAATAAAATAAATGACACAATGGATAGATAAAGCCAAGTGAATGATGAAGCAATCTATGAGAAAGTTCATAATGTCTCTTTCTTTTCAGCGCTTTTGGAAAGGTTATGGTGAAAAGCTGAACTTAAATTGCTATTTTCTAATCAGAAAACATTAGTTATATTTTCAACAAAATAGCGGACTAAATATATTAATTGCTCTTTCTATTAACTATCCGGTCATTGGTTATTAAATTCAACAACAGTCATCACTGCAAATTTCGTCCAATTTCTACTTATTAGAACGGCAAGCCACCCACATGTTGTATACAATTCAGTGGCTTGTTATACCTACATTTGCTGCACCGGTTAGTGCGAGATATTACTCAAGTGTGTCTGTAGTCAAGGAGACCGCATTGCAAACATTCAATGAATTATTTTATTGTACGAGTTAAGGTAGAAAGGTCTTTGGCTAACTTTTATGATCCATTACTTAGTTTATCTGCTGTTGAAAACTATCGTCTAGGGACTGTGACGACTATCGACCGTGTTTGTGCCTCCTCACTATCAGCCATGTATGATGTAGCCGCCTCTACATAAATAAAACAAATATGTCGGCTAATTCGATAAGCGCTCAATATCTGTCATAGCACGCCTTATTTAACCATTTTGCGCTGTAAGACAGCATTAATTATTTTTATATTTATTTTGCTTACACATACATTTATTCAGCATAGGTTATATTACTAGCATAGGTCAACATGTACATACTCCTGACTCATGAAATTAAGTTTACTTGAATAATTATCTAATAAAGGTATGTCATGGGGCCTCCACTGCCGCACATAAGCCGGGGTTAGACTACAACCTGCCTCGCTGTTCCAATGCGGATTGGTGAGTGTGCCAGAGCCTTTTTTATATCAACAAAAATTTCATACAACACAACAACATATTTTTATATCACAATAAAGTAAGAAATCCGCCGCAGCGCCTCACTCTACTAGAGATAGGAGGGTATTTCAACTTTAATCGAGTCGTGGAGCGCATTATGCTTGCATCACGATTGCCCCGAGCTGCAGTGGGTGGCCGCCTTGATGGGATTACCCTGCTCTTTGCTAAATCAAGTGCTATTGAGATGGCTGACTTGGCTGTACCTATTCAGTCTATTAGGTTACTCAGTTTAAGTTATTAAAGGAAATTTGATTTCAAGATGGATTTCATTAGATTGACTGTTGTTAAAGCGACCAAAATCCACCGCAAACCTACGGCTTTAACTTATTATCAAATGATTCGTCATCTGTTTTATAGAATCTTTGCTTTACTATGCCCGGTCCCCATTTGTGAGTTTCCACAACGGGCATTTTTTGAGCTGCAATAATGTTTGAAAACCACAACATAGTTTTGTTTTTTATTTTGATAAAGTACAAAATTATAATTCTCTATATAAAATTAAAATTATAATATCTTATTTGCAGACGCTACGTTTGACGACTCACGTTTTCGGCCACTTAGACCACAAATGTATCAGATTTTCACTTTTACTAATATTCAGTCAGAGATGATTTCTCTACTAGAGATAATATTTTTAATCAAATAACTTCATGATCTTATTCGGGTTACTCTGAAATAAAATTAATATGAAGTAGTAAAGAAATTAACATGCAGTTATTTAAATAAAGCTTGTCGTTGACAACGCCATCTATTTAATTTTGCTGGTATGCCTGTATTACAATGTCTACCAACAGGTCGTGGTTATTTGGGTACTGAAAATGCAACGCCATCTATGAAGGTCTTCTAAAGCTTTACCAACTCCTGAAGCTGAACACTAAAGCTAGTGCAGACATTTTCCGCAAGGTGGCCTAAATTACAAAACATCCTAGCGCTATATTATTAAACTTAGGGCCAATTTTTCAATCCTCAGTTAAGTCGTCAAATAGTTATTTAGCGTATAAAATTATCTGTCTGTTTATCGGGCGAATAAGTATTTTCAAATTTTCAATCGTCTATTATATAGAGAATAACTATCAGTGGTTTATCCAAACCAACTTCACACCATCTGTGTGCAAGCGAGATACACAGATACTGTATTCAAAGTGTTAGTGAAGAATAGCAACAAAACTGTATTTGACAGTTCAGTCAGTTCAAATCTTGTTATTTCTACATTATCTTTTGCGAATTAAAAATGAATCAGAAAATGGAATTATCCAAGAAACGTGAACGTGCTACTAATTTCAGTAGTTCAGAAGTACGTTTACTGACCGAGTTGGTAACTAAATATCGGTCAGTAATCGAAAACAAGAAAACCGACGCCGTAACCAACAAAGACAAAGATGATGCATGGACCAAAATTGCAACAACATTTAATGAGACATCTAGTGAAACTGCAGTTCGCACGGCTACAACATTAAAATGAAAGTACTAAGGCGTAAAAAATTTACGAAGAAAAAGATGACTATCCTTAGACAGGAGTTGTATAGAACAGGTGGCCGAACTTCTACTGCCCCCGATATCAATGATGTTGAAGATAAAGTGTGGCAATATGCTCCAATACATCTGGACTAGAATATTAGACCACGTTATGACAGTGATAATATTGCAAGTAGGTTGTGGATTTTCAATAAAAAATTCAGTATTTCAGATGTACTACATATGTATACTTCTAACTTTTCTTTCTTTTATTTTTACCAGTATTTAACTAATGATTTATTTCTTCAATCAATGAAAGTAAGTCGGCTATGGCTTCATTTTTCAACCGAAATCTTCTCTAAAATTCAGTGTCGTCCCATGTGTTTAAATTATCAGGCCTCTCTAGTAAAGTTCGGGTTTTTCTCTCAGAAGGATGTAGATAATTAAGTATTTTTGTTCTTCCTCGATTGATAAGTCGTCAATTGCTTCAAATACAACCATTTATAACAAATCACGGGTCTATGTCGTTTTACGGTTTTATCAAACAAAAATAAAACGAACGAACCTATACAACATAACCTAAACGTCAAACTTATCGGCGGGATAGAACCTTATCTGGTCCTTCAAGTAGCAAGTAACTTTATTCCTCTGATAGGGACCTTATTCGACAGTTAACTACTATCAGACCATTGAAAAACCATGAATATTGCTATTCGACGAATAAAGTCTATCTGACTGTTTATCTGACGATTGAAAAATCGGCCCTTAAAAATAAAATAAATAAATGTTTTTAATCTATTGTAACTAGTACAACAAAGATACAAGATACAAAGTCATTTATTTCCGTTGTTTGGTTTTACAAAACTAAACACTTATGTCACACACATTATGTGGTTAGGTCATAAGTTCATGAAAAATTACATTTTTGACCACTGCTGTGAAAAAATATAACTAACCAAGTTTGTACTTATAACAATTATTTTTTAATATTTGTATGTTACAAAAATGACTAAACATTGTTATTAACATTATTTTTAGTAGTAATTTTTACTCAATATTTTTATTCACAATCCATTTAAAAGGTTATCTTTAAACACCAAAAAGGCGTTAAAATTATTCAAACACAAGAACCATTTTGAGAGACAAAATTATTTGAGAAGCTTTGATTTTAAATTACATAGACAAATTCATGATCGACTTCTTAATCACGATAGATCGTTAACAATGGGATTCTCTCATAAAATATGTAAGTACTTTTTTCACTTGCCGAATTACTAAATAAAAAAAGACAAAATTAAAAGGGTCTTTTATGACGGTCAATTTAGTGTCCTTTCCTAGTCCTAAACAAAGCAATAAATAACAAAAACAACTAGCCTAGTATGTTGGTTTTAATTATAATGCTCCATTAAGTATAATTTATATCGCCGAGTACAATCTAAAGGGTCCTTAAAGCCTCCTCGCACGGGAATGGAAAAAGGGTCCTAAAAATAATTTTTCTTTTGTTATTTCTTGAGTATCGGTCTTGGAATAACGTCTCTTTGTCCGTGGAGTACTTTTGAGGGTTCCCGTTTATTTACGTTCGAAAAGTTCACTTGGGTCAAGTGGGGGAGTAAAATGTACTAGGAAGTGTCACGGGCTTTTTCTGAAATATGAGTAACCTTCACTGTCTTCTGCAGAGTTTAGAGATTAATTATAAAAAAAAGTAAAAACGTACTGTACCTAAAGTACGTTTTATTCTACTCGTTAGATGGCGTAGATAAGGTATTCATTGTACATATTTGCTTGTCAATTTTCAACAAGAAGGAGAAAAGAAAATAAAACTCAACATACTATTTACCTAATTAATTTCTACTTTTACGATTACCTTCCAGTCTACTTTTACGCATATTAGACATAGTAGGTACGTTTATCGGGCCGTTAATAGATGCGGTTAGCTTAAGACTGTAATGTATGGCACGACCCAAAGATCAATAAGTACTTAGGTACTATAGCTTGAGTCAAATCGACAGACGTATGGTGAAGATTGAATAAAATGTAATTCCCAAGTTCTGTACTCAAACAATACCATTTTACAAACATTTGAAACAAAAAGGTTCTATCTAGAGCAAACGAAAAGCCAAAAATAACTCTTCATTAAACAAACTCAAGTAAATGCGCATCCAGCTACGTCGGCAAATTGAAGTCAAATAGTGAACTGCCACTTTGCACTCAGTTCATGATGAACTAATAAATTGCCGCGGCTGCATTTTCTTGAAGTGCAATCAAGAGAGCTGAACAGGATAATAATCCACTTTTTGTCTACTTGAGTCATTTCTCGTTGAAGCGAACTTACAAAGTTTCTTCCAATTTCTTTGCTGTAGTGTAAAAAAAGCGAAGCGACCAGATACAGACCAGATTTTTATCTTTAAGTCTTAATAACCTATGTTCAATTTGTTTAAGTTTTTGTATGTTATTTTTTACGTTTCTATGATTTGTAATAGGATTTGTAAATTGCTAATAGTAGTAGATGAGGAATACTAAATAGTGACACTTACTGTATAGTGTGTATGCACGACGGTCAATAGTGTGGCTGCATTAGCGGCCTACGGCGAATATTCGTATTACCGCGAAGTATGCGGGCAAGACGATGTTTTAAGCTGGTAGCGAGCAATGCAACGCAAATCTTTGCCCGCTGTTATGTAGACAAGAAAAAAGCTTGAGCCCCTACACGATGTTCTTAACGCGACAACGCGACATGAATCTCCGGCTGTCTCACCATAAGACAAACTATCCACCTAAGATAATAAAATAAACCTAATATGATAAAAGGGTTAGAACATTTTTGTATGGAGCCTGGCATACCTACTAGTCCGCCGTAGTAAATATCTCAGAAACCGTATCACTTAGGAAATCTAATCATGGACCACTTTTTGTTTGTAATCATTTATTCTGTCGATTGACATGAGTTTCATCACTGGCCGCTGAATCTCATTTTTTTCAAAATGGCGTTCGAGTAGGTATGCCAACGATGTTCGGTGCTCTTTTCTAAGAAACCTTTCGTTCAACAAAATAACGAGTATAGGAAAAACATACAACATACACTGTACCTATTAATCTAGCTATTCTATAGAGGCTGGGCTTCAAACCGCGGACACCGATCTACGGATGCCAATTAGCGTGTTGACTGATCCTCGTTACGTCCGGTTGAGTCGACCCTAACAATGTGCAACGTGCATTGAGGTCACTGAACTTTGCTGAAGTTTCAGCTATGCATAACTAACTTGAAGTTTGTAGGTATTATATTAAATAAATGTCAGCTCAACAAGCTTTCGTGGTTAGCTGCTAAAAAAACTAATAAAACAAATTTTAGCTTTTTAATTACATTCATTACTAAGACTGTTTTATCATAAACCCGAGATTACACAATAAACTGCAAAAGTCACCTACTTTTAGGTAAATTTTTGTGATAAATAGGTTATCAATATTCTTTATGTATCTAATCAGATTAATAATTTATCAACCTGAGATCACAATTATTCCTTAAAAGGTAATAAATATCACCACTATTATATTGTGTACAATTTTATTTTAAATCTAATATTAAGTTCTATTTGTCATAAGAGCACCAAAAAGGCTTTTATGCGTTATAATGATTCCTTTTAAAAATGGTACAATAGTTAATGTGTATTCCAAAATATTTGATTTTAAAATTATGGGCTTTTTATATTGAACAAAATATAATCATCATTACTAAAATACATATAAGTTTTCATATTTTCATAACACTCAAATATCCCCATGTTGTTACGAATGTATTAGGACATTTTCCTAATACATGTTACATGTACTTAGTCTCCGCCTTGCCGCCGCAGACATAACCTCATAATAAAATACCTCTTTTCTGTGAATACTTATGGCCTGAGACGTAGTTTCATTGTTTTATACGATATCACACCTTTATTAATACGTATGGTAGTTACGCAGCATTCATTTAATTATTACTTACCGATTAACTATTATTAGCCCTCCGGGCTGGGCCAGTGCGTGAAGCGATTTTTTCGTGTTTCGTAATGTGGTCCGGAGAAGCCATCTTCTAGGCCTTCATGCTCCATCTTAGACCACATCGTCACTTTACATCAGGTGACATTGTGGTCAAATGGAGGCTTATCAATAATAAAAAAAACCTTGCAATCCTCTCAAACAATAGTTTATAGTAAAATACTTTTTTCATTTTTTCTTTCTTTTTTTCGATTCACCGACAATTCTACAAAATATATCGACTAGAAATAAAAATTCTTGTTTCACACCCTAATTGTCATAAATACCATTGTTACAAATGTCATGTATGAAAGAAATATTTATAGAGAAAATAAACTTGAGAGGTGTCAAGGGACACCCGGATGGAACGAGGTTCCTTCTCGACTTCGTGAACACAACAGCGCATAGGTTTACACGCACGGTTTTGTCTGATCACGTCAGTAAGTGGTAACCCTCTGAATCCTTACACGTGACCTCCGGGTGGTGCTAAGAACAGTCTCTGGTGGTAGGCTTCGGCCGCGGCTTGTCACCACCCTCCGGGCTGGGCCAGTGCGTGAAGCGATTTTTTCGTGTTTCGTAATGTGGTCCGGAGAAGCCATCTACCTTCTAGGTCTTCATGTCCCATCTTAGACCACATCGTCACTTTACATCAGGTGAGATTGTGGACAAATGAAGGCTTATCGAACATAAAAGAAAAAAAAAACGGCTTGCCAAATACATAATGCTAATCTTAATTATATATATAAAGCTCGTGTCACAATGTTTGTTCTCAATGGACTCCTAAACCACTTAACCGACTATAATAAAATTCGCACACCATGTGCAGTTCGATCCAACTTGAGAGATAGGATGGTTTTTACGGCGAGAAAAATTCGAATAATATCCGGGAAAATTTTATACCCGTGCGACGCCGAGGCGGGCCGCTAGTATATTGTAATAAGAAGCACCAGCCAGGGGATTTTACAGTTTATTTTAATCATTGAATTTTTACATCCGCCATGTTACAGTTCAATGCGAAGTTTGTTATTTTGAAGAAAAGCTTTAGGACAATAAAGGTTGGGAGACATATAATTAAAGCCTGAAATTGATATTAACCTGAATTTATCCAGCTAAGTATTCTATGTAACAGGGCTTCAAACCACGGTTAAACCAATATACGGATACCAATTAGCGTGTTGACTGATCCTCATCGCTACGTCCGGTCGAGACGACCCTAACAATGTGTAACGTGCATTTAGGTTTACTGCACCTTGCTGAAGTTCCAGCTATGCATATCTAAGTTGGTAATATTGACCGACAGTCAGATTAACAATAAGCCTATTAAGATTGAAAACATAAAATATAATTAGAATATGTGATGTATTCCGAAAACGAAGAGCCTTGGTTATGTTTGTCGTGAAGAGTACATATCTTTATTAATATTAACAACGGGATATTTACCATGATCTAACAGTTTTCAATTGCATGCGCCATGTTGCCTATCTAGGTTCGGATCGTTCAAAATTTAAAATCGATAAATATTTCGATGGTTAGTAAATAGGGAAAATATCGAATTTACTAACCCTAAAATACTGCGGGAAAGAACAAAATAGAACAAAATAATAAATTAATATTTGGAGGATTGAGCTTGTTTTTTTTTTAAATTAAACGCAAATACTTGCTTTAAACCATTGAGAGTTGTTTTGTGTGTGTTCCTAAATTAAAACTAAACATTGGTTTCCATCAAAATTTTAATTGTGATGTTCGTATTTGGTTCGTTCGGGTATCCATAAGCGATCGTATTTTTGTTTTAGATTTCTCATCAATGGAAATGTTAATAGACATTTATAAACATTTGATACACTCAATGCTTTATGCTATATAGAAAAGTAGCACGTACCTATTATGAAAAAAAACCGTGTTTTTTATTTTCTTTTGGCTCCCGCTTCGCAGTCTTTGACATTTTATTTATTCACAATTACATTTAAAAAACTCGAAGATTGTGTTTTCTTCTTATGTTTATAAAATATAGACATTAGCAGCAAATTAACACGCATTATATTATATAAAAAAATTGCCTCTTTGTAATTCTGATGTAATATATATTTGTTGCAGTTGCTGCTCAGCCCGCCGAAAGCTGCGACACCGGTAATTTTCCAATCTGTACGATTTGCTACTTTCCACTCTAACTTCGTTCAATGGAAAACCCGTTGAAATCGAAGTGAGCCATATGGCTCAGTAGGTTTAGGTCGCTAAACATCGAAGCGTGCCATATGGCTCACTTCGGCGTTGGTCGATTGTTCGCCTTATTTTGATCAAATTAAGCTATTTTTTCAAATGCTTGCTTATTGAGTTATTACCTATTGAACTACTCGTTCGAATGAAACCTTATTTGCCACCATTTTAGAAGAAATATTACGTCATTCTAACCGTCAAAGTTCAGTCAACCAAAGCGCGCCGTGGCGTGCACACTCGAAAAATCCTTGTGACTTTATTTTGTGAATTGTAGTGTTTTTTGTTGAATAATCGGTAAGTTGCTATTTATAATACGTTGTTGAGGGTTTTACCAAGCTTTTTACGTAGTTACAAAAGTATAATAAGTAGTATTTGTTGATAAAACATAGGTTACAAATCGGCGGTGCGCACGAATTGGCCGATCCTTCGTTTTGTCAGTACTATTTCTATTAGTTATTTAGCTAGGTATGTGTTGAAATATCTTTATATTAGTGTAAAAACTATCGTAGAATCTATTTCAATCATCATCTTGGCCCAATATTCTATAGTTTTGTTTATATTAGATTCTAAAGCCCGCGCGGTCTCAAAAGTCAGATTACCGGGCGCTCGACACGCACACATTCAAGATAGATACTTGTCTGTGTGCGTGTCGAGCGCCCGTAATCTTGATAAGGGGTGTGTTTTTTTGTGGCTATTACCATAGAATTTTGATTATTTTATAACATGAAGTTATTTATTTCTAAAAAATTTAGCCGACCTCAATAAAAAGGATGTTATCATTAATTTACTTTGCCTTTGTTATATTTAACTTTTTTTTTTTTAATTTCAGTATATCTGGCGAAAATTTTAGACACCGAGTGTGATGTGTATTCACACACCGAGTGGCACCTTGCGGAACGGGGAGCCTCCCCTCGTTGGCCCTTATTACTGCAGCAGCTGGTGGAACTGTAAGTCTATTTTCTTTTATCTTATTTCTTCAAATTATACTATATTATGTATCAAAGTTAAAGTCAAAATGTTTATTCCCTTGGAAGCACATGGCCTACATGGACCGGTCAGTTTAAAATTGTTTATACAAAAAATATCCAAGGAAATAACATTGTCTTGAGAGCTCGCTTCAATGTTTTATACTGAGTTGAGTTTTGGAGTTCTTATTTATAGGTATATATATATAAGTTTAACATTTACATTAAATCATTATACTATATGATTATATTCTTTGTAATTTTATGTTGTTGGTGTTTCAATAAAGAATATTGTATTGTATTGTACTATATGTACGCTTGATAGAATTGGCTTCACTTCTGGTGTGTTGTATATCTTGCGTGCCTACAAGGCGTTTTCTTTTGATCATTAGCCATTCAATTATATTATTAGTGCTGGCATACATGTTCCTTATTTTTATTTTATTATTATTTTTTATTTTCAGTCATTGCTGGAGACTCCGACTTCGCCTTGGGCTGACGACGGAGCTGTTGCGGGTGGCAGTAGTAGTAGGCAGTCATATCATCAAATATTCGTAACAGAAGTAATTATATTGATATAGATATAAGTAGAAGAAGTTATGTACATATTAGATAAATATAAATCTTATTTTGTTTTTCATTTACTCGTCCAAAACTGTAGGTAAAAGATACACAATCTCTATAACATAAAATTGTTTGTGAATGAGTAAGTCGTTGTCACAAAGCTAACCGCCGAAAGCTTTGAAGAATTTAGATAACAAACAATAGGTAATGTATTGTTTTCGTTAACAATACATAGTAAACAGGTGCAAGCAATAAATAATCGAAACCATTTGTTGTGACACTTTTTCAAAATGAATGAGTCATTTTGAAAGAGTGTCAAAACAAATGGTTTCGATTATTTATTGCTTGCACCTGTTTTATGTTATAGAGATTGTGGAAACATTTCTTGTAGTTACTGATACTGAGGGCCTATACAGAGATTATTTATTTTAGTTATAATAATAAAACAATAGGTAATGTATTGTTTACGTTAACAATACATAGTAAACAGGTGCAAGCAATAAATACCGAAACCATTTGTTTTGATACTCTTTCAAAATGACTCATTCATTTTGAAAAAGTGTCACAACAAATGGTTTCGATTATTTATTGCTTGCACCTGTTTACTATGTATTGTTAACGAAAACAATACATTACCTATTGTTTGTTATCTAAATTCTTCAAAGCTTTCGGCGGTTAGCTTTGTGACAACGACTTACATCATAAGTTTGTAAAAATGGGAGCAAGGGTACATATAAACATGTACATACCTCTATTAGAACCTTTACCTAACATAGACCCTTGATAACTTAAAATATATTATATAAATATATATATATATAATAAGCACCATACTGTAGCAATTCGATATTATGATTTCTTGTAAACAAACCAAGACAGAGATAAGTGTCCAGTCACAGATCAGCAGTGGTTAGCCATACTTATCTATTCAAATTCAAAGGTCAAATTCTAAAAATATATATTTTTTTATAATTTCACATCGAATTTGGCTCGAGTATAGTCAGGTTCATGTTTACTACATTTATTTATTACAATGTAATAACATCGCAATTGAAAAAAATAGAAAACATAGATACCTAAATAATGTTCCGAATTCGCCCGAAAAACATCACGCCGTATACGGCCGCGTCGGCCGTGTCGGCCGTGTAAACACGTACCTATACCTACGCTTGCTAGCAAGTTCTCGAAATTGTGTTGATGACGCAAGCCCATTTCAAGTATCATTTATAAGGACTTTTTGTTCTATAGGTGTATAAGTGTGATACCTTACTAGAAAGGTCTATTCAGTGGCTATTTGTAGAATGTATTTTATGAACAGAAAACGCGTTTTATAATAGCATTATTTGGAAAATAAAAAACTTCGAATTTTGTCATGAATTTCCTACCATTGCCGACATTTTGCTTCATAAGATATATATTTTTATAATATCTTATCTGATATAATGTAAAACTAAATCCTGAATATATTTTCTATCGGACTGCATATAAATATATAGCCTAATGCCAAAAACCTAGTCACAAAAGGATTTAGAAAGATAGGCACTTACGCGTGCAATTTCTGTTCATCGCAATTTTCGTAGGTATGTTTCATCGTAAAAAACTCAAAATATTACTATGAAAGGATATACATTTTAGTTTTATTTTAGAAAGAACATATTGTGTTTATTGTAGAAACTTAAAAACTAATAAATAAAACAAGTTATTTTTGTTAGAAAAACTTTAATTTTCGAAAACATAACTATTTTACAACTTTTTGTCAAATGAAAGGCTTGTGTATAATAAAATAACAACACAGTAAAAAACATTTATATGCAGTTTTATAGCTTGTTTCAATAGCTTTCAGATAAAGTAATTGGAATTATCCTACTCAAAAGCATTCCATCGCTAGACGTGAAATAACACATAAGGAGCTAATCCGGATTCGCGCGCAAATCTAACCGCCGCGCGCGCCGATCCGAACGGTTTTAACGGTCAAAACCCGTCGATGGCAATAGGGAGCCAAATATGGAACAATCGTTTCTCAGTTGAATAAAGCTATGAAGTCACCGTTGCAGCTATTCGTCAAGTACGCTCGAGTGCGGTAAGACAAAGACTAGGGGTTTCGGATAGAGCCTCTTTTACGACACTTCTCTGCGGTTAGCGCAAAGTCTGCCACCGTGGTAGTTATCATAGAAATTAATGTAAGTACGAGGTTGGGAATTTTATATTCCAATTATAAACAAAGATATTGATTGACGTAAAATTTAATGTAGAATACATATAGACATTATTTCATTATTATTCACCAACTCCATTAAGACTCAAAGGTCGTGTTTGTGAGAAAATATCGTGTAGAATCTCGTGGCTTCTGAAATACCGCCAGTTTCTCAGTAGCCACCTACAACAGCGATAAGGCACGCCACATGGAGATAGACCACGGATACTGACCCATGGTTCACTGAAATGTGGAAGGTTCTAGAACGCAGAGCTGGCGTCTGGCATACCGCCAGCCTCTCAGGAGCCACTTACAACGGCGACAAGGCACGGACTGCGAGCCGCATGGTCATGGAGTTAGACCACGGATAAAGTATCTAGAATTAATAAGGACATACAAGGAAGTATAGAATAGTAAATATCACTTAATATTTTAGTTTCCCTCATTATTTCGCTCAATGGTGAAGTCTTAAAACGTAGTGATTATACAGGGTGGAAAAATCGAATGCCACATGGATGGCAACTACCTTAAATATTGTAAATAGCACATTTTATGTAAGGAGAACTTTCCTTTGTTTTTAATAACAAAAAATACTGCATTTAAGGATTCATGAAAAATCACTTGCCTCAGTCGGGACTCGAACCGGTCAAATGTGACAAAAAATAATGTGCTGTTTTATATGATGCAGATTGAAAGAGTTACTGATAAGGTTCATTTTTCTCTAAATAACAAATACAATCAGAGCAACGGAAGGCCAAATTGACAAAATAAACTTGTCAATTATGTCAGGCAAAATTTCCCACGCGCGTCGCGCATATACAATGTTGCAAGTAAAAAGTCTAAAACTTAGGGTGATTGTTGCAGTGTTTCAATTTTGTTTTTATAGACTAAATAAGTCGCCTAGTACATACTGCATTCAATTTAATACCAGTGATATGACTAAAATATAGAGCTATTTAGCTCAGTCACATGTGATAAAGCGAGATAGTGATAACCAACCATTGACACGTATTATTGACATAACTAATTGCTTTGATTGATTGACCATTACTTAGTTTACACTGATTTTGTGAAATGAGCCCCTATTATAAAGGATATTAAGGCCTGTATTAATAAACCAAACTAACCTCTAAGTTCGAACTTGAGTGTGCATTTGATAACGTCAAATGTAGGTACGTAATGTGTAATTTGACGTTCCAAATGAGCACTCAAGATCTAACTTAGAGTTGAGTTTGGTTTATTAATACGGGCCTACCTGTTACCCAAGCTTAGAGCTTACGCGGCTAGGCTAGATGTATTGTAGTTGTATGGTTTGTCCGATCTGTGAATACGATATTATAAATATATTGCTTATTTATTTATTACAAAGTTCACACACAGTTACATATCTTTATATATATAAATATTCTGTACGTATGTTCGCCATTGAACTACAAAACAGCTGGACCGATTTTGATGAAATGTTTTCTGTGTGTTTGTGGGTTCAAGAATGATTTATATTCACAATACAGTCAACTAGGTGAGAAGCGGGGGCGGACCGCTATTAAGTATATATAAATCTTCTGTACGTGTGTTCGCCATTGAACTCCTCCTAAACAGCTGGACCAAATTGTAAATTTTATCTATTTTCAGAATTTTTTAGTAAAGCTCAAATGTCAATTACCTGTCTTGAAATAAAGAAGTCGTCCTACTCTTCCGCTTTTTCATAATACTTACCTGCAATAAATCACCTATTTCGCGGTCTCTGTAAGTACTGTATCATACTAACATAGCGTTCTTGAGATGTAATTATATTTCAATCTAAGCTTACATAGATCTGTGCTGCCTCATAGCTCGAAATTGGATAATAATGAACCCCTTTTGGCTTTAATACATAAATTGCCACATACTCCACTCAAACGCCTCCCCAATAGTAGGTTTGAGCATTTGATATTACCAGTGACTAATCAAGCATGGCGTGTTCCAGCAATAAACAATTTTTGTAAATTGAACCTTATTGCAGCGGCACTCAGTTCAAATTACACTAAATTGAGAAATCCCTTCCGTTCAAATTTAGCATTTCACTCTGAATTTGACAAGTGGATGTGTGATACAGTGACAGGCAGACGTATTGTGTAAATGACGATTATTTGTTTATTTTGTAGGGGTAAAGAAATTTTCTGGAAGTTTGCTTTAGTTGGTACATTATTTTGAAGCTTTGGGACCCAAAAGGACCCAAAACATGTTAGAAATCTATTAAATTTGTTGTTTTGGACACTTCATTAGTGAGTTAACTATAGTTCTTAGATTATTTATCTGTCTTGATAGATAAGCTTCGCGAATCCGTTGATAAAAATAAGTGCTAATTATTAGCCTCAATACTCGCCCCTCAGTGCTTGTGATAACACAGGATAGGCATACTATATGTCTTGTAAAAATATATAATATTTTTCATTACGATAATAATTTAGCTGGCCACCCTTTCATGACACCATAACCAAATCAAATGAATTAAATTGAACAAAAGTTATTTGGAAATAAATGGCTTAAATAAATAAAAAAGTGGCTTTATATATCGTGGATGAAGCGAAAACGTTAAATTAAAAAGATAATATTTAACATAATGATACCTACAGGCACAGAAGAGGCATTTATGAGAAAGGGGGTTGAGGTTTCTTATTGACACAGCATCTATTTTCATTGCCTCAGAAAAGCTGAAACGAAACTGTAGATATTCAAAAGTTCTACTCCTCTACTCAAGCACTTACGGCGCTTTCAAATTAGGCGTTTGATGTGGTGAGTATTGCTATTGCGTACTCCGCACGGACGGTCATTTGCTTTCAGACTAATAAGTAGGTACCTGCCGCCGCCTGTTACCTGGCGTTCGCGGCACGGACGTATTTGTATAAACCAAACGCCCAAATTGAAAGCGCCCTTAAGCTGGTGAGGCCCAGTTAAGGTAAAAATATTGCACAATACATTCCTGAAGCCAATACATATCGCAGTTCCCCTAATCTAGAATTACCTAGCTTGAGGCCACCGCTGACTTGGTATTGGCCTAGTGTAAAAAAATTTACAAGGCAAGTCAAAACTTGGTGCCTACGGTGGTGGGAAGAATAGACTACCCGTCTATTATTCAAGCCTTAGCCGACCTTAGCCGGGCATACCGCTCGACCCCTAGCCTTGCGAACACGTGTCGATGTATCACACTGGTCAGTGGCGAATGTAGGGTGCAGTGTATTTTTCTTTAGTTGAGCAGAGATATTTTTAAACATTTATTTTTCAATAGACTTTACCTTTTCTTTGAGAGTACGCGTCCGAATGAATGGCATCCTCTAAACAACAGGAGCAGGCCGACGCTGGGTTGCCTGCAGGACTCGCGCCATCATTACTGATTCTGTATAAACTCTGCTGAATTGAATATTGTGAGAGCAAAGAGAGCGCGTTGCCTTTTTTAGAAAACTTAAGTAGGCACTTTAATGTTGCGGATTTCAAGATGTAGTGCTTAACTTGCCCATATAGCTATTTTTAATACCTTTTGAAAAGGAAACAATATACGTCATCAAATCAAAAGATTAAAATGCCAAAAGTTTATTGTTGAAATAATCACGGAAAATCAATCAGTTTCAAAGCTTATACCCAAATAGAATATAAATAACTACCAACGTTTCGCAAACCTTCTTCAAAAGGTCACAGAAAAGGTATTCTATTTTCAAAAACAAGACATAGTTTCCAAACTTACTTAAAGATCTACTCTTCTTCTTCTTTTCCGTTACGCTCTTGACAGAGCGGTCGTGGTCATCATTGTGTCGGCGGTGTGGGCAGATGATATTCGCCTCACGACAGCGCGCCACTTTTCTCTGTTGGAGGTCATCCTGCTGCAATCGTTTAACAGTCCCCCTACGGAAATATTATTCCCATTTATTATTATTAATATTATTCCCTATATAATTAAATACGACCGCCGCGCCGGCCGCGACATTTTCGGAATCTTTCTAAGAAAACGACTTACGACCATGTTATCTTTACGGACAACGCTGGACCATAAATCTGCGTAGTTTATTACTGAGGTAATCAATGCCAGGACACAAATGGCATCTCGAATTCTCTCCTTTGTTCCGAAAGCCATCAACGGGCCCAATCAAGTAAGAAATTGGCGATACCGGATGAATACGGTCCCGTCATGTGCTATAATAGATAAGCTTCTTGCAAGGGTCTTAGGGTTGGTGTAACAAGGTTAGGCGGACACGAAATTTATATTTATATCCTGGATTGCGTTGTTTTGTATACTTATTAATAACATTGGTGTTACTCTAGCCCTACGACGAGTTGCCACGTACGACTGTTGGAGATTACATCATGTTGTAATCACATTTGACAGATAAAGATAAAATTGTATTTGTGAAAAATCAGCAAATGGATAGGATTACAATATGTTGCAATCTCCAACAGTTGTAATTGGGAACTCGTGGTAGGACTAATGAACTTATAAGTGTCTCTCTCTCTCTCTCTCTCTCAAGTGTTGATTTTGTTTTGTTTTCTGACAGTTATTCGTTACCACTTGATTCATAAATCAATATTGTTTACTTAGTTGAAACTAAATCACATATTTCACAATTCAACGACAAAGCAACTATTATAGCTATAGCCATAGAAGAGCTATAGGTTCCAGGTAACCATTCGAACTACTGCTTATGCAATAGGAAGAGTATATTGCAAAAGCAATCGTTGCAATCAAAACGTTGGTTACAGTAAACGATTGGAAAAAGTAAAATGAATCCATTGCTTTTTCATGATAATAGCTGAGCGGGATTTTTTGGTATAGGTACGTATAATTGTAATTTTGTTATGGCTATGCTGTTATATTTTATTTTCCGGTTTGTTTTTGTGTTATTTTCCGATATTGTTAATGCGAACTTCAAAAGTAAAAACCTCTATTAAAATAAATGTTACATAAAATTCGTATCATATTTTAAACATCGCTATAAATATACGCTTTTGTTTTCGTATTCTTAAAAATATTTTCAACATCACCCTATAAAACGAACCTTATTTCTCTCTATTTCATTTTAATTAATAATTTGTGACTTATTTAAAAAAAATTATGTGTATTATTCTATGATAATTATTTGTAACTAATGTAATTGGTTGTGAAATCGTGTTGGTGTACTTATATAAATAAATAAATAAATTTTATTTTTTACGCAGCCCGGTTCAGTGACAAGTTCAGTAACAATAAAAGCAACAACCTAGGTGTTGTTGCTTTTATTCCCACTTAAAGTCAAAGTCATATTGCAATTTTCATTTCACGATTTGAGATACAGATCGGAGGACGTAAAACGCGGAGTCTGCGAGAAATGAAAGACCAACCTTTCTAGATAATTGTAGAGATATGGCGGGAACAATCCGCCTTATCGGGCAGGGATCTGGAGACATACAGCATCGCTGGGCCACGGTCAATAAGTATACTGTAAAACTCAGTAATCGCACTAATATTCTGCACTAAATTCTAGCATTGGCATTCACTAGATAAATCTCTTTGAGGGTAATGGAATTGAATGGCGTGTTGATTTTGTTTATATTTTACTACCAATCCTTTTTTTTTAAACCCCGACAAAAAAGAGACGTGTTATAAGTTCGACGTGTCTGTCTGTCTGTCTGTGGGTCTGTCTGTCTGTCTTGGACATCATAGCTCCCAAACGAATAAAGCGATTTCAATTTAGTTTTTTTTTTATGAAAAGTGCGTTTCGCGCGAGTGCTCTTAAACATGTTTGATAAAAATCGGTTCACCGGTTTAAAAGTGGGAAGGAAAAGGTAAATCAGCAAATATACTCGATCGGGGGGTCTCAAAAGAAAGTGAATCACGTGCAAATTACAAATAGTATGACTTTAGGTTCTGAAATTAGGGGTATTTTTAAATTGTAAATTTCGATTATTGTCGATGTGTCTCTGACGTGCATGAGGCGTTATGATTTTTAAATTACAAGTAAATATTTTTGTAAGTAATAATGTGTGGAACCTTATGTAATGTAAGTAAGCAAATGGTGCATTTTGTGTCATTTCTATTGCGAGTAGGTATGGTTGGTCAAAAACCTTAAATAAATATAATACTTACTAGCGGCCCGCCCCGGCGTCGCACGGGTATAAAATTTTCCCGGAAATTATTCGAATTTTTCTCGCCGTAAAAACCATCCTATCTCTCAAGTTGGATCGAAATGCACATGGTGTGCGAATTTTATTATAATCGGTTAAGTGGTTTAGGAGTCCATTGAGGACAAACATTGTGACACGAGATTTATATATATTAAGAAGATAAAACAGATACATTTAGCGGAGCCAGTTGACCGATTCAAAACTTGCATTACGTTAACCGGCCCCGAACCGGTTCGAGCGGGTTCAGTCTTCTAAAGAGCCAAGCCAAAACAAATAAAATTATAAACAAAAAAACATTATTAACAAAAATTAACAATCACATAATAATAACCTTAGGCATAGAAAAATATTTTTCTATGCCTTAGGTAATTTTTTCCATTTCATATTTGTATACAAAACTATTCAACTTATTATGGGACTATATAGAATTAAGGAGCAGAGCATAAATGATCGAGACTATAACGTTTATGGCTTGTTTGTATTATGATTCGTGAGCTTATACATACTATGCCGCCGACGCGCAGCCATTTTATTATCGTTTTTATGCGGCGGCATACAGTTTACCAGAATTGCAAACGTGTTAAATACAATAAGGGACCTTGTTTACTGTTTTGTGTGTAAGACACGCGGTTGTCTCAGCTTATCTGGGCACAAAGCCTTTACCTGTTTCAGGATCTGATAGCTTTCTGCATGACAGATTTCTATCTTGTCTAGCTACGGCATTGCTGGCATTTACATCTAATCTAAATGAGTTCTAAAGCGCCAGTCTTATCGCAATGACGGTTTGCAGGCAAATTGCCGCAGGTTCTAAGCGAGTAGGCGACAAAGGCTATTCTAGAAAAATTTTAATTACTTAATAGTTTGAAATGTATGGAGCCGTGTCGGCTAAGTGCCAGTGCTGAGGGAGAACCCTTTCATTTCGAAGGTCGTGGGTCAAACACCGCGATGCGCAGATCTGAATTTTTTGAAAAAATAGTGTTCGAGATTGAAAGGAAAACATCGCGAGGAAACCGGCATACTGAGAACTTTAAAGTTTGAAGCACATGTGACATTCAACAACCGGCCAGCATGGTGAATTAATGCTTAGTCTCTTTCGGTAAATTTCATTTCAAATTTCAGTTCGTCAAGAGATAAGTCCCTGTGGGAAAGTAAATAGGGGTTATTCTTATTAGATGATAGTATACGCTATATTTCATTCCTTAAAACCCTTTAGTGTTTTTTATAAACTGAGAAAAACATACAACATTTTATAACCTGAATATCAATGATTACTTTGTGAACCAAGTTTAACAACGTAAACTTCAAGTTTTCTTCATGAAAACTCTGCCCCACTACTGATTGTGTTGATCCAAACATATTAAATGTTGAACGTGTATAAGTTTGAGGCATATTCAAGTGAAAGCCTCATTAAAGTGGTTGTTTTGTAAAAAGTATTGTGTAATGAACTTAGTTCTGAGAAAATTATTTTAAAAATACCTATAAATTACCAGCCTTGGCGAAAATATACCCTATATATTTATTACCTTTGGGATAATCGCGTTTCTTAGATGTTTTCTTTTTATAAGAATAATTTCAACTGTATCAAATGACAAATACGAAAATAATCTACATTGGGATTTGTATGTAAGTTATAAGCATAGATTATATTTTGTTACTCATTTGTTATAATTATAGTGTGTAAATTTTGACGACATCTGTGGCTCGGTGCGCGAAAGTCTGCCTGGGGCGCAGGAGGTCGCGGGTTCGATTTCTGCCGCGATTACGATCTACAATTTCTGGTTTCGGGTCTGGGTGTTTTATATGTATGTATTTACAAAAGAAAAACTATCTATGTAGTATATCAGTCACCTAACACCCATAGTACGCTCCGCTCCTTAGTTTGGGATTAGGAGATGCTGTGTGATTAGTCCGGAAATATTTCTATATTTATTTTTATTTATATATAAAGTAAATTCTTAAGCTCTTAGATAGGAGTGGTAGGTACATGTTAAATAAAAACAAAAATGTTCTTAAAAAGCAAAAACGCTACAAACCCTTATGTCTCCAGTGTTGTATTCTTAAATGAATTGATGACGATTCATTTTATTGTTTATTGAATCTATCCTAATCTACCTATGTATGTGTATATAAGCGGATCGTCGAAATGTATGTACGCCCATAGTTTTCGAACTAAGGAAAAAATAAGGTACGAAGTTTGCCGGGTCAGCTAGTTTTTAATAACATTTGAAATGGCGTTGTGTAGCAAGCAGAGTCTCCGGCGCTTACTATTAGCTTATTGAAGCCACGAACTTTTCCCAAGAGCTTCTTAGTATTTCGACGCTACGAAATAGCTTCAACCACTTAGCGATATATCCAGCTACTTATTTAAAAGCTGTCACCTCCAACTTGCAGATAACAAGAGCAGCTTGTAAATGTGATTGTCTCTTTAGAAGTGTCTCAAGTGCTGTCAACACGAACTTGCTAGATTTAGAGAGGGCTGAACTTTTGGGTGCTCCAAGTTGGTACGGGACGCCCGTAACTTTGACACCTTCGCGTAGGTAGTTGAAGTACACGGGCGATTTTCAAGAACTCAAATTGAGAAAGAAATTGAGAATTTAAGTTCAGCTTTGGTAATATTATAACGCCAGTAGAACTGTAGTTGCTTTGAAAGCGTAGCGTTACCGTGAGATTTAGGTGCTAAAATTAAAATAAATATTTCCGGACAATCCCAACAACAACAACATTTAGCCCCGTGGCAAGCTGTAAGCTTGTGTTACGGGTACATCTTATATTATCTTATATAATAGACATACATACCCGTATAGATTTTTTCTTAAACATATTAAATACCTAGACCAATTATTATTATTGTTTTCTGAATTATAAACATTTAAATGTTAAAGTTTTATGTTTAAAATATATAAACATAATGTATATTGTTATGTTTTGTGATAAGTGTATTGTAATTTGAGTACTGTATCTGAATACAATCTTTCTATGATAAGTTTTGGTCAAAAATGGTAGCTTAAATGTTAAAGTAACTTTGTTACCATTTTTGCCTAAAATTTTTAAATTTCCATAGAAAACACTTTTGAGCAATGATTTTCAATTTAAAATTAGGAATCTGTGGACCTGTATGTGGAACCTGATGAACTGTCATCACATATAGTTGCTCGTTCTTATAACATGCGGTAGATAAAGTTGCCAAGTTGTTCGCATGTTCCGCCGTTATTTACAAGCTCTCCCGACAACTCATTCGAGGACAGGGTTCGTGAACTTTATTTTACGCATCAGGTAGAATGAGATCTTGAAACTTTTGACGAAACTTCGCTTTGGCGGTTGCTTCATCATCATCATCATTTCGTCCAATGCTGGACGTAGGCCACCCTTAAAGATTTTCAGAATTTTCGGCAGCGGCCTGCATCTACCGTGAGCCCGCCGCGTTCTTCACCAGGTCTATCATCCATCTAGTTGGTGGACGTCTTACGCTACGCCTGGTGCAGCGTATAAATGTGGTCTATACTATAGCCATTTAAGATCCAGGCTAGTGTCTAGAAGTCATCAAGCCTGCGCTCGAGATGATCTGTAAGGATAGCTTATATACATGGCTCAAAAGCGAGATGGGTATGTAGTTCTGTATAAAAGGTATAATTACCTTTCTTTAAGAAGAACACCACCTGGACTGGTAGGTCTTCTGGGGATTTTTAGCACCCCTGGCTCCTCCGATACCATGACCGCTATGGTAGTTAGGCCCAGTGGGGCTGTCTAGGACTCGGGGCCGTGCGTTGTGTTGTACAACCATACAGAGAGGGTTTGCCGATTTACGGGCGGAGATAGGGGGCAATATTCTTACTCTCCCCGTGGCAGTTATTATATATATTATTTATTTATTTGATGGTTAAGTGAGCATTAATTTGCTATGTTTAGCTCCACACACCTATTTCTTGCTTTATCAATTTAATAGGAAAGTGCCAAGATACATAGCATTATTACTTCCGGAGTGAGGGTAGTAAATTAACTAATTTACTATGGTACATAGTTTAGGTACTTATCTAAACATGGTGAATTGATTTTAGCAACGACTTTGACTGTTTAACTGTTAACTAATCTTCACAATAACGTAAGTTTTAACATTGTTACTAAAAACTGCTCCGGAAATATTTTTATTATTTATTTATTTATTTTTATAGAATTTCGTAACGAACATAAACATTTTGTCCAATAAACCATAGACTCGTAGATATAATTCTTGCAATTAATATTGCAATATTTTTTTTCTGGTAACCCATTATCCCCTTTTTTGATATCTTTTGCCCGCGCCTACTTATAGATAATTTATGTGACTTTGCTTAAAATAATAACACGTAGTAGCCAAAGACTGCTTCCAAAGAAAATATTTAGGTGAAAAGTATAATACAAGAGTAGGCATATTCTATTTAATTAAAACTTTTGACAGTTAAATTATCAAATACTCGTAAAGAGGAGTAACTGTCGCCTGAAAACTCGTATAAATCTACGATTAAATGTTCGGGTAAGTGATGGCAAAACTTTATCATCCATCAATTAAAGACTTACCTGATGGTTAAATGGTGCCTCATAAACATTCGAATAATTATCTTTTGCTAAGGTAAATAAAATCGTGTTTTTTACACAAAGACTTAAACTGTACATAATCATGATTCATTTGTTGATTATTTATAGAAAATGTATAGTATATTTATGTAAATTATCTTAAAAAAGACACATTTTATAGGAATACAAAAACATTTTAGTTGATTTCCTAATTGCTCAAAAATAAAGCAAAATATAATATATACACATTATATTACATTTTGGTTATATTGTTTTTAATTACGTCAGGTGTTACAACAAACTACAAACACGGGGTACAACTTACACTTCTGTTTTATTTTTAAACATAATTTCGCTATAATTAATAAATTTACCAATTTTTTTTCCATAAATTTCATAAAAATGAAATGAAAGTATCAACGAGAATCTAGTGTAATGATATTGAGTTGTTCCATTTTTTTATATAATTACTCGAAACAGTGTTTCAGCAAACCCTTAATGTTTACAATAACATCAGTTTTTTCATTCAAATATACCAAGTGCTAATGATTAAACAGGCGTATAATGGAACGTGGGTTCGAGTCCCGCATCTCGCTCTGGCAAGCTAAGTTACTTCGTCTTAATTTTTTCTGCACAACTTTAGAATATTAGTTTCTACCTATAAGTGGGGTTTATCACTTTGTAAAAAACATAAAAGGCTTTCAAAGTTCTTCAGTTATAATATAAATATATAAATATTTGCGGACTACTCACACAGCATCACCTAACCCCAAACTAAGCAGAACTTGTACTATGGGTGTTAGGTGACTGATATACTACATAAATATTTTTTTTTTGTAAATACATACATATGATACATAGAAAACACCCAGACCCGAAACCAGAAATTGCAGATCGTACAAAATCTGGTCTCCCGGCGGGAATCAAACCCGCAACCTCCTGCGCCTCAAGCGGACGTTCGCCCACCGAGCCACAGAGGTCGTCCAGACTGAGATAGTTAATCTTAGTTTTCGCTGTTTTCACTATTTCTCCAATATCTCAGGAACAAACTGAGAGAGGTTTAACACTCACGCTGTGCGGGCGTGGGCGGGCGCCTCGTGCTAATTAAAACATTAAGAAACACATTTTCTTTAAGACACGTAAAAGTAATAAAAATATCATATAAACACACAGATATTGTCCCAAAAAGGCCCTCAAATCAGCATGTGTTATTTTTCCCATGACAAAACAACGCTGATCTTATTTAATCTTGGAAAATAATGTATGTATTAAACTAATCATGTCACATGTTTTTTTTTGTAGAGTACAAAATACAAAAAGCTTAAATTCAAAAATAGTCAACATAGCTTATTGAACCAATACATATCAAGATACATATTTATTTTCAAAATGTACACAACAAGCCCCTCTCATCCCTAACTGAAACTTTTACGTAAAATAATACATTCCAACAGCCGTTGATGACCAGTTTATCCATTTTCTTAGAAAATTTTATCAATCGGCCATTCGTAATACTTTCGTCTGTATATAGAGGTATTTATAGATTATACTCTAAGTGGCGCTCTTTAGTGGTAGTTAATAATTAATAACTAAGTTTTTGCAGTTGCATCTTTTAATAAGAGGGAAGAAAGGTAACTTGAAGCAACTACAACTTCAAAAGTGCTGCTTGAAGACAATAACTCTTTGGGAGATATTTAATTCTTGCTTTTAGTCTAGAACTTTCTCTGAAATTAAAAGTAAAGTTATTTCATGTAGTTAGTGTTTTTGAGAAACGGGAATAAAGTTTGCCACTCCGGTTATTTTTAATAGCGTCATTTCCCACGACCTGATCTGGTAAGGAACAACAGGGCGCCTTATATTGATACTTGCGGATAATATTTTCCTAGGCCCCTACACAATATATTGCCGGGCTCAAATATGTTCGTAACTTAATACGGCCTGTAGCGACCGCGAGATAACCTTATTTTTATGTGTCAAAATTGGGCGCACGACCTCATATAAAAGTTTCTACGTGTTACTGAAATATAAAGCCATGCTAGATACCGGTGTGAACTTGGCAGCCAAACTTAGCGGCCAATAATCCGACCAAATTACGAAGACTAATTTTGTGAAGTGAACAGCCAATCTTGAATAAGTCTAGAAATTGAATTAATTCAACAGAAATCAATTAAGTATGGCAACAAAGTAATAAAAGGTACAAAAATTATTGAAAAAAATCTTGTAAAATTATAATAAGCTTTGGCAATTCAAAATATTGACTTTGTGCACAGACTTTAATGTAGACTACAGTGGTCCTCTAAAATCCGTTTTCGTTTACATGTTTTTAGTAACAATTAACTTTAACACACAAACTGTAGAAGTTTCAGAGCGGCAGAACGACTGCAACTATTAAAAATCCTGACCCGAAAGTAACTTAAGTAGTAATTTTTCGGGAGTAGGAATGGCTGCTGGCGATTTAAGCATACTCATCCCCTGAAAAAGACTACAAATCATACATCAAAATAAAGGATAATGTCCAAGGCATCGAACTATTGTAGTTTGAATGCGGCAGTTAAGGTATTTAACCCTAAACTGGGGCCCTAAAAAGATGAAACGAAAATTAGAAAAATTCATTTTTGTATGGAGTATTAAGACATGTAGTACCCTGAAAAAAATCTTTTCTTTAATAAAATACTTGGTTTAATTTATATTCTTTTGAAAAAATATAATTTCAATGCGGCAGAATACCATCTTAACCCTCAACTCCAACCTAACTCACAACAACAAGTTTTAACGGCTGACCTTTGAGCATGAATTGCGCTGAAAACTACAGTGGTCCCCTGAAATCCGTTTTCGTTTAAACGTTTCTTGTAACAATAAACTATGACACACAAACTGTAGAAGTTTCAGAGCGGCAGAACGACTGCAACTATTAAAAATCCTGCCCCGAAAATAACTTAAGTAGTAACTTTTTGGGAGTAGGAATGGCTGCTGGCGATTTAAGCATACTCATCCCCTGAAAAAGGGTACAAATCATACAACAAAATAAAGAATAATGTCCAAGGCATCGAACTTTTGTAGTTTGAATGCGGCAGTTAAGGTATTTAACCCTAAACTGGGGCCCTAAAAAGATGAAACGAAAATTAGAAAAAATCTTTTTTGTATGGAGTATTAAGACATGTAGTCCCCTGAAATATTAACTTTTGAGGTATTCAAATCTTGCTATGGTTCATAATCTTTCGAAAAATAATAGTTTCAATGCGGCAGAACGCCTTTTTAACCCTCAACTACTGCAAAATTCACAATAACTATTTATAAAAGTGTGCCTAGGAGCGTGGATTGCGCTGAAAACTACAGTGGTCCCCTGAAATCCGTTTTCGTTTAAACGTTTCTTGTAACAATAAACTCTGACACACAAACTGTAGAAGTTTCAGAGCGGCAGAACGACTGCAACTATTTAAAATCCTGCCTCGAAAGTAACTTAAGAAGTAATTTTATCGGGAGTGGGAATGGCTGCTGGCGATTTATGCATACTCATCCCCTGAAAAAGGCTACAAATCATACATCAAAATAAAGAATAATGTCCAAGGCATCGAACTATTGTAGTTTGAATGCAGCAGTTAAGGTATTTAACCCTAAACTGGGGCCCTAAAAAGATGAAACGAAAATTAGAAAAATTAATTTTTGTATGGAGTATTAAGACATGTAGTCCCCTGAAATATTAACTTTTGAGGTATTCAAATTTTGCAATGGTTTATAATCTTTAGAAAAATAATAGTTTCAATGCGGCAGAACGCCTTCTTAACCCTCAACTACTGCAAAATTCACAATAACTATTTATAAAAGTGTGCCTAGGAGCGTGGATTGCGCTGAAAACTACAGTGGTCCCCTGATATCCGTTTTCGTTTAAACGTTTCTTGTAACAATAAACTCTGACACACAAACTGTAGAAGTTTCAGAGCGGCAGAACGACTGCAACTATTTAAAACCTGCCACGAAAGTTACTTAAGAAGTTATTTTATAGGGAGTAGGAATGGCTGCTGGCGATTTAAGCATACTCATCCCCTGAAAAAGGGTACAAATCATACAACAAAATAAAGAATAATGTCCAAGGCATCGAACTTTTGTAGTTTGAATGCGGCAGTTAAGGTATTTAACCCTAAACTGGGGCCCTAAAAAGATGAAACGAAAATTAGAAAAATTCATTTTTGTATGGAGTATTAAGACATGTAGTCCCCTGAAATATTAACTTTTGAGGTATTCAAATCTTGCTATGGTTCATAATCTTTCGAAAAATAATAGTTTCAATGCGGCAGAACGCCTTTTTAACCCTCAACTACTGCAAAATTCACAATAACTATTTATAAAAGTGTGCCTAGGAGCGTGGATTGCGCTGAAAACTACAGTGGTCCCCTGAAATCCGTTTTCGTTTAAACGTTTCTTGTAACAATAAACTCTGACACACAAACTGTAGAAGTTTCAGAGCGGCAGAACGACTGCAACTATTTAAAATCCTGCCTCGAAAGTAACTTAAGAAGTAATTTTATCGGGAGTGGGAATGGCTGCTGGCGATTTATGCATACTCATCCCCTGAAAAAGGCTACAAATCATACATCAAAATAAAGAATAATGTCCAAGGCATCGAACTATTGTAGTTTGAATGCAGCAGTTAAGGTATTTAACCCTAAACTGGGGCCCTAAAAAGATGAAACGAAAATTAGAAAAATTAATTTTTGTATGGAGTATTAAGACATGTAGTCCCCTGAAATATTAACTTTTGAGGTATTCAAATTTTGCTATGGTTTATAATCTTTAGAAAAATAATAGTTTCAATGCGGCAGAACGCCTTCTTAACCCTCAACTACTGCAAAATTCACAATAACTATTTATAAAAGTGTGCCTAGGAGCGTGGATTGCGCTGAAAACTACAGTGGTCCCCTGATATCCGTTTTCGTTTAAACGTTTCTTGTAACAATAAACTCTGACACACAAACTGTAGAAGTTTCAGAGCGGCAGAACGACTGCAACTATTTAAAACCTGCCACGAAAGTTACTTAAGAAGTTATTTTATAGGGAGTAGGAATGGCTGCTGGCGATTTAAGCATACTCATCCCCTGAAAAAGGGTACAAATCATACAACAAAATAAAGAATAATGTCCAAGGCATCGAACTATTGTAGTTTGAATGCGGCAGTTAAGGTATTTAACCCTAAACTGGGGCCCTAAAAAGATGAAACGAAAATTAGAAAAATTCATTTTTGTATGGAGTATTTAGACATGAAGTCCCCTGAAAAAAAATCTTTTTAATTATATACATGTTGGTTTGATTCATAACCTATTGAAAAAAGATCGTTTCAATGCGGCAGAACACTATTTTAACCCCCAACTACTGCAAAATTCACAATAACTATTTATAAAAGTGTGCCTAGGAGCGTGGATTGCGCTGAAAACTACAGTGGTCCCCTGAAATCCGTTTTCGTTTAAACGTTTCTTGTAACAATAAACTATGACACACAAACTGTAGAAGTTTCAGAGCGGCAGAACGACTGCAACTATTAAAAATCCTGCCCCGAAAATAACTTAAGTAGTAATTTTTTGGGAGTAGGAATGGCTGCTGGCGATTTAAGCATACTCATCCCCTGAAAAAGGGTACAAATCATACATCAAAATAAAGAATAATGTCCAAGGCATCGAATCATTGTAGTTTGAATGCGGCAGTTAAGGTATTTAACCCTAAACTGGGGCCCTAAAAAGATGAAACGAAAATTAGAAAAATTAATTTTTGTATGGAGTATTAAGACATGTAGTCCCCTGAAAAAAAATCTTTTCTTTAATAAAATACATGGTTTAATTTATATTCTTTTGAAAAAATATAATTTCAATGCGGCAGAATACCATCTTAACCCTCAACTCCAACCTAACTCACAACAACAAGTTTTAACGGCTGACCTTTGAGCATGATTGCGCTGAAAGCTACAGTGGTCCCCTGAAATCCGTTTTTGTTTAAACGTTTTTTGTAACAATAAACTCTGACACACAAACTGTAGAAGTTTCAGAGCGGCAGAACGACTGCAACTATTAAAAATCCTGCCCCGAAAGTAACTTAAGTAGTAATTTTTCGGGAGTAGGAATGGCTGCTGGCGATTTATGTACACTCATCCCCTGAAAAAGGCTACAAATTATACATCAAAATAAAGGATAATGTCCAAGGCATCGAACTATTGTAGTTTGAATGCAGCAGTTAAGGTATTTAACCCTAAACTGGGGCCCTAAAAAGATGAAACGAAAATTAGAAAAAATAATTTTTGTATGGAGTATTAAGACATGTAGTCCCCTGAAATATTAACTTTTGAGGTATTCAAATTTTGCAATGGTTTATAATCTTTAGAAAAATAATAGTTTCAATGCGGCAGAACGCCTTCTTAACCCTCAACTACTGCAAAATTCACAATAACTATTTATAAAAGTGTGCCTAGGAGCGTGGATTGCGCTGAAAACTACAGTGGTCCCCTGATATCCGTTTTCGTTTAAACGTTTCTTGTAACAATAAACTCTGACACACAAACTGTAGAAGTTTCAGAGCGGCAGAACGACTGCAACTATTTAAAACCTGCCACGAAAGTTACTTAAGAAGTTATTTTATAGGGAGTAGGAATGGCTGCTGGCGATTTATGCATACTCATCCCCTGAAAAAGGGTACAAATCATACAACAAAATAAAGAATAATGTCCAAGGCATCGAACTATTGTAGTTTGAATGCGGCAGTTAAGGTATTTAACCCTAAACTGGGGCCCTAAAAAGATGAAACGAAAATTAGAAAAATTCATTTTTGTATGGAGAATTTAGACATGAAGTCCCCTGAAAAAAAATCTTTTTAATTATAAACATGTTGGTTTGATTCATAACCTATTGAAAAAAGATCGTTTCAATGCGGCAGAACACTATTTTAACCCCCAACTACTGCAAAATTCACAATAACTATTTATAAAAGTGTGCCTAGGAGCGTGGATTGCGCTGAAAACTACAGTGGTCCCCTGAAATCCGTTTTCGTTTAAACGTTTCTTGTAACAATAAACTATGACACACAAACTGTAGAAGTTTCAGAGCGGCAGAACGACTGCAACTATTAAAAATCCTGCCCCGAAAATAACTTAAGTAGTAATTTTTTGGGAGTAGGAATGGCTGCTGGCGATTTAAGCATACTCATCCCCTGAAAAAGGGTACAAATCATACAACAAAATAAAGAATAATGTCCAAGGCATCGAACTTTTGTAGTTTGAATGCGGCAGTTAAGGTATTTAACCCTAAACTGGGGCCCTAAAAAGATGAAACGAAAATAAGAAAAATTCATTTTTGTATGGAGTATTAAGACATGTAGTCCCCTGAAATATTAACTTTTGAGGTATTCAAATCTTGCTATGGTTCATAATCTTTCGAAAAATAATAGTTTCAATGCGGCAGAACGCCTCTTTAACCCTCAACTACTGCAAAATTCACAATAACTATTTATAAAAGTGTGCCTAGGAGCGTGGATTGCGCTGAAAACTACAGTGGTCCCCTGAAATCCGTTTTCGTTTAAACGTTTCTTGTAACAATAAACTCTGACACACAAACTGTAGAAGTTTCAGAGCGGCAGAACGACTGCAACTATTTAAAATCCTGCCTCGAAAGTAACTTAAGAAGTAATTTTATCGGGAGTGGGAATGGCTGCTGGCGATTTATGCATACTCATCCCCTGAAAAAGGCTACAAATCATACATCAAAATAAAGAATAATGTCCAAGGCATCGAACTATTGTAGTTTGAATGCAGCAGTTAAGGTATTTAACCCTAAACTGGGGCCCTAAAAAGATGAAACGAAAATTAGAAAAATTAATTTTTGTATGGAGTATTAAGACATGTAGTCCCCTGAAATATTAACTTTTGAGGTATTCAAATTTTGCTATGGTTTATAATCTTTAGAAAAATAATAGTTTCAATGCGGCAGAACGCCTTCTTAACCCTCAACTACTGCAAAATTCACAATAACTATTTATAAAAGTGTGCCTAGGAGCGTGGATTGCGCTGAAAACTACAGTGGTCCCCTGATATCCGTTTTCGTTTAAACGTTTCTTGTAACAATAAACTCTGACACACAAACTGTAGAAGTTTCAGAGCGGCAGAACGACTGCAACTATTTAAAACCTGCCACGAAAGTTACTTAAGAAGTTATTTTATAGGGAGTAGGAATGGCTGCTGGCGATTTATGCATACTCATCCCCTGAAAAAGGGTACAAATCATACAACAAAATAAAGAATAATGTCCAAGGCATCGAACTATTGTAGTTTGAATGCGGCAGTTAAGGTATTTAACCCTAAACTGGGGCCCTAAAAAGATGAAACGAAAATTAGAAAAATTCATTTTTGTATGGAGTATTAAAACATGTAGTCCCCTGAAAAAAAATCTTTTCTTTAATAAAATACTTGGTTTAATTTATATTCTTTTGAAAAAATATAATTTCAATGCGGCAGAATACCATCTTAACCCTCAACTCCAACCTAACTCACAACAACAAGTTTTAACGGCTGACCTTTGAGCATGAATTGCGCTGAAAACTACAGTGGTCCCCTGAAATCCGTTTTTGTTTAAACGTTTTTTGTAACAATAAACTCTGACACACAAACTGTAGAAGTTTCAGAGCGGCAGAACGACTGCAACTATTAAAAATCCTGACCCGAAAATAACTTAAGTAGTAATTTTTTGGGAGTAGGAATGGCTGCTGGCGGTTTATGTACACTCATCCCCTGAAAAAGGCTACAAATTATACATCAAAATAAAGGATAATGTCCAAGGCATCGAACTATTGTAGTTTGAATGCGGCAGTTAAGGTATTTAACCCTAAACTGGGGCCCTAAAATGACAGAAAATTCTTATTAAATTAAACATTTTTGTATGGTGTATTTAGACATGTAGCCCCATGAAAAAAATCTTTATAGTAATAAAATACTTGGTTTAATTTATATTCTTTTGAAAAAATATAATTTAAATGCGGCAGAACAACAGTTTTCAGCGCAATTCATGCTCAAAAAGGTCAGCCGTTAAAACTTGTTGTTGTGAGTTAGGTTGGAGTTGAGGGTTAAGATGGTATTCTGCCGCATTGAAATTTTATTTTTTCAAAAGAATATAAATTAAACCAAGTATTTTATTAAAGAAAAGATTTTTTTTCAGGGGACTACATGTCTTAATACTCCATACAAAAATGAATTTTTCCAATTTTCGTTTCATCTTTTTAGGGCCCCAGTTTAGGGTTAAATACCTTAACTGCCGCATTCAAACTACAATAGTTCGATGCCTTGGACATTATTCTTTATTTTGTTGTATGATTTATAGCCTTTTTCAGGGGATGAGTGTACATAAATCGCCAGCAGCCATTCCTACTCCCGAAAAATTACTACTTAAGTTACTTTCGGGGCAGGATTTTAAATAGTTGCAGTCGTTCTGCCGCTCTGAAACTTCTACAGTTTGTGTGTCAGAGTTTATTGTTACAAGAAACGTTTAAACGAAAACGGATTTCAGGGGACCACTGTAGTTTTCAGCGCAATCCACGCTCCTAGGCACACTTTTATAAATAGTTATTGTGAATTTTGCAGTAGTTGAGGGTTAAGAAGGCGTTCTGCCGCATTGAAACTATTATTTTTCTAAAGAATATAAACCATAGCAAGATTTGAATACCTCAAAAGTTAATATTTCAGGGGACTACATGTCTTAAAACTCCATACAAAAATGAATTTTTCGAATTTTCGTTTTATCATTTTAGGGCCCTAGTTTAGGGTTAAATACCTTAACTGCCGCATTCAAACTACAATAGTTCGATGCCTTGGACATTATCCTTTATTTTGATGTATAATTTGTAGCCTTTTTCAGGGGATGAGTGTACATAAATCGCCAGCAGCCATTCCTACTCCCGAAAAATTACTACTTAAGTTACTTTCGGGGCAGGATTTTTAATAGTTGCAGTCGTTCTGCCGCTCTGAAACTTCTACAGTTTGTGTGTCAGAGTTTATTGTTACAAAAAACGTTTAAACAAAAACGGATTTCAGGGGACCACTGTAGCTTTCAGCGCAATCATGCTCAAAGGTCAGCCGTTAAAACTTGTTGTTGTGAGTTAGGTTGGAGTTGAGGGTTAAGATGGTATTCTGCCGCATTGAAATTATATTTTTTCAAAAGAATATAAATTAAACCATGTATTTTATTAAAGAAAAGATTTTTTTTCAGGGGACTACATGTCTTAATACTCCATACAAAAATTAATTTTTCTAATTTTCGTTTCATCTTTTTAGGGCCCCAGTTTAGGGTTAAATACCTTAACTGCCGCATTCAAACTACAATGATTCGATGCCTTGGACATTATTCTTTATTTTGATGTATGATTTGTAGCCTTTTTCAGGGGATGAGTATGCTTAAATCGCCAGCAGCCATTCCCACTCCCGATAAAATTACTACTTAATTTACTTTCGGGGCAGGTTTTTAAATAGTTGCAGTCGTTCTGCCGCTCTGAAACTTCTACAGTTTGTGTGTTAAAGTTAATTGTTACTAAAAACATGTAAACGAAAATTGATTTTAGATTACCACTGAAGTCTTCATTAAAGTCTGCGCACAAAGTCAATATTTTGAATTGGCAATTCATATATTATATATATATAGCTTATTATAATTTTACAAAAATTTTTTAATTATTTTTGTACCTTTTATTACTTTGTTGCTATACTAAATTGATTTCTGTTGAATTAATTCAATTTCTAGACTTATTCAAGATTGGCTGCTCACTTCACAAAATTAGTCTTCGTAATTTGGTCGGATTATTGGCCGCTAAGTTTGGCTGCCAAGTTCACACCGGTATGCTAGATAGCTTTTGCGTGTGGGGCCGATAAAACGTTGATTGGCCCTATTTTATGTGCTTTTTAGTGGCAATATAACCTTTATTTGCATTATACTTGAAGTGATTGCCAATAACAGTCGCGCGAGATGATATCCTCAGGAACATACGATATTTATTGGTAGTTTCGGGGTGATTGATAGCGGTAGCAATAGATACAGCGAGCAGCACCACGAGTTGTCTTAAGTCTAGAAGTCAACCAGACTAGCTTGACCTCTAATATGTCGTGTTATCGCTTGGGAGGTGTGTTTCAGAAAGCAGTGAGAGACCTTTTATTTTTGGCTGTGTTACCTCCCCGCCCGGGGGAAATCTATATAAGAGGGAGGGAAATGAAATAATGTTTTCATATGTTGCTTCTTGTAAGTCATAGCTACCTACACATTTCTCGGGAGCCTACACATCAGTAATGTGCTTACGTTCATGAGAAGCAGAGCTTTATTACGAGGAGATTGAAATATAAATATTGGAGTTTGCCTCCTTTTTATTATTCAATTTAGGCCAATTCCATAAGGTTTATTATTGTATCGCAATAAAGAAATTATTTTTTGATTGAGTTTCCAGATTTCAGCCCGGCTCTCAAACGTATTGTATTTTGTTTATTTTATTAAAATTTCAATTACATTCTCAGAAACTCGGGAATAATATTTTTCATTGCAGGTTTTTTTTACTACGGATTTTAATATCCATTTAATATTATAAATGCTAAAGCAAATCTGTATGTCTGCGGGGCTTTCACGGAAAAACTCTTGAATCGATTTTCATTAAACTTGGTAAATATGATATAAATTAGACGACTAATCGAGCCTGTTTAGCACAATCACCCTTAATTACGTTCCCACTGCTGGGACACAGAGACTCTCTTGACGAGAAAGATTATTCCTTAATTCATAACCCTGGCCGAGTGCGTGATGGTGAGCCTGCTTTACACTTATAAATATTTTTGTTCATCTTAATAATATCTATATCGTCTATTTGCCACGGGAAGATAAAACGAATTGTTAGTAAATTAACTTTTAAGTTAGTTGGTAAACTAACGAAAAATCATCAATGGCTATTTAAATGTATTATTTAGCGTTATGAATTCCATTTTATTAATTTACGACGCCTCTGGGTAAAATTATATTAGTGTACGCTGATTGTTTGAATTACAAAACAAAGATGAAGGTTGGGTTGTTAACCACAAAACGCAGCGTTATTCAACAATACGGCTTAAACTGTTAGAAATCTGCTATTTACCGAAATAATGACATGTCAATATGAAAAATACCATTTACTGTCCTCCATTTTCATCCACAAATGTCTAAAATTTGTTCTCAGCACTAAATAGACGACACACTAATGGCCCAGAAATACGGCCTGCCCGAACTTAGTCAGCATTGATGTCGACCAAGTTGCGGTCTCCATTCAGACGGGCTAGTTCGTCGGATCAAAAACACATCGCATTCATTAACAGACGTCATTGCTGTGACGTCAAAGCGTGCCTTTGCATGTTCTCCCGTGTTCGTGCCAATTACATTATGCCTTGCAAGCTCTCGGGATTGCATTGCCAATACTAATTAGTACAGATGCGAAATTTAATTAGAACTGGAACATTGTTGTTTAGAGTCGAATTATTTTTATTTTTCGTTTTGATTGTTTTTTAACCCTTGATCAAAAAAGAGGGGTGTTATAAGTTTGACGTGTCTGTCTGTCTGGGACATTTATGAAACGTTTTTTTTTGTATGAAACGTTTAAAAGTTAGGGGGTGGGAGTGTGGAAGGAAAACCGAAAATCTGCAACTATACTCGAGTGGGTTATCAAATGAAAACTCATTGCGTGCACATTGCAAAATATTATGGTGTTTAACTTTTAAGGAAATTAGGGCACTGTAATCGGGGGTTTTTCTTAAATTTTAATTTTGGTTTTATTGTCTACTATTGTATTGCACAACCCACCAACACGCATTAGGGCAGCGTTGAGGGCTATCTTCTAATCTAAATTGCAAGACAAAATAATGTTCTATGTAGATTATACATATAATTTTGAAATAGTTTACTGTTTCACATTTTCATGAACAAATCTCTAAAATTTGCTCTCAGCACTTAATAGACGACACACCAATGCACCAGAAATACGGCCTGCCCGAATATAGTCAGCACAGACGTCGACCAAGTTGCGGTCTCCATTCAGACGGGTTAGTTCGTCGGATCAGCAACACATCGCATTCATTAACAGACGTCATTGCTGTCAAGTCAAAGCGTGCCTTTGCATGTTCCCCCGTGTTCGTGCCAATTACATTACGCAATGCAAGCCTTCGGGATGGCATTGCCAATAATTAGTGCAGTGGAATTTAATTAGAACTGGAACTTTGAATGGGTTGTGTTTTTTGTTTTCTATAGATATTGGAAAGACTAACATTTACGATACAGGTTTTTCAAGCCGTTGAGAGATAGATAATGATGTGGAGTCTTTTTGGCGGCACAAACAAAATGTTGTGAAATCTACACTTGCGATCCTATGTTACATTTAATTATTACAGTTAAAATGTTAATGACTTATTGAAAAATAGCTACGTATATTTCAGGGATTCGTTTAAGACGTGTTTTTATAGGTAAATAATAATAATAATAATTCTTACTGCGCACACAATTATAATACAAACATAACAATAATATTCTTAGCACTATGCGACAATTGGCGGTCTTATATTATGTTCTTAGATTATATTCTCGTAAGCCAAAGCGTAATGCCATAAGCTTTCACATTTTCGTCAATTTATAAAAATATTTAAATTGAACTAATATCACTTCTGTATATATAAGCTATTTCCGTACATTTGCTTCGTCCGGCAATGACGTCATCTGCAAGCGCAACCGTCCGCTTATCGGAACCAGTTCGATCGCTCAGCTGTCAAAGCAAAATTGAATTTTACAGCGCAAATCTAGACGCGTTCCAAGAATGATGGATGCCGCTTCGATGCCATGGAAGTGCTGACGACCCCGATATCGCGAACTCGATAAATCAGTTTCATTTCTGTGAAATTTTTAGTATTGTTTTCTAACTTGCTGTTGTTTAGAATATAATGATAGAAGGTCTAATAGCGGTACTAACCGATAAATAATAATAACAATAATAAGAAATTTACATGTTGAAACAGCAAGTGGTTGGTTTTTGAACACACTTTTTAATATAATTTTTTAATATTTCCGGACAATCTACACAACAACATTTAGCCCCGTGGTAAGCTTTAAACTGGTGCTACGGGTACTAGACATCTGATTTCCTGAATATAATAGGCATATAATATTTTTTTTTATAATTCTTATTAAACACCCTCCAAGGAGAAAGTGCTTGAAGAACAACTCTTGCGCCGCAATGGACCTTATTATTATTTTTTTAACAAGTAGGAAATGTGTTTCATATATCACACTGCATGTGGACCTTAGCCCAACGCGCCACTGAGGCAGTCAGTTATAACTTATAATTTAAAATTTGATTAATAGCGAATTTATGTGACTAACGATAGTAAAATATACTATCAAAACTATATTTCCTTTTAAAATGACCAGTGTAATCCCCACCTAACCCATAGTAATCCGACAGCCAAAAAGTAGTTACATACCGTCAATGAGCTGTTCAAACAAAGCTCTTGTCCTATACAAACACTGGCCCGACTTTTTCAGGTCGTGGAGGCTTATTCGAAATCCCTATTTGAATTTAAACCTATGGAAAGAGGCAAAAAATGTAGAAGTGCTCTTTTCTATGTAGGTCGGGATTTACAAGTGCAGGAGTGGCTTTATTGTTATAGAGAGCGTATTTTTAAGGAGTTATTCTTGTTGACAGCGAATTTTATACAAAAGCTTGACCGCTTGATTTCTGTTTCTTCTGTTTAGAAAATGGCTGCCAATATACATATTGATGTGAATTCATAACTTTGTAGCTCTAAACGCTACGGCGCGGCGTTCGCGTGTTTTTAGATTTTTTAGCGGCCTTCCTCGAAAAACGAGATATCTAACGCTGAATCAATTTTTCAAATCGGACACGTAGTTACTAAGATTTAAAATAAACAAATACTTCAGTTTTATAATATCACGCTGAATCAATTTTTCAAATCGGACAAGTAGTTACTAAGATTTAAAATAAACAAATACTTCAGTTTTATAATATCAGTATAGATAATAATAATATATTAGTATAGGTTTAGGTTTTCATGTCCCATCTTAGACCACATCGTCACTTTACATCAGGTGAGATTGTGGTGTGTTCAAATGAAGGCTTATCAAGAATAAAATAAAAAAGGCGAGTTGGATGAATTCAGAAAATACGACTTATTTATTTAAATATATTATCATTATAGATAAAAATATTATATTAGTATAGATTTCTAAGGAAATATAACCATAATATAACCTTAGCGTTTACCCTCAGCCAACAGTGTATAGAAAGAAGGTGACCAAACAGTCAAATGTTTATCAAGATGGACCGTTGAATCGCTCAGAGTCCTTGGTTCCAACTAGATGGGATCTTTTGAGCTTTGATATTTTTATGTTTTGCTATGGACGTTACAGTTATGTATTAATGATTACAATATCAAAAGTCTACCAACTTAATTTAATAGCAATAGTTAATAGGCACATATTCCCTGTATTTATAAATATAAAGTAATTGGACAAAGTAATTGGAACAATTTCATTAAAACATTACGACAATTAAAACTAAAATAATTTCTTTACTTAAACCGTCTAAAAACTTTAAACAGAATCAGTTTTAATCAAACCCTTGGAGCGTTAAATGAATATTTGATTAAGTTCTTTAAATTAAATGCCTCTAAATATTTAACATTTTAATATTAAATAAGAGCTCGTTAGGCTAGGACTTTGCAAAGAGTTTGTTTTATTTAAACAGGTGTCCATTAGAAAAAAAATATTAGCATAATTAACTAAGTTTTATTTTTATTTAAAGTGTTATGAAAATACCTAGAGTTTACGTGTTCTTGTGCGAAGATGAAAGCGAGGAAAGCTGAGAGTTCGGAAACTTACCGTAGTACTTACGGTAAGTTTCTAAACTCTACGCCGCGTACCGTAGTACTTTAAACTGACCATGTAAATACACTATTACTAAATTGGCTTCGTACGAGTTAAAACATTTGAGAGTTGGGCAGCGAAATGTGCTTTTCGGACAATATTAGTCGAAATATGAATAATGAGTAAGCAGAGTGAAAAATCTTCGCTCACTGAAGTACGGTCTGGATGAAAACTGCCGGCAAAAAGAAGAAATAAGAATGTCTGAATCTGGGTGGCTATTTCCAGCTAGCTTGATCAATGTTTTAAATCTATGCGCCTCCATAGTCACTGCCAGTTAGTGACGAGTAGTTACTAGAAACTTGGCTAAAAGTTACAATGAGAAATGTGTGTTAATAAGTTCCGAGTAAGAAAGTGAGCGATAGAAGTTTATTACAGTTGAAGAGTTTGTTTGATTGAACGAATGAATTTAAATACTGATAATGGCAAGCGTTTTCTTGGAACACAACATGAAATGTTGCACTGCTTCTTCTTGGATCTAACGGTGTGGCGAAGTTTAGTCTATTAGGGAGATAATTGGTAGATTAAGTCGTTACTTTGATGGAAATTCCTAAATAAATACCTAATTCATTAGAAGAACTAATTACGCACTGGCAAGATTCTACAAAATGATCATGCAACTGCAGCTCAGAACCGTAGTGGGTGGGACCACTACATATACCTGCGCAAGCTTACCGGAAGATGAACTGGCTCGACCTGTGTGACCGAAAATATCTACTACTTTGTTATAGGGAAGCTCAAGTCCAGTTATGAAAATTCTATGACTGAAAATAGAAAAGAAAAACTAAAGAATCTTTTAGGTATAATATATCAAGTAGTTTCTTCCGCGTTCGATAATATCATAGTTCAAGTATGCTAAGCCCGTGGTGAGCCGTGGTATGGTAGTATAAACGAGGTAGGCAATAAATATATAAATAAATATTTCCAGACATTTCACACAACAACATCTAGCCCCGTGGTAAGCTCTAAGCTTGTGTTACGGGTACTAGTAATGAAACACAAGTTGCTTTTTGACATAAAACAACCGACTTTCAATTTCGAATAAATAACTAGAAATATAGTAAAGTAGCCTATGTCCTGAGGACCGCCTTTTTTCGTTGAAAGTCGGTTAATAAGTCTAATTCTTAACAAATAAGTGGCACGTGCTATGTATTGATCTACCAGAATGTTTTCCCAAAACATAATAAATAAATTTATCCTCCTACAAGAAGTATGTTTATGAAAACGATGTGTTTATTGTGACGCCTTTACTAAAGCATTCGCCGAACAAAGTACGCAGTAAAAAACAATAATAACAAGAAGCCCATCAACGTAGGCTACTGAACCGTGCAGACAAATGGGGATGCGATACGTATGTGGGACCTTAAAACAGAATGTTCTGGAAGGAATACAAATTGCTAGCGGCATTCCTTATGCCGCGGATATTAAATTCTTTCGCTTTTGTTGCTGACGGTATTATTTTTGTTGCTTGTTTATCTTAGTTCGGAACAAAAACGTATTGTTAGATCTTGGCATTTAAAAATAGGTAGGTTTTCTTTTTCTTTTTCCTTGAAAAGGTCTGTAGAGTATAATATTCTTGACCCTCCACCCTGTGATCCATTCTCTGGTACGTTTCTATGGATACCGTTTGTTGACTTATATTTATGTGAATATATTTTCTGGCAATTTAGATAAAACTAGCGGTTCGCCCCCGCTTCGCACCTAGTTGACCATATTGTGAATCTCAACCAATACTCGAACCCACTTAAACACACACAAAAAATTTCATGAAAATCGGTCCAGCCGTTTAGGAGGAGTTCAATGACTAACACACGTACAGAAGATTCATATCTTAATATATATAAATCTCGTGTTATGTTTGTCCTCAATGGACTCCTAAACCACTTAACCGATTATAATAAAGTTCCCACACCATGTGCAGTTCGATTCAACTTGAGAGATAGGATGGTTTTTACGGCGAGAAAAATTCGAATAATTTCCGGGAAAATTTTATACCCGTGCGACGCCGGGGCGGGCCGCTAGCATAAATATAAAATGTAAACTTTTGTGCGGATTGGCAAGCGCAGCGTCGGAGGACCACCAACAAGATGGACAGATGACTTGGTCAAACTTGCTGCCTCACGGTGGATGCAAGTAGCGATCGATCGGAATAATTGGTCGTCCTTGAGGGAGGCTTATGTCCAGCATTGGGCGTCCAATGGCTGAAATGATGATGATGAAACTTTTGTGTCATTCATTTTGAAAACGGGGTCTACTCACGTAAACTGTGACAATATTATGTACTCGTATATCCTCTGACGTTTCAAAACAAATATTGTAAATCGCGTTAGTTTTCTGACCTTTATCATGTGTGGCCAATATAATCTACGTAATGCATAATACTTACGTTGATATCCACTAAATACTAAATAACTGATTGACACATCGGATGATAAGCTATCGTACCTATCTATGCTTTTGTCGAGAACCGCTTAAGTACTTTGTATTTCAAACTACTGAAAGAGCCTTTTTTTTTTTATTCGCGATAAGTCTTAATTTGACCACAATCTCACCTGATGTAAAGTGACGATGTGGTCTAAGATGGGACATGAAGACCTAGAAGGTAGATGGCTTCTCCGGGCCACATTACGAAACACGAAAAAATCGCTTCACGCACTGGCCCAGCCCGGAGGGTGGTGACAAGCCGCGGCCGAAGCCTACCACCAGAGACTGTTCTTAGCACCACCCGGAGGTCACGTGTAAGGATTCAGAGGGTTACCAATTAGGGGACGTGAACAGACACAACCTCCAAAAAATTTAATTATTACGAAGCACTTAAGGCTTCTATATTCGTTTATAAACTTCTATATTCGTTTTATATCGTTTATCAGCGGTAGAAACAAAAAACAACTACAGCTTAAATTTTTGGTACGGGCTCAAGAATTGTTGAGAAAACTTTAATGCTTATTGTGTCTAAATTTAAGTAAATAGTATGCTAAAGATAAATCCAATAAATAAATAATACATAAACACCCAGACCAAGGAGAAAAGTGCTTGCAGAACATACACACATTTTTACTCTGGGCGGGAATTGAACCCGCTATCTCTTTCTGTGCAAACGGGCATTCGCCCACAGCGCCACCGAGGCAGTCAAAAAGATAAATAAAAACGTAATGTGTAAAATAAAGTATTCATGTTTTTATGTTGGTAAATAAACAAATTCACAACTTTCTCAATATTATTGTACTTCCTTTACCTACCTATAGGTGTTCATAAGTTTGACTCGCGAATTTTCTATGCTATTATGCTACAAATGAGAACAACATCAAAAACATTAATATAATACGTTCCAAAATATTCAGTTTTGAATAGAAAATAAATCGGAATTTCGCCTTATCCGCGCTCCGCCCGTTTGCATTAATATTTTAATTACATTTTGAAACGAGTTATTACCTGCGTCGTTGTGCATGAATGCATTCCCATTACTGACCTTTTAAACTGTTACCTGCTAATAACCTTAAATTATAGTTTCAAACACGCAATTCCGGAATTTTTAAATTTAATACCAGGATAACTTAATATTAGTATTTACATACCTACTGGTGCGGCAATACTGCATGTTACCAAAATGCCTTAGTTTTAGGGTAAAAACTGTATAATTTACGATGTTGGGAAACAGTTTAAATTTTGTATAATGCAAAGAAGTGGATGGGCGCGTTCGTAATTAATAATTATTCCTGGTATGCATATTATAATATGCCTGGAATCCATAATAGGCATACCTAATGAAGAGTCATCGGTCATTGAATTTGTAATTATTTATTGTCTTAGACACAGGTGTGAGAATGGCGCCCCTCGTTAAATCCACGCCGTAGAACCTGCGAAAGGGAAATCACAAGAAGAGGGGTAGCAGCGACTTCTTGAAACTCAACATTAACTTGCCAACCTGCCTGACAAACGCTTTTTATATATCCACCACTAGCTGTGCCCTGCGGTGCTACCCGCGTTATAATGGATGAAGTACTCTTAACCAACAACATATTTATTTGAATAAAGATTAATATTATTATGTTGATACAACTTAAACAAATTATTTCGACCAAATTAGGTACCATAAAAACGGTTTTTGTGAGTTAATCTTAAAAGATAGACATATACTATCGCGGACTGTTTTTTAGATCATTAAAAGAGCTATTATTCTTTAATACATATTTTTTGTGTATCTTGAACCGTTTTCACGGCGCACGCAACGGAAGGCTTCAAAGATGAACAATTTCTCCCGTTTTTTACACATTTACCACTATATCTTTGCTCCTATTGGTCGTATTGTGATGTTATATAGCCTATAGCCTTCCTCGATAACTGGACTATCCAACACAAAAAGAATTATTCGATTCGAACCAGTAGTTTCGGAGATTAGCGTGTTCAAACAAACAAACAAACAAACTCTTCAGCTTAATAATATTAGTATAGATTATGGGCGTTATAAGGTAAAGTAAATTTAGTCTATTTTATTCAGATATCTAGTACCCGAAACACAACGATGATGTTGTTGTGTTGAGTGTCCGGAAATATTTATTATTATCCCCCGACAACAAAGAGGGGTATTATGAGTTTGACGTGCCTGCCTGTTTGTCTGTGGGTCTGCCTGTCTGTCTGTCTGTCTGGGACATCTTAGCTCCTAGTTTTTTTTTGTATCAAAGGTGAGTTTTGCTTGAGTGTTCTTAGACATGTTTGATGAAAATCGGTTGACCCGTTTAAAAGTTATATGGTTAAGATGGGAAGGAAAACCGAAAATCTGAAAATATAATCTCATTCTCTTAAATGAAAAAATTGGGTCTCAAATGAAAGCGCATCACGTGCACAACACAAAATAGTATGACTTTTTACTTTTATGAGAACTAAAGTTCTGGAATCGGCAGATTAAGTATATTTATTTATTTATAAAGGGCAAATGGCAAATGCTAAATGGCAGCGGTGGCCAAATCTAGTCCAAAAGCAGTAAAGTTGTAACGGAACCTTGCATTTTCTAGTAGCTACAACTAGAATGTAAAAATCCAAAGGTGGTTAATTAACTAAATCTATTAAAATTTAGTGCACGTTCTCTCTAATTAGCTCTAAGATTTCGAAGACATTGAACGGGGCAAAGCTTGTAAAATTCTCCTTAAAACAAAATTGAGCCATGCGCTCCTTAAAAAGTCAAAGGTAAACGTTGGTAAAAAACCCCCAAGGCGGTCGTAAAAATGCCATAAAACTAAGAGCCCAGATAGATACCTACAGATGACGTCATTACCTGTTCTCCGACGTGTACTCAACCGTCGACAAAACGATAACGGTTTTGCTACGTAAAGCTATGGCTTAGGTGGGAAACCGGGCGAAAAGAGAAATAGACGAATTTGTAAAATTAAAAAAAAAATCTGAATTAATTTTATACAATTTTATTTGTTTCATGATTTTATGTTGTCTACATACACAAAAGTTAGCTTATTTTTAATTTTTTGAAATGTGCTAGCATTTAAAATGGAAATCCGAAGTTTCTAAAAATAAAAATCTTTATTTTAGACAAAAATTTTATGCTTTTTTAACCCCCGACCAAAAAGAGGGGTGTTATAAGTTTGACGTGCCTGTCTGTCTGTCTGTCTGTCTGGGACATCATAGCTCCCGAAGGGATGGAGCGATTTCTATTTAGTTTTTTTATGTATGAAAGGTGAGTTTGGCCCGGGTGTTCTTAGACATGTTTCATGAAAATCGATTAAGCCGTTTAAAAGTCATGGGGGTCAGAGTGGGGAAAACCGAAAATCTGCAAATATACTTGAGTGGGGTATCAAATGAAAGAGCATTGCGTGCACATTATTAAATATTATTTATGGATTTATGGAAATTAAGGCATTGTAATCGGGGGTTTTTCTTAAATATTAAATTTAGATTTAGTAGTTATTGTGTTCTACGTAAAAACCGAACCCTTAATATGTAGTTTATTTGTTCTTATTTGTACGCAAAAGGTTGGACTAATAATTTAATAAATTATTTTCGCCAATCATTCGAATAGTTAAGAAACGGCGTCTAACAAATACATGTAAAAATCAATATTTCACAGTTTATTTTTTAGCATTAAAAAATCATAATCTCCAAAGTCTGATTAGCATACATTTTTATGATTGTACAAATTTTTGTACTAAGGCTGTGCAATTTTTTAATCTAGGAAACAGACTCAACAATTTTCATTAAATTTAGTATGCTGGAGGCTTGGAGGGCGTTTATTCGATTTAGCTTGGTTCTATCAAAAAAACGCCAAGCTCTCTAAGGCTCGGTCATCCCCCTATATCATTAAAATTATCAGAAAATTTTAGAACTCGTTTAGATTCACCACACACGCATAAGACGAAACATTTAATTGTAATAACAGAATAAATTAATTCATCTGCATTTCAATTACATTCTTAATTTAATTAAAAGTATGATTGTTAGTTAATGGCAGACAGAGCTTCCAACACATTCAATATCATGTTAACATAGTCGAAAATCTCGTGATTATCTTTAAGCTAGGCGAGGCTTTACCAAACAATTTTCACCCCTATGTCTGGTGAACCTCTAAGCGGGGTAAATATTGCTTAGAGGAGTAAACCTCACCTTTTACGTATTCGTGTCAAAAGACGATCACCCTTAGCAAGGAGCTGGGTAAAAGGAATTTAGACATTAACCTGAATTGTGCTATGAAATAATAACAGTAAGGTCTAATGTTTAATGTGGAGTTTCTAGCGAATTATCAGGTGGTGGAATGTTGTTTACGGAATTTGAAGTGGACTAAATAGTATTAGTTTAAATGTTCTAAATTAAATATAAATACTCTAATTTTCAATTTAAAAAACCACGAATCCATTAACTTTGTTCCCTTAAAAGTAAAAAGTTTTACTATTCTGTATTTGTAATGTGCACGTGATGGGCTTTCATTTGAGACCCCCACTTGCCCACTTTTCACTTTTCTTACCCACTTTCATCCTCATAACTTTTAAACGATTCAACTGATTTTTATCAAACATGTCTAAGAAAACACGCGCGAAACTTTCTTCTACCTTTCATAAAAAAAAACAAACTAAATAGAAATCGCTTCATCCGTTTGGGAGCTATGATGTCCCTGACAGACAGATATACCTACAGTTACGTAGTAATTTATTATTCTTTACCTACAGACAGACAGACAGACACGTCAAACTTATAACACCCCTCTTTTTTGTCGGAGGTTAAAAAGTCCCTGCGTACTAAGTTGAAGTGGCACTGCTTGTTATATAGCTTTAAAAAAGTCTATTATTAAAACAACATGTCACAAAAAATATTTTAGTCAATATTTAACACTTTTTCAATAAATCGATTTGTAGTATAAAATAATGAAATTAGGTCTTACACTATTCATTTTGAAAACGGGTTTTACTCACGTAAACTATGACGTTACAATATCCTACAAGTTTCCAACATCATAGCTTACGTGAGTAAAACACGTTTTCAGAGTGAATAAATATGTACATGTACACTTATTTTGCTATCGACCTTTCTATTACATATCTGTAATTAAGTAATAAGCTGTCTTGAACAGACGAGCATTTAAGTTTTCCGAAATAGGCCTAAAACAATTAACTGTCTGTCTTGTACTGATCAAAGGTATATGACAGTGGTTCAATCAGAGTAGTTATTATCGTATGTTGGTACTCGAGTACGTCATGGTTAATTGCTTGTCGGCATCTTAGTAAACTTGCGTAATATTTGATGAAGAACATGAAAGTCAAAGTCAATACATTTATTCCCTTAGAAGCACAGGACATACATGGACAGGTCAGCTTTAAAATAATAAAACTAAATTGTTTATACAAAAATCATCAAGGATATAACATTGACTTGACAGTTCGCTTCAATGTCTTATAATGAGTTGAGAAGCGAATGGAACAATACAGCTTTATCAGTTATTACAATTTTGTAGTTATTACAATTTTGGAGTTCTTATTTATAAATTATATTATTGGAAAATTTAAATTTTCCAATAGGAAGCTCTGTTAAATTATGAGGTGGCTCATTATAAAAAAGATATATATTGAAACGTTTAACTTATGATTACGGGCCTGTTTTACTACTATTACGTAGCCATTATTAGCTAATCAGTACCAACTTAGTAGAGATGTGGATTACCCAATAAGTCTGAAAAATTATAATATTAAATTGATAAATAAAAATATACCTAGGTACTTATTTTTCCAGAATTTTTGGATGGACTTTACAGAATAATTTTTTTTATGTAGTCATCATGCCTATTGTATGCACCTAAAATTAAATAAACAATGTTTTGTTGCCTTTGTTAAATAATTGTTTGTACCTTAACCTACTGATATTCAGGTTATTGCAAACTATAGTTTGTTAAATAATAATTGATACGCGGGACATTGACATTACCTACATAGTAGATTGACATTTCTAGAGTTGGGATAGTGGTGGAGAAAATCGGTTATCGAACGATGTCGAAATGAAATGTAGATGGTTGTCATTATACGAAAATAAAACTAAAAATATGTGTCAATGTTTTTTATTACACGTAATTTAATAAAGTGGTGCACAACCTATGTTACTGTCATCATCGTAGTTACATTCGGACTCACTTGAGCAATCCTGTAGATTTATTGTTAGCTCTTGATCACACAAATTGTTAAATCGAATATCCCGCTCCCAACATTCATCTATGATTTTTTTGCACCTATCAACCACTTTTTCATCATTATCATGTCCTAACCGAGTCCATATTTGAAACTTTTTGTGATAACATCTTATGTATACAATATGGTTGCAATAAAGAATTTGAATATTAACTATAACTTCAAAACAAAATAACATTGCATCGATTTTCGCATTTTCATAATCGATTTTTTTATAGTATGTGGTTAAGATGACATACTAATACCCCTACTCTATGGTAAACCAACCCCAACCACCAATAAAGTATGATAATTGTCTTGCATTCATAATCATGAATGTCGGATTGAAAATATCTAACTTCATGCGCGTGATTTCTACGTATAATGTCAACGTCAATGTCCCGCGTATCGAAATATAATTTAACAAACTGTAAATAGCAGATTGTCACGGTAACAGATTACCGTCATTATGCAACTCTGAAACAGATTAAATACGTGGCCGTAATTTGAGATGAAACAGGTTATCAAGCTCATCTAAATTTCAAATAATATGTTTAAAATATAAATTATATAGGATTTATTCATTCAAAGGGGTTGTCCAACATTTTAGTATAGCTACCCGTCCGCCATTTTGAAAAAAATACTTGAATTCGTGGCTAGTGGTGAAACGTATGTCAATCGACAGAGGAAACGCTAACAAACAAAATATGTTAACAAACCAAATCCGTTTTAATTAGAGATTTGGTTCCAAAACACTATTTGTTTTTGTTCAAGTTTTGCATTTATGTAGCACCAGGGGGACACAAGGCACGAAAGGTCGCGGGTGCGATTCCCGCCATGCACCGGATTTCATTTGATCTTCAAAATTGAGTTCACTGTTTTCAATTAGCCGTATTAATTTAAGTTAATAAGGCCTTGTTTCACCATTTCCGAGTAGAACTTGTCTTGATAATAAACATCTGTCGACGACGTTCCTGAGTGAGTAGTTTTGGCCGCTAGTGGTCAAGTTTCGATGGTTCATCGATCGCCTACTTCGCAAGGGACACCACCGTGACATTTGACGCCATGATGTTATTTTAGTATGTATGTAAGTTTCATATTTGTATGTACTCGTATAATAGTCTGTAAGGTATATGTTTATGGGCCTCTGATGCCTGAAATAAAGAATTTTAATATTATTCGTAATCTTAACCATCGATATCCGGGTAAAATACCCAACTGTTTTACCAAGAGATTGTGAAACAGGCCCTTACTGTAATATCTAAGTTAAACTATTCGCTATATCATCTAACTCAATCGTTGCCTTCGATTATAATGCTCACTGTACACATACATCCAGATAGCCTTCTATAGCTATACAGAATTTTTGACATAAAATTAAATATATTTAAGATCAATTGATAATAGTTAATTATATTATTTAAGAATTTGTGACATGTAACATTTTGTTATCAATAAAATAACTATGAACTATGAACTATAACTATGAACTATAAATTCCTTTTTTCTATTCAACACTTTTCTTCTCGTATCGAATTATAACATCAAAGTGATGAATGCACAAAGAGATTATCTACATACTGTGTATGTGTATTAATGTGCTTAGTTATGTTATGTCAAAGGCTTACCGCGACTTTGATCTTACTCGTAGGTAGATATTATTAAGGACAGATTATGAATGACAGGAAGCCGGAAACATATGTTCATTATTCTGGCGCCGAAAATATAGAACTTAATAATTAACTTTGAAATTAAGAGGATTGTAAAAAAATAGGCAGCATGTTTTAAGAAAATGTTGTGTGGATTATCCATTTATTATATTTTGAAATCCACCCTTACCACCTCGTTAAGTATTCCCGGAAGTATACCTAACGAAATTTTTTTGTTATGTTTTTATTTAAGCAGACGATATACACCATCTTATGCAAAATAGATTTCAAAGCTGTCTAAGTAAGCATGAATTTTGTCTCATTCTAACATACACAAATGTAGCATAGATAAGCTGGTAGACAAAACTTTATCATTAAGCTGGCTTATTTGTATCATACTATAATAATGTACAAGTAAAGTGTTAAATCTATAAATAAACGACATTTTATTTAAAACTAGTGGCCCGCCCCGGCTTCGCACAGGTTTTTTGCTCAATTTTTTTTCCCGGCAATTATTTGATTTTTTCTCCCTTTAAACCTTCCCTAGACCTCCACGAACATTTCAAGACTATGATAAGATAAATCCGTTCAGCCGTTCTCGAGTTTTAATCAGACTAACGAACAACAATTCATTTTATTTATATAGATAGGTTTGGTTGACTATTTCGCAAGGTTTTTAAGGTGGTTAAAAATAAACCAGGTGATGAGAGTTTATTCTAATATCTTTGATTTAAACATTGCGGCATGATTGGCAGTAAAATTGACCTGCGGAGTTGTAGATGTAGGTGTTTTATTTTAGGTATTTGGTATGGCTAGTCACATAAGAGCCCATAGCAGAAAGTGAATCAAAGGTCGCCGTCATCGAAATCGACGTGGAGGACGATTTGAATACATCTTATTAATTTTTATTTTAACAAACCATTATTATGAATCTATAAAAAGGGCACGGGAAACTGAGTATGATAGCTAGTTAATTCTTTTATTTGTAGGTCCAGATCACCAAACTATATTTCTGAATTGAGTCCAGATCACAAACCTTAGAGTTCAGAGTGATCCAGATCACCAAACCTTAGAATAATAAATTACTATAGCCTAACTTAATAAAATAGGCTCTTACGACGCTTAGCCATAAAATAGCTAGTACTAAGCGACGCTTCGTTATACACCGATTAACTATTCATCAAAAAGTCAAATAACTTCTCAATCTTGGGATAACCATACCGTCGGCTTATTGCAAGAAGTCATTAACCGACAAATCCAAAAGTGTGGGAAAATCACTTTTAAACTTTTTATGACTTTAAGAGCCCATATCATCAAAACTACGGCAGTTATCAATATAATTTAAACGCCAATATATAGTGATATTTAATTATTATATAAACAGTTGAAATCAGTCTAAATTTTTTTTTAAAAGCTAAAAATGCAAAGATAATGATTTCTTGCGATAGAAAGTTTTGACTAAACTGGAGTTAAGTATTTCTGCAACAAAGTTATTAGTGGCCTCTTTCAAGTAATAAAAGACAAAATAATCTTAAAATAACGTCTTTTATTACTAAAAACTTAAGGAATTAACTTGTTTGTTCATAAAAACTTAATAAAATAACTAAAATGGCCACAGAAATCAATCAATCAGGAAATATTGATATTTCGGTAACTGTCACCTCATCGCTTCCTTTTTACTCATCAACTTCAGACCACAGGTAGGTTCGCTAGGTTTAGGAGCCTTGGGTGGTTGTTCATCTTTTTTGCAACACGTAAACAACATAAATCTTCGATTGCTTAATCGTATTAATAAAAATAGAAATACCTACTTAACTATTTAATGTAGAATTTGAAACCAAGATAGATTAGCTCATTTCTCAAATTGTAACGAATTAAACAAGTTGGTATTGAAACTTTAAATAGGTACCTAACTGGGTAGTAACCTAGGTATGTACATTATTTTATGTAATAATCATCTATTAATGAGAAACCAATATTCAATGTAATTATTACTACCAGTTTTGAATTGCATCTCATAGCTCTAAAATCATAAGTGTCTAAGTTTTGTAAAACCAAACTATGGAAATAAATGATCTTGTATCTTGTATCTCATAAAACTCGCCGGCAACTTATAAGTAAACAAGCATTACATGTTGGCTTAAATGTATGTGTGCGAAAGTCATTACATGCATTTTCCTGTATAATTTTACAATAACAAAAATCACTAATAAAACAATACATCATTCAGGCGATTTCAGTCTTGTATTAAGTTGTTTGCCATGTTTCGGCAAAAGTAATTAATGTGTATATAATGAATTCTATAAAAACGTTACTCGTTTTGATAGAAATCATTAAAAACCGTTAGTATTTTTTTTCCCAAATAGTATGATACGTCAAAACTAGTTAAGTGCAAATAATGAATTCAAGCAAAACTTAATACACGGTTTGTAAACGTAAAAGCATTTTTAAAATGTTGATATGTCACATAAATGAATTATGTATGAAAATAAAAATGACAATTGTGTTTTGTTTTCTTTTGGTAAAATATATTAATGTAAGTTAATGAATTTTATGAAACCAGATTGACCAAAAATGCAGTTATTGACTTTATCACCAAGCCATAACTTCTAAGTTTGAAGAGCTACAAATTAGTGAGTTTTACCAAAATGTAGAGCTCATCGAGACGAACTCATTGGTGTATATAACGCAGTTAGTGACTTCTTGCGACTAATGACTTCTTGCAGTAAGCCGACGATACATAAAATTATGTAGATTAAATGGAAGCAAAGGGAATAAATCATAAAGTAGAAGTTATTTCTCTCGTGCCAGGTCGATATAAGCCGGGAGGGACAGGCCGAAATTAAATTTGCTAGAACAAATTCTTATAAATACTGAAATTTTTAAATCCAACAATTATTCACGTGTATTCGGTTGCGTTATTTTTAACCCCCGACCAAAAAAGAGGGCTCTTATAAGTTTGACGTGCCTGTCTGTCTGTGTATCTGTCTGGGACATCATAGCTCGGAAGGAGCGATTTTAATTTAGCTTTTTTTGTATGAAAGGTGAGTCTGGCGCGAGTGTTCATAGACATGTTTCATGCATTAAAATCTGCAAATATACTCGAGTGGGGTATCAAATGAAAGCGATTCGATAGATTTATGTTATATAAACTAAATTTATAAACCAAAAAAGTAAAAGTAGGTTTCATTATTGCCTCTTCACGATTTAACTCAAACAATATACTTGAAATTTTGTACAGGTTCATATAGTTGAGAATACTAAGAAAAAATCGTAAGTACTATCCCCGTGGGACTCACAATAAATGACTGCAAATTTACGAGTCCGAAGCGAATAATAGCTTGTATTTAATCATTTATTTCGTATCTTTTGTGTAATCTTTTGTTGGGTAGTGTAACGGGGTGGGCCCGGTTTTTTAAAATAAGATACTAATAACTAAAAATAACTATTTATTACGTTATGTTATTGATTGTTAATAAAGAAAAGCCTAGTGCCCATTTCACTCTTGATAAGTAAAACAAGACCAAAACCCTAATATATTGCGGTTATGCTTAAGAAAAAAACGGGAATGGTAATAGATACGTAAAAACATAGCATAATCTAGTCTCAAACTGCTAGCGCCGGCATCAATGACCTTTCGAAATGACAATGTATATGATAATGTTAATGTATTCTCAGCTGTTCAAAACAAACATTTGTACATACTTGACGACCTCCGTGGCTCGGTGGGCGTAGGTCCGCTTGAGACGCAGGAGATTGCGGGTTAGATTTCCGCCGCGGGACCAGATTTTGTACGATCTACAATTTCTGTTTTCGGGTCTGGGTGTTTTCTATGTATCATATGTATGTATTTACAAAAATAAATGTATCTAAGTAGTATATCAGTCACCTAACCCCCATAGTAGGTACAAGCTCTGCTTAGTTTGGGGTTAGGTGATGCTGTGTGACTAGTCCGGAAATATGTATTACTATTATTATACTAACTAGATTTCTCTGAACGAAGTATATGTTTTTACATAGAGATTAAGATACTTATATGTAATTACAAATTGATATATAAATAAAATTGTTAGTTTGGATGTACTTAAGACAGTTTATCACAGTTACGTCTCTTCTAAATTGCGATACGGCATTACATTCTGAGGAAATTGCAGCGAAAGGGAATGAATTTTCAAGGCTCAAAAACGCTGCCAAAGGCCATGTTTGGACTGAAAACCACTGATAGCTGTAAGCCATATTTTCTATGCTCAGAAGTATTAACTCTGCCAGCTCTCTACATTTATTAAATGGCAGTTTTTGTTAGGAATAACCATAATTTGTTTGAGAAACATGGCACCAAAATTTAAAGTAAATCTCATAATTTAAAGTGCCCCCCCCCATTGACAGTGTTTAATAACGAACTTTATAAACTATAAACCAAAAAATGCTATTATAATGTAATATTTTTGTATTTGACAATGACATTAAAATGGAGTAATTGGTTAAAAATCATTTAATATGTTTAATCACAATTTACACATTGCCATTTGATATTATTATATTAAAGTTTATGAAAAAACACCTGATGACTTAGATGACATAGATTGATTTAATAGATATATAAATATATTTTTTAATAAAGTAAAACCTTAATATTATGTCATTGGCATGCCCTAGACTATAGTTCGGCCGTTCAGAGAATGCGTTTGACACCTATCAGTTAGTCAGGACTAGTGATGGGCAATTGTCGCTTCAAGCGCAAAGTCCAATAACAAGAAACTGAACTGAACTAGCTGTTTGGCCTTGTTCCGGCTATACACAAATGCTTAAACCTTCTTCTTGAAACACAAATCTATTGCTGGAAACCGCATAACGATAAGATTCTGTAGATAAGATTATCGCGCACTCAAAGACAGCCATTGCTGGCTATTTTAAATATAAGATTATTTATGAGTTTCACGCTAAAACGCTGGTGGGTGTATTACAATCCAACTCTTAGAATACAGCAAAAGCTGTACCTTGCTCCTAGTTCCATAATAGCAAATAAACAAATATCAATAAACATCAATATATATGCGAAAAGAATCCGTACGTGTGCAGCTTACATAATATATGGAATGTGTTTCATAATTAATTCAAAATCTCTGGTGTTATGAGTAGATTGCTCTGTACGAGTATAGGCCATGTATTATTCCGAACCAGTACAGTCGAAATAGTATGAATTCAGCCCTTCTGGGAAATAACTGGTAATAACCCTTAACAATTTGAAACTGTATTGTTGTTAACTGAAAAAGCTTTGCATTTGAGATGTTGGTATGTAGTTTATTTTTTATTTTGTTGCTAATGTAAATGTATTCTTGATTGCACCATAAGTGACTTGGGTGACTTGGGGAATAGAATTAATGTGGAATAGTTTTTCTCCTTTGGGAAAATATATAAAATATCTTGTAAATTTATACAAATACGAGTATATCCAAAATGTTTTTGAATGGATACCGCAGATCAGTAGAAGCAGCGTCGGGTAAAAACATGATGATTTGGTTAAAGGGGGTTCCAACCTGACCTGACCTGACGTACTGATGGACTGACGGAGTGACGGACTGACGGACTGACTGACAGACTGATATTAGATAATTATTGAATAAGGTTATGTAAAATTTATCTAAAAACAAATGTATTTTTTTTTCTAATAAAAGAAAACATTGCATAATTAAGGACTTAAATTCAAGATATTAATGTTTAATTTTAATTTGTCTTTAATTGTACTAAGCCGTTCAGCTAATGTGTCGTTTTGTTATTAGTTCCATTTGCTACAAGGTCTTGTTGTTAATAGACCGTAATGATAATTATGCCGTTTAGCTTTTAAAGGTTGGGCTATTAATAGGGCGTTCTGGTTCCGATAGATACGAAGCGATTTTTATACCTTATTTCTATTTTACCAAGTCTTTTATGATTATCGACGAGGGTTAATAGAAGTAGGTACTATCAAACTCAAAGCGCATTTTAAGCTCTTGTTATTAACGCTATTGCAATAAATCTTTCTATTTCTTCTTCGGTTCCACACTTCCCGTATCGATAACAAAACCAGCGTACAAGGCTTCTCAGACGCTGAGGACTGTGTGGGATCAATTTGTAGTATACCTACAAATTGATTTCTGAGAAAGGAAATAATCTATTTATAAGGCTGGACAACATGTTCCCGGGAGAAATCCAGTGTGGGTAGAAAATCCAGAAAACACATTAAACTAACACATATTAAATATAATTTATCTGAATCTGAATAATGAAGAGTGTAGCCTCTAATATATATCAGAGTGCTTTACCATAACCTTTGCCAACCGTATAAATTAAAAAACCTTATTTCTTTCTTCTTACAAATGAGTCCTGCTCTTCTCTATTGTTATGACACAAACAATATAATTTACGAATAACACAATTATGACGACGCATAACCTGTGATATAGAAACATACCCCATATTATCCTTTCCGTAACTTTACATTTATAGAGAAGCTTTACTACAATATGGAAATGTGTTTTCAGAAGCGTGTAAAGTTTTATAACCGGGTTATGTCGGTGTCGGGGTAAGTCTAGCAGATTTATTAGTGACCCCACCCTGTTGTACTCTTAATCTGAATCGCTAATCCAACTGTAACTCGTTTTACGACAGATCCGAATGACACCCTGACATGCCGGTGACTATAAAACTAATGGAATTATTCATTTTATTATTTTATTTGGGTTAACTTACAAAAGGATTTTAATAAATTCACTGATGTATTAATTAAATAAATAAATATTTCCGGTCAATTTACACAACATCAAGCCCTGTGGTAAGCTCTAAGCTTGTGTTACGGGTAATAGACATCTGATTTACTTAATATAAGACACAATACATGTATCGAAAATTTTACTATCTATATTTAACACCCGTACCAAGGAGAAAGTGCTTGCAGAACATACAAAGACTTGACCCTCGGCGGGAATGCAATTCGCTCTAGCGCCGCGAGCGGCCCTACGCCCACCGCGCCACTGAGACAGTCTATATTAATACAGAACAAATGTCAAATAAATAGATGACCATTTCTTTCACGTTTAATTGGGTTACTCTTGGCCGCAGTCTAGCCCGGGTCGACATCAAGGTCGTCAATGGAGTTTAATCACTCAGAAGAAACCTATTTACTTGTGTTTAAAGGAGAACGAGTTGTATGAATAAAAAAAAATAGACGGCGAGTTCCACTTAGTTTTTCCTTATTATTTAATAAAATAAATATTTAAAATAAATAAATAAAAAATTGATGAATCAGATGCCAATTTAGTTTTCTTTGAATTAAAGCTGTAACTAGTCCTCAGTCGAAACCATGCAATTCTGTAGCATTGGCCAAATTGTCCTCTTTAGCTCATAAAATCTACCGTACCTGTAATAAAATTTGGTCATTTAGCTAAATGTCATTTGTGTGATATGTTTGCGGTACTCTTAATACCTACTAAACAATTAAAAACCTATGTGATATAATTTATTGGGCTACAAAAGTTGTTCTATGGTTTTCACTGTCTGTAATTGGGAAAATGAGGCTTCGTGTTTGTGCCTTTATTACCTTCGTATAACTTCTAAACTTTGTTACAACGAAAGCTTACGTAGAAATTGTTATAGGGCAGATGTTATGTCCTTGTTTTTACACAACTTCCCAATATTGGTAAAGTTCTAAGAGCTACAAGGAATAAGTGCGATATTCTGGCCAATCTAAAAAGTACAATTCTTATCGTATGGTATTAGAGCGAAATACACAGGAAGTAAGAAGTATTTTGACGTAAGAAATAATATATATTTTTCTTGATCTGCACACATCAGTCATAATAGTTTTAAAAAAGTCAACCGCAATTTGAAGTCCATAAAATGCGTAAAGACGCAGAACATTTCTAGACAGATTCCCAGCGAAGGGAAAATAATATTTAAATATTTTCCAAAAATGATTTTCCTCCGCTCGAAGGGCACATTCTTCTTACTCAAAAACGGCTAAGATTGCAAAGTTAATAAAAACACTCTCTTCCATTGCAATATGCATTAAGGTAACTTAACCTCAAACATGAAAAATGTGCCATGTTTTCGAGAAAATAGCAAAATCGTGAGTATAAATAAGTTTTTACAAAAAATCACAGCAAGATAAAATTTCACCTCAATAAACTTTTTGCTAATATTTGCTTAACACCTGTAGATTCAAATGCGCTTACGATCTACATTAAGCACATGTTTCGCCGTGTATTTTTCCCACGTAGTCTGAATCTCAGGCAGTCTGGGTTAGCTAAAAGTCGCTCAAAGAGTCATGAGAGGGTTATACTACGGGTCTATTTACGTGATCGATTCAGGAATGAGGAGATACGGGTCATCGACATAGCCAGAAACTAATTAGCTCATTGAAGTAGCAGTAACCAGTCTATATAACATATAATCGTTCGGGCGAAACTTTATATCTTACATTATCTTTAATAGAGGCCACAGATCGGCAAGCAAGAGCAGCGTAAGACGGCCACCTACTAGGTGGGCGGATGACTTGGTAGAAACTGCGGGATTACTATGGATGCAGGCCGCTTCCAAGCTTAACAACTGGACATTTTTGAAGGAGGCGTATATCTAGCTGTGGATGTTGATGAAGAGAAGATGATGGGATGAAGAATCTGAATAGAAAAACATTCGAAAGAATCTCATCTCAAGTCTAGTGCAAAACTCTCCACGGCACGTAAATATTTTCCGAAACAGCCGTGACACGTTTTGTATCTATTGCGGTAGATATTTCCTTTTTACGGCGCCTTTGAAGATACTTGCGAGGATTCACTGCTCAGGAAGGTCTCGGTTCACTGGGTTATTGATTTTCGGGTATTTATTGCCGGGAGTTGGTAACCAAAGTAACTTTTCAATTTAGTAGTTCCTGTTCATTGAGTCGGAGTATGGGTAAATTGATTTAGTTTAGGTAGATCGGATGTGGCGAGTAATTTGGAAGAAAATCGCATTGTCACGGATAGTCTGCAATAATCGTAATAGTTGAGAAGTCGGACTGGTGAGTATGGGTCACTTTTTCTCTCAGCGATTATGAAATGAGCCGTTTTGCCCCAGTCCTTGCCATTACGTTTTCAGAATATCTCGAATGGTATAAAAAAAAAGTATAAAATAACTACGTTTCTTCGGTTATTTCTCTAACGTAACAATAACATTTTCTTAATTTAAAGTGCAACAGATCAGTATCGTCAGCTTGCTGGTTAACGAAAAGGTCATCAGATATTTTATAAACATTTCTGTCGAAAATTGCTAATCTCACGTTTCAGTTTTCTAAGGTAATTTACTGCGGTTTTTTAGGGGATAGATACTGAGCTGCTTTTGTTGATTTGTGGACTCCCAAGCGTTGAATACGCCAGTTGCCACCTGTTACCACCAACGAACTAATCAAGCTTAATCAACCCTAGTCGAATAACAGCGTAATAATAAGGCCTACTTATTTTTGTTCCCACGTCAATCAAGGCTCAAAAATATCGAAATATTTCAAGTATCTTCAAATGTCTATAACTTTTTCGTTGACGTTTTTTAAGAATTTAAATACCCTTAAACGTATTTAATAAAGTTCCACATCATCGACATAATATAATATGTAATCTCAGTTATTATTGTCATAAACATAAACATGGATGCCCGTTACGGCAATTAGATGTTTTAAATCAAAATACGTTACAAAGTTTTCCAAGCACTGCCCGTTCGGAAAAAAATGTAACGTATTTTCGTATCCTAAGATTGACCTCCTCGAAGTTGATCCCATCCTAACGAGCTTTTATAGATAAGAAGTTTATATCGGAAATTAAATTCGAAGTTACTCTCGAGGAGGCTTCCTGTTCTGCGATACATGTACACATCCTCCCCTTTCATTTGATAGCCCATTAGGCTATTTGAAAACATCCCAACTTCGAATATTTCAATCTAGTATACAGCTATGATTTATACGTTAAAACGTGTAACATACCATGATTTGACGCCATGATCACGGAAACAACTCAGTTGTTTCCGTGTGATCATGGCGCTTGCAACAGCGTCGAAATATCGGAAAACTCAAAAACCGTCAAATCATGGTATGTTACCCGTTTTAAATCATAGTATTGTTAAAAACCATGATAATTGAAAAAGTTAGTATACAGCTGTTACATTTGAGCTTAACTAAGTAGTTTCATATGAATTTACAGTTTTGTTCATTAGACTTTATAATATCAATAACATTGAGTTTCATAAACTACTTCAAACTAGAGAATTGAACTGAATTCACGAACTAACTAATAATCTATTATATTAAGTATATCAGATGTCTAGTAAGTACCCGTAGCTTAGAGCTTACCACAGGCTAGATGTTTTTTGTGGACCAATCCTTCCAACACATACGTTTTACCTTTTTATAGTTAATTGTAGGTAAAACATAACCATTTCAACCTTGTACAAACTTTTAAAGAAAATGTCACCTTGTACTAGTATTAATTTCAAACTTAAAAGATTATTTTAATATTTAATTTATGCTCTCTGTTTAGTAAACGCAGATCGATCTAAGTATGTGAACAGGTGTTACCTCAAAAGCGTCCAAACACGTGCACTACGATCCAGCGACATATTGCCGTTCATCTAAGTGTACATAAATATTCGAAAAAAGCTTTTTATTATGTTTTTCAACTAGACTACTAAATAAAATAAATAAGAGCAAACAATTGTGCTTAATGTTATGTATGGATTTATGAATTAATGTGTAAATAATAATTGTATCTTTAACACACTTACTTTTAATTTTCTCATTTTAGTACACTATATAACGGCGTCAGAGAAAAGAGGGGACTCATACAGGTTATTTTAACTTACCAGAAGAGCTCGAGAAGATTTTTTTAATATAGCTAACGCAAATTCTACAATTTCACCCACCCCCAACAGTTTCAATTTAAATAGAAGTTATTAAATGTAACTCGAAAACTACTGCAACGATTAAATGGGAAACGGAAACGTTTAAAATCTCTGAACTAAACAAATTGTTCATGTATTCAAGGTTCTAATTCCACGACATAGCAAGTAAGCTGTTGCGCCATTACTATGTTGTTTGTTATGATAGGCAATAAGAGCAACATTCTCATTTAGAACTTAGATGGCTTTGTGCGAAATGGAACGCAAATATTTAGTGTTGAGATGACGGTTATGATAGTTAGCCCTGGATCCACCACCTCACCTACCGATACTAGAAAAAATCTATGAATAAAATATATCAATAAGTAAAAAACAATATTTTTGATCTCTTCGCACGGGATAGGCTTAAGATAAGCAAAGCTTGAACAATGTTAGTTTGATCATTAAACTCCTATCAAAAACTGTACTCTCACTCACAACATTAGTTAAATTGTTTAAATTTTCATCCTTTTATTTATTATTGAAAAACCCTGGTTGGTTGATTTTAGAACCACGGCAAAAATATACTATTTCATGAGCAAGCCTGCATTCTAACTAGTCCACCCGTTTACTGTCAATTTATCATGTGATGTGTGTATTCATATGATAAAATAATAAATCAAGCCATGAAATTGCGAACTAAACTCAGTGTGATCTTATATTCTGAACAAGCTTCTATTCTAATTCCTCGACACAGCACGTAAGCTGTATTCAGCGCCATTACTATGTTGTTTGTTATGAAAATACGAGCAACATTCTCATTTGGGACTTAGGTGGCTTTGTGCGAAATGGAACGCAAATATTTGGTGTTAAGATGGCGTAATGATGGTAGCCCTATTATGCATGAAGGCTCATGGTGGATGCACCTGCTCACCTACACAAGGGTTCTAGTAAAAATCTGTATAGGAAATATTAAGACCTAAATAAATAAATATTTATGAACCTTACCTCAACCCAAAACCTAGCAGTGCTTGTAAGTACCATGAAGGTAAATGTTCATTAAACCTTAATAAACTTACTAAAAAACTAATAGACGACAAAATTTTAGAGTTCTTGTGTCGAATATTTATTTATTGTTAGTAATAAGTGTAGCAATATACCATCACTATAAGATCCTGGTCTCGAATGCTAATTCCCTCAATGTCCATTTTCATCGAACGTCCAATTCCCCGAATGTTGTTTAAATTACTAATATTGAAAAACTACGTCACGCTATATGTTAGATAGTATGAAATTGTATTGTTCTCATAATAATCTTAAATCAGATTAATTTATATTTTCATATAAAAAGAACTACACAATACGCAAAATATTCATTTTCATATAAACAGTTATATCTCATTTTTATTTATACTGTTTATATGAAAATATATTCCTTTTTGGTATTATCAAATCATTAATAGCTGGAAAATCTTTTGTTGTGTTGCTGTAAAACAGCGTTTTTTTCTGGCTACTGAAGCACTTTTTTGTATATGTATATACAAAGCGTGTAAACCGTGGAGTTTTAATTGAATGAGCCTCCACATGTCGTGGGGTAGACGTATCAACAGCACCCTTCAAATTAGTTACATGTCGGTTAATTTATCAAAACAGGAAGCTGTGCCGTGTTGCCAGCGTAAACGGGAATAACGGTGATAAAATAAATGTAATGAATCTGTAACTCGTATTTAGTGTATAAAGTTATAGTCTCCCATAGTAAAAAAAAAGGTGTGTGTGCGATTCACACACGATAGAAGTGAAACTTCAGTAAATCGACGAAAGAATAATAAGAAGAATAAAAAAATAGTGTGTGTGTGTCAGCTACGACGCACGATTGGAGTCTACTACTTACGAACTATAATTATGATATATATCGAATAGAAAAAAAGGGTAAATGAACGCATCTGCTAAAATGTTAAGAGAAACAAACATATATCTGTAATTATTCGGATTATTTATATTACTTCAATAAAGCGTATTACATAAAGTATGTTACAAAATAATATTATAAATAAAATACAGCAATACCTCTTTGCGCGATACTTCGTAGTCTCAACTACGAAGTATCGCGCAAAGAAATTTAAATAAAGCATTGTATTTGTGTCTCTTACATCATTTCCGTTTCATCTTTTTGCATCCGGTTTGAAATCACTACGATTCTATAGAAGTTTCACTTCAAAAATCTTTTAATCTTTACACAAACCTACCCATTTAAACTTGAGCCCGGCATAAATGAACCTTCGCCCACTGCGTTGTCACAGTAACTAGGTACCTAACCGATGTGTTTGAAGAAAATTCGAATGGCTTATGTCGCTTCTTAGTCGCTAAAGGGGGAGGCCCAAATACAGCCGTAGACATCCGAAATTAAGAATAACGTTTATTGGACTAAAAAGTACATACATAGTTTCTGTAGTCTATGGCCTCCGGTTACCTTTACCGTTACCGTTACATGGTAACCGTTTTTCGACAATGTAAAATATATATAAGAGAGTGTTTCCACTTTGCCAATTTTGGTACACTCATGATACTAAGTCCTTGACTTTCTACATTTTTGTAGGGAAATTAAATAATTATGACCTGATTAGATTTGTGATTGGTAGGTTAATAGAAAATACAGTAGGTACTAACAAGCTTTTATGTTTAACTGACTTAAATATTATAGTGGCTCTCATATGTTATGCTCTGTACTTCTAACGAAATATTTTTTTGACTTTGAGTAAAATGCTTATGTTTGTTGTCTAGAAATAGTAAACAAAAAAAATTTTGTAGTATGAAAAAATCCCATTATCGTACTGATGAGCGAAAAACTTTTGAATAAATCATACTTTCTCGTAATGTTTTGGTCTGCCATGCAACTAATTTAATTCTAGGCTAAGTAACTAATAGAAAAAATGAAATAAGCGTTACGGGATTAATCCGGAGCACTCTACAACTAGTCATGTACATGACTGGCCAAATTTGCTGAGGACCGCAAACATTGGAAGGATCTGGAGGAGGCCTTTACCCGAGAGGGGTCCTAACTATGGACGAAAATGAGAAATAATCTAATCACAATTAATATAAAAAATAATATTAATAATGCATGCAATATTAAAAAATTGAATATCATATCTGACATTGATTTATAAATTAATTAAACATGCATGTACATCCACGATTTACTTGTAAATATATTTTTAAAGTTACGGAATAAAAAAAAAAAAAAAAAAGTTTTTTTTCCAAAAATTACAATATTTTCACCTTAGATGACTTATAAACTAATAACTTTTAACTTTTTGGTTAAGACTTACTATCTAAGGCCTGTTGCAATGAATCATACCTTCCGTTTTAGTTTAAAACTGTGTTACGGCAAGGTACTGCTTCATGCCTTGGCTTTCCTACTAAGCTATTTGAACAGCAGAATTTAATTATAATTAACTTGCTTAGAACTATGTACAATTATTACTATCTTAACTAACTTAGAATAAATATATCTTAATATATATAAATCTCGTGTCACAATGTTTGTCCTCAATGGACTCCTAAACCACCCAACCGATTATAATAAAATTAGCACACCATGTGCAGCTCGATCCAACCTGGGAGACAGGATGGTTTTTACGGCGAGAAAAATTTGAACAATCTCCGGGATAATTTTATACCCGTGCGACGCCGGGGCGGGCCGCTAGTATTATTATAAAAACATGTATGTGTAAACATGAAAAACTATTTGTTGTTACAGATAATATATATAATATATATATAAATATATATATATATACAGGGCGTCCCAAACCTACGGGACATGAAGGGGAAGAACCAAAAGCCAGCAATTCTCATTTATTCATTATTCAATAAAGAGGCTTTTTTATTTTTTATATTACTCTACAACCATCGATACACGATGGTTGGAGGAGGGAGTGGGTAAATTAAGAAGAAGAAGTGGGTTGATGGAGAAATATTAAAATACTAGACGAGAAGAAATAGTTTCACTGGGAAATCCATGAGGGGTTCAAAGCTAGATGAAATGAACTTAATTAAGTTAATTTGTACATAAAGTTAAGTAAGTACGTTAGTAGTTCTCAATATATGTTTTCCGTATTATTCAGCCCATTCACCGTTGAAGGCTACTTTCAACCTTACAACTTACATACTAATACATTTTGTTAAGAAATATTTTGCACCAAAAGATCAATAAAGTTATGAAGTACCTTAGTAATTAATTGGAGTTGTTTCTTAGAATAATGATTATAATTGTCCCACACTTCTATTTATAATTGTCACACACTTTTAATTTTAAATTCCCACTTCAATTGTATTGTACTTTATGGATTACAAATTATATTAATAAAAATAACTTAAACAGCCTTTATTGCTGCTTCTTCTTTTAATATTTTTTATATATGCCTACTTAGAAACTAAAACTAGCATCATATATTACAGAGCTAATATTTCTTGTACTGCACATTTTGTCGACATCCAGCGACTCAAATCAAAGATTATTATAATAGTCGGTATGGATGTTTGATGTTTTGGAAAAGGTGACATAGTAACGAAAGTCATCACTGTGCAACATATTCTCAAACCTGTGTCACATAGGCTCAGACAAGAGCTACGCTACTGAATATTCGTATTAAAACCTAAAATATAAAATACACACTATCTTCATTGTCTCGAATTTGTGTAAACTTATCTGAAATAAACACTTGTTTATTTTTTATTTATTTTATAATTACAATAAAAACAGACGCGTGATACGACAGAATTGATGGTATAAAGATCTTTCACAAACTCAGTTACGCAAGAACTTAGAAGCCGAAAGATAGTGTTCGTAAACTTACAAGGCAAAATCTTCGCTAATTGAACTTTTTCTTTGGGTTCGCGAACTTTTGTGGATACTCTTTGTTGGTCCCTAAATCTTATTTCTACTTCAGAACATTAAGATACTACGCGGAACTTTCGGTAACGATTTTAATTTGATTACCCTAATGATTTTTAAATGAGTTTTGCTGAGCACATTAGCTTATTACTTTGAAGCTTTTGATGTTGATATATAATGTGTTTTTAACTTATTTAGAAAAAGGAAATTACGAGCCGATATAAAAATATAATCGATAAAGTTTGTTTCAACGCAAAAATCATTGATAAATTCTAGGTTATTATCATTTCATCATCATTATCATTTCTGCCGTAGAACGTCCACTGCTGGTCATAAGCTTCCCACAAAGATCTCCAGTAATTTCGGCTGGCAGCGGCCTGCATCCACCTTGCCGTCCATCTAGTCGGTGGACGTCCGATGCTTCGCTTGCCGTTCCGTGGTCTCCATTATAGAACTTTTCGGCCCCAACGACCTGGTCTGCGTGTTATATGGACTGCCCACTGGCACTTTAAAGAACTAATCCGTTTGGCTACGCCGGCATTCTGCGTTTTTCTACGAATCTCCTCATTTCATTCGATCCCGTAGAGGAACTCCGAGCATAGCCCTCTAAAAAGCTCTTTGAGCGACTCCGAGCCTAAACAGGTTATTAGAGTGTTAATTTATTAATACTTTGTGTTCCTACCTACCCAAAACCTTAGCGAAAACTTAAATCCGCTCTGTATTTCTCAGAATTAGCAATTAAGTTAATCCTACTATTATAGGAAGTTTGAAAGCCCTCATTTTCTTGTAATGAATACCGAGTAAATCCTTACAAAGCAAACTATGAAGTAATTACGGCTTACACGTGTAAACAATTTGTTGATCGTGTGTGTATTAGTGGCGAAGCCAGCTCCCAAGGCGAAAATAAACATGTACCAAATTAATAGTGAAATTTGATGATGAATAAGCATAAGGACTAAGTTCTTTGAGTTAAGCTGGGACACAGAGACTTCTATCTTGACGAGATAGATTATGCCTTAATTCACCACGCTGGCCTAGTGCAGGTTGGTGGATGTCACAACATGTTCTTTAAGTTCTCGAATATGCCAGTTTCCTCACGATGTTTGCCTTTACCGTTAAAGCACGTGTTTAAAGCGCACATAATTTATTTTGAGGAGCAAAATCCAGAGGTGCGCGGCGGGGGTTAGAGCCCACGACCTTCGGAATGAAAGTCGAGCTGATCCCACTTAGCCTTCGCAGTTTTCAGGTTTCTCAATATTTGTTAAATTATGTGTCGTTGACGTGGTCAAGTATGAGTTTATCACGTGTCGAGTTGCAGCGTGGATTGAGCAGTAATAATAATAATAATAAATAAATAAACCAATATCCAGCAGACCTTCCAGCATTTAATTAAATCCAATAAAAAAGAAGATGAAAAACATTTTTGGAAAAATAAAACTGTTTTGGTTTTAAAATTTAAATTTCTCAAACAAAGAAAAATATAAACAAATAGTTTTACTTTAGCTAAAATGGAGATAAATGTAATGTTGAGAACTATTTAGGTACTTTTGGACGATTCATAAAACGTGTGCATTAGTCTTAAGCACGTTGAATTAGTCGTAATGCCTTAAGCACGTGGTTCTCATTTGTGCTCAGATTAAGATCTTTACAGAATCCTTCTTAGATGTATTATTTAAAGTATTTTACCGCTTTAGGAGATCTGTTGGAGTAAATTCTCGTGGTTTCGTAATTAATATTCTCCTAATACTTACCAATTTTATTGGTTTTATATTCGAAAAAGTTCATACAACATAATTTTTTTAATTGTTGTTGTATCTATCGAGACAAAAGCACAATATCTTCTTTTTTTATGTTAGATAAATCTTCATTTGACCACAATCTCCTGATGTAAAGTGACGATGTGGTCTAAGATGGGGCATGAAGACCTAGAAGGTAGATGGCTTCTCCGGGCCACATTACGAAACACGAAAAAATCGCTTCACACACTGGCCCAGCCAAGTCGGAGCCGGAGGGTGGTGACAAGTCGCGGCTGTAGTCTACCACCAGAGACTGTTCTTAGCACCACCCGGAGGTCACGTGTAAGGATTCAGAGGGTTACCACTTACGGACGTGAACAGAAAAACCTCCATCCATCCAATCTTCGCTCTAGCCCTGTCTCGGTCTGTTTCGACGAAAGTGTACCACAATATAACCAGTATGTGTTGACCATAACAACATAATGCAAGCCCAAGCATGTCGCTTTACCTGAATAGGCATAGTTGCGAATCATTATCATAATTCCATAGTACAAAGCCAAGCGTATAGACTGCGATTGATGGCTGAATTAATCATGAATGAAGTCGTCAAGCAGCAAACAAGCATAATGACAAGCAGTGAGCACAAAGGTGTTCAGCCAATAGGTTTACTTGCAGGTTACATCGAAACGAAATAGGTTGATTAAGGACTCCGTACGGTTTATGCCATAATAAAAAACCACTCCTAGAAATGGTGTTTTCAAATCGAAACAATTTTTCGATTTGAAAACACCAGGACACAACCTCTCTCTCAGTTCAGTTTCTTGTAATTGGACTCTTGTAGTTGCCAGTGTCGAGTAAAATAAAATTATATTATTATACCTTGTAAAATTCGTGTATTCTACAAATTATACCAAAGAGATGAAATCAAAGAGTATTTAGTATCTCCAGCATACAGCTCCATACAAGATGGTTGACTGATGACTATACCTATTTTAAAACCTTGTAAAATTCGTGTATTCTAAGAATTATAACAAAGAGATGAAATCAAAGAGTATTTAGTATCTCCAGCATACAGCTCCATACAAGATGGCTGACTGCTGAAGCGTGTTCCAAATTTAAAAAAAAACGCTACAGAGACGTAGAGAATCTAACCAATCTGGAGTGGCTACGCGGCCATTTTTCTCACAGCACAACAAAGTACTGTAAATTTGAGAGTAGAGGGCAAGCACACGCAGACAATGTCAATTAATTTTTCGATCACGTCGCAACGCATGCAAACATCTAAATTATCTAACACTACCTTATCTACGTGCTACAAGCACACAAACTCCCACAAAGATATTATCAGATTTTTCGGATAAGGTCTAACAGAGGGAAAGCTATGAATGTGGCGTCTCCTGTATTGGTTACATTCTCTAAGGCTCATAAATTCAAGACTTTACGTTTTATTTAGAAAATAGTTGAAATATTTCAATATTTTTTTTTGCAATCAATAGATATATAACAACAAAATATTGACATATTATAAAAAAAAATGTCAAACATGCATTGATTAGTAGCAAGGAGTATTATTGTTTTGATTCGCTTTAAAGTTAAACGTCGAGAAGTGAATCTCTATCAAATTTTCCTATTTATTCAGACTTGTACCTATAGATAATCTCATTTGAGATTAACAAACAAAATATTTATATCCCAAGATGGCGATCTTACATAATTCAGAGTCAGATGATGTCCTTTGTGACGTAACGATATCGTTCCGATCTAACTAGCTTTAATTGGCAAAGTAGGATAACGACTGCCTCGATTTGATCATAGGTGTTAGTGGGGAACCCCCGGTGTATGAGAGGAATTTAAGCAGACTATGGACAGATGTGTCTAGACTGTGTCTAATTTTTCACAAGTTTTATTTAGAAATATTTATGAAAATGGCTTATTTTTTTATGTTTCATGGACTTGTTTATTTATAAAGTAGGTGGTATATTTGAACAAGTATAGAGGTAAACAAATAGTGACCCAGGCTTATGCTAAGTTAATTTGAAAAGTTAGACTTTTCGAATCTGCCATAAATAAAAACCTTTAATATATCGTGAACAGGTACATTGAATCAGTGTTGTATGCCCGCTATAAATAGTAGCCTATGTCACATCTCAAGCTTTAGAGAACTGTGTACCAAATTGCATTCAAAACGGTTCTACAGAACCAGATCAGAGAATCCAGAGATTATCCCCAACAACAACGTCACAAACATTTTCCGAATCTTATAAACTTAACCTCTTTATAATATTAAGCACAGATAACACAAACTCTCAAAGACAACAACATAGTTATCAGCAAGTTGTCTATGAGAATTAGTGTTTGAAACAGAAATTATAATCCAAATTCTGTTAACTTCGAAACCGAAGACTACGCCTTTAAAAGAGCAAACTGCATCCGTTGTTTACCGGACAACTCCGGGTTCTGTTCTAAGCTAGTCAAACAGAACTGTGGAGCTCGCTATAAACTGCGCTAAGCCTCGCAGTCTAGGCTCTCGAGCTTACCTTATGACTATAGTTCCTCCTGTTTCTAAACTAAATATGCTTCAGTTCAGAACTGTGGCCAAGTTTGATAGCGCTTCTAGTAAACATCTGGGCAAGTGATGTGGATTTATGTATGGCTGTGTATGCCATATAAGTTGTGTTTTTTTTGATGAAGATAAAAAAATATTTTATTTTGATGACGACAAGTAGAATTAAGAACTTGTTATGATAGGATTATTTTCATTAAGTTTAATGAATACGTTATTACGCCTTTTTTAAAAGTGTCCTAATCCAATTTAAGCCCATTATTGTAAAAATGAAGGCTAATTCATGAATGCCTAGCACAAGTGTTCCTTAACGTAAAAGGTTGTTCATCATTATGATTAATAATACTATGTATCTATTATTATGTACTGAATAAAAACATTTTCATTTTAATTTTCAATCGGTTTAGCCGTTTTGCCGTGAAAGACGGACAAACAAACAGACACTAATAATGCTAAATATAGCATTTATGATATTGAGTATGGATAGACTCAAACTCGGAACTTAAACTCGAGCCGCGGGCACAGATATAAACTATTTGTCCTATCTCCTCCCGTATTATTAGTATTTTTTAATACAAATTCAAAACTCGTAAACCAAAAATACACGCCAAATTCAGAACCCCCTTTATTTAAGGTCTGTTAAAATGATAAATTCCCAAAAGTCGAAATATTTTATCAGTTTTGATAAAATAAAGGGGGTTCTGAATTTGGCGTGTATTTTTAGTTTACGAGTTTTGAATTTGTGAGCAATTTGAGAGCACGTGAGCAATTTCCGTTCCCCAATAAAATTACAAAATCTGCTCTCAAACAAACAATTACAAAATGGTTCTCCCAGAAACCTGTGTAATTAAACTTCTGTGTAACGTCCTTTTATTTTACCCATGATTATGGTTATTACGTCTATAACAATAAGGTACACCTTACATATTACGTCTCTGCTAATCTCTCCTGCCCCCATAATAAGGAAAATTGCCTTAGCAAGACCGCCATTCACTTTTGTAAGCTTCTGTGTTTAATCAAGCTTAAGCGTAATAGCCGGAGTGTTGTATGTTGATTTAAGATAAAACTCGATCTTGGAGACTTATTTTTTTCGCCCCTACACCCTCGGTAGCTGATTTATATAAGCTTTTACTTGCATTATTAAAACAGTAAACAAGGTGAATAGCTTAGTTCATCATTTAAATAGAATCTATTTAAATATAAATTGTCAACACTGAAATACACACTTAGCAAACAGTTTGATATAAAATATTCACTATACCGCGTGTGTGGCAAAGAATTCTCATATTTTTATTATAAAACAAGCAACATAATAAATTGAAGACTGTGTTTATAGCGTCAAACGTTTTGGTCCATCTATCGCAAATCCCAATACAAAGTGAAAGGGTGGGAATGCCCAGTGAGTATTTCTCCGATATTCTCCAAACTTTTTTAAGGATTAAGTAAAACATTGTAAATCCTATTTGCTCGATAAAAAGATAAATTATCAATAATTTAAACAGTAAAACCTGAGATATACGATAAAACAAATTTTCAAAACATACCGTTTGTGTGTTCCATTAAATAAACTATACCTTTAATAGTAAAACCTCGCAAATTTTGGTGAAGACATTAAAGCAAAGTACCTCAAAAGGTAAAACGTAACCCTTAAAGGATCTCTAAGTTGTCCGTCTGTCCGTCTGTCTGTTAAGACGTTTTTTTTTCTCAGGAAGTTGTGGAGGTATCAAGCTGTAATTCATATCTAATACTCAGATGTACTGTCACTTGTAGCTGTATTCAAACTTCATGTGTGTAGCGCTTTCAAAACCGTTCATGTCGTAAAATACTAGAATCGAATTTTTACCTCTTTCTAGTGATGTTTACAGTTAATGCAAACTAATTTTAAATACTTATCGGGTATTATCACTGCACCCTCGATATATTTATGTTGGAATCCCTATAAAATATCGTTTATTGATATAAATACTAATAAATGTAAATTTTAAATTTAAGAAAACCCCCTATTCCAATACTTTTATTTCCTTAAAAGTAAAATACCATAATATTTAGTAATTTACACGCGATGCGCTTTCATTTGATACCCCACTCGAGTATATTTGTAGGTTTTCGGTTTTCCATCCCCACTCTCACCCCCATATCTTTCAAACGGCTCAATCGATTGTCATAAAACATGTCTAAGAACACCCGCGCCAAACTCACCTTTCATACAAAAAAAACTAAATTGTAAACGCGCCATCCGTTCGGGAGCTATGATGTCCCAGACAGACAGACAGACTGACACGTCAAACTTATAACACCCCTCTTTTTTGGTCGGGGGTTTAGAACATCTCAGACTATAACTGCTATGAGCAATATATAAAATTGTAATTTTGGTAAACTCCGGAAATAACAAAGCCCAAGAAACTTAGTAGTAAAATATTAAGTCCCATTCTTCCTCGCCAACATTATAAGCTCTTGAATAAGCGCTAAGTAAATGTAGAGCGTGTAAACAAAATACCCTTCTGATAAGTGTTTGCACCGGCTTGCGGGATTTTCGGGGCTGCCAGCTGTTTTGAAGATTTTCCTCAATTTTTCCATGACTTGTCAGTATCTTGGAAACTATGATTTGCATGAAACTGCGAAAAACTAAGTATAATCGATTCTTAGCTAGTTTTAAATACGGAATTCCAAATTTTCGGTGGAAAATCTCGTCGTCTTATATTTTAAATTAAAATATCTAAATCATGAAAGATTATTCTTTGTTAAAAAAAATGGTATAAATACCTGTTTTTAATAATGATCTCATGAAAAAGAAACAACATTTCTAGTATGTTACGTTTTTTAAATGAATCTTTCTCTCATAAGAAGACAATAATCTTGTTTTGGTACCTACTTAAGATGTATACTACATATAATGTTAAAATGCCATATTTAGCACGAAGTGTCGTAGTGGGCAACACTACTAGGAACTTCATCGCGGAGCTAAAACTTAAAACTTTGATGAGTTAAAACTTACCGGGAACAGAATAATCCGCTTTGTGGAGATTTAAACCTCATAACGGTTATTTCGTAACGTTTCATCGCGTGATTTTATGCGTGAATATTGTATGTGAAAACTGGCAACATTTTATCTAAAGTCTTTGTACCTAAACAATGTGTGTACTGGCATATTTTAGGCATCACTTAAAATAGCACCAAATACGTATTCAATTAGTGCTATTGTTTTTAAGTTTTAATAATAACGAGATAACCGACATTCAGTTTTGAGCATATGAATTACTAGCTGTGCCCTGCGGTGCTACCCGCGTTATAATGGATGAAGTACTCTTAACCAACAACATATTTATTTGAATAAAGATTAATATTATTATGTTGATACAACTTAAACAAATTATTTCGACCAAATTAGGTACCATAAAAACGGTTTTTGTGAGTTAATCTTAAAAGATAGACATATACTATCGCGGACTGTTTTTTAGATCATTAAAAGAGCTATTATTCTTTAATACATATTTTTTGTGTATCTTGAACCGTTTTCACGGCGCACGCAACGGAAGGCTTCAAAGATGAAATAATTTCTCCCGTTTTTTACACATTTACCACTATATCTTTGCTCCTATTGGTCGTAGCGTGATGTTATATAGCCTATAGCCTTCCTTGATAACTGGACTATCCAACACAAAAATAATTATTCAATTCGAACCAGTAGTTCGAAGAGTTTGTTTGGTAAACAAACAAACAAACTCTTCAGCTTTATAATATTAGTATAGATAAATAGAAATTGAATAGAAATAGACTTAAAGTAGCCTTTGTCCTAATTCAATGTATTGCCTGTAAATGCATCTAATTTCAGACTAATCGGTTTGCCGCACCTAAAAATACACGGCACCTTCTCCTTTTTGAAGATGGTTACACCAAAATGTTCAAAACTACCTAATAAATTCTGCTCTTTCATTCGAGACTTGGGTAAGTTATTTTTGGTATGAGTATGGCTCATATTTTCCCATAAGCTTATTTTCCGTGTGTTCTTTTCATTCACAAAATGTTACTTCCTTATTTTTCAGCTCGCACAAGCCGATTTCTAATAATGATAAATAAATAACAAGACATTTCGATATTGTACATTCACATCCGGCACTCACATTTAGAATTCTCTTCTCATACAATATCTGTATATTTTTCAGTTTTCCTAACGTCCGCTTCCATTATTGACTTATAGACATAATTAAAGGGGCGTTACCATGCTCGCCTCGCTTGGCAATAGCAGGGAATTACGAATTGAGTTCCAAAAAGACGATGCTACCCTCTGTCCAACAATCTAAATGCATCTTTTAAAAAATACACAACAAGTGAGGCTCATTTTTAAACACAGAAACAGTTTCAATGATTTCAATAAAACATGACTAAAATTCAACTGCCTTTACCTGCAACTAAAACTTGTTCTGAATTGAGGTACACACAGCCTCACTTTGTTGTACTAACGACCGTCCGTAGACAAAATAAATAATTCATAGTCCAGATTCATAACAAATTTAGAGCTATAGCTAAATACAGAGTGAAAGTTCTAAGCTCGCTTTTCCGGTGCAAACTTTACAATGTATCATATTTTCAATCGGTTTGCTTTGACCGTTCGATCTACCAAGATGAATTCAACTTTGTCGACAGACACCACTTGAATTTACCTCGCACATATCAGAAACTCGCACTGCAACTCAAAATGACGCTTAGAATGCAATTGGCTAACTCAAGCTCAGACTCGATACACAGTGTTTAAAGATTAGCTAGGCCATTCACAAAAATATCGGCATCTGCAGCGGTTTCTGATATCATACGCAGACTTTGGGTGGATTCTTCCGGTTTCGATTTCAGTTTTACTATCTTAAACTATCTATTTATTGAGGAAAATGAATAATTTAGTTTTTGAATTCTCGAGAAGTTTTCGAATGGAGCGCGAATTAGACAAACGCAGCGTCGGACGACCACCAACAAGATGAGGACAGATGACTTAGTCAAGGTTGCTGGTCCGATCGGAATAATTAGTCGTTTTTGAGATCATTTGAGGCGTCTATAGCTGAAATGATGATCATGATGTTGTATTAAGTCAAAATTATTACCATATTGCCGTGCTGCTTTGATAAATTTGTGAATCAAAATCTCACTCTCTCTGCCATGAATTTAATCCACCGCGGACATGACACTGGCGGAAATGTGTCAATTCAGAAACTCATTGCTATAACAAAAAAGTCAAGTAATATTGACTATAAGTTTGCTATTCACCAATATCGCCAAATTAGCCGTGGGCTTATCAACAGCTTCTTAATATCGAAAAAATCATTTTAAAGAGAAATAGAACTTCGTTTGATCACAATCTCACCGGACGCAGATGGTCACAAAAATCTAAAAGGTGTTTTTACACCTAAAAATAATATACAGAATTTGTACCGGTTTGTTATTATTTATGGTAGATAAGTTCAAGACATTTACTTTATAAACATGATTATTGCTATTTGTCTGCTTTTGCTATGGGTTCAGTTAAATATTTACTATTTTTCCGATGAATCTGCCCATGTAGGTGTCAAAAGATATCAGGAAATACAGCAGCAGTTTTATTAATTTGTCAGCTATCCTCTTATTCTCTGTGTCAGCAAGCTGCAGTATCATGAAAAGGCAGGTCACGTGGTAAACTTAACGGGGTCTGTCTCACGTTCGATCATAGAAGTTAAGAGTTTCACAATTACGTAGATTAGACGATGTTGATCGTATAAGGTGAATGTTAACAAATAATCAAGGGTGCTTATTCAGTCTTGCTTAGCTTTAATTATGAATTTATCTACCTCAGTGGCAATCATAGATTAGGATCATAGATTAGGCCTAAATAGATTTAATACCACAGGTCTCACCTGTGGGAGCTTTGTAGAATAAGTTACCGAATAGTCTTGCCAGAACAGAAGTAGGTACTTATTTTCTACTCAATATAGTCAACATTTGTTAATCTATCTATATAAATAAAAATGATTGTTGTTCGTTAGTCTGATTAAAACTCGAGAACGGCTGAACTGATTTATCTTATCATAGTCTTGAAATGTTTGTGGAGGTCTAGGGAAGGTTTAAAAGGCGAGAAAAAATCGAATAATTACCGGGAACTTTCTTTACCCGTGCGACGCCGGGGCGGGCCGCTAGTATTTAAATAAGAAGCATTCGGTAGCAAAATGGAAGGAAAATATTGTTTAAGTTGTTGTTACAACCTCATTCTATATATATATATCATAAAAAAAATTTGGTATTATGCTTAGTCTCTTTGTAATCCCGTTCAAAAATACGGTGTCCACCCTATTATGAACAACTAAATGCTATGTTTATTAAGTTATCCTTTTTTATTTTTCTATATTCTTAAAATGAGGACAAGAGTTTTTTATAAACATTAACTCAATTTACTCAACATTGACAAAACATAGATTATCATATCATATTTCAGCAGCTTGACATATCCATTTAAATTGCAATACATTGGCTCAACAATTCTGTATTTCATATCACAATATATACAGAATCTCATGAAATTATTAACCAAAAACCTTTATAATGTATGTTTTAATGTAACCTAAAATTTCTATTTTGAACAGAGCAGACAATTTTGAGTTGTTTGCTTTCGGTTTCTCTGTGTATGTTTGAAATAACTGTCTAGACAAACGTTTACGAACCATATTGTGTTCTCAACTTGTTTCATCTTTCTTACAACGTGCTCTAATTTTGTCTCCCTTACATTTCGTAATTCGTGGGAATTTAAGAATTATTACACACTTGTTACGGTGGCATCTTTATTAAAATAACCTCATTAAATAAAATGATAAACGTGGAGATGGCGAAATTTTATGAAATATGAGAAAGGACGCGTTCTAGATAAGGCCGCTCGGTAACCCTTAGGGCTTGTTTCACAATCTCCAAGTAAGCTCGGTCAATAAATATCATCATCATCATCATCACCCTATTAACGTTCCCACTGCTGGGACACAGGGACTTCTCTCTTGACGAGAGAGATTAGGCCTTAATTCACCACGCTGGCCAAGTGCGGGTTGGTGAATGCCACATGTCCTTCAAACTCTTTTAGAGTTCTCAGAACATGCCGGTTTCCTCACGATGTTGCCTTCACCGTTAAAGCACGTGTTTATAGCGCACATAAATTTCTCAAGAAGAAAAATCCAGAGGTGCGTGGCGGGGTTTGAACCCACGACCTTCGGAATGAAAGTCGAGTGTCCTCCCACTTAGCCAACACGGCTTTTCAATAAATATAAATGAATATATATTCCCGGACAATCCACACAACATTTTGCACCATGGTAAGCATAAGGCTTGTGTTACGGGTACTAGATATCTGATTTACTATGTACTATAGGTACTTATAATAGACTTACATAAACCTATATATACAAATTAAATAAAAGGTGCTTGCATACATCAGAGCCAAACCACACGGGGCGGCGCGGCTGCGGCGCCGCTGCGGTTTTGCCGCGCTGGCGACCACACGGGTAGAGCGGCGTCACAACGTTCTACGGAGCCAACAACAAACGAACAAACAACTGCGAGCGGCGCCGCTCTGCTTACACCCCTCCCCGCCTCGTCTCGATTCCGGTGCGCGCGCGGCGCGGCGCCGGAGCAAACCGCGCGGCGCCGTGTGGCTACAATGCATTTTTGTATGTAGAAAACCGCAGCGGCGCCGCTCAGGCGCCGCGCCGCAGCCGCGCCGCCCCGTGTGGTTTGGCTCTAACTTTCACTGCAAGCGGACATTCGCCCACGGCGCCACTGAAACAGTCCAAAATATAGTACTATCAACGGTTAGCTTGCTAAATCAACTGTTAGTTGATAGCTATATAATTTAACCATTGACTATTTTTTCTTGGAGATTGTGGAACAGGCCACAATTAACAATTAAAATTTTGTTACTTTGTGAAATGCACTATAATTATGTGTCATCATCATCATCATCACATTATTAATGTTCCCACTGCTGGGACACAGAGAATTCTCTCTTTTGGCGAGAGAGATAAGGCCTTAATTCACATGTCCTTCAAACTCTTTAAAGTTTTCAGAACATACCGGTTTCCTTACGATGTTTGCTTTCACCGTTAAATCACACATATATTTCTCAAGAAGAAAAATCCAGAGGGGTTTGAACCCACCACGACCTTCGGGATGAAAGTGGAGTGTCCTCACACTTAGCCAACACGGCTTTTTTTATGTGTATAATTGCCAAAACTTTCAAAAAGTAATGTCCAATTTATATATTGGAACATTATTGTTTCAGAGAGTCAGACAGACATACAACGAAGTTTTAGTCTGTCTGACTGTATGTCCGTCTGTCTCTAGGTTGTATCTTAAGAACCAAAATATATACAGAGTTGAAATGAGGCATGATGAATTTCTGTTGCCGATTTAACAACAAAACTAAAAACATAATAAATAATTAAATAAGCCAAGTTCATGTTTAAATTTATTTACATAAAATAGAATAACTGTTCAACTCCCGATCAATGATCACGGTTTAACCGTGATCATGGCGCATGTAACTGGTGCCGAAATATAGGGAAACTCGAAAGACAATCAATCATGGTAAATATCCCGTTATAAATCTAAATAATATTGATAACCATGATAGTTTCAAAAGTTATATCACTCTCTTGACGAGATAAATTAGGCCTTAATTCACCCCAATAGACAAGTGCGGGTTCGTGAATGTTAATAGTTAATAAGTTATTAAAAATGTAATAGTATTTAACTTGTCAGCTGAAAGCTCAATAAAATCGCTGATAACATACAATTCAGGTTCCTATGTAATTAAAAATGTTTGTCAAACAAGACATTTACAAAAAGCATATTTCACGTTGTTTGCTCGTAAAATTGTACTAAGGTACAATATTATCTTTAAGGCCCGCTCTTAATTACTCGTAAAAGACTCTGTTCTTTTCATTCGGATAAAACGGTCCATTTTTACGGCTGTAATAATGCTCCATTGTATTTTCTAAAGAATAAACTTGATGAGAATCTCTAAGGGACCTAATATGAGTGGATACTTAAATTTAATAAGAGCAGATAAACTTCATAAGGTCTTTGTGCCTCAAGTTGAGGAAAATTTACATATATCTACTTGAGAATATAAAGGCGAGGACAGACATCGCAGGGTTTACGAATGGGAATTCAGACGCAAGGTTGGCGCATGCTTTAGTGTGTTTGGGAGTGGCTAAAAAATTGTAGAGAAACAGCTAAGTAATTTCATTAAAATTAGAACTTATGAAATGACGCGGCACAAAAATTAAAGGATTCGTTAAAGTCGTGTAAAACTGAGGCTGGAATTCATAGTCACAAATAATCTTTGATTAGTTTCAATCAACTATCTGTTGTTGCCCATAGTCAAATGTTAGCAATAACAGATGTAATCATTTAAAGTAGTCAGAGATTATTTGTTATGATTTCTGGCGTTAGATCAGCATTAAGCATTAATCGAGAACAAATAGGAAACATGGAAAATTTTCTTCATAAAATGTTGGTATCATTGTATAACTAGAAAGCGTGTGTGACGTACTTACTGATGCAAACTTCTTATATGTAATGTATTTTGACTTCTTTAAGAGCTTTTACCTATGTAATCATAAAAGTTATTTTATAACCCTGAATGTGGTGTGTCTGCATCTTTACTATAAGAGAAATCCGAATAAAAAGACTTCAATTTTGTTCAAGTTTAAAGCTTAAATTAATCTCTAAGCCAAGCCGTGGCCAGCTGACGTCTGACGGAGGCAATTCTTTTTTCAGTGACACAAATTCCCATCTACTAACACTGTATTAATTTCATAAGGGCGAGAATTGGACTTCCACCCAACGCACGATCTATTGGAGATCATTGGCGTTGGTCATTTCGCGAAAATGATAAAATAATTAAACTTTAAAAGAAAGCTACTCTGTGACATATCAAATTACGGTGTTTTTGGATTCTCCCGCGGGAACAAAATCGAAAACACGGGTCCTTTAAAGCTAGTATTAGTACCTAGTATTAGTAGCTAGTATAGTAGCTAGTATTAGTAGCTAGTATTAGTAGCTAGTATAGTAGTTAGTTTAAAGCTAGTAGTAGTAGTTAGTATTGATAAATAAATTAAACAATTATTACAGGATCCACATAACCACATCTAGCCCCGTGGTAAGCTCTAAGCTTTTGTTACTGGTACAAGTACTAGTCTGGGTGTTTAACATGTATACTAAAAATGTCTCTATTATAATATGTATTACATATCCATGTTAAACACCCAGACTAAGGTGAAAGTGCTTTCAGAACATACTTACATTTGGCCCCTTAACGAGAGTCGAACCCGCTACCTCTTGCGCTGCAAGCGGACCTTTGCCCACCGCGCCACTGACGCAGTCAGATATTAAAAAAGTCATGTATTGCTTGTGTCTTATCATGGGAGATAGTATTTTAATATCGACTTAATGGCGTATTGCAGAAAGCATTTTCGTATAAACACTTTTAAATGGGTACGATCTAAGTTTCCTTTAGACTGTCGTTAGCCATCACGCAAATAATCCTTATAACATGTACCTAGAACTGTAAGCTTATAAAGTTGTAGCAATTTGTACAATTCTGTCGCGTAATATCGAAAGGGTTCAACGATATTCATTCAGGTCACCTCCAATACTAATGGATGAAACTTTAATTAAACTGAAAGAAATTGAGCAGAATTCGTTTGTGGCAACATTTTGATTAAAAAACTGTAATTAAAGTTCGCTAGTGAATGCCGAGTGAGATGAAATTAACAATTCGGCATAGACTTTGCAAGTTTACACATCTAACTCAATTAAAGAGATTTGGATGTTGAAGAATTCCTGTCCAGGAGTACTGCCTTCTGAATCTGACCCTTGATCCAGCTTCCCAGCCAGAGCCTCTGAAGGTGTTGGTGGAGACTATTATTATTATTATATTTAGTAGTATGATTTCTTGTTGAAAAGTATTTATTTAAGACGATGCATGATAAAAGTCATATTAATTGAAAGACATGTGGACCCCTAGTTTGTCATGCAACTTCTATACCAATTGCATCCAAAGCAATTGTTATAGAAATAGGTTTAAGGTTCGGTTACCTAACCTAATAGGATAATAATTCAATATTGAATTTCAGGTACATAAGAAGTGGCCAGCTAAGCACCAACATCTGCGGAATCCGAGAAAAACGCCTTAATAAATATTATATTATTCGTTCGTCTGGGGTACCCTTGGTCGTTGGGGACCTTATAAATATGATCGGAATGTTGGATTCCATTTTGGACGTCTTGGTATTACCATGCAAGGTGACAATGCTGCTAGCGTCTGGACGCTGCTTTATAATTTTTGGTTAAAAGAAATACCTAAATATTTTTTTGTCTTTTTAGGTCCTTTTAAGGTAGCAAAAACAGTGAACGAAAATGAACAAGATGTTAGACACACCTGAATATCTTTAAAATACATATCTTTACAATTTTACAAAACTTATTAAAACATGGAATGCGGGGAAAAAGCATGTACCATCATACTCATAATTAACAACCAGTATTATAAAACATTAACTTAAAGTAAGTAAATGTTATCTAAAATACGAGTACAAAAGTAGAAACTATCCTCGTTTATATTTCAGACGGGATAAAAGAATACAAAGATCTTTAATGAACAGACAACGTACTAATTAGTATGCATCAACTAAGAATTCTGTACCGCAGAGAAAAATTACAGAACATTACAAAGTTCAACGAACTGTAAAATATCTCTTTTGTTAAACACGTCTGAAACTGTTTTTTATTATTATAGAGGTAAAGTGATGTTGGCTTAATTCTTTTAAGTTTTAATAAAAAAACGAATCGTTTTTCCTGCGGATATTGGTACAAGAAAAGCATTAAAGATTGGATGAAATCGTCCAATTTGTTCAACTAATGGAACAGAGAGTTGAACAGATTGGACTAAACGTTTATATATACGGTTACCGATACTGAATGTGACATCAGGTGGTAAGATTTTTATTTAACCAACAATCTAGGCACAAACACTGCCTTATTAAAAAAAATCCTTTAAAGGTTTTTCCATGCTTTAAAGGTTGTCACAAAAGGCAAAAATAAAACTCACATCTTAGGTATTACTCGTATAGACGAGTGTCTCATCTAATATGTCAATATAGGAAACTGGCTAGCCCTACAATTAGTAAATCATACAAAACCTGATTCCCTGTGAGAACCAAACCCGGCACCAGTAATGCGTGAACTCATAATTAAATACTGAGAATGGGGGCAGACCACTTTATCTGCCAATAAAATGACACCCGAATTGTAATTTCAGCTCCACCGTGATTATTTTGCAATTTCATCCGCTGAAATAACAGGAAACCCGAGAATCTTTAAATCAGGTAATTAACCTGTTTTCCAGTAATTGGCTAGCCTACATCCACGATGTACCGACTATCTTTCATCCGATACAATGTAATCATTTCGAAACTGCTCACTGAACACGAGAACTAATGAAAAATTTGTGATAAAAGAGAACAATTGAACGAAAGAACATAGAAAATAAAACATCATTCACTCGTCACTCACTGTACGAAAGTATAACTTGTTATTTTTTCTTTCCATTCCGTTTATAAACTTACTTAATTATATTTTTTTAAAGAGGTTTTCTGCACTTTTAAATCACGTTCTACGCTTCGAAATAGGTAGGTCGATCAATATCTACCAAACAAACTGAATGTTTCAAAAGTGATTTCATTCCAAATAACACCTCGAAAACATTTTTTCAAAGAGTTTATATGAACTTTTAAATAACGTTTTACGTTCCGAAATAGGTGCATTCCTATCAAGCAAACAAGCAGGATGTTTCAAAAGTGGAAAATACGTTTCAATCAACCCCGACTTTGGTGAACACGATCTAGGCTATGCGGAAATGAACCTGGCTTGTAAATACAACTGATGTAGGGGTAGAAGATATTTTAGTAGCGTTCAGATTGGACACAAGCTTTTAAAAGGTGGTGATGTTGGCCTTAAGCCCTTATGTTACCTCACTTATTTTTATGATACGGGCAAAATCACAGGCCTACAACTCAATTGAATAAGTATAACCAAACCAATGCAATATCGCTTACCCTCATTCAGTTGTCCAATCTCTAAACAGCACACCATATTAATTCGCAGTATGAACTTTGTGCTTTAGAACCTCGAAGCTGTGCCTACTAAATCCATGTATATATCTTATAATCTCGACAAGACGTCAATGGTCGATAATCACACACATATTGGTGACCGTGGGATATTTTTGGGTTATATTTATAATACGCTCTATACTGATCAAAGAAATAAGTCAGTACCTATTCGTTAATAATAACACAGTTATAAATAGTTATAACTGTGTAATTGCCTCTACAGTATAGACTCTAGAGGCAATCAAAAATAGTACAAAATTACTAAGTGCCTACTTTGTCATCTAGAACCTCGAAGTTGTTGGCTTCAAATTCCATCTCTCTCATATCTCGATAGGACGTCTAGTGGTCGATAGTGGCCGGTACCCACGCATATTGGTCACTTTGAGGCATATTGTGGTATACATGTTATTCGATAAGCAAGATATTGTCCGGCACAGAGCGGTCAATACAATTACCTTCTCTTGGGAGAACACCACATTTGCGAATCAAAATTGAGGAATGTCGTCTTAGTCTAGGGATTAATAGTTTATTCTGGGGGGATGTTGGTTAATATGTGCTTTCGCATTAAGATTGCCAACATACGTAAAAAACTTATATTGTATCTTTTTTGAGACACCTTGCATTATAAGATTATAACACAAGGTGTCTCAAAAAAGTAATGGGATTTTATTTCTTACAAAAAAAAAACAAGTATTTCAAACAAGTATTTAATATATGTTTATGTAAAATTGTACAACTATCTGGTCTGAAACAAAAAACATTCTCGTATAATCCTAAGATTTTCGTGAAATTCAATATTTTCAACAAAACATAGGCAGAGAACCCCAATTGCTATTTTAGTACTCATTAGTCTTTATTTATTGTTAACCCGTCATCATAGAAAATATGTCATACTAAAGATGCCCCTGCCTGCCTAACACACTAATGTATCAAACCCATGCATATTGGTCACTTTAAGATATACTGTGTTATACATGTTATTCGATAAGCGTGCTTTTGTTCCGCACAACGTAGTCACGAACTGCAATTGTGGACTATAGTCTTAGTCTTGGGTAGGGATTAATGGTCTATTCTGAGGGAACACTGGGCTCTTGGCGTTTAGTGTGTTATAGGAAATATAATAAGATGTATGCTAAGGGGTGAATCGAATAAATCTAGCTATCGTCTGAAAATTCATATGGAAGTTCAAATGAATGATGAAGGGTCTCATTACCAAACTAGTCGTCCCCATTTTTTTATAGTTTGAACATTATTAAGTAGGAAATACTCTAGTGGCTGCTATATATAAACATTACATCAATTTGTTCGTTATGTAAAGCTTACATGCTAAATTATTATTATTGCGATTTTTTCGTGTTTCGTAATGTGGTCCGGAGAAGCCATCTTCTAGGCCTTCATGCTCCATCTTAGACCACATCTTCACTTTACATCAGGTGAGATTGTGGTCAAATGAAGGCTTATCAATAAAAAAAAAAACTATTGAATTTTACAATAAAGGTAACCATGTATGGTTCAATGTCCAATGGTCACTGACTCAGAATTATGTTGATTACCTGGCTAGTAACCAACGCCGATCTTCCGTCAGCTCCATTTTCTGACGATACGGAATTAACGAACAACTTTTAAAAAATTAAAATACATACACATTAAACAAAAAAGTTAAATATGACACTCGTGTAATTTCAAATTACCAATCACAAATTGTTTTTGTTATCGAGCATTTACTTCTTTTAAGTTATAATTTGCATGTACAGATTATTTCGCATTTAATCTAAAAAAAATCTAAAGCTAAAAGCTCGTCGCAATTCCACGATATTTTCTGAGATCTCTGACCAGAAATACAAAGTTTGCTCTGTAAAATAGGGCACTGTATGAGTAACATACACAGAACACTAATTCATATACCACCCCATTCCAGCTACTCCCTTAAAAACTATTTTCCGTAGTATCAATAAACCCGTAAAGTTTATTTACCCTAAACATGGCTTAACCTTTTAACGTGAATTGGGATAACTTCCTTTGATGTGCCAGGTTTGTCTAAGTAAGAGATCCTGAGACTTACTAACTTGATATGGTTACGACTGTTCTAATACTAGAGAATCCGTTATAGAACGACCATGATGCTTATTTTATAAAACATATTTTATATTCAATTTAATGTCTATTAATATATTGCATACAAATTTCAGTCCAGGATATGATTATTTCATAATTCTTAAATGATATTTTTTTTTAAATATAGCACTGGTTTGTTTATTCAATGAAAATGTAAAAATATAACTGTATTGATAAATGCATGCCCACTAGAGCCAGTTTTTCCGAGACCAGCCGAATAAATAGCCATATATTCTGCATACAGAAAAAAACATGACTAAAGAAACCTTTATCTCCACTATAAAAGTCCGCGTTTTGTCTTTTATTCGGTATATTGCAAAATAATATGTTGTGTTTTCACTGTAAAACCTCTAACGCGCGCTTAAAATTCGTTAGCAAATGTAATCTGATAAGTAAAACTAATGTCTGTGGTAAATGTGGTGTTTTGATTGAGCAGTGGCGTTTAACGCATAAAATTACGCTTAAACTGTTGCGTTTTGTGTTACAAATTTGGACTAGGTTAGTTCTACAACAACTTTTCAACAAGCATTTTTCAATAGTTTCATAGTTTCATAGTTCTTTATTCATCATAGGCAACATTGTACACTTGATTTCGTTAAAAATTTCTAATTATTATTATAAACACACACAGAACATACAGCAAAAGACGCAGACAAGACGTTCAATTTCAGATGTAACTTAATAATAGAGCTGCCGAGTAGTGGCATTGTCAACTAAAACAATGTTCTATTAAAATCCAATATAAATCCAATACAAATTCATCATAAATTAATAAGAAACATCATTAATTGTTACTGCTGTATAGTGGCATTGTCAAATTAAAAACTACTAAAATTAGGAATAGGTATTAAATAATTAAATTGAAAGACATGTCATAATGTACAAAAACAATATTAATAAATAAATTAATGCTGCTGTATAGTGGCATTGTGGCAATGATTGACCACCTTACTTGCTTACTTACACACTTGCGTATAACTTCGCACTATTTTATTATTCAATCTATGGCTTTCGGGAATTACTATTCAGACGATCCTGTAGGACACGTTTTTTAAGACATAGCACTAAAAACGGACTATTATATAGAAAACCTTATTACTATACATTTTTATACAATTACAATATTATGTATACAGAGTATAATAAAATAACCATTTTCTTGATATAGTAAGATATTATCGGACTGTAATGATTTTTTTGAAATCATACGGTATGTTATACCTTATAATTAATGTAAGTCGACTAATTATAACGAACACTGACAAATAATATCATGTGGGACGAATAAGGAAGAATAATATTATGAGAACGAAAGCGGAATTTTTCAATAATTTATAATAATATAAAAATAAGCTATATATAAACCAACATTTATATTGGCTTAATATGTAATAAAAAGTATCTATACATGTATGGTCTATCATATTATATATATTATATTAAGTATATCAGATGTCTAGTACTCGAAACTCAAGCATTCAGCTTACCACGAGGCTAGATGTTGTGTGGATTGTCCGGAAATATTAAATATTTGCTCGAAGCTCGGACGAATGCAACATAAACCAATTTCTACTACATAAATCTTTATTTTGACCCTTTTGGCGCTCAGAATTAAACAGGAGCTGGAGCACTTAGAACCCCTTTTTTGAATAGTTATTTGAAAGCTCTATGTGGTGGTCTCTATTCGCTCTTCATGTTTAAGCCTTTTAGATTGGGATTCGGGTTGTAGAGTACTTTAAACAGTTTGTATACCTTAATTCTGTATCTCGTAAACTACAGTTTTCCTCTTAATAAAACGATATTCTATGTTTTATTAACAAAGCCCGTACTGGCTGGAGAATTGAAATGTCACACGTCAGGATAGTCACCTTTTGGAAAACTATTGTCCAATTTAGTTTTCCAAAAGGTGACTTAGAATAGCAATTGAGAATATAGACGACTTTATTGCCTCAGGATTTTAGAAATTTGTGTTGTGTATTTTCTCTAAAATATAGGTTATCTTTCCTGTCCATCCAAAGGTTGCCTGGAAGTGATTGATTGAATATTTTTTATAGCAAACCTAAGGTCTCTACGGAGATTTGGCTGTGTCGGAATTTTCTTTATTTCAATTGTCTATATTGACCGGACTAAAAGAGTTATCTATCTATCTATATAGGTAAAAGATATAGTTTTTTTTGGACATAAGATAAACTTTCTTGAATACTACTATCATGGATATATGAGCGGGCGAAATCGACTGTGTATTTCCGCACGTTCTAACAAGATTGATTTCCAGACGAATACGAAGAGGCTTGCGAAGTTGGCATAGTAATATGCCGCACTGTAGGTTTAGGAAAATATTTTAGGATGGTTAGCAATTTTACAGGATGTAAATATCGACGTCACAATCCAGTACAAAACGATAACATGTGATAATCATTTTTTTTTCTATTGGACGTGTCAAGCGATAAGACGACCTATTTCACTCTTTTTTCTTTTTTTTAAGATTACTTTTAATTTTTTAAGAAAACGTTGAAAGCTATTAAAAAAGTAATTTTTATTACTAAATATAACAACTACTTACACCCATTAAATATGTACTATTTAATGGGTGTAAGTAGTTGTTTGAGTAAACCACATTGATTAATCTATAATTTAAATTAATTTTTTAAATATCCTGCGATTACAAAACTTTAATCAAAAGTAAAAAAATATTATAATTTCATTCTAATGTGCACGTGCACAATTTCAAACCGCACTCGAGTATATTTCGAGTAAAAAAACAGGTTTAAAGATACAATAAACCTATCGCATTATAATTAATTATATAATTCGAAAAACAATATTCTCTTTGTATATAGTTGCAACGCGAAGTATTCAAGCGGAAACGATTCTATCCAGCAACAAGAATCGTTGTCTGATAACATAGACAAGAACATCGCATATACTCACTCGTTCTCGATGATATCAGCCGCACCATTAAATACACTGCATAGAAAACATAAACAACTGCTCAACTCAACTGCGATCTCATTAGAAATGCAGCAGCTGTTCGGTCGACGTCTGAAGGTTGGCATCAATTGCACGCTCTGTACGTGTGCAACTAGCTACTCTTTTTCCACTGAAATAGAAGAGACTTTTTAACAATTTTTTTACTACTTTTTCTTTATCTTAAATAAAAGAAAAAGGTTAAATGTTAGAATGAAGCCTAGAACTCTATTATTGCGAAGCTTATTTGGTAGCACTAAAGATTGACCTATGCTCATAAATCATACTTAATTCGATAAAATTATTTGCGGAATTTATTGACTCAGAGGCAGCAGGCCGTCTTAAAATTATATTAATATTTCTATATATTTGTATTAAATTCACATCTGGTAGTATAATTTACATTCAGCACCTCTTTAAGATGTGATCGTTCTTTGACAAAATAAGTTGTTTGAAAATGCGACCGTGTCAATAAATCAAAATATATTTTATTGAATTTTACACAATAATAAAATATTTTTAACTAATCACTTACTTATAATACTACTTTCAGCTCTTTTCTTAGCTAAAGCGTACTTTAAATCAAATATTTAAACGGCAATAATTCTACAAATTTTACGCGCACATTTAACTACCGCGGTACACATATAAAAGTTGTTTTACGAGGATTATTTTTATTATTTTAGTGGTTCGGATGCACGAGCAATCTAGATGCACAAACAATGATAAAACTTAAGATATGACCAACTTTACGATACTTGGCGAGACATTTTATTCTTTACGGTTTATAGCAGTTGTCAGCAAACTATACAAGTTAGGCTATTTTATCCAGGTTAATGCTAAATTCACAAACACTATCAGCCATAATAATGTCGGACAAAGGCCTCAAAGATTTTGAGTAGCTTCAGATCACAGCGGCAATATTTCCTGACAATCCACACAGCAACATCTAGCCCCGTGGTAAGCTCATAACTTGTGTTACGGGTACTAGACATCTGATATACTTAATATAATATGCATACGTACATAGATATTTTTTATTATACATAGTAAACACCCAGACCAAGGAGAAAGTGCTTGCAGAACATACAAACACTTGACCCCTCGGCGGGAATCGAATCCGCTACCTCTTGCGCCACAAGCGGACTCTCGACCACCGCGCCACTGAGGCAGTCAAATACCAAGTTATTGTACCAAATTATATAGGGATAAAGAGCATCGATCCAAATGACTCATAAATGGCATGACTTACAGATTAGATTTCCTTCTTAACACTAGTAAGCAAAATATGAAAATATGCAAGCAGTGCGTGAAGCGATTTTTTCGTGTTTCGTAATGTGGTCCGGAGAAGCCATCTCTAGGCCTTCATGCTCCATCTTAGACCACATCGTCACTTTGCATCAGGTGAGATTGTGGTCAAATGAAGGCTTATCAAAAATAAATTAAAAAATAAAACATATACTAACACACCTTCAGTTAGTTGCTCAATGTAAATCAAATCATTAATTGACCAAAGACTTGGTATATGTGTGTACAGGTTCATGATAGAAATACATTTAGATGTTCTACATGTCTTGCCATTTAAGGCATGTGAATTTATATTGTCATGCTAGTTAGTTAGTTATTAAAATAAAGCATGTTCTTTTACATTCCAATGTATCTAAACATGTTCTGTTTGGCTTTCGAAAATGAATTGTACGTAGAAATGAGCATTTCTTAGATACTTATATACATATAGGATCATTTTTACGTTTAGTCAGCACGCCTGAATATTACAGAATTATTTTCAAACATCCATAGGCGCGCATGTAAAGGAGGATTTTACGGGCCAATGATCGCTAATGTTTTTATTGGGAAAGCATACGAGGAAAATTGAACTCGTTCGCTTTTATAACCGTCTATATAGCCATTGATTTTTCAGTAAGACGCAAAGGCGACGTAAACAACAGGAAAACACAAACAAAATATCCTTTGACGACATTTCAAATCCCCGTTTAATGATGCTTATAGAATCAGACCAGAGCGATCAATAGGAACCAACGAGGAAAAACTCTTTTACAGAGAAAAATATCCGTTTTTCTTTTCATAAAGTGTCCGTTACTTTTGTATTGAATTTCTCGTTCCCTCCTCGTAAACAAGTACATGGAATGATAATCCGCCCGGCAAACTTTGAAACGAAATTAATATTCGTAGTTTGTTTTTTCCTGGTGAAAAATCCTTTGATATATGAGTTGGTAACAAAAATGAATAAAAACTCATAATACCGTCCAGAGTGGTGTAATTTCTAGCTAACGTTTTGCAATTAATGGTCTTGTGTTGCATAGCTGTAGAACATGCATCATTTTATATGCATAGGATATTTTCACAGAGCCGAGCTGAACAAAAAGACGACCGGAAGATAAAAGGCTGGACCGTAGACACACTAGGGTTGCTGGATGATAAGTGTTGCAAGCTACAATTGAATAAAGGAATAGAAAAAAATATTGCAGTTAGGGATCGTTAATTGGAATATATCTTAACCATCGAAATTAAGGTTATATAGGTACATTTAAACCCAAGTCGTCATCATGTGCGGCAAATAAAAATATCGTTCAGAAGCATCCGTAAATTCAATACTAAACACTGCACTGCAGGCCGAAATGCATAGTTGCACATAATCTTTAATTACTTTTAATGTATGATTATTGATAACATTTGTAATTGTAAAGGGACTGACGTCACGAGCGACGACTAGTAAATAGTGCTCTGCGTTAATATTATTAAAATAAATTGATAAACAGCCTCTAACTTTAATTGAAAGTGTTCCGTTACAAACATAGTTTTGTTGTGCGCGTGTGGTATGAATAATTTACCGAAGATCTCTGTGTTTTGATCATTTAAATAGTGAATTAACAACTTATCAACATAGCTCAGTGTACAAGTACCCTCTGTCACTGTGGACCACATAAAAACGGACTGATTTTGTCGAGACAAGGTATCTATAACGCCCGAGGCGTGGTGTCTAAGGAACTAAGACCTGAGTAAATCTCGACAGTTCCATTGGAGTGCCTAGACTTATTGTATAATAAGAATCTAGCAATAAAATAAGTGCCATCTAGCGGTGAGTAGCGGAACTAAATAAGTAAACAAAAAATACAATTTCATTGAACGAGGATTAATTAATATGGCTCCAAGATGCTCTGCTTGTGGCAAATTTGTGAAAGCTGGTGCTGGCATCGATTGCACTGGCTGTGGTTCACACTCACATCGGGAGTGCGTGAGGATTTCATCGGAGGCCGATGTCCCAATCTCTTGGCGCTGCGGAGACTGCCAGATGAGAGCCCCTAAAGGCAGGGACCCCAGCACACCGGTCCGCCTCTCTCAGGTGTACACAGCTGGTCTCCCGGCCAGACCGAGGAGTGAGGAGAGAGTGAGTCAGAGAGAGACCTGCTGCTGCCACATCTTGATAACAATAGGCCTTGCAGCGCCGAACCCATGGACCAAACGGCGTTCGACATCACGGCGGAGTTCAACGAGCACGAACTCCAGCTCAGCATGAAGCCGTACAAGGAGGAGTTGCTCGCCGATGTGCGCAGGATGCAGGAGGGAATGCTCGAGGAACTCCGAGGGCTGAGGGCGGAGATTCGTGACCTAGGACTGGAGTTCAGGCAGGTTAGGGCCGAGGTGGCGGACATCAGGGCCTCTGTCTCCATCGTGTCCACTCGTATGGATAGTCTTGAACGTCTTGAATATGTATTTTCTGAAAGGGATTATTTTACAGTAGTGTTATTAAAAAAACTAACAATTTTAGAACTAATAATATTGTGTAAGCAGGTGGACTACATGGGTGTATATATTACATGATAATGTTTTTAATTATATAATATGTATTTTCTGAAAGGGATTATTTTACAGTAGTATTATTAGCTATTTTATCTATTCATACCTCATTGCATTCTCCTCGGATCATTTTAGATATATATTTATTTCTCATCAGTACAGCAAGCCACATAAATCTTAGCTTTTGGTATTTTCTGCCAAACAGGGATCTGAAACAAGTTCTTAGAGATTATAATATGAACTGAAACCTAGAGTACACTATCTTCACTACACCATCAAATTTCTATCAGTATGCGAGTGTTTTTAAGTCGCTAAGCTATATTTTTATCGACATAGAAGCATTGCGTGGGTACTTACTTGACGCCTTGACGCCGACGACGCGACGCTGACACCTCACCGGCCGTGACGTTTCCCATGCACATGTACACACTTTATGAATTTCTAGGTTTTTGTCACGGATGTCAGCACATGATTTAAATGACTAAATAAATTATTTGCTTTTAAAATTAAAACTTTGCGCCATCAGCGTCTTATGACAAGACAAGCCAGGCGTCATTCATTTTTTCATCTCATAATTAATGTAGTGAGTGAGTAATGAATGGATGAATGAGTGAATGTACGCGTCGTAAGGCGCTATGGCTCTTATTACTGTCATGTCACTGTCGTTTTTTCTTTCTTCTTCTTTCTGGTGTGTTCTCTTGTTTCCTGTGTCCTATAAGCTGTTAATTTTTATTATCATATTGTTTTTTTTTTTGTTTGATTTGTGTTTTTATTGCATTATTACGTGTATAATTTAGTTTAATTTAATTTGTTTGTTTTATTTGCCGTTCTGTTCTGTTTGTCGCTCGTGAGGTTGTTTGTCATTAGGTCTCGTCTGAAAACCAGCGCAAATCCACCTAACGGTGGATCTGCTTATGCTGAGGCGCCCTTTTGGCACAGCACATTCAATTATTTATATCTATTATTGTATAAATATCTTATTTTTTTTGTTTTGTTTTACTGTATTTTACTGGTTATGTGTGTGTTGTGTCAATAAATGTTTTCTCTCTAATTGCTAACAATTGCCTATAAGCAATTATATGTATAAAAAAGAAGAAGTGGAAGTGTAAAGGAAAAATATCTTGTGGTAAAGATGTTTTGTTTATTGATCAGATATATTGTCAAGGTATGACAATTATACTTAAGGTCAGTAAACATATAAAGGTAGTACTCTACCTAAAACTAATTTGATAACATTTACGCTGAACATTCTTTTAAACACATGTTTATGGCAACCCTGCTATGAATGGTGAATGTTTGCGATGGTTTCACTTTAGATACCTTTGGCTTCTTTTGAATAGCTTAGCAATAGGAACACGGAAACGGAAATACCAGTATTAAAGTTGGCAGGGTTTTTGAGTGTGGCACGAAAATAGCGCATGCTATTCTTTCCTTGAGTAGTGTACACACAAATTTAAAACCACGGACTAGTTTTGAAAGTGAAGCTTTAGCTGAATCTTGTTGCAACATCTACATTAAGGTAACCACAAGCTTAGAGCTTACAACGGGGCTCGATGTTGTTGTGTGAATTGTCCGAAAATATTTATTGTATTTAACTCGAGTGTGTCGTCTCAAATTAAAGCGCATCACATGCGCATTACAAAATTATATGACTTTTTACTTTTAAGGTTACTAAAATTCCGGAATCGAGGTTTTTTTAATTTTAAATTTAGATTACTCCTTTGTATTTTTAATATTGACTTTATAGCCACAAAGTCGAATAAAATTAAAATAATGTCTCCCGCATCAATCAAAAAAGTATAGTTAATTGAACCGGTATCATTCATTTAAATATGGTGTTCTCCAACAAATGGTGGAGTAAATGGACTAGTTTAGGTGCGATTCGTGCAGGTGCGATTAGGCTGGGTGCTGTTACGAACTACTTCGTTCACTTTACATTTTATATTTCCCAATACATCACCAACGTCGACATCAAAGAATATCCGTTTTTCTCGTACATATTTCGATCAAACAAGATCCACATTCAGATGAACAATGTTTATTCCTTTGGTTCGTGATGGTGATAAATGGAGAATCAGGACACTTCACATACGCAAATGATTAATGCTTTGGAAGTAAGTATACTATTCTGTGGGCGAAGGTAATTCAAGAGTTGTCACAAATACCTTTGGGATATAATGTAACTTATGAGGTCAGGAAAGAAGTTTATTCCCAAAGTGTTTTTATGAGTGCATTCAATAAACACGGTATAGAAAATGTTGATTAACAAATTAAATTAATTACACGGCACGGCATATCCCGTGTTTTTTATTGTAATTTCGAATTTTGATAAGTTTATTCAAGCATTAGTAGCGAAGAGTAGATGAAAGTGAAGAGGTTTTTTTATTTTATACGGATCAAATATGGCTGGAAAATTTGGTTATAGCAGCAACAAATAATTATATGGTAACAATTTACCATAAAAGTGGTTAATTTCTACTGTACAAGTACCCTACCACACCAGGTCTTGTTAATAGTCGGTAATCGCTACAATAGTGATGAAAGAATCAGATTATTTCAGAACATCTATCAAGGCATCGATTTTGTGTCGACATAGGGTCAACCGTCACGCCTCATATAGCTTGACAACGGTTGGAAAACGTGACGCCATCTTATTTCCCCCATGGAGTTTGTTTTTGCGGAGTTGATAACTTATCTTCGTGATTATTTTTCTGAGATTCAGTCGTTAATTTGTTTCTGACAAGGTGTCGGAGGACTCGAAGTTTATTAATCTTATATACAGTGTTTTTTGTTTTATTTTTAGACCGCTATCTAAATTCTGGTAGTGGATTCTCCGTTTGATGTATATTACAGTATTGAAACTGTATTTTATTAATTAATATTTTGTATAAGGATATTGAGATATTTTAGAACTAAACCATTTTCTTTTAGCAAATAAAGGTAACAAAGTACGCGTAAAATATATACACTCTTTTAAAATTTTTAAGATTCTACATCATAATAATTTTTTAATTTAATAATGCCACATCAGTATTGTTCAACTTATAAAGCAATTTTCAATATCCCATTACAAATTTCAGTAAAAAGTGACATAGACCTGGAAACTCACCAGGCAGCATAAATGCAGTTTTGTTTGTAACAAAAACAAACAGTTATATAAATGCGGAAAAGAGATCGAGTGCACTAATCCATGACTACACTGTTTCGACTAAGGTCAACATATTTTGTGACAGTTTCTGATCTGCCTGCTCTCAACTCTTAAACTAATTTTATTCGGGACACAAGCTGATATTAGTTAAAATTCCACTAAGCTCAGTGGCTCTGTACCTACTACCGGCCTTGTTTTGGTTTCTATTTCATAGTTACGGAGTTGATAATAAGCTCTAACTAGCTTCGCTCACATCAAACTGAGGAAAGTTTTGTTTTGTTTTGCGTAATTATGTATTCATATCTAGTCATACTTTGTCATGTGAACGTGAGTGCGAATATTCTGTCTGTATAGTTTCAAAGTTGTAGGTTTCTTAGAAATTGAATACAAATTTGGAACTGAATCTGATTGTTAGTGTGTGACGTAGTCGGTACTAATTAGTTAATATGCTAGATTCGTATATCCCTCAGGAATAGCCTTATTTTTTACTTTTATCTCATAATGTGAAAATTCCTTACTCGATGTTTTTTCATAATCATATTTTCTTTCTTGGAAATTATTTAGTTAAAGTATGACGTCATAATTCAAAAATAGTGATAGCACATAATTAGCTAATTTGTAAACACTAATAAAGTTTTTGTCTCGCTCTCAATCTGACCTTCAGTGTTCCTTATACTTGATGTTGTTGCGTTTTATACCCGATAATCGATTTAATGAAGTCGTAATTATGATTGAAAAAGGAAACAAAAAATCAAATATTAAAGGGATTTTAATTATTTATATTGCGTATATTTAAAATAATCATAATTCATGATGTATATATTGCCATCGAGTACATGTCTATGATTAAAAACCTTAATGCTTACATGTCATGCTAACCGAGAATTTATTATGTTGACAAAACAAGCATCCTTAAAATGTCGAGAGAAAATCCGTACCTCAGATCTATGTCTCGTAGAAACTATGGACTTATCTTGTACTAAAATGTATCTATGTAGTATATCAAATACCTAACCTCGTACCCCATAGTACAAGCTCTACTTATTTTGTGGTTAGGTAATGCTGTGTAACTAAACCGTAATTATTTATTATTATCATTATCTTTAACGTTAGTATATTGGATACGTATGTATAACAATAACCAATATTGTTGTGGTACAACACAATTTTTATCACAATATATCAAAAAGCGAAGAAGGATTCTGAGGGAATAATTAGCACCTAACGACCAGTGCAATCAGATCCTTGAATAAATATTCGTTAATAGCACATACGTAATATTTACAGCTCAAGATACTGGTCACTACTAAAACAAATGTTGATGTTCGAAGTCTGATTAATTAGTCAGGCTTGTTGTTTTACATGATTCGTATTAATAAGGCTTTTATTTTGACTGTGTGGTCGTAGGTTATCCGTTATTTAGTGGGTTAATAAGACCAGCTTATCGTTTTTTTAGAACATCTCAGTAACACCCTTAGGTAAGCTGAGAAAAGCCTTGCAGCTTACCGTCACGATGATTATAAACCTACCAAGTTATAGGTAGTTCGTAGCACGTGCTAAGTGCTTTCAGGCCGCCGGATGAATTGTCTGTATTGGCTAATCTAGCTATAAACCGACCAGTTTACGTCGGTTGCTCTCTGTTCTTAGCCGTTTCTGCACCGCCATAACCGTAAACTTGTCCGGTTATACGGCCGCCGCTTGGCGTTAATCCCATATGTGGCCAACGGTTGCCTCTATTGAGTGGCTCTTATAACATCATTATAATATTTCAGTATCCGAGAGAATAGCTTAATCTAAAAGCCAGAAACTAGGGCGAATTTCTTGGTAAATTCAACTAAATATCTCTGTTGTATCACGTAAGTGGCATAAACATACGCGGACTTAGGCCAATGTGGCAGATTCAAGTAAAAAAACAATGTTAACGTTTATTTCTGTAATCCAAACGAAATTCTCCCAAACAACGTCATTTCATTTTGACCCTCTGATTTTCCCAAAATGTTAAAAAGGTGCTTATGCACGATCACGATTTCAACCTGGCATTGGAGATAACGACCTTTTTACACGATTACCGTGAGCCTTAACAGTATTGAAACAAGGGTTGTTATTGTAAGTGTGGAAGGCGCATAATTTAGGGGTTCAAGTGTAGCTTGTATTGTATCACAAACAATGACGTGACGATTCGTGCGTCATCAATCACGGATGGATGAAGAATGAAAGCATCGTCAATAGAATCTCTGTTCGGAAATGGTAGTTAGCAGCGTCATCGGATAGATCAGTATCGGCTTACTTTCGATATGGATCAATGATTTTGGTAGCCCATTAGGGGTTTAATTGTTGGGCATTGAAGCTGACGATCAGAGAATCCCAGTTGACTGACTCCGAGCGATTATTGTCCAGCGTGGTGAGTTAACGTAGCCACCATTTACTTACAAAAAACATTGATTCGAAATCGTAGAGAAACCCCGAGCAACCTTGAGCTTGGCCATAAGGCTTTACAAGGCTTATAGCTTAGCCTGTTACTGATAAATGATTGGCCTGAAATACTGCAAAACCTGAACTGCAATTGGTAGGAATTTTATTGGCAAAATAACAGGTTTAAAATATTTTTATAAGTGGCGGGATAATGACGGCCGCTCATTAAGCATATACATAAGCCCGAAATACCCTTATTGCGAAAAAGTTTTGAAAAGAATTGAAGTATAACATCTATATATGGTATAAGATGTTTTGTTGTATTATTTCAAACTTCTTAACTAAGTAGGTAAACAATTCACCCATGGCCTCGATAACGGGTTTCAGACACATTTTACTCAACTTTTATTTCAATAATGAGGTTTCTTTCCTGGTAAAAACTAGTCTGTAGAAAAACAATTATGTTTCTTACTACAATTACATACCGAGTTGCGAACCTAATTTTACAGTCCTCTTTATTCTTCATTGCTGCATTTATTTATCTATAATTTAAATACGGTATAAGTACTTTACGTTTGATTTAAATCATCGAGATACTCGTACATAATAAAAATTCCCACTACATAATCCGAAACCGTATATTACTTAAATATGCGCATAAAAATCCGTAATCGAATATAGAAAGGCGCATTAAAAAAACAAACAAAGCAAACTCGCCGGGTGTATCCAATGGGTGAGCAGGAACAGATAAGGTTTGATATTTTTGTTTTAAAGTTGAGAGCTGTATTGGATTGGTTACTTCGCTCGCTCCATTAGGCTAATAGCGGCCAGTGAGACGGCAGAAAGAGATTAAGCCTCGCTCAGTCATCGCTTTTCGTTACAGCCATTAATTGATAAGTGGAGTTCTCAATAGATCGGGAGATCCGGATAATCTAGGAGATTGCTGCTTTGATAACTGCTGAAGTTTTCAAAGGATGGTGAGAGCACATCATTTGGGGTTTATGGATTAGTTTTTGTTTTGTTTTTTAGCCTTGCAACTTAGTCTTTCATGAAAACTGTACCTTAACTGTACAGCCTTTCTCTTCACGGTCTAAGCTTTTGACTTATTTAAACTGAGTTGGCAGGGCTCGGTTACAGTTGATAAAAACTATAATAATTGTTTATCTTTAGTAGAGACCGCTTCTTGCCAAAAACATTTTGGCAAAAAAGTACTTTAAATTCCAAAGTCCCTTCCATGAGTGTAAATATGAATAAATATTTTTTTGTCTACATATGCAGGGTGTAACATGAGTTTCAACACTGGTTATTTTTTTTTTACTTTTAAGTTATAGTTAATCAAATAATCAATTTACTGGTATAAAATAAGTTTACAAGTCAAAAATAAAATATACACATGTCAATTCAAATACAAAATCATATTTAAAAAATAAATGAAGGTCATGTCAATACAATACAATTAAAAACAGCAACATTCATACACTTAAATTAGAAATTCTACCAGAATAATAAAATGCATTCACTCAAAAAAAACTTGTACTAAGCTCGGGAATCGAACCCTGACTCATGTAAAATATAACTAAGTGCTAACGCTGCTGTACGCGGGCGAGGGCACGTATTTATATAAATGCTACGTCGTAGCATTTATATAAATGCTACGACGTAGCACAATTACTGCTGAGAGCCTTCAGAATCGAAATCTAAATAGAATAACTGTATTAATAATGTATCAATAAAAATCGACCCCGGAGTTGAAATGTAGATAATTGTGTTGGGTTACTAATAATGTACCGTTATAAGTACTTAATTGTTTACCTACGTTTTACCTATTACGTTTTTAACACCCGACCAAAAAAAAAGGGGTGTTATAAGTTTGACGTGTCTGTATGTGTGTCTGTCTGTCTTTCTGGGACATCATAGCTCCTTAGTTTTTGTTTGTATGATAGGTGAGTTTGGCGCGAGTGTTCTTTAACATGTTTCATGAAAATCGGTTGTGTCGTTTAAAAGTTATGGAGGTGAGACTGGAGAAGGAAAACTGAAAATCTAAAAATATACTCGAGTGAATATCAAATGAAAGCACATTACAAAATATTATGGTGTTTTAATTTTAAGGATATTAAGGCATTGGAATCGGGGGTTTTTCTTAAATTTACCTACTATTTAGTTTAATAGCATATTCCACACGTAGAAAATCGTAGACACCCTCTAGTAGTAAATATTTCAACTACTGATATACAATTATTACACATGGGAGTTTTACTTCAGAAGGAAGTGTGAAGAATTGTACTTTTGCCAACATAACACCGGACAAAATATAATAAAAGAAAAAGGAGCAACATAATGTAACTTTGCAACCTTCATGAATTATTAAAAGCAAAGCAATGTTTGCCAAATCTGACCAGAGTTTATAAAGATCAGCCGGAGTACGTAAACGAAATCACAAAATATTGAGAATGGTCTATGAGGCTCCGATTTTATTGCAAGTTGGAGCCAAGAGAGGCCGCAGCTCAATTCAGTCGTAATTTTTCATGGTAAGATATTGTTACAGTTTGGGTAGATGTGGGCTATTTGTATAATCAGACGATTGCTATCGACATTCAAACCGCCATGACTTCGGCGTGTTCTGCAACTTATTGTTTGATGGCAGATCTTGAAGATGATAAGAATTTTCTTGTATAAGAGAGGATAGGTATTTCAAATAAACAAGCTCAAAATTCAGAAGATAAATATATTGCAAGATAGTTTTGTAATTTTGTTTTAAATTTTATTGAAATTTCGTTAAGAGTTGTATCTTAAATTACATTCAGATGTAGAAAAAATTACATCAAGCTGAAACAGAGGCAATATCTTTGCAGATACCAAGTTGGCGACAGTCACTCAATATGTTTCTTTTTTAGGGTCACCTTTTGTACATTTTGACTCAGACTTTATAAACATTTATATGTGAAATTAAGAATTTATGAATGATGTATAATAATTGGTCTATTTTCTTAACTAATAAGAACAAACACTATTTACAAACTCCTTATTTTTTACTGGTTATTATGACTAACCACCATCTAGATGCCTGTCTACTCTTACGATTATAGTATTACTGTAATTATTGTAAGTTTTAAAATTGCAACCTTCCAAAAAACCTACTCAGAAATGTTTTATTCCCAAAATGATTCGGTCACTTCCTCAAGCTTTTATGGAAATAAACCTGAAATATTGCAGTAGCGTCGCCAAAATTTGAAGTTATTGCCGTAATACAAGAAACGGGACACAAATCCCGGGATCCTTCTAAGACGTAAAACGTGATCCAATTTACAATGTCTTCTAATATTTCAGATTTGTTACGATCTACTTTTATTACAAATTGGAATGGTCTCGATGCGTCCCGGGGGCGGTCTTTGATCTTTGATTCTTTGCTGCCTATGATGGGACGCTTCAAATGCGACCTAACCCACTGATGCGGGAACTATAATAGTGTACTATACCAGAAATGTGGTACCTATGCTCTCTTTGTTGGAATTGCTATGCTCAATTAATTTAGACTAACGATGGATTGTTTCTTTAAAGATATGTCAGTTTTGGTTAACATAAACGAAAAGATTTAAAATAATAAGCTTTACACGCAATGCCTATAGAAAGGCTTTCAGTAAAATAATTTAACATTATTAAAATGCAACAATATGTTTCACATAGCGTCGGCCAAAGCGACCGCGAGAGCTTCTCATAGCTGTGGTCGCGTAGGTGCGTAGGTGCTCTCTCGCGCACCTGCGCACACGCACCTACGCGACTACAAAGCGAGGTGTATTCGGCAAAAATGTTCCGCATCGCGTGCCGTTTCTCGTGTTGCTGACGTGTAGGTCTGGCCGAATCCTTGTGATGACATTTAAGTTATTGATAAATCTAAATTTAAAATTTAAGGAAAACCCCCGATTCCAGTGCCTTAATTTCCTTAAGAGTAAAACACCATAATAATTTGTAATGTGCACGCGATGCGCTTTCATTTGATACCCCACTCGAGTATATTTGCAGAATTTCGGTTTTCCTTCTCCACTCTCACCCCCTTATGTTTTGAATGGCACAACCGATTTTAATGAAAAATGTCTAAGAAAACACGAGCTAAACTCACCTTTCATAATAAAAAAAAACTAAATTGAAATCGCTCTATCCGTTCGGGAACTATGATGCCCCAGTGAGACAGATAGACATACACGTCAAACTTATAATACCCCTCTTCTTGGTCAGGGGTTAAAAATCCATACAGAAAAATGACCATTGAACTTCTGGTCTTGTTTTTTAGAAACGTCCAACGCTGCGTTTGCTGTGCTACGAACATTGAGTTAGGTAGGTACAGTATGCGTCACGAACTGGTAAACCCATTCTGCATACAAACCACTACTGCAAGGGGATTACATTATTTACATTTATTATTACACATCATTAAATTTCAAGACAAAAGATATTATGCTCGAAACATCAAAATTTACGCCATTTCCCAAGATTAAAATGCATACCTTATGACAACTCAGAAATGAAGAAGTATACCTAAGTTCCTTTTCACTTATGCTCGCCTAGTACCCTGCCAGAAAACAAGAGACTCTTGCATTTTATCCTTAACTTTCCTCAATATATCTTCCAGCTGTCAAAATACGAAGATTAAAATGATAACTTTAGTTAAGTTTGGAAAGTTTAAGAGCCATAAGAGCAAAGTACGGCGGTGCCACTTCATGTTAACTCTCGTGATTCCACTCGTTTTAGCACTTGTGATAAAACCAGGGTTTACCCGAAAAGTCTTAATAAATCTGGTTTTGTGTATACTGATAGTGGGATTTGTTTTGATTAGCCGCTTTTGTCAAGTTAACTGCGGAAACCCTACTATCCAACCATAAACTTAAATTACATATAAATTATAAAAATATATTTCAACAACAGATTCAAGTTCAAAATTTAGTATTTAAAGCTACAATGAGTAGAGCATTATTTTAGAATATATATTAAGCTACAATCTTAGTAATAAGTGAAAATCTAAGCCAAAATGAAATGAAACCTGTCTTATACTGTTGCTAAAAAATTCAGAATATGAAAAAGCGAATTTCCTATAGTAAATCAAATTGAATTATTTATATTTATTTCGAAAACTTCAAAGTTCTCATAACATACCGGTTTCCTCACACAAAAATATTTTTTTAATATTAAACAACATCTTCAAACTCCGTCATATCTTTGAGGGCAGACCAGACCGACATCCTGATTCAGAATAAATATTTTTATGTATAATTAACGACCTGAAATGCATTTAATTTAGTTCATTCGATTCAAAAATACCCCCGTACTATGAGCAAATGTCAAAAGTGGCCTATTATATTGGCTATAATATACATTTTACTCTTATCCTTGCAACAAAAGCCTCCTTTTTTTCCTTTTTTTGTCAACTAAAGCTATTTGTAGGTTCTGCAAGCACTTTCTTGATCTGTTTAATATGTTTAAAAAATATTTATATACATAATGTATGTATGTGTATTAAATTAAGTAAATCAGATGTCTAGTACCTGTAACACAAACCTAGAGCTTACCACGAGACTAGATGTTGTTGTGTGGATTGTCCGAAAATATGTATTTAATTTATTTAAATTAAAACGCAGTTAATTTCTTTGTCCATTCGATCACTTGTATTTTGTTTTTGTTTGAAAGTGACAAGTTTTACATCAAGGCTTACGCAAGTGATTGATTTGTTTGCAGAGCTTTTATAAAACATTTCATTGTTGATAGAAATGCATATTTTACTATTGGTGAAAATTTCGCAACAAATTGAGCCCGACCAGCATTTTTTGCAGAGATTTGAGCATCCAAACAAAACCTAGCGGAATCTGCATGCAAATTTCTTTGGGGATGTTTTTACCAAGTCCGAGAATGTACTCTGCAAACTACTAGTTTGCAACTCCCTTTTTGATGCAAATTATTTTGGTAAACAGAAAACTTTTCTTTGGATTCCTTTTGTGTGGTAATATGCAACATTGCTATTCTGGAACTTAAGAAATAACTTTAGACAAAATATATACATAAATGTGCAATGGGACACCGAAATTGAATGAACAAGCTAGAAATAATGGTTTTTATTCAAATATGTAGGTTTAGGCGTCAAAGCGGGAAAGAATAACTTCATCATTTTACAATTAAGCCTTAAATTTTTGATAAAAAAATTATATAAATATTAAATAGGCGTATACTAACACCTTGGGTTCCGAATACAGTTTATTCACATTTAGCAATAATAAAATAACAAACAAATTAAAAGTGCAAAAATATGCATTTAGAGCGGTCACCTAACCAAGTGCCGGCCTCGCGGAACATCGCATAGGTAACTTGATAAAAATCACGTTTGTTGTATGGGAGCCCTTTTATTTGTATTAAAATTAGTTTTTAGTATTTTTTTTTTATAGCGGCAACATATATTTTTTTTGTTTTTTTATTTTATGCTTTATAACTTTGACTGCCTCAGTGGCGCGGTGGGCAAGGGTCCGCTTGCGGTGCAAGAGGTTCGATTCCTGCCAAGGGGTCAAGTGTTTGTATGTTCTGCAAGCACTTTCTCCTTGGTCTGGGTGTGTAATATGTATAATAAAAAATATCTATGTATGTATGTCTATTATAAAAAGTATATCAAATGTCTAGTACCTACCCGTAACACAAGCTAAGAGCTTACCACAAGGCTAGATGTTGTTGTGTGGATTGTCTGGAAATATTTATTTATTTATTTATACCTACGCCTTCATTTACCATAATCTCACCTGATGTTAAGTGTCGATGTTTTTTTAAGATGGAGCAAGAAGACCTAGAAGATAGATGGCTTCTCCGGGCCACATTACGAAACACGAAAAAATCGTTTCACGCACTGGCCCAGCCCGGAGGTTGGTGACAACACTACAGAGTACACAGTAGACAGCAGTCAGTACTACCAGAGACTGTTATTAGCACCACCCGGACACGTGTAAGGATTCAGAGGGTTAACACTTACGGACGTGAACAGACAAAACATCATGCCTCAACATTTCAACTCTCCATCTATCACTTCTTGAGATTCAGCCTGGTGACAGACAGACGTAGAAGTCTTGAATAATAAATAAAATGGGACCCCCATTTTATCCTTTGGGTACGGAACCCTAAAAAACATAAATAACTACATAAACCAATAACTTTTACATTAACAAGTATCTATGATTATATTCAGAATTGATAATAGATAAAATTAATTACATATTTTACTATCTGCTGATTTTAATATACTAATGCGTGTATGACATTGGTGTATGCGATTTCATTACTCCCAAAATTGTTACCGCTAATAACCCAATGTAGCTTAAATATATCATACTAACTGCCTGCAGCTTTGCCCCCATATTAATAAATTATCCCTCGGTAAAAAGTAGCTTTTGTCCATTACTGAGAAAACTACTGCACATGCCAAAATTGTCTAAAATTAGGCTTTGCCCGTAATAATTGTATTTTCCCGCGAAACGCGGTATTCCAATGCGGTAAAAAGCAGTCTATATATTCTGATATGTAAGTACCTCTAATATTATTGTGAAGTTTCATAAAAATCTATCCAGTAGTTTTTGCGTGAAAGAGCAACAAACACACGGACTTACTTACATTCTTACAAACCTTCGCGTTTATAATATTAGTAGGGTAGGATACAAATACCAACGTTTTCCATCACACCCACTGTCATTAGGATTACCATAATAAGAATGGTGGTGGCAATAAAATTACAAATGTGCCCATCACAGGTCATTACGTATTCGCGCTCACGTCCGGCGGTGGCGAGCGGAATTGCCGCCATTGTGGGCGTGTGGCTACACGGTGTTCAGTTCTTCATCATTCATCAAAATTTCAACCGTAGAACGTCAATTGGATTTTTTTTTATGTAAGATAAGCTTCCTTTTGGTCTTAATCTCACCTGATGTAAAGTGACGATGTGGTCTAAGATGGGGTATGAAGATATAGATGGTACATGGTTTCTCCGGGCCACATTACGAAACAATTGGTGACAAGCCGCGGCCGAAGCCTACCACCAGAGCCACCACTAATTTTTTTTACACTTAAATCGCCATTTCGGTGAATTGTGCCCGTCACTACACTTTTCCTACAGTACCATTACTCATTAGGATTACTGTCGTAAGAATGGTGCAATGAAATACGCATCAAATGTACCCATCAAAGGTCATTACGTATTCACGCTTCCATCTAGCGTTGGCGAGCGAATAAAATCAAAACTGAATAAACTAATCGGAATTTTATTGGTTGAAATTGTATTTATTCAATTGGTTGGACCGAAAATGTACACTGTGTGTTTCACCATTCATCAAAGCGGTCTGCTACAACTAGTATTCAAAATTGGACTTTAACATTCTGCAGTACAGCATTTATGTGTGAGAGCACAACCGTAGTGATTATAATAAGGCCTATTTTCACCATCTCTGAGTAAAATTAGGTAATGGTTAAAATATAGAGATATTTCGCTCAACATTTGTGACCAACTTACCATTGCTAAATTTACTTCGATTTTGTTAAATTACCCCTTAGCATAATCATATCCTACAAACTTGGACCTGTCTTTTATGTATTTGTATTCGTAAGTAAATTACTTAGACAAATAATAATATATTTAATGGCTGAAAATATATTGATATGTATATCCAAAAATGCCTTTACGAAAATAAACGTCTTAACTTTTAGTTCTGTAATAATTTATGGTTAACGAGATATGCACTACCCCGCGATTTTGCCGTAATTTTTGGATTTTTACGAAAGATATTGTCAATGAAATGAAAGCGTTTTAATTCGCGTTATTTATTTACTTACACAATCTTTGGAAAAACTGACATCCAGGTATAAATTACGTATCTAATTATATTATTAATAGCATGTGCCAAAACAAATAGGCACATTGTAGACTGAATGCCAATTACTAGGTTCCGCTAATAACCAACCAACCAAGATAACTACATAAAAGATAAAAAAAACATTAATTTCCATAATATTATTTATAAAGCATAAAACTTACAAATTCAAGCTTAAATTACGGTACAAAATTATCTTCGTCAGACCGACATAACCAGTAATAATTAGTCGCTCAAGCTTCACTCATAAATGGTCAGATACGAATGAAACCTGAAACACTTTGCCCAACCCTCACAAAGTGAAACCGAGTCCTTTTAAGCGGAAGGTTTCAGTTAACCCCTTTTGCATTTACAATGAGCCGTGTCCAGGTATGACGAGGCGTATTTGAGCTCCAGCAAATATTGGTGAAATATTTTCCAATAATTTAAATGTTCCAATAAATATGCATGTCCGTCATGATTGTCAGGCTTGTTTGCGATATGCGTAAAATATTTTTTCAATGGTATTTGCAATGATGGAATGCTTGCATTGGGAAATGATAATTTGTTGGGTTCGTTCGTAAAAAAATCGAACACAAAAACAAACATTTCATGGTCGAATAATCTGTGTGTCATATTATACCTCTAGAATGACAGATTTTGTACGATCTGCAATTACTGGTTTCGGGTCTGCGTGTTTTCTATGTATAATATGTATGTATTTACAAAAAAAAGTATCTATGTAGTATATCAGTCACCTAACACCTATAGTACAAGCTCTGCTTAGTTTGGGGTTAGGTGATGTTGTGTGAGTAGTCACCGTAAGCCGTAAGCCGGAAATATTAAATATTTATTTCATGTGTTATGTCTTAATTTAAATGTATTAGGTTAATTGTACATAGTACACAAGAAGAAAGACTCAAAAAGGCCTTTAAAAACTATTTGACTTAGAAATCGTAGCACTTTTTTGAAAAAATTTAAACTTTAAAATACTATAAATGGGCAGGGAAGTAGGGAATGGATTCAAGTTGATTTATTAAGAAATCGGACAAATTGGGCTAAAACTGTCAACCTCAATCTAGGTCAAGTAAATTTGAATAAACAATACACATGTATATTAGTGAAATTGTCTGTAGATTTAAATCGTTCATCATATTTTGTTGACTGTGTATTAATACCTCGTCTATCCACGTTTTATATATTTGGTAGAAAGATCGTTCGAGTTCTGTGAAAAATACTCTCAGCTACTTCGTACCGTGATTATTAGGTACACACAACGACCTTTAGTTTAGCCTCAAGTAGTTAGGTACAAAATAAAATAAAACATAATAATATAAAGCATATGGGTATATATAGTTTTTTTTTCTAAAATGCCCTCGAAAGGTAATTTTGGAAGAATATTCCACATATCTCCTTCACATGCACTGTGGCATTTTTGGAGTAAGCCCATTCCTTTTCCACGTGAAATCCGATCCGAAATCTAGATCTGGATTAATAGAAATAAGATATTTTTTTAACATCAAAATACCAATGGAAGGCTTTTGATAAAAGCGGAAGTATTCAGAAAAAGTTTCACCGGAAAATCGGATCGATTGTACCCGAACGAAACCAATTACAATACAGAATGAAATCCAACACTAAACGATTGATAGCCGAATAAATTGCGACGCGAACAAATTAAAATTTCCTTTTTCCAGTCAATCATTAAAACGCCCAAAACATTGAAGTATCATATTTATTTAAATTCCTGTAATTCTGTAAGTGTGATTAATGTTTATACTGCTCATAGCGAGCATAGTTAGTATTTTCTAAATTTATTACAAACTAGCATTTGACGCCCCATTTCATTCCGAGTTTTATGAACTTCCCGCATAATTAGAGTGTTTGCATGTTCATAATAATAATATCGAAATATGTATCTATCAATAGTCATATTCGATAGATACATATTTCTTCATTACGCACTAATACTTACAAAATAAAATATTAGTAGTACAATCGGAAAAAAAAAATTATTAGTAGCATTAGGTATTAGGTATTTATATTGTTTAAGCCACCGTCCATAAAATATGTAATCTTTTTTCTATCCATCCACGGTTGTCTGAAAGAAATTGCTTTTAGCAATAAGTCCGCCCATTACGCATTCTAGATTTAGTTTTTAATTTCATATTGTATTGCTCATTTGGTGTGTAATAAAGTATATTCTATTCTAATCGGAGGCCTTATAAAGAAAAAAACATGTATTATCTATATAAATAAAAATGAATTGTTGTTCGTTAGTCTGATTAAAACTCGAGAACGGCTGAACGGATTTATCTTATCATAGTCTTGAAATGTTCGTGGAGGTCTAGGGAAGGTTTTAAAGGCGAGAAAAAATCGAATAATTGCTGGGAAAAAACATTGAATAAAAACACGTGCGAAGCCGGGGCGGGCCACTAGTACTTAAAATAACAATAGAAAACAAACGATATTATATTACTATAGACAATTTTTATTTGGCCATTACACTTGGAAAAAAAAATACAAAAACCTTAGATACACATTTTGGTGAAAATCGGAGGTTAGGAATACTCACATATTTTACTGTCAAGACATTAATATCAAATTATTTTACGGCACTATGTTTACTTTCAATCATCATTATTAAGGTCCTCTGGCAACCATCCGAAGCCAGCCAGGTGAAACATTGCAACCATTAGCCGAATGAGATCTCCCAAATTAGGGCGATCGAACAAGCCCGGAGACGAATTATCCCGGACTTTTACGGATTCAAACGGAACGTTCAGGTAAAATGCGTTTGTAAGGCTGTAGGAGCATTGACGATACCAAATTGAACTAAACTTTTTTTTAATTAAAAAGAAACCTTGCGGCGCGGGGCATAAAAATCAATTATCGTTTTCTTTTTAATTCTTATTTTATAGGGTGACCTGCATTGCAATGGTTTTTAGGTAAGTATTAAAGTGATAACTTAGTTAGATTCTGACTGAAATATGGCTAGCGTTGTTGGTAAAACAGTGAGCAGAGGAGCCTATCTATTGCTACCGTATGAACGTATGTCTGAGATAAAAGGAAGCCAGTCAGTCAGGCACATTAACGCGTTAAAAACGAATTAAATAGTTAATTAAATAATTGAAGATATTAAAAAAAAACAATAATCTACTATTTTGGTTTTTGTGACAAGCCCCTACTATTACATCTAAAGAATTCCGCCAACATTTCCGCGTAGCTAAGCTTATACTGACGTAATTTGTGCAAAACTAAGTTAGTCCTGCCCTGAATTAATGGTGCGAGGGCCTCTAATGTCCCCCAAATTCGACTATTTCCCTTTTTAAAACAAAGAGAGTTGTGGCAAGTAAATTAGTGAGAAAGGAAACAAACGCTGAAAAATGTGTGACGAATTAACAGTTTTTGGGAGTTTCAACGGAAAAGAGAAAGGAACACGACACGAATATATAGGCTTTTGTCCGATTTACAAAGCTTTAAACCGATTTCTGCATTGTATTGTGAACTGAAAATAGTTTTTAAAGGGGTTTCGGTTTTAACTGCTTTTTAGTAATCTACTGGGTTTGTTTACTTTGAGAATCGTTGCGCGGCATTTGATATTACGTTACCTATGATTTTTAAGCTCATAAAGCTGACACATACATACAACACAATGATGATATTAATTGAAAACTCATACATCTGCCTCAGAGGCGCGGTGGGCGAGGGTCTGCTTGCATCGCTAGAGGTCGGGTTCGATTCCCGCCGAGGGTGAAAGTGTCTGTGTGTTCTGCAAGTTTTTATTCATGTTTTGATGTTTCATATGTTTAATAAAAATATCTTTATATTTATGTGTATTATATTAAATATATCAGATGTCTAGTAACCGTAACACAAGCTTAGAGCTTACCACGGGGCTAGATTGGCCGTGTGACGGTGGATTGTCCGGAAATATTTATTTATTTATAGGACGAAAATAATGCAAATGAATTAAGTAAATTACTAAAGAATAAAAATTGTTCGTCATCTAGATGATTAAATGACCAACAAAGCGTATACCCGTTTTTTTTTGGAAACGAAAAATCAAGCCGTAACAATGTAGGTATTGAAGTTTCGCGTATCGTAAACTCATAAGCTCCCACTCCGAAACTAGGATAGGTGACCAGTATTTTTGGACAGCTAACAGACGGACTTAACAGAATACCTACATTTTATGTAGTCATCTTGCCTATCCTACGACTTCATCACAAAAAACTTCTTTCGGAACCTAACATCAACTTTGTAAAACTCTTAAAAATAATTCTCAGTTAATCACACCCCCCTAAGTTCCCCCCTTCAGTTCCAAGTTTAAATAAACAACTGGCAAACTTGCAAAGGTAAGAAAGTGTTCAACGGCGACATTATTATTTTTGCGGCTAAATCTTCGTGACGCGGTTGTTAATTTGCTGGAAGAGGGCAATTAGGCATCTTTCTGTCAGGTGGGCGCAGAAATTATCGTTTAAATTTCACTTCACGCTAAAAGGGCATTATTAAATTGCGAGACTTTCCGGGTTAGAGAGAAAAGGTTGAATTTTTAAATAATCACCGAGTTTTTCCAACTTTTGCGTCGCAGATTTTCGGTTATTTTCAGTTATTCGAGGCCAGAGATAAATAGTTATCTGTGGAAAACAGCGTGCAAATATTTTGAGGACGATTTATGTGTTGTTTGGTTTTTCTCGTGAGGATTAATTACGAACTTTTATCAGGTTACAGTTTGGTGTACATGTGCACTAAATTTTAGCTATGTAAATTCAATATTTTAATAAGCATTTAATTCACCCTAGTACTATAGAAAGCCAAACATAATTATCAACCGTCGACAATCCGCAAATTGCGGGCCACAGAGGTCTTACGTAGAATTTTTAATGAATAACACATTAAATTATTTCCATTTAATGCTATACAAAAAAATAAACTTTATCTCAGTGAAAATCACCAAATGAATGAATCAATATTACAAAGAGTAAACGTCAAAAGGGATTTAAAGTACATTGTTTTGGTGATAAATATTTTATAGATATAAAATTTATTAAAGATTATAAAATATTCATGAAGCTTAAGATGCTTGTGAAACTGAAAATGCCAATTGAAAATATAGTTTATATATCTTACATCTCAAAACCATATTCTGAAATAAATTTATCTTATTATGTTTTACTTCTGCTTAGCAGCTGACTTAAAAGTTTGGTGAGATTTTCATCATGAAAACATAATAAATCTTAATTTCAATAAAAATTATTCACATAAGAACATTTGACAGGCAATTAGGAATGGCATACACCATATATCCCTTAAAATTCAACCAAACTTCATACAAAATTGTATATAAATGTCGCAAGTTATTTTATTCTTCGCATTTTATTCTATAAAAACAAGAGAAACAGGAAGCATAGCCCTTCCATAGCTCGCTGCGCAACTCTAAGCCTGTTCATGTATATTTTGAAGCAACACGTTTCTAAGATTTGTAAAAACAAACATTGGAAATAAATTGTGTTTTCTATGTATCATAATATATCATACTAATGTATAACACTTAATACACTTTATTTTTGTAAAAATAAAGTTAGTTTGGGGTTAGGTGATGCTGTGATTAGTCCAGCAATATTTATTTTTATTAAATTCCTGATCGGTGCCCATCTGAGCAGGATTCGGCTACATTCAATAGTTTTCTTGAAATCCCAGAATATTCAGTGGGAGACTAATCTACCTCAACTAATAACCACAGAAACGCTAATACCCAAAGCTTCTTAAGGCTTATCCTGTCCAAACTCTTTGTCATAATGTTAAGATAGGTATTCCTGAGCCTTTATGAAAACAACTGATTCATAATGTCGGGTTGGAAACAGGTACCGTGGGTTGGGGCTTTACAAAATAAATATTTGTTATGTATGAGGTTTTAACAAAATTGTTGTAAACGAAGCGAAAGATAAATCCAGGTTGTTTAAACCTGGATTTATCTATAAGCCTTAGAAAAGGTTTTTATAGTCATTTAAGTAATAATATGTTGACAAAATGTATTAAACCTTTATGAATGTACTTTTTAATATTTGCCTTTTAAAATAGCACCTTTAATTTGTCATATTTTAAGGTATAAAATATGAAGTCCGAGTTTTATCTTTTTATTTTTGTGTTGTTGTACAACAACTCAAAAAACAAAATCTGACTCTGACACCGAATCAAGCTAATAATTTGAAATTGCCAATAATGCGTTGTCACAATAAAATCTACGTGAAACAAACTATAATTAACGCGAAAGTATGAATAATATACCTAATTTATAAACTTTAGCTTTAATGTTTACTAAGAAGAAGCTAATGTTTAATTTTTACCTTTATAACTCATGTGATAACCTACTCCAAGCGTAGCGCACCGTTGTATAAATAGTAGGCTTAAACAAATTGTGGCTCTTCCAGACAAACTTAGGAACTAGCGAAATCTTCTTAAAAAATCTCATTATCCAATATTAGAAAATTCGAGTTTTCCCTGTTCTTCTAAAGGAGACTAATTGAAGCAAATCACGTCAGCTGCTCCTGACAGGCATCGAAATTTCGAGCCCAAACATTATTAGGTTTGGATATAAAAGCTGTTATTGACTGATGTTCTTTTGTGAGAGGTTAACGGCATATTTTGGTATGGATTTATGTTACTGAATTATTGAAATATTTTTATTATAATCATTCTTAGGTAAAAAGTCTAAAATATAAAAATGAATCGCAAAATGTGTTGGTAAGCGCATAGTTCAACATCGCTTGATCCGATTGTAACAATTATTTTTTAAAATGTTTGTATAATTACCCGTGCGAAGCTGGGGCGACATATTAAAGTGGTATATAGATGTACAATTAGTTTGTACAAAGTAGTTCAGACCAAACGACTGTTAAATTATCATAATTAACATCAACAATTTGGGTTTATTATTAAAATTCTCAAGGTGTCGTAGTTTTGAAAATATTTGACATCTGAAAAGTGTGTTGAGGTCACTTTATGCTAATTTTGGCACTAGAAGAAACTGTTTACAGTTTGGCACAAGCGAGGAACATAATTCATGAAATATTTCATAGCTGTGGCTACATATCATAAATATTTTCATGTCCTTTTGTTTCAATGGGTGGGTTGTATGGTGCATGGCCGAAAAGTCAAATTGCCAAAACGGCAATGGTTTGCACGATTTGTTGAGAGCTGGTACAAGATCTATTATTTGGCAAGCGGTTTTATTTCCTTTCAGAATATATGTACATATGTGTGTATTGTATAAATATGACTCGGTTTGAAAAGGGAAATCAGTTTCTTGGCTCTTTACAACTTACTGGCTTTAAGTTTTGCTTTATCTAAAATAATATGATAAATACTAATTTATGTAACTGAGATTGCCTTTTTATTCCTGGCTTTGTGTGTAATAGACCGACGGCTGTGTTAGGTTTCGTAGATAATCTTGAATTTACGAGATTCCAAATGTCGCTCAAAAACCTCTGTGCTTTTCTTTTTGAAAAAATATGTGATACGTGATTAAACGATGCAAGCAAAAATTCTTGAGGTAATTGGCATGTTCTGAGAACGAGATTGACGAGTTTGAAGGACATGTGATATTCACCAACCCGCCCTTGGCCAGCGTGGTGAATAAGGGCCAAATATCTCTCGTCAAGAGAAAAATCCCTTTGTCCCATCAGTGGGAATGTAAATAGGGGTGAATAAGTATGTGTTAATACATATGAATGAGAAATACCGAAATTGAAGCTCGAATCGGTTCGTTTTCGTGATCTTTAACTGGCTATAACTGCCGATTCCTACACAATATGGTTTTGTTATTTTGACACATATTTTTGTGACGAGCACCAATTTAAAATAATTAAATTAAACGGCTACATACCGCTTATTCATTTTGTGGGACGTTAAACTCTCCATGTTTGCTTTACTCTGTAGTTGCTTTCGTAATAAATGCCAGGCCATCAATTGTACCTGGATTTCAGCATCATATTCCTGTCATTTCTCTGCGGCAACATTGACTTTGATGGATAATAGCGTTCCTTTTGTAGAAAAATAATATGAAATAATGATAGCACTAAGTCGTCACTAACGGTCTGTTACACCATCTCCGAGTAAAATTTTACAACGGTTAAATATAGAGCTATTTCGCTCAGTCACATGTGACAAAACGGGAAAGCTCTTGACATAACTAACCATTGACACGTATTATTGACACAACTAGCAATTGCTTAGTTTGCTCGAGTTTGTGAAATAAGCCGTTAGTCAAATAACATATTTTTGTCTTAATTGTGGATCTTAATACTTTTTTTGTGCTAGCGGTATTATGGACCTAAATCTATTATTTTATAGTTTGCTTGTTTAGTGAGATATTTTCCATCCCGCGAATATTTTATACCTTAGGTTATGTTTTATTATGTAATTAATAAGATATCATTCGGAAAGTCCAGTTTTCAGTTATAACTGAAAATAACTGAATTTGGAATAATCTGGCATAACCTTCATTATACTTATTTTAACTGTAACCGAGACTCAGAAGCTGCTCATATAATAATGATCGAACTTCACGTACAAGGTAAGTTCGCTTTATCATTAATACGTAAAATAACTTAGCTTTTAAATGTCACAGAAACATTATTAGAATAATTTTGACCACAAAGCTAACAACAATAGCGGTATTCATTCCAAAGTAGCTATGATAAGAATTTTCTTAGAATTTCCGTTTCATTGTGAACTAAAGCAAAGTTTAACATTCCATTGAAAACATTTTCCCTGAACACCATCTGTTTTCATTAAACCGTCGGAGCAACTCATTATTACATCCAATATCTTTCCCTCGGCCTAAAGAAAATTATTTATCATAATAACGTCTCTTCTACGTCGAATAAATATTGTATGTAACGGTAGAACGACAAACTGGAATTACGAGTGTACAGTAATATTATTAAAAATATACAAATAAGTTGTGATAAGAGACACTTAACTTTTTTTCTCTGATAAGATTATTCTACGAGTATTGCTGTGTTGGTTACATTTTATTAATATGTTAACATGTAGTTAACAAGGCCATGTTACCGCATGGTAACAGACTTAGTTACAATATGTGCTTTGTACAGAATATTAGAAATACCTTCGTAACTATATAGTTACTATATAGTTACTCGTATATACGAGAATTAATTTGTAGAAATGTATTCATGCTATAAAAACTGTAGATAAAGTTAGAAAAACTTCTTTTTGATAATAGCCCAGACAGATTCCAAAAGTTTGGCCATTTTTGCTTCACATTTTGTTACTAAGAAAGTTCACAAGCATCTGCGAAACGGTCACGAAAATGTTCTCAACTTCTGGAAACTTTCTCCTGCTTGGCCTTTAAAATAACAGTGAGGTGACTCGTCCAGACAGTGAACCTGGGACTGCAATGTGGCTTATAATCACGTACATTATTAACACAGCCAACGCTTTTGTTTATTATTTTTGCACTATTTTACACAATATTTTATACTTCGCATTACTTTTCGTGTTTATGTCAATATGATTAGAATGGTAACATAAAAAAGGTAACTCAAATTTTTTTTTTTTTAGACAAGTATTATTTTCTGCCGTGTTTCGTTGTTGTACCAAGTTTCAACGATTTGGCAGTAAATTATGGGACATATAGGTCCTAGTACAGCAACAGGGTTTGAAAAGACCTTGATATAATAATAGAACTAGAAATAATGATAAGGAGACACGGCAAACGTATCACTCACCTTTGATTTGCAAATTTTATCGTGTTTATTACGAAGTTGATGGAGGAGCTCATTATAATGCTCGACGTCCTTAATCGAGTCTCCAAAGATAAATCGAAATGACGAAGGCCTTGGAACCTGTATATTATACATATTAAAGCAATGACTTATTGAAAAAAATTCTAATCAATACAAATAAAAAATGATAGGTACTGATACAACATCCTCATATTTTACATTAAAAGTCTTAATTTACAATTAAAAAAAGCCCTCGATTCCAGAACCTTAGTTCCCTTAGAAGTAAAAAGTAATACTTTTTTGTAATGTAATAACGTAATGCGCTTTCATTTGAGACCCCACTCGAGTATATTTTACCCTTATAACTTTTCAACGGGTCAACCAATTTTCAAACATGTCCTAGAATACTCCCACAAATCTCACCTTTTATACAAAAACTAAATTGAACTCGCTTCATCCGTTTGGGAACAATAATGTCCCAGACAGACAAACATACCCACATACAGACAGACAGACACGTTGATCTTATAACACCCCTCTTTTTTGTCAGGGCTTAAAAAGAGAGAGAGACAGAGAGCGAGAAAGATTTATTGATTCAAAACACTCACACATAACAAGGAAAAAAACACAATTCAATAATTAATTAATACTTAATAAATAAACATTAAATATGTATGTAGTGCGTTGTGCCAAAAGGTCTCGCCGCAGCAGCATATGCAAATCCCCTTAAGTGAGTGGAATTACGCTGGTTTTCAGACGAGACGTTAGTGATACCCACTCAAAATTAATAGTGTAGTTTCGAAATAGAGATACTGATAGACTTTGTGCTAGTCTAGCAGGAGCAGGCAAAAAGGATTCGCATCAAAGCGCACCATCAGCCACGTAAGTCAGGCTTTGAAATATCGGCAGACGCGATCGGCTGGCGCAGCACGGTCAATTTTTATCTATAGCATTTCACTGCAATAAATCGACAGTGATTTTTCACGCTGAAATATTAGCGGTTCAGGCTCCATATCTCTGAGGTCGGGGCAGCAACGAGCCTGTTAATAAACCTTATTTTTCATGCTTCAATACGCAAATCGAAACAGTTCACCCGTAAATTGAAGTTTTTATCAGACTTCAGTTATCGAAAATTCTCCTATCTGAATTGTTTGCTGATATTAGAAATATTTTCTTTTGAGATATAATTTAGATGAGTTTGGTATGAATTCGAATTTTGCCTTAATATGCAAAGTTTGATGATAACATTTCTGCGTATAGTATACGAATTAGAAAGTTTCTCAACTATTGTAAGGTTTTCTATTAAATTAGTTTTATTTGATCTTCTTTATTGAAAGGAATCGACTTTTATTAAAGTATCCATATAATTTGATGCAAAGTATCTTTAGTACGACATAGTCTGTCCATTGTATGAATACTTACATTAGATTCATTTCAAAATGTTTAGTCAATCAACCTCCAAATTACAAAAACACATTCGAAGACAGGTTCAGTTCAATGAGAATCTATTTCCGGGCAAGAAAAGGCCCGCCCAATCCAACCAAAACCAATTTCCCTATCACTGCTTACAGAGGGGCAGTTTTTGCTACATGTACAAGAAGAAGTCACCGAATAATTTCCTCATTCGTCAACGTCTTCTCAGCGTCTGGGAGAAAAATGATTCACTGAATCTGTCTACGCTTCACGTTTCTGAATTAATTGAAATAAATTACTGTCGCCTACGATTTAATCTCGAGCGTATAATCTGAGACTTTATTACTAATTAGCTGCTAACTAGAACAGTGTAGCGGGGCTGTTCATTTCTCTTTGCCCTCGGATAAATTTGCGGGCATGCTTGACGAAGATGGAATCCTGGGTTTGTTGTTAGTATTTGGAGAAAGGACTGGAAGGTTACGTACGATATTGCAGTTTACAAATTATGAGTATATATATTTTTTTCTTTATATTAACTCTTTTGCTTTCTGTGCATATGCATTTAAATAAATATTTTCTAAGAAAAATATAATAATAAAAATACTGAGCAAGCCTTTTTTTAGGCATTAATATTTCAAAATTTCGTTTGTTTTATGCATAATAATATTCAAAGTCAAAGTCAAATCATTTATTGCTAAATCAAAAATCCTTTTACATTCTGACATAAAAAGACGTGCAAATCATAAATGTCAACTATAAAAGCATTTAATGTTAAATTATTAAATAAAATAGTTAGGTACTTCACATGTCAAAATACAAATTTGTTTTAGTAAATGTACATTCTAAATGTCAGTAATTTTATGTGAAAAATATAATAGAGTTCATTATTTATTATCATATAGATAACGTTGTAAATCATTGAAGTCCAATAATTATGTATATAGAAACATTTTTAACATTTCAATTTAAATAAATGAAAAGGCAAATTTTGATAACTTTAAACACATTATATTGTTATCAAAAATATATTAAATTTACTATGAGTCATACGTATGAATAAACAAAACATACCTAGCTCTTCATAGTTTCTGCTCTCCACCAGGAGAGCAGAAACTATGAAGTTAATTTTACGGTTCTAATATTAGTGGTTTAATTAATTAATATTTAATGCCTTTGCCCAGCAATGGAAAAATATAGGAATATATAATACCCTGTTGAATTATAAAAAATACCATGCTTGAAATTATAGGAGCTGTCTATCATCTCAGTCTTTCTCAGTATTCGTTCAAATTCATGAACGAGTTTTATGGAGTGACCAAGGATATGTACAATCCCCTTTGATATCTGGCATGCTTACTAGTAACAAAAAAAGAAAAACACTGTCTTTTTTAACTAGGTTAGATGTTGTTGTATGAATTGTCCGGAAACATTCATTTAAAATTTCAGAAAATATATCATTATCATCATCAGCCTATATTAGTCCACTGCTGGACATAGTCCTAGTGAGCGCCATAGCGCCCTGTCCTCGGCTTGACGCATCCAGCATCTGCCTGCAGTCTTTCGCAGGTAAAATATTCCCCATTGTGACACTATCCCAAACAAGAATTAATCCTTGTTAGGTCTGTATTTTTGGACATTAGCCACGTAACATATTATTTAACCACATTTGACTAAGTTTTGATAGATAACTCGGACTGTGCGCACTACACGCTGGCATGTGAAATTGCCGCATCCATTCCACTATTACTTCTTGCTACTATGCGTCGGATTCTGTTTGCTTCGTATGTCAGTATTGAACTACCCCCAAAATAAAATACAATATTGGTTAACGTATTAAAAGAAATAGTGAAATAAGTGTTTTTTAGCGAAGTGTTTATTTTTAGTTATAATTGAGGATAATAATGTATTTTAATAAATCTGAAATGAATGATGTCCCGAATGCTAGATAAGAATTAATTCTAATGTATAAAGTGTTCTCATTAAGTGAATTTTTAGTAAACTCTTTTTAGATTAATAAACGTTCTTAAACCTGAACTCTTTATTGTACACCACATATATTACAAACAGTAACAAGACAATTTAATGTTGTTTAATGATTGAATATCCAGTAAAAAGGTTGACTTCAGTTTTATCAAGTATCAAAAAGTCAATATTGTCAGAACAAAGGATAAAACTTCTTCATGAAGCTTTAATAAATAAACTTTTGTTGTACAATGAAGTTATTTTCTCTAGCAACAACTCGGCCTATGGGAGTTACCTTTACAAAACTTTAGTTTGTAAGTTGCGGTTTAGTTTGAGTGTCATGGCGCAGGGAATTAAACTTTTGGGTAAAACTGTGTAGATTGTACGAGGTACACGTGAAATTAGGTCTGAAGTTAACAAGTTAACTCAAATAACAGTTATAAAAATTTACACTTTGATGTCGCAATACAATTTTATGGTCTTTGGTATATGAGTAGGTAATTCTAACGACTTGGGGAACTTTGACGATTGCAAGCCAGCCCGAAGGCTTAATTAGTTGACTGCCTCAGTGGCACGGTGGGCGATGGTCCGCTTGCGGCGCAATAGATATCGGGTTCGATTCCCACCTATTCGTAAGTCGACAACAGACAACCTTCGAACCATCTAAGCGGCGACTGTAACCGTACACAATGACGCAATTTCCTTTCTTTTTTTTAATATTTTGAATTTTTTTTATATATATTAGTACTGTACACCCCTATCGAATTAATATTTCCGATTCTCCCTTTTCCACCCTAAGGTTGCCTGGAAGAGATCACTCTTAAGCGATATGGCCGCCCTTTTGTACTTCTTCCTCTTATATGTATTGTGACTTTTGTTTTGTTTTGGTGTACAATTAAGTGTTTTGTATGGTATTGTATCCTACTCACACATCTCCTTGACATGTAAAGCTATGACTTTACCGATGTCCTAAAAAAGAGAATAACGAGACATAGGTCTCCTTCATAAATATCCGTAAAGTGCCACCAATGAGAATTGAGCCAATTCAAAGGGTAAGATGTCGATAAGATATCAACCCTCGTAAATACCTAAAAATAATAAATAAAAGCAATGTTTGTTTGCTAAATATGCAGATTGTTTTTGTATTAAATTGTTTTTGTATATATTAAGATTAAATCATTAAGACGACTTTGTTTGCCATGATCTAACCTAATCTACCAATTTTATTATCGTTCAGTCTACCTGGATCTATCCAGGTAGACTGAACGATAAAATTGGTAGGCGCTACAATTTAGCGAAAGCAACAGCTATTGATGACAGTCTAACATTAGCATTATGCTAATGCATTTCCAACAATGGACAAACATAATATCTGGAAAATTGACATTTACAGAACAACAAACTCACTACCTTAAATTAGCACTCCATAGAACCACGAACACAGTTCCATTGCGCAATTAAATAAATATCTCTCTCATGGCATTGCTCAGCGTACTGTAAGTTTGGTTTTGCTATTACCAAAACAGAAGCCAACCTCAATAGAATATTTAAAGGCAGGCTGAAATATGCCTCAATTGGCCCAGTGATCCGGGATTTCTCTTTTAATATTCAGCCTATGAAAAATACCCGCCATAAAAACCTGGACCGTATGAGTTTTTAGCCCGCGCATTTGAATATTGATGTTTATGGTAAGTGTGCCTTGTGAAATACTTATACAGGGTGACAGTGAAAACATATTTTTTGGGAACGAATTTTACTATTTTATACGATCTTTTTTTACTCTTTTGTCCTTTGCTGAAAATACGACTAGCTTAATGGCACTGTTCAAGGGAAATTGAATAAATAAAATAAGAAAAGACGAATATAATAAAATTTCTCGGAGATACGTAATGAACACAATTTGAACGAAATATATCCTGAAATAATCCAACGAGCAACGATAGTTTTTAATGTCAAAGCTATTAAAGAGATATTAAGCTGTGTATGTCGTAAAATCTGAGAATTCATGAGAAGAAGGAACGCGACGGATGACGTTATGGCGTATTAATGTAACTATTTCACACGCAGGGCATATAACATGATGATTTTTGTGCCTTTTGGCTTAAGGTGAATTAATAAATAAATAATCTACTATATTGTTTCGATAAACCTTAAAAATAAACATATTTTCTAGTAGGAGCATAATTTATAGTCGCCCAGAAATTGTAGATTCTGATAGTACGCGCTGCGGCACTATCTATATTATCTATGTCAAGCGTGACTTATGTATGACATAATATTTTGTAGCACGAATCGAAATTTGTTTTGATATCACGGTTAGAGTATTTATTACTGGAAGTACAACTTTATCTTAAAATATATAATATTTTTTATAGTCAAAAGTTTAATTAAAAACATAATTTATGAACAGTTTAATCTTGCATCTATTAATGCATCATCGTCATCATTTTAGCCTATATGATATTATCTTGAGTATATATACGTCACTTACATTAATTTCTTATTATTGTTGTTTGAAGTGATCGGGACCGGAATCGGAAGTGAATGATCTACGTATTAAAATAATCTGTTGAATGTATTTATTTTATTTAAACAAATATAGGACGGAGCACCATGTACATTGGATTGTTGTTCCGCACTCTGGCATTTTCAAAACCAACAAAGTATGCGACATGACGACTTGTTTACAAAATAAAGTGAAAAGCTTCGTTGGTGAGTGTTTCCAATACAGCATGTTTTTCTACGTTTATTTTGATTGAATTCAATGCTGACTTATTTATATTTACAAATTTTAACGAAGTTATTTTTTAATGGAAATTAAATTCGTGAATATTGTATGAAATGCTGATGTGAACCGCGTTTGTTGGATTTTTGGATTTAGTTTATTTTAAAATATGTCAAATTTTGGTTATGGTGCTCAATGCCTTACTACATTTAAAAAGATGGCAACTTCTTTTTAAAACAAGATACATTTATTCCTGTTATGCCGACTTTTATAAAATTATACGATCTCCTCCCGAGATGCCAACTTTCCCGAGTTGCCGAAAACATCGAATATTCATTCCCGCAATGACCTAGTAAGGTGACAAAGGTAATTGAAACAAAATGTGTCTGTTTCAGTTTTTTCATAACAAAAGTTATTAAAATAAAATTAAGACCTTTAATTTGTTGGAGAATTCTTGGTCAGATTTTTTTTTCTTATCAAACATTTTAAATTGTTTTATGTTTGTATGATGGGACAATATAAATTAGTTTAAGAGGTATATTTAATTCACAAATCTAATGAACAAGTTGTGTTTGGTCTTACATATTATTTATTCCCTCCTTTATCAGTTTTTTTATAATATTTTTTTTGAATTATTGTTTAAATGAATTGTGTAAGTTCCTAAGGATTAAGCGACAATATACTCACCATAATGAACTTACAATGAAACACGGCCTCTAAGTATAGGCCTGCATGAGACAAAAAAGGGCATTAGGGGGTAATTTATCACAGTTTTCAGACCATTAAACAAGGATTGCAAAAAGCGTGTGTGATAAGGTCGGTGGGATGAATAGGATACGAATAGGAGGCTTTTTGACTTTGTTACCCAAGTCGTTGCTGGGAAGTATTTTTACTTAAAAGATAAGTAACAATGCTTGTAGTTATTCTCCTCTTTACAAAAGCCAAACAATGTTAATATATTATATTCATTCATATATAATATACCTATATCCTTTGTTTTGTATATAAACTATCAGATTTTGAAAGAATATCCCTAAAATATGAAGCAGAGCAAAGTCGACAAGGTTATTTTACTTTAAAGTCACGTATTTAAACATTAGAGCAGCTTTTATACGTTTAAATTTGCCCAATTATAAACTCAAAAGAGAAATTATCCGTATTTCCAAACCATAAATGGTATATAGTTCCACAAAACCAAAGAAATAAAGCACCAAAACAAACATTATTTCACATTCAAAAGCGTCCGCGTTCTAAATATTTTATGTCACGGAAAAATATTCAAATCGTGATGTTAAAGCGGGATTACCGTGGAGAGCACGGCATTACCAGCCGTCATGCAACGGGAGCTGGGAAGCCAGGGCTCAGGCATTTTTACGAATGATTATTTTATTCCAAAAACACTGGCTATCAAATGTTGGTGGAACCTGCCTCTAAGTTATGTTATCCTGGTACTTTATGACCATTGTTGCGGTATTTAACCAATTTTATTGTTTTATCTTTTATGATTACTAATTTGCGAGAACATTGGCTATCAATTGTCGAAACTTGCTCTTAAGTTATGTTGTCCTAGTATTTTATAGCGAATTAACTTTCCGCTTGTGGCTTTGCACGCTTATTAATAGATTTGCCCGGGGTAGAAAGTAGATTTTGTCCTTTATAGGCCTTTTGATAGAATAAGCAACAACCATCCTCACTCATAAACTTACTCAAAAATACTAATATAATAATTTAAAAATTAACGATGTACGAGAGGATTTTGAAATTTTTAGTTGGATGTTTTTTATTTTGAACTAGCTTTTCACTCCACGACGTTAATCGTGTTTTGCCGTGGGACGAAGAATTTTCCTCTTCAGCTTAATAATATTACCCTATTTCTATGTGTATCTGTAATCATTAAGGTTTCTGTGAGGAAAAAAAAAGGTGTGTGTGCGATTCACACACGATAGAAGTGAAACTTCAGTAAATCGACGAAAGAATAAGAAGAATAAAAAAAAGTGTGTGTGTGTCAGCTACGACGCACGATTGGAGTCTACTACTTACGAACTATAATTATGATAAATATCGAATAGAAAAAAAGGGTAAATGAACGCATCTGTTAAAATGATAAGAGAAACAAACATTATATCTGTAATTATTCGGATTATTTATATTACTTCAATAAAGCGTATTACATAAAGTATGTTACAAAATAATATAAATAAAATACAGCAATACCTCTTTGTACGATACTTCGTAGTTGAGACTAAATTTAAATAAAGCATTGTATTTGTGTCTCTTACCATTTCCGTTTCATCTTTTTGCATCCGGTTTGAAATCACTACGATTCTATAGAAGTTTCACTTCAATAAATGATTTTATTATTATTATTAGTAGGTATTAAGATTTTGGGCTACTGTCAGTAGTTTTACCGATAAGTCTTATCAGTTACCTCTAAATATGCAAAGTTTGTTTGCACTTGTAATATTTTAACAAAATATGACAGGAAATTAAAAATTTTGTAATATTACCTTTGTCAATAAGTAATAAATTTTGGTCAAAACAGAATTTATAAAAACACACTAAAACTATCAACAACTATAACAGTTTAGACAATAACGTGACTTCTAACTAGAGTTTGAACTATGCAAGCTTATTGTTTATTCCCGTAGCATGCCAAAACCACATCAAACTCGTCGGCCTGTAGGTTTCAAAAGAGGCATTTTTCCAACCAAGCTCATAAATAACCTGGTATTCATCTTCCTGACACTTGAATAACACGCGGGGTTCAGCGGGACCCCATTAGCCTTTACGAAACAAAGCCTGGAAAGACTTTATGCCCGTGTCCATTAACAAAGGTCTGTGAAAGAACCCATGACCACTAGGCTAGGGGTTGTACGCTTGTTGTTGTCCAAGTATTATAAGCTTTTTTGCCTGAATCCTATATAGTAATGAAGTTGAAAACTACTATATTTGTTTTGTGTTTGAAACCAATAAGTTTTGCTTAAATGTGCTTAAAAAATAACTCGACTCCTCAAAGACATCATGGACGTTTCTTAAATGTATGCTCTAGATCGAGCTGACTTTGTATTGTTTTAGAATAACCAGTCTATAACATGTTTATAATACAACATAGGCTGTTATGCAAGGCTCGACACTGAATTTAACAAATCAGTCTTTGTTTGTTTGATAAAACAATTCATGTTTATTTAATAAATGTTATAAATCTACTAATTAATACCTATAAACATAAAAATATGATACTTTCTCAACCTTAAAAACTTACCATAATTATTATTTCAGAATAACTCTTCTAAATCATTGAAACCGAAAAGTACTTGTATTCCGTACCTTTTTGTTTATAAACTCGAGACAAACTGAAAACTTCTTGATCCTTTGAATTGAAATTTGTTTTATCTAAATGGCAAACCGTTTATGTCTGTCGCAGAAAACTTCGTTATTCTCAATTAATCAAGACAAATCTCTGGGAAAAGGGCTTTTAAGAACTTTGTTTCTTGATTAAAATATTGTTTTATACTGAATTTGGCTAACATTAAGAAATCCTAAATAGAGTGTTGGTTTTTGGAATTAATATGATAACAGAATTATACCGTTTTATATCACTTATTTCCATAAAACTTAAAAAACGTAAATACGAAGTAATGTAAACAATAATACTAACAAAATACTAGTAAGTTTTGTTATAAATAGGTAGAGGAGGAGTAAACGAGATGATAGATGGATGATAGATCAAATTTTGAATCCAAATATTTACAAAATGTGGTGTATGGCATATTGGTACCGAAATTTTGGCCCAAATTATTAAAAATCTTGATTCGTCCCACATGATATTATTTGTCCGCATTGGTTCATGGTTCTTGATAATTTATTCATCGTAGGTAACATACTGTACATTTTACTTAGTTTCAATCAATATACCTCAGTATTATATAATCATAATATAAAAAAAAGTATTCAAAATAAGCACTCTGCAAGTCACAGACGAGATGTAAGTTAATTTATTCGATCCGCATACAAAAGTGATTAAAGGAACAGTAAATAAAATAATCATATAGACTGAAAACTAGACACTTAACATTTATCACGGAGTTTTTTTTCGAGATATCCGTGACATAATCCGTTTTAATTTAAATTTATAACATTTTAATTATAAAATATCTAATAATAAAATAGCTAATCATATACTAAATCTAAATTTAAAATTTAAGAAAAACCCCTGATACCAATGCCTTAATTTCCTTAAAAGAAAATACCATAATATTTAGTAATGTGCACACGATGCGCTTTCATTTGATACCCCACTCGAGTATATTTGCAGATTTTCGGCAAAACCGATGTTCATGAAACATGTCTGTCATCAAGAACATCCGCGCTAAACTCACCTTTCAATGAAAAAAAACTAAATTGAAATCGCTCCATCCGTTCGGTAGCTATAATGTCCCAGACAGACAGACAGACACACATGCAAACAGACAGACACGTCAAACTTATAACACCCCTCTTTTTTGGTCGGGGGTAAAAAATACCATTATTTTTAAATAACTGTCACTTGGAACTAATTCTATCCACATTCGGTGCATCTGATGTAGAAAGTTCTAAATATTGTCACCCTCAAAATAATCCTATTTTGATAATTCGCGGAATATCGATCTAATATTCTTCATTGGAACTTATTTACTCACAGTATATTTTGGCGAGGGAATGTTCAATAAAGTCTATCTTTCAGTGTCAACCACAGATTTAACTGTGACTTAGGAGCATTAAAGTTTTACTTGCAGTTAATGAATAAACTTCAGAGACAATTAAGCGACAATATCGGCATATTTTATAAGTCTTATCGTTTAATTAAACGGTGTATAAGCTAATTAGATTTGCCGCTCGTTTGATACGAAGATAACTGCAAACTCTTTCACCCTCGTTGTTTCACTACGGTAAAACTCTATTACAAGCTTTCTTTTAGCGTGGTAGTGATAAGAATGATTACTACCACAGTGACAAGTATCAGTAGTAAAAAATAAGCGCACCTTTTGTTTTTGAGGTATAGATAAGCTTTTGGGTTGCGATTGTTTATGCGTTCAAACGTTATTAGGGTAGTATATGGGTCTTTATGACACAAAAAAACAATTATTCATAATTTCTTAGGACAAAAATGGTTAGTTAGTTATTAACCGTGTATTATGCGTCATGTTACTAAAGTTTGAATGCACCGACAATTGAAAAAGGTGTGCTGTTTTTTACTTACCAGGACTGTTCAACATAGTATTAAAGTTAAGTTAAGATTTATCGAATTGATTGAACCACAATTTAACATATTTTACTTAAATAAAATAGCTGGGCTGAATGTGGCGCTGAAAAGTGGGACGAAAGAAGAATATAAACTGGTATTAAAGCAGATTTTTATTATGGGCCGAACTTTTACGGGACGAATACGGCATAAATCGAAATGTAAAAGAGCAAAAACAGAGGTCCGTTTTTAGAACAATTAATTTATAACTTGAGTTTTGATTTCTAAAATAAGTTATGTATATACAATTTCAAGAGTTTATTCCTATATCCATAATGGTTAAATAATAAAGGATACGCAAACGGGATGAATTGACGGCGTAATTCAAATCCGTACTCATCACAAATTGTAAACAAAACATTTTTGAAGTTTCGTTACCAGTTACCAATTAATATTTCAATAAATAATTATAAATTTATCTAAACCCACAAAATTCTTCGCAAATATAATTTGATGAAAATTTTACTTTGTACCGACTTTCCCTGAGCCTGTCAAAAATATTGCTATGTTGAACAAAGTTGAATTACTTAGCTAACTCCAAATTAGTTTGGTTAGGTTAGAAATCTGTATCTGTTTGTTGTTTCAGCAAGAAAAGGTTTATGTAAATTAAACGTTATGATCAAACCTTATTATATTTTTGAGCTGATAAAACATCTATAAACTACTAAGAAATATATTCATGTAATTAAATATTAAGAGTAGCTTGTAATATAATAATTACCCAGTTGTGTTTTGATATGAAGAATTTAGGTTATATGTAAACATACCTATATCCTTATATGTATAATCTCTTGTGTAGGAATTCCTTTGCTAGCCTCCTTCTTACATCAACCGTGAAACCATCCATCCATCTCGTGTTGGGATTATCTCAGACATTAAAATTTATTGAATTCCTCAATATTTTCATAAGAGCTCATTGGACTTAAATTATGTTAAAACAATTTATGTGCCGTGAGAATGCTCAGCTTAACAATTCACAACCATGTAAATTATGTTTATACAAGCAAAATTTACATTAGGTCTTGTATGAAATGAAATCAAAGTGGAAGTGTTTGTTCTAGAAATTCAACAGGCTGAATTGAATAAATATAACCGAGAGATATGTGTGAAAGGCATAACCTTATATTGAGACAGTCACTGAACACCGGGAGTTTTAAATCTGTGAAGCATATACGGAACACAACTGTTTGTACAACTAACTGTTTGTTTTGTCTGCTTATACGTCAGTTATTTGCAGTATGCAATAGGCAATAGGCTTCCATCAAAGACTTCCTCTCAGATAAAAATGCCTGGGGTAGTGTAACTTAGACATGCGTTGTAATTTAAACTAATTTAATTTATTTATAAATATTTTATTTTATTTTTTTTGTAATTTATCATTACAAAAAAAATGCACCATTATGTTTGCCTCTGGAATAAAGATATTTTGAACAGTCAGTCATACGACACTTACGGGAGGAAATGGAGGAGATTTTGATAAAATGATATATATTTATAAACTGAATTTTGAACAACTATGAATCGTTTTTGAGTTTATATTTACTTTACCATTTATTCGCATCGAAATATGAAATTTATTTATTAGATTCACTGATTTTGTAGTTAAGAATGTTTGTCTCGGTCTGTATCTATTTTTTATCTGTACATTCACAATAAAACGATATCTATTAATTAAATGATAATAATAGGCTTCTTGTTAGCGCGATTAATTCTGTATCCCCGTAGGAAAGTTTTAATCCCTCTTAACGGAAAAAGAGTCGATGGCCAGAATCAATTTATAGCAAAACTAGCAGTGCCCACGGTGTTACCCGCGTTATAGTGGCCTTATTATTATTTTTTTTTTTTTTTATTGTTGATAAGCCTTCATTTGACCACAATCTCACCTGATGCAAAGTGACGATGTGGTCTAAGATAGAGCATCAAGGCCTAGAAGATCTATCTATGTAATTACATATTTTCAGGTTCTAAAACATATGAGTAATGTGAGAAATAAGTTAATTGAAATCGGTTCAGTATTTTTTTACTAAAAGCCGGAAAGAGAGAGTCAGTTTCACATTTATGATATCAGTAGCCCCTACCACGAGTTGCCACTTAGTACTTTTGGAGATTAGAACATATTGTAAAATCGCCAACAGTATCTACCGCGTAGGCTGCTACGGCTAACTTTCGTAGCATGCTGCGCCGTAGCAGACTACACCGTAAATACTAGTTGCGATTACGATCGAGTGTTTTTTTTTTGGAACTGACGTAAAACATGATTTTTTTTAATAAATGAACGAAATGTTTGGCAAATTCAATTGTCATTTAAAACTAACATGTAAATTGGTAACCCACAGATAGAAGTTATATTAAAAATAATTATATTTTAAAAATCGAGCGGTACTTTGAAACTAAAAAAAGCTTTAATTTTATGTCAAATCCATGTTAACTGCGTCAATTTAATAACCAATTTACTAGTTGAATTTAACCCCCTAATTTTGTTACACAATAAAGCGCCCGTGAACAAATAGCTCATACAATACGACCATAATTGATAACTGTTAATATAATATTCGACGTAGCGTGTTTTACAGCTCTTAACTAGATTTATACATAATAATATATTAGAAGAAAGGTTCTTGTCATTATCAATAATAATTATGTAATATATTTTTTTATATTATATGTATTATTAAATTTAAATGTTGGTGTTTCTGCTTGTTATTATTATTTTTTATTTAATTTGGACATGTTTAATAATACCTAAACTAGATACAATTATTATGTAAATTTGACTTGCCTTATATAACGCCCCGTGTTATAATTGGTAAATAAATGAATATGAATAATATCTAATAAAATTACAATCATATCTTTAAAAAATCACTGCAACTCTAATTAGTTTATATGTATATAAATTATAAATAGTTCTTTTTTTCATAAACAATACGTCACAAATTATCTTTATATATAATTCTTCTGTGAGTGTGTATGTCACTGAACTCCTCCTAAACGGCAGGACCGATTTTGATGAAATTTGTTGTGTGTGTTTAAGTGGGTTCGAGAATGGTTTAGATTCACAATACGTTAGATATTGTTTTTTGAGACGTGGGACAGGACAAAGTCTGTCGGGTCGACTAGTTTAGTAATAATATTATAAAATTACAGTTTAATCTACGATCATGCTCAAAAAGTATAATCATAGTATGTAAACCTTGACACTTAAAAAGTTACATACATTATATTAGAAAATTAACCGTTAAATTAAACATAAATATTAATAATTTTTTGCATAGGTTTAAATTTTTTGTGTATATATATATATATGACGGCGCGACGTCCTGGTTCTTCATTGTAGTGCATTTGTACCGAGTGGAAGTAGCATAGAATCAACTTAAAATGTATGATATAATCTGTTTAAATCACTATGTCAAACCTTTCACCTACATATAATATATACATTATTTTGTACTTAAGAACTCTATTTTGTAATTATTATTTTTTTCATATTTTAGTACAATGTGTCTCAAAAGAAAGTTCACATTTAAAAAATCGATAAAAAAAAAGTAAGATGTTTATTGAAAAAATGTTTATTACATATTAAAATACACTGTTTGGGAATTTATTTTTTAAAAATGACATCGTCCAAATGTAAACAGTTGCGTTCACGGCATTCGTTTATTCGAGCACTAAAATTTGCTATGACGGCTCTGCAGGTATTCTCCGAGATGGCTGCGATTTCGTGACGGATATTTTCTTTTAATTGTGCCAGGGAAGTCGGTTTGTTGGCGTAAACTTTGGATTTGAGATAACCCCACAGGAAAAAGTCCATAGGTGTCAAATCGGGACTGCGTGGAGGCCAACTTATGTCACCTCTCCTGGAGATCAATTTGCCAGGAAACATTTCACGAACTCTTGGCAGAGACCTGTTGGACGTGTGTGAAGTGGCTCCGTCCTGCTGGAACCATGTTCTTTGGTTATAACAAGGAAAGTGATGCAGCTCAGGCACGAAGAAAACGTCTAACATCTCCACATAACGCTCTGAATTCACTGTAACTGTGCGTCCCCTTCCATATTCAAAAAAGTAAGGGCCGATAATTCCTCGCGCCGACATTGCGGCCCATACGGTGACTTTAGGCGAATGTAGGGGTGTCTGATGTTTTTGTTTTGGATTGGTTGCACTCCAGTAGCGGCAATTTTGCTTGTTAACATATCCAGTAAGATGAAAAAGGGCTTCATCCGAAAAGAAGATGTTGGTAAACGTTGGAAAGCGCTCAATCATCTGGTTTACGTAGTCAAGCCTCTGACCAGCATCCTGAGGCTTTAATTCTTGCACCAACTGAATTTAGTACGGGTGCAGTTTTAAATCTTTATGCAAAATGCGGCATAATGACGATCTGTGTACGTTTAAGGCCACAGCACGCTTCCGAATTGAAAGGTTCGGATCGTCCCGAATAGACTGGGCGACACTGTCTACGTTTTCGACCGTTCTCGAAGATCTTGGACGCCCGGATTTTGGTTTTACCAGTGTTGAACCGGTCTCTTCAAACTTCTCGACCCATTTTGCAATGAGTCGAGTGGTTGGCGTATCATTCAAGTGACGAATATGTCGAATGCTGCAGAATTTTCTACGCGCTACAGTCGCCGAATTACCGTTTTTATAAAACTCGCGTACGCACAACGCACGGTCCGCTCCCGAGAAACGCTCCATAGCGACTAAATTCCCAAGAGCTAGGCTACCGACTGACACTCCCCCCGCGCCCCTCAGAATAGTTGCGTTCACGCAATAACCAAAACAAATGTGAACTTTCTTTTGAGACACCCTGTATCTATTTCTAACTTGTATGCAAACTGCATCTCTACTTACTCTTATTTTGTTTAAAATTTTTCATCATCTCAAGTTTGCTGTAAGACAACTCTTATAGGGTTAAGCTCATCTTTGTACATGACCTTTGTAACTTAAAGCCTTAATGTATCCTTTTTGTGTACAATAAAGAATTTATGATGTTTATGAATTAAAATATAAACAATAATAACAAATTGTAAAAAATTCATTAAATCTATAAAAAAATATTTTAACAAGCTCATTTTTTAATTCTGAGCTTAGAAGATTGCATCGATGGAGCACTAGTATCGTCTTCGCGTCACGGCTCTTAGATTTTGCATATTTCGTGAGTAGCAGTGATGGCCGTCACCGAACCTTTAGTATTCATCAAGATACTGGCCCCAAGCGAAAATGAGTCGGAATCGCCTAAAGCACCTAAATAAAATGGTATAATTGAATCTTACTTAACTTTGTATTGAACACGCTCGTAAAACTTATCACCCACAGAGCCTAGAGGTCGATGGCTTATACTGAACGTATGAGTTTGCTGCATACAAAATGGCCAAGAGAGTCTCCAGTCATTTTAATATTCCACACAAAGATGCTTTGTGAACGTGAATTTGCTGGAAATATCTTTGTTTATTGCAACTTATGCTGTCTGAGAAATAAAACTGCAAAGCTCTATTGAAATTTCTTCGGCATTCAATTTTTAGAAAACATTTCAGTGGTATTATTTTATTGCAAAGCTACATATTTCAAAATTTTAGCCTAAAATCAAATTTCTGTTTATAATTACGATTATAAATTAAATTGCTGGATAACCCTCATAACAACATCTAGCCTAAGTCTAGATATAAGTACATGGTTATAATTATGAACGTCATTCTATCCCCTAAGATCCCTTTGTCTATGCAATTTATCAGAAAGTACCATCATACTCAAACTATCCTAGAGCAGCACACATTATAATATAACCCGCCATTAGGCTCACCAAGACATCAAAATAACAATATCCAATAACAATTAAGAGTAACGGTAAACAATACCCTTTACTTGCCCATAATCCAACAATAGAAATAAATAATCAACCTAATGTGGACTTACGCTAACCCACTATAATAAATCTAAGCGCGTGCCGGCAAGTTTCGTGGAAAACTCTCCAAGTCGCCTAATAAAGATTTATTGTTGCGATAAAAAATTTCATAGCTGTGAGTCGGCCGTAAATAATTTCTGGCATACCTGCGAATGCTGATTTGACATGGGTCAGGACCCTGCCCGTATAATATTTCATTTCTTCCGAGTCGGATCACGACTCATAACCGCGGTGCAAATTGAAATTTTCCCTCAGACACCGCAATTTACAATTATTGACTTAGGTGGTTTCTGTCTACGTGCCGCGACGGGCCGCTAAGTCAGTTATCGGTATTTTATATTGCAGTAAAACTTCATTTTATTTGTTGCAACTAAGCAAGAACCGAGTAATGTGAGTTTAGTTAGGCTGATTCAATAATTTAGTAAATGTGAGATGTTTAGACACAAAAACATCAATCACGGAATTAATTTCCAAGTGATATAATTAGAATCCTGAAGTACGTAATTCTCGACGATGAAAGATTTTCAAGTAAGACAACTGAATAGATAGGTTATTTGCCGCTATAGGCTTCCAGCTTTTTAGACAAAGATAATGACAGTAAATTTATGGATATATCGTCTATTACTAAAACATATTAACTAGTACTACTACATGTGCCATACAAAACAATTGCAAACAGAAAACGGTAATTGTGATTTTCTTTAAAAGTATTTAAAATGATTACCCAAACATCGTTGCAGTAAAGCAAGCGTAGAACAAATTAATATTTCATCACCATTCACTCGATTTTTTAACTCAAACATTCCTTGTTGACCTACTAAGTTTAATCACCTTATTTATTCATAAAGAAATGGAATCGTGAAATGAAATTCTACTGTGTTAGCAATAAAGTACCAAATCGTTCACCAATCCTAAACAAACAAACACACGTCTGTTGTCCCAAATTGTCCCACTCATTAATATACTCGAGCGGCTAACCCCAGAAATATCCTCTGCTATTAACTACACAGCCGAAGTGCATGGTAACTCAAAATTTCATTTATAAAGGGCCGATCTGATGAAGCTTGTGGTACTCAAAAGGGTCGGTCCACTCTCGTTACGACAATAAGGCTGGCGTAAACGATATTGAACAATGTGTGTAATATTTTCTTTATTAATAAATATTTACAAACTAGTGGCCCGCCCCGGCTTCGCACGGGTTTTTATACAATTTTTTTCCCCGGCAATTATTCGATTTTTTCTCGCCTTTTAAACCTTAGACCTCCACGAACATTTCAAGACTATGATAAGATAAATCCGTTCAGCCGTTCTCGAGTTTTAATCAGACTAACGAACAACAAATTATTTTTATTTATATAGATAAGTATTTTCTCTCTCTACATTGTCGATCTCAGTGACTCAGCGGGCGATAGACATCTGAGGTTCGATCGATAGTCGCTTATTGGAAGTTGCGGGTTCAATTTCCGTTGGGAGAACTAATACTTTTGCTTATGGGTTTCAATATAAATAAATATATATAAATAAATATTTCCGGACTACTCACACAGCATCACCTAACCCCAAACTAAGCAGAGCTTGTACTATGGGTGACTGATATACTATATACATTTTTTTTTTGTAAATACATACATATGATACATAGAAAACACCCAGACCCGAAACCAGAAATTGTAGATGGTACAAAATCTGGTCCCCCGGCAGGAATCGAACCCGCAACCTCCTGCGCCTCAGGAATAATTAAATGGAAATAATTAAATTAAACTTAAATTAACTTTACTTTTTTGCTATGTTTAGAATGTTATGGTACCGCAGTACAAGCTGCTTCGTTCATGGCTAAGTGATCATAGTTGTCCTGAAATAATATTATTATACACAACATTTCGAGGGAAAAAGCCAGGGACGAAAAACATAGCATACCCGTACATTTTCAAAACTCCAAGTAGGATAAAAACTAACAAGTTAATCGAAAACTTTAATCCAGGTAGTCGAAAACTTCATTCGTATTGAAATAGCTCAAGATGGTAGATATACGGAACAGTTGCCGAATAAAGAGTTCAGGCCATCCAATTGGACATCACGTGCTGACACATTACCACCGGGTTTATGTTCCAGACACTGAATGAATCTTGTAGAGTTGAGAGTGAACTGTAATATTGTATTACCTATTAAAAAAATTTAAAAGTTTATGTTGAGATGTCTTTTATTATAAAGTAATGTTAATAGTATCTGTGCTGGATAAAGGCAAATGTTTATCTAAATGAAGAATATTAAAAAAAAATAGAAACTATTTTTTTACGTTGAAACGAATATTTTAAATTTGTGAGCAAAGAATTGAGACGAATTACGTATCTTAGCAGCGAAATTCGGGATTGAAAACCACACCTTTACAATTAAACCAATTTTGTCACTATTATGCTACACTAAACATGTTAGTTTTGCATGTGCTTAACAGTTAAGATTTGTACAACCTTAACAGTACTCTTCGCAGGCAAATCTAGTTGTTTGGTTTTGGACTTTAAGCCGTCGTTCATGTCGCCTAAGAAAACGCATTCTTAGGCAACATCCGTCCATCTTGTTGTTGGAGCCTGCATTTGCCAAAAGCATATTATTTTAAGTTAAAAAAATATTCCTCCACAAAGTACATGTATTATATGATTTAATATATTTTCCATTAATTATATTTCTTGCATAATTAATATAGAGTGGCACAACTCCTTGCCATAGGGTCTTAACTCCTTGAAACTTACAGAAATTGAAACTTCGAAGCCGACTCGGGGTTATTGGAACATTTTGTGTGAACTCGGAATTCGTTATGCTGAAAAAACTTTGTCCAAAACTTGGCTTTAATTAAATTATCTATTAGACAACGATGTCTAACTTAGCGATATTTAGTAACATTTGCATTAAATATTGTGTTTTTGGTTATTTAGATTGTTTTTACTATACGTACTACGTAACTAGGTACTTGTCATTTATTACTCTTAGACAAAGGTATGTTTTAGTATATCTGACGTATTAAGTTTACTCTTATTATTCATTTTTGAAGGGATATTCCACTGAAAAATGCGAGTTTACTGGTAGTCTTGAGTATTCGAAGGATTTACTTTTGTGTCGAAAAGACATTGTGATATGTTTACGTACAATTCCGGCATTATTGTCCCTTTAACTTAAAAAGAATTATCCGCAAATCAAGCTTATACATATTTAATTCATTAAAACAATTATACATGTTGATTTTACTTAGCGTAACGCAAAATAACTGTAACTGTCAGTTGTCATAAATACACAAAACTGTTTGATATTTGGTTTTTGATGAAAACATGTTTGATTTTTCCCGAATCCTACGCGAATTAATTATTCTAATTCAACTAATTCTCGCATATCCTTGACAAGTTATACAACAAAACCTTGCGGCGGGTAACTTATACATAAATAAATATGACATAATATAAATATATATAAATCAAAATTAATTTAATTTTATATATACATTTCAATACTTACTTACTTACTTACTTATTATGGCTCAGCGACCCAAAGTAGGTCTTGGCCTCCGAAACGAGAGACTTCCACCGGTCTCTATCCTGCGCTAGCTCTGACCAGTTCTCGATCCCGAGCTCTCGCAGGTCGGCCTCCTCCATGTCCTTCCAGCGATATCTGGGACGACCGACTGGGCGCTGTCCAGTCTGTTGTCCAAGGTATGCTCTCCATACTCCCCGATCCTCCCCCATCCTGACCAAGTGGCCGAGCCATCGGAGTCGGTGGGCTTTTATTTCTCCTAGGATATTTGGTTCGGCCACTAGTTCATCAATCTCCGCGTTCTTTCGGATACATATTAATGATACATTTCAATATCTAAAGAAAATATATTGGTCGTTCTCAATATCCCAATTAAGTCATTTCCTTTCTATTTTCCTATTACACTTATATAATAATTGATTCAACTGTGCGAATAAAGTCTACAAAAACTGTACTTGATGATGCATCTGGGTGAATAAACCCAGCTGAATTAAGTATACCTCCCAGATTTGTTGACTAATTGAATACTATTAATTAAGAAACTGTAATCAATGGTGTGTTGCAGTGGCGAGACAGTGAATTATGAAGATCTGCGTGACTGCGTTGTCGACAGTGGTCAATGAGGCGATCGACTGTTGTCATCGACTGAGTTGACAAGTCGATTGTTGTACTTTAGATGCCAATGGTTATATATTATAATTATATTCGAGAGAAACTGCAAAATATTAGTTCAGCATGGTATACTAATATCAGTTGAAAGTAAGTAAGTACTTATTAAGTATATTGTAATAAAAGTTCGTTAGTCTGCTGTAGCAATACACCGATGAAAGCATATTGATAGCACCAATCTTTTTTACTACACAAAGTTTGTAGACTATTATGCAGCCCACCTGCAGGAAAGAGGCTAGCGCAGCCCATGACACGCCTGCAACCTACGCGCTGCCGACCGTTAATGCTTCAGAATTCCCTTTTTGTAATGGGCGTGAGATCATTCCACAACCCGAGAGTTCGCGGATCTATTTTAAATATGTCATATGTTTTAATACAATTCTAGATGTCAAAAATAATTTAAACATAACTTCAGTTTCATATAACATCGTTAAAGTAATGTATCTAGAAAATTTACGAGTCCTCAATTTATTTCAATTCTCACAAAAAATACAAATTGAATTGGATCATTTCAAAGAAAAACAGAAATTGCTAAGCCTACGGACATACCTCACCCGAATTAATGTGCAAGCCAAACCCGCAAAGGAAAATAAATTTAAAAAGACGGAGACATAAATGAAAATCCACTTAAAGTGCTAAAAGTACTTCTCATCCTCCGGGCTGTTTCCTTGGCTCTTAAACTCGGATATCAGGTTTCATCTGCAAGTTTCTTATTTGTACCCGTAAATTATTTTGAAAAATTTCATAAATTTCAACACGAGTTTATTCTGTTTAACAGAAACGTAAGGATATTTAATTACACTCATAATTAAAAGCCCCAGTACACAAAGCTCCACCAATTACAGAATGGAAACCATTCCTTTTTGCTTAACAATCGTAACATCATTTCAAATATTCATGAGTTCCCATCTCAAAAACGGAATGCACGAGTAGGTAAAAATGAAAGCGAATTCCGGACGTAGCGTATTTCTCATAAATTATAAATAGCCATGTTTCAGTGAAATTGAAATCAACGTAAGGGTTTGCTTGAAGCGAAAGCGAAAGACAATTTAATTTCAGTAACAAATCACTTTATAATCGATACAATGAACCGCAATACAATTTACATTATTTTTGTTCGGTATCGTTAAATAATACTTTCTAAGCGACACATATTTCATTTTCACCCTTCACGGTATGTAATTTTATTACAGGGATCAATTTTACGACATTCAATACTTTTACGGCTGTTGGGCTTCAAACATAAAAGGGTAACAGTACGGCGCCTATTATTTTGCCCTTCTTTGTTCTTGGGTAGAATTTTAAAAAGGATCTTTAGTTGGACTATAGTTATTGGTAGGTTTCAGATTTAGTTTTTATGGCGGGCGGAGGAAAGTTTGGGTTCTCGTTTCATGAGCACCTTGTGCGATAAGGATTTTACTATCTAGTTTGTGATGCTCTTTTAGGTAGGGCCTATTACAAGGGTCAGTTTTTAATGTAAAAAACTGATTATTTATTGAATTTAAAAATGAAATATTGGTATTGTAACCTATAATTATTGCGTGGCAGAATAGACTGATGGAACGACCTTTTACAAGTTGCTTCATAATTGGTATATAGAGTGGAAACGGTGTGAATGGCATGCACCAGGCGAACAAATTTTGTTCTACAACATTTCGATTTGAAAGCGGATTTTGTTGCCGAAATAAAAAAAACGGTTCAAACAATTCTGCATGTTTACGTGTGAAAAGTATTTTCACACGTATTATTTGTTTTTATAACGTAACAGTCGGCTATGAAACACGACACCATAATTGTTTATTAACTGAACATACATATCCACTTTATACAACATAAAATACACAAAATTCACCGTTCTGTAAATAAAAACAATTTACCTATAATTATCTAAGCCTGAAAAAACTATGACACATTCAGTAATTCAATTACGGTACCTTTTTGTCTATGGTATTTTTAACTTATTTCGTTATATGGCCCGGAGAAGCCATCTACCTTCTAGGCCATCATGCCCCATCTTAGACCATAGTGTCACTGTACATCAGGTGAGATGTTGGTCAAATAAAGGCATATCCAGAATAACAAAAAAAACTTGGTACCATCCTTGTTTCTTTTGCGTAAAAATCGAGTAGGTGATTATTCTTAGCTAGTTAAAAAAAAGCTTTTAATAATTAACGATCCTATATTAGATAACTGTAATTATTGTACAATTGTCGGTACAATTGTAACAGGTATGTATGTGTATTTACATTTTATTACCCGGAAATTCGTTTTAAGTGGGTTAAGTAACATCACGTTCCTACCCAATGTTTAATTTAACTTTTGGTCAGCTAAAATAAAAGTTAGTTCAGGAGCCAGTTTCAGAAACAGCTTTCTTAAATTAATTTCTAGGTAACTTATTTTACTAAGCAGTTTCATTAATTTTTTTTAAATTTTAATTATGTAATAATTTTATGGATGCTTTATATGCTTTATATAATAAGGCAAACCCTTATGTCCAGAGAAATCGGAAGCAGTTCTTTAGGTATGTCGGTAAGCCGCGTTCTTCTATGTATATCTCCATACAAAATTCGAAACAGCTATATTCTAGCTGGTTTAGCTACTCCGAACCTCCGAAACGTGATGCTTCACCAATATGCCTTATGAATATAAGGTATATAGCGAACATCACGTTTCCGTAATCCTGTTTGGAAATCACAGATATTGTTCTAGTTTCTGTGTTCAGACGAGTACAATAGCATGTTGCACTCATCCTAGAAATGTATACTTTTCACAGGTTGAGGTGTGCTTGCTGAGTGTTGGTGAAAATAAGCGGATTGGATAAAGTGGGCTCTCGGAAATCTCTTGTCGCATCGAACATAGCACAGTTGTTGGTACAAAGCTAAGCGTTGATGTGACAATTAGTTTTGGCAAATACTATCTGTTAGTACGGTTTTAGTCATAATAATGTTTCGCTATTTATAAGTTATATATTTTATGCCATTTAAATAAATAAATATTAATAAATATTTCCGGACAATCCACACAACAACATCTAGCCCCGTGGTAAGCTCTTAGCTTGTGTTTCGGGTACTAGACATCTGAGATATACTTAATATAATATACATACATACATAGATATTTTTTATTATGCATATTAAACACCCAGACCAAGGAGAAAGTGCTTGCAGAACATACAAACACTTGACCCCTCGGCGGGAATCGAACCCGCTACCTCTTGCGCCGCAAGCGGACTCTCGCCCACCGCGCCACTGAGGCAGTCAAGTTCCATATTTTTTCCGTAAAATTGCCAATACATTTATAAATGTAATTAAAACACACATTTTTATAATTATACCTTACTCTCTGCGTTTGTCTTTAATTTACTTTTCTTTTTTTTCTTCCATCATTGAAATAACATCGTAAGAATACCTAGCGTTTGTTCTTCGACTAAACCATTCAAATACAGCATAATAGGGCCATAACAATAATTGGCTCTGTTTTTGAAACAGCGATCTTGATCAGAAACAAAATGTTATTTAGCTAAAACGATCTACGTTAAGAGCTGGGTAACTCTCCTAAGTGCCTGTTACATCTAAATGTTCAGAAACATTATTTGTATTGGACTACAATTTCTTTAGTGTTTGTTTTGTAATTTAGGTTGCAGCGTTTAGCAACACTTGTGATTCTTGATTGTTCTTCAAATATAGGCTTGTTTTTTGATTATTTTTAAGTTGTTGGCTAAGTGGGAGCACACTAAACTTTTATTCCTAAGACCTTGGGTTCAAACTATACCGTGCACCTATGGATTTTTTGTAGCTAATGTAAATGGTCCATTTGATTGAAAAGATGAAAGACACCGAATTTATTTTACAAGCATTATGACGATGCAGTGTTCAATGGTTAGGGCGAAAACTAAAAGATATTTCATAGGTTAGTATATCTATCTTTTCATGACCTCGTTGAAGAATTGCTCGAACACTTTAAAGAGCTTACCCGTTCGGCTATGTCGTTAGCCCGCTCTCTTAAATCTTACCTATATTTTTTTGTTTTATGAGAATAGTCGTATAAGTTAATACTTTCCTCGCTCACCTATGCCTGCGTTTTTGTAGTATTACTATGGAAATGAAAAAATATTTATTCAGAGAAAATACTAGAAATAAATATTAGTTATGAATGGTAATAAATGCAGAAGTTGTAAAACTGTGACGCACCAGCGATTATTAAAGATTATTTGAAGATTATGGAGGTGGGTTTTAAGGCCAGAAGCTAGATGACTTTTCCAAGAGCTAGTTCCTTACAACTTATTATTAATTGAAATATGATATATGTAGCTAGAATAAAACAGAATATATTTGTTATCACTCATAAATACAAACAAAAAAAAACTTGATATTATAATAAAATTAATACTTACTTAATAGAACTATAGGTATGTCAATGTTCTTTCCAATTAATATTTGCTAAAACACAACAGCTACTCTATTCTTTCCTTGTGCCCGTATTTTATGCCAGATAAACGCATATAATGAAATAGCGTTTACATCTTAGAACAAAAGGCACGCCGTATTGAAGCAATTGCCTGTAAATAATGTTTGCCTGCAGCCACTTCGACCGAACAAAGACCTCATTCTATACCACTTTGTTTCACTAACAGTTTTACTAAAAGTAGGACAGTTCCTTTGACAATTCCAACGTTTACTCCACATCCGAACCCATTTTAAAAGACATTCAAGAAGCTCTGGTCTTACTTGAAGGATTCATTGATCTTCCGTACATACGGACAATTTCTCGAGTGCCTTAGAATTTCTGGCTGTTCGGGATAATTTGAGAGATCGCCCGGGGAGGGAATCCAGCGCGGGACGTGATTCGCATTCCCCGAAGACTGGACTGTGGAGAATGACCCGTGTGCGCTGGCCGGTTCTAGATGAAACTGGTTTATTCCGGATATTACATAGATACCAAGTATCAATTAGTACTCATTACTGTATGTACTCAATGATAATGATTAATTTGGTTTGCGTTTATTGGAATAAGCAATTAACAAATTTATTAATTTGATATTAGGGTTGGGATTTAATCCTTCCTATGCACAGATGATGTTGATTAATTTCTACCAAATAACGAATTTTTTTCAACAGCATTTTTATAACAATTTTAACACTCACTGCATATTCGAACTCATTTAAAAAAATATTTTGGTACTGGTCTTACTTGGAAGTTGTAATCGATACTCCCTAAATAAAACAGTATGAAAAAAAGTGTGAAAAAGCTAATATCACAGGAGAACGATTTTAAAATTTTAATATTATATCTTCGTTGGTCCCACTTGTTTAATTTTGATGAAACTTGGTCGGTAGAACGTCTTTTTGTTTGTCTAAATTTAATCTAAAACCCTACAGTTTCAGTTTTATTTCAGATTCTTATTTCATCGTTACTTTTAAATGTTTTTAACGAAACTTATCCTTGGATAAGTATGTAACTTCAAGATAAGTTTTTAATGGAAGCAAGTATGTGTGTCTGTTTTGTATTGAGCCTTCACCAAACAAAAACAACAACAAAAAATACACTAAGGTTTAAACTAGTGTAATTATAAAAACTTAGACGCAACTAACTGCAACTGTCGGTGGAAGTGGTCGGATGTAACTGGCGACATACGGATTTTTCATATATTATTTTCCGAGCGATAAGAGTGTTACTACCTACGTAGTTCCATAGCTGTTTAAATCTTCTGAAGTTTCTGAAATTCAAGAAACTCTTTTATTTGAAGAATACATACGGACAATTTCACGAGTGCATAGAATTTCTGGCTGTTCGGGATAATTGTTGGGAGATCGCCCGGGGAGGGAATCCAGCTCGGGCAGGATTCGCATTCATTGAAGATAGGGACTGTGGGGAATGACTAGAAAAAAAAATTGTTCTATGATTCCTATATAAAAGTATAGTATATCTAAGTTACTTAATGTATACATTTAAATTTAATTAATCGGAAACCCCCTTTCAAGTATAGAGAAACCTGTGTTTGAAGGTTCCTATTGAAAATAAATTCCTCTTGCCTATTGAAAATACAGAACTGGCTCCTGAAATACTGTGTAATGGGACCTTAGTTTGATATTGTACCTCATTTTATGCCAAATAAATATTTTTTACTTATTTTACTTTTACAGATTAAGAAAGTTTAACTAGAGCATATCTTTTATTTATTTTACTACTATTTTATAATCATCACCTGATTATATCAAAGCTAGAGATTAAAATATAAGGATGTGTTTTCAGTCTCTATCTGTGGGAGTATTAGAATAGGGAGAGATATTAAGAGATCATTTGCTGAAGTCGTTCTGTTTCTTGATAGGAAGGAGTTATTTGCCAGTCAGATTTAGTTAGATTATAGATACTCAAAGTTTTATTTGATATTATTATTGAAATCATTAGATTGTTTGACATATTGGCACTCTAAATAAACTTTCAGTTGTTGCGATCGCTGAATTCTATTACGGATTGTGTTTGAAATAAGCTATTATTAAAAAACAGTAACAGTGAAAACTTCTCCCGTTTCCTCTCAAACGCTTATAACAAAGCAAAAACAAATTGAACATCATATTTTCATGGCAATATCGTAAACTAAAATTACAATGTCAAGTGGAACGAACCTTTCGATCTCCGGAATAAACTGAGTGCCAAAATATTTTCTGCACCCTCAGGCGTTTTATTTGGCTCGTTCAAGTGATATGAATTTCAGGGTAAAATGCACTAGAATGCATCTGGCTGATTCATCAGTAATTTGGTATTATTCCAAAACAAAGCAAATTCGGACTGAATGAACTCTGGAACTTGAAGTGTGAGTCGTCTACGTGGATTTTGGGTTTATATATTTTAATTTATAACCGAAATGTTTAGCATTGAACCATAAAATATTCTAGTAAAGTAATGCTGCTGCACATTTTTTTTTTGTGCAATATACATAAGTAAAACTAAAATTACATAAATAAACATTATCGAATAACTACACATTTATTGCATTCTTTTGGTACTCATCATCATCATACGTCATTCTCTTGCCGTTATGCCACATAACGACGAATACTTGAAATCTCAATTTTTCCAAATCATTACCACTGAATAGTAAATTACTAGACCGTTACCAATAACTTAGAGCTTAAAGATGTACTGAAACTCACATAATTATTAGTTTTGGGCGATGATCCTGAAAATCACTGCCAAACTTTCTAAAAACGCAACTTTATTTAAAAAATACATAAATTTTAGATCGCATACCGTAGGTTGCGATTCAGAAACCAAAAACAAACCTTGCTGTAAACCTTATTGGGGTCGAAGGATTTCACCATGAACTACGAATAAGATACATAATACACAAGTATAGGTCACGTATGGACCAGGCATTACTAGACCGGTGCTTCGCCCTTACGTGACTTGTATCGAGAACTGCGTTGCTATCATTTGGGCTGTGTGGTGGGAAACCAAACATGTCTCGTATTTTAAGGTTACCCTGATGTATAAATGGTTCGATATGGGATAAACCGTCGGGTTTTAAGAAAAAGTGCAACTACTAAGCTGATCTAATAAATGCTAGGAGGCTGATATATAACATAATACATTTGTTGTTGTAAGTGCTGAGATAATTAAGGCCCGTATTAATAAACCAAATTTAATCGTAAGTTCGATCTTGAGTGCACATTTGAATTTGATATTTAAATTCCTGTTGCAAATATTAACCCAGTTAATATTATAATCTGTAGGTAGTAAAAAGGATGGGTCGGATGACCGATGATTAATAAGAATAGGCTGTTATGTAATCATTTACATAACAGCCTATTCTTATTAATCGTAACGGTATTGAGAAAACTCATAGTAAATCTTCTTCACAGATTTAATGAGCGCTGTATCCATGATCCCTGTCTTTCATACGTAGTTTTGCATTGAGCTCTCCGCAGGACCCTGACCTATATAGACCTAACGACTTTCTACTTTGATAAACAACATATAACTACGATTCTCAAGAACACTTGGAGAAATAACAATGGATCAGGAGCCCAATATCCAGTTTGTTTAATATTCAATAGAATAACTTAAGATAGATCTATTCAGCCATAGAATGTTCACTACAGGATTTAAGCCAATTTGGACCTAACGTCATAAAATTTTACAGACCCCGCAGAAGAAGCCTCAGAAGAAGTCAATTAAAAATAAAACTACAGACTGCTCGGAGACCTTACTTTTTTTCTATTGACTTATCAAAATATTTTAGATTGTCGGCAAAACTTCAATATTAAAGGAATTTTTAAAAGGGTGGCATCCTGGGAATAAAAAGTGAAACACTTTGAATGTTGGGAATATATTTGTTATATTTTAAAGAGATGGCATCGTTGCGAAGATCGACATCTATAAATAAATAAATATTTCCAGACAATTCACACAACAACATCTAGGCCCGTGGTAAGCTCTAAGCTTGTGTTACGGGTACTAGATATCTGATATACTTAATTATAATAATATTCATACATAATATACATATTTTTTATTATAAATATTAAATACCCAGACCAAGGAGAAAGAGCTTGCAGAAAATACAAACACGTTCACTATATTATGTAGGTAGTATTTAGTTACAAAAGTTTTAATCCATTTAACATAGAAAAAACTCAGACTACGAAATTAACATTAAGTAAATACACATTGTTGTATTTTTTGCAAGCATACAAACTCAAATGTTTCCATTGACATATAAAAATACATTATAGACCATTGTCAACAAAATATTCAGCAGTCCACAATTCTTAAAAATATTTATTCTTTTCTATCTTGACCCTTGCTACTTTGTTACCAAAGAAATAAAGTTATCTGTGTAGAATGTAAATGCAAAGAAGACCAGATGGGGTTCCTTTGACCCTCTGTGCACGATGCCGACACAGTCCCAAAAGGGGCTAGTTAAATGTAGCACAAACAAATATGTGTGACTTTTGCATACAAAGTGGACTAACCTTTCCGCTAAGTTTTAGGTTAAGCAGGCAGAAAACTTTCCACTGACAAAAGCTTTGCAGTTTTATTTTTAGTTTACTTGTCGTTTATACGTGATGAATAAATTACCTAGCTACAGGTTTAATTTTATGTTTTAAATTCTGTCGCATCCGTTACATCTCGTCAACATAATATAAACAGGGAGGATTTTTGGGAAGAGAAACAATAAAAATTCTACAAATAAAGCAAAAAATCTTTTTATTTCAATCAAGTAGGGATAAAAGACTTAATAGGACTTGAGAATGATTAATTTATTTTAATTTAATTTGCCCAATGAATAAAAAAAACACTTAGGAACCGAGAATTTTCCGTAGAGAATTTATGGGAAAAGTATTCAGCGATCTGTCCTAGAGTCTTTTGATTCTTTCATGTAAAATAATCGAAGAGTATGAAAAAAAAATGCATTTATTATAGCTCAGAATATCATTAAATTTCAATAGAACAATCTTAAAATACAAAAAAATATATATTAGTCTCATACGACTGTTTTCATGTAACTACAACGGTTAACGCACCAGCCCTTATGGTCCTTTCTCTAAAATTCAACCTGTATTAGAACCAATATTATGTTTCTACTCGTAAACATTAATGACGGATGACATTAAAGCCACGGTGCATGGTGGACGCAGGACGCTTCTAATCAAAAACATTCTGAACAAAAGCGCACAAATATAATATTCCACAATTTTTGTTCTTATATGTAAAATTAGAAAATATATTTACATACATGGAAGGACGAAGTCATATTATTAATATATGTTTGTTTTTCTCGCTATTACAGAAGAATATAAGAATCAGAACAATGTTTATTAGAAAATATAATAACAAAAATATGTTCAGTAGGTAGATTTCCATACATGTTTTGCTTATCTAGAGCATGCAAATATTTTATGCATACAATTCAAGAAAAACAAAACAAATTGTGGCATGAATTCACGCTTTATGTCCGACGCAAGTGCAGTGCTTTGAATATAACAACATTTTAAAATATTTGTTGATTGGAGTAAAAAGAAAATCCTTATTTTGATTGCGTTAATTGAAAAAATTGAAAAATAATTTAAGAAATGTCTTTAGAGATCTTCAGGAACTAAAAACTAAGAACCTTTATTTTAGAAATTTTAGTATTGGTTGAGTGGGAGGACACTCGACTTTCAACCTTTATTTTAGAAATTTTAATTGCATACAAAATCTACTTGAAACGATTTCTCATATCTTCTATAGTTTTGGAGATATTTGAGAATAAGAAAATGTTTGCATCTTTTTTTGCACATGTCCCCGGCGGTTCACAACTATGCATTGTTTCCATGTCAATAAGGGATCATCAAAGAATATTTTCGCATTGGTTGCAACCGCTCAGCAAAACTAGCAAGGTTATCGCTTCGTTGACTGGACTAAAAATGCTTGTATTTATATTGAAACAGATTTATGACAGCTGTAGATCGTTTTTATAACGTGAGCATGAAATACAGCTCACAGCAGAGCATACAGCTTTTTTTCTGACCCTAATCTCCAATAGCAAAATGCTTTTTACCCACAGCTATTCCCAAGCCCCAAATATTATTTTAGTAGTCCTATAATATTGTACTTTAATATTATCGCTTATGTCACAATAACGATCAATAGCTTCAAAGTTGTAGCTTGGAGTGCATTGCGCAATTCAATTTGCATAGTGCGATAACAGATTCAATATCCTTGGGATAAAGCGGTATTCTATGGTTATTGGTATTTCTAAGGAGATTAGAAATTGATCCTTCAATGCTGTACCAACGCCAAACTATAGGCAAACAGAGACAGCGCTCAGATTGCATTATAGTTGTGGCGTGCAAGTATGTTTGCCGTTCTATTCAAAGCAACAAAATGGAATTTTATAAGGACCAATTTACGTGATGCCCGTAACAGACACTTGTGCACTTCTGCTTACTTAGAAGTTTCAACGGAAATTTCAAAGAAATCACTTCAATGTTTCTCTTGGTGTCTTTTATTTTGGCGTTCCTAAAAACAAACAAATAACCTATACGCAGGGTTTTATTTTCTAAAAATGCAGGTTTGCCTCGTGCGGGCACCGCTGCTAAGTAAACATTTATCTATCATCTTATCTTTTCAAATTTTGCATTCAGATCGCAAAAGCTACAAAATAGCTTAACTCAACATTCTACTAAGGTAAATTAATTTGCCTTCGTTTTTATTTTCGGTGCCTTTAAAATCATTTGCTTTGTAAATACTTGATTTTTAAACTTATTATAAGTGTATCAAAATCTAGGTGTAAACTTTTACATTTCGGTTAAATTGTGATTATTGAACTAACAATGCCAATTGTATGAATAAACTGCCTATATTGATGTGAAGCCCGGGAATTTTATATCACGGTCCCTAAATACAGTTTAAAACGAATATGGTGTCAGAACGTAAAATTCAACTGCCCAATTTACGAAAACAACAAAGCAATCTGTAACAAGAAATCACAACTGACAGAAACACGTAAAACAAAATCTTGCACGTCACATGTACTCCCTGAATAACACCTACACCGGGGCGTCGTAATAAGGGAAAATGTCGTAAAGAAACTCCACGTTTTTCACGCACGTCAGAAAAAGTCCACGGAATATTATGGTACGCGTCGTGACTATAAAAGGAACGTGAGGATAGCATAATCAGGAAGTGACGTGGCCTTAATAGGTGTGAATAGACGCCTTATTTGATATTACTGGCTGCTTTGCATCTTAGGGTCCGGGTTTAAAAGTTAGGATTGTAATACGTTTTTGATTTGCTTTAAAAACAACGAAACTTGTCATTTCCAAATAGATATAGGTTTTTAAAGAAAAAAATATATATGAGAGCACCGAATCTTATTTGTTTTATATTGTGTCATTTTTTAAAGATTAAGCATTCCGTAGATAGGTATACAACTTTCTTACAAGTCTTCAAAATGTATGGACCTCTTTGGCCGTATATTGCAAAACGATTCGTGTTAGTCTCTCATTGTTACAATTAGCTTCCAGCTTGTTCCTCCATTTCCTTTTAGGCGTCCCAAAATCAAAAGTTTAATTTTCTAGTGAACCTTGGAAACAAATAAATTTTATTGAAGTCAATTCTTAGTTTATAAAAATGAGGAATTATTTGAAATAAGTACATAAAGTCAACTCCAAGAACCCTTAGCAAAACCCATACAGCGGTAATTCGGTTTATAATTAAGCCCCGTTATATTTTTTAACAAAATACCAGTAAGCCAGGCTTATGGTAAAGTAAATCAGCACTATTTCACCGCGGCCTATAATTATTGGTTGCTGTACTGTTAACTGTGTACCGCAGGGTTTTATTATTAAGTTTATTTACAAACTGTTTTAACCGCGCTGGAAATTAATTGAGTGGAACGTGCCCATAAAGAGGCTTGAATTAGCCACCGCGCCGTAGCCGCACCGCTCCACTGTACACACGCGCCGCCGCCGCCGCCGCCTAGTTTGCAGGAGCGCTAACTTAAATGGATTATTAAGCAGTATTATAAACTGTATACAAGAAGGTTCCAGTTTTCTTTTAAGCTATTGCATAGCTTCTATCGCGGGCCTTGAGCGTGGAGACCGAATCCAGAAATTCCGTAACGAAAAAAACCTAACACTCCGACGGGCACAGCGGTGATACTTTTTTATTTTATAACTAGATGTGGCTACGCTAAAAAGAGCTCGCTCTAGATCGCCCTGACGAAAAACTGGACTCATGTCTGCTTAGTTAAAAAAATTATCACTATTCATCGATATCATCAAATTTATGATGCTAAAAATACTGCATAAATAAAGTAAATTTATAATTATAATTGCATAAGTTGATAAAAAATGCTATGCAATAGTTTTACCGCGGCAGTCTCTGAGTGCCACACGTTTTTTAAATATTATTTTAATGTAAATAAATAAATCTTGTCTATATTTCAAATATTTAAAAGACCGTCGAAGAAAAAAATATCATGATATTATGCAAAACAATTAGTATCCTATCTCAAGTAAAGGACACTACACATACTTGACTGTAGCTCGTTATCATCATCATCATCACCCTATTAACGTTCCCACTGCTGGGACACAGGGACTTCTCTCTTGAAGAGAGAGATTAGGCCTTAATTCACCACGCTGGCCAAGTGCGGGTTGGTGAATGTCACATGTCCTTCAAACTCTTTTAAAGTGCTCAGAACATGCCGGTTTCCTCACGATGTTTGCCTTCACCGTTAAAGCACGTGTTTAAAGCGCACATAAATTTCTCAAGAAGAAAAATCCAGAGGTGCGTGGCGGGGTTTGAACCCACGACCTTCGGAATGAAAGTCGAGTGTCCTCCCACTTAGCCAACACGGCTTGTAGCTCGTTATACATCTACGTGATCACATAGCGCGACGTCTTCAGGCAAATAAGTCCCGTGTTGATGACGAGTAGGTTGGGCCTTATCCATAATGTTCTAGCAGTTCTATCAAATTTAATTCAAAAATTATTCAGGACCTTATTACTACTAGCAGGACGTAATTAATAGCTTTTTATATAATATTATACTCAGTAGTGGAAGAGCGAAGGCACCTAACACATTATTACTTAAAAGGTGTCTTCAACAATGAGAATTATGAATTATGTTAAGCTTATCACTGACTAAAGTTATTATTCTTATTATAACCTACCGAAACACATTAAACAACTAGGCACTACTCCCCTGAGTGCGCGATTTGGTAGAGTCACCTTTTAACTTTTACTCAACGTCAAGTGGCTCCGTCGCGTTTTCAAAAATAACGGAAAAGACGAAAGCCGAGCTCTTGATTGAATAGCTTTTATATCGTGAACAATGAAACGTACATTTCCAGAACATACTTCACAATATTTGTGGCAGAAACCGGCTCGTATATTTGAATTACCTCTGAGCAAAGTGCTCTCCACAATATTTCGCATCGACATTGTATTCGCAGCAAGCCATAAATAATAATAAAGATTTGTGCAAAATTGTATAGTTGTGTCTAAATATTGGGCAGTAGTTATAAAGTAATAAAATAATTTATAACAACGCCGTGAGCAGAAATTCTGGAAAAGAGCCAAGCACCACATGGTGTGCAAATTTGCCAAGACTTGCGTGGCTGAAGACACATTGTAGCCACAGTTAAATCTAAAAGAAAAACGTTATACTGTTACAAAGAGATTTTCCAAAGCCTTGTAGCAATCAAGTTTTAATTCATTTATAGTGTATAAACTTACTGATGCCCTCGGCTTTGCCCGCGTGGTATTTAAAAATATATTTGTTCTCACTAATCGTCATAATCGTCGCCTTCGAAAATGTCCCGTTATTTCGGCTGGAAGATAATTAATTCCATAGCGAGCTTACAGCTATGACCAAGTCATCAATATATTTTGTAATTTGTATAGGTACTCCAAATTATTACCTCTATTGATAGCTTTCTCTGAAAAAAATATTTAAAACTTAAGTCATATAAATATGTAGTCAAAATAAAATAAAAATTTAGTGATTACATTTACTCTCAACATTTAGGGGGATAAAAAATAGATGTTAACCGTATCTCCAACCTGGCCCATATGCATGCGTCGAAAGACCAAAATAGGTCGAGCCGTTTCGGAGGAGTTAGATTACAAACACCCTGACACGAGAATTTTGTATATTAGAAGGTTGACTGATTGTATATTTTCGTGTCTTGAAAACATTTTTTTTCTTCTTTCCAAGTCGAATTTCCCATTCATTTCAGAAACTCTCATTACAAAGAAATCACTATCACATTCCGATTTTTTATACGGACAGTTGCTTCTGAATTGTAAGCTCGCAATTTTTTATTGGCGCGATTGTCGTACACATTTGTACGGTGCTGTGTCGATAATCCTCATAACCATTTCGACGACAATAAACGTTAATGGAAGTCATGCGTTCGGTTGGCATTGGCAAGTGTTGTGGGGTATTAAATTAGGGATATCTGTTGGCGTGGAAGTTGTCTGAAATAATCATGACATTGGGCGAGCACCGCTTATCAATATTGGGAACAAGAACTGGCAAACTTATCTGTGCAATTAACGGATCTACAGCACAATTCCCGAATTCCAGTTGCATTTCTCATGCAAGTTTATGTATCTGGCTTGTTCGTTACCGAACAACTAAATTAACGTGAGTTGTAATGTTGCAAGCATACATTCGGAATTCAAATTAGATAAAGACGATGCAGATAGTAGCTTACACAACCAACAGCATTGATAAAACATCATAGTAATTATGCTGTAAAAAGCGTACCTAAATTTATATTGCTGCTGAAATCATAAGGGAGAGTTACCTGAGCTGCTGCTCGCCTAATATCTGGCATGTTACAAGATGAAGGCAGCACGTAACTCAACGTTTAGATTGATGTATCAGTGCAAATACATCAGGTTTGTTGGCACTTCGTCTCATGCATCATTCAGACGGAACCTGCAACCAATCGCTCGTACATTTGGGTTACAGCTCGGCGCACTCGTGATAAATCGTCTTGGATGAAACTTGTAGTGCCATCTCGGAAGCGTGCGCTACATTGCCTGCTTTTATCAGATTCTTCCAGCTGTGATCTCATGTTTAATGCATGTGGCTCTTGTATGTAATTGTTGGGAATGTAGAACGATGGCGGGAGGTATTTCTCATTCTAGGAGATTAAATCTGATGTCATGCGTTCTTGTGGAGGTTGTATCTCTAAGAGTACGGAATACAAAAGACAAGAACCTAAAAATATGTGGTTGGTTATTAAGAAATCATCTGAATTTTCGTCGACTGGTTAATGTGAAAATATAAACAATTTCTTAATATGTAAGCGCCACCGAATATAAATCACTATGCCTCCGTCCGACATTTTACTTTGATTTGTATAAGTAAGGTCCAGATGTTTTAATCGGATACCAAACTCAATAAAGCAAGCTGCAACTGAAATATTGTTAAAAATTAAACTAAAGAAATGAACAATGTTTATATCGCTACGATGAATAATTATGATAATCTAATTTATTATTAACGAAACATAGTTTTATTTCAAATGTTAAGTTTTATATTACAGTAACTACTTATTTGTATTTTTAAAATAATAGACATTGATGTTTGACAACATTGAATGTTGTTTTTAATCAAACAACGTTTTAATTAAATATAACTACTAGCTGACCCCAGCAAACGTTTTGCAAAATTAAAAATAGATAGTAGTCGATTCTCTGATCAGTAGATCAGAGAATCGACTACTATCTATTTTATTCAGTAGAATACGCATATAAAATTTGGTAAAAATCGGTAAAGCCGTTTCGGAAGAGTACGGTAACTAACATTGTGACATGGAAATTTTATATATTAGATTTATGTAAATTTATATGGACATATCTTTCTACCAACCTGACCTTAAAACTTCAATTTTATTAAATCAATAAAAAAAATCTTAAAATATTGAATCTTAAACTGAAAATGAAGTTATTTGAATAAATAAATGTGTAGAAACGCGAAAGGGAAATATCATTATAATTCACACTATTAATTTAATTTAGTTGCAGATTCAGAGCCATGTCTATCGAATTAACTAATTCAACTTGCTGCTTCATTCCAATATCACTACTCCGTATTAAATGCGAGTAATTGGAATTCCTATCAAGTGTGAAATTGCCGTCTTTATTGGACGAGGAGGATGTCTCATGCAATATGTATTGGGCGAGATGGAAGCGACTATTCATATTTACAAAGAAAGGTATAATAAGTCTTAATAAGGAAAGTATACTGTATAGCTACATATTATATTAGGTATGTAGTGAAGTTCGCAAACAATATTCAGTCTTCAATAGATAGATAGCGAATTTATGATTTTAAGTCCTCGAATGCGTTTTTCTGTATGTTCGCGATAATTAAAGAAACTGTTGAACTGATTTTATTGCATAGCATAAAAATATAAGCACCCTTTTTACGTTTTTACTTCTGGGACATAGGGACTTTAGTTTTTACTTCAGACTTTAGAGATATTATAGGCTTAGTTTCAAAAAGAAAAGCCAGGGGAGCGTGGCGGTGTTTAAACCCACACCTTTGGAATGAAAGTCGATAGTGCGACCATTTTGCTTAGATGGCTTTTTCCCCACTGTGCGAAGCAAGTCTATGTATGTATGTTTGTGTTCCTTTGTAGCACTATACAGACCAAACGCCGGGGCAAATTTTATGATTCATACGTCGATCGATTTCTCTTGGCCACTACAGGCATGACAACTGTGAAAATTCAATATGGCGACTACTGCAGGACACCATTTGTTTTATACAAAAAATAAGAAAGTCAATAAACTATATGTCAAGTGGGATATCGTCGAGAAGGTAATTAAAAATGATTAGTTTTCTTTAAACATTTTCAGTTTTTAATAATATTTAATATTTTTCTTAATTTCAGCTTGTAACACACGAATTTTAATGCCGTTTTCAGCAATTGCTATAATAAATCAAGAGTAATATAATTTAGATCCCTACTTATTGGGGGCGGAAGCTAATAATTAAGAAATAGAGTTTTAAATAAATATTTTGAACTTAGAACATCAATTATATTATTTAACAATAAAAACACTATAAATACTGCGAATGTGATTATGTGTTTGCTAACTCAAAATAATTCAATCAATCATTTATTAAAGACCAATTATAGTATTTTACTAAATTTACTGAGTCTGTAGGACTTTTCCTCCTGTGCTAGTGAGAAACTGTGTTACAGCAAGGTAAGGTAGCACGTATACATGTAAAATACCCTAATAAGGCATATAAATAAATACCTAACATACAATATTATAAATAGCGCAATAAAATAGTACAATACAGCGTCGGTATACGACTCCTGCAGGCCAAAATGAAGTACCCAAAATGTCTTTGTTTAGGTATAGAGTAACAAATAGGTATGCTATTGGGTATTGGAATAGTTTTAGCAGACCATAGACAAATACTAGTGTCCAGTCAATATGATCTAATTCTACGTTGTTTCTACATTGTGGGGTCGGTGTGAATATGTATGTACTGTAACGTCTAGGAGGTTAGGAGAATAGTTAACCGTTAATAGTTAATAGTTAACGTAACCTCCGGGTGGTGCTAAGAACTGTATCTGGTGGTAGGCTTCGGCCGCGGCTTGTCACCACCCTCCGGGCTGGGCCAGTGCGTGAAGCGATTTTTTCGTGTTTCGTAATGTGGCCCGGAGAAGCCATCTACCTTCTAGGTCTTCATGTCCCATCTTAGACCACATCGTCACTTTACATCAGGTGAGATTGTGGTCAAATGAAGACGTATCGAGCATAAAAAAAAAAGTCTATCTAGACGATAATGTGGATATCTTCTATCTAGTGTTCCGATTCATGGGTCACATGACAAGATAATTTGTATTAAAATCACCCATGTCTGTCTAAGTGAGTGATTTCTTATTTTAAATACCTAAGTAATTGTTTTAAGGATATTAAAATTATATATTTGTTTCTTTTGTTTTGGTAGGTAAACCAATGTATAAAGCTTAGCCGCCTGTCTACTTTTTGTAATTTTATTAGAGTTCTGAACCCCGACACAGGTGTCTTGTGTGTGGGTGGAGGCTAACAATAATTTTATTATAAACTCAAAACTGTATTAAGATTTATATATAAATTTTTATTTTTCAGAATTCAACTAATTTGTTATCAGATGGAAGTGTTTAAACTTCATTTAAGCCGTAATAGCAAACAGACAACGAAAGTGATTTCATGTTATACCTACTAATTTAAATATTACACCTATTATTTATTGTATTTCAGTTCTTAAACATTGTTCTGTTGTATTATATTTTTGTGTTTCAATAAAGAGTATTGTATTGTATTGTACACCTACAAGAACCGCTCTGTTTGTACACTCTCGTTAGAAATTTCATAAAAGAGAAACCCAAATTGCCGGACTTCGTTGCCTGCTGAGCGAACGTCCGCCAATTCGGACTCACGGAATTATAACAAGAAATTTCCATTTCGCCTGTTAATAAAAATTCCAGAGCGTTCCTGATTATACTGTCAAAGAAATAACGTTCTCATACATCAATACACATACAAAATTCACAAAGCTTCCTTTTAGCCGAGATTACAACAGAATACAATTACTTCCTTTGATCTTCTGATACCTTATTTTCCCTTAAGGCCACCTTGTTTCGAAGATTTAGGCATTTTACTCGCCCAGTCGACTTGCATGCGCGTTACGCGGGAGCCGACTTGATATGAACTCCGGCGAACTTTGTCGGCAGCAAGAACGCCACAATACTGCATAATGCAGTAGCTACGGTGATTTTAATTTTATTGACTGTATTTTTTTAGTATATTGATTATTTTATTGACTTTATTCTTTTACTAGCTGTGCCCTGCGGTGCTACCCGCGTTATAATGGATGAAGTACTCTTAACCAACAACATATTTATTTGAATAAAGATTAATATTATTATGTTGATACAACTTAAACAAATTATTTCGACCAAATTAGGTACCAAAATTAGGTAAAAAGCCGTGTTGGCTTAGTGGGAGGACACTTGACTTTCATTCCGAAGGTCGTGGGTTCAAACCCCGCCACGCACCTCTGGATTTTTAGATCATTAAAAGAGCTATTATTCTTTAATACATATTTTTTGTGTATCTTGAACCGTTTTCACGGCGCACGCAACGGAAGGCTTCAAAGATGAACAATTTCTCCCGTTTTTTACACATTTACCACTATATCTTTGCTCCTATTGGTCGTAGCGTGATGTTATATAGCCTATAACCTTTCTCGATAACTGGACTATCCAACACAAAAATAATTATTCAATTCGAACCAGTAGTTTCTGAGATTAGCGCGTTCAAACAAACAAACAAACAAACAAACAAACAAACAAACTCTCCAGCTTTATAATATTAGTATAGATTTGATTGAAATGAAAGTTTATTGTAGTAGGTTTGTAGGTATTGAATGTATACATAATTTTTCTTAGGTACTAAACTTTTTGTATTAGTGAGGTGATAATTATGATTGAAGCATTTGTGGTAAAGAATACAAACAACAAAATGAAAACAAACATAGGTAATTGTTATGTACAATATTTATTCTCATTTATAAAAAAAAATACATACATTTTATATGAGGAATAAAATGCTTTTTTATTTCATTGTAATTTAGAGTTCTAGTGCTAGGTCCTGATTACAAATTAATAATGTTTTACGATAAAAAAATCTCTTTTTCTTTATTTTCGGATTTTGATTTTGCGAATCCACCGGGATTCGCATTCAAGTGTCAGATTCCGTATAGAGGCAACCAACAGTGTGTCTGGGGTTGACGATTTCTGGCAGCAGACATTGGACAGGTGGTAAAAGTGTGATAATTTTGATTCCATCTTTGATTTCCAAAATTCATCATCTTTTTCGATTCTTTCGATATGTACTGTTATTATACAATGTTATTATACAGTTGCCGAATATTTAAATGACAAAACCATTGGTAAATAAATGTAATGTGTAATTATTTTTAATCATTAAATAATATTTTATTTAATTTAATCTGATTTATAAAATTATTGACATGTTTATTTTTTAATTATATACAATTATTATTTAAAATTTCTTATTATTAATTTGTTGTTAATCAAAATGTTGCACGCTCCAATGGGCAAATTACATTGATACAAAACCTTATATAATACTTACCATTTAAACTACATGTAATAATAATAATGCAATAAAGATACTTTGACTTTGACTGGTTCTTTTTCCCCGGCCCAAATACCAAATAGACATTGCCGTCGCGACGGCAATGTCGCGCAGTTGTCCATGTACTTGTAAAACCAATTACGGTTTTTATTCATTGTTGTAGTTTCACTTCTGTCGTGTGTGAATCGCACACACACCTTTTTTTTTCACGTCGCACGTCGCTCGTCGGGCGGGAAGAGCACTGGCACAGGTCCGTCGTCGGTAAGCGCCACCGCGCGACTGACGAAGCCCGCGGGCGTCGCGCCGCTCGCGGGTTTGTAGGTATTTAGGCATAATTAATAGGAAAATAACACTACAACACGCACCTCACCGATTTGCACTAGAAAAATGATTTATCTAAAGATTGGTGTAAAAATAAGGTCAATAAATTTATTTTTTTAGGCACAGTATTGAAAATGTTTTTTAAAATGAGGCAACTTTGGTATTTTTTTCTATCGAGCGAAGTTCATCTTATTGTGTAAATGTAAGCGAATTGCACTCTGTAAGATCTTCAACTGAAACATATATATTTTTTTAAAATTTTACGTCAATTTTTGAAAGATTCATATTGATTTTAAAAACAGCATTTGCGGTATAAGGGGCCCTTAAGAAGGCAATCGAATCTCTTTTCCATTCCTTGCCTATTATACTCGTTTTGACAGGCTGTACTTGGCTGATTTTCTTTGTTGGAGCGTGTTTATTTATTAGAAAGCATTTCCAAGACTTTAACAAAAGGGAAGGCCGCTGTGGGATTCAATGCATCGATTTTCATTAGTGTTATAATGCCGCTCAAGCGAATGCTCGGGAGAGGCGGTTCTTGCGTATTATATTTCTCTTTGATTCTTTCTTTTATTTGAAAATAATGAAAAAATTTGATATAAAATGAAATCGTGACCACGAAAATCTTGTTAATTTAACGTTGATGAAAATGCAGACATGATGTGATATGAACGTTAATTTTATGATTATGATTCATATCGTCTACCTTATAAATGCGAAAAAAATGTTGTAAGTTTGTCTGTCCATGTAAGAAACCTAACAGGTAAGAACGACAACAGAATATGGAGTTTAGTTGTGGTGACTTTGGAGGATATTATGTTATTAAAAGTGTGGTGTAGAGTTCAGTACCAATATCTTCGTTATAGTTTAGATTGGATAATATTAGACAACACTTTATTGCACACTACAAAAAATTAACAAAAAATAAACGTTTACTTAATATACATAAATAATCATAAAGTTGGAGTACGATGGGCGGCCTTATGGTTTTAGATTTTAGCCATTTTATATTTTATTTGGAATATCATTAGTCACCCATTGCCAGACACTACCCACACAAAAGAATATTAACTTAACGTAAAAGCAATTTATCACGTCACCTTAAAAATTTAAACATTATGAAAAAAATAATTTATACGACTACTTTAACAGTTATAATTATATTTAGTCCGATTAAAAGCATCAGTTTAATTCAAACAAATTACTAGTTGGGTTGAAAGATTAAAATGACGTTATTTTGCAGTTCAGTATTTTTAATCACACCGTAAATCAAGTTCATTGCAGTCCACCGCATGCGACAAAGCAATATAGACTGCATTTGATTAAATTTACTAAAAAACGAGAGCTAAACGAGCTTGTTTTGACTAGCACGAATGTTTGAGAATGAATGCGAATGTAGTTGTTTTTTTTTATGGTAGTCGGGTTTTTTTCACTGTGGCGATGCTCGTGTTAATAAATTTTTTGTTGATTTCCTTGATCTTATGTCCTTTTTCTCTAACTAATAAACAAATATTTTTTGTAGAATTGTTTAAAATTGGTTTAGAAGAATCTTCTGTTCGTGTATTAGTCATTGAACTCGTCCTAAACTGCTGGACGGATTTTGTTGAAACTTTTTGTGTGTTTAAGTGGGTTCGAGAATGGTTTAGATTCACAATACGGCCAACTAGGTGCGAAGCGGGGGCGGAAATCTAGTAATCTATAATTTTTTACACTTTTCGAATCCTTTATTTTTTCCTTATCCTTTATTTCGAAGCCAACACAGTTTTAATTATATTAATTTTAGCAACAAAATTAGGCTTTCAAATAATCCAACGGCTTGTGATCAACAAGTAAATACTCTAGTCTACCTTTAACTGTAAACATATAAATGTTCCCGTTCATTAAAGGTTATTATTTTTTATAACTCTTTGTAATATAAACCAAGATTATAGAGACACATTCCCGTCTAGACTTCTAGACGAATAAACAGTAATATCTTAAACAACATTTTAATAAAACGACGTCGTGGTGGGCAATAACGGAACGTATCCACTTACACGCTAAATGGTTTATTACGAAGCGTAGTGGTAATGGGTATCTTTTTTTTTATTTCAACGCAAAAGCGTTTTTAGCTTATTAGGCTTTCAGTTGTTTAAATAACTAACACTTGCTTGTTTAAAGCTACTACTACATATAAATTTGTACTACTACATTGCGCTTGAATTTTTCAAGAATTGTGTTTCATATTAGCTTATTGCGGAATGAAATCCAGAATTTCTACCCAAGTAAATTTCAAAATTGGTTACCAGTTAATTACCAGCTGACAGAAACATTTCGCTTTTGTTAAAACTGTTTCATTTTCCAATTGAAGTGACAATCATATTACCCATATCCATTACCTCAGGCAATAGGGCGTTGTCATAGGGAGGTTTCATAGAATGCTGATGAAAAATAGTGATAATGTGTTTACTTTAAAACAATTGGCTTTGACAAAAGGTAAAGGTGACGTTATTACAATGTGTCTGTAATGCCAATTTGCTTTCATGATTTTGAATAAATATGTATATGAGCGGAGGTCGGAATATTGATGATTTATAATTCCAGTCGAGGAACTTTCACTGATCAATGAACACTTTCTGGACAAAAGGAACTAAATTAATAATACGATATATAAATAATTAGCACATTATGATACATAATGTACTAATTGCTTGTGACTGACTGCGGTGGGCGAGGGTCCGCTTGCGGCGCAAGAGGTAGCGGGTTCAATTCCCGTCGAGGGATCAAGTGATTGTATGTTCTGCAAGCACTTTCTCCTTGGTCTGGGTGTTTAATATGTATAATAAAAAATATCTATGTATGTTTGTCTATTATTATATTATGTATATCAGATGTCTAGTAACCGTAACACAAGTTTGGAGCTTTCCACGGGGCTAGATGGTGTTGTGTGGATTGTCCTGATATATATATATATATATATAATATAATGTGATTATTATTATTGAGCCCATGCTGTCCCACTGCAGGGCAAAGGCCTCACTACCATTTTCCCATATATAATGTGAATTTAGAAATTTTGAATCTTAAAAAAACTGATGTTTTACCTCCTGCGTCTTAGGCGAACCTTCTCCCATGCTACAGATGCCGTCGTGAAGTAATTAAACAGCACAGGATATATAAATATTTATTTTTTTTGGAGGTATTCATCATTTAGATTAAGTAAACCGTAAGCGTTTAACCATATGAAATACTTTACAATATAAAACAATACTCTTTATTCAACACAAATTATAATAAAACACAAAAAATATTAAAAAATTTAAATTTTAAATAAAAAATAAACTCCGATTCCAGAGCTTTAGTTCACTTAAAAGTAAAAAGTCATAAGCACTTTCATCTCAAATCCACTCGAGTACATTATGCAGATTTTCAGTTTACCTTCCCCACTTTTACCCTCATAACATTTAAACGGGTCAACCGATTTTCAACACACATAAGACAAACTTGTACAAAATTCACCTTTCATACAAACAAAACTAAATTGAACCAATTTTTGTCGGGGGTTAAAAATGTACAGAAATTGTGAATCAATGGGCGGCCTTATCGCTGATAACGATCTCTTCCAGACAACCTTGGGATGGACACAAATCCTAAAGCACGATTAAGACGGGAGTAGCAAATTATTATTGAATAACTTTATTTTAATTAAGAATTAATAGGGGCCCACATCTACGCTCAAGCCCACTCCTACGCCCATACCCACTCCCATGGCCACGATCATCCCCATACTCAAATTTAAAAACTAGCAAAAACGTGGAAAAATCCTTTTAAAGAGTATTAAAAACCCCTCTCTCAGTAAGTTCGAGAGTTCGACCATGAATATGAATTCTCTTGATCGCTTTGCAAACAATTTACCTTCATTCGCTATAAAACGGTCTAACAAGGCGTAAAGTACAAAAGCACACCTTAAGAGTTTAACCACATGAAACATTGTTACTTCTAAAATTATTATAACCCACGCTTGTGCTTAAGGCTACGCCCACGCCCTCAAACAAGCCCACACATACGCTAATATACACTAACATCAAAACGAACAAAAAATGCTTTTAAAAGTATTGAAAAGCACTCCCTCTAGTTCGGACCATGAATATGAATTCCCTTGATCGCTTTCCGAACAATTTACCTTCATTCGCCATAAAACGGTCCAACAAGGCGTAGATAATGGCACACAATTTCTTTCGCCACCTGAGCCTCGCCATACGTGTTCCGAACTCCGATTACACCCCGATTACATGTCAATGACAATGTGCGGTCGTTACATGAATTACACCATAATTGGTTTTAGCTGAATGGTGGAGTTGAAAAGAAAATCGTATTCTATCGCGTGATTCGGAGCTTTTTTAGGCGGAAAGGCGTGATTCAGTAGTATATAAATATATGGTATAAAAGAAGCCTTTTTATACCATGGCTTTATTTTTCAATGTTGTTCGGAGAAAGTTGTCGATACACTTGAGCATTTGCACTTGCATTTATTTTATTTAGAGAGGTAGATAGCATTTCATTCTTCCCCACAAATATAATACAAACATGAATAGTAATATGAAAATATATCGGAGTACAAAAGGCGGCCTTTCAACTCATCATCATCATCATTCTCTTGCCCTTATCCCACATTATGTGGGGTCGGCACAACATGTTTTTTCCTTCCATTTTCCTCTGTCACTCGTCATCTCCACACTCACTCCTTAGGCGGCCCTAAAACTATTAAAATTTATATTATAAATATCTTGTATTTTCAAAACTATTCAATTCAATAAGTTTATGTTGCAAAATTATTTTTAAAGTATGTATTTTATGTTAGATATTCATTATTTTCTTTATGACATCTTAAAAGACACATTATGTACCATGATACCATGCTAGCACTTATCACCCTTTACAGCTCCCTCTAGCTACTTAACAACTTTGTTAAAGCCCTTAAAAAGTGCAATAAAACGGTCTAGTATCAGTAGTCCTATAATCTAGTCCGATGATCGGACTGATGAGACTTTTTAGTCTCATCAGTTCGATGATGCTGATCAATACAGATCATCGAACTTCTGAGCCTTTTAGTCCGATATTTACACACTTCGACTTTCCCATAAAAAGAAATGCATTAACTTCATTAACTTCAGTTTATTTTTTCCAACATGCTAAATATAAAGCTATTTTATACAAAAAAATAGGTATTCCTATTTTCTTTTTCCACCAGTCATGTATGTACTTGTGTATAATAACTTTATCGGATAACTTTTTGAAGAAACCACTTAAGATACCTCTTTAGACACTTAAGATTTCCAAAAAAAAAAAAAAACTAATGAAATCCATAAAACGCTTTTTTATGGATGGCACCTTCAAAGCATCTCCTGTACCATTTCCACAACTATACAGCATACACGGAGACTTGGGCAGTGGCAAAGAAAGTACTAATGTAATTCCCTTGACATATATGTTTATGTCACACAAAAGTGTGAAGGCATACACTTTAGCATTTAAATTAATAAAATCACAGCTTCCAGAGTGGGAACCAAAAGATATTCATGTTGACTATGAGAATTCTGCCATAAAAGCGTTATTGAAAATATTTTAAAATGTGAATATAAATGGTTGTTACTATCATTTCCGAAATGCTTTGGACCGAAAAGCAAAATCAATTGACTTGAAATCGAGGAATTACAGGCGTATCGTTAGTTTGTGTTCTGTTCTGCCATTGCTGCCAGTACACGAAATAAACAATGGTTGGCAATATATTATGTCAAACGAAATGCCTTCTCATGATGATAAAATTACAAAATTTAAAACTTATTTCCAAAAACAATGGATGAAGGCTAATTTTATCGACATATGGTGCGTATTTTCGGAACGTCATCGAACAAATAATGTGGTCGAAGCGTGGAATTTTACGATCAATGGTCTAATTAACAAAAATCCTAGTATGTTGCAAATATTAAACATTTTAAAAGATGATGACACCCTCGCAATTTTAAAAGCCGAACAGATGAAAAGATTTGGAAAATCCATTTCTGGAAGAAGCAAAGGGAACATAGAAAAAGATAAGTTTATTAAAGAAACTCAGATGCAGTTAACTGGTGGAAAAATAGGAATACCTATTTTTTTGTATAAAATAGCTTTATATTTAGCATGTTGGAAAAAATAAACTGAAGTTAATGAAGTTAAGAACATTTCTTTTTTTGGGAAAGTCGAAATGTGTAAATATCGGACTAAAAGGCTCAGAAGTCCAATGATCTGTATTGATCAGCATCATCGAACTGATGAGACTAAAAAGTCTCATCAGTCCGATCATCGGCCTAAATCATCGGACTACTGATACTAGACGAATAAAACGTGGAAAGCACCGACATCATAATTCAGAAATGGCTTTAATTCTAAGCAGGGAAACCTTAAATAATGAACATGCCTTCTCCCTTTAGCTCGCATTTTTCATGACAGCCGGTTAAAAATGAACGGGGTACCAGCCACCGTCGACCACGGTTCGTGAACACAGGTGATTAAGTTGCCGACGTTCATAAAGTAAGGTAAACTTGGTTTTCAAGTAAAGGAATTATTATGTTGAACAACAGCTTTGATTGATTTGTTTTCGGGTTGGAGCCATTGGTTTGTTCGAATATGTAGGTAATGGAGACAATGCTAAATTGTCTATAAAGCGTTTTTCTATAGTATGTTAGCTTCAATAGAAATTTCTATTGAAGAGAGATAGAGAGAATTCGGTTAATGTTGTGGCTATATTAAAGTCCTAGAATGAATGTTTGTGTTCACACGATGTTCTTTTTTATTTTTTTTTATGCTGGAAATGCCTTTATTTGACCACAATCTCACCTGATGCCTGATGTGTGGCTGGGGACATCGTTGAAACGCGAAGGATTCGTACGAAGACGATATTTGGCATGGGACAACTTTCTGAGACTTAGATTTTGAAATAACGTATTTTTTTGTCACATATATATAACCCAGTAGACAAGGATGCTACCTGTGACCACAGATTAGATATTTATAATCTGTGCTGTGACTAAGATTTTTAAATTACATATTTCTTGGGCATCTATAGTAGACAAAAACACCGCGTTGGCTTGTAACGCGAATTAAATCTTCGCCCACTTATAACGTCATTAATAGTCATTTTTTGATAATAAGATTACTATACAATTGGAATTTCGTTAACAAAACAGCTGGTTTTTCGTTCTGTCAAACAATTAAACCATTAAAAATAAAAATATCATTGCACGATAACTATATTAACTATATTTAAATTCAATATCATTGAATATATATAATAACAATGTTGTGTAACCGCCCGTATACGCGCGACAACGCGAGGCAAATTTTCGACTGCCAGTGAAGCTACAGCATTAGTGATGACAAAAAAAAATGTAGGTATAAAATTTTCGAGCACAATTGAAACAAGCGCTGCTCAATACCGATAACTGTAATAGAAAACCAATAAAAGTAAATTGAGGTTCAAAGAAACCTTGTTTCTGTAGCAGCGTTAATTTCATGAAAATGAGACCGCCAATTTCCTGAATTCAATAATTTATAAGGAATTGGAGGAAGATTGTCCCTTTTGGACAAGGTAATTTTGAAATTCTGTGAAAAATATTCAGTGAATTTTTTATTACATCCTTACCAAAATAGGTACTTATGTAAAAAAATAACAAGACGGAAATTCCCTAATGTGTTCGTTGGAACAACGTTTTTACAAATACAATAAATAAATAAATACTTCTACAACAAGCCCCGTGGTAAGCCCTACCACGAGTTGCTGTTGGAGATTAAAATATGTAATTTGATTTTTCACAACTGAAAATTTGACTTTATCTGTCAATTGTAAGGGTTATTTTTTTGATTATTCTTAATTTTTATTTTAATTAGCTTTAAGTTGACCTTTCCATGTATGCCATATTTGTCTAAGGAAATAAACGTTTTGACTTTGACTTTTTTGTAATCCCCAACAGTCGTAAGTGGCAAGTCGTGGTAGGATTAAGGATCTAAGCTTGTGTTACGGGTGCTAGTACATTTGATATTATAATTGATATTTTTACTATACATATTAAACACCCAGACTAAGGAGGAAGTGTTTCATCATCATCACCCTACTAACGTTCCCACTGCTGGGACACAGGGACTTCTCTCTTGACGAGAGAGAGAGGAAGTGTTTGCAGAACATTAAAACACTTAACCCCTCGGCTGTAATAGAACCCGCTACCTACTGCGCCGCAAGTGGACCTACGCCCACCACGCCACAGAGGCAGTCAAATAATATAAGTTATATATTATGTCTTTAGTTTCCAAGAACAGCGGTTTACAAAACCTTTCCTTAACCTTTATATTATGAACTGTACATACTAGTTCTTTATATTATCTTCTCAGCAACAATCTGCGGCTCATTGGTTATACTAATTAACCCATTTGCTCTTACAAACGATCCGCCTGGAGCATAAACAGGCTAAACACTGAAGATTACAACTACAAAAGCAGCTACAAACTTTAATCACGCTTCGCCATTACGCAGAAGTACTTTTAAAACTATAAAGAGACTTTTATATTAGATAATATCTTTACACTAAGCTTCTTTATTTTATGTTCTACAATTTATAAAGAGGACATCTTCCGGTAACAAGAAAACTTAACTATATATACGCACTTCGTTTGAATTTGCTCTTTTGCT